>CM029926.1:7261104-8749708 GCA_017639245.1 Myiopsitta monachus | reverse complement strand
CAGCATCAAGCAGCTCTGCCCCAGACACCTTCTCACACGACCGGAGGCGCGGTACGTCCCAGGGCACTGTCACTACCTATTACCACACGGTGCTAAAAATAAGCGCCAGCAATGAAATAAGGAAGGAAATCACAGTCCCTGCCCGCCCCGGTGGGCAGAGCCCCCCCAGCGCCGCACGCAAGGTGGGGAACACGACAGGAAAGAGAGGATTTTGCTGGGATTGAAGCGTTTTTCCTCTCCCTCCGCCTCCATCGCCAGCCTCAGCGAGGGGCCCCACGGTGACACACAGCACTCGGTGACAAATCATCCCCGGGGTGGGCGGTTTCTCTGCGCACTGGTGGTTCAGGGCATGGCCACGGGTGGTGCTCAGCCCTGGGGCTGGAACAGACCCTTTGCCCACCCCATGCATCCCCAATGGGGCCATGTCCGGGGGTCATGAACCGCGAGCGCAGCACCACGTGCCCAGCCACGGTTTGGATGCGTTTGGCCAGCCCTCTGTGAGATGCAACATCCAGGCTGGTGCCCTATGGCCATCCCCATCCCAGCAGCTCCCCAATGGGGTATCCATCTACAAACACCCCATTTTCCCCACTCATCCAGCACGCCACAGCCCATGGGATAGGAGCTGGAGCATCCTCCCCCCTAGGGATGCATTTCGCACCGGAGCAGCGGGAAGGGGGCAGATGCCTGCATCCATCCCGCTGCCCGTGGGGCACCATCCTCCATGGAGGGACCAGCAGGAGCACAGCCCCTGCTCCCTCCTGGAGATGAAAGAGCAGCTCCAAGCCGGGGGACGGCTCCATGCCTGCAGCCGAAGGCATGCGGCCGCCCTGCTTGCCTGGGCTGCGGCTGGAACGAATGCAAGCACATACCTCTGCCCCGGCACGGGTGTTTGCTCTTCTCTTCCGCGGCTGTGATTGATTAAAGGATCAGGGACATCTGAGAATGGAGGCAGCAGCAGCGGCAGCAGAAGCAGCTCCCTTTGGACTTGGAGAGCTTCCTTGCCTGCTGCTTGCTGCTGCCGTTGCCTGTCAGGCAGCTTTTAATCAAGGTTTGCTTATATCTGCAAAGGCCTTTCCCAGAGGGATGAAGGGAGGAAAAGAGGGGGGGAGAGTATATTAACATGCCAGCCACCCTCCCTCTCCCTCTCCTTTGTTTATGGAGAGGGTCAGTGCTTGGAAACGGCTGGCGGGGACTGGGAAAAGCACTTTGGGGGAGCTGGGGGTGCCGGTGCTGCGGTGCACATCTCGGCATGTCTGAGTATCGTGGTGTAGCCATGGGTAGGGAGGGCACTGGCACCCAGCCGGGATGCGCTGGGTAATGGCAATGGGATGTGGAGGGGGCAGGAGCTGGCGGCCAGGGCTTGGTGGCTTCTTCCACTTGGCCCTGGGTATGTGGCATGTCCCCATGGGTGCTGTGGTGGGTACAGTGTGGAGGCAAGGACCAACCCAACACCTCTGAACTGGGGTCTCAGCCTGGAGAGATCAGCACTGTCCATACACTAAGACCAGAACCATCCATACACTGAGATCAGGACCATCCATACACCAAGACCAGCACTGTCCATACACCAAGACCAGCACTGTCCATACACCAAGACCAGCACTGTCCATATACCAGGACCAGCATTGTCCATACACCAAGACTAACACTGTCTGTACACCAGGACGAGCATTGTTCATACATCAAGACCAGCACTGTCCATACACCGAGACCAACACTGTCCATACACCAGGACCAACATTGTCTATACACCGAGACCAGCATTGTCCATGCACCAAGACCAACACCGTTCATACACCAGGATCAGCATTGTCCATACACCATGACCAACACTGTCCATACACCAGGACCAGCACTGTCCATACACAGAGACCAGCAGGCAGGGAGGACCCCAGTCCCTCCAGACCTCCTCCAGCCCTGCAGAAGGTCAAAGTCTCCATCCTACAGCAGCACCAGGGATGCAATCAGGAGCCCCAGGGTGGCCACATCACCACATCCCATCTCCCTTCTGCAGCACAGGCAATACTGGAGCTGCAGAGCGATGCACACCAGTCCCAAACCTGCCCCAGAGCAACCCAGGGATGGATCTGCCCCACACCACCAGGATTTCAGCATGGCACAGACAAGCTGGGAGCATCCCTGGCAGCAACCACCACACTATCACCCATCACAGCCCATGCATGTAAGCAGCAGGGGATGATGGTGACCCCCAGCCCCAGCAATGACCCCCAGCCTCTTGCTGCCACTCGTTCGCATCACTTGGGCTCTCCATGGTCTCTTATTGCCCAGCTAATGACCTGCTAAAAGTATTATGTGAAAAAACACACTCCTAGCCAGCCATTAAACTGGTTAGGACCAGCGGGTCATGCTTTATTGCTTTAATAACTGAGTTTATGAAAGGTCATCTCATAACTGATAACATGCATAATTTTTTGTAACTTAATTAATGCTGCTAATATACTGGAGTGTCCATCAGCTGCTGTTGCGACTGATGCGCACTTTGCATCCATAAATGGGGCTGGGTACCATAGCCCAGGTCAGGCTCTGACCCTACCAGGCAGCACCCACAGTGGGAGCAGGGTTTGAATCCACCCTGCCATGCCACTTTTCCACATTGGAGCATCCTGTTTGGAAATGCTCCAGCTGGGAAGGGGATTGCTGTGACGGAAACAGGGCCAGACTCTAGCTCCCAACCTGACAAACCTATAGAGAAGGGATCTCTTTGCTTCACCCATGCCAAGGGCAAACATGAGACCTGCAACCAGGGGCAGGTTTGCCTGGAGAAGGACCAAAAGCCTCTGCAGGATGGAAGTTGCTCCAACAATCCCATATATCCCCATCTGGAGTTAAAACCAAGCAAAGGAGCATTACCCTGAGTGAGGATTTGGGTATTACCCCATGAGGAACCCCAGGACTGACCCTGCTCCTCCTGATGATGCTCCGGGACGCAGCACATCCATCCTGGCCCTGCAGAGGTAAATGTCACAGTGCCACTGCCTTTCCTCTATATTCTAAGGACAAACCTCCTTGACAAGAACACATTCTTCTCATTAAAAGGGTTGGGAAACATAAAGCAGCAAACGACTTCTCCCCAAACCATCCCTTTAAAGCACCCCCCATGGAGCTCAGGTGCACGCAGTGTGCAAGCCTCTGATATGCTGCCACCAGCAAACAGCACGGGCACATCCAGAGCCGCAAATCCCGAGCTGCTCCCGTCGCCTGCTTAGTTGTGCAAATTCCTTCCTGCTGGCTGAGAAAAGCCAATATGTCTGCGGCTCCGGTGCAGTGATTGTGCAGCACTGGTTATCATCCTGCCAGAGAGGCATGAGCTACCGCTGGGGCACTCTGCTTGCTGTAAAGGCAGCACTAGATGATATCCTAACGCATACAAGTTGTCCAAAAGGAAGTGGGTGGAATCTGCTTGCCTCTGATTAGACAAGCTTTGGGGGGTGGGGGGGTGGGGGGTGTTTTCCTGCTGCTTTTAGAGAGGGGAGAAAAGAAATAGAGGCGTAAAATACATGGCCTTCCATCCCTTCTGCCCTGAAACGCAGGCGCGCATCGCATGGTCCCCCTGGGACGCGCAGCTTTGCCCACACTCTGAGCGATGATCCTGTGGAATGAGGCTATGATCTTTCATCAATCACTGCCTGAGCGCTTCGCTCCCTGGGCTGTGCCCGTTGCCAGCGTTTCCCAAACAGGGCGCAGCGTTGATCCCCTCAGTGCCCATGGGGTCAAGGATCCTGCTTGGGAATAGGGGGGGCACAGGGTGAACCCTCTGCCACCGTCCTATGTCACGGCGATTGAGGGGTGCAGGATGCTGGGGAACCCTTCCGCAAGGAGAGGCTCGCTGCTGTCAAGCAGGGTGAATCCCGAATCCCAGGGCAGCATCCAGGAGGTGGGATCAGGACAAGCCCTGAGGCTGCAGAGAGGCAGGTCTGCCTCCCTGTCTTGCCAGGGGAGGAAAAATGACTTGAAATTAAGATTTCCTGATGTTTAGGGGCTTAGAGACCTTGACACCCCCTGCATCCATCTGGCTCCTTTCCCCTCTTGTGGCGGCTCACTCCCGTGTCCCCATCTATCCGTGAATACCAATTATGGTTTAGGAGAATGTATATCTGAGATGTGCAAATACAAAAGGCAGGAAATAAAAGTCATCTCTTACTGAAGAGGAGAGGTAACCATGACTACCTGGGACCTCATTTAAAACTGTGCCGGCCGCAGGCTAAAAGGCAACGCTTCCTATTGTTACACACGGTTAGGGAAAGCTTTGAAAACCCTTTCCCCCCCCCCAAAAAAAAGAACCAGCTGGGAAGTAAGAATGAAAACAAGGATTGGAAAAGGGGGGGAAGGATGTAGAAGATATTTACTGGTGTTTGCGGCTGCTTTTGCATCCCCCCTGCATGACAAGAGGCTGCTGAGCTGCAACTTCAAATGAGCAACTCGGAGGGAGACGGAGCGCCAGCGGCATCGTGGCTCCGGTGCCACGTGGCAGAGCTGTGCTTGGAGAGAGGTGCATCCCCAGAGGAAAGCAGGGAGCAAGGTGAGCCTTGAAGGGCTCCCCATGCTGTGAGCATCAATGGGATGTGGGAAGTGATGGTGGCTCTCGTGCCGCTGCCCAGCGCTGGCACAGAGCAGGGGGCACTGTCTCTGTCCTCAGCACCCCGTTGCTCTGACTCGTGTATAACCACGACCTGCCCCATCCACATCAAAGACCCAGAAAGCTTTCCCGCAGCCACCAGACCTCACGCCGCTCTTGAGCTCACGGTTACAAGGCCAACAACCAGGCACTTGAGATTCCCTGTTTCCTGGTTCCTGAGCCATCACACCTATCACACGCAGCCAGCAGGAACCACCTCGGTGCACCTCAAACCAGAGGGAGCCACATTCAATGCACAGCACCAAGAGGCTGAACACGGCGCTCGCCTTCATCCCCATCACCCCTGGTGCATCCCGTTGGCAAAGCTCTCCGGACCCACACCTAGGACCACACAACGGGGCTGCAGGCAGCCCCAAGGCAGGAATTATGGCCTGTACAAAAGACAATGACAGTGAATCTTGTTACTGGCTTTTCAGCAAACGTAATTCCTTTTTATTAGAAAATTAAAGGGTATGAAAAGCTTTCCAAGGCTGAAGAGCTGAAATGTGCCTTCATAAAACATGCGGCGTCTGATAAAGTGGATTTGCCTGTCTGCCTGCCCCGGCCCTTCCCCCTCCTGGTTATTATTCCCACCGGCAAGGTGATGCCTTTTGCCATAACGCTGATGCCAATGTGGCCACCAGGCACCACACAGCTTGTTCCAGGGCTGTTTGGGGGTATTTTCTTCGCTAAATAAAACTCCAAGGGTCAGTTTTCCCCTCCACCATTGCAGGTAAAGGCTGAGGATGACCCAAACCATCACCTCGAACCCATCCCGTGAGGATGCAGCAGCTGCAGGCAGGAGGAGAGGTGAAGCCAGGCAATGGCAGACAGGAAGCGATGGACTCCCTACAGCCACTGCACAAATAGCAACAAGGAAAACCTATTGGGAAGCCTGCTCCCAAGGACGAAGTCACGCCAGCACTGAGCTGCGTGCGAGAGGCCAGCATCGGGCAGCTCAGGTAATGGGGAGATTCTCATTTACTTCCCTTTAATCATTCCCGCTCTTTTGTCTTCCCTATGGTCCGAGCCATCTTCCAGGTCTGGCTGAAGGTTGGTTTTGGGTCTGTCCCACTTGGGCTTGAAGAGCCAGCATGGGACCGCAGCACCATGGAGTGATGCTCGCAGGCAGTGCTGCCCCTGCTATCTCCCATGGGCAGAACACCCCTTGCCAGCCCTTCCACAGACAAGGCCCAGCTCAACCCTCCAGGATTTGTGTTTCCATTCAGTCAGCTTTGCCTCTGCAAATCCCTGGGGATGGACACCAGTGGGATGCATCCATCTCCACGCAGGGGTGACCACAGCGATGATGCACAGGGACTTTGCCAGCAGTTTGTCACCCTTGGCATGGTGGCGCCTGGGAAGGTGCAGCATCCCCTGGGTGCCGTCAGGGGGATGATGCCTTGGCTGGAAGATGCCCCATCAGCCCTGGCCGCTGTTCCCATATGACTCCATCGCTGGTGATGTGACACAGAGGCAGGTAACAATGCGGTGCAGGACAAGCCACCACAGGGCCACAGCACTGATAGTGACAGGGACAGGCAGCATCCAACATCCCTCCATCACTGTGCCAGCGCCAACATCACGGGGGGGAAGCAACCCCACTTGTACCACAGGACGGAGCATCCCTATGCGCCCTCTCCTTCCCCTCACCAACAAGTGCACCATGACCCAGCTTCTCCTTCCCATCCCATCCCCATCCCAGCGCCGTGCTGCCTATTACCACAGGAAGAGCTGTAACGCTAGAGCAAACCTCCCCACTCAGCCCTGCTACAAATCAGGGTCAGGCAGCAGTGCTGTTAGACAGAGCCTGCTGCTACGTGCTCCTGCTCCTAATGTCCTCCCCTGCACGCTGCATGGGGACACGGAGCAGACCAGACAGCATCTTGGTCATGCTGCCCATCCAGGGCTTGCTGCCCTCTGATCAGGCTCCACCAGTGCTTAGGGTTAACGCTGGGGATGTGTTTTCCCCTTAGGGCAGCTCTGGCTTTACCTTCAACATCTGCAAATGTGGTTAAAAGTTTGCCTGAGCCTATTTTTAGAGCCTCTTCACCACATGCGATTTCTCCATCGTGAGACAGGAAACGCTGATGAGGTTCTGCGCCACGGAGATGGTTTCTCCTCCCCGGATGGCCTCTGAGCTCCTCTGATGTGTGTGGTGCTGCCGGGCCACGAGCTCCCAGCCCTTACCTCACAGCAACGGGATCATCGTGTCTTGTGGCAATGGCTATGGCAAGCTGGAGAGCCAAGGGTGGCAGAGTGCCTGAGGGTGGTCCCCTGGCTCCTGAACACAGTGAGGTCCCCATCCATGGTCTCTCTCAGTGGGGATCTCCATGCAAGGATGGATGTGTCCTGCTTGTTCAGCCTGGAGAAGGCTCCAGGGAGACCTTAAAGCGGCTCCAGTGCCTAAAGGGTTATAAGAAACCCAGAGAGGGGCTTTGGCCAAGGGCCCGGAGGGACAGGACAAGGGGAATGGCTTTAAGCTGCCACAGGGGACATTGTGATGAGCTCTTAGGCAGAAGCTGTTCCCTGTAAGGGTGCTGAGGCGCTGGCACAGGGTGCCCAGAGAAGCTGTGGCTGCCCCATCCCTGGCAGTGTTCAAGGCCAGGTTGGACACAGGGGCTTGGAGCACCCTGCTCTAGTGGAAGGCGACCCTGCTTGGAGCTGGATGAGCTCTAAGGTCCCTTCAGCCCAAACCATTCCATGATTCTATGATGACCCCAGCAATGGAAATACAAAACATGGAGGGTTAACCTGAGCCCTGGCATTACAGCCCTTGCTCCCCAGCTTGCCCCATGCCTCAGTTTCCCCATAGCAACAGCACGCCACAGCACTGCAAAGGGCTCAGTGGCTCCTGCATCCCCTTGACCACACACCGCATCGATGCATCAGCACTTGGGCTGCCGTCAAACAGACCCCAGCAGTGGTACCCACCACCTACCCTTGTGCCCATCACCCCTTCATGGCTGATGCTCAGTGTGTCCCCACTATCACCCTTAAC
The DNA here is from genome assembly GCA_017639245.1 of Myiopsitta monachus. Lineage (NCBI taxonomy): Eukaryota > Metazoa > Chordata > Aves > Psittaciformes > Psittacidae > Myiopsitta > Myiopsitta monachus. The sequence goes on along the minus strand of CM029926.1, from coordinate 8,742,068 downwards.
ACGAGATGCTTTGGAGCTGAAGCAGAGCCCCATTGGGCACCATCCCTTCTGCTGCCTGTCACATCCCTGTGCCTGAATCCATGGCGTGGGCTCAGCAGCCCATGAGCACGGCTGCGGCTGGGCTGGGCGGCGCGGTACCTGCTGCTTGAATGTCAACACCTCATTTATACATCTTGATTGGTTCTCATCAGCCACGCTGCGTTACACCTGATTGCTCCGAGCCCACGCGGGGGGCCAGGCTGCAGCGCCTAATTTCATTTAATTGGCCCCTCCATCCCAAGCAAAACAGAAATAGAGGAATAAAGACACAAGGAAGCATCTTCCCCCCCCCCCCCCCCCACTAAAAATAGGCAAATCTCTGCGGTTTGGGGCATGGTTTGACTCTGCGGTGGGATGCAGGAATCTCTTCCCATCAATGCCAGACCCTGCGTGATGCTTTGCCACCCCCTCGCCCCGCAATGAGCTCCATGTTCGAGTCATGCTTCCCTGGGCTCCGTCTCCCGCCCGCTCCCGCAAACCACTGAGGCTGAAATTTCAATTAAGAAAGAGAAATAATTACCCGCCGCTCCACATTCCCTCTAAGATGGTAGCCAAGCCCAGCCACCGCCTCCCGCCGTGTCCTGGCATTCCAGTGGCATTTCCAGGCACAGCCGCTCGCCACTGGCTCCTACCGCAGCCGTGCCAGGAGGCCAATGCCGCACAGATGCTGAGAACTGATGCTCACTGATGCTGTGAGCCCCATAGCCCGGCTCGACCTTGGGCTGGGTCTGAACCCTCTGCCCATCACCGTGCCCTGGGCTGGGGGGTGGTCCTCTACTTGCTACCTGGCAGGTGACCATGGCAATGGCTTGGTTCTCCTCCTCCCAATCCCAAGCCATATGCCACAGGGAACTGTTGTGCCATTCCTGACATCCCCCGTGCACAGGATGTATGGGAGAGAAGGAGTGAGAGGATGGGCAGCAGTTTCAGCTGTAGTGGTGGCACTGGAGGAATGTGGGGCACCAATGGGGAAAGACCCCCACCTTTGGGCGATGTCCCCAGTTTGGGGACACCAGTGGTGTGGTGTGGCACTGCTCGGACTCAACCCGGAGCTCACCAGGGCACCTCGGACCTGCTCCAAGCCCCTGGAATGTCTCTGCTTCTGTTCGCCCCCATCGTGTTCCAGAAACCACATTTCTTACATCCTTTTGCTTTAGCACAGCCAGAAATAAGAGGAACAAACCCCATCAGGGTTGGAAAAGGCACAAATCCCGATCGGAGGATGCTGTGGTATTCCACAAGTGCTCCTGCAGCTTCTCCTCACCAGCCAGCCTGTCCTGGCTCCAGTTCATGCCCCACTGGGGTGACATGATCCCATCACAGATCCCTGTGGTTCATCCCCAGCCAGTGCAGTCAGAGGCAAACCCCAGGAGAAGACAGAGACGGACACTGACCAGGACACAGGAGGCTCCCTCATCATGAGGATGAGGGTGAAGATGAGGGAACAAGGAGCATCTCCTTAACTCAGGAGATGCCATGTTCAGGTGGTGGGCGCTGAGACAGAGCCACAGGAGCGAGAAGGTCATGGTCTACTATGAGGGGTCCCTGCCTGCGGCAGGGGGTTGGAACTGGATGATCTTAAGGTCCTTTCCAACCCAAACCATTCCATGATTCCATGATCCTATGAGATGAGTGCTCCCTGCACCCTGACAGGTACAAATACACTGCAGTAATTGCCTTTTGCCACTGTGTGCTACAGAAGCTGTACCTGGAGTGAAGTCATTACAGCTCCGGCTGCCCAGGGAGCTCTGTGGATGCTGCAAGGATCCACGCTGATGCAGAACAAGCTGGTTAGCAGTTGGAATGTGATGCGTCCCCAAAACCAGACTCTGCCATCGGTGGGGATGGTGTCTCATTTTCCCATTCCTCTTCCCGTAAGCCGTAAGGCCAGGGGGTACTGCAGCAAAGGCTGTGAGCCCCGTGACTCCGGCGGCAGGAGATGCAGCGATCACAAGAACAAGGAAAAGCAGCAACCTCAGGTTGCAGATTAGCTTCATCCTATAGGCAGGGAGGCAGAAACCTCCCGTGATCCAGCATCTCACCAGAGACCACACAGGGAGCCTGGGGAAAGCCAGCGAGAGGTCACAGGCCCCTGCGGGGTGAGAGCATCCTCCCCATGGGGATGGAGGGAGCTTGAAGCCAGCGGTACCCCGCACCTCACGTGGGGCCACCCTTTCCCCCTACATAGCCCCAAACACAGTCCCCTGCAGTACCAGCGGGGGCTGCAGAAACCAGTTTGGCAGAGAGAGGCTTTTTAACCAAGTTTAAATGCACTTCCCTTGACTCGGTTCCCAGTTCAGCGTAGAGGAGACCCAAGTTGGCCGTCGGCCACGGCGCTCAGCTATGCACGTCCTTACCGAGAGACACATTCCTCAGCACTGCAGCTAAGTGCAGCGCAGCCTCTGAGGCCTTCACCCCCCCTTCAGGGATAATTTATGCCCTCTGACCCAGCTCCCCCTTTTAAATCAGGCTGATCAATAGAGGAATCAGACAATCCTTTTAAGAAACTATCTCATCCGATGCTTCCAGCCAATGATCCCTGCTCCTCTTACAGCTGTTTGCAGAGATGTAACCCGGGATGCTGGGAGGAAGAAAAGGCCACCAGGCCAAGGTTCTCCTTCCTCAATCCAAGCGGGAGCAGCACCATCGCTGCCCGTTTACATGGGAGGGAAATGGAAGATGCCAACCCCTGTCATTCGGAAAGCCGGAGCACAGGCTCCTGTCAGGAAGCTGATGGCTCCTCTGGCAATGGGGCTGAGCACCGTGCTGCAGGGAAGCACTGGCTCAAAAATCCCATCCCTTTGCCTGTTTTCACCACCAAACGTGCCCTTCTCCCAGCACAGGAGCCCTCTGAGGATACTCTCCTTCATCCTCACTCTTCCTGTAAGCTCCTGGCATGGGTTTGCATTGCCTACCCTGCAAAGAAAAGCCGGCAAGGCCCTGCTTTCATGAGACCCCCCTGCAGTCCTGCATCCAGCCCTGGAGCCACAACGGGAGAGGGATGTGGAGCTGTTGGAGTGAGCACAGCAGCTCCCAGTGCCCAAAGGGGCTCCAGGAAACCTGGAGAGAGACTTTGGACAAGGGCCTGGAGGGACAGGACAAGGGGAATGGCTTTAAGCTGCCACAGGGGAGACTGAGATGAGCTCTTGGGCAGAAGCTCTTCCCCGTGAGGGTGCTGAGGCGCTGGCACAGGGTGCCCAGAGAAGCTGTGGCTGCCCCATCCCTGGCAGTGTTCAAGGCCAGGTTGGACACAGGGGCTTGGAGCAACCTGCTCTAGGGGAAGGTGTCCCGGCCCATGGCAGGGGTTGGAACTGGATGAGCTTTAAGGCCTCTTCCAATCCAAACCAGTCTGGGATTCTAAGGCAAAGCAACAGCCGCAAACCTGGTTCCTGAGGGGACCAGAACAGCACAGCCAATGTCCATAGCGGAGCCTCCAGAAGGGCTTTATTGATGGCAGCCATCAATAAACCATTCCTAGCTAACTGGGAAAGGAACTGGGTTAACCAGCAAAGAGGGAAGCATCAGAGAACCCTTTAAGTCTTCCAAGGGAACAAATGTGTTCAGTAGCCAAATGTCCCCTTCTCCTTTGTGTGAGCCAAGCTTTTGACATTTACTACGCTGCCCGAGAACCATGCAGAGGAAGGATGCTTTTCCTGCATCCGAGGGCCATTTCTCACCCTGACATGCTCAGACAGGGATTTCTCGCCTATTCAAAGAAGGGTCTGGCCCTCAGCATCCCTTTCCCATAGGGACTTCATCCTTCAAACCACCCAGAAGGAAGGATGTGACCACGCTCCAGGGATGCCCAGCACCTTCCCCATAACAACTGGAATTAAGGGAACCAGGCTCCAGCCCTGGGGCTCCTCCAACATCCCCCCACCATGCATCCTTCCCACCCAGCCCTTGCTCCAAAGCAAGAGAGCAGATGTGAAAGCCAAAGGGCTGCCGCAGCGCAGCGCGGTGCAGGTCCTGCCACAGCAGTCACAGTGAATTACAAGGCATTAAAGCCCCACGCTGCCGTGTCTCCTCCCGCAGCAGTCACGGTGAAGGACATGCTATGATAGGACTAGAGCCTCCTCCAGAGAATCCAGTCTCCGGGATGGTGAAAGGCAGTGGTATGAAGAGGCCAGCCCTGTCCTATAGATCATACAGTGACAGGCAGGGTGAAGGACATGCTATTACAGGATGAGGCAATGTGGGGAGTTACCCAGCGACAGCCAAGCTGGGATACATGGTGATGGGGGGGTTGTGTCTCTCTGGATCAGTGAGTGCCCACGTCTCTTTAATTGTTCTTTCCTACTTTATGGAGCATCTCATCTTCATTTACACACCGGGCATCTCCATCTGAGAACGTGGCTGGTGATGCTGCTTCCCACCGCTGCTCCTGTATCCCCTCCGGATGGTACCCAGCAGAGATGGAGGATCAACACAGCGACCGACCTGCCCTGCAGCTCCTCTGCACGCCCCACACGATGTCGAGGGCTATAATGGAGATGAGCAAAGCCTCCCTAATGCTCAATGTCCCTCCCCATCGGAACACGAGCACCGAGAGCCAATTTTAGTGGCTGCCATAAATGCAGCAGGAGTGGTGTCCCCTGGTGAGGCATCGAGCGGTGACTAAGAGCGGAGATGACAATAAAGCAGAGGAAGAAGCAAGGGCTGACTGCAAAGCAGCAAAACCAACCCCCCGAATCCAGCTCGCAGGCACTGACTGATGCTGCCCCCCCCCCCAAACCACAACAGAGCCCTGAACTGAGCCAGCGACAGGGAGTTGGGTTTTCTTGGGCTCAGGCTCTGCTCAGCCCTGGCACAGGCTCAGTGTGGGTTGAAATCCCATAAGGAGGAGGGGAGAAAGGCTTCCCTGCACCAGGATGCTGGGATGGAGTTCAAACCTCTTAGCGAAGCACACAGGGAGGCTTCTGTACGGCCCCTGCATATAAATCTACCCCCTTAAAATGTCCTCGGTGGTAAATGCGGTAGCAAACATGCACAGCTTGACAGATTGAGGTGTATTTATGGTGTTTTGGCACCAGGGTTACAACCAGTTGGGATTTTTGCTCGGCTCTACCACTTGGGCATAGCCACAACAAACCCATTTGAATACCTCTTGTTTCAACTGAGGCAGAGATCCAGCTTATTCCCCATGGAGCAAGAGCCAGCCCTTGAGCCAAATTAATCTCCAATGGATCTCCATCAACTTCATGGAGTTGCAACCACTATTTGGCCCATGTGTGTCACGTAAATCCCGTCATTTCTCTTCCCAACCGTCCAAATTCCACAGCATTTGTTAGTGTGGGAGAGGGGGATGCATCCTTCGGGAGAGATCCCTTTGGATACAGCGCCAGCCCTTCCTTGGTTTATTTCCTTTGCTGCCTGGGATGAAAGGCGAGCGAGATGCTCTGTACTACATGCCTGAGCTGTTTGGGAAAGAAACAGGAATTTCCTCCTGCCATTCCCAGTCTTTTGATAGGCAGGTGGGATGAGAGCAGGAATAACTCAATCAAGACAGAGCAATTGTTAATTAATTTGTGGATCCCTTTGCCGGCTGATTGCCTTGGAGACAAAAGGGAAGCCTCTCCTTTAACACTTGTGTGCGCCTGGTACTCTGAGCCTCCCCTTTTCACTGGTGCATCTTTGGTCTTGAAAGCTGCACAAAAGGAAGAATTCCTTGATCTTCTGCCTCATCTTAGGGGATACACACGGGGGGGAGCTGGGTTGGGGGTGTTTTGGGGGTTTCTTTGATGGGTTTGGGGGAATATTCCAGCTCAAAATGCCCAGAGCGGGTGGGGAAGGTAAAAATAGAGGGAAAAGGGAAAACCAAACCCCTCCGATGTAAGAGAGCAAAGCGTTTTCCATCGACACCTTCTGCCCAGCCCGCTCCATCCCCAAGGGGAGGGAGTTGAAAGGTTCACGCTACATCAAGTGGTTGAGTAATGCAGCCGGAGGCTCCTGCTCGGGGCCAGGCTCTCACCCTCCATCACTCCCTGCCCCACGGCTGACGCTGTGTGGGGCAGAGCCCTTCCCTTCTCCCCTCTCCATCAGCACGGGTGGGGATGCAGGAACTTCCTAGGCAGTGACTGACACTGCAATTATCGATTGCCGGCTGCAAAGGCTTCCTCTCGCCTCCCCCCTCTTCTCTCTTGTTTTCTTCTGTGCAGCAGAGTGCCAGCCTTCAGAGACTGCTGCTGTAAAAGGCTTAGATTGACGGGGTGTCAAGATATCCACTGCCCCTGGCTTTTAACGTTCCCTTGCAGGGAGGGGAAGAAGGAAGAGCCCCTGCGCCAGCGAGTGGAGCTTGGCGAGCTCCAAAAGAAAGGGAGGAATGAAAAGCTTTCCTCTCTCCTCCGTCGAGGAGATGCTCTTGAACCACAAGCAGCTTTTTCAGCCTCAGCTTGGCTGCGTGTGTCTCGGAAATCTCAAGATGCTGGGAAGGAGGAGAGGCGGCGTGCCAGCGCCTTCGAACTGCCCGAGATGAAGGCACCAACATAAACCACCACCATCCCCATCACATCTCCGTGTGCCCATCAGATTGGGCAATGGCCGCTGCAGAGGCAGAGAGGGTAAGAGGTATCCTGGCCAGATAAGGTCGCACAGCAAAGGCTGCACAAGGATGAGGACTCCCCAGCTCAGGAGCATCCTCTGGTGCTCGGCACTGATGGCACAAGGGGACCAGACCGCAGGGTTTTCCTACCAAAGGAGCTCCAGGTGCATCCTCCACTAAACGCTGCCAGGGATGGATGATGGAAGCCAGGGATCCTGGGTCCTCTGTGAGCCCCATCTCCATCCCTGCCACAAAACGGGGACAGCAAGCTGGCCGTGGAGGTGTTTGTTTGCAAAGCCTGGTGGCACCTTGGGACCACGGCTAAGTGTTACACGCTGGAGCCAGAGGCCTGAAATGAAAGCTGGCTCCACGACCGTCAGTGTCGACACCTGGTGATGGGAGGAGAGGGATCGATGATGGAGAGTCTGTCGCTCCTGATGCATCGCTGTCAGGGTCAATACACAGCTCTCGGGGAGATCAGACGTCCAGGTTAACTGCTTTGCCTCCGCGCTAAGCCGATGGGCTGGCGGAGCCTCATCCTGCTCACACAACGTCATCCAAAGCCAGACTCAGTCCCACAGCCACCAAATGCCACCAAGAGCATCCTCAGGGCTCGTGGCTCTTGTTTTCATCCATGTAGAGCTTAAGTATAGCTGCAAAAGGGTTTGGAGAGGGACACGGGCGCAACAGGGATCTGCACCAAACCAGCACAGCCCCACCGTGGGACCACATGGGGACACAGGGCCTGGGGACAGCCCCATGGTCACAGAGATGTTGCGGCCACTCGAGGGGGCCTGGAAGGGAGAATTGGAATGATGAGACCCCCGTGAAGGGGAGCCCCATCTACCAGACCCCTTCCCATCCCCATCCCGAATTGCTGGGCAATGGAGAAGTGGAAAAGGCAGGAGGACCTGGCACAGGTCCTGCCACTCAGTGCCCGTGTCCCCTGAGCAGGCAGAGGATCCACGTGGCTTTGGCACGATGCCTGTCCCCTCTGGGTGACACTCCGGATGCAGAGAGCCACCCCAGACCCCGATGAGCCAGGAGAGCTATGACAGTGGGGCTGCACTGCGCCCTCTGCACCATGCGGGTTTATGGTACCCTGACACCATATGTGGCTCAAAGGGCACCCCAAATCCTCAGTGGACAGCATCCATCCCACTGCCCAGGGGGTCCTGCGAGGACAAGAGCCCCACTGCAGCACCTCCCCACCAGCTCCTGGGGTGCTTTGAGCTCCACATCTCCTCCCCAACACAACACAGCCCCCCTGCAGGGACTCCCCTACCAGCAGCCCATGGAGCCAGCTTGGGGGGGGGGGGGGGGGGGGCGGGACGGGGGGCACGGGACACACAGCATCACACCCCTAGCACAGCCAGACTTGTGTCAGCCCCCCTTAAAACCCTCAATAAAACAGAGCACGGCGTGAATAACAAAAGCAGCGATCAGTAAAGACTCTCCCAAGAGGCCGCAAGTTCTTCAATTAGAGCTCACATTATAGGAACGAGAAACTCCACACTGTCTTCTGTATGGATAACACTTTTTTCCCCCTTCTCCTTTAAAGAATAAAAGGGAAGGGAGGGAGGAAGGGAGGGAGGGAGAGGAAGGCTGCATCTCTAATGCAACAGACAGGTCTGCTGAGATTCACTTTGGCTCTTATTTTGACTTTCATCTAAAAGAGCTGCCCTGGGAATCCATTAAGTCCAATTTAAATCGGCTCTCCGCCCTCACGGCTTCTCCCCGCCTTCTCACACCCCCCCTGGCTCCCTTCTCTTCCCCCCCCCCCCCCCCCCCCCCCCGCCTCCATCCTTGGAAGCAAACAAACACAAAAGCAAGGCCAGGCAGGGCAGGCACAGAAGGGCAGGCAGCGAAGGGCAGCACCGGCGTGGTTTGGGAGCCATTCCCGGGGGGAATACAGCCCTCCCCAGGGCAGTTGCTCCATCCTTATTTCCACCCAAATAAAGACAATATCGGCGTTTCTTTGGGGGGAAAAGGGGGTTTTGGGACCCCCCCCCTCCACACGCAGGCGTTTTTTCCTTGGATTTTATGATTCCAATTAGCTCCATTAACGCCGCAGCCGGCAAAGTTGGATGGGATATAACCACATGCTTCACTCCAGGTTTGGGTTTTATTCCTCCCCAGCAAGTTTCCCCTCCCTGAGAGCATTCCTTTGCCTTTGGGAATGGCCCCCCCCTCCTCCACCGCCACAGCCGGGTTGAGGGACAGACCCCTCTCCTTTCATCTCACCACACTCATTCAAGCTCTGCTTGTGTCGTATAAGCAGTTTTCCATCTCCCCCCTGCTCCGTAACACACCCGCTCTGCACTGCATCCTATTCATATGTTTTCAATCATCGCCCTTTCGTTATTTAAAACAAAAGCATACACAGATACCCCCCCCTCCTTTTTCCCCTCCTTTTCCAGCAGCAAGGCTCCAAGCTCCCCCGTTATTCCATGGTTTGTTTGTTTATTAATGTGGATTTGGGAAGCGGGGGGCGGGGGGGGAATGTGCCGTGGGAGAAAAGGGAAGCGGGAGGCGAAAGTCCCAGCGAGGGGCTTTGCAAAGGCGCAGCCAGATGTGCGAGCCTAACGATTCCATGGGTTATCTGCTCGATCCAGCTCTGTTTTCCCTTCCCCACCATCCAGCCACCGAGTAACAGACAGGGAATCCATCAAGCCAGCGTCCTCACGTGCAGACAACGGCAGGGAGAGCCAGGCGCCCGACCGCCGCAACTTTTGTAAGTAGAAACCCCCATGCACATCCATAACTCCTCCATTCAATCCGCTTCCCATGGAAGATTCCCACTACCGAGGGCTTTAGCAGCCCTGCGCCTATTATGATTTCAACTTTGGGGAAAGTAGGAGTCAGGACAAGGCGGGATGAATCCATCCCTTCCCCATATACTCCAAGTCTCAGCTGTATCTTTGTTCAGACACCCATCAATCGGCAAGTCAGGAGGATTTTTTTGGACCGGTTGCAAATTCCTTTATTACTTCCAGAAAAGCAAAACAATTCCCCCCCTATTCCTCCTCCTCCTTCCTCCATAGGACACACACACACACACACACACACACATACGTACAACACACACCCCCCCTTCCCAAACTCCGCGCTCCCGGCGCCGTGCATCCCTTCAATCACAGCGGCACACGAGTTGCAAGAGAGGAAAATAAATCTGGGATAAAGCTCCATCCACATCCCCCCCCCCCCCAATCAATTCTTCCATAAGGAAAAGCAGGGGAAAAAGGCGGGGGGGATGGATAAAAAAGGCACAAAGATGTAGCTTGCAACAATACCTGCGATGGTCCTCGCGCTCTCCAATCGCTCCTGCTGGCTCGCTCTCCTCCTCTTCCAGAGCACAGTAGCCAGATTAGATCCTTAGGAAAAAAAATGTGAGAAATAGCACAATTCTCCTCTTTTTTTCTTGCCTTTTTTTTTTCCTTTCCCTTCTCAGCAGCCCTTCTGAGCTCCTTCACTAACCATTATTCATAGACCACTAGGGGATATAAGGTAATTAGAAACGGCCCTATAGCATCCAGCCTGAAAATGTAATGCCAGCGGTAGGAGTGGTGGAGGGCTCTGGCTGCGGGCGGCTCCGGCAGAAAGTGCTCGCTTGGAGCTGGGGACGAGGTGAGAAGTGGGGTGGAGGAGAGGGCGAGCGGCACCGGGTGCTGGATGCTCTCCCCGCACACACCATAGGGGACGAAGGGGCAACGCTTTTGGGGTTGGAGGGAATGGTTGGGGTGGAGGGGGGGGGTTATTTGGAGTGGGCTCGCTGTGTGAGCCGTGCTAGAGCGTGTGTGTGTGTGTGTGTGTGTGTGTGAGCTGTGTGTGTGTGTTTGTGCCAGGAATAGCAATCAGCAGAGGCAGCACACAGAGCGCAAAAATGCCATCATGCAGGGTCAACAGAAAGCTGCAGACATTTTTTTTCCCCCCTGTTTTTTTTCCCTTAGGCTTAATCCTCTGGAGCGGGGGAGAGGCAAAAGGAGGAGGCTGATGCCTTCTTTATAGTTGTGATTTTTCCCCCCCTCTTCCAAGGGATCAGATTTACCCCCCCCCCTTCCCCTCTATATACACACAGAAGCCAACCCCAGCCATCCCAGCCCTCCACCGGCGCTGCATCCCGGGTGGGATGCGGGTCTCGCCGCACAGTGATGTGCTGGGGTGGGATGAGCAAGGTGGGCTCATAGAGGATGGGAAAGCAAGAGGGGGGTGGAGGCAAATGAACAAATCACACCTGCAGCTTTCCCTCTCTGTGTGCCATAGCCAGCTGCAACCCAGGCAGGAACCGGCAGGGAAAATACAGGCTTCCCAGCACCGTGCATCTGCAGGGATTTAGGTGCGCGGTGATGGGAGCTCATCGCTGGGAATGGGGGGGTTATTTCAGAAGCAATGAGGGGGGGGAATGACAGACGGTAACAAAGAGCAATCCCTCCCCACACACTGCTTTCCCAGGGATAAAACCCGGCGCAGAGGCGAGGATAAAGGAGGTGGTCCCTTCGCAAAGGGGAAGCATCGCTTTGGTAGCCCTGGCTCACACCGGGGGCCGCTGCCGTGCGGTTCCCCGCGCACCAGCTCCTGCCCGGAGGGTGCAAACGCCCATCCCTGCCTCCTCCCACGCCGCCGCTCTGAGCCGCTCTTTAATTGAACTAAAGCTGTTCACCTTGATAACGCAGCACGGCGGCAAGTTCCCGAGCCGTACGCGGGGGGCTGGAGAGCTATTTGATCCACTTCCAAGGCGCTGCCTTTCAATTCAACCCCTTGCTCTTGAAGGATGGATAACCAGGCCCTCTCTTTTCCCTGTTAATTACTTGAGATAGGAGGCATAGAGCTGCAAAACAGACCCGACCTCATAAGGGGAACCGGCATCTGCCAAAGCAAAGCGCTCAGCTCTTGCTTTTCCCCCATCCCGTTTCTCCCCATTGCCATCCCAGCCTGGCTGTTTATAGCTAATACACCACAACACACTCTGACTTCACACGTGTCTCTCTGTAGGAAGGTAAACTGAGCCAGGACCTCATGGCTCTCCAGGGACCCTGTATTTATCCCCCATAACCACTGATCCCCCTGCCCTTCATAGGGAAGAGCTCTTTCACCATTTGGCACCATGGGCTTTGACTGCCTGCCTTAGTAAAGCCAAGGTGGGACATACACCCAACAGGCATCATCTCCTATGGGATTGAGAAAAGACTAAAGGATTTGTTATTTTTACACTGCAATTCCATAAATTCATCAATCTGGTCCATCCAGATTGGAATGTTGGAAATTCCCACCTCTGGGAGTGCTGCGATTTCAGGAGAACCTCAACTCTCCTCTCCTTGAACCCTGACCTCACCGTGGTGAGGAGCAGTGTTGAAACCACAAACCCTGGAGAGCCCCATATGCAAATTAAATCACTGCCAAGCACTTTATTTATTAAACGCTGTGATTTTTCCAGCCATTTATAGTCTGCAACTGCAATTTATGGGCTCACAAAAGCTGATTTCATGACTCCTCGGTACCTCTGAGGTGCCAGCACCCACATCACCTCCATTTACATAACACAGCTGTGTCTATCTCAACCCAACCACTGGCTGGGTGGGAGACCGGTCACCTATGACAGCAATTAACTTTACTCATTAAAGCCTCTGAGCTTGAAGAAGATGCTGACGAGCAGTTGTGTGGATGGGAGAGTTTCCATCCTCTTGATGAAATCTGGCTCTGGAGCATCCCAATGCGTGGCGCACAGCCCCTACCATGGGAGCTGGTACATCCCCATGCCCCCTGTATTCACTGCCTACCTCCATGGAGCAGATCTCACCCTAAGCTACCACAAACCCATCACAACCAGCATCAAAAAGCCTCTTCCCACCTTCCCCATTGCAAGAGCAGGGCTTAACTTGCCAAACAAAGTCAGAAGCTTCCTGGGAAGTACCCCAACCCACACCTCCTGCCCCAGGTATATAGAAAATAATGACTCATTGCACTGTCACTTCTGGAGCTGCTAAAGCAAAGATGCTCCTCAGTGTCTCACCACTGCGACCTACAATGATAAGGAACCATCCTCAGTGCTGAGAAGAATGAGCTTTGCCTCACCAGCATCCCCTTCTGCCTGCTCTTGCCACGCTTCACTGGCCTGGGGTCCCTGGGATCTCCCCAGCAACTACATGGGATGCTCTGAGCCAGCTCTTCCTCATTCCCCTTCCTCTCATCCCTCTTTCTGGTTGATTTTCCCAATGGATTGCTCTCATCCCCTCACACCCAGTGCCACACACCCCACACTCGTGGCTTCTCGCAGGCAGGGAGCAGGCAGCCCTGCCTCAGCTCCCATCAAGCTCCACGCAGCGGCTCCAAGCGGATCCGATGGATTTTCATTTCCTAACTCTGCCCTTCGGGCTATTTCTAACGAGCTTCCTCACGCTTAAAATATATATATATATAAATCCTTCATCTTGCAGCAGCAACGCTCAGGACAACTGTGCCTGCAAGGAGAGGAATTAATGATACCCACTCACTTTAGGTAGGGGGGCATCGCACTGACCTCCTTGGACCAGGCTACAGGAACAGCCAGAAACGCCCTCCCAAAGCAAACACGGCTTTGAGGAATGTATTGGCCTGGTCTGATGCTCTGCTCTGGATAAGGAGCCACCAATGTCCTCCTGAGACCCTGCTCCCATATCCTCAGCCCCAAACTCCCCGTGTAGCCTCTGCCTGCAGCACCAGGTCCAACAGATCGCTCTCATCCCTCCTGGATCCATCCCTTCCATTGAGAGGAGGGAATTGGTCCTGGGTGTCTTGATTTCCACTAATCAGCTGGTTTAATGAGTTTCTCCATGCCCAGCACATCACCACTTCCCATTGCTACCTCCTCGGAGGCCAGCCCTGCTCCCGCAGGCGCGCTGAGGCCCCTGTCATCTCCGAGGCTTTCCTCAGTGGGAGAGCAGTGATTATTCCTCTCAAAAGGTCTCTCATAATGGAAACCATCTCTCCATCCCTCCTTGGTCTCCTCCTGCCATGACCCAAGCTCCGTGGAGAGGAGCTCTGCTCTGAGGCAGCGCCGTGTTTCCATGGAAAGAGTGAATAGCAGAGTCTTCCCAGTGGTTTATTAGAATTCCTTTTACTCTGATGGAGAGTTTGAGAGCAAAATAAAAAAGGCTTTAATGTGGGGCTAATGGAGCCCCTGGGAAGTCCAGGAAGGAAATCTCCCCTGGAGAAGAGGAGGCGTGAGGAGAGGGGAGGGCAACTTCCAAGGCAAATTCCTGGACAGGTTGGAGTTGTTTTTGCAGGAGCCATCTCAGGCGACGAGCGATGGAAATGATGCTTGGTTTATATTGAACAGATGTTACAAAAGACCTGCCAGTAACGCAGCGAGCGATGCAAAACCCAGATCCCACTCGCTTGTCCTCCATCTCCCCCCCCAACCCTGCTCGCTCAAACCCCTTTATTTGCATTTAACATATCATAGTTGTAGCAAAAAACCAATATTAAGCAATAAAATAGCAATCGATTCATTTCCTCCCTCCCCAAGGCTTTGGTTTCAGTTGAAATCCTTGGCTGAAGCAGCTTTTAATTGGTTTTAATACATTTTCCTGTCTTTTCATGTTTCCCAAGCCCATCTTCTGCTCGCTTTGGGGGTTCCCCCTATTTCCTGGTCCCCTTCCCATTCTCTCCCTGTTATTCCCCCAAGGGATACAACAGCTCTTGACTCCACCAAGTATCTAGAGCACAGTGACTGTTATTCCTTGCCTAGGGATGCTCCAGTGTGAAATACAGCCTGCAGCCTCCTCTCCTGGGGAGGGAAATAGAGGGATTTGGCTGCAGTTAAGAGATGGGGAGATGCAAATGGGAAGAGGTATGATGGGGAATCCCAAAACCAGCCAGGCAGTGGCTGGAACAGCCGTAAGAGCCCAGCGCTCCAAAAGCCAAGGAGCAGAAGCCCATGCACACACATGCATCGCAGTGCCACAAGTGGGCACCTTCGAAGCTGATCTAAAACCAACCCTGATGCCAGAGCATGGAGAGGCCAGGTCGGACGAGGCTTGGAGCAAGCTGCTCTAGTGGAAGGTATTCCTGCCCAGGGCAGGGGTTGGAGCTGGATGAGCTTTAAGGTCCCTTCAACCCAAACCAGTTTGGGGTTCTGTGATACAGCGCTTGTGTCACACATGAAAACCAGACCCGGGAGCCAATGACAGTCCTGGAGGAGCCCTGATTCCCATAGATCTCCTGAACTGAGCAAGTTTGGCATCTCCTGGTTTAACCCTCATTTAAACACAAGCCGCAATAGCTCCCCCTTTTCATGCTAACCATGGAAAAACACCCTTCCTGATAGCCAGCTTTCCAAAGAGCAAAGTCCCATGGAAGCCTGGACTGGTCACATCCACGTGCATGGCCACGCATGCAGGAATGCCCAGGAGATACAACAGCACTTTTTGCACAAGGGATGCTGCTCTTCCAGCTCAGACTCATGAGACAAAGGCAGGAAATCCTGGTGATTTTCCACCTCGTTTCTCATTAGCATCCCTTCATCCACATTCCCGAGTGGGGCACGCTCCACAGCCCATCATCCCACACGCTGGCACGCTTTGCACCAGATTCACACTGCATCAATGCCTTGTTTGAAGGATTCCAAGCTGGAAAGGATGAGATGGGCTCTGGAAAGCAGCTACAGGGCAATGCTGATACAAAAGGGGTGTCCCTGCACCCTTTATAGCTCCTAAATCCTGCCTGATTTCCAGGCAGAAAATGGCATCCACGTGCATCTCTCCAGGTGATGGAGGAAAACTGCCATTCCCACTTCCCATTCCAGCGCTGCACCTGGTTAGCAACTGTCGGGAAGAGGTTAATCACAGTCCTTAAATCAGGAACCTCACTGCGGTATGCTCGGGATGCACATCTGTGCTCTCCACAGCTCATCCCCAGCAGCATTTGGGAGAAGGCAATACGGCAAAATTACACCCCACCCCCCAACCAACCCCAAATAAACCCAATCCCTTCCCAAATAGTGCATCCAAGCATCCCATGGCGCAGGACCCTGCTAATTCCTCAAGCCTTGTGGCATGTGTGAAGCACTCACTGTGCCCCCAGCCCTATTATGGTTGTGGGTTAAAAGCATCTTGGTTAACACGGTGTTGGCACAGCCATAATGTTATAGGAAAGGCTTTTTAGGGGTTAGGCTTTTGCTCCCTTGTAATGGAGGGTGGAGGTGTCACCTCGAAACACCTGGGGAACAGGGAATGATCTATGGGGACCACAAGCATCTTGGTCCCAGACCTATGGGCCAGCCCACGGCAGCAGAAAGGCTGGAACTCCAACAACCACCACCATGGTTTCCAAGCACAGAAAGCTTGGCCTTGCTATTTCCAGGCTTGTCCCAGGGGATCCCCCTGCTCTCCTTGGTTTGGGAAAAAGGAAGCACTGTGGAGCCCTATGGAGAAGAACCTGTGCCTGGTGCTCAATGGGGCTGGCTCTTGCTGCAGAGCCAGCGGCTTAGACAGAGGCTGCTCCGTGCGTGCACGTGCACAGCCCGGAAAATGGGAGAGGAATTGATCCCGGAGGCAAATCTCTTTTGTTCTAACCCCCGTTGCTGTAACTGGATCTCCCCAGGTTCCCGGCTTGGGAGCCGCAGCCGGATCACGTTCGCTTTCATGCCTTCTTCCCGGTGCCAGCTTGTCACATTCCCCTGTCGCCGAGGGGTGGGAAGGGATGGAGGGAGGGAGAAGGGGAAGCATCACCTCGCCGCGCTTGTTTACCTCCCCGCCGCGCACGAGGGGTGGATGGTGGTAATGAGGAAGAACCCAGAGGGAGCAGATTGCGGCTCCGCGGCATGAGACCACCCCCAGCAAACAGGCTGCTCCCTTTTAACGAGGTTCCCCCCCCCTCCTTCCATCCTCCTCCCCTCCAGGCTCCCCTCGCCCCTCCTGTCTGGTTTCGAGTGCAGAAATGCTGATTCACAGAGCCCGGTGCGGGAAGCAGAGAGAGGAGCAGAGCACATCAGCGCCCGAAAGCATCCGACCTCCCCGGGCGCTGCTACACCGGTGATGAGCGACAGCAGATTCATCCACTCGGCTTCATTCCAGCCTCTCAGCAAGGTGAATTCACCCCCTCCGCTCCCCCCATGAGAGATCTGATGCTGATTTCTCTCCCCTTTCTGCACAGGGTGGAAGATTTCACGCCATGCGTGTGATGCTGGGATAGCCGCGATGGGGATGGAGCGGTGCAGGAGGTGGGTGGAATGGGTCCCCAGGGAAGTACTTTGATTTGCAAGTGGTAGGGCAAAGCAAACAGCACCCTGACCTGCTGCTGTGCGTGTGTCAGTGCTCACGGATGCTTTGCTTCATCACCAGCAATTTGGGTCCTGTCTCCTCCTTCCAGAGCCTATGGTGGGCTCTGGGCATCAACAGCCACATCAAGGGTACTGTGTGGTTGGCAAGAGCTGAACCTGCCCACCCTGTCTCACCTCCTCACTCCTGCCAGCGTGCCTGAAATCTGAGACAGCAGAATGATGCTTTTCCAGGGCAGGCTGTGGGGATGGTGTTCCCAGCAGCCCAGGGCAGGCAAATAGCTGCAAAAGTAGGAGCTGGATGTCCAAGCACCCCGCTTCTCCCAAGTCCAGCTTCCTTCCCTCTGGGACAATCATGACACCTCGCACAAGAGCTCAGGTACATAGATTCGACCCGATTTACTCCATCATAAGTGTTCAGTTCCCCTTCAGACCCCCTTCACTTTGCCCTGAGGCCACACTTCATCCCAAAGCCACCTGCGGTGCCGTGATGGATGCAAACCCTTTGGAACTCCATGCACTGAACAGCACAGACCTTCCTGTCACCCCCATGCCACATCCCTTTGGGCAACCTCAGCACTGCTTGCACCAGGCAGGATCTGCCCCAGAATGGGTGATGCAGGAGGTAAACCTGGTGAGCCAGGTAGGGAAGGCAGTGTTTAAACTCACAGGCACACGCTGGGTCTGAAGCATCAGCAGGGCACTCCTTGCCCCTGCCATGATGCTGCAGCTGCAGCTGCAAGGCTCAAAACCCAAAGCTACCTTTTACTTGATTGCTTCCATCCTTTTTGCAGGGCTGTATCTGAGTGCTGCTGGTCCCCTGCTCCCCCCTGCATGGTGCTGGCCTGTTCATCTGCCTCACTGAAAAGCCATGGTGCATCTGAATAGATTTCCACCGTGCAACTGTAAAGGCCCCAGTGGGTTTGAATAGGAGCCCTTGAGGTATTATCTCAGCAGTGCCTCGAGGCAACCACCTGAATCCTTCCGTGACTGCTGCACTAGACCCGGAATGTCTCCAGCGGCTGGGGATTATGGATAGACCTTACAGAGGAGCCCCCAGGCCACCAACAGCTCCCAGATGCCCCCCAAAAGACACGGTGATGCTAAGACAGCTGAGGCCCGGATGCCGACGCGGGGAACCAGGCTGAAGTTTCCACATTAATCATATCGAGCTCTATTCTTTTTCATCATCTATTTCAAGGCAAGTCAAAGAGGTTCACACTCTCCCCTGGCAAACCACAGAGGATGACGTGAGCCTGTCTCCTGCATCGCAAGTAGAGTGTGTCAAGCAATTAGCAAGTAATCAGGGATTCAGAAAGGGTGGGCAGGATACAATCCCTCAAAGCTCTGGCAGGAGCAAAACCCACCCTGGAGTTTGCCATCAGGCACGGAAGGCAGCAGAGGGAGCAGGGGCTGTTGGTGAGCAGAGCAGACCCTGTGCCAGCAGAGGCTGCTGCCACAAAGCATCTCACCTTCAGTGTGTGCTGTAGCTAGGAGGCCCCAGGCATTCAAGCATAGGTTTTCTCCCACTCATTCCCAACCTCAGCAAGGTGGCCAAGGGAATTCCGAGCTGCTGGTCCTCAGGATGTCCTGCAGATCTGCCGGGTCACCCATCCCTGGGTATTGCGGCTCTGTTGCTTTCACCGGTTCTATTCCCTGCAGCTCTGATTGTGCTGGTTTCCTCTCATCCCAAATCCTTCTCTTATGGAAGTTAGTGGCAAAACCCATTGCAAGCCTTTGGGATGCTGTTTCCAGCCCACAAAGCCCTGGCACAGCACGCAAAGTGGTATGGGACCATCTCTCTGCAAAATCACCTTGTAAAGGGGATGTGCATGCTCACACCTCCTCATAGACCTCACTGGTCCCCATGAGCCAACCAGCCCCATAGGAAGAGAGGGGGGGTTACACCGGGGTGCAAGCTGCCACCCTGAGCTCACACCTCCCTCCAGGCACAGGGCGCAGAAGGAGCCGGCTGGGTTGCAAAGGGGACGCCTAATCTGCCACCAGCCCTTTCTCCTCTCCATTGCCAAGGTAGCAGCAGACAATGCTATCTGCAGGGTTGTCAGCCGACCCTCCTCCCACCGTCTCTTTAGCCAGGAAAACTCTCCATCTGTCTCCAGATGGGGTGTTTCTACCACTCCACTCCAACCGATTCAGAGGGGAACAATGATGCTTTGTTAACAAAACAATTTTTGTGTGTCAAGCCCTCCTCCTTGCGGGTTTTTACCCCCCCATCCGGTCCCCAGTGGGTCAGCTTTGTGCCGCGTCCTACATTTCCTTGTTTCACGTTTTAAAGGCTCCGTGGTTTAGCACAAAAGGTGCTTGTGGAGCAGCTTTTAGCTGCGAGGAGAGCCTTGACACATACGCAGATCACCGCTGCCATGGGACGGTTTGTGGTGCGGTGGTTAAAGGTGGTGGCAGAACCTCTGGAGTGAGGGGAGTGTTATCTGCAGTGATTTTCGCCTCCAGGATGAGAATCAGAGCTGGTCCTATGCTGTAGAGAAGGCTGGAATCCCCCAGAGGCTCAGAGGGAGCAATGAGACAAAGTTTGAGCGTGCTTTGGTGCAGGGCAGTGTTGGCCATGTCCTCCCATCCCTCTCATGTCCTCCTGTGCTTGTAATGGGAAGAGATGAGTATGCAGAGCAAATCTACATGCCTGGGAGTAAAGCACAAAGCCCATGGTGGTCAGGAAGGTGAAACCTCAGCTCTGCCATGGCCAGAGCCTCCAAATGAAGATCCCGGGGTGTGCTTCACTACCCAGGGCTGGATGATCCCCCTTATCTGCTCCCTCACCCAGCAATGGGAAGCAGCTCTCTCTTTCCCAAACACATCTGCCAGGAAAACCAGCTCTTCCTGGTTCTTTTCCCCCCCCCCCATCTCATTTTCTTTGCCCTGAAGCAACAAGCACACAAACCACCTTCTGCTCTGCACATAACCACCAACTCACAGCAAATAACCAACCCGCCGGGCTCCAAAGCAAACAGCTTTGCATTCCGCAGCGGGCTGGCGATTCCTGCACAAGCGGGACTCTTTCCATGCAGGGATATTCCCTCCTCCTTCCTGTCCTCAGGTAACTGCATCCTCATGGAAACACCAATATTTTTATGAGTCACCCCCCCTTTTTCCCTCCCTCCTGCTCTGTGGCCAACACCCCTGTGCTTTCCAGATCAAAGCCGAAGGGGACCAGCTGTGCCGTGTCTTTTCCTCTCCAGCCCTTTCCATCTCCATTTGCAGCCGTCGCCAGCGCAAGCCCCTGCTGTTCTGACAGAGCTTTGTGCTGCCCCTTCAGCACCGCAGCCGGCCAGCTCCCCCGCCATCCTGCTCCTGACATCCCTGCTCCTGCTCCAGCTGCACTGGGAACACATGGAACCATCCAGAGCGATGCTCAGTCCCCACTGGTATGCATGGGAGATGCCTCGCTGCTGCCTTGCTTGTCATGTGCTGCTTCAGAGGGAGAAATGTGCTCAGAGAAGAGAGAAAAGGGATAATCCGCTTCTGATGAAATCCCATCCTAATTCCCTGGGTTTGGAAACTCCTCCACAGAATGGAGCATGAGGCTGTATCTCCGTTCCAAATCAGCAATTCCACGGGGACCTTCACTCCAGGCTTATTTCAGCATGGGCACATCAGCTGGGAGAGCCCAGGTACTTCTGAGAAAGTGGCTGAAGGCACAGGAATCAGGGACTGGTTTGGGTTGGAAGGGACCTTAAAGCTCCTCCAGCTCCGACCCCTGCCACGGGCAGAGACACCTTCCCCTAGGGCAGCCACAGCTTCCCTGGGCACCCTGTGCCAGCGCCTCAGCACCCTCACAGGAAGAGTTTCTGCCTCATGTCTCATCTCCATCTCCTCACTGTCAGCATCCTTTCTCCCTCTCCATTCAAAAGGGTGAACACCTCATGCAGCCCCCATTCTGCAGCAGGGATTCACATACAATGGGATAATTAGCATCAGGGATGTGCTTCTTGCTGCATCCAGGAAATCCTGCCTATTTCTGGCCTCCGAGTAAGTGTCATCTGTGGATGCTTGATAGAGGCTACTGCCATTTGCAGCACCTCACAGGTCTGATAGGATCCATCTTTGGGGAGCACACCCCATGGCATCTCATCATCCTATGGTACCTCATCACCCCATGGCATCTCATCACCCTACAGTACCTGATTACCCTGTAGCATCTCATCTTGACCGCACCACGTGCACCTCCTGGGCGCTGCAATCACGCACTGAGCAGCGCTCCAATCCCCGCTTCCCAACGCCTCATAGTAACTCAGTCAAAACCTGCTTGGAGTCACCTCTTCTATGAGGATTTTGAAGGCGGCATCGCACAGAATTAAATCTCAGTGCTTTTGATATGTAAACCACTGAATTTAGCCGCTAATGTCAATTCCCAGCAGAAGAGGATGGTTAGCAGTGGCGGGTATATTTATGAATACTCTTTAAGCAAACGCTGTGAGGCAGGAAACGCATCAGTTCTCGTGGAAAGCTCCCTGGTTTGCTGCTGCAGGCATCTAAAGACAAAGTTTCACCATGGCTTTTTGCCTTTTGTGCTCTGCTACCCATACATCCCTCTTGAATCTCCTCTTAGGAACAGCTTCCCGGCCTCTCTGCCTCAGTCACGCGGGTGTCACCGTGACCTGCAGCATCTCCATCCTTCACCAGACACTCCACTGACTTGTCGGTGAATAAAAGGCAGGGGATCAACTTGACTGGTCTCCTTGGCTGCTC
Source organism: Myiopsitta monachus (assembly GCA_017639245.1). Taxonomy (NCBI): domain Eukaryota; kingdom Metazoa; phylum Chordata; class Aves; order Psittaciformes; family Psittacidae; genus Myiopsitta; species Myiopsitta monachus. Next base: position 8,720,511 of record CM029926.1, on the reverse strand, counting down.
TCTCCAAAGTGGTAAAAGGCTGACATAGAAAATACCCTGGATTTCTGGGAGGTTTGCACTGAGAGAGCATTGTTCTTCCCCAGCTAAAGCCAGGAAAGAATTTACAGCCGGGCAGCACAGTGAGATTGTTCTGCCTGCTCTTTCCTGGGACAGAAAACCAGTCTGAAACAGATTGCTAGCAGCTAAATGCAAGTTCCTTAGCAGCTTCCAGGGTGAAAACATTCCCTCTCCACATCTCCTTTTATGTCCACAACACATTATTCCGTTGGAGGGCTCTCTTGCTAAGAAAAGCTGTGATAACTCACAGCCTTGGTCTCCAAAGCGGTTCAGGTATGGGAGCCAGCTCCCCTGCGAAGCATCCCTTGGTCCTACTCCCCAGCTGAGATGTCCTTAATTCCTCCATCTGTCCCCTCCAGGCTCGGCTCTCAGTCGGTGAATGCATACAGAAGGCTGTGAGGCTGCTTCGATGTGTAAAGCCTTTCCAGCAGCTTCAGAAGCAACGATGTCTTCTAAGTCCCCAGCCCGCTCCTGGTTGCTTCTGGGGCCTTCCATGCTAAGCTGCCTTTGTCCCACACACCGCACGCAGCCAGACAGGAGGTTCACACCAAAATCCACCTCTCCTCCCTGCCTTTCACTGAACCAAAACACAAAACAGATGGAAATATCCAGCGCTGGCAGCGGGAAGCACGTGGGCTGCACTTGCAGCAGCCCTCCTGGAGCTGCAGAGCCTATTCCCTCCTGCTCCAGGGTCCCAGGGCAAAACCAGCTTTCCCCAAAAGGGTTACTGATGGGGGGGGATCTTGCTATTCCCCCCTGCCAACCACTCAGCAGCATGGAGGTGGAAGAGACAAGAGGGAAGGAAGGGAAAGCAATAGATGAGAGCAGACTGAGCAGTTTAGGATAGTCCAGGAGGAACAATTTCCTCCTCCACGCAGGATCTGCATGATACGCAGCGAATGAGGCACTGGGGTTGCAGACTCAATAACAGGGGGACGGACACTGAGCTGCTTTTAATGGAGCTCCATCCATCCCACACACTCCCTGCGGGAGAAATAGCTCGTGACCACAGAATTAAGACTGTGCCCTACGGAATGCACACCACTGCTGGGTGTAAGCTGCTCAGGTGGCCTTAATACTGGCATGTCTTACACCCTCAGTGCCTGACTTTGTAACCTCCATCATGTATTTTGAGGTGTTGCTTTACTACACATATGAGGTTATCTTCTTTACCACGGCTTCCTCTTTTCACCGTCTTTCTAGGGTAAATAATAGCCTGACTCTTCCACATCCCTCCTTGAGAGCGCATCAGTGTCCCTGAACTTCCCTAGACCAGCATGAGACATCCAGCACAGCCATGGGGTTGTTATAGACTTGATGCCAGCTCCCTCCTGAGCCTTCCTCACCCGCGGATGCTCGGAGGTCTCTCCTGCGTAGAGATAAGTGCCCCACAACCCCTACGCCACATAAATGCTCCAGAGCAGCAGGAAGAGAAGGACAGAAAGAGCCTGCAGTGGGGCCAGGGGCTGATGGTATGTTTGTGGAGTACACTCAGACTGATTGCCTTGCCTACACTGGGCCCAGGGAGATGGATGGAGAAGCATCCGGAAGCCTGAGAGTTCTGCCTCCTCCTGCCTTTTACTTTTGCTTTCAAAGCCACAATCCTCACATCACTGTCAAGGCCTGGGAACTTTAAAATCACTGTAGTAAGCACGGGAGGGATGGGGAAAGCTAAGAGTTGTCCGATAGGAATGTGGCTCTTGTGCAGGAATGTAGGCTTCCCCTTGCCAAGAGGAGCCCCAGGATTCACCAAGAAGGGTCACTGGGACAGTGGGGAGCTGGTGAAGAAGCAACAGGAACCACCTTAAGGGAGGGGAGCCTCCAGCAGAACAGTTAAAATGACTTAAACGCTTTCCCAATATTGCTCCTCCACGTAAGCACTGCTGTAATTGCCCTTGGGATGTTGCACAACGAGAGGGAGGGGTGGTGCTGGCAGGGAGGGAAATGTCCCCACTGCTGCACCAAAAGCCATGCAAACCTCTGTTGTCATCGAGGGGAGACACTCGGTGTTGCTGCAGGGACATCTCTGCCACCCTGCTGCTGGATTGAGCCCTCAAGGGGCCATTCCTCAGCCGAGCTGGAGGACTCCCCAGAAGACTCGATCCTGATGGATGCCTCTGAGACACAGCGCGCTGCCCCAGGGAGCAAGAGCAAAAGGAGAGGAGGAACAGAGCCCACGGTGCGCTGTGCGGCAAGAAAACAGAGGGCGAAAGAAAAGGAGGGAGATACAAGGGCTTCATTCAAGCGCTCCGTCACTCTCTGGAAGTCTCACGCAGAGCAGCTGGTCTTGAAGACAGTTGCAAGCACGACAAGCAAGCACAGAGGCACATTTCTGGGTGCTTTTATTAGTGGCACTCAGACAGGGGCATCCACTCGACCCCCGCGTGAAGGGAAACGGCTGACTCATTCCTCCAGAGATGCTCAAGAGCAGGACACGGTGCTCTGGAGCTTTGGAAGCCAGATCACCAGGCTTGGACACCCCGCACGTACACACGCACCAGCTAATCTATGGATGCGCTGGGTCCCTGGATAGAGCATCTGCGGCCTTTGCTTCCAAAAGCAGCCGAGTCAAAAGGGAAACCTCTGAGAGATGCAGTCTCGAGGTTAAAAACATCTGCGGGCCACCAGCCATTAAATAGGATGCTATGCTGGTTTGCTGCTATCGGGTCTTCCGCCAGGTTCATCACTGTGCCGGCTGGGTACCATCCAGCAATGCATTAAGTGATGTGACTATTTCTGTTCTCATCACATGTTTGCTCTCATCCTCTCCAGGGTGTGTGTTTGGCGGGGGGGGGGGGGAGAAACACACATTCATTATGGAGTGTCTTGTTTTGGTAAGGCTTTTCCTTTTCCCCTGCTGTTGGGCTGTCAGCAGAGGAGAAGGGGGATTTTATCTTCCTAACATCCACGTACTCAGGTATTTCTGTCAGAGGAGGCAAAGTCAGAGAAATGCTAATCAAATATCCAAGAGTGCACAGTGCTGACATCTGCACCTCGCTACTATATGGCCTTTCATTAGCATTACCTAAATGTACGACCATACAATGAGCAGATTTCCTTAGCAACAGGGCTGGCTGTTCGTATTTCCTCCCCACTACCCCCTGCCCTTAGAAGAAAAATGACTTCAGCTCTTTTGCAAGCACGATGCTCGCAGCCGCTCCGCGATGCAGCAGTGCTATACAGCACTGCCAGCCTTACTATATGCTGCATCTGGGACGCCTTCCTCTCTACGCTGGGATCCATGAGCCATAAAGCAACCTCTTGACTTAGCTCTTCTGTACAGCCACAATAAAACTCCTCTCTTTTTCCTTATGGAGCATATGCAAAACAGCAGAGGAAGTGGGGGGGGGATCATCTCCTCCAGATGACTTACAGCTCCCATCGCCGAGGGAGGATGTCCATCACGCGTGGCAGCGCAGCATCGCTGGCTGCCCTCCTCCCTTGACCACACTTGAAGCCACCTTCGCCTCGGGCAGGGAGCTGCCAGCCTTCCCTCTGCCCGGATCTGGGCCAGGAAGCCTGAACACTTCATCCTCTGCGCTCTCCCCCGGTGCCACAGCCTGGTGCGCTGGGCTATTTTAAGAGCTCGTCTGGTAGACTGGCACACACACACCGCGCTGCCGGGAACTCCCTGCTTCTGTTTCAGACAAGACTGGAGGCTGGGAGCCTGCTGGGACTCACCCTTGTGATTCCCAAGGTCTGACCCTCCTCTCGCTGGGACTGGCGCAAGGCTGCTGAGTCAAATGGGATTAGTCCCAATTAGCACCGGTGAAACGGGAGGAGAGCGGTGCCCTCCCCGGCATCTCAACCCCTCTGCGTGACCATGAAGCCTCCCCTCCGCACTCCAGCTATGCCCCTGCTTTTCATCTCCCCGTGTCGCCATTCCCTGCCTTTTCCACACGGATACGCTCTCCCTTTCCCATTCTGATAGGGCCTTTGATTGCACGATCACATAACTATAATGAGACAAATATTTATTTTGCAGATATGGGTTAATCAGACCGAAGGTATAGAAATATTTCATGCGCTAATCAGAGTACCTTCAGCAATCAGGATAGTAAATAACACAGGTAAATTAACATAGGAGAGTTCCCTTCTCAGGTTTTAGTCTAAGACATATGTGCATTAAGGACTAATTTGCTCTCCCCCCCCCCTCACATTTGGGCTGGAGCCCAAAGATGAGGTTCAACTCAAGGTCCCCTCCCATCAGCTTTCACAGGGGCTGTGCGGGCTTTGCTCCCGGCAGGATCAGACGCTGGGATGAATATTCAGCAGCGCCTTTGTTTTCCAGGCTCTGCACCTTTAAATTTCCAAGGGCTCTGCTGTTTGCAGCTCAGACGGCCTCTTTGCATTCAGTTCGCTGCGAGCTGACACACAAGACACGATGGAGCAAGGTTGTGTCTCCTGCTCCGAGCCCTTCACGCCGCTCTGGCAGCGTTCAGGGGCCATATTCAGAGCCACGAGTAATTAGCGAATTCCTCCTGCCCCTGCACAGCCCTGTACACGGCTCCTCATGTCAGGTTGGCACGGGCTGGTTGGCCATACGTGGTGCCAACAGCGGAGGTGAAGCAGTGGTTATAGGGATGCTCGGCTTCCGTGCGGGTCCAGAGGGGTTGAGAGCAATAGGAGCCAAGTGGGAGCCCAATGGGCCATCCCAGGATGCTCACCAAAGCTCCTGCACGCTAGCAGTCCTAGGAGACACCTTGTGCGTGAGTGCACAGATTCCTCAGCCTCAGGGCCCCTTGCTCAACCCGAAAGTGCTCTTACAACTGCGTTTTCCTGGCTTTGCTCCCACAGAGGCAACCCGGAGGACCTGGACATTCCGCCCTTGCCTCTGTGGTGTTTTGGGATCCCTGAGAACAAAAAAGCACCGGAGGAATGGCAGGCATTAGAGTAACGATGGTGACAAATTTAATTAGAGCAGGAAGCTCTGGAGTGGATTTCAAATGGCAACACGGCATTTTGTGTGAAAGCATTGCCTTTGCTCCCCCCCTTTCCCTCCCTGCCTCCGCCGCTCCATCCAAACCCACCCCACCCCGCGGGATGCATCCCTCTAATTTTCCCACATGTCGTCCCCTTCGTCCCTCTCCCCCCGCTTCCTTGGACCAACACATTCCCGCGGTCTGGAAAATGCAACCGTAGAGCAATTCAATCATCCAGCGGCCAGATGTGCAACAGTATATCCAACATGTCATTCAAAGGACCCCTTCAGTGGAGCCGAGGCATGCTATCCTGCAATCTTAACTCATACATCCTGGGGCCCTGGAGCAGTTGATGGATGTATACAATTCCCTTTCCTACAGCTGTGGTCCCTTTGAGAAGGGGGCATCCAGCCTTAACAATAGCCCCGCTGTTGCTTTCAAGACAGAACCTCTTCAGACAAACCGGGCTCAATCCTGACCCTGCTTACGCCCGCATGGACCCTGTTGAGGCCGGTGGGGTTTAGGAGCCAAGGGCTGGGAACAGGATCCAGCCTTGTCTGCTGCTTCACCTTGTGCTACAGCCACTGAGAAACCTTGGTAACTGGGTGGAATATAAGCACCTTGGGGACAAAAAGGCAAGCGGAGAGGAGCAGGTAATAAGATTTCTAACTGGTGCTGGTAGAAAGAAGGAAGTAATATAACAGTTTAATTAATCTATGCCTATTAGCGTTATTAAAGAAAACAGGGAGCTATTGGAGATTTACCTCGGAGAATATCATCAAACGGGGACATTCTGCAGGGAATTTGATGTCTCTGTGCCCAATTTATAACCAGCACGGAGGTGTGGTGTTAGTGACAGCCAGCGCTGAAATGCCACAGTGCTTAGAAGTCATTAGCTGGGGACACAGGGAGAGAGAAAGGGAGGATGGAGGAGGGGACAAGGGAGAAATGGGGAAGGAAGGAGAAGGAATTAATTGAATTAAAAATATCTTTTCGAGCCTGCCTCTTGATTTGTGTGGTTTTGGGGCTTGGCGGAGCTGCTGAGGACAGGGTGGAAGGAAAATCAAGGTTGCTGGGGCTTTTTGAAGCTGACGAGAGGGGGAAGAAAACCACATAAGCACACTTTTCATGTTCAGGAAGATAAATCCCCATTTTCTCAGTCTCAAGACAATCCAGTTATTTACTGACAGTTTTACTGTGAAATAAAAAGGGCTTTAAGCTTCTTTTTACGTGATGTCTCCATAGCCTGAATATTATTAGATCCCAGGCTGGTGCAGCTGGAGTTTTGGTTAATAAATTTAACGTCATTAGACAGAAAAGCCTTCGACTGAATGTTGCAATGCTTTTTTCTCCCCTTGCCGTTGCAGTCAGACTGTCTGTAGGTGGTAAGAATCAAAAGAAAGGAAGTACGCTTGGCAAATAGGGGAGTGCTATAAAAAGGGTTTGCTCAGGCTTGAGGGTGTTTCACCCACAGACAAAGCAAGGCTGAGCTCCCCCCGCCCCGTGGAGGATGCACTCCATCACGGTTCGCTGTATCCCTGTAATTCCATAGGGATGGAGAGTTTTGGAGTACTTGGTCCACTCGAGGGGATGGCCATGATGGGGCAGCGAGGTATGGTGCGGTGGTGATACACCAAGGAGCGTGGCACCAATGCTATGATGCTCAGGGTCTGTCTAAGTGCCATCACCATGGGTGGCTTTTCCCAGAGGAAAAGTCATCTTTTTGCACCCAAAGTCTGCCTTACGGCCATTGAAAGGATAAGGTTTGGCATTGGTGGGACAAGGAATAGAAACTTTAAGGTCCTTTCCAACCTTAACTCCTCTATGATTCTATGATGGGGTGAGCAAGGAGAAGGCAGACAGTGGCAAAGCTTCTGTCTTCCTGCCCAGCGAGCCCCTCTGGACCCTTGGAGTGAGGCTCACTCCCATGGAGGGAAAGCCCCCACCCTAAACCAGGTAGATCCATGCAGGTCCAGGCAGGACCCTGCTCTCCACCTTGTGTCTCCCCCTTCCATCCCATCTCCTCACCTTCTCCTCTCTCTTGCTGCCTCCCCACCATGGCCATGCACCTTCTCCTGACAGGAAGCATTCTGGGGAGCTGGTCCCTGAAGATTAGCTAAAACATGTCCTACATGGTGCCTTTCTAACCCCAAAACCCCACGGGAGTTGGGGACACCAGGAGAAGGGGTTGATGGTGTGAGCAGGACCCCAAATCGCTCACCCAGCAGCCCTGCAGCCACGAGTTTCGCCCCATGCAGAAAGAGCCTCCCAGATGAGCCCCTTCACAAGGTAAATAGTGGTGTTTGGAAGTGGGTGAGCAGAGGAGGGGTCTCGAGGAGATAGCAAGGGGCTATCCAGGACCATGCAGGGACGGTTGCGGAGCTGGGGTCTGCCAGGACGGGAAGGAAGTGGTTGTTGTGGGAGTAACGTCAGGAAGAGCCTCCGCTGGGGCCCATGCGGGCAGGGAGAGGGGAAGAGCAGAGAGTTCATGGGATGGGGATGGGGAGGAAGCGCTTGAGGATGAGGAGGTCATGGGGAAGGGTCTGGTGCGGGGATAGGGGTGAGCATGGTGCGATGGGAGCACCAAACACTGCTGGATCCAGTTCATTCCCCAAAGCAGGTTATCAAAGAGGCTCTTTTTTCATTGCAAAATCCCCCCCCTCCGGTGTATAACAGCAAAACAAACAACCACAAGAAGCCAGGGCGGGTAATTAGCAGCAGATGGCTTGCGATAACAGGTACCTTCATACCTGTGCACCCCTACCTAAGAGCCTCCCACTTGGAGGTGCTCCCAGATCCGCCAGTGGCACAATCGCAGCCCGGCTCGAGGCACAGACACGGGAGTGCAGACAGCAGCCCCGTGAGCTGCTTTAGGGAAATCCAGTTTCGAGCCAAGTCAATGCATGCAGAGTCATTAATCTAGGTCTAGTGCCAATAGGGATGGCTTTGCATTAGCGCCGGGCCCCTTTGTAGTTCAGACAATCGGTTGTATTCAAACAGCGCGAGATAACACTGCAGAAAGCTGAGACCATCGCAGCTCATTCCTCCTGTAAGGGGCGGGGGGAGAGGATTTACAGGCAAAATAGCATTGCATTAATGGCACTGCTCAGTATTCCGCACAGACGCCAGCGGATAATGTCTTTGCAAACTAACTGCAATAAATTAATTAAATTAATCTACTCTGCTGCGCCTGTCCCCACCCAACATCAAATCCAAGGATGATCAGGGCTTGCCTTATCCTCCATAGCCTCCGAAAGAATCTGATCTCACTTGCTCTAGAGTTTCTGAGGCACTGAATTGCAAAGTACCACCTGCCCCACTAAACTAATCACCAGCCTGGTGGTTTAGATCACATCAGTTTTACATGTAATTAAGACTGTCCAGGAGGGCATGCAGCTGCTTACATGGTCGTTCCCTCTTATACAGCAACGTGCCTCCTGCTCAGATAGGTGCAATTAAACAAGCCTGTTCACAGTCATTAAGCATTAATGCACCTCATTAGCATAAGAACTGGAAGAAGCTTTGATGCAGGGAACCCCGCAGGAGAAGGAGATAGAGAGAGATGTACAGACAGACAGGAAGGCGAAGGGCTGGGCCACCACCTCCTCCTGGCCCCGACCAACCATTCCAGCTCCATTTCTCCAAAGCAATGAGCCATGCCATGCCCTCCTCCCCACAAATGGGACTGGGTTATCTTTCTCTCCCCATCCCCCTCTATCTAAATTATGCCGGTGGAAAGAAAAAAACCCCAACAACCCACCAAACTGTTGGGATATTAACCTAGCGAATCCATTAATAAGCTGAACTCTCTGTTGGCTTTGACACAGCACACTAAAGCTTTAAAGAGACAGGGCCCCAGACACTGGAGATAGGGGCAGAGACAACAGCGCTAACAAAGAGCCACTGTTGCCACGGCCGTGGCCATCTCGGGTAGGTCCAGCTGTCTTTGGTGTTCTGTTTTCCAGACACAAAGAGCAGACTGAAGCGTTTTGGTCTGAATGGCTTTCATTTGATGGTAGAGAAAATGAGAGGGAAGAAAGAACCTAAGTAAAGTGTCCAGGAGAGAAAAAACATAAAAGAGGGGAAAAGAAAGAAAAGAGCATGGTGTGCTGCAGGTCTTCAGTGGTGAGAAAGGCAGCACAAAATGGGGCTGTCTCAGGGTGCAAGGGTAAGGGGATGTGATTTCGGAGCAGTGCATGGAAGAACTGTGGGTAAGGAAGATGCCTGCTCCAAGAGACCAGGGATGGATGCTGCCTGTCTCTGACATCCTTGCCCAATGCTTTGCAAAGGTCTCTGAGCGCTGCCAGACCACAGATAGCAAACAGCTTGTCTGACTTGGGTTTAATCTCCAAGGAACGACCTGGGGTTGTGCAGCTCCTGGCACCGCCAGGCCCGGAGCAATGGGCTTGCAGCAGGAAGTGAATCAGCTGGGAAAAGTGAATCTCCGAGTGAAACGGCTTCAAGGAGCCACCAGGCTCACCTGCTACCATGGAGCTGCTGCAAATCCGCTCCTCAGCCCAAACTGTATCCCAAGGCTCCATCCCAGGCTGGGATGGGGAGGTACCCACCCTGAACAACCCTTCTGCTGCAGCCTCACGATGCCCAAGCCATGCCCTTGGAGAGCTCAAACCTGCACCCCAGGGGACTGAAAACCAGATCTGAAATGTCCATTCCAGATGACTCTGCTATAAAACACAGCTCTGAGAGAGAGAAATGGAAGCTGAGCCCAGTTAAATCCATAGACCCACCCACTGGAGAGCCACACAAGCGCATCCCTACAATATCCTCTCTGGCCCTCCATCTAGTCCAGTTCCTAAGTGATAAAAGCGTCCACGACTGCAGCTCTCATCTGGGAAGCAGAACAAACAACCCAAGCAGAACTCACCACTGGGAAATGGTTTCTAAGGGTCTCCTGAGATACCCTCTTTCCTACGCTCATTCCATTAGTGCTGTGCATGCTCCATTGTCCCAGTCTCTCCCTCCTTAGCGGTTACATCCTACAAACACAAACAGATTTCGAATCCCCTGTAGCTATTTGGCCCACGTTGGTAATAATTTTCCCTCCTTGAGCACCTTTTATCTAGAGCTCTGGAAGCATCTCCCTGGCATTAATAGTTATTAGCTTCTGTGCAATGTAGGGTTAGCGCCGTTACAGTTTACGGTTGAAGGGAACTCAGGCACAGCACAGCCAAGTGCTGCATCCTCTGGTACCCCATCGCATGGCACAAGGGATGGTGGCGTTCAGCTCCGTGCTGAATCCATGTTCCATCAGCCCCCAAAGGATTTGCCAACAGCGTCAGCGAGAGGAAGAGATCCCAGGTTTGTGCCTGAGTCACCAAACCCACTGCTTTCCCTTCTGCACCTACAGGAGTCAACGGGAAGTCTCCTATGGATAGCAATGGGGAATTGATGCTTTTTGAGTCATCTGGAACAGCTTTTGAGGGGGTTTGGGGAGGGTGAAGAGGCTTTTAGTGCACAGCCGTTTTGCTAAACCAAGGAGCCAGGCTTTTACCCAGCAACAGGCTGGGAGAATGACTGATGGGGACCATGACCCTGGTGAACCACAGCCTTGCTCCCCCAAGTCCCTTCCCATTTGCCTTTTGTGATTACAATTAGCAGTAGGGGCCGGCAGGTGGGGGGGGGGGGGGCGGGAAATAAACCAACATCAAGTAAAAGCCCCCTCCTTGCCCCGCTGCCACCCCTCATTGTCTGCGTGAGGCTGGCTGAGCCTCCGCACACTGCAGTCCTCTGCCCATTGTACTGCTGAGAACATGCGAACAGACGCTCTCGGGCGATGGGTTTTATTGAACGCAACTTCAATGGCAAATGGAGAGAGAAGGAGAAGAGGATGGGGGGGGTGGAAAGAGGGGGGGAAAAAACCCAGCCTTGAAAATCCACGCCAAAAAAAGAGAGGTGGGGAGAGTGTTTTTTAATGCAATCAATGGCTCCTTCCTATAACTCTGCCTGTTGTGAGGAAATCTCTTTCCAGTAGCAGCCAGCAGCAGTCCCAAGGCTGTGACATTGCTGTAACGCTTGGAGCTCAGCTCTCTATCTCTGGCAGCAGCCCCGTCTTTTTGTCATTATTGGCTGTGATTGCAGGGGGTGCACGCCAGCTCGCCGAGTGCTGAGATATTGCTGCCTCTCCCCTCCCTCTGGACAACCTGCCCTCCGAGAGGAGCGTGGGGAGGAGATGGGGGTGAAAGAGGGAGCTGAATTCCCTCTGCCTCCCTTGAGTAAGCGCCTACCCAAGCCCACATGGGTAGGCAGAGGTCCCTAAGGCCCTTTTCGGAAAGCTCATTAGGGAAGTAGTGACAGATGCATTAGCTATTAAAAATAAAGGGATGGGGAAGGGGTGGGGGGAAGAAGCTATCATGGAACTTTTAAAAGCAGCAGCAGCAGCAGCAGCCGCCCGACAGTTTTATTGCTGTCAGATCCATGTTTTCCTTTAGCGGGCACGTTGCAAAGCAGGAGAGGTTTGGGCAAATATGTGACGCATGCAAGCTCTTCCCGAGCTCTGCGCTGTCAATGAGCCAGCCGGGGTATTTCTCACACCTCCAAGATGGAGCTGCCAGGTCTGCCCGTTGCCACTGTGGCCACTGGTCCTCCCTTATCCACCCCAGCGCCTCCGGAAAGCTTTAGGAACGGGCACGTCTGCCTGTATGGAAAGGAAAGGAAGAGCCTGCCAGGATGCCATAGGGAGGGCAGAAAGAAGGGCGTCAGCTGCTGCCATCTCCGACACTGAGCTGCAGGCTGGAAAGGACAGGTCTTGGCATGAGATGCTCCCTCCTGATCTAAGCAGAGGCCGCTGAGATGGTGATAGAGTCCTGCGTGCCAGGACCTGCTGCCCCTGCAAGCTCCGGCAATGAAAGGATGGGTACAGATCCCATTGTGCAACTGCATCAGACGCGCCATCAAGCTCCCTCTGCCCCATCTCAGGCCCCCCATTGCTCCAGCAGAAGATGACAACCCGCAGAGCTTGGGGAATACACGCTAGAGGCGTGCACAACAGCAGGAGGAATCACCTCCCTGCACTGAGGGTGAGCAACACATCTGGCAGCAGCCCCTGCATAGGGCATGGCACCAGGCATGGGGCAGGGTGGGGAATGGTGGGTGCTGGATGAAGATGGGATGCTCTGGATGGTGATGCGGGCTGGTGAGCTGTGCTGGGAAAGAGGTAGAAGATGGGAAGGATGGGAAGGCAGGATCAAGGTGATGGTGTGGGATTGGTTACCCCTTCCTACGAACCAAAGAGGCCACCACTGCTCCTACACCTGCGTGAAGAGCAGAGCCCAGGTAATAAGAGAACAGATGTTGCACCTGCATGAGGGCTCCTGAACAGTGCCAGATGAGCTGGAATTCACATCTGAGCCACAACAGCAAAGCTCTTCCCACAGACAGCAGAGGGAAGCAGGGATCAAAACGCCACTTCCACAACCACACTCCCAGCGCCAGGTCCTGCCTCCACAATGGTCCACCCTCATCCCTACAGGATATCCATGCCAGGCACAAGCAGGCCCTTTCCAAGCCTTCAGCATCCCTCAAAAAGGGGCATAGCTATTACAAGAGCAAACCAAGGGGGTATTTGGAGGCAGCCATCAGCTTGTGCCCCTCAAATCTCCCCTCCTACCGTCCCCCGATTGCAGTCAGGAGGCAGAAACCTCACCGGAGGAAACCAGCATCACCAGCAACCATCCCTCCTTGGTTGAGTTTCCAATGGCTCTTGGATCTCTTCAAACAAATCCAAATGCACCGATCCTATTGTGTGCATCAATCTTTGCAGCGGGGCCTGCACGCCTCCACACTATTGATAAAGAGAAACGAGTCTTAAATATTTAATGAGCGAATAAACCCGTTTAGAGGATATGATTAACTGCACGCCACAGCTCTGCATTTAAGGTGTCCCTGCTGTACCTTTAGAGGGGTTTTATTTTGAAGGGAAATGGGCAGCAGCAGCTGGTGGAAGCGAGCAGCCGGGGTGTGCGGGTGCCGCACAAACAGCAACGCTCCACTTTGGAAGCATAAATATGCCATGGGAGCCCAGGTTATAGAGGGGGGGGGGGGCTCTATTGACTCAGCCTGATGGCGAGGGGCAGAGAATAAAGCCAAGGAGGTTTTACAAGAGGTGGCAGGAGCCAGGCTGTCAGTTAGAGAGAACATCTGAACTCTGCACCTTTCTGTCTCGCCTCGCTGAGAGGGGGATGCTGAAGGAGGGGGAATGGGAGACCTTGGAGCTATTTCCAGCTGAACCAAGGAGCTGGAGTGTGACCTTGGGCAAGTCACTTACGGTCACTCCCTGCCTGAAGCGAGATAAGCGGAGTCTTGTCTGCTGCAGGTGCAGATGGAGGCAGTGTGGGGAGCCAGGCTGGTGGCACGGTCCTTCCCTCCTCCAAACCTCAGCCCGGGGCAGGGTACCACCTCACTGCCACACACGGGCCAGCCCACAGGATGCTCCTTGGGCACGCAGGGAGACATTATGAAACCAGGGGCTATAAACGTTCCTTTGTCCCGTGACTTCTTAGGATGCTAAATTATTTTGGTCATTACTTTAACCGGAGCGAGGTGAAGAATACAAAACAAACCCCCGTGAATCATCGCTCCAGGTTTTAGATATGTTAAATTTAGCTGTTTTGGTGCCACCTTTTTGTTTATAGTCTCCAAGTGTGTTTCTTGCCAACAAGTTACCGGCAGGGATTTGTTTGGCCAGGAAAAGGGGGAAAAAAAAAAGAGACAAGACAAACTGTTAATTTTAAGTGGCAGAAGATATGGGAAGAAAGTGAATTCCCAATTCTTAATTGCAACAGTACCTTCCCCATACCTTAAGTCTAAAAAGGAAGCCTTGTCCAATCGGGAAGCCAAACTCCATCATGTCAGGTAAGATCCCAATTAAAAAGACTCCTGTTCTTGAGCCTGAGTATTCACCGAAGAGCAAAGACCTGCATCTTATTTGCAGAAATCATCTGGAGAACAATTTGGGATAATGAATGCAATGGGGGAAAGAGAAGTCACTTGGAATACTTAATGCAACTACCAAAAATCCCAAACTATTTGCAACTGGAGAAGAGGTGAAACGCGTGGAGTAGATCCCTTCTCCCACTCCTGCCGCCACCAGCAATTATTACATACGAAGGATGCCCCTGTATGGCTGTAAATGCAGCAGAAATTAGCTATAGTGACTGATGGACAGATGGAAGTCATGCTTGGAAATACACCTAATCGAAGAGGCTGCGCTACCATGGCCAAGCAAGGGACCCGCAAGCCCGTGACCTAGTATAAATCAGGGCAAAATAACTCAGATGTATAAAGCAACCCCAGGCAGGAGGAAGGGATGCTCTGGGTGATGCAGCCGAGCAGAGAGCAGCTGGAGAGGAAGAGGCACATAGCCCTGACACACGCTGGCCAAATCCCAAGGGGTGCTAGCGCAGAGTAACATAGAGGATGAGCTTCTGCATGGTGTGATTGCGGCTGGTAGAAGGGGTGGGAGATGCCTGCTCCCCTCCTGTGCATGGCCAGCGAGCAGCGAGGCAGCAGAAAGGGAAGGAGAGGATCCAGGTAGGTCTGGATAAAACATGGGGGGGTGATGCTTCACCGAATGCTGGCTCTGCAATGAGAAATACCAGCCAGAGACTGTGAGCATCCAGACAGCTGCAGGGTCTGAAGCTGAGAGCCAGGGCTTCACCACATCCCACTCTGTCTTGGGCACCTCTCCTCAAACCCTAGGCTAAGCCAAACTCTGTCTTCACCCCAAGAGCTGCTCCCCATGGCCACCTTGGATGCTTGGAGCAAGCAAGACCAGAGAAGCAGGCGTCTGCTAAACCTGAATGGTCTTTCTTGCCTGGGAGCTAAACTCCACATCCTGGTTAGATTTACTTTATCACAGCATCAGGTTTGCTTTGCATCTACCAGCACTGAGCATGGGGGCCAAACCCTCACCAGGCTTCCTTTCCTGCCAACAAGATTCATCTGGGAGGAAGGAGCTGAAGGGAGAAGGCAGGGAGAGTTTGGAAGGCAGGAAGAAGTAGAGGAGACAGAATGTTGGAGGACCTTGGGGACCAGAACAGCGCATGGAGGAGGTGAGAGACAGCACCAGCAAAGGGAAGCTGGGCAGGTGATGCTGAGGATGCAGCATGGGGACACTGCTGAGAAGGGAACAAGTGTCCCTGAGCAGCACTGATGGAAGGGTCCAGCCATGCCACCTCAATAACACCTTTTTCCTCTCTGGCACACAGGCAGGGAGATGCTGGGCCTCTTCCTGCCCAAATACAGTGTGCAAGGCAGTGCAGCAACGGTAGAGATGGAGCTTATATCCCAGCCTGATCATCTGACAGTTACGAGGGTAGCAAAAGGGGACAGCCCAATTACAAGACAGGCTGACAATGCATCTTCCCCTTCCGGGAAGGAAAGTCAAACCCCAAAGCTGTGGAAGGAGCCCAGTCATCTTTCATATCTTCCTTTGCCTGCAGTTTCACGTGTGGAGAGATGGGTCCCCTCATCTTCCTTTGAGATGAAAGAGGAAAGGAAAATGCAGAAAATGCTGCCTTTTAGGTGCAAGTATGAAAAAAACCACCCAAACAAGTTGTTCCAATGTCTCAGGTCAAATATTCCCCAAAGCTTCTCTTGTGCTACGGTAAGAAAGCAGAGCCTGGATCTCTTGAATTCACGTGAATTCAGGATGTTGCTTTCAATCCCTAGCAGCATTTCAACAAGCCTGGCTGAGTACGCACAGGCAAGCCTGGCTGCGAGATGCCTGGACTGAGGCATCAAGAGAAGCACTCAGGAACTGGGAGTCATTATTTGTTATTAACTCACCCGGCATCTGTGATTTCTTACGTTATTTGGCTGCGGAGTGAAACAGCTCCTAAAAAACACAGGGAAAAGTGAACCATCCACCAGCGTGGGATCATCTTTCCAGTGGATTCTAGCAGGGAACCAGCAACTGGATCAACAGGAACTATGACCGCCCTGGTAGCTTCAGGGTTTTCTTCTTGCGCCCCTTTATTTACCATAGATTCCCCCTGTGGGAGCCAGCCCCTGCAGAGATGACCCTACTCCTGCCTCCTGCTTTTCCAGGTTCGTGGGTATGGTATTCGTCTGGTTTCAGATATCCCGGTAAAGCAGAGTCCTTTGGAAGGCCGTTCCAGGCAGGAAACAGCTGCTGCTCCTGGTTAGGGAATTGCATGGGAAAAATCAGTTTCTCTTTCTTTTAGAAAAGCCTCCAAGTGAGGAGTTTCTTCTGCAGAGATGGAGAACTGCTGAGATCCCACAGGCTCTGCTCCTGCTTGTCCAACAGACTCCCCCCAGCACCAACCTGGCTAGTACAGTGATTCCCATAATGATTTTTTAGGGATAGCAATAACAAACTGCTGGGATAACAACTTGAGGTGCGCAGGACGCTTCCATCCCCCAGTTCTCTTACAGCACTGGCATGTTATCTCATTGACTGCCGGGGAAACCAAGGCACAGACCTGACACTGAGATGGCTCCAGCAGTATCTCCAATTGCATTTGAGTTCTCCAGTGATGCTTCCCAAGTGCTGCAATATCATCCTATCACCCACAACCCAGCTGAACTTCCCCAAGGTCCCCAATGAGGGATGTCCTGCATCCTCTCTGTCCCCAGCTCAGCCACCATGAGCCACTGGCCTTGCTCCCTCTCTCTTGTCTCTGGTACCCGACGGTACCTCTCCCAGCAGCTGGGCTCTGCCCCACTGATGCTCAGGGTACCACCTTTCCCCGCACCATCCCCAGGAGAGTATCCCCGGCAGGGCTCGAGCATCTCCAGCACGTCTGGTGACAGCAGGGCGGACAATGACATTTGCTGCAGGAGCCTGACATTGAACCCAGCCAGTCAGAACGGCGGGTGTTTTGCTGGCAAGGGTAGCGGCTGCGCTCCGACACCATCAGCAAGGGGACAGGAGAGGGGAGGGGAAAGGAAAAAAGCCGAAGCAGCAGCCAGACAGCTGCCTCTTCCTCCTCCTCCTTTTGTGCAGAAACATGGTTTTGTTTGTCAGTCAAGCAGATTGTTTTCTCCTTCTTTGCAGGCCAATTGTTTCTGCTCCTGCAAGATAAGGGATTGAAAAGGGCTATATTTTTATGGCATGGAATCTAGGCCCTCCGAATTGGAGGGGAGACATCAAGTGGGAGAAGGATTCATGTTCAAACCAACGCTCCTCTCCCCAGTTCCACTCTCCAATCCTATTTCCACCCCCATTTTCCTTTTTTTCTCCTTCCTTCTCCTGCCTGGAGCTGCCTCTCAGCCCTCTCGCTATTTAATCTCCATCTCTCTGGTGGACTCGGGAGGTTTATACAGCTTCGTCCTCCCTGCACCATCTGCTGAAAAGAATCTGTCTTTCCCCCTGCCGCTCTGTCTGGAGGCTCCTCCTGTTATCCTATCCCCCAAAAAGAGGGGAGCAGAGCCGGTGCCACCACGCGTATACATCCAGATGAACAAAACCCAGGAGCAGGGCTCACTTCCTATGAAGGTTTTGCCCAAGAAGCATCTCGGGAGAGCTGGAGCTCAGCGCCAGATAAGACAGCAGGTTCCTTTCCTTGCTTCTAGAGTGGGTTCAAGGAGCTTGTGCCCAGCCTTCTTCCTTTCTCCTGTTGGACTCCCCCAAATCCACAATCCAGATGCGATGACATGGTGATAGAACCGCTGGAGTGATGACCACTGAATGACCACAGCATCACATTCACACCATCAGAGCAGGTCTCCAAGCCAACTGACCTGGAGAAGATCCTCACTCCAGGGATCATCAGGGCAACTCCAGCCTTGCAAGTGGTGGGGAAGCCCTTATCCCAATCATTCCTCCTTTGCTCCTGGGTCCTGACCGCATCATGCTCCGTTGTTCAGCGCCGAGGACCAGAGGGAGAATTTGCCTCCCTTCCTCCGGGGATGACAGCCTTGGGAGGGGGGCAGCGTGGTTCATATCCAGCTCATAAGCCTCTCAGAGCTCAGGCTGGAGGACTGAGATTCACTCAATTAATTTTGCTTTGGCAAAAAGTCCATTTTTATTGCTATTTCATGCCTTCAGTATAGATTTTCCCTGCTCGTCTCAAAGGGATAATAAAACCCGACTCGTTCTTTTTATAAAAGTCTCACACTCCCTCTCTCAGCAGGCTCTGTGTTCCCCTGCTAGAGATGTAAATTTAAAGGGGAAATGCTGTCATTTAAAACAAAACACAACCAAAAAAAGCAACTCAGAAAGCCCAGCTTTGAGCATCTTCCAGCTCCCAAAACTAGGCCACGCAACACAAGCAGAAACCAAGCGGACGCCTCCCCGCAGCGATGCCCACCCTCCCACTGTGGGGACCAGGGGTGACCACCAGCCCTGGGAAGCTCCTCTCTGCCTTGCATGGATGGGGCTGGCCCTTGGCTTGCCGGGATGTGGAGGTTTTACTGGCTGGGGGATGCTCCAAGCCAGCTCTAAGCACTTGGCTGTGACACCAGCACCCCAGCAGCTGCCTCCCTTCTCCTCCTCCTTCTCTGCTTTGCCTCCCTTTCCTCGTCCTCTACTTCTTCTCCTCTTCCTCCTCCTCCGTACCAGATCCGGGGTGGAAGCCATCCCCAAGCAGCTCCGGAGGGAAATTCCAAATCCACACAATG
The DNA here is from genome assembly GCA_017639245.1 of Myiopsitta monachus. Taxonomy (NCBI): domain Eukaryota; kingdom Metazoa; phylum Chordata; class Aves; order Psittaciformes; family Psittacidae; genus Myiopsitta; species Myiopsitta monachus. The sequence goes on along the minus strand of CM029926.1, from coordinate 8,701,930 downwards.
CCACGCAGGTGGATTTTGAGCGTGTTTCCAAGCAGGCAATGGGACAAGATGATGGCAGGATGATGTATGGGTCTGCCCGCTCCACCCCAGCTTGGATGCATCCTGCCTGGTCTTCAGAAGGGATGTAGCTTTGGAGCATCCCTCTGAGAGGTGAAAAAGGGAAAGGGAAACGGCCCTTCCTCTGCCTCATGCCCAGCTGCAGGGAACAGGATGCAAAGCGGAAGCATCCCTGGAAGTCTGTCATTAGTGAGTGGCAGCAATCGCCTGGGGACAGGGTGGTTTTTACCAGCAGGGCTCTTTTTAAGAGCAGGTTAGATCCAGGTATCCGCCTGGCCCTGCAGATCCAGACCCTTAGGATGGCTTCAAGACAGTTTCCTCCAGCCCGGCCACATGTCTGACTGGGTGACGTGCATAAATCCCCCGTCACCAGGACTCTCCCTGCCTCGACGGAAACCAGGAGCAAATCCAAAGCAAGGCAAGAGGAGACGTGCACATGCCTGCGCAGTGCCAGCCCGGTGCTCATCCCTGTGCCATGGGACCAGGCCGAAGGGGAATAGCCAAACCCTTCATGTGCAAATGTTCCTCCTTCTCCCCATCCTTTCCCCTTTGCTGCACAACACGGAACTCAAAGCCCTGCCTGTATCTGGCGGGGTAGCAGTGCCCATGGCAAGAGGAAACCCACAGCTCGCTCTGTTCCTGCAGGTGTGCCTTTAACTGACAGCAGTTTTAGGGCAGCTCGTGCTGGGATGGGCAGGAGAGGAAAGATGAAGGCGAGGAACCCCCTGGGTGATACCACGCTCCTTGGTTAACTGATAGCCCATCACCTCCAGGCTCAGCTCGTGTGGCCCCATCAGTTAAACCAAAGTTGTGCCATTTCCTCTGATGGCAGAACAAACTCTCCTTCCCCACCATGAGCTGCCGAGCCTGAGGGATGCCTCAGAACACAGTTCTGCATCTTCCTCTTCCATTTTGGGAGGAATCCATTGGGGTTCCTAGATTTTCCTATAGAGCCTTCACAAGACTCAACCCTCCAGGCTGGAAAACCCTTTAGCAAGCTGTGACAACCTCTGCAGCTCAGGCAGAGGCGAGAGATGATTAAGACTGGCTGAAACCTCACGGGACTCTGACATGTGAGAGGCCCTATGCAAGACAGTATAAAACCCTGGGCTGCTCTTTGCAACCTGCACCTCCCCTCACCTTAGCACGGGGCCGAAGGGAGAGCAGGGACCGAGCGAGGCCAGGAACCAGGTCACTGCCGCTGGTTTCTAGGCAGCAAACGTTTGGAGGAGCAGAGGATCATTTAGCAGAGCGACAGTGAAGGTTCAGAGCAGAGCCTTCAAATTACACGCTACAGAGCACTTTTCCTGCCTAAAAGGTCTCTGAAATGACTGTGGTGGCTCTGAAACGAAGCACTCTGTATGCAATTGTTCCCTGGGGCTTGCAGAGGAGACAGAGCCGGCAAGAGGAGAGGTGGGTCTGCGGTCCCCAGCATGAGGATACACACTTCTGGATGCTCCACAGTACCAAAATGTGCCGCTTCCCTCCATCCCCCCGGCAGTTTTCGACCAGGCACGGTATTTATTTGTGCTTTTCGTGTGTGTTTCTCACTTCCTGCCTTGAACTTCACACAGCTCCCAAGCTGCAGAGCTGCTGCTCAGCATGCGGGTGTCCCCAGCACAGGCTCTGAGCCCATACTGAACCCCCCCCCCCACCTCCCATCGCCATGCCTCAATCCCACAGGGAACGGGGAGGGAAGAGCACTCGGGGGGAACGCGTCCTTGGTTTCTTCCTATCTTTCTCTACTCCATCCCCCAGCAGCTCGAGGTCCATTTTCATCAGCTGGTGACAGCCACCAGGCGATGTGCTCTCATCACCGGCTGCGCATCCGACCGCACCATACGCAGCCAACCCTGTGGGTCCCCCCCACCTTCTCCCAGTGACAGCACCCACATCCGTAGAGCCATTACGGCGCTGCTCACCCATCTGGCCAACACAAGCTGCCACCCTAGGGAAGACACACACTGCAGAGAACCATCTGTGGACCCTCAAGGATGCCCACAAGCCGGAGGGTGAGCCCTCAGAGGGCGCCGGTACCACCAGAGATGCCTTCCCTGCACTCACACAGGGCCCCGGGCACGCTCTGCCATGCAAAACCCACACTGTTGTGTTTGTTCCTCCAACCCATCACTTTGGGAGGTCACCTGAGGGCAGCCAGCCCTGGCACCGCTCTACTCACAGCCAAGGGGCCAGCACGCAGGAACCGGTGGCCACGAGAGCCTCTGTCACATCTAAGGGATGGCATCGAGCTCCATCAAAGGTGGTGGGGATCAAACCCCAACATCTCCCCGCTCTGATGTCAACAAAGCCCTCTGGGGATGCCAACCCCTGGGCTGCGGGATGCAGCACCTCCATTGGGAGGTTGGGATTCCCATGGTGCTCCGGCCAGCTGTTGTTTCCAAGGGGTGGTGGGAATGGGGGACACACACACATTGGAATTTTGCTGGAATTCAGCAGCTGCAGCAAAGCCTCGGGAGGCTCCTGGCTCCCAAGCCTGGCTTATCCATGGGACGGGGGGGGGGGGTCAGATCCAACGAGTCCCCCCCTTTCGATCCCCACACATGGGGTGTGCGCACCCGGGGGACCGGGGGGCCCCTCGCTGCCCCCCGTGACGTCACCGGGATGGGGTGGTCGAAGCTGGGGGGGGGGGGACACGACCCACACGGACACACACACGACACCGAAGGGGGGGGGGACACGCAGCCGGGGACGGGCTCTGGGTTGTAAATAGGAGCGCGGGCGGAACGCGGCGCTGGGCAGCGGGAGGGAAGGGAAGGGAAGGGAAGGGAAGGGAAGGGAAGGGAAGGGAAGGGAAGGGAAGGGAAGGGAAGGGAAGGGAAGGGAAGGGAAGGGAAGGGAAGGGAAGGGAAGGGAAGGGAAGGGAAGATGCCGGCAGCGCGGCGGGGAAGCGGGGCCGCCACCACCGCTCCACAGCGGCAGCAGGAATGCAGCGGGCTCGGCGGGAGCTGCCGCCGCCGTTGCGACGCGAAGCAGGCGGGGAGGTAACGCGGGCAGAGCCTCCCCCCCCCCCCCCCCCGCACACAAGCGGAGCACCGAGAGCTCCCCCCCAGTGTCCCCCCAGCGTCCCCCCCGGTCACCCGCACCGCACAACGGCAGTCACAGACCCCGCTTCCCCCCACCGGCCTCCCCCCGGGGCCCGCCTCAGCGGCGGCGGCGCCGGCGCGGCCCGCCCGGAGCCGTTACCCGCAGCTCTCTTACCTTCGCGGCCGGGCCCCGCTGCGGTCTCAGCGGCGGCGCTGGGCGGGGGCGGCCCCGGCGGCCATCCCCGGGCGGCCCCGCCGCTCTCCGCCGCGCCGTGCAGCCGCCTCGGCGGTGTCAGCGGGCGGGAGCCCCGCGCGGCGCCGGGAGGGAGGGGAGGAAAGTCGGGGGCATGACCGAGCGCCGTCGGAAGTGCGAGCGCGCCCGGGGCCCTGCCCGCGACGGCGGCGACACCTGCCGGCCGCGCCCGAGCACTGCCGGGGAGAGCCGAGCGCCGCCGGAGACAGCCGAGCGCTGCCGAGCGCCGCCGGGACCCCCGCGCGTGGCTGGGGACCGGGCGCTGAGCGATGGGCGCCGGTAGCGGGGTCAGGGCAGGGTGCGGGGCACCGCGGTGAGGTCCCAGGCTCCGTGGTGGGGTGTTGTGCGCTGGGGACCCTGAATGTGTCGGGACTCGGATGTGGATTGGGAGCGGCGTTTGGAGGCACTCGGGGTCGGGGTGGGAGACCATGGGGGATGTGCGCTTGGGTCTGGGTCCAGGGTAAGAGCAGGATTTGGATCCACATTGGATATGGGTTGGAGCACATGTGGGTCTGCGCTTGGATCTAGGTCTGGATTTAGACTAGGGTTTGGGTTGGAGCCCATGCGGGTCTGTGCTTGGATCATGGGTTTGGGTTCACACCAGGATTTGGATCCACTTTGGGTCAGGGTTGGAGCCCATGTGGGTCTGCGCTTTGATCTGGGTCTAGGTTTAGGCTAGGATTTGGACGGGAATGGGGACCCACATCTGGATTTGCATTTGGAGCTGGATTCAGATCCTCAGCTGGATCTGCGTTTCCATCTCCATCTGGAAAGCGCACCCTTGGCAAAGGATGGAGGTGGCACATCTGAACCCGCAGCAGCCCCACTGGGTGCACAGAGCACCCCATCCCAAGGGTGCTCCCTGCTCACCCTGCCCCAGGCAGCATGGGGAGCACTGGAATCTGCAGCAGCCATGGCCGGAAGCTCCGGATCCGAACCATGGGAGGGACAAAATGGCAGCGGTCCTCCTGGTTCCTTGGCTGTTGCTCAGCTCTGGGGCTGAACGTGCTCCAAGGAGGAGCTGAGGTCAGGGAGGGGGATGAGTGCAGGAAACACATTAAGTGAGGAAAATTGGCTGCAGCCGATGCTGCCTGATGCTTGCTTGGGATTTTCCTCTCCATCAGGTACCTGGTATAAGCCCTTGGTGTGGCTGGTTAACCGCTTGCATCTCAGATGTGCCACCAGCACCAAGAGGGGTGGCACCCAGGACCCCTCCTTCCTTGTGTCCCCAGCGCTAACACCCAGGTGTGACCATGGGCAACGCGTGCAAGTCAGGGAGCTGGAACCGGATGAGCTTTATGGTCCCTTCCAACCCAAACCATTCCATGATTCAGGGCTCTCCCAGCCCGGCTGCTAATCTATAATCCTGTTTTCCTAGGAAAAGAAAAGCCTCTCTCTTATTCCCAAACGTGAGAGCCAAAGTGAACCTCTGCGGAAGTGCTCTGTTTGCAGAACACCCTGTGAAACGCACAAAGGAAACGAAACGAAAACAGCGTTTTGCACGTTTTTTAGCCTCATTTTAGCTGGGGCTTGGAAAGCTTTTCCAGCAGGATGTGCGCAGCAGGAGGGGAATGCGTGGAGCTCCTGGCGTCCCTTTGGAGCCGGGCCACCTGCCTGTGAGGGATAGCAAAACCCCTGCGCATCCCTGCTTAGTCAGGTCCCTTGGGGGATGTCCCCCATGGGGGCCAGCCAGGCGGGAATGGTGGATGATGACAGCAGGAAATACCTGCTGCTCCAGTGCTTCCCGGCCAAGGAAAACAAGGAGTGTGTTCGGAGGGCGGCAGGAGGAGCCTCAGAGGGACACACGGGCCATTGTTCCTTGTGTGCGCGGGGTGGAAAGTCGGATGGGCACCGGTGCCATGAGCAGGATGCAGGAGCAGATCGGGATGGGAATGCACTAATTCCATGGCAGTGGGATAACCCTTGCTGCTCCTCACAGCTGCAGCATGGCATGTACCCAAGGGCTTTTAGCCTTTCCAGAGCGCTTAATGCTGTTTCTTGTGGCACTGTGGAAGCTGTCTGTCCATCCACACACACACCCCCCCCCGCCTCGCAGTAACCTGGAAAGACATTTAATGCGGTCTGGTTTTGATCCATTCCTTTAAGCGCTTCCTTGTGTTTTCCTTTCCTTCCTTGGTTTTCCCACCAACGCTCCCCCATTCCGCTCCAAAGGAAGAAAAAGACATGCAGGATATGCCCAGCCTTGCAAATCCCTAATTACCTTCCACTCCTCCTAGCAAACACGCTTCCCTTTGAGCAGCGCTGCTGTCAGCAGGGATGGGTTGCAGGCTCTTCCCAAAGCGGAGGGGATTTTGGGGAGAGGAGGAGAGAAGGGAACGTGCTGCTCTCATTCCCGGCCTCCGCGCTTTGCCCTCTCTCAGGAACCGGCCAGATTGTTTCCATTAGGAGAAGCTGAGGATCCAAGTATTTGTCGATGGGCAGGGGAGGATTTGCTGATTGTAGCTGCTGTTCCCTAGGATAATGTCAAGCGAGGTGCTCGGCATCCTTTTATGGTAAAATTAGGGATCAACATTCCCTGGCTTCGCATCGGAAGTTGATTGATACGTGGCGTTAATGCACACATGGATCATTCTGTATTTCGAGATCGCTGAACAAGGAATAATTGTGATTTGGGGTCAAAGAGAAGGGCATTGTGTGGAGATGAAATACACCAGAGGGTGATTCGTGTCACAGGCAGCACATTCCTCTGTGCTGGGGACAGCGGTGGCAGCCCTGCATTAGCCATTCCTGCCCTGCTTTTAAGTGCTTTGGGTGCGTGCCTGATGCAGAACGCCAGGACACGGTTCCAACTTTCTGAGCTTTGGAGTTTCCTATCATAAAACAAAGAAGAAACCTCTGTTTTAGTCTATTTATTTATTTTCCTGCATGCAGAAGGCTGTGCCGTTGGCAAACATCAACTACATAGAGCAGTGCAGCCTAATGGTTATGGGAAAGTGAGGGCAGAGTGTTGCCAAGCTGGTGATGCTGTTCAAACCTACCTCTGGCAACCTGGACCAGAGCATCCAGCAGCATCTTGGCTCTCCCAGTTGCTCAGCGCTGGCCCCTGCTCTTGTGCCAGCTCCCATGGCACATCCCAGTGTCACACCGGGTAGTGCTCCTTCAGGTTTCCTGACCTCTTTGGGTTGCTGGGTGCTGAATGCTTCCATCTGGAGCACTTGGGCTGTTTCAGCAGGGACAGGCAGCAGAACACAGTGCCATTCACAGGGCAAAGGGAGCTGCAATGAGAGGGAACCATGATGACATTAATCAGGCAGCCGGTGTGACCCTCAGGAGCAGATAACTCAGCAAAAGCACCAGGACATTTACATGGGAGAGATGGGAAGTGATCAGAGATATGAAGTGAACCCCACAGCATCACTTCATGATGATGCTACTGTCCCAGGGCCACCGCAGCCAACAGGACAGGGGCTGCAGGACAAACCCTCTTCCTTGTCACCAAAGCAGGAGGTGGCAGGGAGAAAGGAAGGGGAAGGAGGAAGGAACAGAGCTGAGAAGCAAACTAAGCTGTGCTACAGTCACTGGTGCTTGAGGCCATCCCTGCTGTGGCTTTTTCCAGGCCTGGCAGGAGAAGCCTGGAGGGATGGGAAGGGAAAGTGGGGTGAGAGAAGGAAGGAGATGGTCCAAACCAACGTGTATTCGAGCCTCAATAGGCTTCAGAGCCTGCAGCGTGTTACGGGGATGAAAGCTGCCTTGGGGCCCCTCCCAGCGAGCAGCAGCGCTATGAGTAAGCTGCAGGCACTGTGTTTGTCTGGCTGTCGACTTCCTTGTTACACTGCAAACTGGTGTTAAATATACAGCTATATAATAGGAACAAGGCAAAACCCTACAACAACAACAAAATATAGCACCAGCAGCCCTCCACCCCCCCGTCTCCATCACCCAACAACAACCAAGAAAGGCAAGATCTTTCACAAGCCCGGAAGATGTCACCATAGAAACAGAAATCAGACCCACTCCAAGGATCCTGCCGCCTGGGAAGGTGATAAAATGTTTTCTATCGATTGCTGTCGGGAAAGTCACTGCTGATAAGCCATCCGAGGAGAAATGGAGCAGGGGATGTAGGGATGCGGGAGCTCCTCGGACGAGCTGCCAGATGGTCCCTCTGCTGCCCCCTCGGCTGAGGGACCATGCACTGGGGATGGATGCTCTGCTCCAGGCCGGTGCCAGTGTAGGTGTGCAGAAGAGGATCTGTGTTTCATGCCTTTGGTGTGGGGATGTGTGCACGCCCTGCTTGTTACAAGCATGAAGTGGAAAGCCTGCTGTTTGCTCTCACAGCTTCCCTGTTCCTACTGAAAACACACCACGATGGAGGCAGCTGAACTTCCCCTTGGCTTCTGGAGCGGCATCACCAGGGTTTGGCATCCTCTTGCCTTCCCTTGGGAGCAGTGGTGCCCATCAGCCTTGCACCCTCACAAGCATCATGTCCCCCGGTCCCTGTTTGCATGCAGGGATGCTCTGTGGCTTGGAGCATTCCTGTGGCTGCGGTGGGATGTTCCCGGCAGCTCTTCCCAGAGCATTGCAATGCTCTTCTGGCTCACACACACTTTGAAGAGACGGAAAATCCCATTATCTGCTCATTCTTCTCGCAGTGTGAAGCCTCAGAGCATTCAGCAGCATCCAAGTGTGGTCCTGCTGCGTGCAGCTCCACGCCGCCTTTGCTCCCACTCGGACCTCCGGGTCACTATGGATGGGCATCACCTTCACATCCCTTAACCCATGCCGGAGCACAGGGATACAGCTCTCCCACAGAACCATCTGCCGCAGTGGAGTGCAAGGGGTGGGTGTGCAGGGAAGCAGGGTGCGGGTTGATCCCCCACTACCATAGGGAGCTGAGGCTGCACTGCAGCCAGCAAAGCCTTGCATCATTAGGACTGGGAAGGTGGTAACCCATCCCGCACGCTCCATCCCTGCGGCATTCCTGCTGCCAGTAATTGGCAGCAATAAAAGAAGCAGTTAATCCAGGCCAGCGTGGGATGCGAGGCACATTGATGCCTGCGGTGAAAGGCACCCTGGCAAGGAGGAGCTGGGGAAGAAGATGCTCCTGGGCACAATTTGCAGCCCTGGAGAGCTTGGTTGGGTGCCACGGGGAGCATTTGCTGGGGATTTTGTTAATGATGCAGGAGCTGCCTTCCCAGCTTGGCCTTGTGCTAAAGCCCTGGCTCCAGCAAGCTCAGCCTGTTTGGCTTGAACTTAGACCAGCTGCTTACTGCTGCCTGGTTGGGTTTGTGTCTTGTTACTGGGTGGCTCCACGAACAAAGGAGCAGTTAGAGGGTGATTTCACCTTGGAGTGAGGAAGGAAGGCTCAAACCGGGTCCTGTTACTCGGTTATTTTAGGATGGTAGCACGGAAGGGATCGAAATGGGATTCGTCAGCACGTGGGAAGAGGGAATTTAATCAATATTGACAAGAGCCATTCACCAAAACAGGCTCAGTCGCTAATGAAAGCCAGATCTGGGACTCCCTAGGGAAAGACGGCTTTGGGAAACAGGGGAAGGAAGCACTGGGAAAGCCGTGGCTGCCTCTCCCATGCTCTGGTTCTTATGAAACCAGGCTGCATTTGGGGTTGATTTTCCCAGCATGGAAAGGCTTTGGCTTGTTTGCCTTTAGGTGCAGGATGCACAGGACCAGCCCCCATGGCAGCAAAGCAATGGCTCCATCCCTTCCCGTGGGTACATGTCACGCCAACAGGCACTGGCATCCCGATGTCAGGCAGAGGTTGGGATGTGGGCAATGACAGCAAAGCCAGATGTGCCCCCAGATGTGTGTAAGGATGGAGGCACCGGGCTTTGCCCTCCAGGTCGACCACAGCTGAGCATTGTGACATCTCCTTCCATAAGTGGAAATGCTGGAGACCTTTCCGTCCAAACCATGTACTCTATTGGGTTTTCTCACCCTTATTTAACCAAAACACCCACCAAGGCGATGGGAGAAGAACAGTTTGGGTTGGTTTTGTGGTTTTCTATCTATCCTTGCAATTAAAAAGGGAAAATAGCCAAGACACCCCCAAGACTAGCCCCTTCCCACAACATAGCACGTGGAGAAGAAACCTAATTTCTGCAGTTGGCAGCTGGCATTTCCCTACTGCTGCTGGTTCTGTGCCCTGGAGCAGAGCTGAGCTTGATGTGACACAGTGCTGGGCTGCCCAAAGATGCTCAAGGATGCTCACAGGTGCCCAAAGATGCGCAAAGATGCCCAGAGATGCTGGGGGCTCAGGCACCACCCAGGGGCAGCTGGAGCTGCTGGACTGGGACCTGCTGATTTCCCTGGATAGGCAGGGAACCATCACCGGGATAAGCCATGGTCAGTTGGCAAGTGTGACCTTGCGGCATGCCAGTACCTGCAGCTGCCTCCCAGCTCCAAAATCACTGGTCTGGGCTTGTTGGGCTGTAAGCTTGACAGGGAGATGTGGAGTTTGACAGCAAACCCGGTTGTTTATCCCACTGTGTGCTCCCAGAAAACCATGGAAGATGATGAATCCAGGCATCATCCTGCTCCGTCACAGCATCGGTGCAGCGCAGTGACCCATCCCTTCCATGGGGAGGGGTTGGCTTAATTTGTGGGGCACTTTTCATCCCTTCTAAAAGGCAGCAGCATCTCATCCTCCAGCCTTCTGCTGCATCCACAGGGCTGCTCCCAGAGCAGGGGGGGAGCTGAGCAGGATGCAATTGGAAAGAAGGAAGATTTTGATCCCCCGCCAAGCCCGCACGATCCCGTCCAAGTTCACACTGGCAGATAATGAGCTTTAATGAGCAGGCCACACTAATTGGTAAGTGATCCCAGAACCGTCCATGGCAGAGGCAAGGGAAGAGCAGCTCTGGAAGAGGAGGGAGCCACAACCCGCAGCATTCCGGAGGGCAGGAATGGGTTGGGGCTGCCCACAGCAGGGGCTTTGCCTGCCCTGCTGCCTGTGGGCATTACAAACAGGACCGTGAGTGAGGTTTCCAAGCGTGAGCAGGGTTTGCAAGCCAGGATCACAAGCAGGATGCGCAGGACCTCTTCCCAAGCTGCTTCACAAACATCACCAGGGTGAGATGTATGGGCAGAAAGAGCCATGGGAATGGGAATAGCCATGCTTCCTGCTCCGAGCTCTTTAGTGGGTGAGAAACAGGATGCAGGGAGATGGAGGGGTTTGCACTATGGGGTGATGAGCAGCCAAAGGGCAGTTGGCACCCACAGCCCTTGGACCTGGAGCAGGGCAGAGTGAGCCCGGATGATCCATGTGGCACAGCCAAGGCAGTCCTGATTGGAGATCACTGTAAATTCCCCTCTCAAATGGAGTGGAAAAATGCTATTAAGCTAATAGAACATCACGGGGAAGGACGTTCTGCCTGTAATCAGGCTGTGATGAGGGCAAGGAGCAGCAGATGACAGTGTTTGGGCGATGGGAGCACAGAGCAGCTCAGCACCACACATCCATGCTTTGCTATGCCCTGCCTCAGTTTTCCCATGTGGCCAAAGGGCAATGAGCTCTGCTCCAGGAGCCAGGAGACCCTGGGAGCTGGAAAACTGAGGAGCAGGTCTGCCAGAGTCACACAGAACAAGGATAGCAGCAGCATCCTGCATCCCCTGGGTACCACATTCCCTAGGAAAAAGGAGCATGAGGCATCTTGTTTAAAGGAGGGTGTTCACGGGGGTGGCTGGAGCTGGGATCACCCAACCATGGGATGCAGGCTGGGGAGCAGCATGGGATGAAGGATGCTTGACTGATGCTCATGCCTATGGAAACCGGGACAAAGGCTGATGTGGGCAGTGGTAGCAGAGGGATGAGGATGCTCCTCAGTACCTGGGGATGCAGGGCTGGCAGGGGTGAGGTCTCCCAGCACCCAAGGGGCGGGGCAGGGGGGTATAGGACTTAATGGGTGTCCCCATTAGCAGCAATTAGCGGGGTCACCCTGAAACGGGATCACCCACACCCAGGGCAGGCTGGGGAGCTCAGTGGTGCGAGTAGGAGCTTGGGGACCTCCCCTAGGAGCAAACGGGTGGCTTGTGCCCAGCTGCAGGCGCCGTGCTCCTTCCCAACACTAAGTGGCAGCCTCTGCCCGGCTATGGGGCAGCAGCACCCTTGGTGGGGGGTGTCCAGCACCCTCTGGGTCCGTTGATACCCAACCTGGGTGACACTGCGGGTCCTGGCAGGGGATGTCCTTACCCAGCACAGCCACGGGTGACAGCGCTGCTCGGGGTCAGAGCGGGGCAGTGCTGCCTGCTAGGAGGGAGATAAGAAGCAGGGTTGGCAGCTGTTGGCACCATCTGCTGCATTAGAATCACAATGCGCTAAGCAAATAGCGTCTTGGGACGAAACCGTGCTGCTGAAGGCAAGGAGGTGTTTCTGCTGCAGGTATTGACCTGGGAACCCACCGGGGGCGTTTGCAGGGCTCTAAAGAAGAGCAGGGACAGAAATGAGTGCTGGGAGTTGTATCCTGCCCGCCTGTCCATGTCTATGGGTCTTGTGCCGTATAAAGTGCTGATACATGGGGAAATGCTGCTTTGGATTCTCTGCAGCGCAGAAAGCCTCAGTGCCGCGCTGAGCAAGGTCCTGCAGCCTGTTCTGCACCATCAGGACATGGAATCATAGAACCATAGAATGGTTTGGGTTGGAAGGGAGCTTAAAGCTCAGCCAGTTCCAAACCCTAGCCCTAACCTTCCGCTAAACCAGGTTACTCCAAGCCCCATCCGACCTAGCCTTGAATAACGCTGATGGGAGGTCAGGATGTCCCGAGCCCTGGTCTCCCCCAGCACATACACCTAATACAATCCCGTGTGTACCTTATAAATCATAGCAGGCTACATTATACATACTCCTCAATTCTGGTAGCCATCTAAGGGGGGGAGATGCAGCCAACAGCTTCATCCCTGTGCTGGGGATAGGGACAGCGGTGGTCACACAAGGATGCGGTGGCTTTGGGCAGGACATAGGCAGTGATGAAGCAGAGCTCTGCTTGCTGACCGCCAGCTCACACACATGTAAACCCCTCGGTGCTGCTGCTCCATCACCTCTAATTGCTCACGCCAGGCTCAGCACCACCAACTCGGTTGGCACACGTTCCGCTCCACATTCATCCCTTTCAATTCCAGAGCTTCCAGCCGCTCATCACCATTCACCCCACTGCAAATGGTGCTCGCTGCCTGCTCATCCCATCTGGCATCACCTGCATCTCCAACAAGGCAAATGGGATACCTGCTGAACCACCCCACAAAGCCCTGGAGGAACCCAGCCTCCAGCAGGCATGGGAAGGCTCCAGGGAAACCTCTTCTCCCTGGCATCCAGTAATAGCACACGTGGGAATGGCTTAAAGCTGCACCAGGGGAGGTTTGGATTGGACGTTAGGAAGCATTTCCATGCAGAGGGTGGTCAAACACTGGAACAGGCTCCTTGGAGAGGTGTTGATGCCCTGAGCCTGTCAGCGGTTAAGAGCATTTGGACAGTGCCCTTTATAACATGATTTAACTGTTGATCAGGCCTGAAGTGGGGCTGGATGATCACTGTAGAGCCCTGACGGTGGAAACAGTCTATTCTACTCCATTCCATTCCTTCCTATCCCATTCCATTTTCCATTCCATCCTATCCTATCTCATTCTATTCCATTTTCCATTCCATTCTATCCTATCCCATCCCATCCCACCCTATCCTATCCTTTGAAACTCATTCCCGCAACCACCTCAACCCGCCTTTGCCTTTACCCATCTCCCTCACCCCCCTGCCCCAGCTCAGGCTGCTGAGCTATTTCCATCACCACCAGAGGATTTGTGGCCGCCCGCCTGGGCGCAGAGGACAGGGATGCTCAGACAAACCCCCCGGCATCCCCACCCTCCTCCCATGTGCTAAATCAGCACGATGCAGGCCATTCCAGCCGCGCTGATTTACACCGGGAAAAGGACACTCCAAAGTACAGCCGTGATTTAGGAATCCCATTAGGACCCTGCCACTTCGGCAGCAGAGGAGGAGCAGGTCGGTTTGTCTTCTCCTCCCGGAGAGGAGGATGCAGCGATGAGCAGGGAGCAGCCGGTCCCTGGATCAGTGCTCAGGGAGCACGGCTTCATCGTGGGGAGGTAAAGCCTTCTCTATGATTTATAGCAGGCAGGAGGAGCCGGTCCCATCTGCTACCCCAGGCACCTACTCTCTCTTTTATATTAAAGCATGACAGCTAACAGTGAGAAACAACAGAGCTGCAGGAGAAGTGGCTTTCATGGGGAGGCAAAAGCCGCAAGGTGGTGGGAGCTGAATCTACCTCCATGGAGAAGATGAGCACCACTCTGTGTAAAGGGAGAGTGAGGCAAACAACCCATCAAAGTCACCCAAAGGAAAGAAAACCTCTTGGTGCTCCCTCATCCGCCTTTCCCAATCCTTTCCCCGGTTCCCGTTTGCACTAAGGGCATCTTACCCTACACGATGCTTTGGTGCAGAGCGCAGCCGCACAAATCACCCCTCAGCCAGGCTAACAAATGGCTAAACAACGGCGAAGGCACTTTGCAGCATTAGTTTCTCAACAGATTTAGCAGCAGACTGGTTTTTACCGTGCTGCTCTGCCTCCAGTCGCTTTATGCAGCCTCCATCATGTACCACCCCCGCAAGGAAAAGAGGGAAGCAGTTAAAACCCAGGCCATTTCAAAGAGCACCCGCATGCAAAACCAGCTCCTTGAGGGCTGCTGTAGCTCTCCATGCTCTGATTTAAAGGCCAAGCAATTAGTGCAGGAGGATGGCAAAGCACTTCCAGTGGTGCTGAGGTAGGAGGTTTGCTGCTGGTTTGGGGTGCTGAGGATGGGAGCAGACAGGGCTCAGCTTGGTGAAGGGGTCACAGGGAGGTCTGCAGGTCCCTGTGGTGAGAAAGGGATGCTGAAGAGGAGGAAGACCTCTCTGGAGGATGCAACTGGGGGAGATGAGCATTGGGTTGCAGCTCCTGGGCTGGATGCCGAGTGGCCTTATTGAGGAACACCTGGAAAACATCTGGATGCAGCGTGGTTTGGTGACAGATAGCATCAGCTAGCAGAGGACCAACTTTCTGCCTGTGCCTTGCTTGTCTCAGTGGCCTCAATGGTGTGCGCTTCTCCATGTACTTTGGGGGAAGGTTCCTGCTGCATTGCCCCTGCAAAGAGCCAGGTCCCACCAAGCACAGCCTTCTCCATCTCACCTGGGCACCCCCAAAGGCTGGTTGGCTTTCTTATGGCACCATTGCCTCAGCGGGCAGCACATCCTGCACATCTTCCCTTGCATCATCAGATGCTCCATCCTCATCCCTGGAGGTGAGGGATCCGCAGGACCACCCCTTCCCCATCACTGCTCCACCTCACAGCTGAAGAAGAGCTGCTCAGAGACAGCTGATGGGGGGAAAAGAAGGTTTTAACCCAGGACTGATAGCAGGGAAAAAGGCTTTTCTGTGCAAGTGTTAATTGAGATAAATTGAGCTGCGAGGAGACGATTTGCATTTGCCAAATCAATCACTTGCTGCTCATCACCCCGGGTGCAGCTTGCGCACAAGCCACTACTTGACTTGGGCTCGCGGCCAGCATTGAGCTTCCCTGGTATCACACCCCAAAACACGCTTCCATTTCCCTTCCCAATGGCTTTTACCTATTTCCTCTGTCCCAAAGAACAATGAGATGCTGGGAAGATGTGGAGAGGTTTTCCCAGCCCTTCCCTTGGCTTCTTCCCTCTGTATTCCAAGGCTTTGGGGTCCCCCTCATCCCCATATGCCCCTTCCTCGGGCCTGCAGGGACACAGCCATGGGTGTCTGCACCATGGTGGTGCCCTCCCAGCACTCTCTTTTTGGGGTAATTTAGTGACATTTCGGTTCCTTCACGCAGCTTGTTGTAACAAATGCCCTCAGGTTGGTTTTTAATGATTAAACACATTATATACATGCTGCTGTGCTTGGGGGTTATCCATCCTCCCTTCCTCCTTGCCTCTGCTGATGGCAGCATCAGGTTGAGCTGTCCCCATGCTCAGCACTGTCATCAGCTGTGTTTCAAGGGGTGAGATGGAAGCTGTGAGCTCTATGTGGGACCAAGAGCAGCCCATGCCCATCCCCAGCATCCAGGGTATGGTTTGACCTGCATGGACCAAATCTTTCTCCACCTCCCTCACCCTTCCCTGTTTGAAAGCAAAACCCCAGTGGCTCATCTCCCACTCCAGTGGCTCATTTCCCACAGTGCTTGAGCTGTGCCAGCAGCCTTGAAGAGCCAGGGACACGCTGTCCCTCTGGAGAGACTCCCTGAAAAGTCAAGGCCAGGCTGGTAGCGCATCCAGGACTTACCTCTATCACAAACATCATGCCACAGCCTTGCCGTGTGCCCTTGGCCACATCCCACATTCCCCAGTGATGATGCTGCTGCTGTTTGGAGGTGTGTGTGGGGGGGAATGTAAGCGTGATGGAGGGATGGAGCAGGATGCTGCCGGCCACACACTGTGCTCCTGGCAAGGCTGTGAGCTGCAGGCATGTAACACCGCTCCTCCCTCGTGGTCCCTGGGATTAGCTTAATAGCACAGGGAAATAACAGGATGAAAACTCACTCCCCTCCGAGCACTAAAAGCCCAGTTTCAAGGTTAATTGTGTGCCCTGTAGGAATGGCTTTTGGGAGCTGCGAGGGGCTTAATTAGTGTCATCTAAGCCAAGCAGAGAGAGCGTGGTCCAGACCCATGTGTGCCCCCAAGCCTCTTCTCCTTGGTGGGGAGGTGACAGATTGCAGGCAGCTTCCCTTCCACCTTGTGGGGCTGGATTTGGGGCTGACCATGAGACCCTGAGATGCTGCTTGGCAGCTTCAGCGCTGCCATGGCCTCGTGCTCCATCCCTGCATCCCTGGTCCTGTGCTTGATGCTTTGTGAGCCTGCTTGCGCTGTCCCATCATGCCGCAAGCTGATGGAGCAATGGCAAAGCATCCGGATGTGGCCACGTGTGGAATATCCAACATGGGGGGTGAAAATGAAGCCAGAGGCTTGCAGTGGATGCAGCACAACTCAGTGTCCTGCACCATGGAAGAGATGCCCAGCTGCAAAGTGGCTGGACCCTGCCCCTTCTGCACATGCATCCATGTCCCCTCCATCCAAGGGGAACACAGCAGCGAGGGCTCTGGTGGCACAGGAGCAGCTCATCCGCGTCCACCCATTCCCAGCCCAAGGCAGATGCTCCCATCGCAGCATCCCGGCAGCTGGAGGGGGAGCAGCTCTTTGGGTGTCCCCACACAAGGTCCCTGTGGCCTGGCTTGGAGCCACTGACTCCATTCCAAACAGCCCCTGAGCTGTTTCCCATCACCCGGCATCCCTCCTCGCTGCAGAGCCCATAGGGATAGCCATGACCTCCTATGCAATCCAGGCCAGGAGGCTCCCTGGATGCCTGCCCGTCTGGGCTGGAGCAGACCTTGGACAGAAGCAGCCTGTTGGGATTTCAAGTTTTCCCTATACTGAAAACCTCATGTCAGCCCCTGCTAAACCCATCTGCTGGCAAAGCCTCTTTATCCGTGCTTCCAAACGGATCGCCATCCTCACACCCCCGCTGTGCCCACGTCCCATGCCACGGGAATGCAGCCAGTGGGTGCTTTGTCCATCCCGAGCTCCCTGCTCCAGTCTCTCCTCCTTCCCCTTCTGCCCTTTGGCTTCAATTTCTCCCCTTGGCTGCCAATGTCCAAACGGGGCCTCAAGGGGCTCCCCACCAGCAACAACAAACCAGAGCAGCAAACATCCGTCCCGACAGCCCCACTGCCCAGGCAGTGACCCACAGCCCCGACAGATGCCCTTTTTATGGGGATCTGCAAGAGAATCCCAGTTCTTGGCACGGGCAGGCCGCAGGCAGGGACTCTGGCAAAGGGATATCCGGGGTTGTGACTCCCAGGCGGTTTACGGCTTCTCTGGGTGTGGGAAGAAGGAGGGATGCATGGAGGGAGGACGGGCGACAGCATCTCGTCCTTAGGAATAGGGGCATCAAACACCTTAAGCAAGTTCAACAGCCTGGTTTAGGTGGATAAACCCCAGCCCTTTTCTTGCAGGCCCTGTTTTTGACAGCGCAGAGACCAATTTGTGCTCAGATGTCCCTTCACCTGATAAAAAGCAAAGGAAGAGAAGTAAGAAATGGGCTCCAGCAGCTTCTTTTTGCTCAAACAACTCAAATCAGCCCCCAGCAATGGCACTGGCTCCCACTCTGCCTATAGGGAGGGTTGTAGCAGCAAAACCTGGTTGCTTGATTTGGGAGGTCCCCATAGAGAGATGGTTGGTGATGCTCACAGCTCACCCTCCCCTCCTGCTGCTGTGATTCAGAGCTTAAGGCTGGTGGTGGTGAAGGACAATGTATGTTCAATTCATTTAAGGGAATTAAGCTCATCTGTGTGGCTGCTCCCATCGCCTCCACTTCCATTAATGCCTGAGCTGCTCGCCTGGTTTCCTTTTGCTCTGGAAGAGGTTTGGCATTAGAGCGAGACCCATTTCCTGCAATTCCACAAAGTGCCAAGTGGCTGGAGAGCAGCAGAAGACCCCATTCACCCCCTCCCCATGGCAGGGGGTACTTCTGGTTGCCCACATTAGTCCTGTGGGGACCTTCTGCCTTAAGGCTCCCCTTTCATGGAGGGCACAGGGAGCTGGCAATGCTTGGTACCAGGGTTCAGCCAAGCAGGACCAGTTTATCCTTATGGAGAAAAGTGGAAACCCATTCCTGTGGGTGGAAGTGAAGCAGATGGCCCTTGGGATACACTCAGGAAAAGGCTCTGCTGGACTTCTGCACCCTTTCTGCTTTCAATATCAACCTAGCCCAGGGTGAGTACGATGCCCAAAGCAAAGTCTCCCTGCTTGGGGGGCTGCTGTGCCCCTTGCCAGTGAGACACAGGGACAAGGCCTGCTGACCATGGGGCCTCTGCCTTACTGGGGCCCCCAGCCTCCTTCCTGGGCTTCCCAACCTTCTTCCCATCTTCCTTTTGGGATGCTTCTGTGATGCAGCTCATAAACAGCCATGAAAGCAGAGGAGAAAGAAGAGAAGATAAAAATAAACAGCATCAGGAGTGGGTTTGAAGTAAATAACAGCAACACATCAAAGAGGAGGGAGAGCGATGCTCTGCGGGGGTATTTATAGCCGGCTCCGTGCTTCCATGGGGTAACACTGTGTGCCCCCGTGGAAGTTCCTTCCCTGGCCCACGCAAGAGTGTGTCTGTGTCCCAGACCTGCATGTCAGCCCTTCCTTAGGGGTGATCCCGGGCGGTTTAAGCCAGGAGACAGAGCACATCCCTACAGCTTTTAGACACATGGCAGGGCTGATGCCCCCAATAGGCTCCAAACCCAGCTCTTTGCTGAGCACCAGGGCCGGGCTCCTGCTGCGGTGGCCATCACACACAGCACGAAGCAGCTCCCATTACCAGGCTTTGCCCCCCATTGAGTCCTCAATGAGGGTTCTTTTCTCCCTGCATCCCCCCTGGGTGTTACGTCTGAGAGCAAGGCTGATTGCTTGGGAATAGACAGAGCGAGGGATGAGCAATGGCCATGGAGGTGATGCTGGGCGCTGTGACTCAGCTCCCTCCATCATCCCTGCTGCGGTGAGTGTCTGGATAGCCCAGCATCCAAAGCCTGGCTGCTTGGCTCATTATATGTATCTGGAGCAACGCCCCAGGTTCCTGAGCTGATGATGTGAAGGGAAGTCTTCTGGGGGCTGGTTCAGTCCTCTGTACCTTGAACCATACAGGTAAAGGTGCTTGGGCTGTACAGGGAGGGTTATAGGTGCAGAGAGGACCAGGAGGTACAGGCAGCATTAGGGAAGGCTGCCCAACCTCTTTGGATGGACCCATGGGGCAATAGGGGTTGTTTCCCACCTCCAGCACTGGGACATCTGGCAGCCAGGGGATGTGATAGCAGTGCCCTTTTCAACTGTCTCCTGCTTTGGGAAGCTTCAGCCTCTCTTAAAGCATCTGTCCCCATGAAAGGTACTTTGGAGGGATTTGAATGGTTCGGGGGATTTAGGGCTTTGGAGGAGAGCAGATTGGCAATAAAGCCTCCAGCCAGCTGTGCAGAGTCAGGACCTTTGCAGAAGAGAAAGGGATTTCCATCCCAAAACCTCCTTGCGGAGGGATTTCCACCCTCCTGGAGCCCCAAAACCTCATCCCTCCTTGCAGCATCTCCCAGGCTGGATGAGCAGCAGCCACTGCAGTAACTGCTCGCCCTCACTGCTGCTCTCTAATCAGACACGGGCTTTGCAATTAAGCATCACAGAGCACCCCAGGGACAGAACCTGCTGTTAGAGCCCAGCTCAGACGAGGTCGGGGAGGGAGAGACCTGATTTCCCACTTAGCAGACAGGTCACGAGCGGTGGATTCATTGATCCCAGAAAGCAAAGCCTCCGCTTCATTAGAGACACGCTGGTGATGAACGCAGCCTCGGGGAACAGGGAAGCTGTTACAAATCCTTCCCTAAGTGCTGTTTCCATTGGGTTCAGAGCACTGATGCTGGAAAGCTCCTCTGACAGCCTGGCTTTGCCTGCTCCTTGCTGCAGCACTCATCACACTTGTGGCTCTGGGAATAGGCTGAGGCTGGAAAGATGTACTCTAGACCTTCTGTGCCTGTCCCCTCCTGCTGTGCTTCTCCCCACTGATGCATGACAAGGGCATGGTGCCCTGGGTTAAAGCAATACAAGCTGTGGCTCTTGCCAAGACAGAGCACTGGGGCAAAACAACCAATGTGAAGTGCATCCAGAGTGTTTGCAAGGGGTGCTCATCCATAAGCAAAGCCTTAGGAGAGTTGGTTTGGATGCAGGCAGCACAAAGCAGGGCAGAGAAGAGGCAGCCCCAGGCCATTGGGGCACGGTGATGTTTGGCAAGAGGCTTATGCAAGGTCCTGCCCTGAACCAACCTTGTGCGTGCAGCGCGTTGAATGTAAAGGGGAATGTTCCCCTTTTCCTGCAGGAAGGACAGATCCTGCCCTGTCCTCTGTCCCTGATTTGCCCTCCCCAGGTCAGCTGCCTCCAGAGGGAGGTTTCCTCACTGCCTCCTGCCAACAGTTACTGGCAATAACTTCTCAATGCCCTTCAGTGCAGCTGCTCAAGGCAGCAGATGGAGATGTGGGTTGTAGCTGCGCCAGGCTGGCTGCTCTGCAAAGCCTGCTGCAGGATAAGCCGGGCTTATGCGAGTAGCTCCATCTACACCCAAAGTTCCCATTCCCTTCTGGAAATCACAGAACACCAGGTTGGAAGGGACATCAAGGATCATCGAGATGCTATTGAGAGACCTGTTGTGATACTGGTGTCATTAATGGGAGCACAGTGGGAAGAGCATCACTAGGGTTGAGCGTTGCGCACGAGCTGGAACAGGGCCCTGTACCATCCCCTTCCCTGCATCACGACTCGGCACATCACTGATAACAACACCCACAGGCGGAAAAGCAAGGGAAGGACTGCAAGCCTTTAACGTGGAGACTTTCCTGGAGGTTTTCCTGGTTCTCTGTGTGAGGGTACACATGGGGTTTAAGGATCTGCTCCATTGAATCACGCTGCGCTGCAGGTTCGGGGCAGGAATGTGTCATCCTGCTCCGGTGGGTGTCAGGGCTTCTTGCTGCTAATCCTTTCAGGAAAGCATCTCCAGTGGGCAAACCTGCCTGGCAGGATGCCCCGATGCCAACACAGGCATCCTCTGCTGTCAACAGCAACGAGCATCCCACCCTGTGACACATCCCCTTCGCAGGGGCTGTTGTTCAACAACTGCTCTCTGGGCAGATCTCGAGCTCCCAGGCATTTGGCTCCTGTTTCTGGCTCACGCTGGTACACGGAGGAGCTGGAAGCAAAGCATCCTCTTCCCAGCCTGGCTCTCGGTTTGGGAGCATCTCGGGTCCTGTTGAATCATAGAACAGTCAGGGCTGGAAAGGAACTTAAGCTCATCCAGTTCCAACCCCCTGCCATGGGCAGGGACACCTCACACTAGACCATGCCACCCAAGGCTCCATCCAACCTGGCCTTGGACACCACCAGCGATGGAGCATTCACAACTTCCTGGGCAACCCATTCCAGTGCCTCACCACCCTCACAGTAAAGAACTTCTTCCTTATATCCAATCTAAACTCCCCTTTTTACATACATGGAGCTTTCTGCATCCCTGGGCATTTAAGGGAACTCTAGGAGCATCTGGGCACGGAAGGAAGGATCAGCTGCCTCTTTGGATTTACAGGGATCAGCATCCCGAGCGAGTCCCCAGCATTGAGCAGGGTGTAACTGGGAGCAGAGTCTGACTCACATCCCATATGTTCCCAATCCACCGCGTTCAGTCAAGCCTAATAAAATTGATAGGGGAGCGTTGAAAATCTCGTGATTAATTCTTTATGATCTGTAATAGGGGAGCTGTGTGCCAATTACTGGAGTAAATCATTCATCAGAATATAAATAGAGCTAACTTCCAGCACAAACACTAGAGGATTTCCACTAGGATTGCAGGTCTGGACTGCAGCATTGCACCACTGGTGACAACGTGTTTATCTCATGGAGGACAGAAGAGTACCTGTGAGTTTTGCTGCCCCAGGTTTCAGCTCCATGCTCCAGTGCTTGTTTGCTCCTCTCTAGGTCTGCAGCGCTGCCCTTTGCCATGTGATTCCACGTTCCATCCTTGATCTCCATGAGCCCTCAGCCCAAGCCCCTGCACGTTTGCAAGGGTTAAACCAACAGGGTTTATTTCAGGGCAGGCTTGGACGTGTGGACCTGTGACACAGCCCTCGGGGAAGGGGACAAACGAGACCGCTGTCAGCAAGGGATGGTGCCACGGTGGGACCAGACTGCAAGCTCAGCTACAAGAAAACAAGCCCACAAGTTCTGGTGTCCTCAACATCAAAAGGA
Source organism: Myiopsitta monachus (assembly GCA_017639245.1). Lineage (NCBI taxonomy): Eukaryota > Metazoa > Chordata > Aves > Psittaciformes > Psittacidae > Myiopsitta > Myiopsitta monachus. The sequence goes on along the minus strand of CM029926.1, from coordinate 8,679,779 downwards.
CATGGAACTGTTGGAACAAGTCCAGAGGAGGCCATGAGGATGAGCAGGGGACTGGAGCACCTCCCGTATGATGATAGGATGAGAAAGTTGGGGCTGTTCAGCCTGGAGAAGAGAAGGCTGCGTGGAGACCTCATAGCAGCCTTCCAGTATCTGAAGGGGGCCTATAGGGATGCTGGGGAGGGACTCTTCATGAGGGACTGTAGCGATAGGACAAGGGGTAACGGGTTCAAACCGAAACAGGGCAAGTTTAGATTGGATATGAGGAAGAAGTTCTTTACTGTGAGGGTGGTGAGGCACTGGAATGGGTTGCCCAGGAAAGCTGTGAATGCTCCATTGCTGGCGGTGTTCAAGGCCGGGTTGGACAGAGCCTTGGGTGGCATGGTTTATTGTGAGGTGTCCCTGCCCATGGCAGGGGGGTTGGAACTGGATGAGCTTCAGGCCCTTTCCAACCCTGACTATTCTATGATCCTAAGCAAAAAGCAGCCCTTGCTGGTGACCATTGAGGCTTATTGGGGACCACCATAATGTGGAAGCTGTGGGTGATTTATATCCCCTTTTCCCCTTTATCTCAGCAAGAAAACGAATCCTTTAGCCTGGAAGCTTTCTCTATGGCTGGTAAGAAAAGATGTCCCTCTGTGCTGAAGTTGACCCAGCTGCAATTTCCCAGCCAATATCCCATTTCTATTTGAAACTCACCCAACAGCATTCCCTGCCCTGGATTTCCATGTGTGGATTCCCCTGGCCCTCCTTGTGTTTGAAACTGCAGCTTGCTAACTCGCAGGCAGCAAGCACCCTTCATGGCCTGACACACACTGCACTGCTGATCATAGAATGATGCAATCACAGAATGGTTTGGGTTGGAAATGATCTTAGGATCATTCAGTTCCAACCCCTCACATCAGACCATGTCATCCAAGGCTCTGTCCAGCCTGGCCTTGAACACTGCCAGGGATGGAGCATTCACCACTATGGACATAGGAACACATGAAGCACATGGAAACCCCCCGGTGCTGCTGCAGAAGATGCCAACAGAAGCAGTGGTGGCCGCGTGATCCCTATTAGCTCCCCACTGCATCCCATTTCCCAACCAGCAAGCTGGATCCTGGTCCTCACCCAACACTGATGCTCCGTTATGAATGGCTTCATTTAAGTGCTTTCTGCCCACGGAAACATCTGCAACTCAGTATTCATCAATGAATCCTTGGGGCCAGAATGGGATTTCAAAGGGCACTGGGAGCTGGGAAGGGACTTGGGAAAGCCAAGGGCAATGCCCTCTTCCTCAGCTTGGTGCTTGGAAGCGGGGACCTGGATAAAAGGCATGTCATGGGGACAAGGGGAGGGATGGAGACACAAAGAAAAGCCCTGCAGAAAGCCCTCTTTGTCTCCTTTACAGCTGCTGGATGTTTCCAAGGCAGGATGGAGACCAGTGTGGAGCAAACACCCCCTGCCCTTAGGTGGAAAATGTTCCCTGGACAGGGGATTTGGCAGCGGGAACGGTGTGGATGTGATTCCCTGCCCCAAACACAGCTGAGCACAGGTAGGGCACTGCAGCACATGCCTTTACTGGGTGCGTACGATATGGGGTGACAGACAGATGTGTACGTGACCGCCTAGGTCTGCTGGCCTTTGAGTGAGGAGCTAGCACCCCTCTGCACCTCCTCATTGTCCATCCCTCCCTTCATCCTTCCATGTCCCTCATCCAGACCTATTCTTCCTCCCAGCCTGCCACAGCATCCTTGTCCTTTCCCTTGCTGCAGGGAAGAGGTTTCTCCCTGCTAATTCCCTCCCTGGGGGACCATTCCCTCCCCTCTGAACACAGCCATCACTGCTGTCCCCACTGCATCCCCTTCGTATCCCTACCGCCCCTAAGCACCCAGCTGGTGGGACTCACAGAACAAACATCCTCCCATCTGCTCTGGCACCCCAGCCGCGGGGATGACACAGAGATAATTACACACTCGGCACAGCAGAATTATCCAGCGCGAGGGAGAAGAGGCCGGAAGCAGCTGGAGAAGCATCCATGGGGAACGCTGCTCCCACCCACAGCTCCTGCTTCCCAAACTGGTGCTGCAAGTTATACTGGGAATTGAGGGGTCCGGGCCCATATACACACCCCAAGGGCTGACCCTGCAGCAAGTCTGGAGTAAGGAAAGCTGGATACCCATGGAGCCAAGAGTTATAGCTGGGATGCTCTGGGTCTCCTGAAGCGCATCGTCCAAGGATGCCATGCTACTGTGAAGGGCTTCATGTGAACCATCACTCACATTTTCAGTGCCAGGGCACAAGCATTAGGACATCCCATCCCTTCCCCACTCCCATGACACTCTGGGATGGCCGCTTTGCAGCTCATCCGGGAGGTTTCCTTCCAATCCTTTCTGTTTTGAATAGATGTGTTTCCCCTCAAAAGAGGGCCTGCGGAAGGGGATGATCCATGCACAGACCCTCAGAGGGGATGCGCAGGCAGATCCGAACTGCATCCCATGTGTTGCATCAAACAGCAACATCCTAGAGAGAGTGAAGAAGATAAATTACATCAGTCGTAATAACAACAGCAATTATAAAGCCAATACTACACCTGCTGATGGGAGTCACCTGCAATGAATTGCCCTTAAAATACATCCACACTTGACGGCTTTATGTTTTGACCTGGAATGAGTAATATTGGGCAAGCAACATTCAGTTTCCACAGCCTGTCCACTGCTAGAAGCCCACTGGAGCATGGTTCCTGGCTTCTGCCCCTGGTGCCAGCGCTTAATAGGGGCAAGCACAGGCAGGGAACAGGCAGGGACACACAGGCAGGGGCCTCAGTGCCGGCTCCGTGTCCCTCCGACCCGCTCCACCCGCTGCCCCCCTCGGCCCCACACCGGCTGCCCGGGGGGGGCCCAAGCGCGGTCCCCGGGGGGCCCGTCCCGCCCGCTCCGGGGCGGGGGGCGGCTGTGGGTGGTGGGGGCCGACCCGCGCCGGGCCCCGTGGCTTCACCGGGGCAGGGTCGAAGTCCATGCGCCGGCAGCGCGCTCCCGGAGCCGGACACAGCCCGCGGCGGAGGCGGCGGGGCCCGCGCCCAGGTCAGTGCTTCCCCGGGCCGCCGCAGGCCGCGCCGCCCGCCCCGGCTCCCCGCTTGCGCCGTGCCGGGGCTCCGGAGGCGGGACTACGCTTCCCGGCAGCGCCAACGCGAGGGGCTCCGCCGCGGAGGCGGCGGCGGCGGCCGCGGCCCCGCACCGCCATGGCGGGGCGGCCCGGGCCGGGTCGGGGCCGGCCGTTCCCGCGGGAGTGCTGCGAAGGGCTGGGCGGCCTGGAGTACGGGCAGGTAACGGCGGGCGGCACCGGGGCCCGGCCCGGCGCGCTGCTCTCGGCCCAAGGGGGCGGCCCGGGCCCGGTCCCACCCCCCCCCTCCATCCCCTGGCTCAGGCCCCGGGATGCCGCAGAGCGATGCCACACGAGGCGCGACGGCGGCCGTGTGCCGCAGCCTGTGCTGCACCGGGCGGGAGACCGTGGGTGCTGAGGCTGCGGCGGTGGGTGCCCGTGCGGATCTCGATGGGTGCTCGTGCGGTTCGCACCCGGGTGCCCATGTGGCTCTCACCGGGTGTTCATCTGGTTCTTGGGTGCCCATGTGGCTCCCATTGGGTGCCTGCATGGCTTTTTCTGGATGTGGCTCTCTCCGGGTGCCCATGCGGCTTTTACTAAGATACCCGTGTGGCTCTCGCCCAGTTGCCCATGTGGCTCACTGGGTGCCCATGTGTCTCTCACCCAGTTGTCCCTGTGGCTACCACTGGGTGCCCCTGTGGCTCTCACCCAGCTGCCCATGTGGTTCTTACCCAGTTGCCGTTGTGGCTCTCACCCAGTTCCCCCTGTGGCTCTCTGGGTGCCCATGTGGCTCCCACTGAGTGCCTGTGTGGCTGCCATCAGGTGCCCATATGGCACTCACCCAGTTGCCCCTGTGGCTTTCACTGGATGCCCATGTGGCTCTGGTCCAGTTGCCTTTGTGGCTCTCCCTGGCTGCCCATGTAGCTCTCACCCCGTTCTACCTATGGCTCTCTGGGTGCCCATATGGCTCTTCCCCAGTTGCCCGTGTGGCTCTCACCCCATTCTGCCTGTGACTCTCTGGGTGCCCATATGGCTCTTCCCCAGTTGCCCATGTGGCTCTCACCCCGTTCTGCCTATGGCTCTCTGGGTGCCCATATGGCTCTCACCCAGGAGCCTCTGTGGCTTTCCCTGGGTGCCCATGTTGCTCTGGTCCAGTTGCCTTTGTGGCTCCCACTGGGTGCCCATGTGGCTCTGACCCGGTGCCTGTGTGTCTCATTAGGTATCCGTGCCGCTCTCACCCTCCCCAGCTTTGGGGTTACAAGCAGACAAGCAGTGTTTGCCGCACTTATCGATCACCCGTTGGGGAGGAGTGGACAAAGTTGACTGTTCTGTACTGGTCCGTGACTGTCCCAGCCTGTAGGGACAGCTCATCCCAAGGGGTTCCCCTTTTATCCCTGCAAGCACACAGCAGGCGCAGGCCAGTCTGCCTCCCACTGGCAGCCGCGGATTCGGTTGCTGAGGAGGAGGGAAGCAGGTGAGTGTGATAATGGTGCTGCCAGCCAGGAGGTAGTAGGTCAAGAAGCTTTTGTTCAGCCCGTGCTGGCGGTGTTCTCAGTGCTGTACAAAAGGAGAGGCAAGAAGTCCTGGTCACGGGATTACACTTGGAGCAGGAGCTGGGTGCCTGCCTGGGTTTGGAGGGATCCGATGGCTAAAGGGCTGCTCAGGCGTGAAGGGAAGGGAGGAATAGGAAGAGTTGGGTCAGGATCAGGCCCTAAGGGCTGTTCCCATCACAGAATCGTTCTCACTGGCTGGGCAGGAGGCACCCAGGACATGCGCTGGGACGGCACAGGATCCATTCCCAGGTCCTTTGCTCTTAGCTATGAGAGGCACCAGATTAGCAGCCCCTCTCCGCGAATCTCTGGTTCCTTCTATGAACCTATGAGGAGCCAGCGGGAATTTCTCTCCTGGACCAGCAAGGTGGAGCCGATGCCTTTTGCAACCTTTCCTGTTCCCTAGCATCCAAAGGCCTTGCAAACGCAGCTGTATTTAGGAAGCAAAAACCTTCCACGTCCCGCTGTTGTCCTTGGTTTTGATTCAAGCGAGGGAAGGGCTCGGGCTGGGCTGGTTTGTCCTTTGTTTTCCAAGTTTGGGGGAAGAAAACATAGGAAAAAAGAAGGTGCTGAGTGTTCTTCATCTAAATCCCACTGCAGGGAGGAGAAGCAGCAGGGCTTATTGCACTTAAACCTGCTGACAGTGTCAGGGAGCCCTCCTGGGAAAAACAGCTCTTTCTTAAATGGAGAAAGGGGGAAAAACTCTGAGCTTTAAGGGCTTTTTGTTGTTGCCATTAAGGAAGACAGGAAAGTCGTTTGCAGCTTACAGTGCAGCTGCATCTCCCTTCACTGTGGAAGGGGTTTGCATTGCTCTTACTTTATGGAAGGCAAGTTTGAGGCTGCCACAGTTCACTGCTTGGAGTTTCCACGCAGACCAGCATCCCTGGGACACAAATCCATCCCTGGGGATGCCAAAGCACTGTGAACAGGTTGGCAGCTGCCCCATAGGGGCTGGTGCTTGTCCCCACAGTGTCCTCAAAGTGCTCGTGTCCTTCTGAGTGCTTCCTAAGAGCCCCGTATCCCTGAGGTGTGTGGGGATACAGCTTGGAGGAGCCCCCATCCTTCGCTGAGCAACGCATTGCTTGGGGCTATAGAAAGATTCATCTGCTCTAGCTTGGTTGGAGATGAAGTGCCCCCTATTCGGGTGCAACACTCAGTGTCCCCACCAGATCCTGCACCCCCAGTAACTGTCCTTCCCTCCCCAGGTGGATGTGACAGCCATGGCATGGCTCTTCGGCTATGTGGATGTGACTGACTCTGCCTTCATTGTGGCCACCCTCTCCATCGCCTTCAATCCTCTCTTCTGGAACATGGTAAGAGCTGCTTGTGCATGGCTGCCTTGTTGCTTTTAGCCTTCCTTTGCCAGCTACAGGGGGGTCTCCTTTTGGCCACACTGGAGGATAAACCTCTTTTGGGGATGTCTGCTTTGCCTGTGGGGTGAATGGTGCTCAGTTATTAGAAGTGGAGCTGTGCTGCAGAGAGAACTCCTGGGGCTGGAGGTGTCTGTGATGTGTGTCCTGGACGAGGTGAAGGTGGGACTCAGTGTGGGACGCAGAAGGAATTAGGAGCTGAGCGTGGGAGATGAGCAGCGGAATCAAACCTGTCTCCTGCTCCACCTCCCTTCCCAGCAGGTCACCACTGGGACTGAGCGTAAATGGCATTAACCCTCTGCACCGGAGGCATTCCCTGCTTGCTTCCCCCTGAAATCTGTTGGTTGTGTGGATGGCAGGAAGTTAAAACCAGCCAAAAATTAACCTGAAGCAATTCCCCCTTCTTCATGCTGCAAAGAGGGTTGGCAGCAGCCCTGAGCAGGAGCAGGGATGCTCCTGTGCAGTGATGGCTCACTGTCTGTGTGGGTGCCATGGCGCTTCAGGAGCTGAGACTGGAAGAGTCTTCACTGCCCTTTACCACTGGGGTTTTGCTGCTTCCCTGCACCAGCAAGGAATAATCATGTCCCGCCCCGTTTTGGAGCATTGCATTGCCAAATGGGAAGCCCAGGCTTGCTGCAGCAGAGGGGCTCCCACCCTGCGCAAGCCAGGGTGGGGATGAAACCTTCTCATGGAAACGGGATGTCATTTCAGCCAAGATTCCCAAACCCGCCCACCAAAGGCAGGGATTTTCACCCTGGGGGAAGTCTCCTTAGCAAAGGCCTTGTTTTCCCAGAGGGGGAGGATGTGGCTCTCTCTGAGCGTGGGGGCTTTAGAAATTGTCTCATGCTGGGCCTTGGAAAAGCGAGGCTCTCTTGGCTCTGAGTCACTTTGGAAGCCTCCGTCGGAGCTCTTTGTTGCAGCCTCCCTAATTTCTCATGCAAGTCATTATTAAGAAGCCTCACGGTGTCTGAAACGCGAGCTAGAACCTGCCACATTATTTCGACTGCAGAGTCATCCTTTAGCATAAAGAATCAATGAGCGAGCTTCAGGATGTGGTCTCTGGGGGAAAGAGACTGGCTCCAGCGACAATGCTGCATAAAAGGGAGAGGGGGGAATAAAAAGGCCTTTATTAACGTCTGCTGCTACGCCTGCGCCTCGTGGGATGCCTGCAGCTTGGGAAAAGAGCGTGGCTTTTCTGGATCAGGAGTTTGGCTGCTGTTAAAGGACAGGGAAAGCTGATGTAACAGCAGGGAGTTCATTGCGTTGCTGTTGTCCCCTTCCAGTGTCTGAAGAGCATTGCTGCTGGCGGCAGGTGGCACTGCAAGCAAGACGTGCAGGGCCTGCGCCTGGGAGCAGAAGGCATCTCTGCGTGGCTTTGCAGTGACCAGCCCGAGCTGGGGTGGTGCTGGAAGGCTCTGGGGAGGTGAGCGTGGCACTAGGTGTTGCCCCGGCCGTAGGGTGGCTCTCGCAGTCCGTGTGCCTCCATCCATACGCTTGCTGTGCCCCAGCATCTCCCTGCTGCCTTCAGGCTCCGTGTGTGGCTCACAGCAGGCACTGCTGGAAGGCTCTTGCAAGGGGGATGTGAGATCTGCAGCACTGGACAAGCCCCTGCTGTCGGGTGCGTTTTAGCAGCAGTGGGCACAGCCATCCTTGGATTTTCTCTACCCTGCTTCCTTTACCTCCTCCACCATCCTTTTTCCCATGTGTGTCCCTTGCCCTTACCCAGCCAGCAGCTCTTCTTCTGCATCCCTACACAGGCTCCCTTTGTCCTCTGCAATTTGAGTTCCTTCCCAGCAGCTGAGATTGCTTCTGCATCCGATTTACTTTGGGCTTGCAAGAGCTTTAGTGCAAAGACTGGATTGCTGTGCAGTGCCAAGCGCTGTCTGCTCTCTGTGCTTCGTAAGTCATACGGGATCCTGGTCCAAAACCCTTCTGAGCGTGAAATTCCTGGTTTAGGGAGAAATTGGGTGGGGACGCATCGGTTTAGTTCAGTGTCTTAATTCCCCATTTCTGCTGAACTCTGGCCAGATCTGCCTCTTGCAAAGTTTGGCGCAGGGTTGTCCTTACTGTGCAGAGCCTCTGAATAAGTATGTGGTGGGGAAACCCCAGCTCCATGCAGTGCTTGGCTGATGGAGGGGCACACCTTGAGGCCTCGAGCATCCTGAGGAGTCTGCCCTGGAAAGCACCAGGGAGAAACCCTGCAGGGTTTGGGGATGAAACACAAACCCTGGAGGCTATAGAGGAGCTCCAGGGAAAACCCTGATGCTCATGGAGTCAATGTGTGTACTTCCGTTGAGAGCAATTTAGAGGAGCAGAGCCTAAGTGCAGGACTCAGGACTTACTCCTTTGCAGGACTCCGGCCAGGCTGGATGCTCCCTCCTGTTCTCCACAAGGGAGAAAAGCTCTCCAGAAGGCCTCAGGACTCCCAGTTCTCACCTTTCCTCCCTGCAGCCATTCCCTGCGCGTACCGTGAATGTCACTCCATGGTCACCTCTGCCTTTCCCCACCAAACCCAGGGCTCTCCCCCCGTCTTCTGCTTCCACCCCTCTATGTCAATTAGAATCCTGCCTGTCCATCGGTGGCTCACAGGTTATGCTGTCCATGGCAGCTTGGATTTGTTCCTCTGCTCTGTTTTTGTCCTTGTTTTCTTTCCCCCTCTCCTGCTCATGCTGTCCGTGCTGTCCCACCCACTATGGCTGTTATGAGAGGAGCTGCTGGGAGCTGTCATCCCGCATCAGTCAGGGTGCAGGTGAGGCAGGAGCAGAGCTGGTTTGGGAATGAAATCACTGCAAATTCCCCAGAGGTGTTCAGCGCAGGGGGAGACCTGAGCTGTGGGGCTGTAGTAGGCACATTGCTGGTCTGTGCTGTAAAACATTAATGAGGTCAAGGCAGCAGAAACTACAATAAATCCCATCTGTGTTTGGAAAGCCGTGGAACGATGGGAGAACCTTCCCATCCCTTGGTAACTAAGGAAGGCATTAAATAAGAGCTCCTTGGGGACAAACACTTTCAGGGCAGGAGGGGCAGATAACCTGCATGTGGGAGGCTTTAGGGCTCGCTGAGCCGTGGCACATGGGGCGTTTCTAGAAAGCTGGAAGGTTTCTGACCCTCTCCATAGCAAACTGGCAAGTGGCAGAGCCATGAGGCAGGTAGGCTGACGTCTGCCACCACACGAGTGAGTTTCAAGTGGGAAGCGCATCCATCAGCAATCCTTTTCTTGGATTGAGCCTCTTAAAAACTCATGTCTGGCGTCACGGACTGATTTAGAGATGGCACATCTTCAGCTTGCTCCTCCCCTCACCTCCGGCGACCCCCTGAGACACCCATCCTCTCCCAGAGCAAACCCTCACATGTCACAGCTAGGAGCAGGCTTAGTGTGATTTAGCATGGTTTTAAATAGACCCCATCAGACAAACGTGCTTCTATCCTTCAAGGTTGCAGCTTTTCCTGTTGAGGGTAACAAGATCTCAGTTCGAGACTTCTGTCAAGTGCTTAAGCTGCATGAGGTTTTCATTATAGGAGCAGTTGCGCAGGGAGCTGGGCTGACAGCGCCTGGCTCCTGATGGATGTGGATCTCTTGGTTCATTTCTTTTTAATTTCCCATCTTTTTCTCCTCCTTTGGAGACCGCAGGAATCGGCCAAGTGGATAAGAAGTGCTTGTGCTGGCGGGAGGGGGATGTTTGCAGCCTGATTTCATCTACCTCTGACCACTTCGTGCTAAACTCGGAGGAAGGTGCCTGGCCCCAGAACCTCCCCACGTCGCTGGGAAGGGGCCAGGAGCTTGGATGTGTCAGGATTCAAAGCTCAGCAAAGCCTTTTGGGGACAGGAGAAACCTGCTTGATGCTGGGGGGTTTCAGCCGCAGCCACTCTCTGTCTTACAGAAGGGAAGGACTGAGCAGTGGATTGATGGTGGTGTGTTAGCACCTGGCTGGGGAAAAGGAATTGCAGGGTGTGAAATGGCTGTGCGAGGGCTGCTTAGCTGAAGTTTATGGGGTTGGGAGATGAATGAGTTGCAGTGATATAATGGTCTTTTCTGGCCTTCAGATTCTGCAAACCTCAAGGGTTTTGTGGGCTCGGCAGAAAAACAGCCCTCAGCCATCTTCTGGGAGCTGCTTTTAGACCCCACTGCAGAAGCCCCAGCACATTGACAGTGATTATCTGCTTATAACAGATGCTAGATCAATAGCGGGGCTTCAAGCTATGCTGCAAGGCAATTGACTGCGGAAAGTGTTTCTTTATTGGGATAAAGCTGGGCTGCAGTGAGGCTTGGATTCGCTCTTACATATCTGGTCTTAAAATGTCACCACCAGCTCTGATGCCTTTCATCCTTTGTGCAGGGAGAGGATGCACATTATTCATAATTGGGCTCTCTACCAGGCAGCAATCGCCGTTTTCATTCCCTACAATGCCTGGGAAAGAGCAAGGATTTGCTTGCTTTCTATTTTTCCTCCCCCCAAACAGCATTTAATGGCAATTTAATTCCGAGTGACTTGGTAATACTTCTCACTCAGGCAGCGAGGCCTTTGCAGTGATGCTGTAACGCATGCGGTGAGCGGATGGACGCATTCGATTCTCCAGCCGTCTTGTAACAGGGTGAGTCCTGGCTGGGTGTGTGACACTGTGCCTGTTTGGCTCCTACATTTAGCTCTTCCAGCATCGTGGCACCGCTGCGAGCCGCATAACAGGAACCAAAACTGGGTCGCGTCCTCCTGCCTGCTGGCTGGAGTGACACAATTAGCAGCGCTATCACCTTGAGGGAGAGCCACATCCTTCATCCCAGTGCTGCTTCCCTGCAGCCTCCCAGTGAGGGGTGGTGGTGTTTGCAGCTAAATCCTCTTTTAAGAAGCTGTGCAATGTGGTTTTATGATGTCCTTGCAGGCGGAGCTGCCTGTGGTGGGGGGAAACGTGGAGTTCAGCTTGGATGAGCTGGGCTGCTTCATCTGTGTGTCAAGCCAGGCACGGTCTCAGCCTTCAGGCCTGCAAGAGAATGGTGGTAATCCCTCCAGCAGCTGCCTAGCTACCATGCATGTCTCTAAACCAAGGTCAGAAGCTGCCTCTTACCTCACAGTCCCCTATAGATCATGGTCAGGCTGACCCAAAAAGCAGCCTCCTCCTTTTTTTAAGCTCCTGTAGCATGTTTTTCTAGAAGCCCAGGCTGTTTGTTGTATAAACTGGACTTTTCTTGTTTGCCGGTTTAAAAATAACCCGTGGGCTGCTGGCAGCCCTGCTGGAATAAGTCAGAACACGCACAAAAGGTGGAAAAGAATGGATTTCAGCCAAGAGTCTTGTTTTCATATGCATCAGAGGATTAGCTATGCACCCTAGAAGTTAGGAAGAGGGTAGTTTGCAGCCCAGAAAGCCAACCGTATCCTGGGTTGCATCAAAAGGAGCATGACCAGCAGGTCGAGGGAGGTGATCCTGCCCCTCTACTCTGCTCTCCTGAGACCTCACTTGGACTATTGTGTGCAGTTCTGGTGTCCTCAATATCAAAAGGACATGGAACTGTTGGAACAAGTCCAGAGGAGGCCATGAGGATGATCAGGGGCCTGGAGCACCTCCCATATGGAGATAGGCTGAGAAAGTTGGGGCTGTTCAGCCTGGAGAAGAGAAGGCTGCGTGGAGACCTCAGAGCAGCCTTCTAGTATCTGAAGGGGGCTATAGGGATGCTGGGGTGGGACTCTTCATGAGGGACTGTAGCGATAGGACAAGGGGTAATGGGTTCAAACTGAAACAGGGGAAGTTTAGATTGGATATGAGGAAGAAGTTCTTTCCTGTGAGGGTGCTGAGGCACTGGAATGGGTTGCCCAGGGAAGTTGTGAATGCTCCATCGCTGGCAGTGTTCAAGGCCGGGTTGGACAGAGCCTTGGGTGGCATGGTTTAGTGTGAGGTGTCCCTGCCCATGGCAGGGGGGTTGGAACTGGATGAGCTTAAGGTCCTTTCCAACCCTGACTATTCTATGATTCTCCAGTTCCTCTCTCTCCCACTCCATCCCTATTGTGCGGTGCTGCTGAAAGATGTTAATGTGGGAAATGGCATGTCTGAGACCACCTTCATCCCATGGAACAATGCAAAAAGTGGTGCTGGAGGCAGGATAGAAAATAGTAGGATCTACCCAGACTGGGAGGCATGGAAGACGGCAGCTCTTCCTGCATAGCCTTAGGCTTTGGCATCATTTGTGTGTAGCCCTGGGGCTGGGAGCTGCTGGAACCTGGAGAAGGGAACTCCATCACCTCCCCTGGGACATCTCTATCCAGGGGCTGGATGGGGGCTTCCCAGGTTGCGTGCCTGCCTGCAGACTGGAGCTGGGTGTTTCCCATCTGTGCCCTGGCACAGACGTTTAGCAGAAGCCTGTCCCGTTCCCAGAAGGATGGGATCTCCCAAAATAGGCTGCTTTGACGAAGAACTGCAGACAGACGCAGTCTGCTGGTTGCTCTTGGGAGGTTATTTCTGGAAGACCTGCTGCCCGCCTTCCATCATGATGCAAATCCATCTCCTGGAGACTCACACTGGGGAGGGAGGCGTTGGGGTTTCCCTCTGGGGGTGCTGGATGTGGCTGGGGCACATTGTTGGCACACAGGGATGGCATCCCAAAGAAAATCCTTCCTCATTTCCTCTGTTTTCTCCCCCCCCTTAGTGAGCTCCAAGGGGACACTTATCACCAGTTGCTCCCATGGCAGGAGTAAATGGGTAGTAAAGGAGGTTAGTAAATCAGTAAAGCAATCCCCTCCTTTTCCACCTATGTTGTGATCCCAGTGAGACATGGAGCTGGAAATGGCAGGAGCATCCCACATCCCTGCTCTTTTGAGTGTGAAACCAAGATCGCTCAGCAGCCTGATCACAGCAGTGCTTGATGGACACTGGTTCCTAGTAGATGTTAGGAGCCTTATCTCAGTTAAAACAAATGGGTATCTGCCTTCCCTATTCAGCTCCCTTGCATTCCCCTTTCTAATGGCAAAGCTTTACAACCCCTCTACACCAAAGTTGAGTTTTGGAAGCTGGTGCTGATGTATTGCGTTGATGGAGGACATGAGCTGTGCACATCAAGCATGCCTGAGCAGTAGCTTTGGTTGATCCATTGCAGAGGGATGGGAGCAGCAGCGCTCTGGCTGTTCAGAGTGAGGGGCTTTGATTTTGGAGGTGAAAGGAGGAATGGGATGAAGCAGCCCTACCCAGCGAGCCGCTGCCTGATTTTCCTTTTCCCTGCCAAGCCATCCAAACCTCCGTGCTGGCTCATGTGCAGGGAAAGAGCAGCAACTACTTTAGAAGACTCCAGAAAAGCTGGAAGCCCCAGGCTTGTGGCTTCATCCAGTTGCCCTGATCTCCCAGCAAATGTTGGGGTCAGGGAGAGGAAGGCCAGTGTGATCCCATGTGTCACTGAAGTCATGAGCCTCCACAGTACATAACAGTCATCTGGATTTGGCAATATCATGCTTGGCTTTTTTCCCTTGCAACCCCTCTTTTGTCCCTTCTCTTTCCTCCTCCAGACCAGGGATGATGCAGCCGTGGGCTTGTTCCGCAGGTTAGGCCACACAAGCTGCTGCCTTGCCTGGCTGAAGGGTGTTCACTCGCTGTCTGTGTGAGTACAGGCACTTTTGGTGTGCTCCCTTTTGTGCTTTGGGGAAGAAAAAGCAGCTCACAGCCCTGAAGTGGGTGAAATGGAGATGGGTTTTAGCAGTTCTCTCTGCCTTTAGCTGTGGTGGGGAAGCCTGACCGTCAGGGCTTACAGAACGCCTTCGTCACCTCCTTTGTGCAGTGGGAGGTTTGCTCATTATCTGGCTTGTGCTTCGCTTATAAAAGAAGCTGTAATTGTAGCAGCTCCTTGCCATGAAAGCACAAAGGCATTTTCAGGGAAGGAAAATGTACATGCAGCTTTTATGAGCCTTTATAGTACTCCTTCTGCCTACTTTGCTCGCCTCTTGCCTCTTGCCTTCAGCTCTGTGCCTGCCCGGTGCTCAGCGTGACTGCCTCTGGCTCGAGCCTCTCTTTTGCTATAGAAATGCCCCTTTCAGAATGAAAAACTCGAGCATCCTCCTCATCAGTATTGTTGAGTGAAGAGCAAAGGAACCCTGAACCCCCTCCATGCAGACGGATGTTCCTATTCCTGCCTCTTCCCTCAGAGCTGTGTTTTCTGCAGTGCGTCCACCAGCAGATGCTCAATCTGCAAAATTCCAGGAAGGATTTTGAATTGGGAAGAAAAAACCCCATCTGGCTGTGTGTGATACAAGTGTGCACTCGTAACAGAACTGGAGCCAAATCACATCACCTTGGGGCATGCGTAGCTGTTCCTATTAAAAACTGAATGACCTCAGACCAGAGCCAATATTTCTAACTCTGAAGCATTCCTATTAAGTACCCTTTCCTGTTTATTTTTACCAGGACATTGTTTTAATGACTGCAGAGTTACTCATTTGATTCCCAAGGCTGGGGAGCAGCAATGAATTAGTTTCATTTTGAGACTTGGTCATGCAGTCCTATTCAAGATGTACTCAGCCAAAGCAAATGCATTGCCCAACTGAGGAACACGACTTTCCCTGCCTGTTCCTGTCAGGCTGTGGTCCCTGGTGTGGATGTGCCTGGATCCTGTCCATGGCAGGGGGTTGGAACTGGATGATCTTTAAGGTCCCTTCCAAGCTAAACCATTCTGTGATGTGCTCAGCCTCCCACACCCCTCTCTGTGCAGGGCTATGGAGCTGAAGACTAAGAGGGTTTGAGCGCTGAATGCAGGGCTTGTATGTGCATCCCAGTGTTCAGTTCTGAGGCTGCAAAAGTGGGAAGGAGCATCCCTGGGCTGCAGATCACTGGGTATAGGGATGATCGATCATTCCCTCAGCTTTTGGGTTTTCATTCCTTGCACTGAACAGATCCTGTGGGGCACATGGCTACACCCAGAGGAACCCCAGTGCTAACACGAGGGGTTGGATGGTCGTGTTTAACCCTTCAGGCTGTTATTAGTTGTTGTGCCGCTCAGTTTGAACATCTCATCCCCAAGCAGAGGGGAACAGCATTACATAAAGATCAAATTGTCCCTCTCTATTGTTGGCCACCAGGACGACAGCAGCATCACAAACATGAGTGTCCTCAGCACTGTGGGAAGTGTTCCCAGGGGAGGCTTAACACGGAACGTGATATGTAGGAGCAGGCAGAGGACTGGAGGCCCTCCAGCTGGAATTGGTGCTCCATTGGTGCAACCAGTACCTCTTTTCCACTGAACTCTCACTATGCTGTGAAGGGGTATTGGATTTCTCTTGCATTTTGTGCTCTCTGAGGCGTATTCATTTCTTTTCTCCCCCCCTTTCCCTGTCTCCCTCCCATCACAGCCCCTGGGGGAGCGATGAGCGAGTACACGCTGTCCAGAGGATGGGTGTGTTGGGAGTCCTTATTAGCAGACTTATTCCAGAGAATTAAACCCTAATTTCACAAAGGGCAGCCGAAGAGGCAGGGATCTGTTCAATGCAGCTCTGGAAGAAGCCAAGCTGGCTTTGTGTGCTCTTCGCAGATGGCACAAGAAGACCTGGTCTGAGACTACCAGTCCTGGCCATTGGGGTATTACAACCAAAAGAGTGATGATTGGGTTTCTTTACTATTTAAACCAAAAATTACAAAGTAGTGCATGAGGAAGCCAGCCGCATCTCCTGTTCCGCGCTGCCACTTGAGCCTCCGCTTGTTTTGGGGTTTAGATAGGGCTTTAAAGTGTTCTAATCATCTTCCACTTCACCCTTCCACAGCCCCGCTGCAAAATGTGCCTCTGCGACACCCATCATTGTTTCTCCCTGAATTCATTGTCGTGTGTAATTGCGACCTGCTGCAGGACGCTGTCTTGCTCTATTAAAAAGAGAGATGCTAATGAAGAACATTGGGTACCACGTTACGGGAGAGCAAGGCTCGACTCGCTGGGACATGTACTTGGCGTCCTGTTATTGCCAGCCTGGGCAGAAATGCTGTTTCTGTCTCTCATCACTCACTGGCTAATGATTGTAATTTTTCCTTGCTGAGAAACTCTGGGTATAATGGACTTCATTAACAGATACATGAGATGCTACCAGCCCTGCATTAGGGGGAGAGAGGAGGAAAACAACCCCTGCATGGAGGCAATTGTGTTATTTGTTTGTAGCAATAGAAGTGATCCAGAATTAGTGGCAGATTCGGTGGGGTGGCTAATGAGCTGGGCTGAGCTGGAATCCAAGCAGACCTATTAACAAGAGCAGACTGCAACGATGATGCCTGGGTCTGAAACCCCTCACATCAAACACAGGATCCCAGGCAGCACTGTGATGGTTTGGCTGCTTCTTCATCTTCTTCCTCGACGTGTGGGTGTGTGCTGATGTGTTTGCATCTCGAGGGGCTTCTGCTTGCTGATCACCCCCAGCCTTTCTCCATCCCCTTCTATCCTGCCAGCTCTTACTCATGCCTTGGATGAATTGGAGCTTCTGATTTAGCCTTTAAGCCAGCAGAACCAAAGTATTTCCATTCCCATGGGTTACATCAGCTTGAAGAACTGCCTGACTTGAAAAACTGAGGCATCCAGCCCCAGTTTTCAGTTGCAGGCAGCGGCACAACTGCAGGTCTAGCTGGTTGGGGACGCGGTGCCGTAGCTGGGTGCTCACACTGGTACCCAACCACGTATTGCAACTGAATATGGGGCGTACAGGAGAGCAGAAAAGCACTTGCATTAGCTGACATATCCGGTAGAGCTTTATACAGTCTCTCTGCAGTGAATCAGAGGCTGCAAGAAATGTCACAGTCATTAGGTGACCTCAATCTCCTATTACCTGGAGCCAGTGAAGGCTTGTCTCAGTGCAGTACAAGGATATTTCTTACATGGGATGTACTTGCCGAAGACTGTCCCTTTCTATTCCAGCTAGAATAACTGGGTTTTAATCAGACCGACCTTATTTGCTAAGGCGATAGCAATTTGAGCTACAGGTTTGGAGCAATCATGGGAGAGCTTTAAAGAGCAGGGTAGATGCTTTGTGATGAAGGTAAAGAGCTTTGTCCCCACATTTAATACCAAACCCAAGGTCTTAAGTGTACAACGAATTCAGAGGGGCTTGACCTCAGCACTATGGATCCATTGGGATCCAGGGCTTGATTTGGAAGGGACGCAATGGAGCAGAGGCGTGAAAATAGAAGGGAAGTCATAAAGAGAGGCACGTTTGTCTTGTAACGTGGCATTTGTACTGAGCACTTGCTGACAGGGAGGTGCAGCAAAGAGCTTGCCTTTCTAAATCAATGCCAGTTCAAACATCGTCAGTGCTATTGTTGGAAAGGCTTTGTTTGGAAATGGGTCTTTGGGGTGGACATCCTGTTTCGGTGCAGCAGCTGTGTACAGCACTCCAGCCCCCTTCCCCTGCTTTGCTTTTTTTAGTGGTGTATGAGTATGAGCAACAGGAAGGGGGGGAAAAAAGAAGCAAATACAGGATGTGAGAAGGGCAGAATATTCTCCATCACTCGAGAAACGCACACCTTTGCTTCTGGTTGGTTTGGGAAGGCGCCTGCTCTGGGCTGCCTGAACTGTTCTTTGCTCAGAGAAAGTGCTCTGAGGCTTAGAAGAACGTATGAAAATAGGAGGTTTGTGGTTTTCTGGATGGGAGCTGTGTGCAGTGAATGGGAAGCTGAGTGTGGGCCAAGTCATCTGCGCATGGAAGATGAACGTAAATCCAACAAAAGCCAGGCAAAACACTTGGCCATCCTGCGCGTGCGATGCTCATCTGGCAGCGCTTGCCTTCCCTCTGCAAAGCCCCAGATACTTGTGTCAGGGCATCCTCTGCCTCTTTCATCTCATTTAATGCATAGATTAATAATGAAATGAAATGAAATGGAGAGGAAGCTGGGTGGATCCTGGCTGCTCCCTGTTTCCCCATACAGCCCTTGGCCGTCCCCACCCCATCCCAGCCATGGAAAGGCCCTTCCCCATCCCATGCTGTGCTCTGGAGAAATCATTAGTTCCCAAATACTTTTTCCATGGGGTTTTTTTGGCTGGAAGAGGCGGTTTGGGCCATGCAGCCTGATTGCCTGTGGCTGGAGCATGTCACCCTTCTTCACCCTTTGCTCTCAGGGAGCTGTTCATAAGGGCTCCCTATGCCCTCTCTCAGAATTAACAGCTTATTCTGGGTTACTTGAAATCACAGCCCTTCAGGTATAAATCATGAGCTCCTTGCCTTGAGGAGAAGCTGTTCCGATTTTGTGTTGGAAATTGCTAGCAAATACAGCCCAGATTCCATGTCATTTTTGGTTTTATGGAAGAGGAGAGGATGTGGCTGATGAAACATCACTGGACCCCGGCTGCCTTGGCCTCCGTTAAGCAGGGGCTTGTTTTCACTGCAAGCAGCTAATGAGATCGCACTTGGACAAATCACATAAACACTATTAGAGAAATGAAATGTATTATCTAGGTGCTTATCATGAGTGGATTCAAGGTAAAGGCTTGTGTGGAGGTAATCTCAAGGGATGGCTGTGAGGTAAAGTGTACCCAGTCCTTACGAAACCCTTATGTGTTTACCTGCCGGCTTATTCTGGTTCCCCAGCTCCGGGCTGTTAGCTGAGGTGACCTGTGCCATTTCAGTCCAATTGCTTTCACTGGGGACGGGTGCAGTGGGGTTTCTTTTTCAGGCTGAACTCAGACATGGGGAAGGCAGGCTGGGGTTCTTTAACAGCCCTCTTTCCACTGTTAAAGACATAGAGTCGCTTTCCTCTTCTCCCTGTGTTGAAGTGCTCAGACCAGACCCTGTTGATCCTCTCAGCAGTGGCATTCATTGGGAAGAAGTCGCTAGAAGAGGCATTCCAGCTTGTGTTTTGTTCTCTAACTCACTCTTCTAGGTGATGGGCATAGCAGGCAGCGAGGGTTTGTCACTGCAGCTCCACATCCAGCCCCTTGGTTTTGGAGAGGAACCCTCCCTGTTTTCCACATGCAAATGGTTCTCTCCTTCAGCCCCTTGGATGTTCACATATTTTTGCAGCCCTTTGGGCTTTCCAAGCCTCTGGATCCATTGTGAGATGCTGTAAAGGTGTGGTTTTCCCCTCTGTGAACCCCTGTGTCACCTGGGTATACATCCCCACTGTTCCAGCTGGCTGTTCCATGCCGCAGGATCCTTGCGTGGTCAGTCTCCACAATGCCTTGTTTCTCCAAAACCCCACTGCTGTTTCTTTTGGCTGGAATAAACAACAAACCCCCCATCCAGAACCCGTGAAAGGCAATGGAAAAGTCTTCCTTGAGTCAAATGGACACCTTCCTTTCCAAACCAAAAGCCCTTGGCAGACACGGATGAGCTTAGCCGTACTGCTCAGCTGTGGCTTGCTGGCAGCTGTTGTTGCCATCATACCAGTGGGGAAATAGGAGAAACTAACTGGTGTAGCCTCTTGGACAGACCTTTTGTGGCTGAGACAGCCTATCCCCATCTCTTGGGATGTGCTTCAGGTCTCTGCCCATCAGATCAGGGTGCTTGGAGCCTTCAGGCTCTGATGGGAGTCCCTGCCCTGCTCTGGCTCCCATCACCCATTGTTCCCATCAGCATCAATCCATCTCTGGGTGCATCTTTTCTTGGTGCATTACCATAAGAAAGACCTTTACAATCTGTGTGGGCAGTCTCTGGCCTGCATTGCCTTACAGCTCATGTGAAACCATTAGGATGGTGCCTGTCTCTTCTAATATCACTTCAGTGTTTTAATTGCATGAACTGAAGGCTGCTGCTCCAGTACTTAGTGGAGGAACTTTGCAGGGCTTTAATCATTTGCTAAAAGCTTTCGGGCTTCATTACCATCTCATGGCTCTCTGTAATTGAGTGCCTGCAAGTTGAGAAGCTTTCAGAGAAGTAACTCAGTCTTTAGATTGGGTAATCCGGAGCTGCCACAGCTTTTCCCAGTGCAGGCAGGAAGCCATTAGACAAAGTGGAGCCTATTGTGGTGCTGGCAGGAGGGACAGAGTGGTCTCCTGGCCATCCCTGGAGCTGATGCCCATCTCAGCTGCACCCTGCAGATGGGTCCTGTGCCAGGAAGGTTGAGGGTGAGCAGTAAGGGACCCTGAGCAGTGCTGAGACAGGCAGGGATGGGTGGGATGAAGGCTTTGAAGAGGCTGGGTGATAGCTCGGATGGGCAGAGGTGGGGGCAATGCTCCTGCCCTGCCAAAGGAATAAGCGGGTGACAGCACATGGGATTAAGGCTGCTGGATAATCAGCTGGCACTGATGGTGCAACACAGCTGAGAACTGGTGGCGCATAGCATATAAGAGGTGATGGGTGAGGAATGCACGAGGGACTGACCTGGTAAAGGCTGGAAAGGGAAGACATCCATTGTCTGCCTCCTGTGGGGAGTCACCATGAATGCACATGTACCAGGGAGCATCACAGTGAGTGCAGGTGAGTCACCACATCCCATTGCACTGCTGCCTGTCTGCCAAGCCCTGCCCATGGGCTAAGCCTTAAGGGTTTAGGGTACCTTCCCAAGGCCATGCACCCACCCTGGGCTCAGCAGCAGCACAGGGAAGGCAGTTGTGGTGATGGGCACTTGGTATTGCTGCTGCTGCCGCACTGAGAACGTGACTGCAGGGAGGTGATGGCTAATTGCTGCAGCGAGTCAAGGACTGTTTAAGCAGCTAATTAATTCCTCCTAATCAGCCCTTGATCTGTTGAAAACTGCATGGCATTATCTCCTCTGCTGCAACACCTTGATAATTCCTGTCTGAATGGCCTTCGCAGAGAACATATTTAAATAAACTCAATAGAGATTTCAGACAGATAGCAACTATAATTACCAGCTTGTACAAATTAAACCGTGGTTTGTTCTGTTCTTCTTCTCCTGCCTTCGCTGCCCAGAGCTCCTGCTAATCATGTTCTTGCTGCCAGTGGCACGCCAGTCCCCGGGGTGGTTGCTGCACATGCCTTCGGAAAACCTGTGCTGGTGCCTGGAGCTGGGATGGTGTTCAGGATGAGGCTGCACGTGGAAACATGTCAGCCTTGGCTGGTGGGGTTCTTATGCCAGGGGCTCAGTGCTGATAACCCCCTGTGCACCCCTTGGGGCTGCTGTGCATGATCCTCCCTGGGACCACCCCTGCAGTTCCCCCTCCATCTCTCCCGAGGTTTGCAGCCTCTTAGCAAAGCAGGGGTTTTCTCACTTAGGAGCAGCACAACCACTTGAACATTGCCCTTGAATGGCCACAGGAGCCCAGGCTGGAGCTTTGTGCCTGCCCAGTGCTGTCGGTGCTTCCCTACCAGCACATAGGCAATAAACCATCTGCGCTAAGTGCAAGGGAGCGTCGTTGGGAAGGATAAGGTCAGGCCACCCTCATTTCCTCCCCGGTCCCATGGGACAGCCAGAAAGGCTGATTCCTCTGGAATCCAGCAAAGGTCAGCCAGCCCCACTGCTCCCAGGCAGGCAGTGGATGTGCATTTACAATGCAGCCTGCTCTGCTGTGTTTAATGTGTGGGCTCTGCTCCCCTGCTTGCTCCTGGCAGCACCACAAGCAGAGTTTGGCTGCTCAGGTGTATCTTTTTCCTCTCTGTCGTTATCCCTTAAACATGAGGGATTCCAGGGAGTCAGAAAGGAAAATGGAACGGGTCAATTCCTCCAGTCCCCATGAGTGAAATAAGGGTAACGTCAGATTTCCTGTCCTTTCGTCGGGTTAGGAGCTCCTAACTAACACCTCTCCTGATGGGAGATGCTCTGATGGAGCCACCAAAGTCCTGAGTCAGAGTTCTCCTGTCCCAGCACCCACAGGAGGATGTGCCCATGGCCAGGAGAGGCCGGACTGGAGGAGGAAGTTAAAAGATTTACCCAGATTGGTTTTGTCTGATGGGTTTTTCTGAGTTAGGGCTGGAGCATCCAGAGCTCATCCTATGCACATGCATCCTCTTGGGATGTGCCCCATCCCATATCCCACACTGGGATAGTTTTTCCTCTGGACTTTTAATGGAATTTCTGATTTTTGGGCCACTCAGCAGACTGCTTCCCAGACCCCCTGTGATGGGGCAAAACCCTTCGTGCTGGCAAATACTGTGAGACAGGAATGGTGAAGGTAGCACCTCCTGTTCAGTCATCCTTTCTTCAACCCAAACTTGGGTACTGAACATTTTTATGCCAATGGTTTGGCTAACGAAGGACCATTCCCAGAAGTGGGCTGAGCATCTCCTCTGTCCTGCTCCCTGGAGAGCTGGAAGCAGCCATTCACCGCAACCCTCCCTTGTTTTCCCTTGGGTTGAAGGAAGCTGCTGATCCATCCCAGCCTCCCAGGCATGCCACAGGGTTAAACAGCACTCGCATGGTCTTCTTCAGATGCTATAGTGATGGGGCAACGTGAGGACATGGACCAGCTGATGAGCATCAGGATGCGAAACATCCCTCAGACCCGAGCCTTGGGGCTATCTAGTTTCGTTCCCCATCTCTGGGGTGAGCCAGATATAGAACTGGAGTGATGTGAAACGGCACAAGGTCTCTATTTCAGAGCTGGGGTTGAGCAAATGAAAATGCAGCGTGTTCCAGAGGCAGCTTCCCTGGATGGCAGACAAAAAGAATCAATTTCCTTGAAACAAACACTAAATATTAATGAGAGGCGATGGTCTGCCGTGCACACAGAGCTGTGTAGAGCAATTCCCATTGATCAGCTACAGAGAGAGGTTTGCGAGGTGAAATTGCTTATTTGTGGCCCTTCTCGAGGTGCTTTGGGAAGGTTTTCCTGCCCCAAATAGAGCAAACTCAGAGCACTTCCATTTTGCATCAGAGCGGGCACTGGGAACTCATGCTGGTGCTTTCATTGCTGCTTACGCGTTTGCCTGAGCAGTTGGGGAGATGGATCCAGAAATCAGCCCTGGATTTATGTCGGGAAGGAGGTGATTCCTTGGGAATATCAGGCCCCAACAAGCACTGACCCAGCCTGCCAAAGGCAGAACGTGGGGCCCAGGAGCACTCCCTGGCTTTGCAGCCACATCCTCCCATTGATTTATTTCAGTAACGAGCACCAAGGGGGATGTTGAGAACATTACTTGCAGCCCTCACCGAGTATCCTAAAGTGAAAGCAGAGGGCTGGGAGCTTTGGAAAAGGAGCCTTGATGTTTTTCTATTGCTTTGACCCTTGGGTAAGTCAGGAAAGTTTGTATTAACTCCATTCCCAAACTCAGAGATTGGAAGGAAAGCAAGAATGCTCCCTTCTCTCCGTCAGCAGCACATGCAGCCGTGGTGGGGGGCTCTTTCTGCCTGATGCTGGGCTCACCCATGGGCAGCACGGTGCTGGCCTTGGCTGGGAGGGCAAACGGGACACTGGGAGTGGCTGCAGCCTTTCCTGGGAGCCTGCCAGTCTCAGCCCTGCTTTTGCATCCAGCATCATAGAATCATTCACAGCCTGGTTTGGGTTGGAAGGGACATTAAAGCTCCTCCAGCTCCAACCCCTGTCACGGGCAGGGACACCTTCCCCTAGCGCAGGTTGCTCCAAGCCCCTGTGTCCAACCTGGCCTTGAGCACTGCCAGGGATGGGGCAGCCACAGCTCCTCTGGGCACCCTGTGCAAGCGCCTCAGCACCCTCATAGTGAAAGACTTCCTAAGATCTCATCTCACTCTATCCTGCAGTCAATAACACCACATTTCGTGAAACCACGAAGGCAGCTGCGGAGCTGTGGGGTAAACAAGAGCCAATATTAGCTAGAAATGACTAAAATTAGAACCGAGCCAGAACTAATTAGTTGTTGGAGGAACAGAACCAGACCCGGAACAAATTAATTGATACTGAAGTACCACCAGGGGGGCCTGGCGGGTGCCGCTGCTTCCAGCCCCACACAGGCTCCTGCTCTGCTTTGTTCGGGATGGCTCCCCCATGGGCTGGGGAAGGAGCCTGGGGTCCCATCTGAAGGCTTTGGCAGTTAAATACAAGTTGGATCTCGGTCCCAGGCCGGGAGTTGGCAGCAGCAGGATGCAGCATTAGCTGCGATGCGCTGGGAGTGATCCCAATGCATCCCTTTGTCCCACGGCTGCCCAGATGTGCCTTTCTAAAGGCGAGGGTAATTATGAGGCTGCCTCCCCTCTGATCCCAGCAGCATTCCCTTCTCTTTCAGCTTCAGCTCCGAGGTGCTTTGTGAAGCTCTCCGCACAAGCCAGGAGCTGCCATTCACACACCAGCAAGGAACTGGGGACTCGGTAGGGATAACTGGCGTGTGGCTGCGTTTTTCCTCTCTGTGCCTCAAGTCACCTGTATGGTCACTTCTGTTTTACTTCCCAAAGGTGGTAACTCACCCTTATATTTCCTTTTTCCCCCCTCTCAGCGCTCAAACAGCAGCTCCCGTTTTAGCAGCAGCGTGACGCACGGTGTTTTAAATTCAATTTAGAATACAAACTATTTATACCAGCCAGGAAAAGGCAGCGGAGCAGCTCTCCCTGTCATGAGTGGATTTGTAATTTCAGAGCAATCATTGCATAACTAATTGAATCAGCTCTCAGCATGTGAAATCAGTGCCCTGCTTATCGGAGGTTCGCATCGTTCTCCCCTCCTTGAGCAGTTCCCCCTCCGCCAGCAGCGCTTTGTGCTTCTCCATCAGCCTAGGAAGGAAGCAGGACCTGCAAAACTGCCTTTCTCTGCTTAAGTAGAGCCAATAGATTAGCAAATGCATTCAGAGCACATCAATAGCTGGGTTGCAAGTGCCTCTCCCCAGTGCTGCCCGGGCTCCATGTGATGGAGTGAAGTGCATTTAAAGCTAATGAAGTGCCCGCCGTGTCTGAGAAGCAAATTGGTGGTGAGATGTTCTGCTGACTCCCACCTCCCTCTTCATTGCCCAGGTGTGCTCTGCTTGGCTTGAACTTAGGGGCTGATGCAAACCCCAGGCTTGGTGCCTGAAAATGGAGCCTAAAAGAGGTGATAAATGCAGTGACGGCTTTCTGAGGGATGCAGGAAAGGTGGAAAAGAGGAGCTGTAAGGATTGCCATCAGCTTGGGAGTGAGGGTCCTGGATTTGGTGACTTGGGTGGATCCAGCCCTATAGATTCTGGGAGCAGCTCCAACCACCTACATGCAGCAGCCCCCCAGAGTGGGAGCAAGGTGCTTTGGGCAGGGACCCATCAGCACAACACAGAGCTCACAAATGCAGCCAAAGCGTGCTGTGAAGGATGCTAATGCCTCCCTGGAGATGCTGCCTGCGCACATGTGAGTTCTGGGCTGTCACTGATGTGCTTTATGGGTTGTAATGAGACAGGCATGTGGGGATGTGTGGGGAGTGCAGATGGGTCCTTAATGTTTGCAATTGCAGAGTGCTAATGAAGGGCAGCTGGTTCAGCCTGCACAAATGGAAGCAGCTCTCAGGCAAAGTGGTATATCTTGTCTGGGGAGAGCTTGCAAGCTTCTCTGGATGTGCATGGGTTGTTTCTGGCAGGTATAATCCCTAAGGCTGGATGTAGGAGAGGACAGAGCCCTGAAGGTGAGAGCTGAGTGTTCCTGTCATCCATCCCCTACTTAGGGGCCTGTTTTCCTTCCAGGAGAGCAATGCTAGGCTCTATGGCAGGGACTCTGATGGCCTGGGGACAGTCTTAGCAGTATTCTCAGGCTTGTTGGACACGTGTTGTCCAAGTTCTGTGGTCCCCAAAACTGATGTGTAGTGTGGTTTGGGGATTATCCTAGTGAGCCTGTGCCTTAGTGCGTATGCAATGGAAGCAGGGGCTGGCATGGGTAGGAGAAGGAGCATTCATTGCCAGGCTTGGTTTAAGCTATGTCCTATCAGTGACCTATGCTTGCTTCCTGCTCAAAGCCCTGTAGATGGTGTTTTCCACTCCATATGGGGTCAAGGCTTTGGGATGTGCCCATGTTCCTCCATCCACCCTCTTTGTTTTCTGTTGTCTCTCCAGGTAGCCAGATGGGAGCACAACACACGAGCGCTCAGCCGAGTCTTTGGCTCTCCGCATGCTGCCTGCTACTGCCTGGCTGCTGTTATCCTGCTGCTTAACTGTGTGCGGAGCCATTGGTAAGGAGCTAACCCTGCATGCAAAGCAATGGCCCTCTAGGGCTTGAGGGGGATGAGGGACTGTTTGCTCTGCAGCGTTGGGATGCAGCCCCAGTGTATTGCTGCTACATGGTTGGATACCTTCGGCCAATGGCAGATTTGTCCCGGGATTTGTAATGAAGAGGAGGGATGCGGCAGAGTGCCCAAAACCATCGGTGTCAACAGCTATGGAGTGCTTCAGGTTTCCTCGCTTTGCTCTCTGGGGTGGTTTCTCCAGCCAAGGTGAGAGCAGGGCTGTTTGTACAGCGCGCATCAGACAGAGCAGCAGAAACTCTTCATTTTCTCATAAACCAAATTAAACCTGTTTATAAGAAGCTGCAATTTCCTGTGTAGAAGAGCAGGATTATGTGTGCACTTAGCAAGCTGCGTCTCCCAACTCTTATCTGTGATCTCTTTAAATACTACCTGTGCTAGCTAATAGCATTATATGACTGATACACCATGGGAATAGGTCCTTTGACATCCTGAGTACAGCAGAGTGGTTTCACTGCAGAAGCTTTCCTCAGTGCCAGCAATTTAGCTGAGATCCAGTAGGCTTTATCCTCAATGCTGTTAGGAGAGACAGGCTCTCTCCCTGAATTCCCAGATTCAATTATGCCAGGGTCAGAGCTCATGGGTTGTTCAGTGCTTTGGGTAATTTCCCAGGCTCAGAGATCTCAAGTTGGAATTTGCATATGTATTTAAGAGCTTTGCCTTCCTGGAAGGGACACCAAGACCTGCCCTTGTCCTGCTGCGTTTGCCCCAGCTACAGGCTTACAGCAGAACCTGTAGGAAGGCTTGCAGTGAATAGGGCTGTAATTGAATGCAGGCAATTGCAGAGGGCATGTGAGTGTGCTGCTGATGTCTGAGGGATACAACAGGCCTGGATTTCGTTAGGGAATGTCTTGGCAGTCTCTTGCACAAATTACGTGGTCACTTGTTGTCTGGGAAGCCAATGCAAAGCCTTGTGACTGCCTTTAAAAGCCCAGCTGATGGAGGGGACAGTCTCCGTTCCCAGTGGTCCTCCTGGATCACCAGAGCTGCCTGAGTCACAGCAAGGCACTGATGGGGAGGTGCTGGGAGAGCCAAAGAGACCTCATTTGTTCCAGCACTACACCATGCTTTCCCCCTGCAGACCCTTCAGTGCCCTACCAGCCCCAGCATCACTGCCTGTGCTCTATGTCATGAGTTTGTGAGTGCTCTTGGGGTGCCTCTGCATGCACAGGCCCGGAAGGAAACCGCAAGGTCAACCCAGGGGGCTGGAAGAGCCTCTTTTGGACCCTGGTTTTGGAGGAGAGGCTCTAGAAGATGGAGCAGCTCACCCCCAGCAGGGCACTGATGAGATGGCAGCCCACACCAATGGGCCAAGGCCAATGTGAAGGGTTTTCTTGCTCAGGTGTTTTGACATGGTTGGGTTATTCCCTTGCTTTTCCTTGGCACGGAAGTTGGCCTGAGTGGTGGCTAGCAGGCTTTGGATGCTGTTCAAGCAAGGCAAGCCCTGAACAATGGGAGTGATGTGATGGTTTTAGGGTGGTCATCAAGTGCTGGAGTTGCCCTGAGGTGCGCGTGGCAGACTCACTGCCTCCATTCCCAGCTCTGCCAACCCTCCAGAGCTACCCAGGGCTTAATACTCAAGCCTTGAGAGGTTGTGCTGTTTGGGAAGGATCCATCCTGCCCCTTGGGGTTTGGCTGGCCAGAGGGGGTTCACTGGGCATACAGCATGGGCACTGTCATCTCAGTGGCCAGCGATGCCAGGAGGGATGAGGGATGTGTCTTACCCATTCTTGCTGTTTTGCTTTCCCTTTTAGTTTCCATGTCTCCTGTACTCGATGTGGGCAGGTTTTCCACCCCTCAGCCCCACACAGGCACAGGCTGTGCCCTGCACTTTGGCTGCACGTGGTGGTAGGTGTTGCTCGCGCAGAGCTGGCTGCTGCTAGCAATCAGAAAGGCCACCTCGGAGGGGGTCCCTGCGCCCTCAGTGCTGTAATCCAACCTTTAAAGCTCCTCTCTGCATGCTCTGGGGACCTTTTATGTGTGTGTGGGCTGCCAAGGAGCAATTGAGGAGCTGCAGGATGTCTCTCGGGTTTAAAAACCGGCTTCCTTTTTGCAGCTGTATTTTGAAAGGCTCCACGCTGGGGGCAGAGGAGGAGAGGGCAGAGCAGAGAGAAACACTGCTTTGTTGGCATTGTGGCTGAAAGCATCCAGGACCTGCGTGGCCGCTTCACTGCATGCCCCATGCAGGGATGCCTGCACGGTCCTGTCCCCAGTGCAGCACCGTGATGCTCTCATGTGAGCTTTGCTCCAAGTGGGGTACCTTGGGTCGAAGGGTGAGGAATGTTGTGTGCTCAATTAAGCAATTAGGTGTTTCCCAGCTCAGAGATTCATTATCAGGCTTGGTTGGCTTCTGAGAAGCAATCCAGAATGACCTGCGACCAGGGGGGACCTGCTTAGTCAATGGCACAGGACAAGCATCCTTAATTGCTTTGGTGCAAGGATTGTTTTCCTTACAGCCCTGTTCTTCAAGCAGGGAGCAGGGAACTTCCATTGCTGGAGCTCTTATCTATGGAAACAATTCCTGAACTTTTGAACTATTTGCACTGTGAGCGCTACCCCAATGGTTTATGACCATTATCTGGGTGACATGGGACGTGACAACCTTCACTGGCCTCCAGCGTGGCTCTCTCCTAGCTTACCATGTTGATATCTTTCCCTGCATCAGCTCTACAATGAGCCACTGGTGCTGGCTCCAAACCCTCCTGTGCTCCCTTTTGCACATCCTGTCCAGCTCCCCATCTTGGGAGATTGGGACCTTTGGGTTTGGGGACCATATGAACTTCCCACTTTAAGGGTTTTGGGGTGTTTGAGCTGTAAAAGCAACACCCATGTGCACACCTGAATGGGGGAGGTCTGCTGATGAGGAACCTGGGGTGTGATGATGGGGTACCAGGGGCCAGTGGGAATGAACCCCACAGAGACAGAGTGAGGGTAGAACCTTCGGCAACGTGCTCAGCTGAGATGAAATCCTTTACTGATGCCTCCCACTGGCTTTTGCCTCCTCCAGTGGAAGGGCTTCTTGCTTGGAAGCTGATGCTTCCAAGAAGATGAATTGATCCTAAGATGGGATTTTGCACAGGGAAGGGGCTGTTTGTCATTGCCTGGTAGTGCCACTCAGCTTTATGCTCAATGGTACCATTAAATAAGCCTGCTGTAAATGGTATTGATCCAAGAACCACGTGGCCTTTTGTGCACAAGCGACTGAGTCAATGATGGGAATCAAGCATGACCTGAAGGAGCTGATGTCCCCTCTGAGCCACCTCTAATGGCTGTCCGGGAAGAGCCCCACTGTGGCCAACAGCACCTCCTCTTCCCACCGGCACCGCTTCCAGGCATCAGGATGAGGAAAACAGGCAGCTGAGACGCAAGGCAGAAGGAGAAGCTGCCGCAGCCCCCAACTGACCTAAATAACACACACCCACCCTGGTGCTGGCAGAAAAGCAAAGTCATTATTGGCAGCAGAAGCTGTGAAGATGATGACCAAGGTAACAATTGCCGGTGGTACCCGCAGGGTGGTTTTAGTGTTGCTGGGGTTGCTTTTCGCAGGTAAACAAGGTCTTTTGTGGCGGCGTGTGCACCACTGGATGGTTTTACCCCCTGTTGCCTCCTTATTGCTGAGAGGAACAAAACCTCCTGGGAGGGGAATGGACTGACATCCCACATGGGGAGCGTGGCGCTGCTCACTGAAACCCTGGTGACATCCACCACCGCTGCTTCCTCGCTGCCTGCCAGCTCCTGGCCCAATTCTGCCTCAATTGTATTCGCCAGCCCCGGTTTCCAGGCTGATTTTGGGGATTAGGCAAAGGGAGCACTGCTGGGCTCCATCAAGCAAACCCGGTTTGATGGAGGAGGTCTTTGCCCTCCTTTGTGGGAAAGGGATGACAAAATAGGCTTGCTGTGGGCCTAAAAGACTCAGCTTCTTTGTGTTTCCATGTTTTCTTTATGTTCCATGCAGCATCTGGGGATGTGTTTTGGGCTGCAGGTTTGGTAAGTTTTCTGGTGGTGTAATTGCTGTTGTCTGGTTGAGTAAATCAGTGCATGTCCTCCCTGTGTCCCAGTAAGAGGACCTACAGCCCATTTCCCTCACTCCCACCTTTTTCCTGTGTGACATCTCCATCCCTGTACTTCAGGACCATTTTGAGTGTTTCTTCCAGTTCATGTGGTTTATTATGTGGTAAATTAAAAGAGATGCAGATGAGACAAGGAAGAGACTCTTTATGATGAGGATGGGGAAACACCGGATCAGGTTGTCCAGGGAGGTGCTAAATGGTCCATACGTGGAAACGTCCATGGTCAGGTTGGATGGGGCTCTGAGCTGCACGGTGTAGTTGAGGATGTCCTTGCTAATTGCAGGGGGTTGGAATAGGTGACCTTTACAGGTCCCTTCTGACCCAGAAGGGGTATGAAAGGAAGAAGTGATGCATGTATAGTGATGGCTCTGTCTGAGCAAGCGCATCTGTGTTTTGGGAAGGGTGGGCAGAACATTGCCCACTGCCTTGGCTTCCACATGCACAACCTTGCTGTGTCAGTTGTGCCTCCACCCTGGCTGCTCCCACCCTGCTGGGAACTGGCCAAATATGCCAGTTTGGCTAAGGCAGAGCTGATGGATTTGGGCTGGGGTTGGAGAATGGACATCTCTGGTGTCATGCTTCACATTGGCAAGATAGGGAGATGTCAGGGGAAGCCCTGTTTCCCCAATTTCCATTTGCTGAAGGCACCTTCCAGTCCCCCCCTTCCCCACTGTCAGATATCCTCGTGATAGCAGCCAGGGATGTGATGAAAGTAGGTCGCAGCCTACCCAGCCCTTGCTGCGCTGGGAAGAGGGATGCTCCTCACCATGGCAATGGCTGTGTTCGGCACATAAAGCATTTCCAGGTACTGGGACGAAAGCGCGGCTTTAATTGGTGTCCTCTTGGGTGCCTTATCATGCAGCCAGAAATAAACACTGTGACAAACGTGATTCAGAGGCACATGGTGGAAGGGACTGGTTTCATGACAGATTGCCTGCCTGAGTAGCTCCCTTAGCGAGGGAGATGGCCAACACCTTGTCCTCCCCCTGCCAGGGAGGGTGAGATGTTCCCCCGCCACCAAGGAGCAGTGGAGGATGCTGGAATAATTGATGGCTCCGTGCTGCTTGTCATAGCCCAGCATCACAAATGCTGGCAAGGTTTATTTACCACGACTCCTGCACGCATCATGTTTAATGCAAATAGAGAGTGTGTTTAGGAAGATATAAAACATTACTAGAGGGAAAGGCAGTCCATTATCTCCGTGCAAACACCTCCCTCTCTAGCTGTAAGCCAAACAGCAGGGGACCGAACAAGACATGCTGATGAGAATAACTAATGCAGACCTATCCGACCATGAAAGGGAAGGATGGGATCATCTGGAACAGGGGAGATGGCTTTGCCAAAACAAACCACGTCATGTGCTGCCTGCAGAACCTCAGAGGCTGATTCGCAGACAGCCAGTTCCTGCTCTTGAAGCCACCTTTGTTCTTGTGCTCAGAGGCCAAGTCAGGTCACTGGCATAGGGCAGAGGAGCCTCAAGGAGATAGTTAGATAGTGAGATAGTTATAAGCAGCCTCCAAGCGCTGTGATGTCACTGTATCTCTCTGCTCTGACATTGCTGGGAGCTGGGATCCAGGGACCAGCTCAGTGCTGCTTCCCCAAGGGATCATCAGCAGTGGTTTTTAATTGCTGTGAGATCCCTTCCCTGTGCTGGTGCCTTATGGAGAGGTCCTGGCCAGATGCAGAATCAAAGCCGCAGCGCTGTGAAAAGGCATTAGCATCATCTTTTATGGGAGCAGAGAGCTCTGGAGCATCCCTGGGGATGCTTTGAGAGCACAGCCAGGCCAGCATTGTTCAGGCAGATGGTCACATCCCTGCAGAGTTGCTTTCCTCCCAAACTCAAGCATCACTGGTGGCAGGGATGTGGATTTGGGCTTCCTCATAGGGGAGACTTGTGTCACTTCAAAACAAATAGCAGGGGAGATGATGTAAAGGGTTGTGCAGCTGCTGCTGCTTTATCTTCCAGCCAGATTTGTGTGTTCCCGTCAGGAATGGTTTCAAGCCAAACCAGCGCGAGCCTGGTGAGCGCAGGGAGGTGTGATGGGTGCTGGAGGAGGGCCAGCCCCAGGGACATGGGCCACTCCTCTGCCTGCTGCTCAGCTCCCTGGGAATGGAGATTTCCCTGTGATTTCCAGCATGGGGGGCAGAGGGTAAATCACCAAGGTGCTGTGTTCCTGCTCACTCCCAAGCGCGTTACGTTTATGCTGTGTTTGGTTTCCTTGCTCCAGTCCAAAGTGAAGATTAAATGGCTCGCTCCGAGGTCCTAAAAATTCCCCAATGATAGAAAATCGTAGTAGGAATAACTCTAAGGAAAATATCACCCAGGTCCTTAACCCATGGGGTTGAAATCATCCTGAGCTTTGCTTGGCGTATGTAACTTGTTATCTGACCTTTGAGCCTTGGAAAGCTGCATTTCCAGCGGCTTGTCCATCACCCAGACAGGGACTGTCTGTCTCAGCTTTGTTTGGGCAATAGAGAAAATCCAGGCATTTGCTGGGCACTGGAGGGGGAAAAGCTATCCCAAGCCCTGCAGGTAACATCGTGGAAGCATTTTCCAGCCAAGGAGCCCGGGAGCAGCTCTCATTGCCTGTGCAGTGGTTGGAGGTGCAGCAGATCTGTTATTCCACTTGAATCTCGGCCTCCTGGGTGCTCATTAAAGAAAGGCTCCAAGTTTCCTACCTCATGTGTCAGCAGCGTGTGGAGAAACACTGTGTGCAGCTCTGCGGGGCTGTTACCTCCTCACACTGTTATTAATGGGCATTGTTAATCACAGCATTGTCTCCTTTGTAGTCATCCCTTGCATCGGAGCTGTGCGGGATGTTGAGCCCTGCTCCAGGCAAAGTTCAAGGGGCTGAAGGGAGAAAGGGGGTCACAGTTATTCCACTCTCAAATGAGTCTTTGGAAGGTCAGAGCTGAAATGCCTGCACAAGCCTGGAGCTGAGAAGCTGTGTTCTCACTTGGAAATGTGCTTCTCTAGGTATTTTCCTATCGCCGTTCCAGTCCTCCCCCTGATGTGTCAGGCTGCAGCCATGAATCACTCCTGGGCACGTGGATAGCACGTGAGCACTGCAAAATATTTGGATGGAGAGGAACGGGGGTGGGAGCACGAGATAACCCAGCCAATTGTTCCCAACTCTTCCAAGTCCCGTGCCCCGGCATCACAGCCTCCAGCATTGGCAAGGGGGTCTTTCCAGAGCTTCTGGTTAGCATGAAACCTGGGGTTTGGTGAGCAAGGCAAAGCGGTTCAGTGGGGTTGGTGTTTACAGGAGTGAGCAAGGGTTGCAAGTAGAAATAGCAGCCTCAGGTCGAGCCCTGGCTGCTCACAAGGCTTTGGCTCCTTGCTTCTCCCATTGGGAGGTTGAGGAGGTCCAGAGACCTGGAGAAGCATTCCTCCTCAGCAGCATCCTCTCCCAGGGAGAGGCGGGTGATGTTAGTAATGAGTTGCTGGGTTTAACAGCCCTTTCTGTCTCCCCAACAGCTTCACAGAAGCCATGAAGAGCCAACCAAAGCTGGAGGGCTTGGACTGCCACTGGGCCTATTACTTGGGCTTGATCATCTTGGCTGTAGGGACCTTGTTTGTCACCACCAGCTTCTTAGCGCTGGGATTCACTGGGACGTTCCTAGGTAAGCACTAAAAACTCATCAGCTTAACCTGAAAGTGCATTTAATCCTTGCAGGGCTTGTTTGGTAGGGCAAGGTTCTTCAGAATTCCCTCGCTCTTACCTTCAGGGCTGTTAGTTTTGGCCTTGGCTTTATGATACCAAAGCATGATCTAACCATGCCATTGCTGGCTTTATACAGCAAGCACATGCACAGAAGCAGGACCTCATTTGCTGTTCCTTCTGCAGTAAACCTGCCGTTGGTTGACAGGTTCTTTTATCTACCACTTTATGGCAGAAGACATTTTCCGCTGTGCCTGTTTCACATATAGTCATTCTGTTAGCGCTGTTGACTTTAAAACCATGCCAGTATGTGTGGAATTCATCAAAATAGAATAGAGACAGCAACAATAAATAGATGAGGAAAGGGGCAGCTCCCGCTGGCTCAAATAATGACAGCCCCACTTTGACACCACATTTAGGCTGTGCTTTTGCAAGTGCTTTACAAACCAAATTCAATTAGCTCCTGCAGCGGCGGCAGGAAGAAGGGAGGGAGAAAATAATCCTTCCTGGTTTCAAGTGGACCTGCAGGAGAAATGGGGTGAGTTGGCCAAGATCCTGCTCCCAGAAATAGAGCTCAGCACTCCCGAATGCATGTCCTCAGCCTTCAGTTGTGCAGCCACTTGTTACATCCCTGTCCCCCGGCTACCAGGCACTGGCATCCTCTGCCTGCAACCCCCAAAAGAAGTGATGCTATGCCTGAAGGTCTGTGCAGAGGGGCTGGGCACAGGGGTATCCGCCAGCAAGAGCTGCTTCAGTGCTCCTGAAGTTCAGCCAGGACTGGGCTTGTTTGCGTAAAGCCTGATTCATCCCACCAGGAGGATCCACTGGACTTGAACCACTGGGAAAAGCCACACACAGGTGAGTCAGGCTCAGCGTAAGCAGGGAGAGTGGCTCTGTTCTCTGCTCTGCATGGCTGGTGGCTCCCATGTTCCCTGCGGCAGGGAAGAGGAAGGTGTCAGTGGTCCATATCGGGCACTGCCTCTTCATCCTCCCTGCGCTCCCTGTCACCAGTGCGCTGGGCTGGGACTGCCTGGCTCCAAGCCTTGCATGATGCAGCAGGGAGTGAGGCCAGCTCTTTGTGCTAGCTGGGGCATGACGGCAGCAGGGCAGAGCTGAGTCAGGGTAGGTTGATGCCAAGACCCTGACTGGCTTGGGATCTCTGTGCCGCAGAGGCATGGCCAAGCTGGAGCACCACAGAGCATCCTTGGATTGAGAATGGCTTCCCAGCTCCATGTAAGCCCCCATGAGGCCAAGGTAAGCAAACTTTGGATGGAGAATGCTCTTCAGGATGGTTTCTTACCCAGCCATGGGGAAGCCAAAGGGTCTGCAGGTATCCAAGGTTCTCTGAAGGTTCAAGGCTGGATGGGGCTTGGAGCAACCTGCTCTAGTGGAAGGTGTCCCTGCCCATGGCAAAGGGTTGGAACTGGGGGAGCTTTAAGGTCCCTTCCAACCATTCTGTGACTCCATGATTCTATGATCTTGCTGGATGCTGTCTTGCTCAGGACTCTGTTGGGACTGGTGCTTCCAATGCCTTCCTGCACACAGGACTTTAGGGATATACTGGCACTGCAGGAGGAGCAGGGACACCAGCAGTGCTAGCCCTTCTGACTGCAGGTAGCAAAGAGCTGCACTGCTTTGGCAAGAAGGGAGCATCCAGCTGCTTCTCACAGTTGATATCTGACCTCAAGAGAAGTTATGGGAGCACCTTGGACAGCCAAGCACTTCCAAACCTTACTGGAACAGCATCTGACCCTTTCCTTCTGGGTTTTCCTACAGCAGTGAGGGCTGAGCCAGGCAGCGCACAGACACTGCCATCAGGGCTGACTGTTACATTCCTCTTTAACAGCACATTTAAGCTTTACGGAGGCTGCAGAGCCTTTGTCTCTTGAGTGTGGGCTAAACCATGCAGCAGGAGCCATGTTAGTCACAGCCCTTTCTGTGCAGCAGCACCCACCCCAGCCTCTGTTTGCGGTGGCTGGATGGGGCATCAGTTCACTCTGTGCCCCATTTCCTGACAAACATGGGCTTAGCTTCCTGGAGGGCACTGAGAGGTGGCTCTGCCTGTCTGAGCCCATCTGTCTCACTTCCAAGCATGGTTTCTTCCAGTGCTGACTTGATCGAGGTCTATTACTGGGCTATGGTGAAGCTGGTAGAGAAGCAGAGGTGATGCTTCAGCCCAGGTCCAGCTCTGGGTACCTTCCAGAGTGCATCAGATGGCTTTTTGCTGCTGTCTGCCCTGAGCAGTGATGTGGTTGCACTCACCTCCAGCAAAGAATAACTCAAATTAGGTGCCAAAGTCCCTCAGCCTGACAAGGAGCTAATTCCTGATTGAGGGCTTAATGATGGCACAGGAGATGCTCAGACTGATGCTGTGCAAAGCAACACAACAGCCCTTTCCCTTAACACCTGCCTGAATGTAAAAACCTTGCAGTTCCTCTCTGGTGCTCGTGTCCTTTTAATCGTGTGGGTTTAGAGGTAGGGTTTACATTGGAAAAGCTTGTGTCCCTGGGGGAGCAGCCTGCTCCCCCCAGCTGCTGTGTGCTCTTGCTTGCAGGGAGCTTGCCCAGAGGATCCACAGCCCCACTGGTGCAGGGTACAGATAAGCCCCATGGATCCAGAGCTTTGTGCAGCCCTCCCCAGTGCCAGCATCATTTGGGGAGCGAGGCGTTCAGCCCAAAGGCGAAGGCAGGCAGGGGATAATGAAGCATTTTGACACATAAGAAAGCATAGACATGGGCTGTGGCAGGGGGTGATGTGTTCTTTCTCCCGGAACAATCTCAGAGATGCATTGCCAAGTAACTGTGAGAACATATAGTATGAATACTAGGCAATTATCTCACTTAGTGGCCTGTAGTTAAAGCCCCAAAGCATTGTCTAATTGGGCAGGCACTGTTTATCCTTAGAAAGAAATGTTTTTGCACCATGTGATGTCAAAGAAATTACACCACGATCCAGGTAATAATAATAACCTTGTATAGTTTGCACTCTGTAATGCCTTTTATCTGGATTTCCAAGCACTTTCTCACCATACATTAATCCTCACCACCCTCTGCGCTATAAGAAAGACTGATACGATGATTGGTGCACAATAGCACTGAGAGGGATGGAGGAAGTTTGCCCAAGGTCAGGAACAGGCTGGCAGCAAACCTGGAACACGATCCAGGGTGATGGCAGCTGCTGGGCTGATGGATCAGCACCGCTCCTCACTGACTGATCCTGCGTCTCATGCAAGGGACATGGAGCAAAGTCCTTTGTGGTCCTGCTTGTGAGACCAACAAGAGTCAGAGGTGTGCAGCCCGGTCCTCTCTGTCCCCAAAATGCTGCTCCCAAGCAGCACAACATCTCCTTGCTTGTCATTTTTTTTCCAGGCTCCTTTCAGGAGGGTGGAAGGATTGCTCCGAGGTAGGTAGGAAGCTGGTTGGGTGCTGACAGCTCTGAAAGCTTTCCTCGTTGCAGTTGACAATCCCCTATTATCATCATCATCATCGTGTCGATAATTGAGTGTTTTGTAGGCAGAGGTGCTATTTTCTGACATTCTGAGAAATTCTCTGCACTGTGAGCAAAGGGGGACGTTGAATGAGGGCATTGGGTGGTGGTGCTGGTCATGATTAGGGCATCTCGAGGGACCATTACGGTGCGCTGGGCTTATTTCCCCATTAAATGGATTTGATCCCATGCACTTGCTTCCTCGTCAAGTGGCATCAGACAGGCAGTTTTCAAATGAGAAAGCCAGAATCAGCCAATTGGGACCTCGAGATGCTGCCTCCTGATGAGGGACGTGGCTCCTATAACCTCATTGCAATGCACAGAGCTCCCTCGTGGGCAAAGAGCCATTCCTGGAAGTGCTGATAGGCACAGAGCAAACAGCCAACCTATTCGTTGCTGTTCCCTCAGCCTGGAAATCAGCAGCAAAACCCTCCTTTGCCTTCGCTCTGTATCCCTGGCAGGGATGCCCTGTGGCACAAGGAGGGTATCAGTGTGCCAGCACTCCCCTTGCGCCTCCCAGCTCCATGGTGCCTAACCAGAACCCCTCTGTTTGCTCGCTAGGTGATTACTTTGGCATCCTGATGGAGGCAAAGGTGACCAGCTTCCCCTTCAGCGTCCTGGATAATCCCATGTACTGGGGCAGCACAGCCATCTACCTGGGCTGGTCTCTCATGTGAGTACACGCAAACACCACTATGGGGTCTGTGCACGGGCAGCATCAGGGGACAGAGAGCCACTTAGCGATGACAGCCAGCAAAAACATGGCAGGGAAGGTGCCCCATGCCAGGACTTGTCACTTCCTGACTATTTCTGTGCATGCAAAACCTGCTGCTGCCATAAAAGACTCCCGGCATTAATTGTAGGGAAACAAATAACAGCCAAGTGCTGAAAGGGGAAAGGAAGCATCAGCAAAGGCTCTGCAACGCAGTGAGCTCCTTGGCAGGCTCTGCACGTGGAAAAACCAACAGTCAGGGCCAGAGTCATGCCGGGTGTCACTCAGCAGGGGCAGGGCACTGATACCAGGGATCAGTGAGACCCTGTAATTACCTCTGAGAAAAGCAAAACAAGCCAACACACCCTTTCCCCCACTGCACGGTGATAACGCTTCCGAAACACTCCTCATGTGATACAACACAGCTTAATAGCCTGCTTACGAGGAAATGAATAGGCTGTAATTTAGCAGCAAA
This sequence comes from Myiopsitta monachus, assembly GCA_017639245.1. NCBI lineage: Eukaryota > Metazoa > Chordata > Aves > Psittaciformes > Psittacidae > Myiopsitta > Myiopsitta monachus. The sequence continues at coordinate 8,641,373 of CM029926.1, read as the reverse complement.
TGAGCAATATATTCTATTCTGTGTAACAGTTTTATGTGGTTTTCATTTGATATCACATTTTATGTATTTGCCCAGGAGGAAAAACAAACCCTGGTTGTGTTCTCTTGGGAGCCTGTAGAGCATTGTGGGCCAGTATTGTAGAATCATGGTATGGTTTGGGTTGGAAGGGACCTTAAAGCTCATCCAGTTCCAACCCTCTGCCATGGGCACCCCTTCCCCTAGGAGCAGGGTGCTCCAAGCCCCTGCGTCCAACCTGGCCTTGAACACTGCCAGGGATGGGGCAGCCACAGCTTCTCTGGGCACCCTGTGCCAGCGCCTCAGCACCCTCACAGGGAAGAAAGGAATGGGGCAGAGCTGGGGCAGGATGAGCCCCCCCATACCACACCACAATCAGCACCACTACCCTAAAACAGTGCAGAAGGAAGAATTAGACCAGGAGGAATTATCGAGAGAGTTTTATTTAAGATCAGCCTCATATTATTTCCTAGAGCCTTTGTGGAACCAACTGAACTCTCCTGAGCTGTTTAGGACACAGAAATCCCCTCTTCACCCCCACGAGAGAGCAGCCTTGCATGATGCTTGGTCTTCCACTGCAATCAGGGGCAAAAGCAGCTCCAGACCACGCTGTGATTGCCTCCTTTTCCTCGTTCAAAGGCTGCCACAATAAAGGGCAGCGAGGCATGATAAGTAATTGCTGTTAAATTACGGGAGCTGTGCCAAGTGGCCCCAGGACAGCGCCCGCCTGCCCTGGGGAAGCTCTGCACCACCCTTCCCATGGTGTGGTTTGGAGTCTCAGCTCATGGAATCACAGTTACCGAGGTTGAAAAAGACCTTTAAGATCGCAGAGTCCAACCATTAACATCATTCTGCCACTAAACCATGCCCCTGAGTGCCCCATCTACATGTCCTTTACATACCTCCAGGGGTGGGGCCTCCACCGCTGCCCTGGGCAGCCTGTTCCAATGCTTGACAACCCTTTGGGTGAAGAAATTCTTCCTAATATCCAGTCTAAACCTCCCCTGGTGTAGCTTGAAGCCATTTCCTCTTCTCCTACCCCTTGTTACTTGGGAGAAGAAACTGATCCCCTCCTCACTACACCCTCCTTTCAGGTAGTTGTAGAGAGCATAAGGTCTCCCTCAGCCGCCTTCTCTCCACTCTAAACTGCCCCAGTTCCCTCAGCTGCTCCTCGCAAGACTTGTGTCCAAGGGTCCGTAAGACCCTTCACCATCTCCATTGTCCTTTGGACATGCTCCAGCTCAGGATGCTGAGGTTCACTGGGGAGTCCAGGTCTCTTCTGAGGTCCCAGAGCTCTCAGAAGAAGGTGCCCGAGCTGATGTCCCAGCTCCGTGGCAGTGGGAGGGATGCCGGAGGAATGAGTTTGCTGCCTGTTTCCGGTCAGACCTGGCACATAGAGCATATCTGTCCTCCTTTGGTGATGTGTCACGCTCGATATCGTACCATCAGAGCCCACAGGATTGATTCATTTTCCTCCGTAAGGGCACATAGCACAATACGTAAGCGAGCCTGGCAGCGCACCAGGCAGCCTGCCTTCCTACTCCAGTCCAGCCTTAGAAGCATCTCGTGGGGTGAGAGCAGCTGGTTTCTCCCCTGCAGGATGCTGCAGCTATGCCCAGCTCAACTAACTGCACCAAAAACCTGTCCACCACATCCACTGGAGGAGGTCACCATGAAAACAAGAGCTCCAGGAGGAAAGGACAAAGCGGGTGGCCCACATCCGATATCCAGGACCAGTAAGGCTGATGGCGAAGGATGCAAATCCCTCCTATTGCTTTTAAAGACAACCCACAGCCATGGAGAGCTGCAGCAGGACTGGGGGCAGACTTCTTAGCCCAAAAAAAGCCCTACTGAGGCCATGACATCTTTCTGGCTGATTCATTGTCAGCGCTGCTACAACACTGAGCTGTTGCCCAATAAGTGGGTCTTGCTCCTAAGAGGAGAGAAACAACTCACCCAAATGCTTCTCATTGCCCTTGTCGAGCAGCCTCATTTCTCCTGCAAGACAAATGGAGCATTAGCTGTTTGGGGACAGCTTTGTGTATCTCTGGTAGGGAAGTGTTTTAACTCATGGCAACAGGCTGTGTAAATCAGAGCTGGAGCTGCAGCCAAATGATGCAATTAGAGGTCTTGCTGTCAACAAACAATCATGCAAATTTGTTCTCTCTGATAGGAATCAAGGAGGAGACATGACTAAGCATGTAATAGCAGGGGGCTGGGAGAGGAAGAAGTTGCCCAGTGCTTCCTAATGAGGGCAAAAACATAGTGCAAAAGGGAAGCAGTGAAAAAGGGAAGATTTGTGTCTGTCTCTCCAGGAGCTGATTAGACCAAGCGGTCCCTGAAAGCAGGTCCAGGCTGCGGTTTAGGTTAGCCTCTCTGAAGGCATGTTTTCACAAGGCTTGCAGGGTGTTTGCCCTCACCAAGGACCAGCTAAGTACCTTTTTGTGCTGACAACCAGCCCTTGTCCCCCTCTGAGCTGCAGCCAGCAATTAAAGGCAATCAGCAGCATCCTAAGTAAGGGCAATGCTTGCAGCCAGTAGGTGCGGGATGCAGAAAGGGTGTCTGGGGGATGTGGTGCCTGTGGTGAACCAGACAGAGCCACAGCCCTTGAGTACCTCTGCCCATAACCAGACAGTGCAGCGGGTGGCACCGGTCCCCTGTGCCTGGCCTTGGGAGGTGTAGGACATGTTCCTGTTCCTAAACATCTTGGAATGGATTTAAACATGACCCAAGCCCCCAGCCCCAACACAGCACCCTTCATGGGGCAGGTATGGACCTCTCCATCCCCATCCCTGCGATGGCTCAGTGCCTTTGGGATGTAACGGTACCATACACTGCTCCATCTGCCAGGTGTCTCCTGCGCCCTTGGTGGCCCATCTTCCTGTGCACATCAGGCACTGCCCTTATAGCACGCTGGATGGGAGCCAGGGCCGTATGTAAGCAGCTGCTCAGCTATTCAACCGCTTTATAAGCTCAGGATTTAGCATCAAAGCAGAAGCTCTCTTAGCAGAGATATGCAGGGATCAGACTTAAAAGAAGGCACCAAAGAAGGCTGGGGAAGAGGCTTTGCCAAGTAACATCTGTCTGAGGCAGTTAATGTTAGGTATAAAAACCCAACCCTTTTATTCACGTCTGTTTAATGCGGAAGAGGGAGCGCAGCCTCTCATTTCACTTCCTAAACCAGGTCTTGCATAAGCCCATGTATTTACCTGCTCTTCTCTTTCAAAACAGGCATGCAAGCCCAGCTGGCCTTTTGCTGACAGCAGTAGTGGCAATTGCCTACAGAATCGCCACGCTGTATGAGGGGTGAGTAGCTCTGTGCCACTGAAGAGCTTCCAATTATCCCAACCAGCTTCAACTCGCGAGCTTTCGGGGAGCAGCACAAGCAGAGATGGGTTTTTCCAATGAATTCAGCAGGGAAGAAGGAAAACAAGGGGATCGTTTCTCGGTTGTTTTCACAATGGGCAGATTCCACCCTGCAATTATTTGCTGAGTTCTGGGAACGTTGATGCTGGGGTTTATTCTTATCAAAACGAGATGATCTTTTCCATTCTGGTGCCTGTTTCTGTCGATACAAGAGCAATAAGGAAGCGAGTGAGAGGATGCATTCTGTCATCTCAAGAGACCCTGCGAGAAGAGCTTGTATTCTGTAGCTCCTTGGATGGGCTTCTCTCATATTTGGTGCCACAATAGCTCTTCAGCCCAGGACAGAGCAGCCCTGAATTATCCCCAGAAGCAACAGTTGTACTTGAGCATGAAGAGTCTTTTGTGTTTGTAATGGAGGAGGAGATGCAAAGGGCGATGAGCCTGCTCTGTGCGCACGAGGAGTCTGAGTGTGTGCTGAGCCTCGTGCTGCTTGGTGCAGGGATTGTCCCAGCTTGGAGCTGCTCCGTGGTCCAGAGAGATGGAGCCAGGGATTGCCATAGAGGTAGTCACAGGCCAACCTGCCAAGGGCAGAGTTTCTGGGTCCAACAGAGAGCATGCAGTAATCTTTATGTTAATTCTTCCCCCCCTTCTCTGCCCCTCTCTTGTGTCTCTGTCCCCTCTCCCCCCAAATTCCCAACTTCCCAACTACAGGCCTTTCACAGAGGAAATATATCGGCAGAAACAGAAGGGAGTGAAGAGCAAGTAACAAGAGGTATGTTTGCCAATGGGAGTTGCAGCAAGAGGGGCTGCTTCACACCTACGGGCACGTTAGATGAGGATGGGAGCACCCCCTCACCTCTTCCCAGTGCATCCCTGCCCAGCCCTGCCTTTCTCACCTCCTCCAGAGCCCTTCCTGCACTTCCCCTTGGATTTGAGCTTCAAACCTCCACCAAAACCCATACAGGGAGGCTTTACACAGCAGCGATCGTGGCTGCCTCTTGGCGCTCAACCCCCAAATTGCCTTGATTATATACTTGAGAGCGCAAGGGCAGGATGCTGCGGAGCTTTGAGCCTCCAGCTTAGTCTAAATCAGGCAGAGAAAAGCAGCTATTGCCCATGGTAGGTGCTCCAACGAGGATGGTGTGAGAGGGCATGTGGGGCGCTACCCCACAGGGAAATAGAGCATCAGTGCTCTAGGCTGCTCCTTGCCACAGCCAGGAGCATTTCTGCACATGGGTTTGCACCAGTGCACCCCAGGAACTCAGCTCGGGCTTCCTTTGGTTGGAGGGGCTGGACAAGCACAAGTACCATCACAGCTGAGGTTCTGGCAGCCCCATAGCCTCTGCCTCAAGCAAAGATGCTGTAGCGCATAGGTGAGATGCTGGAGGGGAGGTCTCTAACAAACTCTTCTCTCTGCCTGTTGCAAAGCTGTGTCTTGGGTACCTCGCACAGCGTACCTCTGCGGTCCCCACGCTGGCCTGTTTGCCCGTTTTCCTACTGAGATGTATCCTGTAATTAGCCCAGCAACCCTTAATGAGCCAACTGAGCACCCCGCAGGTTTGGAAGCAAGGAGAGGAACACCTCCTCGCTGCAGGAGCTGGAGGTCCCTGTCCCCAGGTGCCTGTCCCCACTGCCGGGTCACTGCAGCTCCTGCCATGAAGGTGGTACCATGGCATGGGACCTCCCCACCTCTTCTGCACCAATTGCTGGAGATCTGCAGGGGGAAAAGCAGTTCAGCATCAGCCATGGACTGGAGGGCAAGAGGTGATGGAGGCACTGGGACCCTTTTGTAAGTAACCTCTGAGAGTGGAGAAGCACCAAGTCCAGCTGATCTGGAGATCAACTGAAGATGCTGCTGAAGAGCCAAGGGAGGAAAAAGGCTCAAGTGAAGCAATGGGGAGGGCTCAGGAGCTCCTGAGGTGTTCAGACATGGCTGGGGAAGGAAGAAGGGAAACTGCTGTAAACCCAACGACAAACCCCTCTGTTCTGGGAGAGGGGAACTTCCCCATCCAGAGCTATGGTTTCCCCCCTGTAGCATCTCCACGCTATTTGGAAAGGCTCTGAGAAAGGTAACTGAAAAGCATGGAGAAGTGGAGAGCAGCCTAAACCACCACGCAGGAGCGATGAAGGGCTGGCAGCCATCCATTGGGAAACTGCAGCATGGAGAAGACCAAAGGGAAGTCAGTCCCCATCCACGCCCTGCGGATACCCCATCCTTGGCCGTGTCCATGCCCTGGCTCCTTCCTTTTCCCACGAGGGTCCTGCCTTGCCTTCCCCACCACCCAGTGCCTTCCAGCTGTTTCCCACTGCCTTGCAGGGGCACTGGATTGGAGGGAGGGAAAGGGCTGCTTCTGCCTTTGGTGCTGCGCAGCAGCCAGGTATGGATGTGCCCCTCCACTTGCAGCAGCCTCTGCAGGTCCCAAGGAGCCATGCTGGGTGTCGCCCTGAATGAATGCATCCCAAGGGTGATGCTCCAGACCCTCAGCTCAGTGTTTACAGATTCCCGGAACAGCTGGAGAAACAAGCTGTAAATGACCAAAAAAGAGGCAGTGTGAAGCCCCCCCCCTGCACTGCTGCCGGCTCACCGGGATGCGGTACCGCATCTCAGTACCGGGATGCGGTACCGCATCTCAGCATCGCGTTGTCCCCTCCACAGAGGGTCCTCCCTTTTCTCAGTGTCACTCACAGTTTCCTCTTGCTTCTGCATGTTGTAATTCACCTTTCGGGCATTGCTCAGCAGGAATTAAAAGTGTTGGTTTCTTTTCAGTCCAGCCTCTGTTTCCTTTAGCCAAGCTCACGGATGCTGTGTATGTTTCATCACCATTACACACGGATCTGTTTTAATCACCATCTCCTCAACCTTCCTCTTAAAGACTTGGGCATAGTGTTTTATTTTTAGGTAAGTTTCCTCATCCCCTTCACAGCTGATGTTTATAGACTGGGTTTAAACAGCCCAGCGCCCATAGCAACCAGCACGGCGAGGATACATTGCATTAGCCAGGCAGTTTATGTCAGAGTTGCTCGTCCTGGCTCATAGTCTCTGATGTAAATAAACTTGGCTTTGTTGATAGGTGAAATCAGTATTTAACCAAAGAGACACGTGCTTGTTTGGGAAGGATTGCTCTTAATGAGGACGCAGCCAGGGCTGTGTTTGTGCTGTCTCATTCCCAGTCTGGGACCACGTACACCTTTCCCTGTCCATATCACAAGGCTGGGGGGGGGTCTCCATTTGTACCGTTCCCATCCTCAGCCCACATCAGCCCCCATGGTCTTTGTCACCGTAAGCCCCAGTGATGGCGCTGCTTCCTCTCCTGTGCCCGCAGCATCCCCAAAGCATCAGGACTTGCTTCATGGACTCCTTTTTCAACGCCAATTCCAACCCAACCTTTCCCACTTCCCACCCACTCCAGGTCGGCTTTGCATCACACAAAGGATTTTGCTGGAGCTGGGCCCGATACATCCCCGTTTTCAGTGGCTCTTCCTGCAGCAGCCGGCAGGGATTAACGTGTCTCTGCCTTCACAGCCCCGGTTCTGGCTGCTGTAAAGCCGGAGTTTGATGTTTCAGAGGCATCTGCTCTGTTCCCTAAAGCAGATCCAAGGAGCTGGAAGGTGATGTTCAGCCCATCTCATGGGGTCCAAGCCCACATTCCTCCCTGAGGGGGGCTGTTGGCTCTGGCTGGGGCCAGTCTTCGGCAGGGCTGTGCTGCTCACTAGGGTTGGGAGGAGGAGAGCACAGAGACACTGTTACTCATATTGCTTTATGGTATTTATCAATGAGGGATTAAGGGTTATATGAGGGTTATATGCATTGATTCATCTCCAGTTACCTGATATTTTGAAGAATTTGAGATTACAGAGGGTGGGGATGAACCCTTCAGGCTGAGCACCACCATCGGTGGTGTCACAGGACCAGTGATGCAGGGATGGACATCGTGGTCTCCAGGTCAGGATGTGAGACTCCTGCTGCTTCCAGAGGAGTCTCTGTACCACCAGACCCCATGGACCAACCAGCTGCAGTCCCAATGCCGTGCTGACACAGGGGGGATCATCCCTCTGGCTGCTGGGGAAGCATTAAGCAGCAATGGGATCCCAGGAAACGTGGTCATGGGAAGTGTTTGCGTAACTCCATGGCTTCAAAATGCAGTAGTGGATCCCTGTGCGCTTGGCAGGGGGGTTGTTTGCAGCCTTGGGAGATGCCACACGTGAGGCTGGGTGCAGATAAAACCTCCCTTGATGTTTGAGCCAGTTCTCCAGAGCAAACACCGGGTCAGGAGGATCTGGTTAAATCACAACTGAGCCTGGCAGCGATGGATGGGGCATCGCGTCCTCTGCACCGCACTGCCTTGGGTCACCCCATCCCACAGCCCCCAGAGCGGCTCTGCCACCGTTGTGCTCCACGTGTCTCCCCTCCATGAGCTGCATGTGACGTGTTTTGGGGGGTGAGGGATCACCCATACAAACCCAGATGGCCCCAGTGATAGGAACATGGTGAGGGGCCGGCACCACGCTCAGGGGAGACCTTACAGCAGCTCCAGTGCCTGAAGGGGCTGCAGGAAACCTGGAGAGGGGCTTTGGCCAAGGGATGTAGGGACAGGACAGGGGAATGGCTTTAACTGCCGGAGGGGAGACTGAGATGAGCTCTGAGGCAGAAGCTCTTCCCTGTGAGGGTACTGAGGCGCTGGCACAGGGTGCCCATAGGAGCTGTGGCTGCCCCATCCCTGGCAGTGCTCAAGGCCAGGTTGGACACAGGGGCTCGGAGCACTCTGCTCCAGTGGAAGGTGCCCCTGCTTGGAGCTGGATGAGCTCTAAGGTCCCTTCCACCCAACCCAGGCTGTGATTGATTCAGAGCGGAGCCGGGCTCCGTCAACAGCTCCCCGCTGGACCAAACCGCGACATGGAAAAAGCAGCACATTCCCGTGATTCCTGTTTGGAGCGGCGCTCCGAGGAGGAAGCGGCGCAGCGTGGCTGCGCTCCGGAATGCCCCGGCGGCCTTTTAGTGTGCAAGCTAAGGAAAACAGCCTCGTAGCTTGTCCTTTGGCTCGTGGTGGGAGCTCCGTGCGTAAAGGCCCCGGGGTGGAGGGCGGTGTTGGGTGGATGTCATCCCTACGCTGTCCCCGACTGTGATGTGAAGGGCAGTGGGAATGTTGGACGTGGGGGGCTGCTGCTCTCCCGGCGCTGGGGCCCTTCTGAAGCATCCTCCGGGCATCCATGGGGGGTGCCTGCAGCCACAGAGCCCAGAGCAGGAGTCTGCCATGTGGCTCAATCCCTGCTCTGCTGAGGAGGGACAAATCCTGGTCCTGCCCCAGCCGTTGGTTTGGGCTCCAGCACTGGTGGTTTCCCGCCTGGAAACAGCTTCTTATTGGGGTGTGCTTCCCATTGCGTTTCTTTGTGAGTATATAAAGCTCGGACTGCTTTCCCTGCACTGCAGGGATAGGGAGGAGTGGGTTATTCCCCTGTGAAGGTTAAGTCCTGTGGTGTCTCCTGTCTGCCTTCTCTGGATTAAGGGGTCCCTGATAAGACAGTCATAGAATCCTGGAATCTCAGCCTGGTTTGGGTTGGAAGGGACCTTAAAGCTCATCCAGTTCCAGCCTCATGCCACGGGCAGGGACACCTTCCCCTGGAGCAGGGTGCTGCAAGCCCCATCCAACCTGGCCTTGGCCACTGCCAGGGATGGGGCAGCCGCAGCTTCTCCGGGCAAGTCAGTGCCCAAACTGCCCCTTCCAGTGCCATTGTCCCTGAATGCTCAAAGCTCATCTCTGCTGTCGCCCCAAACCCCAGCTGTAGGCAGACGAGCGTCTGCCCTGCCCGCCAGTGCCTGTGTGGGGGTTCAGCCTCAGCACTGGGATGGGTGCAGGAGCCCCGCAGCCCCCCGTTCCCTTCCATCTTCCCCTATAGCAGAAGTGCAGACTCAGCGCGGCTGCCTCGATTGCGCCATGTGTTTATCCCTGTTGGTGGCTATGGGGTTTGTTTGTCACATAAGGGCCAGTGGCCGTCCCTCCCGGGGGTGAAGGCAAACGCAGGAGCAGGGTTACTGGTGGTCACAACGAAGCGCAGGTCCTCCGGGGACAGTGTCCCTGGTCCTGGATGTCCTCGGCATCCAGATGCCTTCGGTGAAAGGAGCGCAGGATCGTGGAATGGTTTGGGTTGAAGGCACCTTAAAGCCCATCCAATCCCAGCCCCAGGGACACCTTCCGCTAGAGCAGCTTGCTCCAAGCCCCGTCCAACCTGGCCTTGGGATGGGGCAGCCACGAGTAAATGGGGGTCACAGGAGGGAGCCAGAGCCCCCTGGGAAGGAGGACACCCGAGCCCGCAGTTCTGTTCTGCTGCATCAGGGCAGGAAGCCTCGAGAGTCCTTGATGTGGGCTCAGCCCTCACCCAGCTCAACCCCGACACCTCCAATCGCAGCCTCAGCATCAGCAGACCCCGCAGCCAAAGCCCTGGGAGCAGATGCAGCACCCGGACATCAAACACTTCCGTGCTCCAAGCCCTCACCGCCAGCTGCATCCCTGTGCCAGCTCCAGCCTCCTCTTGGGCTCTTGTTTCTGTCCTATAACCCCGGCAGCCATCACTATTTCCATGGGAACCCTCCTTAAATCCGTAGCGATGCATCCGCTGGGGACACTCAGCATCCCTCTCCCCTCTGCCTTGTATTCCCAGCCCATCTCTGGTTACAGGTGACATTTCCCTCTAATCCCAGGGATCTGACGCTCTTTGGAAGGGAGCAGAAGGTGCCGGAGTTTGGGGACATGTCCAGGACATGCAAACACCTTTGTCCACGCCAGACGCTGGTGGGATGCTGCTGCCCCTGAAGGAGCCATAGGTGAAAGGATGGGATGAGATGGGATGGAAAGTGGGAGCAGAGGATTCCTGGGGTGTCCCTGCCTTTGGGGAGCCTCAGTTCTGCTCTATATGGAGCTCTTGTCCCATGGTTATCCGTGGCCTCTGCAGCAAAGATGGGAGAAGGAGGATGCAGAAAGTCCAAAGACCGTGGCATGGCGCAAGTTGCTGTGGGAGCTGCATCATTCCAGGCACAGGGACAGCATCCCCAAGGGAGCTCTCAACCCCCTTGCGTGGGTGACTCAAGGAAGTGGGAATCTGAGGCACGTCTCCGGCTTCCAAATTCCCTCTTAATCAGATCCCAAAAGCTAAAAGGAACCGAGAGACATAAAAAGTGTTGCTAAAGAAGCAGGGGTGGGGGAAGGAAACGGATAACCCCCCCCCCCCGGTCACCAGTGACAGAGCAGCCCACTCCTGCACCGTACCTCATCTCTGTGTTGTGAATTACGTGCTGCTTTTGAACAGCCTTAAAGGAGAGTTAATAAAATGAGACAAGTTAATAACATAGGGAATGAAGAGCATCCCGGGGTGCTGCAGCTTGAGCTAATCAGATGCTTTTCCCCAGGGGAACGAGCAAGAGCTATAGCTAAAGCCTCCCTTCCCTTCCCTACCCCGCTTCCTCCACCTCCTCCCTCCTTCTCCCATCCCAGGGGAGCAGCCGGCAGGATCTGTGGTCCCATAAGATCCCAGGCACTGGGAAACAGCCCATGGCGGTGGTTGATGCGCAGGGTCACGAGGAGCACACCGGGATGTCATACACCAAACAGGGAGAGGGGTCCTATTGAAGAAGAGGTCCCTATCCTGGGGCAGAAAAGCAGGAAGTGGGGAGCCAGAGAAGGTGAGTTGTGGACTTGTATCCGGGTGCAAAGCCCCAGTCTGGAGCCAGGGAATGCTGTGTGCTGCTGCACAGGGGATAAGCCCTCGGTAGGACATGAAGCCTCTTAACAGCAATGGTAAGGAGCTCCTGTCGGATGTGCTCTCTCCATGGCCCACGGGGTCTGGATGTGCCGGAGTGGAAAAGGCATCCATTGCCGTTCCTTCCTTCCTTTTCCATCCCTCGGACCCATCCATGACCCAGCTTAGCCCTGCAGTGCTGCTGCTTCCTGGCTCCGCAGCACACCCAGAAACCAAAGCCGCGTTCTGATGCAATTGTTCTCTTCCGAGTGTCCCCCAATGGCCGTTGCATCCCGATCCCTCCTCCTGGTACATTTTGCTTCCCGCGTTTCGCAGAGGCTGGGGCTGCCTGCACAGCTCTTCCAAGCCAGACCCTGGGGAGCCGCGGGTTCTGTCATTGGGATGGTCGTGTGGCTTCCATGGAATTTCCTTTCCCCAGCCACTCCCGCGTGGCCTCTGGGTGGGTTTATTCCTTGGTAAACCCAGGAGGGTGCAAACAGGGGGAGAACTAGCGAGAAAGCAGGGATTGATCCCTCCGTGCTGGTGTTCAATGCCATTAAGGGTGTCTGTGGTCACCGAGGTTGGTGCCTGCGGCTCTTGCTGTACCGAGCAGCTGCATAGCAAGAGCCTGGATCCTTCAGAACAGGAGGAGCAGCCAAGCACCCCATAAAGGAGAGGCCCAGCTCCGCATAGGCACCCATGGGGGGGGGATGTGATATTTCACCTGCCCCTGCTCAAGACTCGGGCCTATTTGCAGCCAGGTCAGAATGAGGGAGTGATTTTTAACAGCCATTGCCTCGCATTGAGGTGGATCCATTATCATCCATCAGCCCCCAGGAAATGCGCCCTGGGATGAGTTTCAAGGTGCTCTGGGGGGGGGGACTCAGCCTAACGCCTCGCGATGCTGCCGTCCTGAGGCTCTGCGTGACTCTGAGAGGAGCTTTAGAGGAAGCAAATGGATTTTCCATTGCTGCTAACCCGGGAGAAGGCTTCGAGAGGGTTATTTTTACCCATTCCTGGCGCTATAAATAGTTGTTCAGTTGGCAATAAATGCCAGTCAAGATATTGGATTTGTCTGTCTCCCTGTGGGCAGCGCTTCCTATCCCCCCCCCCCCCCATTGTTTTCCCTGTTGGGATGTCACACACAGATGGATAAACACGGGAAACTGTCCCACTTTCCCTTCCCAAAGTGTCCTTGTGCCTTGCTGCAGGGCGGGATGCTCCCCTGCAGGCAGGAATGGGGCTGCAGGGGAGGCAAAACCGGAATGCTTTTCCCTTCCATCCCACAGACAACTGCAGTTCCCTCACAAACGTTTGGACAGGGTTTAAGCTAATATCCATGTGTGAGACCACACTGGGGGAGGTGAAAAGCTCAGCACCATCCGCTTCCCAGGCAGTGCCGAGGAGATGCGCTGAGCGGCACTGATTCCTGGGTTCCAGCTGTCCCCCGAGGGCCCTCTCAGTGCCGCAGGTGAGGCTCCTGCTCCCCTGACCCCGTTGCTAAGTTTGGTGGGTGTTTTTCCTAATGGCTCCTCACAAGTGTTTCTAATTCACACTCGCTCATCAGCCTGCTGCTAAAGAGGAGCTTGGCTTCCCCAGGCCCTATCTCTCGTGGGTAGCCCAGAGATCCCCCAGTAGAACAGCACTCCTGCTTCTCCGAGGAGTACTGCTTGGCTGCTGCTGGCTCGGGGTGATGCTGCTTGAGCCCAGCACCTCTTCAAGCACGTTATAGCCTGCGGAGCCTGCCTTAGCATCCAGCTCCAGCAGGACCCAGCGTCTCACAGGTAACGCGCGCTGCCCGCCGCCGGGAGCAGCCCTGCTGCCTGCACTGCATCCTATCCGCATCCTTCCTCCTCCTCCTCCTCCTTTGGGCAGCTCCCCCCTGCCCCACAGGGGTGCAGGGCCCGAGGCTGCAGCTCACACCCCAAAGCCCGACCCGGGGCAGCGCCGCTGCTGCGCTGCCTGCCGGGCCCTTGCCTGCCCCCTAGCGGCGGAGGCGGCGGTGCAGGGCTCCGCTGCGCTCTGTGCCAGGGGCGCGCTCCTGGGACCTGCTCCTGCCCTGGGATCGAGGGTGGAAACCGCTCCGAGGAGCGGGTTGGGACCCCCCCGCTGCCCCCAGCTCCGGGGGCTTCCCACCGGGTAGAGGGATCCCGCTCGGGCCGGCCCCTGGAGGCCCGGGCTGGCTGCAGGGCTCGGGGAGCCCGCACTTGGTTGCGAGCGGGACGGCGTCGGGGCCGCGGGCTGAGCCGCCAAAGGCGGGGGTTGGAGATGGGACCGGGTATAGGAACCGGGCTGTGCAGGACCGGAGTGCAAACGGGACGGGGCTCCTAAGCACCGGTGTACGAACCGGGCTGCGAACAGGACTGGGGTGTGCAGCGCTGCGGAGCCTTAACGTGGCTGCGGGCGGGACAGGGCTGCCGAGCGCCGGCGCTGAGAACCGGGCTGTGTAGCGCCGGGAGCCCACACTGGGCCGCAACAGGGACGGGGCTCCCAAGCATCGGGTGTACGAACAGGGCTGCAAATAGGACTGAGCTGCGCAGCACCAGGGAGCCCACACCGGGCTGCGAGCGGGACGGGGCTCCCAAGTACCGAGAGTGCGAATCGGGCTGCGAACGGGACGGGGCTCCCAAGTACCGAGAGTGCGAATCGGGCTGCGAGCGGGACGGGGCTCCCAAGTACCGAGAGTGCGAATCGGGCTGCGAGCGGGACGGGGCTCCCAAGTACCGAGAGTGCGAATCGGGCTGCGAACGGGACGGGGCTCCCAAGTACCGAGAGTGCGAATCGGGCTGTGCACGGGGCTGCGCAGCACCGCGAGCCCAAACGGAGCTGCGAACGGGACCGGGCTGTGACGGGGACTGCGCTGCGCGGAGCCGGGCACTGATTCAGCCGCCACCGCCCCGGGCCGTGACGCGCCGAGGGGCGGTCTCTGCCTCCTCCATATAACGCGGCAGCGGCCGTGCGGAGCTCACAGTGGCCTTTCCTGCGAGGGGAGGGGGCTGAGCCGCCGGGCACGCGTCGCCTTCCTCCTCCTCATCCTCATCCTCCTTCCTCGGCGCACGCTGCACTTTGCTTCAATGAAACTGGCAGCGATGATCAAGAAGATGTGTCCCAGCGAGGCCGAGCTGAGCATCCCCGCCAAGAACTGCTACCGCATGGTCATCCTGGGCTCCTCCAAGGTGGGCAAGACGGCCATCGTCTCCCGCTTCCTCACCGGCCGCTTCGAGGAGCAATACACACCCACCATCGAGGACTTCCACCGCAAGTTCTACAGCATCCGTGGGGAGGTCTATCAGCTCGACATCTTGGACACGTCGGGCAACCACCCCTTCCCCGCCATGCGCCGCCTCTCCATCCTCACAGGTACTTGGACGGGGAGCGCCAGGAGGAAAGAGGGGGGTCCCCGTAGCAGATTTCGGGTGTTCTTGCCCAGTTTGGGGGTGTTTCTCCAGTCCTGGGAGCTGGGATTTTGTGCGTGTGTGTGGTGTGGGCAACTTTGGTCCCTGCATGGGGTGGATGGGAGGATGCAGGACCCATGTGCCGCCCGCTCCTTCCCTCCCCAAGTACCGAGCTCAGGCAGTGTGTCCCCATCCCTGCAACCATCTCACGTTCCCTCTTTGTCCCCAGGAGATGTGTTCATCCTTGTGTTCAGCCTGGACAACCGGGACTCCTTTGAGGAGGTGCAGCGCCTGAAGCAGCAAATCCTAGAGACCAAGTCATGCCTGAAGAACAAAACCAAGGAGAACATCGAGGTGCCCCTGGTCATCTGCGGCAACAAAGGTGACCGTGACTTTTACCGGGAGGTGCAACCCCGGGAGATCGAGCAGCTGGTCGGAGGGGACCCCAAGAAATGCGCTTACTTCGAGATCTCGGCCAAGAAGAACAGCAGCCTGGACCAGATGTTCCAGGCTCTCTTCGCCATGGCCAAGCTGCCCAGTGAGATGAGCCCCGACCTGCACCGCAAGGTCTCGGTCCAGTACTGCGACATCCTGCATAAGAAGGCGCTGAAAGGCAAGAAGCTGCTGAAGGAGGGGGGCCGGGGCAGCTCAGAGGAGGCGTTTGGCATCGTGGCCCCCTTCGCCCGGCGCCCCAGTGTCCACAGCGACCTCATGTACATCAGGGAGAAAGCCATCGGTGGTGGGCACAGCAAGGAGAAGGATCGCTGTGTGATCAGTTAGGAGCTTCCCCCACCATGGGAAGGAAGGAAAGAAGGAAAGACTGGAGGGGGGAAAGATGCTTGTTTCCGAATTGAGTTTGGGCAGGCACCCACCCAGAGAGGGATTCGCCTCTTCCCCAGTTTCCCTTATCCCAAGGCATTGCGTTCACCATCTCCCTTCCCTCTGGGGGGATTTTGGGAGGAAGGGATGCAAAGGGGGAGGCTTAGGAAGGCAGGATGGGGATCTCATTGGGAGCAGCCTCCTCCAGGCAGAGAGACAGGGAAAGGGTGAGCTGCTGGGCAGCCAGATGGGAGGATTAGTGCGGAGGGCACGGACTTTGGTGTTTCTTTCCCTCCCAAACCACCCAGGCTGCAGGAGGGAGGGCAGGGACCTGCCAGCGCCCGCTGGGGGGTGCGGGGTTGGTTCCTGTTGGCTTGTGTTGACTTCTTACCTTGAGAAGCCGTGCACGGACTCTGGCTCTGTGTCCTGTGTGGGTCTGTGTCTACGGAACACGTGCGGAAGACGCCCCGAAGCTGTTGCAAAGGCATTGAAGAGTTACAGTCCCGATGGACCGAAACACTGACTCCTGTTTACATTTGTCTTGTCTGATTTGCAAGATTCGGGGGGGGGGGGGGGAAGGGGAAAGGTTTTTAAGTAGGAAACGAATAGCACTTTATGTAGGTCCTGTTTGGCATTGACATGAACAAAAACCTCTTCGTGTTTCTACCGTGGGTGAAACTTTGATGTTTTATTTTTTCTACAGATGAATAAAGTCTTTTTCAAATGACACTTGTGGCTTCTTTCCTTTTGAACCAACTCCTGCTCGGCAGAGCCCAAACCCCGCTCTAAGACACTAAACCCCTCTCAATTCAACCCCTTTATTACCCCCTCTTCTCCCAGTGCAAAGGTTTCCATCTCTGCAAGCAGTCAGGGTAACAAGAGGCCATGCACCGAGTTAGTTACTCAAACGTGTCTCCGAGCCAAGACTCTTTCCTCACTCCACTAACGCCAAGTGATGATGGCACCAGCCCCACGCTGTGCTGGCCATTGGCATGTCATTCAGTGCAGCAAGCCCAGCAGCCTGACATCACATCGTTAGAAAGAGCTGCTTGTGTTTCATGCTTTTCCCCCCATTAACTAAGCACCCTTTAATGATGTCAACTGAGAGTGAGTCACTTGCACCCCGGTTGGGGTATTGTTTTGATGTTGCAATATGAGTGAAGGAAGTGCTTTGCGCCAAAGGTCACCTTTGCATTTGTATGGGGTTTAATCTCTTAAGGAGTTCGTAGGCATTGCTAGAAGGGAAAGGGGAAAGCTCTTCAAAGAACTGCTGTTCCTGGCTCCGGCTTCTGCTGCGGTTCATTTCCAGCCCCTTCAAGCAGCAGAACAAATACATATTAATGGCAAAGAGATTCTACTGAAGCCATAAACCGAACGTGGGCGAGTGAGATGCAAACCGAACCTGCCTCAGTTTCGGTTGAAACTTGGATTCAAGTTGCCAGAGTTAACTTGTTCCTGTGCTAAGTGCCAGACAGTTCTTTGGAAGCACACTGTTTCTTCCAGCTCTGCATATGCCCTGATTTCATAGGAACAGCAACTGGCAACAAAAGGCAAACCCCCATCCAGGAGTGAGACAGGAGAATTTATTGAGCTGGGACAGGCAATGGTTGACAGAAAGGTAATTCCAGTAATAAAAAGAGTGTACATTGTGCTGTGTTTATCTTGGTGTTCTGCTTTACTCAGAGTTTACACACTGGCACCTGCACAACGAAAGTACTAGCAGAGTGGAGACAGAGCAATCTCTAGGTTCCAGGTGAGTTGCAACCATTCCAGCTCTCAGCGAGCAGAATTGCTTGTGTTTTGGGATAGGAAAGGGAAACCATACACAAACACACGTTTGCTTCTCTGCTTTTGAAGGCGCGAGTGTTACCCACCCTTTTTCACCTCTTCCACTACCAACCCGCACCATCACTCAGAGAACCGGGAGATCCAAGGTCCCATCACATCTTCTATAGTCAACAAGACATGGTGCTGCTTATTGTCCTCTGCCACTGTGAGAGCCAACAGCAGGAGGACAGAGGCGGGGAGCCCCAATATCCATCTGAAGGTGATACAACACTCACGGGCTTTCCATCAGCCACTGGCAACTGTTCTATTGCACAAATGCTTGTTGTTTGTGGGAAGGCCCTGGAGCACTTTGGATGTGGAACTGACCCGTCCTGTTGAGCCTGACTTCTGTCACGTGTGGAACAGCTAAAAGCTCTTATCCCTTCTGCCCTCTGTTTTGATTCTGCTTGCCCTTCCTCGAAGAGGAAAAGACCCAGGAGCTGGGCCCAGGCCTACGCATGTCCTCTGTGCTGCCAAAGTCCTGCCCCTGCCCAGTCCACATCCACTCAGTGAATACACAAGAGAGGCAGTCTGGCATTTCTAAATCTCTGCTTGCTTCATCTCAGACACAACCACCACTTGTTTAAAAAGAGAGACATACAGAAGCAATTGAAAGCAATCGTTCCTCTTTCGACACACAGACTGGAAAGTGTTCCAGAGACCCTTTCCAGGAGCAGGGCCAAATGGCTCATGCTTCCCTCTTATGTTTTAAGTGTACAGAAACTCCCAAAGCAGAAAATGCTCCTTTTCCTTGCTGAGGGTAACCAGCAGGTATTTTGACCCATAGTGAGGAGAAAACATCATGTCTCCTGCTTGCTTCAATGTAAAGAAAACAAACCTCCCCCTCGCAGAGAAGAAACAGAAGACGTATAAATGTACAGTCCCACAGCAGATCAAAGTGAACAGTACCACTGCCATCATCGTATGTGAAACACAGTGCTCTCGTTCAGTGCCACATGCCTTTGATCCACACAGGCACAACTTCAGAGCAATGCCACCAAAAGGAAGCATACAAGAAAGAGAAGTAAACTTCTGCCACCTTTATTTCTCCTGTTCAGCCAGGATAGAGGTACCTCGGTATCTCAGACCTGAGAGCAGAGCTGCACCCTTCCTACTCCTTGGGGATTTCAAACATACAAAGGCTCTTGTACTTCTGCAGCAGTTCATTCTTGGTCCGGACCTGCTCCCGCAGGCTCTGCAGCTGCTGTTGCTGCTGCTCTGGGCTCACACTGATGCCAGGCATGGAGCTGATCAGCTTCCTCATCTCCTGGAACTTGTTCTTGAGCTCATTCAGCACCTGGTGAACATCCTGGCTGTCCTTGTCCATGCTGCAGAAGAGAGAAAAGCAAGCACCATTGAATTCTCCTATTGGAAACACCCCTTCAGCTTGTGGGGGTGACTGTTATTTCCAGTATAACCAGGGCTTAAACTGGAACTCACTGGGCAAATTTCACTCTTGGTATCTAGCTATACACACCTAATTCATCTATCCCAATGAAATGGACACAGATAGATACACAGACTGCGTAACCTCTGGAGCAAACTGGTTTCCTGCCGATTTCCAGTTACCCCAGGACCCATCAATGAGATCAGGAGCTGGTCTGCAGCTTTAAAACATTATCATGGAGCAGGCTTAAATTCTCCCTCTGTTTGAACTCCCATCTCCCTCTTTGGGGAAGGTGAGATTCCATACGTGTGCTGTGTGTAGGCCCCTGGAAACAAAGCTCTCAGTCTCACCCATGACCTGTTGCTTGCTGTAATACAACGAAAAAGATCAATGCAGTCAAACAGCTTGATGGCAGAAAATAGAAACTGTTCCCCAAAGTATCCGAGAGTATCCAATGGCAGAGAAAATGGCACTTTGGAGCTTTCAAACGACTCTCTGGGGATGTACACCTCATAAAGGAGAAGCGACAGCTTATTTTTCTTGTCCTTTAAGAGCAGCACAATCAGTTCTGCAGCCAGCTCTGGGCTTTTCAAGCATCAGCGTTGTCTGAGGCAGCGTCTGCCCTCAAACCCTCATTAGTATCTGCCTCAGCTTTGTTAGCACCAGCGAGAAGTTTCCCTGATTCCAGGCAAAAGCAAGTCCCCTCTTCCAGGGCGCCTGTTAATAAGGAGAGAGGGATTCTAATGGTCTTTGACAACTCGGAGCCTGTTCTATAGCCAGATCTAAAAATAAACCTGCTTGGCATGACCAGCGTAGAGACGGGCTCGATTATAGACTTTGGGGAACCGTGCCATGGCTGAGAGCAAAGCTTTTAACCAGATGGTGGCCGCTTGTTTCAGAAAGCCTGCTGGAACAAACCAGTCATCACTCCCTCCTAAAGAAAGCTGCAGCTGGTACTAGAATGGAGCCCCATTACGCAGGCCTTCCCGGTCAGGATGGCAGTGGAAAAGTACAGGCACACATCCACACAGAGCCCTGTGGCACATCTGGGGATGGATGGGTTGCTGGTGCCTTTCATCTATCGTAGCTGCAGGCTGGCTTTGAGGGGGATGTTCTTCCCGTTCCAGGAATCCCCAAGTCTTGTTCCCTTCCCCACAAGTAGGGAGCTGGTGGCTGGCTGTGTGGTTGATCCAAAGGAATCAGGCTTTTCCCCTGCTGGGTGGTTTTCCTGCTGGATCAAGCCACTGAAATGACTCCTTCTCTGAGGGCATGGACAGGCAGGGGTGAGGAAGTGGGGGAAGAGACTGCCTGCAGTAACACAGGATTGAACACAACATCCAACCACAGCCTGGGCTGATGGACTAAGCATAAAACCTGCCTTAAGGCACAGTGTTCTTCATTACAGCACCACAGCCCACCACTGGTGGAGCCATGTGCTGGGACCTCAGCGGTGATGCCATTTGACTGTACAAGGTTGAAAATACCAACAAGCCCTGCTTGGGGAAAGTGTCTCCGGACCCAAACAACAGGAAAGAGCACATGTCCTTGAGTGTAAGCAAACTGATGCGATATATCCTCGCTCCCAAGCAGAGTCACCTTGGAGATGTGTCAAAACAGCAGGGCTGGGCTCTGCGGCTAGCGGCGGTGTTAAAGGAGAATACATTTGCCATCTGTCAGGGACACATCCCATCACCTCTGAGGTCCTACCTGTCTGCAGCACTGTTCAGCGTACCTACATCTGCTCCAGCAGGAAATGCTGTGCGTGAAGCCAAGGAACGCAGCTGGTTAGTGGGATGGCTGCTAATAGTGGGTGACTCAGGGAGACAGGGCACAAGATATCCTAAGGACTGTTAACTACGGGTCACCATGACTTGCTCAGTGACATACAGGAATCTGGGAGGTCTCAGGTCACGGTTATTGCTCACTTATGCACCTGCATGCACTCAGCAATGGGTTTAGCCTCACTTGTGTGGTCTGGATAGAACAGGCAGGACTGAGGTCGCACCCCCAACACAGTGGGGAAACAGAGGCAATCAGAGGGTTTGTGTTCTCACAGCCATTCCACACCTGCACCAATGTGTCGGGGCGGGGGGGGGGGTGTTCAGCCTTTCCTCACCACAGCTCAGGTTTTGGAGCCATTAAGGGTGAACCTCCCTCACCTTTCAGACACGCTTGACGTAAGTGAAACAGCAGCAGGACACAAACCAGCCTCAGCTCCTAACTAAGAGCACAGGGAAAGGACAGCCAGGACCACAACCAGAAATTCATGCTTCCCATTCCCTCTGCCTCACTCTATAGTGTACAGGTGAAAGCCTGGAGCTGGCCTGGATGGGTTTCCATGGCAGAACCATGACCTTACTGGAACCTTCAGCATCTCTGAAGGGGTTATCCTAGGCCATATAGAGCACAGGTCTCCAAACCCTAGTGCAAGTACCTTTGATCTTACAGTGCTTATCTTGAACCAGGATGAGAACAGTTCACCTTGTACCACCCCAGAAGCCATCCTTCTCCTTACAGCTCCCCAGAAATGGGCTGTATTCCTGCCCTAGCACCACCTGTACTTTCTGAGGCTGTTATCAGCCACGTAAGACTGTTATCTGCGGCAATAACCCAGTGCAAGTACAACACTTCTGCTCCTGGCTTTTAACGGTGGGGCAGTGTCCCTGGGCCATGGGAGCACCTGCACTGCTTGGGAGACCCAAACACCCCCCAGGTACTGCCATGACTCAGAGCAGAGATGCACTTGGGGCTGTGCCAGCCCTTCCCAGGAATTCCAGCGGGGGGGAAAAGGGCAAAGGAGATGCCGGGAGGTGTGACCTCATTGCCCGGTGACTCATCCAGGGCACCTGAGGATGTTGGTGGTTGGAGAGTATAATTAGAAGGGAGATCTCATTGTCCTGCTCCCCATCCATGGCACCCCAAGGACGCAGGGGGCTGGAGAGCATCAGTAGAGGGTGATCCCATTGCCCTCATCTCTGCCCGAGGGCACCCTGAGGGTGCAAAAGCATGGTTAGAAGGGGGGCCCCACAGCCCTGCTTCCCACTCAGGGCATGCCTGAGGATCCTGGGAGTGGGAAAGCATCATCTGAGTGGGGGACTCCATCCCCATTCCCTGTCCATGGCACCCTGCGGATGCTGGGGTCTGGAGAACATCACTGCGGGGGGAGCCCATCACCCTGCTCCCTGCTCAGGGGCGCTGAAGGTGGGGAAGCATCGCCAAAGGGGGGACCCCATTGCCCCACAGCATCACTGGGGGGGGGGTTGGGTGGTGTGCGTGTGAGGTGCCGGGGCGAGGCCCGGTGCCCGCCGTTACCATTTGATGATGTCGTGGACGAGCGGCAGGAAGGAGAACTCGTGCGCGGGCGGCGGCTGCGGCGGCGGCTTCTGCTCGGCGGGCGGCTCGGATGGCGGCGGCTCCTCGGCGCTGCGCCCCGCAGCCCCCCCCGCCGCCACCGCCGCCGAGGCCATGGCGGACCCGGGCCGGCAGCCGCGGCGCCGCGTAGTGACGGAGCGGGGCGGGCGGAGCTCGGAGCTCGGCCCCGCCGCACGGCCCCGCCCGGCGCCTGCGGCCGCCTGGGGTGGGTCTGCCCCCGGCCTGCGCCTGGGCCGGCAGCGGGCTGAGCCTCGGGCTTGCCCCTGGGACGGGGCCTGCGCCGGGGCCTCGCCTGGGCCTTCCCCGGGCGCTGGTGTGGGCATGGGCGGGCACCGGGTCGGCCTCCGAGGTTGGGTCTGGGGCTGCGCCGGGGACTCGCCTGGGCCTTCCCCGGGCGCTGGTGTGGGCATGGGCGGGCACCGGGTCGGCCTCCGAGGTTGGGTCTGGGGCTGCGCCGGGGTCTCGCCTGGGCCTTCCCCGGGCGCTGGTGTGGGCATGGGCGGGCACCGGGTCGGCCTCCGAGGTTGGGTCTGGGGCTGCGCCGGGGACTCGCCTGGGCCTTCCCCGGGCGCTGGTGTGGGCATGGGCCGGGAGCGGGTCGACCTCCGAGGTTGGGCCTGGGACGGAGCCTGCCCTGGGGTCTGTCTTGGGCCTTCCCCAGGCACTGGCGTCGGCGTGGGTCGGGAGCGGGTCGATCTCAGAGGATGGGTCTGGGACGAGGCCTGCGCCGGGGCCTCGCCTGGGCCTTCCCCGGGTGCTGGTGTGGGCAGGGGCCGGCACCGGGTCGACCTCTGAGGTTGGGCCTGGGCTTGGGAGGGACCCTGCGCCGCGGCCTGGCCTGGGCCTTTCCTGAGCCTTGGCCTGGGCATGGTCCGGCAGCGAGTGGACCCCAGGCTTGGGTCTGGCCTGGGGCAGGTTCGGGTGCGGGTCTGAGCCGAGCCTGGGGCTTGCGCTGGGTTCGGGCCTGAGCGTGGCAGTGCCCCTGCTGCCCCCTCGGTGCTGCGCCTCGTGCACCCCAAGGGCAGTGAGGAGAAGGGTGCTGGGACCCACCCTACACCCCCGTGCGCTCAGGTATGTGCCGGCGCTGTGCGCATCCCTCCCTTTCGACCCAAAGCTTAGGGGGGAGATCTCCCTTAAGTCAGTCACTGCAGCAGGGGTTTGCTGCCTCTTTCACATCCCAGCTTCCCAATGTGGTTTTTCATTAGCTGGTGTCCTGAGTTTGACTTCACAGGGGACAAGATGTCGAGGGGGATGAGTGATGGGATGAGTGATGGGGACGTGGTCTTTGTCATGCCTTGAAGATGGATGTTAATGTGGGAGCAGGCTTTGCGCCCAAGGGTGGAAGCGTAGTGGGCATTGGTTTAGGGAAAGCAAGCCGGAGTGTTTGCTGAGAGCCTGGCTTGGAAAGTGGAGGAATTCGGAGGAGAAAATGCATAACTTCGTGTTTCATTGGAAATAGCCCTCCCTGCTCAACAGTCATGGGCTGGGAAGGCAATTTCCCTCTTTAAACCAATTTCTTTTGAAAAGGCAAACGAAAGCTATTTATATATCAAATGGGAATGCTGGTAACCATTTAACCGCAAGGAGTATTGACTCTGCTCTAAATATAGCAGATGCAATCGCTCACTTTGTTCCTATTGTCAGGAATAGATCCCAGCTCGGGTACTGATGCTGGAATGTGTGAAGAAGGAGCCCTGGTCCCTGTGGAGAGGCTGGTGGTACTTATGGCCCTTCCCTGAGCCAAGCAGGAGGTGCAGGATGCTGCGTCCTTCGCGTGGGCCTGAGCTGAGAGGTTCATTTCTGTCACTCTTATGGGCTGTTTCTAAAGCAAGGCTTGATTCAGGCTCCATGGGGAACTCTTCCCTCTGCACTGTGCTGAGTTTAATTCTCCCCTTGGCCTGATGGAGAGGGTGGTTAATTGCTGGTGCGTGCCTCTGAGGGGTGAGTCAGGCAGTCATTGGAGCAGGTGACAACGTGCAGATACCATTCAGCTGTGCCTAAAGCACTGTCAATCAGGCTTTCTGTGTGCCATTCAGTTCTCATTTGGGGGTTTGTGTTCCCACAGCAGCTGGAGCACAGCTTTATCTAGGTTGTGTTCCTTCCTGTCACCTCTTTCTGGTGGGGAACATCTCCCTTAGGTGACCCATCTCTGTCCTTTGGGGCTTGTCATGTCTTGTGGCAAATCCAGGGGAGAGTGGAGATGTTTGCGGTAGGGTCGTGGTTCAACAGGCTCCTCCAGCACTGAAGATGCTGGTGAATGGGTTGAGTGACATCCTGTGGTCACCATTTGAGCGTCAGCCTGCACAAGGGCCACAGTAAAGCTGTTGTACGTACCATGACAGTGTGTCCATCTCGTTGGTGAGGGCTATGGGACGAGGTGACACCCTGCTGACAGGTCTGCAAGAAAGAGAAGATGTGGTTTTAGGGGTGCAGAGAAGCGTTGACCTCTGAGGAGCTGTGCTGGTGGACCCTAATCTTCACCTGCCTGTGTGGAGCTCCAATCCGTGAGGCCCTTGTCCCCATGGGATGACTTACGTGATGATCTGGGTCACATCCTTGTAATGCTGGTCTTAACAGGTGTCGTCAGCAACGTGGTCTTCCCCTTCCATTTCGCTTTGTGATCCTGTCGGTACCTCTACCTCGGGTGAAAGGGCTGTGTCTGTCCGCTCTTCTCATATGGAGCTGGTGATGGTCTGCAAGTCTCCCTAATTTTCCAAGCAGGAAAGCTGGGATTTTTCCAACCACCGTCAGTTCCTCAGCAGAAGGGTTTGAATGAGCAGCCTATAAAAGCTCCTAGTGAGGCAGCTAAAACATGAACAAAGACACTTAGTGTTGAATGAGAAGAATAATTTCCCTCTGGATTTGGTAATAAACGTGAAGAGCAAATGATCGACCTGTTCCTCTCATTTGATTGTGGCTCTTTGTATAATTCACTCCCTGGACAGCCAGTTTCTAAGTGTGCAAATGTCTCCGAACCCTCTTATCTTCCACATCTTGAAGCCATCATGTGCACTCATTGCTCATCCAAACATTTGGTTAACCCATTATCCTAAAACCCAGCTGAGCAAATAACCTCTGTCTGGAGCCTCTTCTCTTGGTGCCTATTTCCTTTGCGATACCAATGGTGTTCTTTTTCCATCACTTCTGTACAAATTGTGCCTCTTGTCTGCACCCAGAGGTAACTTGTGAGGGATTTACCACCAGTGCCTTCATTCAGTGCCAGGTAACTCTGCCTTTCACCTTTTCCTTACAATGACTCCATGTTTTCCTATTGATGGGGTGGCATTTCACTGGGTTCTGCTTCTTCGCTGCCGGACCATCTGGAGCTTGTGCTGTTGCCATCGGCTCTGTTATCATTTTTAATATGTGGCTATCACCAGGTTGAACTTTATCTCTTCCTCCTGCACTGAGTTCTCTTAAGCCTTGCTGAGCTGCTGCGCTGGGATAAGTCTGTATTGCTCAGCTGGGAGGTGGTGTCAGGGTTTGTGGCCCCCTGGGGTGGGGTGATCGGAATGAGAAGTTACAGCTCCAGCAGCACAGAAACATTGGACCTTTTCTTTAGGTCATGGCAACTGCTCAGGTTCCTGGCCAAGATCCCCTTAATTTTGACCAGATGGGAATTTGGTCTTGGGCTCTGCCCTGTCTTGAGTCTTGGTATCATTTAGGAACCATTTCAGGGCCGTGCCATCCCAAGCCTTTTGGGGGTCATAAGCTGAGCTTCATCCTTTGAAGCAATGTTTTAACCAGAGAGACTGAAGGCCATGGAGTTCTGGCTTCCCCAGACACTCAGCCCTAAACCACCGCATGCTTCCAAAGCTGCTGGTGCCCCGGCTACCATTCGGGTTCAAGATCCATCTGGTGTGAACAAGTAGCACCAAATGCATCCAAACCCACCCCAGTGCCTTCTGGAGCTCACTATGCTTTGGCAGAGCTGCCGGGGAAACTCCTTCAATGGAGAGAAGGAATGTCATTCCCATGGCCAGTGAGATGCCATCCTCCAGGAGAGTGACATCCTCCAGTGCACAGGATAGAGCCTGCTTGTTGCTGGAACTGCAGGGCATTGGCCTGGCCGGGAAGGTCAGTGCTTTGGTGCACTGAGCCTCAGGGGGGAGAATGGGGATGAAGGCACTGGGAGTGGCCAGGGATCTGGTGATGTTCACTGATGCCACCATTGAGCAAACACAGGGGCTGGCCCAGGCTGCGTGCCACCCCTGGAGAGGCACGTAAACCAGTGTGCGGGCGAGGGGAACACAGGGCTGCTTGCGCAAGGACAGCTACGCAGAAGCATAGATCCAGGACAGCAGGCAGCTGGATTAGCTGCAGCCTGACCCATCTCCGTCTTCGAAGCTCACTGCCTCTGTTGGGCAGTTCTGTGCCCATGGGCAGCATGGGGTGTTGGGTCTTCGGAGCCACCAATTCCTTGCAGGGTCCCATCAGGTCATCCCAAGATGAAGTTGCTCCCACTCGATGCAAAGAGGAGAAAGTCACTTTGGGGCGCCCCTGAGGATACCTACCCCTGCAGAGGGAAGTGCCCTTGGTACCACTGGGTAAAACCAACCTCATCCCTACTGGCTGTCAGCTGCAGCACTGTGACAACACCATCCCTGCCATTACTTACAAATGAGCCACAAAACACATGAGGCAGTGGCGTTTGGGCTCGAAGCATTACTGCAAGAGCCTGCACCAATGCCCCAACCTCCTGGATGCACATGTTGGGAAGGTGATGGAGTGGGACAGCATATACGTGTGCATCCCTATACTGCGTCCGTGTGCTCATGCATCTGTGGCTCGCACTGTTCAGAGGGCAGACTTATCTGACTGCTTGTAGCAGACTTGCTACTGGGGTTGCGTTAAGGGCTTTATTGAAATCCCTGCTCCCTTTCTTGGTGGTGTGCTTATTCTGCTAAAGTGGGTCAGGCTTTGTGTGTTTGTCAGGTTCCCTTCAAAGTGTGGCAGGAAAAGCCATTACCTGATGTTGGAGCGTTGCAAAATGGTGCTCTTCGGTTATTTAATGCAGGGGATGAGAGGCAAGGAGCTTTGTTTGGACTTTGTTTTGGCACCTTTAAAATGGCATCAGGGGAAGGTTTTAGCAATTGCCATTTCGCTACAATTGGCCTAATTACTGCAAATAGGCACATGTTATAGGGGCTTTGCAAGATAAACTGGGTGTGCTTGAAGGATGTAGTTTATGTGCCAGAGCAGTGGGTTTCTAGGGCAGCACTGGCAGCTGTGGGAGGTGACTCCCTCTTGCAAAGCAAGGCACTGGGAGATGGGGAAGGCTTCATCCAGCTTCAGTAAGAACCCATTTAATCCTTTTCCTGCCTGGAGCATCCCGTCCCCCTCCTTGGCCACACCAGCAGCTCTCACCCGTGTTTGGGGCTGGCAGGGTGGCTGTTCACTGGTCACACGTCCCTGGCCCCAAGGAACCCAGTTTGCCAAGGGTTTAATGTTTAGCCACTGGTAAACAAAGTGTATCAGAGAGGTTTTGCTGACCAGGTAGCGAAAGTTTCCCGGGAATTTTGCTGGCTCTTGCGGCACAAGGCCGGGATGTGCTCTGCTCGCTTCCGATAAAGTTCTCAATGGAAAATGGCCTAGGGCTTCCTAGAACAGGCTCCCCACATCACTCCAGCTCCTGTTCCCTTGCTCCCCTTGGGTATCAGCTGGTGATCTGGAGCTCAGCCTGTATCCCAAAAGCCTTCTTGCCACTCTGGTTTATCCAAGGAGGAGCTGTTTCTCGGCCTGGGATTGGTTTGGGGTTTTGGCTGTTGGGGCTTGCTTGCTTCAGACTCAAAATGAGGTTTTCAAGCAATGCCAAGGGGAAAAGAAGAACCCTTCTGGTTGTTCTGACTTGTGAAATGAGTGAAGTTGTCCTTTACGCCTTTACCCCATGGGCATTTCTCAACCAGAAGCCTGACTTTTTACCCTAGAGGAATGGTGCCTGAAGCCCAGCTCAGGCTCAGTGACCATCAGGTGCCCATAGGCTTGATCCAGCTTTTACCCGTTTTACCTTGTGGATAAAGCTGGGCCCAGCCTGGCTTCTCCTGCATCAGAGGGAGCCCAGAGCATCACGTGAAACAACTTAGTCCGTAACAGCATCTTCTAACCCTTGCATGGCTCAGCCCATTTCATCGCTAATCTGAAGGCAAACAAACGTCATTAGAGGGCATTTGGCTCTCAGATAAGCACTTGCCTGGCCTTGCTTTTACTCCCACACAAAACCAGCCCCCTTGGCACTGCAGGAGGCTCTTTGGATGCTCCTGCTGCATTTTGCTCTTGCTCCATGGTCATGGTGGGCCCTGGCAAGGCTGGGTACCACATCCCTCCTGCCTGGGGGTTACACAGGGAGCTGGCTGCCAGCTGGCCCATTCCAGTGTCTCTCAGCAACTGCAGAGCTAATTGCCATAAGTCTGATTGTTCCTGCTGGATAACGAGCAGTCTGCATCATCCTCCCCAGCTGCAGAGAGCATCATCTGAGTTGCTATTTCAGGGATGGAAAGCGGCTCCTCTGAACTGGGAAAGGCTGGTCCAGGCTGGATGCGGCCACCTGAAGCTGACAGCAGCATCGGTTTGTGATGTGCTTTGGGGTAAGATGTGGGTCAGGGACTATTCCCAAGAGGCAGCCTGAACATAAGGATGTGCAAACCTCATCAGTGTGCTGAACATGAGCCAAATCCGCAGGGAGTCATGTCCCACCCGGACACAACCTTGTTCCTACGGGATGCAGAGGGCTGTAAGTGCATGTGCACATGCATGGATATGGACACACATGGATGCACAAAGCCACTCCCACACCAGGAACCCATGGGCCTGTTTCTGGGCTGACCCAGTGTGTTCCTGCTCCAGCCTCCCAATGGAGGGCTGCAGTTTGAGCCTCTCCTTTGTACAGGTGCTGTATCCATGAGCTCTTTAGGATGAGGGATCTCTGAGGTCCCTCTTTGATCCCTTTGCTACATTTTATGATGTTTTTAACTACCAGGCTCATAATCCAGGCAATTGCAGTGGGGAGCAAGGCAGAAACCTCCTCCCCTTAGAAACAGAAGAATTTGCCTTTAGAGTGCCCAGTGTAATGTTCTCATACACACCACTTTGCTGCCTGTCCGGTGGTGCCCCTCATTTGGGGTGATGCTGTTGCAGGCAGCAGGGCTTGCCATAGCCTCCTCGTGCTCTTGCACTGGGCAGACCTGCTCCATGCTGTTGAGACACATGGCTGGGGCTCGGACCGCAGTGAGCATCACTCTGAGCAATGGGGAGGATGAACAAGGCAGAAGCTCCTGACTGGGCATTGATTTCTGCTCCACCAACAAGCTCTCTGCAAGACCCAAGAACCTGCCGCCTCCTGAGCAGGGCTGACCACAGCAAAGGCTGCTCTGATGCACAAGGCTTGCTTGGGGAGTGTTAGAGCGAGCTGAAAGCACAGCGCTTTGCTCTCTGCTCCCATCCAGCACCTGCATGGCTGCTGCTGATTGCTCGGTGATGTGGGATGTGCTGAGCAGCAGCTGCAGCATCCCCAGGCTGCTCATAGAGTGGTTTGGGTTGGAAGGGACCTTAAAGCTCATCCAGTTCCAACCCCTGCCATGGGCAGGGCCTGCCTTCCACTAGAGCAGCTTGCTCCAAGCCCCTGTGTCCAACCTGGCCTTGAACACTGTGTTAACCCTCTGGGCTTTTGGGGCTTGCAGAAGCTTTTAAACACCTTTTCCCCTTCCTCTGCTCCAGAGATTGGAGCCACAGCCCAGCAGTGAGGAGGCGATGCTGGGCATTGGGGTCTGTTCTCCGTGACTGCAGCCAAGCTGCCTTCACCATCCCTGCCGTGGGTGCTGGAAGGGGTTTGAGGGCATCAGTGTGGCATGAAGATGTAAGGCGAGAGGTTTTGCTGCCAGGTTTTCACTTGTGCCCCTCCTGTGGTGCACAGCCCCCTGGAAATGGGTTTGCAGAGGATGCTGCTGAGCTTGCCTTGGGGAAAGGGTGATTGGGGCTTGAGATAAGAACCCCGTGAGCTGCCTGGGAAAGCAGAGAAAGGAAAAGATGTGTAAGGGCAAGAGAGGGGAAGAGATAAGCGATGAATCCGGGCTGGAAGCACGAAGCTTCCCGCCTCCCTGGCGCCATGGGGCTGCAGGGTGGCCGGATCCGTGCCCTGACAGCCTTGGATGGAGCCAGCCCTTTGGCAAAGCCTGCATACTGCCAGAGCTCAAGGAGAGCCATGGGGGAGCCCTGTGCCAAACCCTGTGCTGCAGAGAGCAGGGAGGAGGCAGCTCTATCCAGGGACATGCTCCGGCTTCCAGGGGCTGCGAGGGGATGGGGTGGTGGGGATGGCTGCCCCCAGGGGTTCCCAGGGTTGCCACTGTGGAGCACAGGATTTGGCAGGTGCCATGCTTGATGTGGGGAGGATGCTGATTGAAGTCAATGAGCTTGTTTTATGACTACAGTATTATACCTTGGGAACAGGAATGTGCTGCCTTTCATATCAGCTCAAGCTTTTGGGCTGGGGCAGGTTTTGCACCGAAACAGCCTGTCGAGAGGGGGTTTTGATGGCTGAGAAGGGAAGGACCATCCGCAGGCACCAGCTGGGCCCTCGTGGGCTGATTCTTCACGTTGTCTCCTAATTACAGTTCTTCCTGTTCTCTCAAAGCCAAAGATGCAATTAGCTGGAGGATGGGAAACTGTGGGGGGCCGGGAGCAGCCTCCGGTGCTGGATCCCTTCTCCTTCCAACCAAACCAGCCCCTGGCAGTGCTACTGTCACTGTCCTGTGATGTGCTGCATCCACTTGGGCATTCCAGGAGGAAGAGCAGGTGCTGGCGGCAGCTCCTCTCTCCCATCCAACCACTCTGCAAGCACACAAAACCTCTTCTTCCCTGCCAGCTCTGTATTTGCAGCCACTGTATATACAGTCTAATCCACCCACAGGGTATCCAGGCTGTACTTGGCCAGGAAGGACAGAACATCCTTGTGATTGGAAAGGTCAAAATGAATGTCAATACCCTGTCAGCTTGAGGCAGTAAGAATGCCACAGCTGCCTTGGGGACACAGGGTGCTCGGAGGAACAGCCTTGGCTGTCGGGTACGCAGCTCCCTGCACAATAGGCATAGGGTCCCGTGTTCCTGGCTCTGGATCCCAGCCCTGCCTCCTGCCCACAGCTCTAGTGCAGGGCTTTCCTCCCTCCACAGCGGCTGGGCAAAACACAGCTCTGGGATCTGGAGGGCAGTGAGTCCCTTGGAGCCTTGGGGGAGCCAGGCTGGATCAGGACCAGCATCCATTCCCATCAGACCTCCTTTTCCTCCTGGATGGAGAGAAACTGCTGTCACTTCAAGCTGGGCTGGGCTTGGGCAGAGAGCTGGGGTTGATTTCCAGGTGTCCCTTGAGCTCCCAGCCCTGTGCCTAATGATTTTCCCTGTTATGATCCCCGCAGCAGCACGTGCAGGCACCGAGCATGGGGCCGGGGATAGTTCAGAGCCTGATGTGGTGATGGTAAGGCCACGCTGCTGTGCTGGGCTTATGGACCCTTTGCATTTCATCCCAGCAAGAGGGCTGCTTATGAAGCCCCCAGTGCTGGCAGCAGCAGCCCCTCTATTGACGGCCCTATCTAATGAGGGCAAAGCCTTGCTGGGGCTTGGGGGATTTAGAGGTGGATTAGGAAATCCCTTGGTGGCAGCACAGATCCCAGGAGCTGATGACATTTTGCAGCAGAGCTTCGGAGGCTTTGTGGCCACGGTGGGTACAGGGGATCCATGGAGTGGTCACATCATTCCCATGCATCTTCCTTTCCCTCTCCCCATGCAGTGCAAGGAGAAGGGATGAGGCGCGAATGTGGGTGCAGGATACTCCAAACAGGAGGTTGGGCTCCTGGCTCTCCTCAGCCAGGCAGGAACGTCATTCCCTGCGTATTCCGAGGCCGGTGGGAGCTGGCAGTGCTGCCCAGCCTGGCCGGGCTCGCACGGCCCCGACCTTTCCGGCTTTGAAAACAGGACGGGAACAAGGCGCCCTTTTGTTTCCAGCTCGGGAGCTGGAACGGGACCTTCGGCTGTTCCAGCATCCCGGCGGCTGCGCTCCGACACCATGGGCAGCATTGCTGCACCCTTGCGCTTGTTCCCATCCCGTCCTTCGGCGGCAGAGCCCAAAGCTCTCCCCGTCCTCTCCATTAACCCAGGGCCACCGGCAGGGCCGAGCAGCTCTAGTGAAGGACCAGCTTTGATGTGGAGACCCCATCGGCTCTCGCTGCAGCTCATGTGCCTGGTAAGCCCCAGAGGGGTCAGGGAGTTTGTGCCACGGCTCCATGCAAAACGTGACTGTTGCCCTCAGTGGCACAGGGCGCTGAACTGGAAAACCAGCGTAGCAGGAATGTGGGTGCCCCCCACCTTGTCTCACCCCTAAAACCCAGCTTGTGGCCAGCAACTGGGCTGTGCTGTGGGGACACAGGCAGGGACAGGGAGCAGATGTGGCTTGCAGCAAAGCCGTGTTTATTATCTCCATAACATGGGGTCGAGCCTCACGTGGAGCCATGGAAAGAGTTGGCTGGTTCTTACCCAGGGGACCGTCGAGTTATAGAAATTAGGGACAATGGGGACCACCCAAAATGAAGGAGGTGTCCTGGGCAGCCCATCCTGCCATGATGCAGGCAGAGGATGACGAAGATGGTTTTCCCTTCTAGCGTGGGAAGAGCTATTTCTAGAAGAATAAAGCAAATCACTGCACCCCTCTGATAGCCAATAGGGACCTGGCACCGCGCTGTCACCCACTACCTGCCCCGGAGCAGCCCCAAGGACAAAACCTCAGGCGTCTCCCGGCTTCCCGGCTCCTTATCGACCTCCCACACACACAAGTGGAGAAATAATCGGCTGGGTTCCTGTAGATGAGATTGCAGAGCCAGGCGGTGATGAGAAATGACATGGGCTCTGCCACGCCGGTGCTCGCAGCAATCGCCGCTGGCACGGATGCTCCTCCGGCACTTCCCGGCAAATCCCTGGGATGGGGCTGATAACTGCCCGGGAGCCAGCAGCAGCTGCCCCTCTCTGTGCCGAGAGCCTGTTTAATCCTATTGAGTGACAAAGGCAGCCCCCTGCGCTCAGGCTGTCTGCAGCAGGCGTCACAGCAAGGAAACGGGATTTGCTAAGAGCAGATCAAGCTTCCTGGGTAATCTCAGCACTTCACTAGGAAATGTAAAGCCTGTTCTGCGCTGCCGCAGAAAGCTGCTGCGAGGCTGTTTGTGTGTCTGTGGTCCCAAATCTCCCCAGATCCTTCTGCTGGCACAGCTAAGCCGAGGCTGGGTGAGGACAGGTCCCCATAGGCCAGGAGCTACTATGGAGCTGGGAAGAGGAGGGTTTGTAAATGTGGGGCTGGGGAAGGAGTGGGGGCCCCCGGGACAGCTCCGTCACTGTTGCCTTTGGCCGCAGCCCCTCCAGCATCACCCTCCAGTGCTGTTTATTCCTGCCCTGTGCCCCTATTGCCCTCGTCAGTCCCTTTTCCTTATGCTGGCACAAGGATTCACTCAGGAACCGGGTCAGGGAGTGCATCCAGCTGGAAGCATCAGCCCTGCCAAAGGTTTGTGCCCTGGGTTGTCCCTGCACAGGTCTGGCTGGATCAGTGCCGTGGTGCCAGCTCTCCCTTGCTCCCAGCTCCTGTTTGTGCCCACAGGGAATATCATCCAGTGTGAAACACATGATCTTTGTTTTTGCTGCCTCAGGACTGAACCGTTGCCCTCCCCAAGGATGGGTCCCTGAGCGCTGGCAATGTGCTGTGATTTATGGTGGAGGTGGAGCAGGACGGAGCCAGCATCAAAGGAATCCCAACATCAGGACTGTCCTGGCATGACCCTGTATGTGGCCACGCAGTTCAAAGCCCTAGGGACTTAGAAGTGTCGTCTGAGGACAGCGGTGGCATCCATGGGATGGGTGACAGGGTACATGGGTTGGATAAAACCAGATGTGAGATGTTCAAATGCACATTTTGCCTCTGTTTCAGGCGTTTGCCTCTCTGCCCCTGTCCAGAAGGGACACAAGGATACCCAAAGGCAATAGGAATCAGGGTGAGTGGCAGCAAACGTGGTGTAGTACTAAGAGAAATCAGCTAAGAGATACAGCAGAGCAAAGGGGCCGTGGAAATAAGGGGCTACTGAGTAACCAGGGCCTGGGGAGCGAGAAGGGAAGAGGGCAGAGTAGGTCCTGAGAGCTGAGCCCAAACCCCAACCACTTCCCTTTGCTGCTGCTGCTCCATTCCCACCTTATCAGTGCAGGGCTCTGTGGCCAGACCAAGCACCCCCCATGCACATGCAAAGGGACCCAGAGGATGAAATGAAGGCATCGTGTCTTCCGCAGGGTGTTGAAATCCAACCCTGGGTGCCCCCAGGCAGCTCTGCTCTCCCTGCCCTCCTCCTCTCCTGGGTGAGAGGTCTGTGGTTGCTCAGCTCTGTTTTCTAACCATGGATTTGTTTCCCTTCCAGCTGGTTCTTTGTTTTCATTTGCAAAGCCATGCAGAACCACTTTGGCTGAGAGCAGGTGAAAGCCCAGCACTGGTGCCTGCACCAGTTCAGACCAGTAAAGAACTGGGTATCCTGCTTGCGGTTGGGATGGAGCATGAGGGGACATGGAGAGGTCCCCGTGGTGGGATGGGGTGTGGAGGGTTGGAGATGCCATGAGCTGGAGGAACACTTGCTGGGGTATGGAGGGGTCACACCAAAGCCAGCACTGGGGACCACCATCCTCTGGGGACCTCAGGAGGGAGCTGAGACCACCAGGATGGGGCTGTCCCTGTTCTGAACCCAGGGCCGGAGTGTTCCCACCTCCCACGTCACCAGCATCCCTCTTGGGACAGTTGGGGACAGTGGCTGCCCTCCCAGAGAGCTTTTGGTGATGAAATGCCTCTTGAGCATCTCTGTACCCATGCAGTGAGACACACAACCAGCCCCTGCCCAGCTCATGCTCTTCCTGCTGGGTTTCTTCCAGCCAGTGACTTATTGGAGGAGGAAAGAGATGATTTAGCCTTAATTCATCCTTGAGGTAAAGAGCTGGCAGTCTCTCTCCATAGCCCCAAACCTGTGTGGATCCATGGTGATGGGATCCGTGTCTCTGCGCATCCCTCTGCTGTCATGCTCCCGCGAGATCCCTACTGCCATGTGTGAACCCGTGGGGACCCCCTGCAGGATGATGACAACTTCCAACACAATTCCCACTCACTGGAGCCTTTCAGGGACTTGGCAAACCCCGGATCAGCCCCATTTTGGGTCCTCTCCAGGCTGATCCCGGGCAGAGGGAAGGCAAAGGGCTCCAGCACACAGAGGCTGTGCCAGCCCCATCCGGGTCCCAGGTGCTGGTGAGCCACAGGATTGTACTCACAGGAGTATTTACCTGATTGTTGTTGCTGATAACAGCCTTTTACAGCTCTTACCTGGGCTCTCTGGGAGAGGTGAATCAGTTCAGAGCCCTAAGGAGAGAGAAGGGAGGTGCACTGAGCTAAAAGGGAGTTTGTGGAGAGCCAGAGCCAATCCCTTCTGCTTCCCGGTGGGTATCAAGGCAGGCATCAGCACGCTGGGAGAGCCCATTTACCTGCCACTTACCCCCCACTAATACTTGCTGGACTCCAGAGCTCATTTTCACCCAAATTACACACAGAGGCAGAAGTCAAAGGGCTATTTCTATGCATGGCAAGAGAATTGCTGATGGAGAAACAGCTCCTGCTGAGAAAAACACAGCAGCGGGAGCACAGCCCTTTACGAGACACCGGAGCAGCTAACTTCATGGGGAATCTGGCTTCCTTGGGCTGCCTGCTCATGGCATCGATGGGGTTGGTTTGTTCTGGGTTCGAGATAATGGTCAGACAACAAAATGCTTTGGAAGCATCAAAGGATGATTCCAAAGCCGGAGGGGGCTCCGGCTGGGAAACGTGAGCGTGGCGCAGGGTGTTTGGAGAACATAGGGTTCCTGCGATTAGCCTGCTCATATGACTCAATATATAACCACCAGTTACACACTAGACTTAATCTTGGGTCAAAAGTCATGGATAATTCAAACCACGCAGAAAATGTGGATCTCATGCTTGTTGGAGCTGTTTTTTCCCTGTTATTCCTTGTTGGCGCCCAAACAACCTCTGCAAAGCAAATGCACCCTGGCCCAGAGCAACAGTGGGTCTGTGTTACCTGTGCTCCCGCTCCGGGAGCTGCCTGCATCCTGCATCCTGCATCCTGAGTCTTGTTTCCTCCCAGGCACTTGCACAGGGGAGGAAAAGGGATTATTCACGCTCCCGTTGGAAGCACGGCATCAATCCTCAGCCCTGTTAGTTTGCAGGTGACTGTAGTGAAGGAGCCCTCCTCACTGCACATTACCAGGGGTGAGGATGCTGCTGCTGTCTCCCTGTAGCACGCCGGCTGCCTCACTCAGTGCATTCTGTATTTCACTTGGTCACTCTTGGATGCTGCCCCAGTTTCTTGCCTGGGTAATTTCTTTCCCCACCGAGCGATGAAGCCCAAAAGATGCCAGCGGGGATGTTCAGGGATGTCCTGCCTGGTTAAGTTAACTTAACTGCTCTGCAGTTCTGGCATGGGATGGGAGAAGCATTGATGGCCCTGTGCGCCCACAAGCGCATCACTGCCTTACACAGAGGCAGCATCCACGGTTTCCTGTGAGCTGCTTCTCTGATGAAGGCTTCACCTTCAGAACACAAGGATGGTTATTTGTAGGGAATGATCGTCCCATCTGCCAGTGGCAGCAGACGTCATTGCCTGGCTGTTGCATGGGGACAAGGGCCTGTCATGGACCGCGGCTGAGATCATCCATCACTGCACCTCCTCTGTGCCTCGGTCCCCTCTTAGGTCATTAGGAAGGATGAGTGATCTCTCCCTTTCCTTGCAAAGCCCTTTGCTGTGCAGTGACAGTGAGAAGGATGCAAATAGCCCCTGCAAGCACGAGAAAGCTTTTCCCCATGGGAACACAAAGCAGCAGCATGTCCATTCCGCAATCAGGAGGGGCACAGAAACAACCGTCTCACCCATAGCTGGGTATGATGATGCTAAACAATATATCCGGGCAGTCCTTGCCTGCTCCTGCCCTCGCCATGGAACCAGTGATTCCATCCCGGTGGTGCTGGCACAGCCAGAGGGTTTCGATGGCAAACCGGAGATCTAAGGCTGTGCCGGAGCCAGACAGAGCTTGGGAGAGATGATTCCTCTTCCCAGCCCCCTACATCTGCACAGGGAGGAGGGAAAGCCCTTTGGGACAAGGAAGAGAAAGCACTGGAACAGGCATACGTAGCTCAGTAATAATACTAATGCAAGCACTTAGCACATAGGAGCTTGCAGAGCAGAGTGCTTTACAAACATTAATTAGTGCTGGTAGGCAGGTCAGAGATACGGTGCCCATTTTGCCAACTGTGAAGAGCAGGAGAATCACCCATCTGCCTAAATCCTCTTTAATTTAACCTTGGGACATCCATAGGAAAACCCTGAACCCATTTCAGCATCGGCTGAAACCACACATGGACCCTTCAGCCCCTCTCAGAACACTGAGCCTCTTGGAAGAAGGATGTTATGAAGGGTGTTGGTGGCTTGGATTGTGCCCAAGTATGGACCTGGAAAACACAGGGCATCTGTTTGCCATGTCAATAAACACACAGGTGTAGGCGGGGTGCTGGTGCTTTCCCTCAGGACACGTTGTGTTGCTGGAGCCTTTGGGGTTGGTTTGGGCTCCTCTCACCTTTTGCTGGTTTCTGCTTGATTCGGGGCAGGTTTAGGACCTCTCAGGACACCCTGGGTCGTTAGCAAATGTTAAAGCAGCTGCCAAGAATGATTGGGATGAGGCAGGAGGGTTAAAGCTGCAGCCGGGAGTCAGGGAGGAGTTGGTTCAGTTTTGGTATCACAGGTATAGGATGCAGAAGCCGACGATGCCCTGCAACCAGGATGAGCCAAAGCTGCTTAATTTAAGGTATTTAGTGCTTATTTCTTTAAAGGTACCTACTCTGTATTGCACACCAAGCATCCCTGCAATGCACACTGCAGCGGGGCTTGGCTAAGGACGGGGTCAGGGTTAGAGGCTCAACCAAGGGGCTGGAGTCAAACTGAACACCAACATGAGCCAGGACCCCGAAAAGCCCTTTGGGAAGCGCAGGTATTGCAGGAGGATGGGTAGCTGAGGGCAGCAGCCAGCTCAGATGGAAGCAAAGCTGCTATCACGCCTTGAGACAGAGCACAGGCAGCGGATGGGGCGTGCAGCCGGGGGTGGTGTTCCCTGTACTTTTCCCCCTCTCTCCATGGATCATTCGCAGGCAGGGAGAGGCAGATAGAAGCAGAGGGGATCCCTTCTGCAAGGAGACCCCCTTCAGCAGCAGAAACGTGTTTGTCTGCTCTTAAGCTAATATTGAAACCTGCAGTCCTTTCCCAAACACTGCGTTTCGATTTCCCACTGCACATGAACCCATCAGCCCTACAGATGGAGAAGCGTGCTCAGGCACAGCACTGCTCAGTTTTCTCAGCTATTAGGATTAGTGGCTTTTTCTATTAGGTATGGATTTAAAAGCCTGTAATGCTGGAATTGTTCCTCCTCTCTGGGTGGATGGGTGCTAAGACAGAGCATGGAGGAAAGGGGCAAGTCAGCCTTACAATGGATTTCATTTCTGCTCCAGACAAAAGAGCTCCTGAATCACTTTGAGCACACCTAAATCCCTTGCTGAGCTCAGCTGGACTTGCCTTTACATTGCAATTACACAGATGCTTACATGCTTGGCTAAATCAGAGCTTCCCAATCGCTCACCATCTCCAGCGCCTTTCCAAGTTATCCCCCAGCCCGGCCACCTTTTGGGTCCAGGAAGGTGCCAATGATGCAGATAATGCTGCTGTCAGCAAGATGAGCTAAGCCGGGCCTAAGCCCAGGCTCTCCCTCAGTTCTGCCTTGTGGATGCCTCCCCGGGCAGCTCCCGCATCCCATCTCCACACCAGGTTGTCTTGTTAAGTGTCTGATCCTAACTTCTCTCAATCAGGAGCTGGGCCCGAGCAATTACATTGAAGGAGCCTATTCATCCAGAGGGAGAGCAGGGATCTAGGTTAATTGGGCTGACAACTGAACCCAATCCTTTCTGGTTTTGCCCAGCTTTCCTGTTCTGTATCGCTCCTCCTGCACTGTATCTGCAAAGCTCTCTGCCTCGTTAATTAAGAAGGTAACTGCACCCCGAGGGCTGTTTTGTTCTCCCTTCCCTCCTTCAAAAGCAACAACAGAGAAAGCAGCAAGACTTAGCTAGTTTGGGATGAAGCAGCCACCTCCGAGCAGGATGGAGCTGGTTGGGTCTGACTGGGTCAGAGCGCATTGAGCTGCTGCTGTTCTCATGGGCTTTGGGGAAGCAATGCGTGGTGAAAGCAGGTGCTGGATCAGAAACCCTCCTCCAGGCACGCTTGATGTGTTCGATAGACACATACAAAGCTGGGAAGCATGGAAAACATCGGAGCCTCTAGGGCTGGATGGCTGCTGGGTTGTTGGTGGAGTTTCAGTGCTGGAAATGGAGGGGAGAGATGCAGGTTTATGGCTTCTTAAGACCGCATCCCTAAAGGTTTGGAGGCTTCTGAAATGGTTTTAGCCCACAAGAACTGTTGTAAATGCACAGGGGTCTGATGAGAAGGGGATGCTGGAGTTCAGCATCATGCCCCAAGGCCATGCCAGGTGAAGCAGCAATGAAGAAATGGGTGTCTGCACATGGAGTGGCCTGAGATCAGTGTCCTCCCCTATGATGGGTATTTATGGAGATCAGCGTCCGCCCCTATGATGGGCATTGATGGAGCTGGATGGCATCCCTGGAGCCCTTGTGTCCGTGCCCCAGTGTCTGTATGAGATCGTGGTCAGACCCTTCCCCTGCTTGCCTCCCTGCTCCAGGACTATGAACTGAGCACCTCCAGGAAAGAGCCCTGGATGGGGTGGTTGATGGTTGGTGGGAATAGCGGGCGAGGTGGCCTCGTGCTCGGGGTTGTGGGTCCCAATGGTGCCCACAAGTGCAGCATCAGCAGCCAGGGTTTGGCAGCTTGAAGCCCTGCGCTGCCATGGGCCTGGCCCTGGGGAAGCAGGGAGGAGGAGGTGGCGTTGCTCATGCCTAAACACACCATGTTCCATAAGTGTTTGTTATAACACGGTCGCAAACAAACACTTTGCAGGATGCTTGCCAGGAGAATGGGCTTAATGTGTGGAGCCTTGAAGGACATGAGGAAAGCTGATGCAGCCTATGGCTGTGGGCTCTGATCAGGCCTCCCCAGCACTGCTGCACCAAGGGCAGCTTTATTGCCCTCTGGGGAGCGCATTACTTAAGGCCTTGTGTACAAATAGAGCAGCATTAATCCTACCAGGAGGGAAATGATACCGTAGTGCTGGGGGAGAAGGAGAGGGCAAGAAGAGAGACCAACAGAAATTACCCCAGTTCTGCCTTCCATTGGTACACAAAGTTCTGCCCCCCCCCCCCCCCAACAGGCTCCGGCTTCAGGGTAAGCAGGAGGAAAAAGCCAAGGAACAGCCTTGATCCTTGTGGGATTTGGGGCTTGCAGGGATAGAATGAACAGTATCAGCCCTGGGAGAGTTGTGGGGTCATGGGGGGAGAGCATGGACCAGGAGGCATGGAGGAGACTGGGGGATGCTCTGAGCTGTCCGGGCCATTTTCTATATGGACCCTGTAAACCCCTCATTCCTCTTCTAACCCACAGCCTTTCATGCTTATGCCCATCTCCTTCTCGGCTCCATCCTGCTGGGGGAAGCAAGTTGCTGGGAGGGGGCTCTGTAGCTGCATTCCCAGTACCCCATAGAGCTCTATTTGCCCCTGGCTGCAGTGCCCAGCGGGAGGGATGCGGAGGGCGTTGGGAACCCGGACTGGGATAACCGGGAGGGCTGAGGGCAGGAGGAGGATGGCTTTATTACAGGCAGAGGAGCCAAGCGCTGCTCTGCGGTCCCTTTGGAGGCAGCGCGCTCCTACACGCGATCGCACAGTCCCCTCTAGTGGATGTTTCTCCCGCATCACACGGCTCTCCTGCTCTCCATGCAGGGGCAGCGCTGGGCCCCAGACCCTGATCCCAAGCAGTCATCACAGGGCATCATCCTGCTCCTCTCCCGAAAGTGGGCATGGTGGAAGCAAAGCCGGATCCGGTCACCACCATGGGCTGAGCCATTGCCGCTGCTGCTCCATCTCCATCTGTGTTTTTGGGTGACTCTACCTCCCGCTGTCCCTGTCCCAGCTCCAGCCCACATCACCCACTGCCCCTGAGTCAGGGCTGGACCCTGCAGCTCTTACTCTTCCCTCTATCCAGGCTTCACACCGGCTTGGATTTATATGGGCATCAACCAACATGATAAAGAGCTAACGAATACCCACATGGTGACAGCTTCCGAGGGATCCAGGCACGAGCATCACTTGCTCCCACCCTGCTGGGTCCTGCAAGCTTGGACCGAGGCGAAGTGGGCTGCTCTTGGGGTGAATTCCCTAAGGATTGGATGCTCACACCCCCAGCCCATTCCTGGGATGTCAAGGATCCCACCACCACCAGCCTGCAGTGGTGCTCTGTGTCCAGGGCCAGGGCCAGGTCACCACCATCTCCTTCCCACTCCTCTCCATCTCTGCCTGCCTTGGAAACTGCGCCGGTCACCTGGAAGGTATGTGATATCCTGAGGCTTTGCAAGGGAGAATAAGGCACACTGGAAGGCACAGAGGAGTGGATGCAGTTCAGACCCACAGGCTAGCGTGCATCAGTGGGTTGTGATGCTCCATCGGAGGGATGCGATCCCTCCACCTCGTTCCATCCTTTACTGGGAAACATGGCCATGGTCCCAGTGCCACCGCCTGGCAGGCCCAGGGGAGAGCCAGCCCCTTTTATAGCTTCTGGCACAACACAAGGCACACTTTACAGCTTTATTTATTACAAAACATCTTTAGGAAGCTGATGGCTACCTAAACCCACCCCCTGGGCTCGGTTCTGCCAGCAGGGACTCTGTCTGACGGGGTAACAGCACAGCAGGGCTGCTTCCAGGCTTTTTGGACCCCATCCCCATGCAGGAGACAGAGAATCTACAAACCCCAAACTCCATTTCTAGGGAGCTGGATGCTGACGAACCCCAGTGTCTATTGCAGTGCTCCTCCTCGTCCTCAGCTTTATAGATGTGCATTTGAAACCAGAAGCTCTGTGCATCTTGGCTGGCCACGCATGGGCTTGGATGGTGAAAGGGCTGATCCGCTGGGCAATGCAAAGCCACCTCCTGGTCCCGAACTTGGCGGCAGTGAGCAGACCAGCTTCCTGCTTGGGATTTCTGTGCATCCAGTCGGAGCCTCATGGATGAGAAACCCCAGCTCTGCTTTCAAGTATATTTGGTGTGAATGCGTGTGGTCTCTCCAGCATCACCTTTGTTACCAAGGGGAAGACACCAGCTGGCCCTGGAGACCCACACCCCTTGGGTCTGCCCCAGCTATGGGGGAAGATGGTCGCTTTGGGGCAGCGCATTGCAGACACCCCCTGAACCAAATCCATCACCGGGAGAAGCGCACAGTGGTTTAAACAGGAAAGAAAGAACATCCTCATGGTACGTAACCCACCACCGTGGGCCATCCGTGCTGCCTTCACACACCTGCCCCATCCCAAGATACGGGGCAGCAGAAAGACCCAGATGATGCAGGCTTCATCCCTGGCCCTGCAGCAGCCAGGGAAGGCACCAGGTTCAACAGCACCAACCTCAGTAGCCCCTCGGGATGTGATGGGTTGGCTGCTGCTGCTGAAATGGTATTTGTTGGCTACGTAGCTCTAAGCTCACACAGTTTTTAGCTGGTGAGGGCTGTAGGAGAGAGGAGAGGCAAGCGGAAGGCATGAGCAAGCAGCACGGGGTGGCTAACCCCAGCCAAGCCCTGGCTACCGCCCCTGCCCATGGGGCTATGTGTCCCAGTGAATTCCACTCCTGCAGGCAGCAAGTCCTTGGACCAGGAGAGCAGGAGCACATGGTGGGATCCCGGATGGCCACAGGATCACGGACTCTGAGGTGTCAGCAGTGATGTGCATGAGTCATCGTGATGCAGCCGGTGCATCCCTGGGGCATTGCATGGGGCACGGGTTCCCACTTGGGAAAGCCAGGCTGTGTTCTGCCCTATGGCAGTGCCGTGGGCAGGGATGGGACACCCGGCTCTCCTCAGTAGCTGGGATATGTCTCTTCTGGGACCAGGCGGCTGCTTTCTGGTGATGCTGGTGCCAGCTCAGTCACTGCAGTTCAAGGCCGGACTGGTGCAGAGTCAGGGAGGCAGGAA
This sequence comes from Myiopsitta monachus, assembly GCA_017639245.1. NCBI lineage: Eukaryota > Metazoa > Chordata > Aves > Psittaciformes > Psittacidae > Myiopsitta > Myiopsitta monachus. The sequence continues at coordinate 8,598,235 of CM029926.1, read as the reverse complement.
TGAGCCAGGCAGGGGAGGAAGAAGCTGTGGGCACTGCTATGCAAAAAGCATCCTTGGAGCTGCTCCTTCATCCAAACGGTCCCTTTATGGTACCCAGCTGCAGCTCCCCTGGCTCTGTGCCCGGCACACACACTGTACATGCTGCAGCCTCATGGGCACCTCTGATGGGCTCCCCAGCCTTTAGCAGCAGGGTTCCCCCCAACAACCCCCTTGTGCTAGGTAAAGACTGGTAACAGCATCCATGCGTGTGGCCATGACAGTCCTCCACCAATGCAACCCTCAAGCTGCCCTTTGGACACTTGCGGTGCCTCTGCTTTACCCACTTCCCAGCGATGCTGTAGCTTCTCCACCAGCCCTGCTTTGTTCAGCAGCATGTTCCCAGTGGCACTGCACTGAAGGCTTTAGGATGCTGCGTGGCATTAACGTCCCAGTTGCCTGACCATGGTGGGGTGCAGCACCCAGGATCTTCTGCATGGAAGCAGTGTGCTTGGTGAATGCACACCCAGAGCTTTCCTGGGGTCAGACGCTGCCAGGAGGAGGGAGATGGGGTGATGTGAGCATGCAGCCGGCATGTGCAGACCTTCCTGGCTTTGAAATCCATGCAGCTACCATTAGATCAACGTCTGTCAGGGTGAGCCATGAGCTGCCTGGCTCCCAGGAAGGGCTGGTGCTGGCACTGCTGCTGCCTGCTCACTGTCCCAAAGATTCCCTGGATGAACAGCCCATGAGCAATGAGCAGTTGGGAGAAGAGTCCTTCTCTTCATCCCAAATCAGCTCTAAAGCTGTGGTGCTCCTCAGGGATGGAGGCAAGCAGGGATCCCTCCCATCAACTGGAAGATGCCTCAGGATTCTCTTTCCATGGCCAGATCCACAGGGGAGTGGTACTGTCCCCGTATCACACTGCAGGGTCTCTTCCTGCAGAGAAGCACATAGCTGTCCTGTTGCTTCAACTGAGCTGGTGCAGGGAGCCCGGGCAGCATCTGCCGGCTCCCCCTGCCCTTCCAGCCACCCTTATCCCGATATCCAAGTATGAAGCCCTGTAAGGACCAAACAAACCACCCGTGTGATCCCTGACTGTAACACAGAGGAGGATGGAGAGCTGGTCTGTGCCACGCAGACAGGCTGAGAGTGACCTTGACCATCAGAAACACCAGGACGGCCTCGCAGAGGGTGCAGATGCAGCGTATGGACCCCAAGAACCGGTGGGATATGCTCCTGTTGGCTCCAAGGTGCAGTCCTGCTTCTGCAGCACAGCTGGGCTGGGGTGCTTCAGCTCCCCCTCCTCTTCCTCTCCGCAGCAGGGACAGTGTTTCTGTCCGTCCGTGGTTTCACCCTTCAGCCGGAGTGGCTGCAGCACCGGGTGGCTGTGGGATGCTGGTGTTTAGGTGGCCTGGCCGGGTGGCAGGCGTTTGCTGTCCAGAATGGCCTTCCAGTCGTCGGTCCAGGACTGCAGCCTGCGGCTGGGGGGCTTCAGCTGCAGGTGCTTGTTGTGGCAGGCTGTGAAGAGCACGTGCTCCCAGCTCGGGTGCAGCTCGGCCCCTGCAAAGCAAGGAGAGAGGTTGGTTCTCCGGATAACTCCTCCAGGACACACAAGGAGTGACCTTACTCCAACACAAGGAGCCTGGGGACACAAGAGCCTCATCAAGCAGGGAGGGACCAGCACCCATCACACCCCTGGATGCTGTCAGCCCTTGGGGCTGTCTCTGGTCACTCCTACCACCCTGTACCTCCCTTACCTGTTATATCAGGTCTGTCGTCTATAAGCAGGTCAGCAGAAACCACCGTCTTGTCTCGTGTCAAAACGATCTGCTCCAGAAACTCGGGGCCAAAGTGCTTCTCCACCCAGGCATACTGGAAAGCGAGAGGTGAGCAGTGAGCTCAAGGAAGGCTGATGGACGAGGCTGCTCAGTGGAGCAGCAGCAGAGCACAGCACAAGTCTCCCATACGGAGGACGTCTCTCTCATTAAGTTCATGAGTGGGAAGGATTAGGATGCTGCTGGAGCACACGTTCTTTTATACTCAAGCAGCTTCTGATGTTGTGAGGAGCTACTAAGACCAAGCACCTCAGTGCATGCACATGGCAGAGGCTGGCCAACAGTGGGGCTCTTTGAAGATGCTCAAGAACAAATGTGGTGGAGCAGGAACATAGAACTGCTGTTCTATGGCTGGAAGCATGCAGGGGTCAGCTGGCCTTCACTGGGCAGCACTGTGAGGAACAGGGGTTGGGATTTGGACCTGCTCACCTTCTCATAAGGGCAGTAGCGATACTTCTTGATGGGGCTCGTGCAGATGAACACATCAGTGCTGCCAGGAGGAGAAAAGCAGGGGCAGAGTGTTATTGGTAGCCACCGCTTCACCTCCCTCCATCCCAAACACCACGGGCAGGTTCCTACTCACTCTGCCAAGTTTGCCATTTGCTTCACAGCTTCCACAGCCCCGGGCAGTGGCTCCAGCTCGATGAAGAAGTTCTTGGATTCCCAGATGCTGATGGCTTTCTCCTGGGAGGGAAAAAAGAGCAGTTACTGCACAGGGCTCCTTGCTTACTCTTGCACATGCATCTTCCTCACCCTTTGCTAGGATGGAGGATGGGGACAGTGAGAAAGGTGGGAGCGTTGGCTCCAGTCCCCTCCTGCTAACCTGCCTTGCCTCTGTGGGTGCCTCTGTTCCCCACCAGCCAGCCTGCACCCATTCCATACCATTTAGACTGGAGATCCTCTGGAGCAGTTTGGTTTTGCCTGTGCAGCCCCAAACACAGAGGGAGCAGCATGTTCCTTCTTATCAGAACACAAGAGACTGTCTAGAACCAAATCAAACCCTGGATGTGCATCCAGAGAGGCACTTCCATGCGGATCTGGCTGATGTGCCCTGGTAGCCCTGCTGTAACGTGGTGCTGTTCAGCCACAGATGCTGTCTGGCCTACTTGTCTCAGTCAGATCACCTTAAAATAGCAGCTGGGCTGCTCTCAGAAGAGAACACATATTATAGGATGAACTACATGTCAGGATGAATGCAGATGCTCATCCTCAGGGATGTCTGGGCAAGGTCTGTCAGGCAAATAGAGCACCTCCAGGCAAGGGGTTGAGACACTTAACATCCAGGTCAGCAGCCAGGCTGCACATGGCACAGAGCAGAGAGACTACAGGGAGCAAAACCTTGGGACCAGGGCAGAGACCAGGGGCTGCGTGTGATGGGTTCCAGCTCTACGCGACAGCATCCATCCCCTGCACTCCCTCAAGCAGGCTAGAACTTAGCTGCCAAGCACAGACACTGGCTCCTCAGGGAGGAGAGAGCCTGGTTGCGCTGCAGGATGGCTGTGGGGAGCAGAAGCAGCCCTGTCCTGGTGTTGCAATGCAGCCAAGTAACTGTAAATGCAGATCGGAGAGGGTTTAAAGGGAGCCGTGCCCTGAAGGACTGATCTTCATTTTAAGCAGCTCTGCTTCTGTATTTGAGGTAGGAAAATAGGGACAAAAGGAAGTTAAAGCCTATCCCAGCCTTCTTGTATTGCAAGGGGATGGAGGAGCCAGCAGAGCATCAGAGTAGGAGCAGCCTCAGTGATGCTCCAGTGCTGGTTCTTAATGCTCATAGGAACAAATAGGCTGGCTGGTCACGCCGGCAGCTCCCTCCTGCCTGCTAAGTGGGAACCTAGTGGGTAACCACCATGGTTTGCCTTTAATCCATTACTTCGGGGAAGAAACTTGACAGAAGAGACTACACACATCAGCTCTTGCGCGCTTCCCCTTTGCCTGAGCAGCAGCAAACCTCGGCGGTTCGGAGGAAGGAAGAGAAGCTTCTTCATGCATGTTAAATACGTACAACAATACATACATATATATGTATGTATATATATGATACTATATATATGATATGATATACATATATATGTATGTATGCACTCTGATTCAGGTGCAAGGGAGCCAGCAGAAATGCCTCCTGGCACCACGACAAGAACAGCTACCCTAACAGTGCCATGGGGCCAAGGCAAACATCCCATGCTGTGCTTTAGGCCGGTGAGCAATGCTGCTTCACTTTTAAGGTACTGACTGTAGCTGCACAAGAGACGTCTGAGAAGTGAGGCCCGATGCAGCAGAGCACTTCAAACTGCTCTGAAGTGTTTTCCTGCAGCAAGGACTTCCGTAGCTGTTTGGCTTCCACTTATGTCAAAAAGCATTTTGCAATCAAGTTTGATGGGGGAAGAGCTAAGCGCATCTTGAAGGAAAGACCTGCTTGGCTCCCAGAGCCGGGAGAATTCCCTGGGGCACCACAGCCAGCAGCAGATGGAAAAATCCCCAGGCTGGGAATCCCACCACGTGCCAGGCAGGACAGACCCTCAATTTCCTATGTCTCCCCATGAGCCATTTTCCTACCCATCCAAGGCTCCCCCTTCCTTTCAGGTCTGTATGCTCAATGTATTGCTGAGCTGCTGTTCTCCCTCTCCGAGCTGGGACCTCCAGTTCATTGGGCTCTTTGGCTTCTACTTTATGGTCTCCTACAGCAGGTCAATGGTGCTGTCTGATGTCTGGAATGGTCCATGGCCCTGCAGCCACAGAGCAGCTCCCACTCTCTTTATCCCTGGTCTGAAATCATGGATGAAATCAGAGCTGCCCTGATGTCAGTCCGGGGAGGTTTTGCTACTTGTTCAGCGCAAGGTTTTAATGGCTTTACATGATCACAGCAGACACAAAAAGAGCTCACTTCATTTAACACATCCAAAGCGGTTAAGATCAAGGAGAAACAAAAGGGTTATCACGCTCCTGTCAAACTTTCAGCATCTGCTTTCCTGCATGAATGATGTCCTCTATTTCCCTCTCATCAGCTAGGGAGGACACGGTATTCCTTCAGCTCATCAAGCTCTTTAGGTCTTTGCCAGTGGCAGAGCCTTGGACCTTATTCACTCTCCTCCTTTCCTGGTAGCCATCATATCTCTAATGATGAGTACCTTTATTTGCTCTAACACCATTCAACTACCACAACTGCAATCTGCAGGTGAGACCAGAGACATCCCATCGAGATGGGAAACTGGTAGAGGCAGAAACCACCATTTCTGCAGCACTCAGCCCTTTGTTGAATGATAAAGCACAGCATAACAAGAGCTTCTGGCTTTAGGCTTTAATTATTAAAGGCAGCACAATAATTCTGAAGCATGGGAGGGCTTGGGACTGATTTATTATTAAGGAAGCCCTCACATGAAGCATCAATCGCGTGGTTTGCTCTCAACTTCTCTGTGTCCCACTCCTCATATCGCTGTTGAGGAACTAAATAATCCATCCAGGAACATTATCAATCCATGCAGCTTGGCCACATCAGGGCTAGGAAAACCCCAGCTATGCAATTAAACCAGCTCTCCTCTCCTTGCATCCATCTCCATCCATGCATGCAGGGAAACAGAGACAGATGTGCATGGAAAACACCGGATTTCCAGGAGCAGAACCCCTCTGGAAGCCCTCCTGCATGCAGCCCTCTGTTTCAATGGGAGCTCCATCCAGCACCCACAGCGCTGCACCTCAGAGATGGAGGAGTTAATTGGGGGGGGGTCCCATAGGGGCCATAGCTCCAACCACACAGCACAGAGCAAACCAAGAGCCACGCGCGGAGCCGGGGATGCATAAACTCACACTCAGCTCAGGTCCCAGGCGCCCGTATTGCTCCGACACCCAGAAGCCCCTCCGGTCCTCCAGGGCAATGTAGGGCTTGTCGGGATACCTGGCTCTGAACTTCTTGAGGAAGCCTCCTTCGAAGTCAGCCAGCACCCCATCCATGTCCACCAGCACCCGCAGCGCCCTGCGGGACCCCGCTGCGGGGCCGGGACCCCTGCCCAGCCCTGCTGAAGGGGCCGCAGCGCCGAGGCCGGAGGTGCAAGAAGCTGCTCAGCAAGATCATGATGGAAAGGGGCTTAAGCAGGGGATTAGGGGGTTCCCGGGGGGGGGGGGGGGGGGCTTTATTTCGAGCACGGCCCCTTGCAGCAGAAGGGAGGAGCGGGAGGGTACAAGGGGGATGCAACAGGGAGCAGAGGGGCTGCAAGGGGGGGATGCAAAGCCCGGCGCTCGCCTCCTCCCCGCCCCATCCCTCCCTCGCAGCGCAGCAAGCGGCAGCGGGACCCGGTGCTCGGCGGTGCGTTCGCCCCGACCCGGCAGTGCAAAGCCCAGTTCCTCTTCCCGGTGCCCGACCGAGCCCGGAGCGGCGGCACCGCCTTAAAGCGGCACAAACGCGGTGCGACGGCGCCGATCCCATCCGCCCGCCCCTTCCCCGCAACGGGAGCTCCACTGAGCCCCTGCCTCAGTTTACCCGAGTCCCAGCCTGGGGGTACCCACAGCGACCCCTCCAACCCCCGTCCCTGCGAGCGGGTGCTGGGGCGCACATAACACGGTGATTTCTGCAGCTAATTTGACCTAAAGTACACCAATTTCAACCAATTCATGCTCCGCCCAGGATCTAGTCTCGATGTGACACAGATCTGTCCCCACGGGTGACAGTGGGAACCTTTAAAAGACAAAACTAGCCCCAAAAGGAGCGCTGGGGGCACATCATGGTCTGTGTATTCTGAACACAGGACCATGGATCACTGCAGTCACAGAGCACTGCAGAGATTTGAGCTGCTAAAGGAGGGGGAAGCCTCTGAGTGTGACTAACGGGATTAGGCAACGGCTGAGCTGGGAAAGATCTCGATCGGCGGCAATAATGCAGCTTTAGCGGTTGCGAAGTATTTCATCTTTTAATTCCAGAGGGTGTTCCAGTAGAAGGCATCGTCCTTGCTCCACAGAAAGGGCAAATGAGAGATCAGGTGGTTTGGGAAAGGTCATGGCGTGAAGGAGAACTGGCAGCCGGGCTGTACGCGGTGGTGAGCGTTGACAGGGAAGGAAAACACGTGAAGTTTTAAGGCTGGATGCTGCTTTCCCTTGTGCCAGAGGCGTTTGTGTATGGCGAGGAATGGGGTTTCGACACACCTTGATGTGTCTGAGGAAGCAGTGAGAGAACACACACACATCCCACAGCGAGTCCTTCCTTGTGAAGGACTGAAGGGTACTTCCCTGCCCACCAGCTCCCACAGTGATGGAGCACGCACAGGGAATCCCAGGCTGGTTTGGGTTGAAGGGACCTTAAGGCTCACCCAGCTCCAACCCCTGCCATGGGCAGGGACACCTTCCCCTAGAGCAGGGTGCTCCAAGCCCCTGTGTCCAACCTGGCCTTGAGCACTGCCAGGGATGGGGCATCCTATGCCAGCGCCTCAGCACCCTCACAGGGAAGAGCTTCTTCCTTACAGCCAACCTAAATCCCCTGTTCTAGTTTGAACCCATCACCTCTTGTCCCGTCCCTACAGTCCCTGACGCACAGCCCCCCTCCAGCATCCCTGCAGCCTCACTCAGACACCGGCAGGCTGAATGAGGCCTCCATTCCCTCCTCCAGGCTGAGCAGCCCCAGTTCTCACCATAGGGATGATATTATTATCCCATATTATCCCATATTATTCCATAGGGACACTTCAGAGGGGCGAACCCCGCACCTCGACTTCAGCCTCCGGACACCCCCGGGGGGGGGGGGCACAACGAGCACGGACCCCTCCGGCCACCCCCCGAGGTGACGCCACAGTGACGTCACCACGCAGCCGTGCTGAGTCACAGCTTCCCGCTCCTCCCTTAAAGCGGGGAGGGGGGAGAGAGGGAAAAAGGGGGTGGTTGCCATAGCAACCCGATTTCCCGCGAGAGGCGGTCGAAGCGGCGGAAGTGACGCGCAGCTGCGGCCTCTGATTGGCTGGCGGGCAGGTCGGCGGCGGCCGTGAGCGGCGCCTCCTTCACGCCGCGCGCGCTCCCGCCAGCCCCGCGCGCGGCCGCGCCGCCAGCCGCCAAGATGGCGTCGGCCCTGGAGCAGTTCGTCAACAGCGTCCGGCAGCTCTCGGCCCAAGGTGACCGCGGGCCGGGCCCCGGCGGGCGGCGGGCGCGCAGCGGCGCTTCCAGCGCGGGGTGGAGGCCGCGGGAGCCTGCGCGGCTGAGGGGGGCGGGCCGCGGCCTTCCCCTCCCCCTGCCGCTGCCTCACGGCTCCCCCTCAGGCTCCTCTCGTGTGGGGCCTTTAGCGGCTGTGGCCTCGGGGGGGGGTCCCGGTGGGGTTGGGCAGGGTTCGAGTGGTCGGGTGCCGATGGTAGCGATGAGGGTGAGGTCCCGGCGGAGTGCGGCGAAGCCGGCACTGAGTCTGAGCCTTGAAAGGCGAAGGGGAGGAGCGGGCGCCGCAGGGGGTTTGACGAGGGTTCGGCAGCCCGGTCTGTCACCTCAGTGCTGAGCGCGCAAGCTGCGGCATGCGGGCTTTAAAATGCACTTCACGAGCGGTGGTCCCTGGGGATACAGTAGGGCATGAACAGAACCATAGAAGTGTATGGGAGGAAGGCTGAGGCTTCACCTCAGTTACCGTAGCCCAAGCGCTTAGGAAAGGTTTTAATAACCATAGTTAGAATCCTTTCGTTTCTTCGCCAAACTCCTGCTTTCCCTGTGCGTGGGCACAGCGGTTCCCTGTTCTTGAACTTTCTATGTTGATGCTTCCTAGAATGTGTTTGGAGGGTTGCTCTGCATGGCATGTTTGCTCCTTGGAACTGATCACGAGTTGATGCTTTCCTCTGTGTCCCCAGGCTTTATCTCTGGATGGAGCCTCAACTTTCTCTTACGTTGGTTTAATTTATTGAATATAGAGAGTTTTTACTGGTATCAGATACAAGACACAAATTATACCTAAAAGGTGTGGGTGCAAAGATGATTCTTTGTTTAGCTGGGGCACGTTTTGCTACAAGGTTTTGTGGATGCAAAAAGGAGTCTGGTTGACTTGATGGAAGTTCTTTCATTAGGGATAAACCAGGCATTCCCTTGAAGAACTAAATCCAGGGAGGCTGCTGGAGGCTGGGAGAGCCCATGGGAGAAGGCTGTGTGCTCACGGTGGTGGTGTTGGTTTCTGGTTCTTGGCATTTGGCTGCATGGGGAGTGACATAAATGGATTAGTTGGACCTGGTGTGGGTATGTCTGCGTACACTGCAAGTTGTTCAGCGGTGTTGGTGGGTACAGGGTTGTCCAGGAGGGGTTTTGCTTTAGTTTATAGGGGAATGCCACGTGATAGCTGTAATATGGGAGGATTTCCTATTAGGGAACTCACCAGAATTAAGTTTTCAACCTGTTATCGAACTACAGAGCATTTTACAAACCCTGTCTCTTCCGGTGCTTGTGGCTGGAGTTTGAATTCCATATGGAGAGAGCGGTTTGGGGGTGAGGGCTCTTGGCCCCTGTTTGGAACTTTTGATCCCTCTATTGCTTCAAATCCAACATTTCATTGCTGGGGCTTCCCAAGTTTTGCTCTTTCAAAGGAAAAGGCCAAGAGAGTTGAGGATAACGTATCTTTATGAATGGAGGCACTATTCCTCTTTTTATGAAGATTTTTGTAGGGGGGAGAGAACCTCTGCTTTGTCTCTCTAATCTGCAAGGATTGAACGTTCAAACAATCCTCTGCTTCAGCAAAGAATAGTTTTCATTCAAGTAATGGTGGGGGAAGAGTTTGAAAGCCGTTTGTGACAATTAATCTGCTTTCTTTGGAAGGTTTCTGGGCTTACTGTACCTTCCTAATTCAGAGTAGTTGCCTTTCATGCTGTGTTCATGGCTCACAACAAATAGAACACCACTGTAGTTTTAATTACACAAACCAGATTGAAGAACAGACCTTTAAAGCCTTTTCTTGTAGGCACTTGGTTGTAACGTTAATGTCTGCTTCAGAGAAAACACAGTTATGAGCAGAGCTGGAAAATGGTAGATAGGGCATTTGAGAAGCAGCAAGGAACAAGCTGTGGTATTGGGATTTTTTAGAGAGTGGAGGAGGCTGTTTTTGGTCCTGTTTTGTTCTGTTTTTTTCCCTTTGCAACTCCCAGAAGGTACAAGTGGAGATAAATTTATCCACCAGGCAAGATACTGCATGGCAGTACACTGGTCAGAGTTTGATAGACTTGGCTTAGGTGGAGCTTGGCGGTGATACAAGACCCCGCAGCCCATCTCTTGACGTGAGCTGATGCTGTTTTGCCTGCTGGGTTTGTGTTCTAAGGACTTCCTTTGCAATCTCAAAGGCCAGAAGCTTCACTGTCACATATGGTGGGTACCTCACTGTTGAAAACTAATGCTCATTGTATTAAAGAAAAGTAATTTCTCTGGGCTTTGTCCTCAGGTCATATAGGGCAGGAGGAGTGTCATGAAGTATGGGAATGTGTGAGTGTTCTCCAGTTAGTCTAACAACATGTTCTGTGTTTCAGGGCAAATGACCCAGCTTTGTGAGTTGATCAATAAGAGTGGAGAACTGCTGGCAAAAAACCTTTCCCATCTGGATACAGTGCTTGGTGCCCTGGATGTGCAGGAGCACTCATTAGGTGTTCTGGCTGTCTTGTAAGTGGTGCTTTCTTTCAGTTAAATATCTGAGTATGCTGCCTGGAGTTTTAATACTGAATTATCACCCAAATGTTTTTCTTTTGCATCTTTTCAGTCTGTGTTTGTTAGAATGGTGCTTAGTGATGCGCATTTAGTAATAAAAACACCTCAAACTTATGTTTTCCAAAGGAAACCTCTGCAGGTTGTAAATGCCATTACTGCCAAGTGTTAATATTAGGGGTTGTTCTCCATATGGCTGTATCTATAAGTGTTTTTCCATACGTGTTCAGCAAAAAGGTATAAAACTGACTTCTAAGACTGTAAGTGTGAAGCAATGCTTCTTTTTTTCCAAGGGTTCTTCTGACAGTTCTTGGCTGTTTGTCTCTGGACAGCAGTGAAGCTCTTGCTGTTGTCTGTAGTTTAAGATAATACTTGAATTGGTGATGATGTGGTAAAGATATTTGGCCTTAAAGCTCCAACTATTGTTTCTAGCTGTACCTAACTATAAATGGAACATCTGCAGGTTTCACTATTACTTAACAGTTCTCTTTTTAAAGGAAAGATCAGAATCCTGGTACTCGTTCTGCTACCCTTTTGAAACAGAATTGCTGGAATACATAGAGATAATGCAGTTTAATATTACAACTTAGCATCTCATAAAAATGCATTATGGACTTTACAGCAAGCAGGACATCAGTACTGCGTTAGCAGAATTGTATCATGGGGTACATGGAAACAGTCATTAAAACAGGTAGAGGAAGGAGATAAGTGTTTATAGGAGAGAGAATCATAGATTGGTTTGGGTTGGAAGGGACCTTAAAGCTCATCCAGTTCCAAACCCCTGCCACGGGCAAGGACACCTTCCAGTAGACCAGGTTGCTCCAAGCCCTGTCCAGCCTGGCCCTGAACACTGCCAGGGATGGGGCAGTAATATGTAAAATGGATTATTTGAAGAGATGGTATCAGCAGAGTGTACTGATAGCATGGAACAGGGGGGTTTTCCCATAGGTTTTTGTGGCATTTCTTGGATGCATAGGGATTCATTGCCCTAAGGTGAGCATAATCATGGCTCATCCTACAGAAGCAGCAGTGTGCAAGCCTATAGGGTGCTAAGGAGCCACCAGACAGTGAAAAGAAAATGCTCCTAACAAGAGATACGCTTCTAATGATGTAACAGCTGAGATAACCTTGGGCACATTCAAGCGGGAGGTGGCTGGCTGTAGGAGGGGAGGTGGCTGGCTGTAGGAGGGGAGGTGGCTGGCTGTAGGAGGGGAGGTGGCTGGCTGTAGGAGGGGAGGTGGCTGGCTGTAGGAGGGGAGGTGGCTGGCTGTAGGAGGGGAGGTGGCTGGCTGTAGGAGGGGAGGTGGCTGGCTGTAGGAGGGGAGGTGGCTGGCTGTAGGAGGGGAGGTGGCTGGCTGTAGGAGGGGAGGTGGCTGGCTGTAGGAGGGGAGGTGGCTGGCTGTAGGAGGGGAGGTGGCTGGCTGTAGGAGGGGTTATGTGGCTGAGTATTAGAACTCATCATCATTAGCCAGTGTTTTTATTCTGACTATTGTAGCAGACAAAATGATCTTTGTTTGCCATAGTTTGTTCTAAATTGCAGTTTGAACTAGATTGAGAATGGGGGTGTGCAGGGAAAGCGTATTTTCAAACGTTGTGTAGCTCATCTGCCATCTGTCATAAACACTTTGGATTTGTTTGCAAGCATCTACAGAGCTTATTTTAATGAAACTCCAAATGTGGAGTGCTAACCCTTTTGTTTGTTTGCTTGGTTTAGGTTTGTGAAGTTTTCTATGCCCAGCATCCCTGACTTCGAAACGTTATTCTCACAGGTGCAGCTCTTTATCAGCACTTGTAATGGAGAACACATCAGATATGCAACAGACACTTGTAAGTTAAGCTTACTTTCAGACTTTATATGGGTTTTTTGATAGTTTTGTACCGGTTTTTCACTGTGTTGTTTTTTTCTTTGTGTTTTTTTACTGTATTTAGTTGCTGGCCTGTGCCACCAGTTAACAAATGCCCTTGTGGAGAGAAAACAGGTGAGCAATTATCATCTAGTACATACAAGCTACCTACACATCCAAGCTCTTAAAAGGGACGTGCCCTGGGTGACATGGTCTAGTGTGAGGTATCACTGCCCTTGGCAGGGGGTTGGAACTAAATGATCTTGAGGTTATTTCCATGCTTAACTGTTCTATGATTACAGTCCCTTACTTGCTTCATAAAGATTTGCTACAAACTTCACGTTATGTATTTTTATGCAGCTCCTTATTTGTTAAGTTTCCTCGGAGGAAATGAACCTAAACCAAGATTTTCCAGTTTTCTTTAAGGAAAACATAGGGAAGATGAATTTTTAGGGGGAGAGCCACCTAAAATCGTGCTCTCTCACACAAAGTACGGAATCTGTGGTACCCAGAATGTTCTTCAGACAACATGTGCATGAGTAGGAGAGAGCTGCAACAATTATTAGCTCTGGTGAGTCAGTGATACTGGTTTCAGTGTTATTCTCACCAGTGTTATATAATGTTCTTAATGAAATGCCTCAAAATGTAAAGGAAACTTGATTAAGAAATAGTTGACCAATGTTTCTGTTGCTAAGACACTGTTTTTTTCAGGCTACTTCAGTGAAAACTAGCCTGAAGTAGGAGCAGAGCAAAGCAAGAGCCTTGCCTTTATTACTTGGTGGGAATCATGTCATGGAGTCAAGAAAGGCTTTTGTATCAGTACAGATTTCTGTATTCCTGATGAGGTTGGCTTTATGGAACAGAACTGATGACTTCATTTAGCTTAGCAGGAGAAGTTGTGTAGCCCAGGTTAATTTTATTGTCTGAGAGACTGCAGTATCCTACACAAAGGGAACCTCAGGTTAACTATTACTGAATGGAACCTGTCAATTAGTGTTATTTTTCATTTGTAAGTGTCAACATAAGATCCAATGTGCTGCCATCTATGAGAAATTGTCTGAAAGAGATGTAATTTCTGACAGCCCCTGCGAGGAATTAGCATTCTCAGACAAGCCATAGACAAGATGCAGATGAACACAAACCAGCTGACCTCAATACACGCAGATCTCTGCCAGGTAAGGGAAGCTATGAGGGCTTTTGTTGAGAGTAAAAGTGTATTTTATAAGTAGAACCTTTTGAGGAGATGCATGTTCATGTATTGCAATGTAAAAATGCCTTTTGACTGGTCTCCAGTCATAAATAATGACACACTGAAATAAAACACTCTTCTGTGCATTTTAAATGTGCAGTGCATGTCCCCAGATCTTTGGTTTTGTTGATGACTCTTGAAAGTCCTTTGCCATTTCTTCTCTCTGGGCTGAAAGTCACACACAGGCAGTGTAAGTGTAATACCCAGATGCTGTTTGCTCAGATTTGACAAAAAGCCAGTTTGTCTCAGTGTCTTTGGCCTGAATTTGCTCTTCTGTCTCATTTCTTGGCTCCTGGGACTTACGGTTGGACAGGAATGTTTAGTGCAATATTTAGTGCAGGCGGTCTGGAAGGCCTGGAATTTCAAACAGCTTTGTCTCTGTCTATTTTCTTTAGGATTCAGATAATTTATAACAGCTCACAATCTGTGTTAAAGAATAATCTGTGTTACAGCACTACTACATACCCTGTTTTGTCACTCTTGGAGGAGTGAGATTTATTGACTAGTACCAGATGGATTTAGTTTCAGCTTCTTCCTCCTGGAAATTTGAATGGAAATGGCTAATTTATGACAACCTGATTTATTTTCTTGTAGCTCTGTTTGTTAGCAAAATGCTTTAAACCTGCCCTCCCGTATCTAGATGTGGACATGATGGATATTTGTAAAGAGAATGGGGCTTATGATGCGAAGCACTTTTTATGTTACTACTACTATGGTGGGATGATATACACTGGGCTAAAGAACTTTGAAAGAGCACTCTACTTTTATGAACAGGTAACTTGAAATCAAATGGTAAGTCTCAAGTGTGACCTGTTGAAAGGAAATAGTTGTGTATTGTAGCACTACTACAGTAGCATGTGGAGTAGTGCTGAGACAACATATCTTTGAATTGCCACCAACGAGAGCAGGAGAAGCTGTGAGCCTAACATAAGGCACAAGCAGCCACGATAATTCTCATTCTTCACCTTAAAGATATGATTCTACTGACAGATCTGTATTGCTGCTCATCATTCACATGGGGTTTGGTTTAGTGTGTGTGTTCATCATAGTAATACATACAACCTGAGTTGGGTTTGTGTTCACTACTAGCTCTTTTATGACAGGTACAGCCTGAATGGTGTTACTCAGCATATAGTGAAGTAACAAGCAAGCTGTCCTTAGAGGTGTTTTCCTTTAAGAAGGTCTCTTCCAGCCAAGTAACTATTGCACCATAGAACTATGCATCTCAAAGGTTGATGTTAAATTTATCTCACTATAAATATTTTTCAGATGCTTGTTTATTGCTGCTGGCATAGCAACGGCTCCCAGGCTGACACACACAATTGTATGTTCTTAAAGCAAAACTAATGCAGTGGTTTTGCTAAGACCTTTGCTAATTTTATGAGGAGAGTTACACTTCAAGGTTATTACAATGTTGATTTCATTTTCTCTGTGAAAGAAGATCAAATTTCCAAATTGGGAAAATTCAGTGTATGTATGACAGAAAAATGCTGTCAAATATGTGGCAGTTTCTGTATGCAAGTGTCAGCCCTTGAGTAGCTTAGCAGCATCATAGTAAACTGAAATCCCTTTTCCTGATTCAGGCCTCTTTCAGCATAATTAAATATGAGATCTGATGGTGTAATAGCTTTATAAAACCTCTTTAGGGCTCTGTGTGAATCCAGGTTCTAAAGAAGTGTCTAATCACTTCTGGTAACAAGTAGCTGCAGGTGATTTCTAGTACAACTTTTGATATAGACCAAGGAAAGACATTTAGATTTGATCTTAACAGGGTTATTTGAAGGTAGGCACCACTGTAACATGAAGCATTTTGAGCAGCTTGCATAGAATTTAATATATTTTGCATGATTAGTTTTAACAGAAGGTAGTTTAAAGCTTTAATGCTCCAAGGTGAATTTCATGTCATTGTATCCCTTCCACATGTAGCTTGAAACTGAGATTTTTCTTAATGCAATAGCTGCCAGGACCTATCAGTAAGTATATTAAATTCCTTTTCCATTTCTTTCTTTCTTGCTTAGGCAATAACTACTCCGGCCATGGCAGTCAGTCATATTATGTTGGAATCATATAAAAAGTATATTCTAGTTTCTTTGATACTACTTGGCAAAGTTCAGCAGCTACCAAAATACACTTCCCAGATAGTTGGTAGATTCATTAAGGTAAGTCTTTGTGAATACAGTTAAATAATAGAGCAATAAAGCTGAGTTTATTTTTCCCACCCTCATTTGATGGTACTGTTTAACATTGCAGATCATGGGAATAATGTGCCAGAGGACAACCTCCTGCTGCCTTTCTAGTGTACAATAGCTAAAGAGTGTCTGTTACAAACTTCATTGTTCATATTGGGGATATAGGTTTTTACATATAAATTTGGAGGAACTTCAGGGTTGAATAGTACTTGCCACTATTCTTTTCACTGATCCTTCACGTCCCTTGATAGCATTTTATGTTAGAACTCAAACAAGACTCGGCTTTCATTTGGCTTTCAGTGTCCTTGTAAGAACATTCAGCCCGTAACTTCATCTAGTTGAAGTATGAAATGCTAAATGGTTTATTGCAGAACTCCAACGTTTTATAAAGAATAAAAGCTTCTGAAAAAGCTGCAAGTTTGGAGTCTGTAAGCATTGAGATTAGGAGGTATAGGGTGGAAGAGAAAACTGATAGAGTTCTGATCCTCAATAAATGACATGCTTTTAGTTAGTTCCCATTTAACACTGAGTTTATTGATTTGTGACCAAAATTGTAGAGTTCCCAAAATCTTCTTGTAACTCCAGATATTAATAAGCAAACTCAAACAGTTGCTACTTTAAAGTGAACAAATCTTCACCCTCTGATTCTCTGTTGGCCCTGCTGTGATGTAGTGTGGTCAAGGATGACAGTGTCTTGTAATCGATGGGCAGTGACTACGTACGTTCAATTCAGCTCACTTCATACACTGTTCGGCTAATGGCATTTTCCTTGCACTGCCAGAACTCGAACTGTCATGCAGAGGTCCCTGAATAGAGTTTATTAAATCTTATATTGTAGTAATAGAGATTTAGCATATGAGGATCTTATGCTGCTCTAATGCCAGGTACTGGCATCATCTATTTTGTTATGAGAGATGCTTGAACTACTTAAAATCTGCTTTTATGCCTGCGTGGCTTCTAATGTTGAAGTAGTGAATAGAGGCTGGTTGACCACCATGTTCTTTATAAAGGATTCTCATTTTTCTAATTTCAGCCCCTTAGCAATGCTTACCACGAACTAGCACAAGTTTATTCAACCAATAAACCCTCGGAGCTTCGAAACCTGGTGAACAAACACAGTGAAACATTCACAAGGGATAACAATATGGGGTTGGTTAAGCAATGCTTGTCATCTCTCTACAAAAAGAATATTCAGAGGCTAACCAAGGTAAGATGAAGGGGGTGGTTTTGCTGAGGAATTGTGATTGGTTTTTCTCACAGAGTATCTCTGGAATGTATTCAATTGAGAGCAAAATGATATTGCAGTAATGTCATGGAGAAATGAGTAAAACTGAGATTTGTGTCTCTGAAACAAATGAGGCTAAAATGCTCTCTGTAGAAAACCACTTCAGGTGGCTACTTATGCTTTAGTTAAAAGGTGGTTAAATGCGTGTGTCTGTCAAAGGGGTTTGCCCATGAGATTTTCATACATATTCAAAGAAGTTGAGAGCGCAGCGACCCAGTGACCTTCATCTGTGTTCAGAAGATAGGAAACCTGAACTTTACAGGCTGCTTGATTAGAGAAGGGTGAGTGAATAGGACAGATTTGGGAAGTATCTGACGTAAGGGGAAAACCAGAAGCAGTGAAGCAATGTGCTCCTTCATCTGAGGTCAGATTAATCCTTAAAGATGATCGGGGAAAGCTCTCTTACGGCAAGCACAAATGATGGTTGCTGCAATAGAACTAACCTCAGAAGGAATGCAATATGTGCATCTCTTGAAGGAGATTCAAGGGATGGACAGCCACCTTATTCGTGTAAAAAGGTGAGGGAAGAGGTTGGGCACGGTCAGGACTGTGCTTGGGGTAAAAAGGAAGAGCAGAAATGGAGTAATGACTCATTAGTTTTGTCTGTATATGTGAACAGTGTATGATTCGTGTCCTCAGAGGAAGAACTGACTTCTCTCTCATGGGGCTTTTATAAGTAATAACTGTGTCTGCTTATTTTTTCCCATTGCGCTTCACAAATTAGATTAGAAAAGTTCTTTACATCTAGCTTTAATGGTTTGATACTTTCTATATTTCAGACGTTTTTAACATTGTCATTACAAGACATGGCAAGTCGAGTGCAGTTGTCGGGGCCCCAGGAAGCAGAAAAATACGTCCTCCACATGGTGAGATCTGAGACTTGGCTGAACTATCCTCACTTAAAACTTGATCCAGTGTATTTAAGTGTCTGGGTTGGTGGTGGATGTTCTGAGTGGGTGAAGGATGGTTCCCTTTCTGGGTGAAGAAAATACTGTCAGTCTGCTGTGGTGTTTAGACTGTTCTCAAAAAGTCATAACAGTATTCTCCACCGTGCAGCATTTGTCTTTGGGAAGCTGTTAGGAAATAAGAAGCAAACATGATGATTCCACAAGGAGCCTATGTGTTGTAGTTACTCAGAATTCTCTTCTTGGTGATGCCTTACGTTAAACCTTTTCTCATTTCAGATAGAAGATGGTGAAATCTTTGCAAGTATTAATCAGAAAGATGGTATGGTCTGTTTCCATGATAATCCTGAAAAATATAACAATCCAGCTATGCTCCATAACATTGATCAGGAGGTAAATCTTTAAGATCTTAACTGCGTTTGGAATTGCTAGCAGAGTACCTTAGCCGGTAATCAGAGAGCTCCTGAGAGAAGCCAGTGTAGGTGACT
This sequence comes from Myiopsitta monachus, assembly GCA_017639245.1. Taxonomy (NCBI): domain Eukaryota; kingdom Metazoa; phylum Chordata; class Aves; order Psittaciformes; family Psittacidae; genus Myiopsitta; species Myiopsitta monachus. The sequence continues at coordinate 8,579,839 of CM029926.1, read as the reverse complement.
TAAATGAAGAGATTGAGGACTGTGAATCATTATTAGACTATTTCACAGTACTGGTATTTAAAGGGGGTTTAGATTGATAGTCAGTTACTGTCGACACGTTCCCTATTGTATCCTCTATACAGTTCGAGGTGTTTCAGCAGATTGACTGCTTGATGTTGAAGTTACTTGAACTGAATGGATTGGAAAGATTTGGTTTAGAGTTTTAGCCTTCAAGGATCACTTCCGCTGGCTGTCAATAACCTGCCTGTAAGCTGAGGTGATTGACCCTCATGGGGCTGTCTGTCAGTGGCCTTGGAAAGGATTGTTAGGAAGACATGAATCAAAATAAGGGAATAAGAAATAATGTAACACTTCTGAGAGATAAGGCATTAGAACATTTTGACATGGAACTTTGGTGATGGCAAAAGTTACTGGTTCTACACAGCACAGTCATGAAGTATCTTGAGCAAGCTGGACTAAGTAATTAATATGTATTTTTAAGATGCTGAAATGTATAGAGCTTGATGAACGACTGAAAGCCATGGATCAAGAGATCACTGTGAACCCTCAGTTTGTGCAGAAGGTAAGTGATTTAATGTCTTGCAAGAGGTTCAGTGCAGTATGTGTCACACTGAATGTCAGTATTTGCAGTGTTAATTACATATTAATATGTGCATAAACATCATGCTTTAAAACACAAATGAAGCGCGTGTTACCTGATACGCACTTTATTTTCCTACCTGCTAACTTCAAAGACCTGTCTGTCTCAGAGGTAAACCTCAGACCTGTTTGTGAAACAAACTAACTCTCTCCCTTGCAGAGTATGGGCTCTCAAGAGGATGACTCAGGGACCAAACCATCCAGTTATTCTTGAAATTAATGTTGCTCACCACTCCGCTTTCAAGTAAAAGCTTATGAAAGAATCACGCCTGGAACAGGGCATTGAGGAGTTCCACGAAGAGAGCAGAGAGAACTGAGCTTTGCTTTTCACCTGGACATTAAGAAAATAAAAGAACACCCTCTCAGTACTGTATAATATCAGAAATATTCTCTGCAAAGAAAAAGGAAATCTCAAAAAGAAACGTAAAAGTCTGTTGTGGATTTATTTATCTTCAGATTAACATCGTTAATGCATTAAATAATCTACCTTTTGTTTTAAAGGGTTTGAATGTTGCTGTGTTTCTGTAGCAGTCCTTTATTTCCCTTCTGCAAAAGAAAAGTGTTATTCAGGGAAGAATACAAACTAGTGTTGGTTCACATCCAAGATAATTCCTCTTTCTTTCCTCTGTATTTAAAGGTGGCTCAAAGTGCAGATGTGTATGTATGGTGGGGGGAGAAAGCTGGAGTTTCACTCTCTACATGATGATTTGCCTATGCCCGGCATAGCTGGCTGCTGCCTGTTAAAGGATGAACTAAGACCTGTGTTCTTCCCAGAAGGATGAGCGTATTGATGAGTCCTTGTGAGGTGGATGTGCTGAAAAACCCGAATCACTGCAGGGAATCTGGACATGACAGCTATTGATGGTGTTAAATTTCTGGTACAGAATGTCTCTTAATATTTCCTCTTGGGTCTAACTTATTAGACCTAAACAAAAGGATATTTGGAAAAGCTCAGTGTTCTGAAGAATTCTAGATAGGATGTTGTTTATGCTGAAAGACGTTTAAATCTTTGTTTCTATCCAGTTGGCATGAAAGTATTCAACAGGCTGGAAACCAGTTCAAGTGACGGTGATGCTGTAGATCTTTGTTTCCAAAGAAAATAATTCTCCATGGAATATAAACAGAATTATTGAGAGCTCTCAAAAGTCAAGATTTTATTTGGAAATAACATGCTGGAATCCTACCTGGGTTTTAATTCACTATTTTAAACATAAAAGCTTGGGTTTTGGATGTTTCACCCCTTAAATCAGTGGGCTCTTTTTCTGTAGTTCTGATGTATCTGATGATTCTTGCTGTTCAGACACCTTTGGCACACTTCATGTAGGTGCAAATCTCCTACTATCAGGCATAAATAAACCTGTCATCAAGTCAGAACATGAGAAGCTCAGCACCCAGTGCTTCCTACTGAAACGCCTGACTAAGAGCTGCTTGCTGCTGTTAACCTGCCAGCTTTGTTTCAGGTGCTGAAGCAGGAGCTGAGCTTTTGTGGCTGTTGCCATGTGTAGCTTTTATGTATTGAGGTCACCCATGGTTGAAAATAGCCCATTTGTGCTTTCAGCGCTGATGCGGAACCCCTGGGATTTTCACTTAGAATTTGTGTCTTAATTCCAGCAGAGCCTCTGTGACAACGGGTGCTTTCTAGTAGAAGGGATATGTCCTCAGGTGCTTGTCTGGGTGGTGAAAGATGTCTTTAAAAGTTTAAAATTGCAGTTTAGTATCAAACACAACATAATCCCTAGTGTTAGCAGCTCACCGCTGAGTACTGGTGCTTCCTGTCATAGACACTTCCATATTTAAAGGCAACTTTTATACCTTAGGTTTTTGCATCACTTGCCTTACTGATCTGGTAACTACAGATATTTATCATTTCTGAAGGTGTGTTTTTCCTGGTTAATCCTGCAGTGACTTCAGTGCTGAACATACTTATGCAATTCTCCTCTCTGGTACCATGGAAGTGTTAAATTACTAGTCACCAATGCTGCAGGCTGAAGCACAGAGCTGGATTGTCAAAGTGTTCACAGCTGGGTGGCAGCCACTGAAAGGGCTGCAAATGACTAACCCCAAACTACTACCTATAGAAGAATGTGGACGGCTTGTCTTTCATTGCCCAGGGCTCAGAATGTGACAATCAGAAATGTCCATGGTGCAGTGGCCGGACTTTTACACCACCAGTTGTTACTTGTGAGTGTGGACTTAAAATCTCAGAGCTGGAGGATGGCTTTGGGGCCATGGAATTAGAAGCAAGCTAATAGATGCAGTTGGCAAATAGCAGCTACATTTTCCTTTTTTTATTCTTGCCTGAAGTAACTAAAATAAAGCCATGCTCTCATCAAAAGGATGGTAGAAATAGCAATGTAATGGATGAAATTATGTATTACACTATGTTTCTTAACCTGATTTTTTTAAGGTTCCTTTTCTGCTGTGGGTAGTTGTGCTGTTGAAGATTCAAAGTCAGGTCCCACCTGTAGAGTCCATAGATAAAGCATTCACCAAAAGTGCTTCAGGGAAGGGCTTTTAAGTAAGAGTTTGATAAACAGAGTCTGGCATCTGCGTGTCTGGAGATACTGTTGAAATTAAGTCAGATTTTTAATGAAGTAGCTCATTCAAGTCTTGGAACTGATTGCATGGGCTGTGGTCAGCTGAGCCGCGTTGAGAAGGCTTGAGCTTTCTGGGTTTAATTTGTATTTATTGCAGGGAAGGGCTTTTGATCAAGTGCAAGAACACTGTGTGCTGTGCTTCTCTGAGCTGAGGCTCTCTGCGGTCCTGTGTCTGGCACTTCCCATCGTGCATGGACACAAGATGTGTTCACGAGATACTGAGTGCATGCTCTGATCTCTGACTCCACTTTTCATGTAATCAGCAAAGAGAAAATGCAGTTGTGAAGGTAGCATTAAATGTGCAGCTACACTTCTTAGCCACAGGAGGGGTGTCCTGTTTCAGTGACTATTAGCAGGCATTAAGGTGTATTAAAGAAGAGATATTAGAAGCTCTTTGTGTGCAACCATCCCTCCTGGTTTTGTGCCACTGAGGAGCATTGGTTGGTGACCTCGGCTAACTTCTGCCTAACTCCAGCTGCCTTCTGCTACACAGCTCTTCTCCAGAACAACCACCATGTGCTGTCATAGGCGCTCTGTATAACCTAGGAGATGTTTTCCACCCCGGCTGAAGAGGTTAGTGCTGAGCAGTTGTTTAAATGTACCACTGGCAAATAAAGCTAACAAACAAGTTGTTCTCAGTTTGTCTCAAATGAAGCAGTAGCTCTTTTGTATTGGGCATTTGCCTTAGGGTTTTTGGGGGGGTCTTCTGCTCTTGTTGCTCCTCAGGATGTGTGACTTTTGGCTGACTGGCTGCTAGTGCGGCAGTGTCCTCTCTCAAGGCTGGTTCAAGCCCCTCTGGTGGCTTGTCCAAGCTCTATGGAATTCTCTCAAGTAGAAACTACTTCTTGTGCAGACAGTGCGTTTTCCTTGTAAGTGATGCTACCAGTGTCCAGGATGGGATCCAGGATTAGATGTTGGATCAAACACTTACTTTGGTATCTTTGTCTGACAATTGTTTTCTCCAGATGCAGAATTTAGTCTGTACATGATGGCTCCAGAGGCAAATGTTGTAGTGGTATTGGTGATAGCTGCTCTGTCTTGGGATGTAAGTGCATTTAACTCTGTGGAATGATCTATCCTGTTACCTTGTGGAAGACTTACTGCTTCTGCTCCCAATAGGGTGTTTAAAGGGGTCAACTCCAAAAGCAAATGGTGGGGGGCTCCAGTACTTCGTCATTTTGAAGCGTGAAAGGATTAATAGTTCACATGGGATTTGGTTTATCTTTCCATCAGTTTTCTAGTGACAGCGATAAAACTCGATATGCTGAAGAGGAGCTGGGGTAGTTTAATGGAGAGCTGGTATCGAAGAGCCTGCAACAACCATGTTTAAGTGTGCCTGCTCCCTTCTTCCACGTTCTACTCTGCCCTAACCCTACGCTGTTAATAGTTTAATACCCTACAATGTTGATAGTTTAATACCCTACAATGTTAATAGTTTAATGAATTCGTACCCATCGCGTGCTCTATGACAGAACCCGGACTCGGCCTCCGCGGGAGCCCTCAACCACCTCAGCGCGGCCCCTGCGCGGCAAGGCGCCTGCGCGACTCCGCCCGTGATCCGCCATGCGGCCCGCACCATCTGGTGCGGCAAGGGGGGGAGCGGACCCGTCTCCGAGAGCGGCCCCTGCGGGGTAGCAGGAAGGCAGCTCATCCCCTCTGGGCTCCTGAGGAGCGGGCACTGTTGTCACTCTCTGCGGTGCGACAGCGAGACACGGGATAGCGAGGGAAGGAAGGAGGAGTGTTCCGGACCTTCTCATCCTCCCCCTCTCTTAGTAATGGTTTTGCCCAGCCCCTGTGGAGAGGGCGGCCGTGGGCCGAGTCACTGCCGCGCCGGGGGGGAGCGGGGGATCGTGTGGAGAGCGGCGGGGAGGCCCGGCTCGGTGCAGCGGTAGGAACCGACTCCTCCTCCCTCTCTCCCGCTTCCCGCTCCCTCTCCTCTCCGCTCCCCGACGGCGGCGGGTGCGCAGCTGGGAAGCTGCCGGCTCCTCTTCCCCCCTAGCTGCCGGTAGGGATGGTACGGGCCGGTGGGTCAGTCAGTGTCAGGCGCCCGCTGGCACGGCACGGGACGGGACGGGCCGGGGCGGGGGAGCCGGAGCCGGAGCCGCGGTGAGAGCGGCCGGGGCCGGGCCGCGGGTGTCCGGGACCGGGGAGGCCGGGGCCTGGAAGGGCGGGCAGGTCCAGGGTCCGGCCGGGCCGGAGGCGGTCGGGTCCGGGGGCGCTGAGCAGAGCTGGTTACCCCCTGAGGGCCTCCGGGCACGGGGAAGCTGCGCTAGTGGTGTCTGGGCACGGAGATCTGATCTGACAGACCCCAGCCTGTCCCGGTAAGAGCAGAGGTATCCGGGCACGAGGCGTCCGGTCCAGCCCGGCTCCCCACTGGTGCTTGCGGTGTCCTGGCTTATTGTCGTTGACCCGGGCGAGATCAGCGCTGGTCCCACCCTGTCATGGTGCGAAGGGCTGGGCCTTGCTCAGGTTACCCCGTGGTGGAGCTGTGCTGGTCCCTTCGGCTGAGCTTACGGGCAGCTGCCTCTGTAGGGATACAGAACGGGACCTGTGATGACCAGCCCCAGGAGATGCTTGAATATCTGTTGTTCTGATGTTGTGTGCTTTCTCCCTTACCCGCAGGAGGCCTGACGCATGTGCTGAGGTCTCACTATGAATGCTATTGTTGCCCTCTGCCACTTCTGTGAGCTCCACGGCCCTCGCACCCTCTTTTGTACTGAGGTTCTACACTCACCGCTCCCCCAAGGCGCGAGCAGCGGGGACATCTCCGGGCAGAATGAGCAGGCAGAAGAGGAAGAAGGTGGCATTCAGATGAGCAGCCGCATCCGCTCGCACAGCCCAGCGGAAGGTGCCAGTGCTGACTCCAGCAGCCCAGGGCCAAAGAAGTCAGACATGTGTGAGGTGAGTGTGAAGATCTGTGTGTGTGGACATCAGTGACCTTTGGCTTAACTAAAGGGCTCTTGGATTCTCTAATGCAAATCCAGTTGTTTGAGAGAGGGAAAAAAGTGATGTGCGCCTGTTTTATGTGTGACTGCTGGTGCCAGAAGATCTCTGAGTCCTTCTAATGGTCCATGACAAGAGGATAAGGAACTGTTGTTGAGTGTATAGACCTCGACAAGATGGTTTCTTGAGGTTTCTGTAAGCCTTGTGTTCTGTGAATCTCTTGTGGCTGAGAAATGCCTTCCTTATGCTCAAAGAGCGTGTATTTTATAGGGTCCGATCATTTATTACTAGTCATTTTAAGAGCAGTGTTGATTAGGAAATGGGAAAGAAAAGGTAAAAGGCATTAATGGAATAGAGTAAGCATATGTTCTCAGTCATTGTTGTCCTTGTCTCCTATTAGTGCTTGTTCTGAGGTATTTGTTATTTAGTTTTCTCTAGGTTTTGGCCAATTTTGGTATATCAGTTGGTCTCAGAGCTGCTGTTAACTGAATTTTACCACTTGTAGAGCCAGCACCAAATTCGCAATCAAATTAAATAGTGGGAAATTAGCATAAGAACAGAGGAAGTATATCACACGAAGTTCTGTGTGAGGAGCTGGGTCCAAATCCTCACTCTGACTCCTATTTCTTGTCTTCTAAATAATTTGTGTTATTATCAATAGGTGTAAGTAACATCTCCCTGTGTTTTGAAGGGAATATGCAGAGGCCTTTGGAAACCTTAGACAACTGCATGCTCATTTATGGCTGGATTTGCTTTTCTGTCGTCAGGGTTGCCGCTCTCTTGCAGGAGGACATCCTGGATATGTCAGCCACGACAAGGAAACGTCAATCAAGTATGTCAGTCACCAGCACCCAAATCACCCCCAGCTCTTCAGCATCGTGCGCCAGGCCTGTGTTCGCAGCCTGAGCTGTGAGGTAACTGTCTGGGAGAACAGGGAGAAAACCTGGTCGTGGCTTTAGGTATCAGCACTTTGCTCATCCTGACTGCTCTGTGCAGCCTGAAGCAAGGAGAGAATGGACATGCAAAGGCAGACACACAAGCCTGTCCATTCCAGGTTTGATGGTAGTTTTTAAGGTTGACCTTTGATAACTTTGAGGGTTCCTTCCTCTCACCTTGTGAGACTAAAAGTTTCCCTTTCTTGATTTTGCTCCTATATGTTTATTGTTTTCCTTTGTAAGATGAACTGCTTTTGTAAGAACATTGGAATCTGTTGTTTAGTGCCAAGGAATATTTGATCTTTGTAGACCATTAACATTCAGCATCTTGTAGAAGTGAAGGGAGAACCATACAGATTAGTGAGCCTTTTGTGTGTCAGGTTCAGCAAAAGCCCTTGTGGATTCTCAACAGTATTGTCATTGAATAGAGCTGAGTTCTTAAAATACTGTTACATTGAAGCTTTTATAGTGTTTGTAGGGTATCTCTGGAGGTCTTTTTGACCACGTTTTGGATAGCAGCCTAAAAAAGGCTTGTTTTATTCACTCAGAGTAGGAAGCTTTGTGCAGTTTATTACCATTTCAGCTTTGTGATCTGCTTAACTACTTTGGTGTATGTGTCCTTCCCCATCAGGTCTGCCCAGGACGTGAAGGCCCTATTTTTTTTGGAGATGAACAGCATGGTTTTGTGTTCAGCCACACCTTCTTTATCAAAGACAGCCTGGCTCGAGGCTTCCAGCGCTGGTACAGCATCATCACGATCATGATGGATCGGATTTACCTCATCAACTCCTGGCCTTTCTTGCTGGGAAAAATCAGAGGCATCATTGATGAGCTTCAGGGCAAAGCACTTAAGGTAGGTCAGTGCACAGAGCCTGTTTGACTCAACGTTAGTAAAACATTACAATAGCTGATGTGCAGCTGAGTCAAAAAGCTGATCCAGCTCATCGCAGTCAGGGTGGACATTAAAGTTGACACGAGGGACAAGAGGATGGTGTGTATCTAGGGTGTAGGAGGGAAGGAACAGGGTGCCTCTGACATTTTAGATCAGTTGTAACACACTTCACAGGCCTAACTGCTGGACAGTAGCTCTGTTAGAAATTTAAGTAACTAAAGCTGAGAAGGACCATGCTTTTGCAGCGCTTAATGGTAATTTTAGTCAATCTAAGAATAAGATGTCCCTTCCCTCTCTTTTCCCATAATCTACAGTGTATTTTGGATGACCGTGTGTGATGCAGCTTTTCACTTTGTACTTTTATTGGGTATTTTTGGGCTCAGCTCTACATATGCATCTCTTTCAGTCTCTTACACTGCCCTTCTTCCATGGTGTAGGTGTTCGAAGCAGAGCAGTACGGGTGCCCTCAGCGTGCGCAGCGGATGAACACAGCCTTCACTCCCTTCCTGCACCAGCGGAATGGCAACGCAGCCCGGTCCTTAACGTCACTGACCAACGATGAAAACCTCTGGGCATGTTTGCATACGTCCTTTGCTTGGTAATGCCATTTGCGTTTCTAGCTTCTACACCTCCTTCATGAAGAGAATACTGGCATGTTCTGAAAGGGTGGAAATGCGATTTGAGTGTTTGGCTGTTGTTTTTCTTCTTGAGGTAGGAAGTTGGACTTTGCTAAGTAGTCTCTGAACTGGAAGGACCTAAGCACAAGAAGATGGCAGCCTGCTGATGACTTTAGGACAAGAAAATCTTGTTGCTGTGAAATAATCATGGAACGGTCTGGGTTGGAAGGGACCTTAAAGCTTATCCAGTTCCAACCCCCTGTCATGGGCAGGGACATCTTCCACTAGAGCAGGTTGCTCCAAGCCCCATCCAACCTGGCCTTGAACACTGCCAGGGATGGGGCAGGCACAGCTTCTCTGGGCACCCTGTGCCAGCGCCTCAGCACCCTCACAGGGAAGAATTTTATTCCTAATATCCAGTCTAAATCTCCCCTCTTAGCTGCTCTGAGAACTCCCCTTGAGGACCCTGCTCTCCTCCAGGCTGAACTAGACCAGCATTCTCGGCCTGTCTCCAGAGCAGAGCTACTCCAGCCCTCTCAGCATCTCCATGGCCTCCTCTGGACTCACTCCAACAGCTCCATGTCCCTCTTGTGTTGGGGGCCCCAGACCTGGATGCAGTGCTCTTGGTGGATCTTACTGGAGCAGAATAGAGGTGGAGAATCCCCTCCCTTGATCTGCTGATCATACTAGAGATGAAATAGAGCTGCTAGTGTGGCAGCTAGTGGAAGCCGTATGTATCTAGATGGAAAACCTTTGCAATATGAGAGTAGGTACGGAAGAAAGCGTGGAAAGATGCTCCTCCCCTCAGTGTGTTGTACCTTGGATTTGCACTTGAAGTACAGTGATTGCTCACCTGGAAGTGCCAGAGTATTGTGATAGGCCAGTGTAGGAGATGCAGCCGTTTGACACAGTAGCATGTCTGTGGCAGTGCAGTTGCTCCAGTACCTGACTTCCTCATCTGACTTCCCTGGAAAGATGCCACAGAGAGGGTTGCAACACCAGCATGTGACTTGGGTGGGGGATAAGTGTTTTGCAAAGTGGTAGTCCTTTTGGTGACTGTGTGTGACAGTGGCTGTGAGATGCACTGATAGTTACCTCACTGAGGAAGGCACAGAGATGTGTTGAAAGCAAATACATATTGGTTAGTGGTTGGATTTTTGTGGAGCTCATCACACCAGCTGTTTTGTTAGGCTTTTGCAGGTTTAATGAGTGCTGCTCGTGTTTCTTTCAATGTTTCCAGGCTTTTGAAAGCTTGTGGTAGCCGACTTACAGAGAAGCTTCTGGAGGGAGCACCAACAGAAGACACCCTTGTTCAGATGGAAAAACTTGCAGGTGAGAGAGGGATTTCCAGAGCTGGAAGACCCTCTTTGGATGGTAAAACACCAAATTCTTTCATCTCATCAGCATCGTAAGCACAGCCATATCCCATCAACTTTAGTGGCAGTCTCTGCAGTAGCTGGTGTGCTCTCCCATGTAGAGATGACTGACAGCGTGAAATCAAGGCCCTTGTCCTCATAGACTCTCTGCGTGCGCGCATGATCTTGGTTACTTGAGTAGGAGTGTTGCATCATCACGATTATTGTTCTCTCTGCCTGGGTTGGCCTTTCCAATGAATGTTTACAACCAGAAGAATTTGCAGTCACAGCATATGGGCTTCTTGCTCCTTTTGCTACAACATTTCTAAAGGATCATAATTTATTCCTTGCATTGAATTCTTTTATTAGTCCACTTAGCTTAGAATCTCCAAAACCTGCCTCAAAGCTTTGGCCATGTCCTTTAAAACAAGAATAGAGAATTGGTCAAAAGATGTGATTTTGTGTTCTGTAGAAGCTGAAAATTCCTTCCTGAAGCTTCAGTGCTTATCTTCTATCTGAATTCATAAACTTTGTTAAGACTTCGGGTGTGTCTGTGGTGCCAGTACTTCCAGTTGTTGTGTTCTGAACTCTCTCTTCCTGCATCCAGCCAAAATCAAGTGGCTGCAGCATGTGTAGGCAGTTCCCATTGCTAGAGAGCAACAATTCTTATGACCTCTCTGCCCTTCTTTTGCTAGATCTGAAGGAAGAGTCAGAAGGCTGGGATGGTTCTGAGGAAGAAGAGAAGCCTTCTTCCCAGCCAGATGCTGTCGAAGGGCAGGAACTATCTAAATGCTCACCTGAAACATCTCTGATGCCAGATTGCAACAGCTGGAATGTAGCTCACAGGAGGTTGTCTGTCTTTCGCTCTCTCAGGCACATGAGGCAGGTAAGAGAGGAGCGTGTTACAGATGCTGAATTCCCAAGCTAATAACCTCTTTTCTCATGATTGTTCTTTAAAAGATACATTTATTTCCTGCACTCTGCACTTCTTCCCTGGTTCTGTGTTCAACACAGAGCCTGCACAGCTCATAACACAGTGTTAGCTGCCTCTAGATCATGTGGGCATCTAGTGATCATCAGTCATGTGGGATGGGATCATATGATTTCCATCAAATTCCGCACTCCTCTTCTTCCCAAAAGCAGTGACAGTAATTTAGCACAGAGGTCGTGCAGCATCCCCAAAGCCAAGTATTATTTGCTTAAAACAAAAGTGTTTCAGAAGGAAAAAAAACCCATTTAGAAGCAAAGCAAATGGTTCTGTACAGATCAGTCATTCTCTCCAGTGCTTCCAGTTACCTGGCTGAGGGGGAAGGTTCAGTGCATTTGACCCACAGTCTCTGTCACACCAGCTTGTTTTCCTGGACAAGTACGTGCTTTATGTCTTCAGCCTCCTTTTGTTCTACTGTCTCCCAGTTCAGAAGGCTTGAAGCTGTTGAACTGCACCACTGTATTGCAAGTGTGTGCATTTGGAGGCTTGTCCAAGAACATCGTTTCATCTCTGCACATAACCCAAATCAGAGAAATGCCTGAAAGTTGTTATCATCTATCAGAAGGTGTTCAGTCCTGCCCCAAAACACTTGATTTGGTTCTGTGGTTTTTTGCTACTACTCTGTGTACAAGACCTGCTAAATGCTCATGTTTATTTCTGCTGTTCAGTCCTAGCCATGTTCTTATGTGGCAGTCATGTTTTTAGTGGACATTTCACTGATTTTCATAACCAATGCAGAAATGGTTTGGGGTTTTTTTCCAGGTTCTGGGGGCATCAGCATTCCGCATGCTGGCTTGGCATGTTCTGATGGGGAACCAGGTCATCTGGAAAGCTCGAGATGCGGATCTTGTCCAGTCTGCTTTTGATGTGCTACGGGTAAAAGCTTTTTCCTTGTGTTTCCTGGCTGCATATTTTTACATGTATTTCCTTAATAGTCCGGTCTTCATAATGGCCTGTCTCTGATGTGTAATCTCATCGAGAATGTGTTCTGAGTTACATGGGTTTGAACACACAAAACCACCAACAAAAAAGACCCATCAAAGAAACAAGACTCAACCTTTGGATGTTTTGGTTGTCCTCAACAACTTTCAAGCTGATTTGGGGCGATATTTCTGATCCCCCAAATCAGGAGCTTCCTCCAAGCAGTGCTCCTAGTCTTTTTCCCTGGAAGTCAGGAAGAAAATCGTACTGTACTCCTTTAGTTCCAGTGTTTCTCCTGACGTGTTTCCTTCCTTCTCTAGACTATGCTGCCTGTTGGTTGTGTGCGGATCATCCCCTACAGTGACCAGTATGAAGAGGCGTATCGGTGTAACTTCCTAGGGCTTAGCCCACACGTCCAAATCCCATCCCACATCCTATCATCTGGTAAGAACCTGGTGCAGGACCCTCTCCTTTCCCTGTCATGTTAAAGGACCCAAGATTCTTACTTTATTTATGAAGTATTGGCAGATAGTCTAACAATGCTGCATAAACTAAAACTTGTACCACATTGTGTTGTTTCCCCTATATCCCTGCCTGATCAGTATTGGAGAGGTGTGACACCTGCTTTAAGCACTGGTCATACATAGCCAACAGTCTTTGTTCCTACTGGGGAAGGGTTGATGCTGGATCAGACACTGGCAGAGCTGTGTTTTCTCCAAGCAGGGTGCGGAGCTGTAGTTTAGAACCTGGGCTGGTTCAGTTAGTGTTCTTTTGGGTTCTTGTCACTTTAGAGTTTGCGGTGCTTGTGGAAGTTCGTGCTGCAACCCGGTCCAGCCTCTACCCAACGCTGTTTGATGAGGAGCAGTCCCTCAACAAGTACGAGTTTGTTGTCACCAGCGGTAGCCCTGTGGCAGCAGATCGAGGTGGGTGATTTGAAAGCAAAAAGAACCTGTGTCACTGAGATTAAACACACATCTTGATCTTTAACTGCTTTGATTGCTATTCATGTGCTAGCCCTTATGGAAGTCTGAGTAGAAGGCGGATCAGAAAACAACCGGGTTGAGTACTGAGATGAGGTTTACCATAGTTTGTTTAATTACAAAGGGTTTGTTTTACCAGATCAGCATTTTGCTTAATTAAAAATAGTAGTACTTGTAGGGAAATTCTTGTGTAGCCCCCAGTGAACACGTTATATCCTGGAATACTGTCTGTTTATTTCGAGCACGTCTAGCTTACAAGAACTGTGACATTACTCATCTCCCACGTTCCACATGGCAGATGGCTAAATCCTTCCTGCTCTGTCCTCTGAAAGTACAGGTGCAATGCAGAGCAGAGACTTGCTCTCTGTAATGCATACTGACAGTATAATTACAATAGGCTACTTCCCATCCAACCAGTGGCATGTCCAGAAGCTCCTGGTCTAGAATAGTCACTGAAATGTCATGTCTCCACCACAGCATCAAAGTTACTAGGCTGTGGACTGCTGGGAGAAAAGCCTCCTAGGGAATTCCAAGAAGTGGCTGGGGAGAGGAATGCCTTGGGATGGTTGTTGGTTTGGGTTTTTACTAAGTATCCTGGAACTGCTCTTAAGAAGAGGAACATTAAATCAAGAGTAAGCAGAGACTTCAAAACGGAGGGGTTATATTTTTATGTATATTATATAAAGTATGAAGACTTTTCATAACTTTGCATTTTTAATGAGCTTTTGATAGGAAACTAGAACCAACAAAATCTAAACAACAGTTTAAAATGGGTCTGAAGAAAACAAAGGCCCCTTTGTTGCAAGTCCTGTTCCTTCACAGAATTCCATGTTGCTTCTTGGATCCGGTGTTTCTCTAGTGGGATGATCTTTAGCTCCTCTTGCATGGTAGTGGAATCAAGACAGGCCACTGGGGGGAACATTTTCCTTCTTATAGAATATGCAGGTTTCTTCTGGACTCAAGGAAGAGTATTATCTGTGAACTAATTGAGCAAAATCCTATGTTGAATTTGGCTGTGCTGTTACTAATAGTGTAGCTTTCTCCATACAGAGAAAGCTGCATTAATGCACAAGGCCAAAGCACTGATGGAAAATGAGTGTGGACTTAAACAGAATAAGAGGTGGAACAAATGTGTATTCTCGTGTGTAATTCCAGCAGGTATCCAGGCCATAGAATAAGTGGACTAGTCCTTGCTAACAATGACTAGTAAAGGTGTAAGCGGGTAACCTATAGTTTATGTGTTCTCTTTCTCACCCTTTTCCCCCTCTTTCCAATGCTGTAGTTGGCCCTACGATCTTGAACAAGATTGAAGCTGCCCTGACCAACCAGAACCTTTCTGTAGATGTTGTGGATCAGTGCCTTGTCTGCCTGAAGGAGGAGTGGATGAAGTAAGTGTGACTATATTGCTTTCAGAGAAACAGCTTTGGTACTAATCCCAGAACGGTTACAGCAGAGTGCAGGACAAACTTGTAGTCAGGTAACTTCTGCTGTAGTATTGACTGTAGCTAAGAATATTCGAGTTGTTCTACTCTAAAGCTCACCCAGTTCCAACCCCCAGCCATGGGCAGGGACACTTTCCACTAGAGCAGATTGCTCCAAGCCCCGTCCAACCTGACCTTGAACGCTTCCAGGGATGGGGCAGCCACAGCTCCTCTGGGCACCCTGTCCCTCAGCACCCTCCCAGGGAAGAACTTCTGCCCGGTATCTTAATCCAAATCTCCCCTCTTTCAGTATAAAGCCATTCCCCTTGTCCTGTCCCTACAGGCCCTTGTCAAAAGCCCCTCTCCAGCTTTCTTGTAGCCCCGTTTAGGTACTGGAAGTACCTTAAAGAGTAGTCCTTACTCTGGTTTTGGCTGTCAGGAGTTCTTAACCTTTATGCTTCAGTTCACCCATCTGTAGGTTACCTACATGACACTACTTGTCTGCCTGATACACGTTACGAGGATTAAGTCTGCAAATCCATATATGCCTGTCCATGTGTGCTATATTCCGGTGCAGATAACGTGCCAAACAGATGTCATGATTGTGCCTTGAGGCACTACGTTTTAAGGGTGCAAGTATAAAGGAAGACCAGACAGTCATGTGGAATAATTCAGGGAACGTTAAGATTCTGTGGATTTGCCTTAGGGCCTCATTGACACTAGATGTTTCTCCTAGGGAGATTCCCAGTTGTCACAAAGAGTTGTTTTACCTTCCACTAGAATGAAGAAACAAACTCGAATTGTGCATGTTACGAGTGGAAATGAGTAATCCCCCTTTTCTTGTACTCTTCTTCATTCAAAGCATGAGAAGTTTCCACAGAATACTGTTAGAAGCTGTTATTAACATCCTGTTGCAATAGGTACTGAGAGAAGCTGCAGTTACTGCTCATTCCCTCTTTGACGTGTGCCAATCCATTGTAATAACAGGGGTTTCTTGTTCCCATAGTAAAGTGAAGGTCCTCTTCAAATTCACTAAAGTGGACAGCAGACCCAAGGAGGATACCCAAAAACTGCTGAGCATCCTGGGAGCTGCTGAGGAGGACAACGTCAAGCTTCTCAAGTTCTGGATGACTGGCTTGAGCAAGACATACAAGTCCCACCTGATGTCAACAGTTCGCAGCCCCACATCCTCCGAGTCCAGGAACTAAAAGGTGCCCAACCTCACTTGCTGCCTTCAGATAACCGCAGGGACCCTGAGTTACCGCTGCTGAGCCCGCAGCATGTGCATCAGGTGGATAGTGCCACTTCATCACTGTTCTCCTGGTCCTCAGACTAACTTGAAGAGCCACTTGAGTCTTTTCTAATTGCTGTGAGACTGGACTAATACGTGCTAATAAATAGTGCTGCTGTCTGTCCTAAACTCAGCTCTAAGCCTAGACCTACACACTCAAGACTAAAGTGACACTCAAAGAATCGGTGTGAATTGATTCAAATCCCATCCTGCCTCACTAAGCACTGTGCTGTGGCGGTACAGCTCAGTTTTAGCTTTCGTTGGCAACACTTGGCTACCTGTGACAGCATCCAGATCTCCTGGGAATGGACATAGTTCATCGTTCCAAATCCCACCTAAATCTCCTGAATACTGAGAAAACAAGAACCAAAACCAAGTGACAGCATCACAGGGTCTGGATCCACGTGTAAATTATTTCAAACCACTTTATGTTTGGATTTACAAGAGACTTCTTTTCTGCTGTAGCATAAGTCAGGATATCCCATTGGAGTCCTGTCACTCCCCTTTATTTATTTATATCTTCACTTGAGACACTTTCAGCATTTGCTTTGGAAACCTTGATGAGGAGGGAGAATTGTAATATAAGGAGTCTCTAAAAGCAGCCTGCTTGCCTCTCTAGAGGGTAAAACACTCGCCTTGTTTTGCCTGCAGTTGCAAAACTTCCAGGTAATGAAGATTACCTCGTCAGGATCCGGTTGCTGGTGGTTTCCTATCTCCAGAAAGAGTTTTCTAGCTTCCTAGTGAAGTTAAGCGGGAAAGATCCAACCTGTAGGTGCTCCCCTATCTAACTTTATAGTAGCCGGTTTTGCTTAATAGTTCAATGGAAACATTGGTGCATTTTTTAATGACCTAAACCAGATTTTTCCTTATCTGTATTGTAAGGAATTACTGTTTCTATTGTGAAGTCTTCGTTTTGTTGTTTCCTCTGGATCAATGTTGGCAAAACTTGACATTACCACAGACATTTGTACCAAGCTAAAGGCAGGTTTTACCCAGGTGACCTCCTACACTCATTCAAACAAGACTCGAGCTCAGAGGCGATGTTCCAACTTGTCTTGAGTTCTGTTCTTATATATATATATAAAATATAGATGTTTTATATATATATAAAATATGCAGGTTGATTTTTTCTGTGTCTGGAACATCTGTAAAATGGAGACAGGCATTAAATCTCGTTAAGAGCTATTTTTGTAAATGGACAAAGCCTGGGTTTGTGTTCATTTTCAATGTGTGTTGCTGTGGGAGAAGCAGCAGTTGGTCTGTGTCTTAGCCTAAATCTAGTTTAATAGGCCTTTTCCTCTTAGCTTTGTATTAGTTTCTAGTACATCTGGAGCAAGAGATGCTCCGATACAGTAACTACAACTGCCTGGCTGGACATAAACCAACTGCAGGATATTCAAGCAGCAAACATGCTTGGGCAAAGGCATTGCTCTGTTACTTCAGAACCAAAGTACTTCTTTAAGTTCAGGCTTTGGAAAGAAGCTGCCCTTTCCCCATTGTGTGTAAGGAAACAGGAGATGAAGCTTTGAGTAATACATGCATCTTGTTTCCTATGTGCTAGTCATGAGGGGAGAGCAAAGCCACTGTCAGTGGGGCGAAAGCAACAGAAGTAATTAGGAAAGCACAGATCAGTAAATCAATTTCCAGTGCTTGCTCTTGTAGCAATCTTTTATGAGACCCTTTTTGCACTTGGAAGCTATTCTGGCCCAATGCAGAGCTGTGTAACACAGCAGGTAAGGTATTACGTGGCATTGTTTGATTGCTGAACTGCTTTCATCTTTTCAAGACTCGCTCTCCCAAGCACCCCAATGTTCAAACCCAGCGTCCATCGAACCCGCCGCCGGTGCGTGAGCACTCTGTGTCTCTGAACAGAAGCGTGGTTTCTTCCGAAGCAGCAAATAGGTGGGCACAAGGTCAAGCCCGAGACTTCATCTTCTTCTTCCTCTTGTGTAAAGGGTGAGTTGTATCCCAGACTGGATAACGCATCATTTTTGAGCCAGGGCAAGGAATCCGCTAACTTAGTGCTTATAAAATGCCCACTGAAAAGAAGGGGGAGAGCTGCTAAGTCTGTGAACACATGAAGCAGATGCTTTTGCCTGCCAGAACAGATCTCTACATGGGATTACCAAGTAATTGCCTGGGCAAGTTCCTGCAGCTCCCAGATTATCCTGCGGGCGCTCCTTTTGCCGTCCGCG
Source organism: Myiopsitta monachus (assembly GCA_017639245.1). NCBI lineage: Eukaryota > Metazoa > Chordata > Aves > Psittaciformes > Psittacidae > Myiopsitta > Myiopsitta monachus. Next base: position 8,562,065 of record CM029926.1, on the reverse strand, counting down.
AGAGCTGGAATGCGCACGAACTTAATTAACCAGAAAGCATGTCTGCAGCCATCTTTCACCACTCTCCTTCCCTCGAATCGCTACGCCTTGAAGACAAACTGATTGAATCATAGAATGGTTTTGAACCTTAAAGCTCATCCAGTTCCAACCCCTGCCACGGGCAGGAACACCTTCCACTGGAGCAGAGTGCTCCAGGCCCCATCCAACCTGGCCTTGAACGCTGCCAGGGATGGAGCAGCCACAGCTTCTCTGGGCACCCTGTGCCAGCGCCTCAGCACCCTCACAGGGCAGAGCTTCTGCCTTAGATCCAACCTGAACTTGCCCTGTTTCAGTTTGAACCCATCACCCCTTGTCCTGTCGCTACAGCCCCTGATGAAGAGTCCCTCTCCAGCACCCTTGTAGCGCCTTCAGTCACCGGAAGCTGCTCTAAGCTCTCCACGCAGCTTCTCTTCTCCAGGCTGAACAGCCCCAATGGCTCAGCCTGTGCTCCATCCCCTTTACTACCCTCGTGGCTCCTCGGGCCTTGCCCCGACAGCTCCAGCACCACGCACTGCAGCGCCTCATTGAGCCGCGGTGTCCCTTTATTCCATGTGCCGGTCCGTGAGTACCGACGATGGCGCTGGGAGCGGGCGCAGGATGCTCCGAGCACCCCTCCGCGTTCCCCCATCCCACCCCCGGTGGTACCCTCCCTCCGGCCCACCCGCGCATGCGCCGGGGTGTGTGTAGGTGTATGTGAGGAGGGGGCCATGTGGGCGCCGGCTGCCCCTCGGGGGCCGGTCCTTGCCGTGGCGATGGCGGCGGCGGCCGCTGCCGGCTTCGCCCTGGCCGTGGCGGCGCGGCTGTGGCGGCGCGGCCCGGTCCGCGAGGTGCTGTTCTTCCCCTCGCCGCCCAGCTGCACCGAGGCGCTGCTGGCCGAGGCGGCGGGGCCCGGCGCTGCGGCCCGGCCCTGCCCCTGCCCGCTGCCGCGCACCGACTGCTCCCTCAGCCGCCTGCTGCGGCGGCTGCTGTCCGCCCGACGCTCGCTCGACCTTTGCCTCTTCGCCTTCTCCTGCCCGCAGCTCGGCCGCGCCGTGCGCCTCCTGCACCGCCGCGGCGTCCGCGTCCGGGTGGTCACCGACGCGCAGTACATGGGGCTGCGGGGGTCGCAGATCGGCCTCCTCCGGAGCGCCGGTGAGGCCTTGGGGGGGGGGGGACGGACGGACGGACGGACAGCGGAGCGCTGGGGGGGTGGGGGTGTTGTAGCCGCGGGTTCGAGTCCCGCTGAGGACGCGGTTGTGTCGTTGCAGGGATCCAGGTGCGCCACGACCAGGGCCACGGGTACATGCACCACAAGTTCGCCATCGTGGACCGGAGGATGCTCATCACGGGGTCCCTCAACTGGACCACGCAGGCCATCCAGAGCAACCGGGAGAACGTGCTGGTGGTGGAGGATGCCGAGTACGTGAAGCTGTATCTGGATGAGTTTGAGAGGATTTGGGAGCAGTACAATCCCACCAACTATAGGGTTTTATTCCAAGGACAGTGACTGAGCTGCCTCGTAGGCCTGGCGGAGCTTTAGCAGAGGAGAGCATTCAGACTATACAGACATCACTGTAGTGGCCACCTGGGTGTAATTTAGGCAAGCTCCTCCTGAGAAGGAAGGTTCTCTCTACCCTGAATGGACCACTTTGCTGTGGGTCATTCCCATGCTAGAGGGAACAACGCAGCTATGTGGGGGGTTGTGTTGAGGACAGCTGTGCCAGGGCTGCCTTTGTAGGGCTTAAAGCAGGCAGGCTCGTTGCTGGGCCCTGGTGCAGGTATGTTCACACGGTGCTTCAGTGGTGAAAGGGGTGTTTTCTAAGTGGATATTCCCGGAAGGAATCGTGGCCCAACACGAAGAGTTAAGGGGGCTACAGCAAAGGTAGGAGTTTGTATAAAGGAGTTCAGCACCTTCGTTATGTTTCTTGTTGGCATTAATTGTTGCCAGGTTGTAAAGGGAAGCTATAAGGCGGCAGAGATTAGCAGTATGGTTCGCTTGAGAACAGGGTTCCTTTGGTTTCAGATGAGGGTTTGAGATGAGCAGAGCCCCACTGTAAAAGCCTGAGGTCGCGGGCACTAACGAGCCCTCATCTTCCAGCAAGGAAGTGTTGGGATATCTGGGAAGAAAGAAGATATTCTTTGGGATCAGTCGGTCTTGAGGGCAGAGCTGGCTGCAGCTGACAGCGACAGGATGGGGCACAAGTAGGAGGGAGGTGGGATCTCTGTCCCTGCAGCTCAGGGTGGGACAGGGATGGGTGCAATTGAGACTTAAGCCTCTCACTACCACCTGTGTGAGAATTGCTTAATCCTGAGGACAAAGCGCCTCCAAAGCTGTCATTTTGCTTGGATTTAACGTTTTGCCGCCAGTTCCGCTTCGCTACAGCAGTGCCGTGATGGGCACTGTCAGATGAACTGTTTTCAGAGAACCTCAACAGCATCATCTGGTTTCTGTGCTGCCAGCCCCGCGGGTTGGGTGTTCCAAAGACCCAAATCCTTCAGAACTCCCGTGGATCCTTAAGTGTCATTTAGGATACACGGAATAACATCATCAGAGAGATCTGTTCTGTTGGAGAAAGCTGGCAGGGGTCTGGGGGGAAAAAAGCATTGCTATTGAAGAGCACCAATGGAAGGAGCTGAGGAAGGTGGTTCGCTATTAAATCCCCTTCAACAGCATTAGATTTACACTACTTCAGCCGCATGACTGCTATTAAATACTACCTGGTTCAGGAGCAGTAGGTGACTGTAAAGGCAGACGGCTCTCTTACTGTCAGGCTCTGGCCTCTGCTCTTCCTGCAGCATCCTCCTCTTTGGAAGAAGACACCTCAGTACACGGCATGCGAAGGGTGGTGCAAAAATAGTTTATTAGGATACAGTTAATGTAAAGTTAGGTAAATTCTATTTACAAAATAAAAAGGATCAGCTACATCCATGGGTACCTAGCATGTCACACAGGGCTGTGAGGAATAAATACGGTGAGAAGTGGCCTGTTACAGTGAGCAGCTGGTGGGGAGTGGTGGCTCTTAAGCTCTGGAATAAAGTGGGGTGGAAGGGAGAAGGGAAGCAGAGAGGAGCTCGCTCATATTGGGGAACAGGAGCCTCCAACACCCGCTCCTCTTTCCAGAGGGGGAAAAAATGACACGTGAGACACCATTTCCAGGACTGATCCATGTGGAAAATCCCCTTATAAGAGACTGTTCTGCCCTATGGATGGACAGAGCTTGAGGACAACTGTGCTCCCTCCTCTCCTCGGTGTGAGCCTGCCTGGGTTTGAGCCACTGTGCTCAGACAGAGCCAAGGCAAGCTGCCTGTTCCCGTTCAGATGAAGGAGGACGACGGCCAGTACCACTGCAGCTACCACCACAGACTTGCAGAACTGCCCTTTTCCTCCCCAAAACTTCATCCCTCCCATAGATCCGCGTCTTTAAAATGATTCCTTAAAATCTCAAAGTCATGCGGAACTCCAGGTCCCAGGAGAGGGGGCACAGATCAAAGCCTCTGTATTCATACCTGCTTCCCACTTACCATAGTCTCTAGCATCTTACAACATGCTTTGCCACCTCTAGTTTAGAACAAAGAGTGTTCTTGTCCGTATCACGCAGGCAGCGCATGAAGAAAGCACGAAGAACAGGAGAGTGATGGCACTCATCATTGAGGAGTTCATGGCTTCGTTCACTTGGTACCAACTTGGCTCTTGCTCCTGCTCGTACATCCCACGCTCTTGGTTTCCTTCAGCAGTCACAGGCTGACCAGGGCGAGCCCGTTGCTTCCAGCCTGCTGCTCCCTGCTCCTGTACACTGGATCCTCAGGTGAGAAGTGACTTCTACTGCAGGATCACCAAAGCGCAACTCAGTAGTAAGTGGCTTGTACTGAAAGTTATGTCTGAGCTTACACTGTGAGTTACAGCGTGCTTCCTTTCTGCCGGAGAACGTGTGTCTCTTCCCTTGGGAGAGCCAGGAGGATCTGGAATGTGCTGCACGCGACTTCCAGCACTACAGCAGTGCCTCATGGGCCCTAACCCACTGCGCAAGGTGCGCTCCATCACCCAGTAGCTCTGTAGTAGCACACCACGAGGTAAGAGTCTGCACATGCGTCATGTACCAAACACGACATTATGGAGCGAAACCAATCTAAGTTTATAGGTTACAACTGTCAAGCCCACTGTGCATGGTCTTTGGACAAAGCTCTTCCAAACTAAAGGTAGAGATCAGCAGAAAAGGTTTGCAAAGACATTTAGAACAGTCATTAAAACCAAACCAGGACAGTTTATAGGGTGGCTTGGACACATCACACTCATTGCTCTTTTCCCAAAGCGGGACATCTGGGTTAGACCAGGGTTTAAACCTCAAAACCCCCAACGTAGGCACAAAAAGAGGCCCCTCCACTGAGTGCTGAGGAATAAAGAGGTACAGTGCGTGCTCTGGATACTGCGATACAGCCTTGAAATTAATCTTTTTAAAGGCAAGAATAACAAAACTTGGGGTTTTCTCTAAAAAGGGGGTACAGAGTACAGAGCAAAGGCAAGCTGCGGCGAGTGAGCGCTTCAGTGGGCACGATCCAGGTACTGCAGCCAACCAGGGGAAAAGGGATCAGTGGAAGTGCAGAGCTGCTACAAGAGAGAGACGCTTTACAGTGCTGGGGACAGTGCTGTTGATACAGAGACCTTCCTGGGTTGCAAGATCCTGGGTTTGAGGTAAATGAACACGATTTGCTGCTGCTTTTGTATGTGGGCAAAGCAAAAGGTCGCATTTAAAGAGGGATTCAGCCTGTTTCAGGGGAGACAAATGGTAGGAAAACCTTCCCCAGGAAAATCACGACTCGGAGGCTGTGCTTGCACCATCCTCGCACTCGACTCTTCCTACACCTCACACTTCAATGCTATCAGCAGTGCAGAACAGTGCCAGATGCAGCAGCTTGTGTTTCACGCGTTGCTGTGTAGATGTGGTGCCCTGGAGAGCACCCGCAGCGGGTACCCACGGTGGTACCACACGCCGAAGGGTGATGCTGGGCAGTGGGATGATGCAGGTGGACTTTGAAAGCCTCCAGTGCAGGCAGGGAACTCACTCTCTCCCCCTGATGCTTTCCCCTTCTCCACACCCTATCTAAGTTAAATCGTCACTGATTTATCCTGAAAGATGGGGGAAGCAGGAAGCAGCAACAGGATAACTACGGCACATTGCTATGAGTAAAAAGCTTCCCAGTTGGCTTTCTGCCTTGTTTCCCCTCATTTAAAGCACTGCTCTCTGCAGAAATGTTTCTGGTTTCAGCTCTTTATTGGTGCTGCAGGTTCCGTCTCTTTAATGCCTCTTGCTTTGGAGAGATGCTTAGATACTTGCCAGGCTGCAAGTGAAGCACAGCCTAAAGCCTGGAGCTTGCAGCCACCATTCACAGCAGCTATCTGCATCCCACAGCATCCTCTCATCTCCTCGCTTTCGCTGGTACCCTCAGAGCTCACAGCTACCACCATAGGACATCACGTACAACATTCCCACCGAGTATGTGCTGCTCCATACACTACAAAGTATGTGCAGATGCTCCTGAGGACGCCGAAAGGCCCCTGATGCCCCCTTGGCACAGCACAGCCGGGTTCTCTCTTAGCTTTCAAAGGAACCTGATTCCGCAGTGGAAGGCGGCTGCTCCTACACACTACAGCACGAAACCACCACCACGTTCATGAGAGACCCCTTTGCTTAGGAATAAACACTTTCAACCCACAAGATCCAGCAATAAGATTCATTGAGTTATTAATTGCTAAAGCCATGGCAAAGGTGGCAGCCCTCCTGCTTTATGTCAGCTGCATCTGTTGGTGGTGCCAGTTTATGCCATTTATCCCTAGCAAACCTGCCTGCTCTGCTTTCCTCAGCCACCTGCAGGGCCGGAGAAGCTGCCAATGTTAAATGAAAGCATCCTGACAGCAGACCTCTGAGCAGCTGATCCTCCGGGTCTGATCCTGCCCACACAGGGGTCCTGGCAAACCTCAATTCAAACCGCTTTACAGATGCTTCAGGGTGACCACAGAAAGGCGGGGAGTGATGGGAGAACTGGTATTGTCTGTACGGGAAGGTAAAAACACAGGGAAGAGTGAAGAACACCCAGCTGCATCCCTGCAGCACCTCACTGGGGCACAGCCGTAGGAGGGGGCAAGAGCTGCACAAGTGTTCCGAACGACTTTGCCCCATAAACATTATATGTACACTGCACCCCCAGCCTCTCTTCACAGGGTGATGGAGAGCCAGAGCCCAAGCAGAAAGCGCATCTCTGCGCCTCTCCTATCTTCCCTATCCCTGTTTTTATCCTACCACCTTCTGCCTTCCTGCCCCATCCACCACCAAAGTGCTGCCACCTTTGCTAACGCACTGCAGCACCTTCCTCACCCCTCCATAACACCCAAATCCCATCAGTGTATTCACACAAGAGCTTCACCTGATGGCTCTGCCCGTTCCCTCACTCCCTCCTGTTCCCTATGTTAAGTATTACGGCTTCAAGCAGGAGCACCGGCAAAGAAATCAAGCGCTCCTACTCAATACCCAGGACACCAAGAGAGGATTGCTTGCTATGAAATCCTCCCTCCCACGGAGAGCCTGAAGATGCTCAGAGGCATCATCCCGGATCAGAAAAGGTCCATCCTGCGTTATCCACACCACCGAAGTGCCAATGCAGATAGCAAGTACGTAACTTCTAATCCTCGTACTTAAGTGCTCCTGAGCAAATGAAGCATGCCAAGAAAAAGCAGGATTTGCCAGGGGATGTAGGAAAGGTCGGGGCTTGCATGGCGAGGAGGAGACCGGCACGCGTCCTTGGTTGGCTAAAAAGGACAAAGTCCCATCATATGTCTTGAGGAGAGGAAAAGGCAGGCATCCTGGAGCCAGTGATGTCTTGGAAGGGAAGAGCACAGGCCATGCTCCTCCATGGTGGGACGGGAGGAGGACTAAGGCAGCTGCTGGCTGATCCAGTGCGGTCCACGTGGGTCATGGCTGGGTCCATCCAAGGGCACATGCCCGCTGATGAGGGAAGAGCCTTTGTATCCGAGTGCTTGAGCATCTTTCCTGCCCTGCTCCTGTCTCCAGGACTTCCATGTACACCCGGGAAGAGATTACAGAGCATCGCAATGGGAGAGCATCCTTGTACGTGCTCTGCTCACTGCTCAGCGCTGGCATCTTGGCTGGGGACAAGTGGGGCTCCTATAGGGCAGGACCAGAATGCTGCCACGAGGTGCCAGGCCGAGCACTTGGCCATGGCAAGGCCACACAAGCTGGATGAGAGCCTGACTCATGGTTAGATGAGGCCATCTCCTGCTGAGGGTCCGAGACAGAAACTTGCTGCTCTGATGGAAGGATGATGGTGAACACTCCAGCATGGTCCAACCTGGCAGGACCGGAGGTGCCTGGAGCCAACACCATGGTGCTCACTGCTCCAGGGCTGCAGTGAGAGTTTGCTCTATGGGCTGCTCTTGGACCACCACCTAAACAGCCCCGGCATCAGCCATGAAAGCACACGGAGCTGCCTCAGCTGCGTGTTAAGCACCTGATAGACAAGAGGAAGCTCTGCTCCACGTGAAGGCTCAGGTGCATCTTTAACAGCCCAACTCAACGTGATGCGGGTCAACCAGTGACTAAACAGGGCCGGGAAGCCCATGTGCCAGAGCACTGCTTTAGCTCTGCTCGGCGAGGCAGGACCAAGTGGCACCTTTAAACTCAGCCCAGGATGAAGCAGCACAGAGCTCCTCTAGGAAGACAGCCTTAGTGCTGCACCTAATCCTACCAGCTCCCTCGGCTTGCATCCATCGATCAGCCTCACGGTGCTGAGCTGTATGCTCTTTCCACAGAGAAGCCATCAGGACTGAAGCTCTGAAGCACATAATGGTTTTGAGATCTTTATTTCAGGAAAAAAAAAAAAGATTAAAGAATTAAAATAGGAGCTGCCCTGCTGACAAGAAGTTGGAATTCAAGAAGCTGATAAAAAAGGAGCATTATATGCATTGAGCACTGTGCATTTTCACTCAGTATCGGCTCTACTTTTCTACTCTACTTTCCTTTGACTAGGAAAAGGGAGTTTCACATGCGCACAGACCCTGGGATACACGGGACTCAATGAGAGGAAGGGAGTAACAGCAATAAAAGAGAGTGCTGGGCTTGATCTAACAGAGGCAAAGAAGTGATCTTACAGCTCGGGCCCCCGAAACACCAACTCCGACCACCAGCGAGACGGGAGGCAAAGACGCCGCTGGGGCGGGCTCGATGGTGCCCTGGAGCGTCTGCAGCTCCCTGTCCACAACCACTGCAGCCACCAAAGCTCCCCCCAGGCTCCGGCATCGCCCACATTCAGGATACGGCAGAGTCACGGGGCAGGAGAATCACTTCTTGCATCCTTCTCCAGCGGGACGTCAGTGTTTGTACCTCCAGGCTGCGTACACCGGCACAGACCTGCGCTCCCCGACAGCTTCCCCCAGGCTTTCCCCTCCTTGTAGGTGCAAGTAATGCAATCGAGATCCAATGGTTAAGATTAGGCTCCTGGCGTGCTCTGAGCACTGGGTCTCTTGACAGCAGTAAGGGCTGGGTATGGCTGACACCACCACCCAGGCCCTGCTTGCATACCAAAACGGTTGGTACGACAGAGCTAGCTTATTAACAGGCTACTGAGCCTTAATACTGACACTTAGTGTAATGGTTTACAGTAAAGGAAGGATTCTCCTACAAAGCGCCAAAGAGAGGAGTGGGGCAGAACACCCCGCTCCAGTCCCTTCCCTCTCCCTCTCAAGAGTCTCTGACGCATCTCACAAGCAAGGGAAAGGAGCTGGGGAGGCAAAGGGGTGGCACCACCACCGCGGCGCCGGGTCCCGTGGGGGCATGGAGACGAACGACAGCAAAAGGACAGTCGGAAGGAAGGAGGAGACGAACGGTGCCGGTGCTGTGCTGCCTCAAGCTGGGAGGTGCGCGTGGTCAAGCGGAGCGGGGAGAACTAGGCATTCTTCAAGTCCCTGGATTCAAAAAGCTTCAGGCGTTCTTGCACAGTCAGGCCTTCCTTCAGACTCTGGCAGAGACAAAAGACACACGGCGTTGGGACACGGGCGGTGGGGATGCGCTACGGGGAAAGGGTGCGATGCTCAGGCAAAGATGGGGGCAGCAGGAGAGTGGCCTCGTGGGGGGGGATTAGTGGGACCAGCGAAGAGAGGACCCAGGGTTATGGTTATTGGTGGTCATTGGTGAAGAAAGCCTAGAGACAGGGGGAGATTGCGGATGAGGGGCATGCTGCAAGCGGGATTAGCTCCGCATGGAAAATGACCCGGAGCCTGTGTGGTGATGGGGGTGATTGCAGTGGAGCCTAGGGCAGGTCAGCTCGGATCTGCTATGCTAAAGCACTGTGCTGCTGAGCGGAACCTGCAGCCTGGTGCTGCCCCAATCACTGCAGCATCATCGGCTGGATGTGCATCCATGTGGGACATTCCCGGCTCCAGGCAATGTGTGGGCTCTGCTCTGCTCTGTTTTTATTGCCAGAGACGATCCCACTCTTTCTCTAAGCCCATCTGGGGGCTCTCCCAGGCCAAAGCTGCCTCTACTGCACAGGGTTAGACAGAGGATGCGCTAAACGCCTGCTTCAGGTCTAGCAGGATGTGATGGCTGATCCAATTCGGATGCAGCATCCAGACTGCAAGGCACAACGCGCAGACAGACACCAGAAAAGCCCATCCTGCTAGTCCTCAGCATTTGGATTTGTGAGCGCTCACCGCACGTGGGCACCCAGAACAGTTACGAGAGGGGCAGAAACCCAGAAGCAAACTGCTTGACCCCTCTACAGCAGCTTTAACCCAACACTACCCCAAGCAGATGCACAAGCCTAACGCCAACCTCCACTCCATCCTGCAGCCCCAAAGCTGTGGCCTAGGCTGGGTCATGATGTGCTTTAGAGACCATGACATGGCAGGTTCTAAAGGCACTGCCCTGAACGCAAAGTCCCTTCTATTAACGGGCAACCAGCTCTCCTTTTGCTTGTGCTTCCCTATGTACACTCATAGCACAGGTTAAGACTTCTGGACTGGGTTTCTTCAGTGCGTGTTTATCAAGGCAGGAATCCAGGATGAACTTGCCCTGAGGCTGTGCAGATTCCCATGGTTACTGCACTGCTTTACACGTTCCTCCTCCCACAGCCCCGCAGATACAGAACGAAGCAGCACGGAAATGAAAGCACTAAAAGGGATTGGGTTGAATTCCCAAATGCTGCGTGCTCTCTTTTCAAAGGGCAGCAGAGTCTCTTGGGATGGGAGTATCTGAACACACACTTCCTACAGGAAGTTTACTTTGGGCCTCTTTAAATGGGCAGCAACCCACGGATTCCAGTTTGTGCATCTGATTTCCAGTGAGATGGAAGGAGACAACAGAAACCATCAGCCCACTCTGCCTGATGGTACCAATTCCAGCAAATCCACCCCACAGGCACTCTCACGACCCATTCAAGTTGCTGAGGAGGGGAGCCTGATGGAGGGAGACTAATGTAGGATGACAGCTGTGATAAAGGCATCCTTCATCAGACCTCCCCCCTCTTCCCTAACCTCCCTCTGCAGGTGCTCTAACTTCAGGCTTTACCATGGGCCAATAAAATCAACTATTGCTCCAGTTACTCAAAGGTCATTGGGATCTGCCTCAGAGCTCCCTCCTTTTGCTGGATGAGCTCGGAAGCCTCAGGCCAGCGGGATGGAGGTGCAATGCCAAAGGGATGGAGAGCAGCAGAGTGGACACCAGGAAGCAGGAGGAATCCTGGAAAGCAGGAGGAGGAGGTTACTGCATAAGGAAGACTCATTTTGCTCAGGCACGGATCAACCCAAAGAAGCAGCAACTATAGGTAAAGGAAATTTAGGGCAGCCCAGGACACCCCCTCTGCAGCTGAGACCGGGGCCACTTTACATGCTCCAGGCCTATGTGGGAAAGGCATTTCCAGGCATCCCCAACTCACTCCTCATCCTGGCTGACAGCAAACGGCTGTTTTCCTACAAGACCTGGATGCTGCCGCAGTTTAGTCTGAGGCATGCAGAGTCATCCAAGCACGCACACTCAGTGTCCCACGCTCCCAACACAGCCAACAGGAACCGTGTCCAAGTCCCCTCCGTGACGGTCAGCTGTGTTGGCGAGGGTGGGAGGAGCAGGCAGACAAGAAAGCCGTATTCCCCATGGAAAAGAACTGCATTTCATACGGATCTTGGGTACCCTGACTGCTCCCCTTCCCCCTCCCCCGGTAATTAGCCATAAATAAACCACAGTCATTGAGAGCAGAAGGGCTCTGTTTTGCCATGTGCATGCAAGAGTGGCCGCTCCAGTGGTGGTGATGGTCTTGGTGGGTGCCGGTCTGTTTACCTACGTGGCAGGGAACCTGGACTCGGGTTCATTTCAGTTATCCCATGAGACCTGCTCAATAACGGACTGTTGAAGGAAGAGGCAAAACAAAGAGAAACAAGAACAGAACAAGCAGCTCATCAATCCTGAATGCATTGGTACAGCCCCAGCCCCCCAGCGACGGGAGCAGGCAGAGCCCATGCTTGCTCTCCTCTCCTCCTTCCCCACCAAGCAACACACAGAGCGGGCACCACTCCATAAGGGGTATGAGTCGAAGTGGTGAAGGGCAACCCAGCATCAGACCTGGCCCAGCAGGTCTGGGCTGCCCTGAAATGCACAAGGATGCTCTCTGCATCTACTCAGTGCAGCACAGCCTGTATCCCCTGCATGGGCACTGAGCTAGAAGCCTTCCGCCTGCCCGGCTTCTCGCTCCACACAAGGTCCCAACCACTTCAAACATCAGCATGAGACACCAGGTACCCGGTGGCGAAGGCAAAGCAGGCTTTGCCCATGCTGATCTTCCTTCAACTGACCTATGGTTAACGATGACTTGAGCAGATTTATTTGCCCTTTTCATCCCTGCGGTCCCAAAGCAACAGCCAGGGTGGAACATGATGTAACTGTGGCTGTCAGCAGGCCAAGCAGGAGAGCTTGGCACAGCATCACTGGGCTTTGGGACCAACAGCCAGAGCAACATAGGGCCATCTGCACCATGTTAACACACAAGCAAAGCGCGTGTTAAATACCCCCAGGACCAAGGCATCGCTGTTCCACATAAAGACCAAAAACCTTGCAGTGATGAGCACTAAACCCCAGAATGATGTGTGTGTTTCCAGCTAAATTTCAACTGAAAACGAGCAAATATGGGCAGAGTCCTCCTGTGAAAGACCAAAGAACAGGGTGAACTTCATCCTTCCTTTCAAGTGGGGAGCAACTTCACCCCTCCATCTCAGAAGGGTCAGGAGTGTGTGGGTACCATGGGGGCTGCTCGGCCATCCATTCTGCAGTCAAAAGCTCACTTTTCTTCCCAGTGACTAGCACTAGTGACTGGGAAATTCCCAGTTCTCTTCCCCTTCCATTCCTTCCCACCTAGCACCCCCACTGGAGAGTAACACTGGGTATTCCCATCACATGGGGCAGGAGATCTGCGCTCACCTTTGACCTGATATTCCTTAGTTGCCGGCTAACACTGGATCTGTCTTTCTTCAAGAAATCAGGGTTGCTTTTTGATTTCATTATATCTGGGAAGAAGCAGAAGAAATGGTGTTAATGTGGTGTCCACTGCATCCCTGCAAGGAGCGGGGCTGGGGCTCTTCTGCCCTCCCATCCCAAGCAAGTGCCTTGCTGTGCCCAGCACAAGCAGTGCTGCTGTATGGTCAGAGGGGGCTCTCAGGGGGCTCCATTCCCCTGTACCGTGAGGTTTTCCCAGTGCAAAGTGCCAGAAGGCTTTCAAATCCCATCAGCTTCCCATCTGTGGGCCGGAAGGAGGAACTGCCACAGGAGGGCAGCTCCACCGCAAGGAGTGGAGGTGGGAAGCAGCATGAAACAGCAAAAAAAAGCCTCATGGCAAGTTCTATACTTGGTACCTATTACTACACAAGGGCTTGCATGCTCAGGAAACCCATGGAGAGCACTGACCATATCCCGATACAGTGGTGTTCACAGGGGATTTCTCTCCCTGAGCTTCTGTGGCTGCTTTCAGCTGCTCTTTCAACCTGCTGATATCACAGTCTGCCTTGGCCTTCACGATGCTCAGCTCCGTGTAGATGTCCTTGTACTTGTCGCTGGCGTATTTCTTATCCTGGCAAAGGAACAAGAGCGACCCAATGGAGGCAGACACGCAGCTGGAGCCAAGGAGCTTGGGAATGCACTGAAGAGGAGCTTGGCAAACGCCACGGAAGAAGAGCCGGCAACAGGGAGAAATGCTTGGCCGGGGCCACGCACACATTTCATACGCACCCTCAAAGCTGCCTCTAACAGTGGGACAGGGGTTGGGAAAGGCACAGAGCTCTTCCAGTGGTGAGCGTGGAATCATGGAATGGTTAGGGTTGGAAGGGACCTTAAATACCCTGAAAGACCTTAAAGGGGAAGAGCACACAGCACTGCCCATGCACGTAGCTCCTTCGTTATGGGATTACTTGTTTGTGCTTCAGCAAAGACACAGAAATCCAGCAGGATTCCCAGAAACAGCCTTGGCACAGAGGCCACCCCGAGCAAACCAGATCCAGTGCTGGGAGGCTGCGCAGATCCCGAACACTGATTGCATTTACCATTTAAATCTGATCTGATGTGACAGAAATAGGGGTAAAGCACCGAAGGGATGTCTCCCATATGGTTTCCCTTGTGGGGTAAGTCCTAAGCTGGCATGGTTGTGGAGTGCTTTGCTGATGACACCAAATGGGTATTCAACTCCATGCAGGGGAAACATTAACTATTGCTTCAAGTCTGGCTCTAGGTGAGCTGAAATGTCAGCACGCACAGGAGCAGAGCACAGAAGAGGATGGCAGACCCATCCCCGCCATTACCCTCAGTGCTGTCTGCAGCTCGTCTTTGAGGGAGCTGATCTCCTGCTTCAGGTACTGGATTTCCGACTCTTTGACCCGCAGCAGGACCTGTGGGAACAAAAGCAGCCCATGTTCACACCTGAGAGATGGAGCACGATCCCGAGATGCTCTCCCGCTGTGCCTGGTGGCACAGGGACACAGCCTGCTCCATAAGGCTGCTGGTTCACCCATCTTCTGGCTCACCAACAAAGTGAGCCCTGGGTCTCTTGGGAGCTTGCCCAAGCTCCCTGCACACCCCTTTGTTTTCTGTCCCCACTGCTTTGTACGGGTTGGATCCCAGGGGACAAACAGGCTCAGAAGGGTGTGTGTGAGAAGGGAACATCAGGACTCCACAATCTCATGTCCCCACTGCACCCCACGACGCACAGCACTGAGCAGCCGCGCAGCCGCACTGCATGGAGCGATGGATGGCTGTGGCATGCTCTCGGGGCTCCAAAGGCACCTGTGCTGCCCCTTGGGCACAGCAGAGCTCACTCACCTCCAGCTCGTAGGCATCCTTGCCCTGTGTAAGAGGCGACCCAGCAGCCTCTCCCCCGCCCTCCCCGGTCAGCAGGGTCCGCAATCGCGTGATCTCCGCAGCCAGGCGGTTATTCAGCTCCTGGGAAGAGACGGAGGACCGTGCGGGAATGGGGAGCCCGGCCACGGCTTGGCACCCGCCGTGCTGCCCGTTGGGCTGTCACCCCCTGCCCTGGGCACAGCGGGGACCTCACCTGGTTGTGGGCATTGAGCTCCTGGTTCTCGCGCTGGCACTGGCGGAGGGCCTGCCTCTCAGCCTCCAGCGCCTGCGCCAGGTGAGCGTTCTCCAAGCACTTCTGGGAATACTGCTCCGAAAGCACCTCCAGCTCCCGCTGCACCGACTGCAGCTCCTCCCTGTGAAACGCACACGGGCAGTGCCCTCCCTGCACACACACTCTGCTGCCAGCACCCCGGGGACAACACAGATGGGATCTAAACACTGGCACAGGGTGCCCGGAGAAGCTGTGGCTGCCCCATCCCTGGCAGTGCTCGAGGCCAGGTAGGATGGGGCTTGGAGCACCCTGCTCTAGTGGAAGGTGTCCCTGCCCACAGCAGGGGGTTGGAACTGGATGAGCTTTAAGGTCCCTTCCAACGCAAACCATTCCATGATTCTAAGCTTGCCCAGGGCACTTGGGACCGGAGTATTTGCACACCTACACATCCCACATAGATGCACTGAGGTTAATAAAGCCGCTTGGCTGTTTTGCTCAGTTCCCATATGGGGATAAGCCAAAATCAAAAGGGTGTCCCACATAGAATCACAGAATAGTTAGGGTTGGAAAGGACCTCAAGATCATCAAGTTCCAACCCCCCTGCCATGGGCAGGGACACCTCACACACAACTGAGCTCGTGTGTGATCTCCTTATGAGACACAGAGACAGAGGATGACGATGGTCTTACAGGTATTGCCTCCGAAGGGCCTCGATGTCAGCATTGACGCTGCTGATCTGGGAGCGCTGGGACTTCTCCAGCTCTCGCTCCAGCTCCTCCCGGTGCGCGTTCTTCATGGCTTCAATGGCTGCGGGGGACAGCACAGCATCAGCACCCAGAACAATATCGGCACCCAGAACAGCATCAGCACCCAGCACAGTGCTGGTACTTGGCACAGCCTTAGCATCCAGTGCCACTCCACCCAAGGGCATTCTATTAGAGCTTTAGTTTGGCTTTTAAAGGACCAAAACCTGACTCATCCCCATGAACCTCTCACTGCTTCACAGCTTCAGTCTGTGTCCCTGGCTTCTGCCAGTTTTAATGAAGTCCAAACAATTGTCCTATTCACTTGTTTTTGCCTCGGCTGTGGCACTCCTAATGCAGAGCCCTGGGCTCCAGTGCCTTCAAGCTCCCTGGGGCACTGAAGAATGGATTCAGTGTGGAATTGGCAATAAATTAACCACAGGAATGACCAATGCCTTTACGAGATGGAAAACAGATCAGACCAAGAAGAAGGGTACCAAGCCTGGAGCAGGACCAGGAGATGGGCCTCCATCCACAACATCTCTCCCACCCTCTGTGACTCCCACCCATCCCACGCTCTGCTCCTCTGTCCTGGAGCAATCACCGTCCCTGTGTCCTCATCAACACAGAGCTGCCCCATCACAGGGGGCCCTGTGGCACATCCCCATACCTGAAATGGTGGCAGCCGTCTCCTCTGCCAGCAGGCGGTCCTTCTCCTCCCGCAGCTTCTCCAGCTCCCGCTGGTGCTGCCGCTGCAGGTCCTCAATCTTCTTCTGGTGTGTCTCCTCCATAGCTGCAAAGCCCCTTTCACATGTTGCCTGCAAAAGGGACGAGGGGAAGGGGTTGGCCTGTGTGGGGCTGGCATGACAGTGGTGGTGAGACCCCCAGGAGCCACACTGCAGCGGGTAGGCTGGCACTCAAGTTCCATCATGGGGATGCTCCATCATGGGGATGGACCTCACAAGGTCAGGGCTTGTCCTGCAGTCACTAGACCCTACTGTGCTCCTGCTCCCTTCTGCACTGCCTGATTCCATACAGCCAGCTCTGGGCCGGACAGCAGGTGACTCCTGACAGCAACAGGACCTTAATTCCTACTGTGCATTGCTTCTAATGCTGAATGGGCAATTATCTGCTAATGGAAGTAAAAGGAGTGAACTTAGGCCAGGACACGGAGCAGCGCTCTGGGGAGTCAGGAGTCACCAGGGGTGAGATCCTGCAGTCCAGCATGGTCCTTCTGCCCCAGATGCCTGTTTCCAGCTCAGCCAGCAGCCTGGCCACCCCACTGAGGGCTCTGGGATCCCACACGGACACACACAGCTGCAGGACAGAGGCAGGACGGCAAAGCCACAGGCAGGCTCAGGCTGTGAGCTGGGGAAGGGGCACGCACTGAGGACAAGGTGCATGAGCCCCATCAGACAGCTGGGGGCAAACCTGATGCTGAGCACTGCACTGGGCTTTTCCTCCTCTTAATGCTACAGGCTGCCTTTATTTCCTGATGGATTCTTGATTCACATTTGTGTTTTCCAGGGGAAATTTAAGGGGGACAAACTCACCCCCCCCCCCAGCGACCACAATGCTCATAACAATCTCATAACATTGACCTACACTAACATACCCTCCTCAGCATTGCTTTTTGTCCAATGCTTTGTAACCTATGCCCATTCTCATGCCCTATTTTCAGCTCTGGTGCATTTTTTCCTCACCTTGAAGTTTTAATCCCAAGGCACTGTTCACTTTCTCAGCCTTACTTGCTTTTGGAACTCATGACTCAGAGCCAGAACCTGCCTGGACATGTCTTGGAGTGGCATGAAGGAGCCTTGCAGAGTTCTCCATTGCACCTCTAATGCTGGAGGAAAATGCTTCTCCATAGGTCTGGCTGTAGGTGCAGTATGTAATGTATTGTAAATGCATTGCTATAAATCCAGGATGTTTGACCATGTACAACCCAGTACCTCGTGTTACTGATGCTGCATTCTCTATCAGGTTCAGATGAGAAAAACCAAGCACATTTAAGCCTATAAATTGAACAGGTTTGCCATTGCCTGAGCCAAAGGAAGTCCCTCTGCTACCTACCAAGGTGCACAGAGAAGCTGCCTCACTCTGCTCTCCTCCTGGACACCTCTGCTTGGAAGATGCCTTTTACCTTCTTCCAAAGCAAGAACATCCCTCGGTACCAGCACCCTGTTTGGTGCCTGGCTCACAGCACAAGGTTATCCCTGTGTCCTGCTGACCTGAGTGAGGGGCTCAAGAAGGACTTTCGCTTCCTAAGGGTTAAGATGGAGGAGACAGCATAGAGTGAGCACCACTGCTTCATTCTGATCTCCCCAGCAGTTCTCTCTCCCCTGCGCACTTGATTCATACGATGGGATGCAGCGGTGCTCCTGCTCTCCCCAGGTTAAAGCCAGCTTTTGCCTGGAGCTGAGCCACGCTTTCCCCCCATCCACTGAGGATCTCAGGGCTGGAAGGAAGCTTTCCTGTATTTCTGCTGACTGAAGAACGACTGCTCCATGGAAGCCACACCAGCATGGCCTCTGCGCACAGCCTGCGCGCCGCCCTTGCAACCTGGCGCTGCCAGGAGCCCTCTGCCACCCCAAACCCCCTTCCCAACTGGAAATGCTCTCCCACCAAAAGCAAAACAAAGCCAAGAGGTTATTTCAGATGCTGCAGCATCTCTGGCCAGTTTTACAGCCAGTTGTACAGGAGGAGCAATGCGAATGATGGCGTTTCATTGCCAATGGGTTTCTCTGCACCTCGCCTGGGGCTGCCTGTAACTGTGCACTGTTTGCTGTGTAAAGAGTGAGCATCACCAGGGTGGTTCTCCTCACAGCCTCGTGCTTTGCTATGGAATTTGGCATGGTTGCAGCTACTTTTCCCAGGAACATACGTTAAGTGTCCATTTCATCCTGGACTTTTGAGGGCAGCAGAGACGGACTGGAGATTTGATCAGGTTGAGAAAGACAGAGTTGAGGAATGCTTTTAAAGGGAAGTCATGAATAAAATGTATGCCTCAAGTATGAGGAGAAACACTATGGTCTCCATCATGAAGGAGAGCGCGATGTTATCAAACTACTTTGTCACTCTCCCGCTCTATACACAGAGACCACCTCCAGGCATTAACTCCCCCACTGAGACCAAGCCTTCAGCAATGCATTTAGAATACCCAAGCATTGGGAACAGGAGAGTACGATGCTTTATAGAGACCTTGGGGCTCGCTTCAGCATGCTGGCTCTTTAGGGGGATGCCCCTTGGCTCAACAAGCAAACCCCAGGACCAAACACACCCTCCCGGTCACTCAGCAGCAGAAAAAGTGTTAAACGTATCTAAACCTTTAAGTTCTCAAAGTCTTTCTGGTATTTCTCCCTCAAGGTGGAAGCGTTCCCCTCTAGATGCTTGTTCTCCAGCTCATCCCTCATGACGTTCATCTGGGCCTCCAGCTCCTGGATGCGTTCCCTCAGGCCGTGCATGGAGTCCAGGTCACTCCCAGGGTCCTGCCCGGTGCCACCAGCGTCAGTGGCCACCCAGGCATCCCCATCACCCGGGTCCATGGCGGGGGACACCTCGGGGTGCTGCCTCTGGTACTCGTCCAGGGTCTCCTGCAGGCGCTGCAGGTTCTGGCTGTAGTGCTCCTGCAGCGCCTGCAGCTCCTCGCCATGGATAACCTGCAGCTCCTTGATCTTAGCCTGGAACTTGTCCTCCAGCATCTGCATCTGCTCCAGGTGGTACCGCTCCATGTTCTGCTTGTCACGGACAATGGCATCCAGTTGGTTGAGCCCTTCTGTCCTCTCAGCCTTCAGAGCATCCTCTGTCCTGTTCAGCTGCTCTATCACGTTTCGAATCTCCTCTTCGTACCGTCCTTGTAACTCACCCAAGCTCTTGCTGTGTTTATGCTCTTCTTCCTCCAGGAGCCTCCTCTGAGTGTCGAGCTGGGCCACCTTCGCTTTGAGATCAGCATTCTCCCTTTCAAGCATGGCAATCACCTCGCTGTACTCACCCTGCTGCTTCCTGAGCAAGTCTTCATACTCATCCCGAAGGAGAGAGACCGTCTTCACGCGCTCTTGGCAGAGAGCATCCATGCTCTGCAAGGACTCCTTGTAGGACTTCATCTCTCTTTCGTACTCCAGCCGCACTTTGCAAGCGGCATAACAAACCTGAGCCTGGACAATTGCATCGTGGACTAACAAAGAGGAATACCTTCCAAGGTCTCCCATGCACGAACGATACGAAAGACTCTGAGATATCTTCAGGAGCTTCTGACAGTCTCTCATTGCCTCCTCAGGAGGCAGAGAGAGTAAGGCAACAGATATCTCCTTCAGAACATGAGCTTTGTCCTTTAGCTGCTGGGCAAGATCTTGCTGAATGGAAACAAGAGCTTCACCACTACAGTCCTGCAAGCTGCCAGTCTGCTCCCTCTTGGCTAATTCCTGACATGGCCCCATTTGGAGATGGCTCCCATCCCAAGAGATCTGGGTTCTTTCCGAAGCATCTTTCTGAATCTCAAGTGCTTCAGTAATCTGGTGCATAACTCTGTCAAAATCAGGAGTCCTGTACGCTTGGATGATCTCCTCCAACATGCACTTATGCTGCTGGAGAGCTGTTTTGGTATTATGGAGGTCTTCTTCAATGGTTTTTAATCTCTGATGAAAAGATTCTCTCATTTTCTGTGCAACAAACCCGAGTTCTGCCTTGATCAACGCAGCATCTGCTACAGCACTGAGAAAACACGGAGCAAAGCCCAAACCTGTTGTTTCTGGTTTGCCCTCGGCTTCTCCTTCTCTGGTGCTCAAGTGCACTCTCAGCTCCTCCACTTGGCTCCAGAACTCCCCTTCCAGCAGCAGCTTCTTAGATAGGAGGCTGGCCAAACTGATGGCTGTATGAGAAACGTTCGCTGGCTCCAACAACACCACCTCAGCCGTTCCCTGGATCTCTCTCAGAAGCTGGGATATCTCTGAGCTTGCGTTTTTCAATGACTCTGCTATTTGGTTGATGAGCGAGGCTTCGAAGGCCACTCTCTCTGAGAGCCACCTCAGTTGGCCCACGTCAAACACTTCTACTCGCTGCTCCTTGGAGACACGCTCCTCTTCTCCCAAAACACCTCCTTCAGGAGCAGGGCTATCTGTGATAAGCCTTTCACTCTGCTGATACTCGGATGGTGCCCCTCTCAAGGCTTGGATTGCGTTTGATAAGGTTGTTTCCATGCTGGAGAGAGTAACAAGGAACAAATCACCCTCTTTCTCCTTGTCGGATGTGGGTAAAGATCTCAGTTGCTCCCTGCACTTCTCTAAGCAAGTCAGAGCTTGATCATTTCGCAGTTGGAAACCTCCCAGCTCGCTAACGTGGCTTTCTATGAGCTTGAACTTCTCCTGCCTCTCACTTTCGAGCTGTGAGATCAAAGCGCTGACTTGGGATAAGCTGGTCTGAAGCTGCTCCCGCAGCTGAGACTCGGTGCTGGCCCACTGATGGTGGAGGGCAATGAGGGTCTCCTGGTTATGGCCGTGCTGGCTCTCGAGCTTCATCGTTACATCTTTGAGCTTTTCCTCTGTGATATACAGCTTGGTTTCCAGGGAATGGATAATGGAGAGATAGGTCTCAGAGTCACTGGTCCCCGATGATGGGTAACCAAGAGTCGGCTCCGATGACATGCTTTCTTCAGACAGCGACCTGTCTTGGCTCGTGTCTGACGAGGTGCTGCTCGTCCAGTTCTTCTCCGATCCATCTGGATGGATGTATTTCTGGCACTGGATGCTCGAGAAACGGATTCTTTGCCTCTTGGCCCCCATGATTCCTACCTCAGGCTTTGTTAAGGCTTTCTGAACCAGCTCTTGGTCCTGGAGCTCTACAGCTTTGGATGGGGAGTCGAATTCCTCCATTTGCCTCTGGCTGGTTTCAAGAACCTCATCCTCCTCCTCCTTCAGTGCATAGGTCAGAGCTGGGAGGACATCCTGAGTTGGCAGAGGCTGCCCGAGCTGGGATGGATGACTTTCATCAGCCTCAAGATTGTGGCCAAGCTCTTCTGCCTCCTCAGCACATGGACCTGTGCCTACAGTAGCCAATTTCTTTAAAGCCTCCTCCTTGGCCTTCAGCTTTATTTTAGCCTCCTCCAGACTGCTGTCTAAAGCAACCATTTTAGCCAAAGCCTCACTGAGATCTTGATCTTTCTTCTCCACAATTCTTAAGTGCATTTCCTTAACGTGTCTCAGCTCTTCTTCTTTCTCCTTCAGCACCTCCTGCACACCCTGGAACTGATCCGTCACCTCCTCGAACGACTGCTCCAGGTTGTGGTAGTTGGTCTCTTCCATCTTCAACTTCGCTTGCAGCTTTGCCACTTCGTTATCCGACTCAGCGACCTGATTCATGAGCTCATGGAACCGACACTTGATCTGATCTCTCTCTCTTTCGAGCTCCTTGATGTGCTCTGCCAGTTTCTGGATGCTGGCCTCCTTCATCAGTAGCTGTTCCTCCAACTGGTGGACAAGCTCGCTGCCTTCGAACTTGGCACTCAGCTTCTCCTTCTGCAGGATCTCCATTTGCTGCTCGCTATTCTGCAGCTGGATCTCATACTCATTGGCTTTATCCTCCACCTCCTTCAGGCTCCGTATTAAAACCTGCTTCTCCCTCTCACAACTCTCCAGCAAAGCCTCGTAATTCTTCTGCAGCTTCTCCTCCATGAGCATCCGCGCTTGCTCGCTGGCGTTCAGCTGCCTGCTCAGGTCCGCGATCCTGTCTTGGAGCCGCTGCACCTCCTTCTGATGGTCCCTCTGCAGAGCCTGCTGCATTTCCAGGTCCCGCAGCTCCTGAGTCTTCTCCAGGAGCAAAGCCTCTGCGCTCTTCAGCTTCTGCTCGCTGGCCTTTAGCTGGGAGCTGAGCGCGGCCTCACCGTGCTGCCACTCCTCCAACTGCTCTTTGGCTTTCTCCTTTTCGCTCCTCAGGTCGCTCTTGAGCTTGGCCAGGGTCTGCTCCTTGATGGAGAGCTCGGCTGCTGCGTTACTGAGCCTCGCCTGCAGGCTCTGAATCTCGGCTTCGTGGTGCCGGATCACATCCTTGGCCTCGGCGTAGCTGCGCTTCAGCGACTGAATCTGCTGATTGATCAGCTCTTGGCGCTGGCATTGGGCTTCCAGCTCACTTTGGAGGTCTTGGTTGACTTTGTGGAGCCTCTGCCAGGCACCTGATGGCGAGGCGGCCACCTCGGTCTTAAAAAGATTGATTAAATACTAGATTAGTAACACTCTTGGCTCTCCCTTCTGAGTGTCACACCTCTGGCCAGGCAGGCCATGGAAAAAGCTCCTCGCAGTGATTTGGCTGCTACCCACATGCTCCAATTGAGATGATTTGTTCTTGGCATAATTTGTATAGTTTGGTTTAACCTTTCTTTTTTGTTATTTTTTGCATGAGCAACAACTGCTTTCCAGTAACAGAAAACACGGACCACGACATCCAAACAGCTGTACAGTAACAGGCTCAAAGGAAAACAAAATAACCCAACCAAAACTCAAACAGAACCAAAAAACGCACGATGGAAAAGGAACACCAGCAGTAAAACAGAGACAGACAAGAGGAAAACAGGGTGAGACGGAAGGCGGGATGGTAACAGGTGGAGAAGAAAGGGCTTTCTGAGCGTGTTTGTTCGGGTTGTTGTGGAACAAAAAGTGCACAGTTCAGGTAACGCACTCCTACCGACCCAAAGCAACAACAGAAAGTGAGGTGACAGCAATGACATCGCATCCCACCCCAAGGCAGGACAGCGGCGTGGCGATGTCATGTCTGTGCCTGCCAAACAGGACTTAGCGGCTGCTCATCGCATGACAGAGATGCTGTTATGTTAAAGGTTAAGACTAAGGAGGATCTCATTCCTCTACCTGCAAAAATACAACCCCAAAACCCAACCAAGGACAAAATAAAAGAGCCCGACAAGTGAAAGGAGGGGAAAAAGGTGTGATGAGAATGCAAACTGAAAGAAACCAACCTTTGTGAGAGTCAAACCAAAGCAATGCAGCATGCAACGAGAGAACTCACAGAGAGAGAACTCATGCAGAAAGGCGACAGAAATGATGTATCTTGAAACAAAATACACAGACTGGAAGAGGTGAGAGAAGCACAGCGTGAAGCCTAGGAATTTGGCCTGCCTTTGCTGTACTCTGGTTGCTGATAAGGAAAGCCCACAGATGTGACACTCAGTTATGTTAAGTTATATTTCATGCTTTACACCAAAAACATGCAAGAACATCCGCCCGGGACAGGTTAGTACGTGACCCTTCCCACCCACCACAACTGGAGCCTGGGGGCAGCTCCAGTCTGTTTGTGAGGAGCAGGAGCTCCCACTGTTTCCTCCAATAGGGGTGTCCCATCCCAAGGAAGCTCAGAGCAAGAGAGGGGTTACACAAGGCCAGAGAGGCTTCGGTGCATGGCACATGCATCAGGGTGGGGATCTCAGTGGCCGCCTTATGGAACCTGCAGCATCTTTTATGTCAGGGCAGTGACTGGGGTCCGTATGGGGCTGGTGATGCTGCCAAGGAGGGGTTGGTTCCCCTCGGGCAGCTCAGGAGGGATGGGTTGGCAGCAATCAGGCTCCTCCACCATCCCTCCCCATAGACAACATGGGAACCTCTCCAAAACTAGGCAGGATGGAGGCGGGGACCACAGTTCAGAGGGTCCATCCAAAAAGACATTTGCCCACAGTGTGGGGCTGCAGAAACACCCCAGGGATTCCATTCCTCCATCCCAGCAGGGTTTGGTGGGGTTACTCCCTTCTGCAACAGGACTTTAATCTCTCTGCTCCCAGAGAAACACAAGGGAAATCCCCAGAACAATGAAACTGGAGCAAGCAAAAGCCTCCAGCCCTCCCAAAAACCCTTTCCAACTTCTCAGTCACAGCTTGGGTCACTTTGCACTGCAGTGATGACTTCTCAGCCCTTCTGCAGCCTTCCCTCTCCTTGTTTCCTATGGCCAACTTCAACACAGCCAATCTGATGATGGATTCAGCATCCAGCTTTCAGCCCCATTCCCTGTTTTTTTCCAGGCTCCAGGCAAAGGAAGGCTGGATGCCTTTGCCTCAGGGAAGTGGGAGTTAAGTTACTCTCCAACACTGCCAATTGAACATGGAACTCCTCCAAGCAGGTACTGTCAGCCTGGGGACTCCAGAAGTAAATGTATTAAGAATTCCTCCGAGGAGATCACTGGTAAGGAAGGAAAGATCCTCCCCTACCCGAGCTGGCTCCACTGGCTATGGAACTCCTTCAGGGGAGATTCCTCCCATGGGAAATAAGGACACGAGATCCAGCATCAACACCAGGTTTGCTGCCATGGGAGCAAAGTGTGTGGCTACTTCCATCCAGAGTCAAATTGACCAAGCAGATCTGAGAAGGTCAAAATGCTGCCCCTGCACAAAACAGGACTATGGACCCATGAGAGCAGCCAGGAGCTGCCCTGCAGGCGCCACAGCTCCTCCAGACACGGATGCTCCCAGAGGAAGGGCTGGGAAAAGTCCTCTTTGTTTGGAGGAGAGGAGGAAAGGCTTCCCAAGAGACAATCCCATCTCTTTTGCCATCACCTCCAAAACACAATTCAAGGCCTTGCTGAGGAAAAGCAATCTTGCAACAGAAGAAACCACCAAGATCCAAGACAACAGGCTGTCCTGGTGCAAATCCCGCTCTGGCTGCAGGGAATGTGTCCAGGAGATACGCCTGCATGTGCTGTGTTTGCCCACACAATCACCACACCAACTCCCCATCCAGGGCACGCCACGATGCTTAGAAAGCCTTATTCCCACAGGCTGAGGGGAATATCTGCGGCACAGTAAGAGGAGAACAGCGGTTGCATAGGCAAACACGGGACAGATCAGAGGTGGATTTTGCTGAGATCCCACCTGCCTACCACGGCCGGGTTTTGTTTTCCCTCAGGGATGCTAGCAGGCAATGCTCTCTGCTGCCTGTTGCATCCCGGATGAGAGGTTTCGTTAAGCAGGTGATCCTGCAAGGCTGCAGAATCAGCAGTGTTTGCGAGAAGGTCAAAGCTCCTGGAGCCCACTCAGTGGTTCACATCTCTGCATCAACCAGGACGTAACCACAAACATCCCAGACCAAAGCCCACCAGGGTCCCCCTTGGGCACACACAGAGAAGAGGATGGTTTCTCTCTCCCCTCCTACCTGCAACACGTAGCCCTCCCGGGCGCTCTGCTCCCGGCCCAGTGCCACTTTCAGCTGGTCCTGCAGGTGCCGGTTCTGCTCCAGGAGCTCCAGGGCCTCCTTCTGCTTCTGCTCCAGCTGGAGGGGCACAGAGACAGAGTCCAGAGAGTTGAGCAGGGGGTCAGTCATAAGGAGCAAGGGGTTTGGAGGGGATATAGAACAGTATGAACGGGGCTTTTGACGGACACCGCTGCTTTGCTCTGCTCTGGGATCTGCGTTTCATTTTGCCAGGCAAAATCCCTCCTCACTGAAAGAACTACATTATGTGTTAGTTCAGTTCCTAAAGCTCACTGCAGCAAAGGCTGAACGGCACCAGCTCGTGCCAGGCATGACCCTGGCAAATCCCAGCCCAGTTCAGATCGAAGATACTCCTTGTTACTCCATGCCTGTACCCCTACTACACCTCAATCCAAACTATCAACAATCTTTGTTATCCCAGGCATGGATCTCTTCAAAGTGAGCTGAGTCTTCTCCTTTCTCTTCCTAAAATCTAAGATTGTTTGATGTAGGCCCCACAGAAAGGGAACCTCTGTGGTGTGTGCTACAACTGAAGCCGGTTATAGTTTTGTGGACATAACCACAGACACAAATCTCTACGGCTGCAGAGCCATACAGGAGCAGGAGCTTGATGTTAGGGTCTGGCTGATACACACCAGTTGTGTGTATCAGGGCCAGGCTGACCAACAACCAACACTGAGTGCACGCTACACTGGCTGGGAGGGGGTAACAAAGTGCTACTCAAGAACAGCCCTGTCTGCAGCCATGGGAACATGAAAGCTGCTGGCAGGGCTGAACGGGAATGGACACGGATCTGTGCCCTGCCAGCTCCCCAGGGGACCCTACAGCATCCCCGCCCCTTGCCACTGCAAAGCAGGGATAAAAGCAAGCCTTTTAAAGCCTTGCTCAGGCTTCCTAAAGCGACCCTAGTGACCTGTTTCAGCACCCCACACACCCTCCTTTACCTCCTTCTCCAGCAATGTGGTCAAGTGCTGCTTCGACAGCCCCTCATCCCGGTCCTCAGCATTTGCGAGATGCAGGGGCGCGATGGGGATCTGCTTCTCCTCCCGCAGCGGCGTGGTCTCCACTTGGTGCCAGCGCTGCTCGATCTCCACGTGGACGTTCTGTGGCTTGATATCTGCTGGGACGGGCAGGATCCGATCCACTTCCATCCTCAGCGCCTCTTCCGACCCTGCCCCATCCACAGCATCGATCATCTCGAAGCGCTTGCGCCGTTCCTCCCGCCGCCGGGCCCTCTCCCGTTCCAGCTCTCCCGTGTCGGTGTCGGTGGCTCCGGTGTCCCTGGGGAAGGCGGCAGAGCCGCCACTGGAGGAGTCTGCAGCGTTTGCACGTTCCTGCACCAGGGCTTGCTGGATGGGGCGGAATTCAGCCCAGTCAAAGGTCTTGGACCGTCCTTCTCGCCGGCGCTCCCGGGCACGGCTCCGCTTCTGCTCCGGGTCCAGCTCAGCTTGTTCCACATCTGGCTTCTCGCTCGGCTTTGGACCAGTCTCGAAGGAAGAGCTTGTTTTGCTTTTCTCTTCCGGCAGAGAGCTGTGAGGACACAGAGAGGGTGAAGGGAAGTGTCAATGGGTGCTTGAGACAGCCAGGCGCTCCCATGCATGCCTTGAAGAGCTGGGTGGAAAGGGGCTGCTGGAAGCCCAAGCCAATGCCACGTGGGTGCCCCCCTGCCCCTCCATCTCCCATCGCCTCTCAGGTGCAGGAGCTGCTGCTGCCTTTCCCCAGGGTCACACTGGTGTGCAAAGCTTTGGTGCAAGCAACCCCGGCTGCTCTGCAGCTGATCCCAACCTCGCTCCTCCTCAGCAGCCGCCCCAGGGCTGGTGACCATGACCCAGCAGCAGCCTGTGGCCGAGGCAGCCGCCCCAAACCATCCTGCCAGGCAGGGAGGAGGCTTCCAAAGCTCCTCCGGCATCCGGTGGCTGGCTCAGCGCCCACCACCCTGGTTGCAGGGCTCCATGCACACACGCTGGTCGATGCAGCCATAGTCATGTACTTGCAGGGAGGAGGATGCCACCAGTCCCACCAAAGTCAGTCTGGCTTCAGAGCTGCGGGGCGGAGAAGCACAGAGCAGCTCCCAAAGGTCTTGGGTAACAGGGGGGAAGGTTCTCCTTGAGCTTGGCAAAGTCGGGGTATTAATGGGTTGAAAACTTCTCCGTGCCACTATCTGCACTGAAGGCACAGATCTCCCCTGGGGAACCAGCCTTGAGGGCAGCATGGGGTCTGCACGCTGTATGAGCAGTTGTCAGTGCAGCAAAGGAGAGCAAGAGTTATTCAACAAAAGCCCATTTCTCAAGCAAGGAATCATTTTGAGTGCTGAGGTGGTGGGCTGGGAGGGGAGATATACTTGTCAAGCAGGGAGAAGTTAAGAGGGGAAGGTAACACCGTTTCCAACCTAGGGGTAATCCATAATGCAGGATTAGCTTATTAATACATGCCAGCCTTGTCACATGCAGATCAAAATCAAACCAGAAAACAGCAGTGTGCTAAGTCTGCAGAGGAAGCCATCCCGAGGGAGTGGCAGGCATGTGCTGAGCCCTCTTTGCTATCAGAAGCCCCTGAGATGCCTCCTAAGGCACAGCCCTGCTTGCTCAGGCTGACTCCTGTCTCTCCCTGCTTCCAGTACAAGCACAGCCTCCCTGCAGGCTCCAGCCTCCAGCACAGCCTCAATAAGCTTTCTAGAGGGACGCAGTGGGAAGAGCTGGAAAGCAGCTCCCCAGGCCCTTTGCTGCAGGTAAATCACTGCTACCAGGGCTCTGACCCGTGGGACCACATGCACTGAGACTGCAGTGACCGGGAGGGAGCAGCACAGCTTCTCCTCCAGCCTTGGAAACACACCCCAGCAGCCAACAACCTCATGTATGCGCACACACCCAAAACCAAAGGATGGAGCAGAAGAGATGACTCTGCATGGGTCCGGGGCTAGTATCTTCCGATGCACTTTCAACCACCACCAAACCACTCAGTAGAGCTGGGTTGCAAGACACACAGGCCAAAGGCAGCTCAAGAGATAACTCCTTTTTCAGCTCTGTCACTTGCAGCTAATAGAATAAACCCAAAAGGCATCATGATGAAACCTCCTCGCTCCTTAACCATGAGAAGATACTGCACAAGCTCCAAAGCCAGGCACGCAGTCTGGAGCCAGTGATTACAGCTGCATTTAAAATCGGTACAACAGGGATGAGATTGAGTCTTAAACTGGAGAAGAGCACAAGGAATGGGGTCTTGGGGCCCCTTGGATGCTGTTGAGAGACAGAAATGCTCCTGCTCTGAATACCACATGGAATAATCTTGGTATTTCTAGAGGTGACATATCTCCCAAGCTCATTTCTCCTCTGCTGCTTTCCAAAGAGCAAGGGAAGTGTGTCAGGGAGCAGCCACTGGGGACTGAGTTAAGACATTCATCACACTGACCCAAAGATTCTCAGTTTATCTCCCGCAAGTGCCCATGGCTATTAATTCTGCTCACACATCTCCCCCATCCCACATAAATTCACAGCACGTGTGTGTGGAGGGGATCTTTGCCTTGAAATGGTATTTATAGGTCAAAATGAGAAGCTGGGGGTTTAATACATGTGGCTGTGGGAATGGTGTGCTCAAGAAGCTGCAGGCAACTGGGGGAGCTCTGGGGAGCTCACCCTCACTGGGCAACCAGCGCCCCATCATTGAAGCAGCCACCTTCATGCTTGTGGGTATATCTGCATGGTGATCATTAGCAGAGGGTAATTAGTGTCTCTGCAGACTGCAGGGCAGTGCTGAGGGCAGGGAGCAGAGCAGCATCTACCCTCCCCCCCCCCGCCAGGGACTGACACATGCAGCAATCTAAACAGTAATTAGGACTTGAGTAACGAGTGTGTTTGGCTCAGTGGAGACATGGCAGTGGGTTAATGAGAGACAGGGCTGCAGGAGTGTAGGGAGTGAGACCAGCCCTAGGGATGGAGGGAACACCATCACCATCCCAGCACAGCCAAGCATCCAGGCTGATGTCCCTCTTGCACCCCAGCCATGCTGCGCAGACATGGGCCACCTCTCCATCATGAGCCTTTGGCAGTCTCCTTTGGCTTTCCAGCAGCCCTGTTCACAAGGTGGGTGCAGGTGTTAATGATGGGCCTGAAGCTAGGTGCAGGATGGGATGGGATATCCCACACCATAGCAAAGGGCTTGTCAGCAGGCACCGGTGAACACAGCCCTGCTCCACGCACGGCTGCAACCCTTCGGCCCACAGCAACATGTCTAACCCACGTACCCCATCCAAACCAGTGCAAAACGACAGAAGTGCACCTATAATTCCCTTTTCCCCAGGCTCAGGATTGTGATTCATGGTCTATTAATGCAGTGTAACAAGTTACTGCCCAACTGGTACCTGCGCTTGGACCCTCTCAAGGGTAAGCTAAGCCAAACACTTTGCATGGGCTTGGAGCAGACTGCAAAGGCAGCAAGCATACGACTGCTGCACTGCAGTAACCTGCTGGGCTATATCTGGCTCTTAAAAGGAAGAGAGATCCCCTCCAATTTCCTTGGTCTTCATCTATAGTCACATCGGAAGATACCAGGGTGGGCAAATCAAGTGTCAAGACCAGGTTGCTTCTTCCCTTCTCTCTGGCTTTTATTTAATGGATAAAATAATGGGGGGGGGGGGGGGGAAGAAAGAAAATTAAATGGAAACTGCAGGACTTCCCATCCGAGGTGCAGAAAAGGAGCATGCAGTGAATCACGAGATAATACAAACCACAGAACGTTAATACAGGAGAGAACACAGTTTTCCAACCTGGGCTTCAGCACGGATAGTTTCAAAGAGAAGTTTTTCCTGGGATTGCATGGAAATCAAACACACACAGGAATGAGGAGAGAGGCGGCTTCCCCGAGACCCCCGCGAGATCCACCAGAGCTCGGGCAGGGCTGGGAAACAGTGGCCAAGTGCCAAGCGGGATGGGGAAGGAGAGGCTGGAGCATCTCCATGTCAACAGCACTGAGTGAGAAGAGCCATTCCATCAATGCAGGGACAAACCTGGCAAAAACCTGCTTGTTTCAGCTACAGTAAGGACAGGAGATGGAGTTAACGGTGTGTCCGTGTCCACGAAGCCTGCAAGAGGTGGCCCATACGAGTGTGGCTGGCACAGTTAGCTGTGAGGAGGTCAAACACCCTTTGGCCACAGCCACAAGCGCCCACAGAAGGAACTCTGTGAAGCGAGGGGGTCCCTTCCTCTGGCACTGGTGGCAGGAGGAGATGCGAGTGTTACTACAGGGGAATGAGCTCTGGAAGACCAAAAGAGGAGGGAAGATTTGCTGGCTGGAGTTTAAAACACATCCGAGCCAAACAGCCTCTAAACTGAACCCTGGGCTTGTGCTGCTGTGACCCGCGAAAGGGATGGGCAGCTCGTGCTGAACAGTAGCCAGAGGAAAGGGGGAACCCTTTCACACAACTGAATCCAAGTGGTTTCACAATACCTGGTAGGAATCCAGAGGAGCCTTGATATAGGAACAGTATTGCACACTCCTACGCACAAATTAAAGCCACATTTTCAACCCTCTTTGAAACGTGCACGCGTTAAAAGAGTAACTCAGCATATCAGCATCCCCACAAAGCGTATCCAAAATAAGCCCAGAGAGAGGGATGTGAGAAAGAGCCGCAGCTTCCAGGAACGGACAGGCTCAGAAAGAGGAAAGAGAAGGGATAAGGGAAGAGTTATTCCTGCATAGCAAACCAGACAACTGCAGGGGCTGCTAAACTCCCCCCTTTACCTTGTTACATCTGGAGCAGTGGTGGGGCGAACGTGCTTCATGATGGTCTGGATCCAGTTGCGGCGAATGCCCGTTGTCATGGCAGAGAGGGTGAACTCCCCTTCCTTTGTCTAGGGAAGGAGGAGAATGGGCTCAGAGCAGCTGACGGCACCCATCAGGATCATCCCACAAGCCCCAATACCACCCTGCACCCAGCCCCAAGCACCCAGTGTTGGGGCATTGCTGCCTGGCTGTATGGAGGTCGCATCCAGCCCCTCCATCCCCATGCTCACAGTGGGAATTAGGCCACAAATCCCTGGAGCATTTTGGGTGTGCTTGAGTGGCCTCTCTTATATGTCTGGGGAGATGTTTCCTTTGCCACAGATGAGCATCCTCAAGCAAGCGGCCCCACTGGCTGTCCCACAGCCAGATTTCCTCCTTCCTGTGTTTTCTTACATGGATCTGGAAGCCGTAGTTTCGCTGAACTGGGTACTCAGTAACATCATAGCACGTGGATAAATCAATTTCTCCATCCAGGTCAGCTGCCTGGAGAGGAAATAGGTGAAATAAGACACAATACTTCACCAACCCAACGTGTGGTGGGAGCAGGTCCTTGATAAGCACAAAGCTCTGAAGAGCGATGCTCAAGGACCTTGGCATCTGGGAAGACAACCTGTCTGGGGTTGGCCTGGGAGCACCTGGGTGCAGAGCAATGGGCTGAATGCTGATGGAGAACACACTTACCTCCTCGGCCACTGAATCCCTGTAGTATCTCAGGCTCTGGTCAGTCAGCACAAACCAGTGCTTCTTCCACTAGGAAACAATGAAGATGAAGCAGTTACACCCCTGCTTCCTTCCCCACCAGCAGGGCCGAGGCAGCTTGTCACAGTCACCCAGCAGAGACACCCTCATTTCCCCTCAACAGGATGAATGGGAGGTAAGGAAAACCAGTGAAGGGGATTGCTAACAGCCAGCACACCCATGCTGGCATCAGTGTCCGCCCCTAAGGCTGTGACAGAGCAGCGCATCCCACATCCCTCTGGGAATGGACAGGAGGAAGGCAGCAGTAGCTGCTTCCCTCCGAGCCAGCTCAGAAGCACTTATTTATTCCTTGGCCTTGCCATTTCCCCAGTGCTCTGAAGGCCTTCTCTGAGCCTCATTACTGACGCCAAAGAGGTTGCTGGGTCACAAGGGAGCCTGGTTGCTCCCAGTTTCATGACTAATAGAGAATGGGAACACTAAACTAGTCCTGCTATCCAAGTTGCCCTAGCTCCCCAGAAACCCACAACATGATATCCCATTGTGGGGCTTTGAAACGTCCCCAGGACAGAGAACCAGATATTCCCACTCCAAGACAAACACCATTTGCATAGGGCTTGCACACAATCCACTGCTGCTTGGCTCCAGCGTTGTACAAATTCCCTGTCACTGCTCTGCACCTTCAACTGGTTTCTCCCATCTGGAGCATGTCCCAATACTCATCCACCCTGCAAGGACACTGGAGCTTTGTCAGTGCCAAGAGCAGCTCCATGTGCAGCCAGGACCTCCAAGTGCGCTGGCTGCTACAAATCAGGACTGACCATGGCACCAAAAGACCGACATGAAGGGCAGAGCTTCCCCCAGACTCACCTGCCCGTCCTCATACTGCTTTGTCAACCAGCCCTTCTTGAAGTTCAACAGGTCAGGCTGCAAGAAAGGAGAAGGGTGATCAGAGGGGAGGGCAAAAGCATCTGCATCCAGAAGCAACAGCAGCAGCTTGGTAAAACACAGTACAGCAGTAAGAGGCCAGTAACAGTTAAAGTCAGAAAACCACAGAATAGCTTGCATTGGAAAGGACCTTTTTAAAGGTCATCTAGTCCAAACTGGATCATTATACTGTGTGGTGGCTAAATGTCCGCTCCCAGGAGGAACAAAGACCTGCTGTATAGTTTATTCAGGCTGTTCTCTTCCTAGCACTCCCCTTGGCAATTTCCTACTGCTGCACCAGCATTACAGAGGAAGGAGACACAAGGAATTAGCAAGACTGCAGGCAGCTTGTGTTCCTCTATTATACATTACGAAAGAAAAACAATGTGCTATGGATGCAAGGCTGCAGGGTTCAAAAAAAGGCTGGAAATCCAGGGAATCCGAGCACTGCATCACCCAAATGATACCTGCACTTTACTCCAAAGAGGATGCATTGGGATGCTGAAGCCCTGAGAAAAGCAACCGAGGCAGTGCAGGATAATTCCTGCCAGCCCTCGCTCCCAGCCCTGCCCATGTGCAGGGAAGGATGTGGTGGAAATGCTTTCACTCCCTCGAGGCTGAGCTCTTCCAGCTGCTCCATGTGCTGCAGAGTGGAGGAGGAAAGGACAGCAGCATGTGAAATGCAGCTGTGGTGCCTGAAACAGGGTACAGCAATGGGATCAATGGAAAATGGGGGTCTGGAAGGCTGTTCAATCAAACCGATGCTGTGAAGCACGTGTATCTGGGCGCTCCCATGGTGGTGGGAACCCAGCCTCATTCCACAGAAACACAGGGGGAAGTAAATGCCATGCTGCCCTTCAGGAATGCCTATGGAACAGGATGATGGAACAGACAGACACTAGCTGGAGCAGCCCTGCCTGGGATGCGGCTGCAGGCAATAAACCCACTGAGCCCTACCAGGACCTGCTGATGATGCAGCAATAAGCCATGGATAAACTGTAGAGAATATTGCATTGGCCACGACTACATCCATCTCCAGAGCAGGCTGAAAGCTGGGTATCCTGATCTCAGCCCTAATTTACCCCGAAAGCAACACCACCACTTCTTCTCTGCCGAAGTGCAGGCGGGATCGTGCTCTTAGGGTCTGGAGCCTGTGGAAGCCCTTTCTTGTACTACAGGAGAGCATCAGGAAAAGAATCTGTATTTGGATCAAAGATAACTGGCTCCCAACTATGCACTCTGCAGAGAAGGAAAACAGAAGGACTGCAAGAGTTAGTTTTCACTTGTTATTTATCAACTGGGAATAACCGGAATCTTCTGGAAAAGCAGATCAATCTCTCCTCAGCATCATTCACACTGCACCTCTAAGTTTCCCTAAAACTTAAGCAAAGCTGTAGAAGCAGCCAGAGAGGAGCGATGCTGCCAAGCAGTATATGCATGTTTCAGAGCAGGCTGCAGTGAGATACTACAGAAACACCAGGAACAGAAGGTTTCTCCTGCAGGTCCTGCTCCACACGGAAATCCCTTTGCTTTCCTGAGTGCTCAGGGCAGACAGGAGAGCACAGACTGTGCCTGAAGCTGCAAAGCTGCTCCAGCATGAAGTGTCTGGGACCAGCTGCCACTGAAGGGTGTAGACTTTAGAAATCAAACTCAGATCAAGCACTTGATGGAAGAGATACCCAATGCAGCAAAGCCACAGCTCTGCTGAACTCATAGAGCCTAACAAGGGATGAACTCTCCCTTGGCTTTTATCCTGATGGATAACCAATCTGATCTGACACAGTGAACTTCATGGGTAGGGGAGAGTCCTGCAATCCTGGTTGCAAGCCAAGCAGGCATGGCACAATAAAGGTGTATTTAATGCAAGGAAAAGGCTTTCCTCCCACTGACTTCCTTGCCATCACTGCATGCTGTGCATTGCCACTTCATGTGTGCTTCTTGCACCTTGTTCTTACCACCAGGAATTCACAATCACTCTTATGGCTGTACGAGTCTATAGGACTCAGCCACTGCATTTTTCTGCAAGTCCTTGAATGGAAGTTGCCCATCCACAAAAAATGCAGCCTGTATTTACAGTGGCTCTGTAATCTTTGTGAGAGATTAGCAAGTGTATTTATTCTGCTCTGCCAGAAGGGTGGTGAGTGAGAGGAAAGCATTCCGTGTTTGTTCTGTACTGTTTGCCTTCAGGTCTGGTGAGCATCTGAAATATGCAAAGGGAGGAAAGCTCAGGAGGGAGGTTCGGCCCTTCCTCACAGCCTTCATCTCGCTCACCCTCACCTGCAACTGCACAAACACCAAGGTAGTGGCATTAGAAAACCAGGCCATGCGTTAGCTCTGACTGAAAATCCATCAGTCATGACCCAGAGGCAGCACAAAGAAAGAGGAACTCTGGCTGGCGACCCCAGCACCTCAAGGGTGACATACAGCATCAGTGTCTAACACACTGAGCAAAGCATTGAGGAAACAGGGTATTCCAGGGAAAAATGACAACCAAAATGGCTGATTTCCAAGCTGCTGCTGCATGTGAAGGAAAAGGACTCCTTGCAAGACTCTGTTTTAAACAGTAGATGGAAACAGGCAAGAAGCGCAGCTCTCTCCAGCTGAGCCCCTGTGACTCTCAAGATCGGTCATTGAAACCTGCTCCAAATCTGCATGTATCCTATATCCTACATCCTGCTTATGAGGAAAGCAGCAGACAGCCCAGTTTGCACTGGACCTGCCTGGGAAAGGCCTCTCACATCCACCCCCAAGGCAGAGGACACAGCCTTGGTGTCTCACCGTCATAGAGGACTCCGTGGACCTTCTGTCCAGTGACTTGGCCCGACGGTGCGGGGACAGAGGAGAGGCAGACACATCCAGGATGGAGCCCACAGCTGCAGCTTCACAAGTGAAGTCCTGTGTGAACAGCATTAGCCCAGATCAGTGCAGGAACTAGGACAGAGTCCTGCTCTCCTGGCTCATGGCATAAAAATCCCTGTTATTTAAGGGGCATCTCAGGCTCAGAACAAGTGTCATTGCACTGGCAACACATTTTTGTCCTCTCAGGCATTAATTTGTTCCCAATATATCTACGTGTATCTGGGACTCTCAAAACTACCCATTTCTTTTGTTACCTCTCCCCATCCTGCTTTGTTCTGCCATGGCCGATCTGAAGTTTCCCTGTTTCTATTTCGGAGGAAGGAGAAAAGACAGCCTGATTTTCCACTCTGCAGCTGGGCCATAGGAGCAGAGCAGCAAGCAGCAAACCTGCATAGACTGAGCACAGAGTGGTCTGGCTCCTGTATGAGCCTGCCTGTGATCCAGATCCCCTGCTCCACCCAGGGACAAACCCTGTAGAGCTAAGCCTATAGCTAAACCCGCCAGATCCCATCTTCCAAACCCTGTAAGACATTGGATGAGCAGCTTACCCGTTTCCGTGGGAAAACCCTCTTCTCACTCCTGCCCTGCCGTGTCTCACTGGAAAGGGCAGCACCTGCCGACACGTTCGTTTCCATGTGCTCTGCGTTCTCAATATCTAATGCCTCAAACTTTTCAATTACCTGGGATCTCCTGGAAAACAGACAGGAAAAGGGAAACAAGAGCCGGTTTAAATCCCAGAACTGAGCTGAGCTTTACAACCCCACAAATGCTTGACCCATTGTTCATGGACACCAGGCTTTTGGTCCCCGTTTCTCCGCATGCCCTGGCGTGCACCAATCCAGGGTAAAACACCCCAATCTGACAATGCATCATTGAAAGTGGGGACAAAACCTCCCTAGTATCCTCTTAAATCCCTACAAACCCCTTGCAAAACCAGCAATAGCTTTTTACTTGTGAATTTTCCAGCCCTTTGAGAGGCCAGGATTGAGCTTTGGCTTTACTCTCCAGTCCTGCAGCTATCAACAGCACCCCCAGGCCACAGAGCAGAGGCACATCAGACCGAGCTTTGTGCCGAGGTAATGGGTGGCTCTGTGTTCACCTGCAATAGATAGCCTGTAAATACAGCCCCACACAGGTAACACCCAAAGGGCTGCACTGCGAGAGGAGGGTCCGCAGGTGCCTCCAGACAAGAGGTCTGACTTGCAGGTCGTACCAGTTGAAGAGGCATGCGATGAGGAGCACCCTGTGCAGGCACAGCAAGGCAACCCCTGTAAAACCATGGGGTTCAACCCTCCTCTCAAACTGGTCTGCAAATCCAGTATGGACAGCAGGGAGCACAACTTGGGCTCTCAGACACTGCCTTGGTGACCCACTGCACTGTGGCGCTTACGTCTCTGAGGATGGAGGAGAACTATGAACAAATGTGGACAGAGCAGGAGCAAACCCCAGACCAAACCTAAATGGGATGCTCCAAAGAGACACTTTGGAGGTGGAATTAAAGCATCCTTTCAGCATGAAAAGCTGCTTGCTGACCCACAGGAAATACAGGAGTTTCCAAAGGACCTGCTGGTGTCTAAGTTTGCATGCCCAGGTCTCTTCAACAACCTCAGGCCTTTGACCACAACATGGGAACACGAAGCAATAACCCACCACCACCACACACGCCAACGGAAGCTCCAAGCTCAGTTTAAAGCTCAGTTTTGAGCCTCCCCAAAAGCTCAGTTCAGGTGGGTTCTGGACACAAAACCGGGACCCACTCGTGCCACATGTCAGCTCAGGGCTGCTCGCTCTGTGTGAACCTCTAATGTGCATGAAAACCACAATGGCAACCACAGGAGGGGAAACAGGTTGTCAAAAATAACATTTTTAACACTTCCAAGAGATAGAACAGCACATTAAGGGCTCCAAACCCGTGAAACATTCAGTTTTTAACCAACATTTGCACCGAATTCCATTATTGAAACCAACAGTCTGAGCGTATCCCATCCCCCAGGGGGCTGGGGACCCCCACTGCTGCTCAGAGCCAGGCTGCCAGGACTGGGTGCTGAAGCCCACAGCCAAAGAGGAAGGGACAAAATCAGTTATGGAAGACTTTGCTTCGTAAATCCAAACACCTCTATAACGTTTATATGGGACATCTTTTCAGCTCCTGCTGCCTCCCAGTTTGCAGACTGGGAGCGGGCAGACCCCGGGCTTGCACAGAGCTCCCAATCCCCCTGGGATGCTCTGCTCATGAAATGTCCATTCACAGAAGCCAGTCTATGAAGCATAAATCCACATCCCCCATTCACCAACAAATGGAGAACTGCTTTGGAAACACAGTATTTGAACCTTTTTCACACTGGCCCAGCCTTCTCTGAGTTTCAGTTTAGGAGGGAGTAAGAGCTCCATGAATTAACATTGTCTGTGCCCTATTTAGGTGAAGGCCTGAAGAAAAACAAAATCAGGAGGAAAATAAAACCAAACCAAAACAACCAAATAAAACCATAAAACAAAATCAAAAGCAGGTTGATTTCTCATGAAAGGGGCTGCACCACCAGGTTGTTCTACGGCTTGAGATTGAGATGAGATGGTAGCGAAGCAGGCGAAGTAAAGGTGGACACGTCACACAGCAACACAGCAGGAGAAGGTGGAGAGCAACAAGACCTGGAAGAAAATAAGGCTGGAAAATGAATGAACAGAAGAGGAAATTATATCTCTGCATCTACATATAAAAAAATCAAAATCATTCCAGTAATTCGTCATTAAAAAAGGGAGGAGGAAAAAATAAATCACTGCAACCAAATCACAGCCCCAAGGGTTAAAATCATCCGCATTACAGGAAAGAATCGTCTTTATTTCCCATTAGCTCATTTCAGAGAGGTTACTGCTAGAGATCCTGAAGGAATGGGGAGGGGAAGGGCCGTCCTCTCCTCCCCACCACAGGGGGAGAGCTGCTCCCTCTGAACAGCAGCTCTGTGTTGCCAAAATGAGGCTGCGGGCAGGTACCAAGAAGCGTTTGAAAAGCTGCGGTGCCATTCAGTGCCTTCTCAACTACAAAGCTCATCCCAAGTTGTTCCTCGGCCATGCAGGCTGTTAATCTTTTCCAGGCCATTAAACCTGAGCTGCAGATCTGGGCTGTGAGGTGGAGGGGGAAGTGGGGGGGGAAGGAAAGCTATAAAAACCAGCACAAGCTATCGTTAAAGTGATTTTCTTTGACTGGAAGAGAGGGCTTGTTTTTATTGGATTCATTCATTACTGAGCAGCAAGAAAGACAGTCAGTGTCAGGGAAAGGAAGAGGAATTTTCCCAAAAGGTCCACAAAAATGAAGAAGATAGTTTTACAAGGAAAAAATATATACATACTTGGGAAAGCAGGCACACCCCTACGGGTAGAAGCAGCATTCAGAGCAGAGCCTGCCATATCCAGAAGCTCCAGAGAAGGGATATGAGAAAGGAAAGTGTTTTAAGTGATTTCGGGCAGCTATTTATCAAGGCTAGAAATAGACCCTCAGCCCCCTGACCATGCTCCTACAGCAGATCCAGCAGATGCCACAGTGGACTCTCGCCAGCATGAGCAGAACATGGGGTCAACCAGGAAAAACCGCAGGTTTAGAGGCTGCATCCCTGAAAGTGTGCAAGAAAAGCCAAGTTTGCCAACCAGAAATCCCAATGCTTCCCAGGAAGCTGCATGTGGAAAGGGCTCCAGGTCTTTGCACCCCAAGGACTCCCCATCTGATGGTGGTCTCCTTCCCACCCTCCTGTGATGTGCCGGGATTATCCCTGCAGCTGCAAAGTCCCACTGGGATACAGGGACCAATGTCTGGGGACATCCCTGAAGCTCTCTGTGCCAAACAGGCTTCCAGATTCATCCATGGGGTTTCCCAAGAGCTGCCCCTGCTCTTTCTCCCTAGGGATGGGTGTGAGATGGGAATCTGGAGGGACGGCAGCCCTGTCCTGCCACGTGCCAGCAGAGGGAACTCGCACTCTGCCGCTGTGCCAAAATCCTGGAGATGATCTCCTGCTTTCAGATTCCTGGCTCTGAGTGGCTGCGAGCTCAGACGGGGCGTGGAGGCAGCCTCAGGTATAAATGGTCCACATGGAAAACTTCCATCCCAATCCTGGATTTAAGTCACATAAGATCTCTTACTGTAAGGGAATGGGACGAGAAGCCTTGGAAACGGCTTCATCTGGAGCTAAGCCTGCAGGTGTGTCACAGGGTACCTAAAATAACCCTTTCCCATCCGTAGCTCTGACACTCGCACTGATTTATGGTGGGTAAACAAAGGAAAAACGGGAGGGAGAACCAAAAATGCCACCAAAATCAAAGCAAGTTCATTTGGCTGCACTGAGGGATGAAAGGCAGATCTGAACCATGCCTGGCTGGCACCTATGGCGTTGGCGTGAAAGACAAGTGACTTCAGCAAGTGTTCCTGGATGCGTTAGTGGGTTACTGAGAAGGATTATGAGGAATGATGTTAAATTCCAAGGGAAAAGCTGACCCCAACAGCATGGAAGTGAGTTATTATATTTGCTCAACCTCAAAGAGCACAGCCTGAGCTTGGAGGAATAAAATGAGAGGGGTATGTGGACTAAGTAAATTCAAATTCAAGAAGCAGCCAAGCCAAGCTGAGCAGGGTGCTGGTGAATGGTCATTCCCTGGTGTGATGCTGGACCTGCTCCCTGCCATCATCCCCCTCCCAAGCACTGGTCAAGGCTCAGCCCCTTGGGCAGCAAGACCTGAAGACCTGGTGCAGCGCCTGCTCCTCTCCCTACACCCATCCTGCTCTGATAAAAGGCCCTACTGATAAGGCACCAAAAAGCTGTTAACAGCTTCAGGAGCCCAGCTGGGCTGGGAAAACAGACTTTCCTTGGGAAAAGGCACCCGCCAGGAGGCATTGAATGGGGCTGACATTAAAAAAGGACAGTCTATGCCAGCACCATCCTCTCCTAGGCCCATTATCTGCCTGTAAATCTGTTCCTCCCTGCCCTTGGCTGGTACATCCCAGCTCCAGGCTGGATCCCAGTGCTGCAGCATACTCCAGGGCTGGAGCAAGGGACTGTCAGCACCAAAGGAACACGCTGCCCTCTCACACTGGGACAGGTGCTGGCCAGGGCGTCCTGTGCAAGCAAACCCATGCTCTCACCCACACCTGAGCCAACACACTGCACAGCCAGCAAACCAGCAGTCACCAGCCTTCTCTCAGCCTTGCCCCCAGCCAAAGTGGCCAAGGGACCCGTGTGGCATCCTTCTCCATCCTGGGAAAAGCCTAATTCCTGAGGCAGAGAAAGCCAAACCTGTGTTCTTCTCCTTTATTCCCAATACAGCACTTGCTGTGCACTCTGCCAGGGCTGGGCTGGGTTTGGGATCCTCCTGCCGACCGGCACAAAGTTGTGCCATACTTCCCAGACCCACTTCCAGCTCTCAGAAGCCGGGCTGGAAAACAATCCTTTAGGGGCTGGGAAGAAACAGAGGAGAAGAGCCTGCTGAAACTGTGCGAGAGAGAACATGCCCGGAGGAAAACCAGGGCAAAGGAATCAGACTGGCAGGCGGCCCTCTCGCCCGGGGCCTGTCTCCTGGTTTGCTCTGCTGCCCTCCCTGCACAAATCCATCTCTCCCAGGGCAAGACGAGCCTGTCCCTCGCCCGGAGAGCATGGAACATGCCGGAGCGTGGAGCAGGCGTGTGTGGGGATGCTCTCCTTCCCCGTCCTCCTCCACACTAAGCTGTTCTGCAGCCCTGCTTTGGCACTGCACCCGCCTCCCCTCTCCCAGATTAATGCCCTGACATTCTGCAACCTCTCTCAGCTCATTAGGCAGTTGCATAAGGCACCTGGCACTAACACCATTTAGAGAGCTAACCTAGTTAGTGGTGCCAGCTGCCAGCGTGTGCCGTGCTGGGGAGGGGACAAGGAAGGGTGGGCTTGCTTGCAAATACAGCCACTGAGCATCACCCACCTCAGCCAAGCACCCCCAGAGCAGCCAGGCAGGGTGATACCTGCCTGTTGGCACTACTAAAGACATCCCACCGCCTAGTCGGTGTGGATGAGCATCCTTAAACCCAGAAGCGCTGAATACAAAGGGATTCCATCCAGGGCTGCGGCAGGGCTGCAGCCTCACTGCCGTTGCAAGCATGCAAGGAGGAGATTAGCCACTCATCCCTTACCTTCTCTCATTGCCAAAGAGCCGGGCCACTTCTTCTCTCCCAGGGCTACGGGCCCGGGTTCTCCGCTCTAGCCTCTTCCTCTCCACCTGGAAGGCCTCCCGATTACTGATCCTAATGGCCTTGGGAACGTCGGCCAGGGTGGTGTACTGCCGGCTGGCTTTAAAAGAAAGGGGACGCCCCGATTTTTCAGCTCCCCTTTCCTACATCTTTGCTGCTGGAGTCCTTGTGCGTGGGGCAACTGCTCTTCGAATCCAAGGAGTTCAGAAAGAAGCTGTGACTCATTCGGTCGCCTGCTCGGGTACCTGGGGAAGGAAAGGGCTGGGCATGCTCCTGTGAGGGCGATTTGGGATAACTGTACCTGTTGTTTGGGGTGCTGGGGCTGGGGGGGCTCGGTGGGGGCGGCAGCTGCTGTTCTTCCAGCTTCGAGTCTTGCTTGGTCTTCTCCAAGGAAAAGTATCCGCTCTCAACACGAGTCTTCCGCCCGCAGTCTATCCGGTCTCCATTCATGGAGCTCTCGTCTAAGGACACAGAAGGCATCGAGCTTGGTTTCAAGTCCAACTTGGTTCCAAGTTGGATTCTGCTTTTAAAATCACCCTGCTTCCACCCAGGACAAAGAGAGGAAACGAGCCCCAGCCCCACGCTGTGCCACTTCTTGCCCTCTTGGCTTTTCCACCCTCACCACCCTTCATGCCCATGGTGGTGGTGGGATGGTCTGCAGGGAGGTGGGGATGCTGGTCCAACCCTTGGGTCAGGCTTGCACAGATGAATCATACAATTAC
The DNA here is from genome assembly GCA_017639245.1 of Myiopsitta monachus. Lineage (NCBI taxonomy): Eukaryota > Metazoa > Chordata > Aves > Psittaciformes > Psittacidae > Myiopsitta > Myiopsitta monachus. Next base: position 8,519,314 of record CM029926.1, on the reverse strand, counting down.
AGAATGGTTTGGGTTCGAAGGGACCTGAGAGCTCATCCAGTTCCAACCCCCTTCAATGGGCAGGGACGCCTTCCACTAGACCAGGCTGCTCAAAGCTCCATCCAACCTGGCCTTAAACACTTACAGGGATGGGGCCCAACTTCTTTGGGCAAGCTGTTCCAGTGTCTCACCACCCTCATAGTAAAGAATTTCTTCCCAATATCTAATCTAAACCCACCCTCTTTCAGTTTAAAACCACTCCCCATTGTCCTATCACTACACGACCTAAACCTTCAAACCAAGAAACGGATGGCTGCAATCACAGCTCTGCACTCATTTCCATCCCTGTCCTTCCCATCCTGGCATCAACCATTTCCATGGGCACAAGGCAATGGACACCTCAATTGCGGCAGCTGGGAGCGGGCAGGAAGCATCCCCCATCCAAGCAGATAAAAGAAACATCCGCAGCCCGTGGGACCTGTCCCCAGGCCCTATTGTTCCAGGGAGAACAATGTCAAGGCCTCAGTGCCTTCCAGGGACTCATTTGGGAGACTAGATGTAAACAGGGCCCTCGAGGAGGAAGCAGCGCAGTAGAGTTTGGTAGCCCCAGCAGCCAGGCCCAGGCTGGGATGTGGAGGGGGTAGAAAAGGCATTTTCTCCTTCCTTTTGCCCCCAGCATGAGGGTAACATCACCTTTGAGGGCAGGCAGCCCCATCTCCCTGCTGGGGCAGGATTGGACTCCTACACTGTGGTTTTCCAACATGCGATGCCCATTTTTTCCTTCTTAAACTCCAGCCCGTAATGCCCTGATCCGGTCCCTACACAGCAAGGATGAAGTCTGCCTCCTTCTCCTTGCTGGGATGCTCCAGGAACCAAACACACGGAAAACATTTCCTTCTGTGGTGGTTTTCAGCCAGCTCAGCTGCTCAAACCAGCTCACAGCAGCACCACACCATCCCCATCCCTCACCTTCCTTGCTGTCCAGCACGGAATCCTTCAGGGAGCTGGCAGCCCCGGCCTGGCCTTGCACTGAGCTCTGCGCTGGGCTGATGCTGCTGCCTCCATCCTGCTTGGTCTTTGCCCCTCATTTCCTCCTGCCAAAGTGTGGACTTGGTGGCAGGGACCTTCTCGGCACTGGGGATGTTGCTGCTGGTCACGGCCACCTTAGCAGGACCGGGCTCCTAAAGAGAACAAAGGACAAAACAGGGTTAGAGGGGTTGCCCCAGCTCCACGCCCAGAGTCCCTATGGGGTTGTCCCTGGAGGTGTGGGTTCCCACATGGCTTGGATGCTGCCCTTGATGCTCAGCCATGTGCCACCACCACAGTCCCAAGGTGGAAACCCTGCCTGAGAGCAGTGTGGTGGGGGACAGGTCAGGACAAAGCACCCATCGCTGCTCTCAAAATGAGACAGAAAACATCCCTTGCCAGGAAGGGCTTCCAAAACCATCCGCACCTCCCCATGCATCCAGCTGGAAACAGATCCGAGCAAAGACAAGCCAACAACTGCTTCAGCCAATGCTGCAGCAGCACCTGGCTTTGTCTGGGATAGGAACTGCTCCTCCCAGCATGGCACACAGGATGCTCTGGCTACCAACACGTAACTCCTTGGGAAAAGCTCATCTCATGCTCACACAGCACGCAAGGTCCTTCACCATTCCACTTACACTCCAGCTCTTCCCAAAAGCTGCCTGATGCGAGCACGGGGCTCTGCACCCATATTCAGGTGCAGCACCACAGACCCACAGAGAAACTGGTCTGTCAGGTCCTGACTCATGGGGAACCTGGAAATGCTGCCCTCACCCCTGCCAAAGCCCAGTTTGGGGTGACACTGCACCCTCTGTCACTGATGCAACCGAACACAGCAATTCCTCATTACCCTCTGCGCATCCCCAGTCCTCCCGCAAGCTGTTTCCCAGCCTTTCACAAACACGGACCAACACAAGGCTTGTCTCCTGGGACCCATTTGCCAGGACTGAATTTGCTCAGTGTTATAACTAACATCACCAAAAACCCCAAAAGGAATCAAGCTTAAGGACACAGGATGAAGGAGAAAATGAATTCCCTGCCTCCAGCAGCTGCGTTGTTTGTCGCAGCTGGTTTGCTACAGGCCACTGATAAAGAGTAAAACCCAACCAGTGCTGTTCTCCTCCTGGGTGCTTTGTCAACAGGCTGCTTGTTTGACAAAGGAAATACAACATCACATTGAGCTTTATGCTTTAAAACAATACCCATCATCTTAACTGATCTCAAGGGGCTCTGGAGTCCATCCGATGATGATGGCAGCTTGGTGGCCACTGCCTGGGCAGCCCAGTTTGGGTGCATGCCCCAGAAGAGGCAGCAGCTTTCACAACAGGGGATGGCTTTGCTCTTTAGCAGATGTTTTACTGTTGTTGCATTAAACTCCTGCATTAGCAGATTATTTTCCTTGAAGCCACCAATAAATCAACGGCAATTAACCCCCCCTTCAAAGACTCCGGATTGTGGGAAGTTTCCCAGCTGCTTGTTCCCTTCCCACAGAGCAGGGGGAATCCAGGAGTGCCTGAGCCAGCAAATAAGGGCCAGGGACAGGGCTCGCAAAGAGCATCCTCTCCACATCAGCAGGCTCCGGTGGGTTTTAGCTCTGCGTCTCCAAATCAGCATTTGGGGATCTCCCAGGGAACGGGTCCTGGCTTCGTTCACAGCCACAACAGGCAGCAAATGACCTCAATTTGAGCAAAATCCCCTTGGAAATGTCACTCTGAAGGAATGCAGCGTTGGAGGTAAACGATTAACGGGCATCCTGCTCCAGGGAACCCTCCTTCAGAACAAGCTCCAAGGTCCCCTTCACCCTCAACCACGCTCTCATTCATTGATCCAAAAGCCCAAAGCTCATCACCAGCTCAGCACATATGGTCTTACATACCCCTTCCACACACCCCCATATAATTATTTGTAGATATGTATTGAATTAGACAGAGATGAAGGCAAAAAAGCAGTCTATGAGCAAGCAAAGAAATTAACTCTGTGGACGAACAGCCCCAAAGAGAAGCAGCAACCAAAATCAGCCAAACAGACCTAAAACAGGCCTCCAGTTGCATGAAGTGTGTCTGGGCACGCTCTGCTTACCTGAGCCTGCCACACCCCTGTGCAAGCAGAGCGCAGCACCTCAAATCCCACATTTCAGCCCCAAATCCTGCAGGCAAAGGCAGCCTAGTCTCTCCTGCTGCCTGCACTGGAGTAAAGCAAGAGCTGCAAGAGAAACCTGCCCTTTTTGCCCCAAAACTGCAACCGCTTGCAAAGCAAAGGTGAAAATGCCTCTAGGATTGAACTGAAGAATCCCTGTCCAAAGATCTGTAGCTGGAGTGATACTCCCAGCGTCCCCTGCGTTGCTCCCATCCCACTGATGTTACAGGGGGAAAATGCAAAATGATGGGGGGAGTTGGAAATAGCCCTGATGCCCCAGGAGTGCCAGGCTGCAGCCAAGGAAAAGCTACATGGGAATGAGAAAATGAACCAATATCCATTGTTTTAATGTTTTTTTCAACTCCCAAAGGTGTCCATCCCTTCCTGAGCCGCTCTCAGACAGGATCTGCTGCTGGATTTCAATCAGGCTTTCTCCGCCAACACACAGGGAGCTGAACAGCAGCCAGCTCCAGGAGAAACCATTTCACAGAGGGGGATGTGCTGCTGCTTTTCTCCCCAGCATCCTCTCTCCTTCCCTGGACCAGCTGCCTGCATAGGTATGGGTCAGGACACAGCAGAACGATGCTTTGTAGGTTGCTCTGGAGTACCCAACACAACGCAGCATCCCTCTGGCCGCAGGTCCCACAGAGAGGTTGGTTTTGCAAGTGCATTTGAGCCTTTTTCCAATGCCAATGGGATGGAGAGAGTGGAAGGAGGGTAACAAGTAGTGTGGGGCTTGGAGTGGATCATCCCAAGCCAAGGAGGTGGCGAGTGCCACCAAACTCTGTGCTCACCCCATCCCCAAGCACCTGGGAAGCCCGTCTGCCCACAGGGAGCCAGCATCCTTCCCACAGCCGCTTCCCTTATTTGGTGCTCAGGAGCTCGGATCCTGTACGGTTTCCAAGAAGTTTCCATGGTGATGAAACGTAACCCAGAATGATGTTTTTCTGGCTCTGCGCTTCTTCTCCTTTCCACCCCGTCCCCCTCCTGAACCCAGCCTGGGTTTAGTGTTGTGCCAGGGATGGGGTGAGCATCCCTGCCCTGCTCCATCAGCTTGCTGGGGTGCTCTGAACACAGCAGCCCCCTCCATGGGGCTTGAGGATGGGCAACTCATAACACATTAGCTCTTAGCCATGGAGAAAGCAGGCATCTTCCCTCGAGCATCACCAGAGCCAGTGCTCGAGGGGCTGTGACGATCCCAGGAGAAGAATTCCAGCCTGATGTGCAACATAACATCATCTCCCCCCTATTTGCTTTTCCCATTGCCCAAAACCTCTTTATCAACCGGAGTGATGGGAACTTGATTCAAACAAACACCATATCAAACCCACCATGGCCCATGTTGTACCAGGACCACTCTGAGGTCTTCACCGAAGGGCACCTTAAGACTGGGGGCTCAAGGATACTCTTTTCAGCCCCATGGCTCGGCCGCAGGAGCCCTCCCAGCCGGTCCCCTGCAGTGGTGGAACACACACCCAGAGGTCAGGCAGCCTCAGGGATGCGGCTGTTCTCAGCCCCGGCGAGGGACCAGGGTGGCCTTGGGGTCACGTTCCCCATCTGTGGGATTCTCCCCCATTCCGGCCACGTGGGAGCCCAGCAGGAACGAGTGAGTCACGGCCAGGCCCCACTCTTTACCATTTATAGTCAAATTGAGCATGAAGCCACTGCTGAGTCCCTGGAGAGCCCGGCTCCGGCCCCCGGAGCTCCCAGCCTGGCCCTGGCCTTTAGTATTTTCCTTTCATTCCCATTATCTCTGGGGTCATCTCAAAGGGGGTAACCGAAGCCTGATGGAATTTCAGGCTGTTTCTGGCAAAATGGCCGGGGAAGGGGCAGTACCACTCCTTGGTCCCCCATGGGGACCACACGGATTTGTGCGGGACACCCAGAGCAGCGTGCGTGGGGCTAGTGCCACTAAACAGCACCCTATGGGGCAGAACGTGGCCCCGAAGCAGGCAGAAAGCAGCAGCGTGTGAGCCTGGGAAGCGATGACCAGGAATGAATCCACACCACCCTGGCTCTCACTCTCTGCACAGGCAGCATCAGCTCGCTGGACCAGTGGGTTTAGGGGCATCTTCCCCAGCAGCAGAGTAACGCCACGGTCCTGAGAGGGATGCAAGGGACTGGTGTGTCCCCCCCTGGGGTTACCTGGGGAGTTGGGGGCTCTACCTTCCTCTTCTTCTTCTGGTTCTGCTTGTTTGTCCTCGGATAGACTATCAGCATCTCCAGCCACCTGCAGGCAGAGAAAGCAGAAGGTGAGGTGCGCGCTGAAGGGCAGCGCGCAGGGATGGGAGTGATGCTCACACTCCTGTAACACAGCTTCCCACAGGCTGTGGATCTAGAAGCCCACCAAGGGGAGCTCTGATCACACTGGCAGAAGGGATGCTTCCCCATCCTGCCTCCAGGGCAGGCTCCCTGCAAGCTCCAGAAACAGAGCATCCGCATTTCACCCCTAATCCCAGCCTTGTGGGGTTTATAACTTGACCATAAGCACAACCCCAAGCTGGAGCTGGGCACACAGAGGAGCTCTGCTTCTCAACCTGGTCAGCGTGGTAAACAGGACCCAGAAATCATCCCAACCACCTACTGGGGGCCACTGAGGCAGGATAGGAGGGGAGGAGGGATGACCCCTGGGTGCTTTGGCTCTAACCGCACTCACTGCAAGAAGGAGGCCATGGCCAAGGCTGACATGGGACAGGTATTCAAGGATTCTGAGAGGGACAAAGCCTCCAGCAGGACCTTCCCCCTGCAGTGATGCCAACACCCGCACACTGCACACAAAGTGCTTTTGTCCAAGAAAAAGCAGCACGAACTTGGCATTGAGAAGCCCAAGCCCAGCACAAGCTGCCTGTTCGGGGGGACCCTCCTATCACAGCCTGACAACCTGCCCCTGCATCTCTGAACATCACACGGACCACTGGGAAACGTTCCTGCTTCAGCTGTCCCTGCTTCCTGCTCCCGTTCCCTGCACTTCACACACTGCTGTAAAGCGTTTTAGGATGACCACATCAAGTGGGGTTTGGTTAAGCAATTAAGTGCCAGAAGCACGGAATGAACGTAAACCCAACTCTCCCCCGGCTGCGGGAATCTTCCTGTCGTGCTGCAAGTGCAGACGGAACCTGCCTGGCTCCCAGTCAGAGCAGGACTCTTTGGGGATGATTAATGCTTGCAGTCAGGAGCAAATGAGCTGCTGCAAAATCCAGTGCAGGGCCAATGAACAATAAATCAGCCCCACCTTGCTCTGCAAGGCCTCTCCCTCCTGTGCAGGGAGAGGTGAAGGGAAAAGAAGACAAGAGCAAGGCTTGTCAAGGGGACTGGCTGTGGTTTGGGGTATAACTATTGCCTTGGTTAGAGGAGAGGAGGTGGCTCCCCTGTGCCACAATTCCCCTGGCTATGAAGCAGCTGCAATCTCACCGCTGTAAATGGGGACAGGAGGGTGGTTGTGCTGCCAGAGGACACCAGGACAGTGCCCAGAGGGGGAATCACCCATGCTCACATGTCTGAGCAGAGAAGTTTCAACACATGGAAACATGAATCTGATCAAATTCCCAAGCTCTTGGTAGAAAAATGCTAATTTCAGCCAGTATTTACCAAAATGGGGGGAGTCACAACCAAAGAAAATGCTTGGAAATAGAAATCATCTCAACAGAAAGCACTGACTGCTGCTGCCAGGGCGTGGGTAAGCAGAGGATGCGGTACCTCAGGAAGTTATGCCACATCCCTGGCAGTGTTCAAGGCCAGGTTGGAGCAACCTGCTCTAATGGAAAGTGCCCCTGCCCATGACAGGGGTTGGAACTGGATGAGCTTTAAGGTCCTTTCCAACCCAAAGCATTCCGTGATTGTAAGAGTGGGGAAAAGTGAGCACTTCATCCCTTCAACCTTCTGCTCCGGTTTCAAATGTCAACAGATTTTGGGAATGAGCACCGAGCTCCAGACGTTTCACATGGGAAACGCTCACAGAAGAGCAGCAGCACCCTCACAGTCCCATCGCTGTGTACTTGCAGCTCAGCTCTCCCGCAGCTCTGCACCCTTCAACCCAGCATATGAGTGATGGATAAGGATGTTTCTAGGTCACCATTCAACACCTGGAGTTGGGAAATCTACCACAATTTGCTCATTTTAGTGGCCTAATCAGCAGCGCTGCTGAGCAACTGCATCCCAGCAGTAGGCGTTCCTATGAGCAATTATATTTTAATCACCCTCAGAGGTCAGATGCTCCACTGGGACCAGGGGAATAGGCTGCACCTATCCCCACAGGCTCCAACCCCATTCTGGTGTTCACCCTGCAGCCAAGCTTCTTCCCCTGGCCAGCACATAGCTGCTTTCTGCTGAGGCTCAAGCTGTCATGGCCAGCCCAGGAGCACCTTGCCATCAGATGCACCCTCTGAGCATCCCACATATGCTCCAGTGGATCTCAGCTTGCTCCCAGGGGTAAATGCCCCTGGGAATGTTGTTCTGCAGCAAGAAGCAGGATATTGCCCAATGGCAGACAACCAAACTGACCTGGAAACAGTGGCCTTCATAAGTAATGAGTGACTCAGGAGCATCTAAGCTCTGGGGCCTGGCCAAGGCTCCCAGCAGAGCCTGAGCTTCCTTGAGCACTGGCTCTGAAAGGTGTCCAGCATGCTGGGAAGCCTCAGGCTCCAGCATGGCATGGCTGAGCACATGCACTAGGTATGGAGGAAGGACTTACTGGGTATGCACTGCCATAGCACCCAGTCTTGAGCAAGATCCTACCCACCCTCCTCCTCCTCCTGGCTAAGAGCCCTGCAGTGACTTGGCCCAGCACTCACCCGCTGATGATCTCCTTGTTCTCAGCCCGGATGAAGTGCTCCTTCTCTGGCGTCAGGATGCACAAGGAGAACTTCTGTCCTGTGCGGCTCTCCCCGTCCACCACATCTGTGCACTGGTTCATGTTGATGGTGCCCTGAGGGAGGGTTGTTGGCTGCGAGGGGAAGGAGAAAGGAGCGATGGTTAAGGAGGGAAGAGCAGATGAGCGCAGAGTTGAGCCCTAAAACCCATCCTGGTGGACACCAGGATCCTACACACCAATATGCTCTGCCCATGAGTATCCAAACCCAATCATGTGCAGTCCTGGCACACAGATCGGCAGGCACAACTCCTGCCAGCCCAGTCCAGTCCATAGCTACCAGCAAGGTGCAAGGCAAAGCATCAAGTGGTCGGCTTTGAGTTTCCAGCTATGAATCATTTGGGGTGGTGGTGGGGCAGCTGGGGACAAGGGGTGGCAAAGCAGCAGTGTTCCCCTGCCTCAGTGCACGGCAGCACTATAGACAGACACACACGCCAGGTTTTTCCCCATTAAAAACACGGAGGAACCACAGCACGGAAGGGATCTAGTTTGTCTGATGGGCTTTACAACACAGTGTCACCTCCCAGCTCCCTTGCTCCAAGCAGACACAGCACAGTCGGACTGGCTGTGGCCCCCCTGGGACGTGAAGGGGCCCAGAGAGGTGTCAGCACTGACAAGAGGTGACAGGTCCATCTGGAGTGGTGCAGGCTCATCCAATTACAGTGTGAAACCCGCTCTGGGTGCGTGGTGCTCGGTGTCACCAGGCTCAGTGACACTGAGCTCTGCACTGCATCCTGGTGTGAGCCTGCACCTGGGGCATAAATGACCAGACACAGGGACCCCTCTGAGTGGCCAACAGCACCAAAGGAGCATCCAAATCAGCTCACGGCCATCAACTTAGCCCACCAAAGCCTCATTGTGCCCTCCAGATAGCCAGGCCAAGGTGTGGATGGATTTAAAGATGTTAAGGTTTCTACCACGGAAACCATGGCTCCCCTGCCAGAAAACCCCTTCCGAAAGCAGCCTGCACCAAAGAAGGGGTGACTGGGGGGAATGCAATGACCCCAGCCCATGACCCCATGAAATTCAGATCAGCCCCCTAAGACCCTGGTTTATCCATCTGCAGGCTGTGGGAAATAACCCCATTCCCCAGCAAAAGGGCCTTCCCTGCCCCAGGAGCATCCTACGACAGCCCAGGGGCGGCATGGAGTTATCATGGGTGCTGCAGCATCAATGCCCAGCACAGACAAAGAACAGGACCAGCTGTACATCAGTGACACCAAAACCTCCTCTTTTCCTTCATGGAAATCAGCATTCACAGCCCCCCAGGGATGGAAGGAAAAGGAAGGAGAGCAAAGCCAAGCCCAGACCCTGGCACAGCGCAGGCACCGCCGCAGGGAGTCACCCCTCCTAAGAGGATTTCTTGTCTTAAGACAACGAAAATAAAACTGGAAGCTATAAAAACCCAACGGAAAAACTTCCCTCTGCTCCAAACGGAGCCTTAGAAACCCTTTTGTCTCACTCAGCACAGCCAAGGCCTCCAGGACTGCAAGGTCTGGGTCCAACCTCCTTCCCGACCCAGAGCATCAGAGAATGCAACCAGGAGAGGAGAAAAAGGGGATCTCTCCACTTGGCCCCTCTTTCACCCCTCGACTTCCAGGCAGGCCCTGCATGGAGCTGGTACAGGAAAGGAGGAGAAGCCTCCCTGCTCTCCCTCTTTAACCCCATGGCAATGTTCAGGGCGGCTTCCCCAGAGCTCACACCCAACCCAAGCGTGCCCGGAGCGGAGGAGCCGGTTTGGGGCCCCATCACCACCGGACCAGCCCATGAAGTGGTTTTGCCGCACGCCTCTCCTTGTGAGGGTGAACGCTGGCATCTTGCACAGCCCAACCCATCCCCATCCACTGTTGCACCTCCAAGGGGCTGCAAGCAAAGCTGGTTCTAGCCCTCCTCGTGCCTGTGGCCAGGGACAGCACCAGCACCAGGGATAAACCCACCACTCCCCAGCATCCCCACAGCTCTCAGCAGCAGATGAAACCTGACAGACCAGCAGCCTGGCTCACTTGGGATGTAAATTCCTTTACACCATTCTCTTCCTTCCTTGGAGGCAGAGCAGGCACTTTGAAGCAAAGCGAAATGCAAATGGCATCAGGTGGAAATGTGCACGCACACACAACCTGCACCTAGGAAAAGGATGGAGCTGGGGCAGCACTGATCTCCCGGAGCATCCTGAAATCACCCAGGATCCCAATGGAGCAGCTGGCCATGGCACATGGCTGCTCTCCCCTAGGAACCCAGAGAACAGGGACAGCCCTTGCATGCTGAAGTTGTGGAAACAGGGGAGATGGGAGAGGCTCTGAAGCATGGGCAAAGACATACAGACTCCTTCCCCACCTATGAGCACCTATTTCTGTGCTGGGGGGATGCTCAGGGTTGGGGATCCCCAGGGAAGGATGAGCAGAGCTGGTCCCCAGGCTGGTCCCAGTTCAGGTGAGGACTGCATGGCCCCAGCAACTGGAAGGGAATAAATAAACGCAAAAGCAGGGAGGTTTTATACAGCAGAGACACCAAAACAACAACAAGGCTGGGACCTGAACCAGCCTTCTGAAGAGCAGGTGCTTTGATACAAGCTTGAACCCAGCATCAGACCCCAGGGCCATGGGGAGGCTTTGTGTCAGGGCGAGGCAGGAGTGGATGCTCAGGCTCAGCTCCGGCTTCTGCTGATCCCCACCTTGGGGACAGCCCCTTCCCCAGGCACTGGCCCTTCCTCTCCTATTCCCATTGCTGCAGCCAATGGGATGGAGCACACAGCCACCCCACAACTGGATCTAGTGCCTGGAAGCCCGGCAGAGTGCACCAGCACAGGACACCAGTGCGGGCACCATCACAAGCAGCATCTCTTGGTGCCTCCAGCCCAGCACAGCCCCTGCCACATGCAGGCAGCACTCGCACCATCTGAGCAGCTACAGCTCTCCACGCTGCCAGTATCAGCACAGGAACCAGAGCCAAGAAACAATCGGGTTGTTGTTTCCTGCTGGTATGACAGATCCATATTTACACACACACGTGCTTGCAGTGTCCTTCTCCATAGTACACAAAGCCTATAGTACACTCTTCTCCTCCTCCTCTCCCTTCACCAGGCACCCAGGAAGTGAGTCACACCATGCTCTCCCCATCCACAACACCAGCAGCCTCTAGACAAGATGCTCTTTGGATACAGAGCCCAGCAACTGCAGCAGCCCCCACTTCATACAGTGGAAAGGAAGGAGAATATGGGGACCTATTATGAGCCCAAAGGAAGACATTGGGAGTGGGACATTAATGGGGGAGACACAAACGCTATGGCAGGAAGATGCACAGTGCGCTGGATGCTCTGTGGGTGATGAACTCCCAGGCATCCTGTAATTCAACAGGGTTTATCTGCAAAAGTCCCACATTTCCATAGAGTTTTGAAGGGCTGAGGTAGAAATAGAGGATTATTCAGGTCCAGAAATGTCCAGATTTTCCCCAAGTACCTTCCCCACCATTTCTAACACATTGTAGGCGCTCGATCCAAAAACACAACAGAGCTTTGCTCAGCAACTGTACACAAGATGTTTTCTGAGCAGGTAACCCCAGGGTCAAGCTCCTGCCATAGCCTTGGTGGGACACGGCCAATGCCCACGCCGCTCTCCAGGGCTCTTACACAACGTGGGTTGATGAAATCTGGAACGCAACCTTTAAAGCACAGCGACGGGGCAGGGGGAGGAGGCAACCGAACAAAAGGCACATTTTACTTTCTGCCAAGAACCAGGAGGGGAAGGGAAAGCAAAACCCCACCACCATTTGTCTATCTCACATGGCAGGATGGTTGCCTTGGCACCGGGGGCTGTCCCGGCGGGAGATCATGGCTCTGCTGTCCTGTTCCATTGCGATGCTGCATGGGAAGGGCTTGGACTGGCTGTGCCCTGGCTCCCAGCACTGGCTGGGGGGGGGACATCCACGCTGCCTCCATAAATGCTTCTTGACAAATGTTAATTCTCTGAGCTAAAATATTCGTGAAGGTGGCTGCTGAGAGTGCGTTGCTCATTTGCAGCACTCCTCAGTGCTCTGCAAAGGCAGCTGCTGAACACAGGACCACAAAACAGTTAGGGTTGGATGCTAAAAGCTCCGTCCATCCCCAGTGCCCGGTGTTACCGACTGGTGCTGGAGCAGGGATGCAAGCAGGAGCGTTGCTGCAGCGTGAGAGGTAGCAAAACACTGCCCCATCGCATCAGAGCAATGTGGAGACAATCATACCTTGAGCAACGGCAGCAACGCAGCTTGGATAGGCTTCTCCCGGCATCGGGAAACCACACCAGAGCCACATCCACTATTCCCACCAGCAAGCAAGCATCAACTCCTCTAAAGTCACAGACAGCTCCCTTATCAGCTGTGTACAGCATCACTAAATCCCAGGTAGGGATGCACCAACACTGGGGATGCCTCATCCTGCTGCTGGGGTGCTAAGCCTGGCAGTGCTGATGCGGTAGCCATAGTGTGCCCTGGGCTGCCCAGGCGCCAGGCTGGCACAGCAGCAGGGCTTTAATGAGCCTTTCAGGCTTCCTGCCACCAGGAATGAGGTTACTGATACGACCACAACGCGAGCGGAGCTCTGCGGCAGGCAGATTTTATTACACTTATAGATCATCTAACAGGCTGAGCATCCTGGATTTATTAGATTAGACAAGGGCTCTTGAAAACCAGCTCTGCAACAAGATGGACTGGAGCAGCCACCCGTCGAAGGGGAGCAGAAGGTTGTGCTCCTCTATCCCCACACAGCTCTCTACTCTCCCTGTGCCACCGAAGCAGGAGGCAGGCAGCCTTTCTTGGCCACCTGAGCACACGCTTCCCATCCACAGCCTTCTATCAATGGCTACTGCTCAGTGAAGACACTGAGAAACCTCTGGCTTGCTTGGGCCACGCCATGCTCTCTACATCCACAATCCCAGCAGCCTCCAGACACGATGCTCATAGGATGTAGAGCCCAGCAACTGCAGCAGCCCCCACTTTATACAGTGGAAAGGAAGGAAAGAAAGAATGGGGACCTTTTACAAGCCCAAAGGAAGAAACCCCAAGCAGGACATTACTGGGGAGACCCAGATGCTGTGGCAAGAGGATGCACAGTGCTGGATGCTTTGTGGGCAATGAGCTCCTGGGCAAAGGGGCAGATGCTGTAAGTCAAAAGGGTTTAATCTGTAAGAGTCCCTCATTTCCATATCTTGCACAGCAGGCAATAAAAAAACAGGGTTTTGCCATGGGGAAGGGAACTGAATGGAGGTACCCCAAGGAACCAGCTCAGGGAGGCAGACTTGGAAGGTGCGTTACCCCATGCCCACCTGTCCCTGTATGCCAGGCCCTGTAGAGCCTTCCTGAGCCTCTACCAGGAGCTAAACCAACATCAGCTCCGCTTTCAGCATGGGGAAGGAATTTGCTCTCTGGGAGCAGTTTGGGGAGGGGGTGAAGTGCAGGGGCTGGGCAGGAGAGTTCAGCCAGGGGCCGCTTTTAAGCAGAGTGGGTGTTTATGTCCACAGACAGCGAGTCTAAACACTGAGTGAGGCCACGGGCTGGCCACAGCCACCCTGGAGCTCCTCTCCCACCCAGTGCCACCTCAATGAAGCAGAAGCAGCACCCACCCTGGGGGTGCCCAGGCAGCAAGTTTGGGTCCAGGCGTCCCATCCGCATCCATTCCCACGGGTGCCCATCCGGGGAGCTGGCGCTGGAGCGGAGTGATGCCGGCCGGAGCTGTGCCGGAGAGCCTGGAGCCAGCTCCTCTTGGCCTTATATGGGGATTTTCGCACCAGCACTGCAGCTCCCAGCTGCTCCCAGCCCAAAGCAGGGTCGGGAGCTGGCAGCCAGCGCTTAGCCTGCCTCCTTCCTGTTAACCTCTTTCCTGCTGAACGGCATCCGAGGGGTCCCTGTGTGCTGGGAACAGCCAGATCCTGTTCTGACAGTCACCCATGCCAGGCAGGGAAGGTGACCAAGTGGGTGGCAACATCCCTCAGTGCTGGCGTCCGACCCTCTGGGTCCCCTGCAGCATCCCCAAATCCAGGGAGCCCTTCAGGGATACTTGCATCCACGCACACGCACACTCCATGTCCAGCTGGAGGGGAAGAAGGACAGAAGATGCAGAGAACATTGGCACTGTGATGGGAACAAGGGCCAGGTCCCACTGGGATCAAGCCGAGAAGACCAAAGCATTGTACAAAGAGCTTGGAGCAGCTGCTGAACCTATATCCTGGCTCTCTGGGGACCAAACAAAGCGCACAGACACTTGCCAGCCCTGCCACGCTGAAGGCATCATCTTGCAGCCCTACAAACCCAAGGGCTTATTCTTCCCTCTTGCTCTCTGGGATTTAAATGCGTTTCAAATGCAAAATGTCCTCCTCCCCTCCTAGAATGGAGTGGGAGGCATAGATGATAACGGATCTGACCCCATCTGCTCACAGCTGCCAGCGTGGCATCTTCCCTGCTTCCCGACACAACAGGCAGGCACAACAGCTACAACGGTTACCCAGCCAAAGGGGAAGCAAATAACCAGCATTCCAATGAGTTGTCATGGTAATCAGCCTGATGGCAAAAGCATGGTGAGACCATGGGCCTGGGGACTGTACAGGCAGTGATGGACCAGAGTTTGGTGCAGGGCTGAATTGCCTGCAGCGGGAAACGCTGTTGTTTGGGGGTGGGAAGGGAAGGAAAGGAGGGCATCATTTGCATCTTGATAGTTGAGTTTTAAATTGCACTGTTCCAAATTGGCCTTGTCAGCTTTGTTCTCCACCCCCTCGGTGTAGGAGACAAGTCCCAGGTGGTCCCCTGCACCTCGTGCTGCCAGGCACACAGCATCATCACCACGCACACAGCATCACCTCCATGCACGCCAGCTCACACGTCCCTCCCCAGCAGCAAAAGGGCTCCACCAGAACAACACCAGACACCATGTCCTCATTGCAGGGCTCGCCAGGTCACCTGCACACAGAGATGGTCACAGACACGGTGACGCCAGCTTTGGAGACAGCTCGGGAGGTGGGAAGCTTGGATTGAGGCTGGATGAGCTCCACCCATGCTCGCCAGTCATCCAAACCCTGTCCAACCGCACCTAGGCTTGGACTGAGCATCTACCTGGGCACTGGTTGTGCTGGAGAGCAGAGGCCAAACTGGGGCAGGCTCTGCCCAACAGCCCAGGCTGGCTCTGCAAACCAGTCACACCAGTGCTGAGGCTGCCTAAACCTCACACAGTTCCAACCCCCTTGCCACACACAAGGATACCTTACACTAGACCAGGATGCTCCAAACCCCCTCTAACCTGGCCTTGAATGCTTCCAAGGATGCAGCATCAAATCAGACCGTCTGGAGACTTGGGAAGATGCAGACTAAAAATCAGAGAGGAGAGAAGGGGTTGTGAATGAGCTGCTGCTTCTGTCTCCTCTGAACCAGCAGGGATGGGCATGGCCAAAGGAAAGCAGCAAATTAAATCAACCAAAGCCCTGTACCTCCCTAAGTGACTCCATCTCCCCTCCAGCCTAGAGGGGAAGGAGGGACGGGCCTCCTGGTCTCCAGCCATCCCACAACCTCTCCTGCAAGCAAACCAGAGCAATCAGAGCAGACACACACCATCAGCATCACCACAGCCCTGCAAAGCCACCTCTGACACATCTTGAGCTCTGGATAATTTAAGGCCCTGCATTACACCAGCTCAAGGAAGCAGTGAACTGCACACAGAGCAAAGAGAAAAACACCAAGTGCTTCCCATGATAAAAGAGCACATAAAATGGCAACACATTTCCTGGTGTCTCGAAGGAAAAACCTTCCCATTCCATAGGAATCAGACATTTTCCTTCTTTTCCACTAAAACAAAACTAAAAGGAAAGCACCACCTCATGAGGGACCAAGTCAGCAGACGCCTCTCAGCTGCACACTCACAAGACAGAGAGTTAGACCCACTCAAGCCAACTCTATGCTGGCCCAATGCTGTACCGCAGGGCCATAGATGTGGTTTCTCCCCGGTTGGGCTTATTTTGGGCCCAGCAGATTTTGCTTTACAGTGGATAAAGGCAATTTATGGGTGGTCAATGCTCTTCCCACCCCACCACACAGACACAGGTCACCCAGCATCCTTCTATGGGGAAGCAGCAGGCTCTAGTATGGATGCAGCAAAGCAACACCAGTTACATCCCACACTACATATCTCCTGCTAGAGCCATGCACTACACCCCATGTGGTGGGGTTTCCCCAAGCCCCCACTTTAACCCCTAAGGACAATCAATCCAGCTCCTTGCACCAGCACTCAATGATAAGGAGGTGAGGAAAACCCTAGGGAAGGGCAGCACCAGATCCGCAGGAAGCTTGGACAACTCCCACCAGTGCAGATGCTTCAGTGGAAGCTCTTGAATCCAAGCAAATGAGGCTGGAAATCTCATTACTCCCCAGCACTGCTCTTATGAGCTTTGCAGAGCTTCCTGCTGGGCTGGGAATACCATGCAGTCAGGCTCCCAGGGCTCTTGGGGGGCTGCAGCTAGAGGCCATCCCAAGAAGAAGAGGTTGGGTTGTGTTGGGTTGACCAACCAAGCAGCAGCCACATCCTGCACCTCAAGCCTATATAAAACCCCATATCTGCTCTGCTCTCTGGTGCTCCCAGCAGCTTCCAGACAAGCCTGGACTTTCCAGACCTTCCCAGAAGCCGAGGCAGTGGCTGGAAAGCGTTTTCCAACCTTTGACCTCCAGCCATTCCACCAAATGGCATAAAATGGGAAGCTTTGTGGCCAAGAAAGGCAGTTTCAACGGGCACACATGGCTGTTACAGGGCAAGGAGAATGCCCAGCCAGCAACTCAAGCTGGGCTTTGCATGGCACAGTGGAGGCACTGATGCTGACAGCAAAGAGCTGTTGTGGCCACTGCAAACAGCACTCAGGGGTGAAAAGTGCTGTGAGTGCCCACCATGTTTAGGGATCAAGGCTGGGAATAACACACCAGGATGCCGGAGCCTGTGTCCCAGGGGAGCAGTGTTTCCTCCCTAAACCAACTGCTCACATCTGGCTCCTGCACTTGCACAGGGAAAAGAGCAGATTCACAACCATGAGCTCTCCACAACCTCTCACTGGGCCCCAGCAGAGAGGAGAACTATGGGTCTGGTGTCCCCAAAGGGGAATGAACCCCAAGAGGCTTCTCCATCCCCCATGTCTGGGACTACAGACTGCACAGCATCAGCCTGCAAGGCATTAACCACCCGTGCAAGCCAAACGTCCCCTTCCTCCACACATCTGCTCCATCCATAATCCCCACTGTCCCTCCCCTAATGGGAAAGCAGCCAGAAAAGTGAACCAAAGCCCTAATTATATCCCAGTAGCTCCCCAGTGCCCTGGTGATCTGCTGTGACTTTACTGATGCAGTAACTGGTGGAACAAGGAAGAAAGGGATGAGGATGGATGTACTCCAAAAACCCACCCTTTCTCCTCAACCACAGCATCACAACTGGTAGAAACCTCCTTGTAAGCTCAAGGTGCTGCTGGGACACATCTAAAACCAGCCTGTGCACCCATCCCCTCCACAGGGATCCCGCAGCAAAGGGAACACTGAGTGCCACTGTAGAGGGAATGGGAGGAGAGCAGTGACCACCATGGACCACAGTGGGAGAGCATCCCACGACCTCACTTGCAGACCCCCGGGCCATAAAATCATGGAGAGCCACAGCTATGGAATCTCTAGCTACAACATATGGGATGTGCAAGAACCCACATCCACAGCCCTGCGGCTCCATAGCACGGAGTGCAATAGGGCATGGCCCCGGTGTGCGTGCCAGGAAAACATCGGGAAAAAACCCTCCCTGGAAGGTGGGAACATTCCCAATCTCTCCCATGGCTCCGGGAGCAGCACCTCTGCCCCTGCTCTCCCTGCAGAAGAGGTCGCAGAGAAGCCGTGTTAATATACAGACAAATCCACTCCTGGATCCAACGGGAAGGAGGTGAAGGGGAACGTGTTGCTGCCACGCACGTGATGTACCTATGGTAAGTTAAACCTGCAGCAAGACTGGCTGTTTTATCTTGTTGCCTACTTAGAATCTGACTTCAGTGACTGCAGGGAAGACTCTACTGCAGCTTTGAAGGGACAAAGTGAAATAAAAAGGTCTTAGGAAATAGGAATTACCAAAAGCACATTCATTACCTGATCAACACGAGGGGAGAGCAGTGGTTTGCTGGCATTTTTTCCCTACCTTCTATATCTTATAACCCATGATAACAAAACCTGCCTGGGAATTCTCCTTTTTTTCCCACCAGGAATGCCTCAAAAACCCCACAGACAAAAGGGGGAAGACTCCAGTGAAAACCCTGCATTCAGCAGCGCTGAGAAAAGCCCTTTACAAAACCTCCCTGCAGCCCTCGGCTTGTCTCCACGCAAGTTTTAACCTGACAATGTCCCTTTTACAGCCTCCAAACCTGATGAATAATGCATGGCCGGGATAAAGCAGGAATATAATATTCACTAATGCTTACCCTAACAGAGCAACAAGGCCTGCTAATAAGTCATTTATTAACCCCAAACCGTGCTGCTGCTTGAACAGAGCGAACACCTCAGCTTTCAGCCCCGAAAACACCAGTGGAGTTTGCTCTGGAGCATGGAATGAGCACGCTAAGGGCTGGCTGAGACCTCCCCCCCCCCCGGCTCTCATCACACAAACAAGGCTTATCCTGGACTTTAGGAGATGCTAACGGAAGGAAACCCCCCTGAAAACAAGGCTGGGAGCTGCCACTCTCCTTTTTCCTCCTCCTTGGGAGCCGCAGCCTCCCCTTTTCCATCGGGATAAGAGCAATGGTGGGAAGCCCACAGCTCCAGCCGCTTTCTCAGGCATTCCAAGATCTGTTCGGAGCCTCTTTCTGCAGCACACCCCCTCCATAGCTGGATGCCTGCCTAACTGTCTATTTATTTATCCCTGCCTTTTCCCAGCTCCCCGCACACACAGTGGTGCAGGGGGAAAGCCAAGGCCGACTCCCAAGGCAGACCCCAAAATAAACCCCAAGGGGGGGTGTGTGTGCCAGCTTTTCCCCCTATTCCCAAGAGGAAGCCGGGAAGCACTGGCCAGGAAAGGGGTGGGAGCAGGAAGGGGGGATGCTGGAGGCATCACCCATCCCCTTTGCTTAAAAATAGCTGCATCCAGAGAGTGGCTGCAAAGAGCCACAAAGAGCGTGCTGAGCAGAGGCAGCTGCAAGCTATTTGCTGCCCCTGGTAATCAGCATCTCTGCTTTCCGAGCCCCCCCGGCCCCTTTCTCCCCTGCCAGAAGCCGCTGCTGCCTTTCTCCAAGCCACATATGTCATGTCAACAATCAATGAACACAGGGTCTCTGCCGGGAAATAAAGGGGAATGAGCTTTGATTTTGTGGAGCAGCTTCAGTGCCTTGTTCTATACATGGCTTTGGTCTCTCCGAGCTGTCACAGAGGGGTCTGCTGCACCATATCTCATCAGGAGAGGCCAGGATACCTCTTGCCACCTTCAGTGGGATCAGGGATG
Source organism: Myiopsitta monachus (assembly GCA_017639245.1). Taxonomy (NCBI): domain Eukaryota; kingdom Metazoa; phylum Chordata; class Aves; order Psittaciformes; family Psittacidae; genus Myiopsitta; species Myiopsitta monachus. Next base: position 8,499,848 of record CM029926.1, on the reverse strand, counting down.
TGCCAGCCACCAGAATGCCACTTACAGGGATTTCTTTATGAAACAAGAAAAGGGATGCTATTGCCCAGCATAAACCAACCCACTGGTGTCCTTACCGATCTCAGCCGGTGGCCCATAACAGGGCTGCAAAGAATTAAACCCAGCCCTATCCCCATGTGGCGTTGCTGGCAGGTCCCACAGGCACCTCATTTCACATCCCTCCCTGGCACCAAGCAACAACGGGGCAAAACCCTGTGGTTCTGTTGGCTCTCTGGGTGGGTTGCTCGCGTCTGTGGATGGGTACAGCCACCCAGTGATGGGGGGATGTTTGGGAGCCCAGCACCGCCCTGGCTTGCAGGGAGATGGGATCAGGCACCCACTGCTGCAGCCCGTAGGGACTACGGCAGAGCTCCCACTGCCTGCAGCTCTACCCCCAGGAAAGGCAAAAGGGAAGCACAACTGGAGCAACTGTCTGTAGTAAATACCAGTGCTACCATCTGTCACTCAATTCACCACCACGTTGTCTGGGGCCACTGACTGAGTGCTGTGTGGTGTTAGACATTACAGTGGGGTGGGATGCAGAGAAAAGGCAGGTCGGAGGTAGAGGGCAGGAAAGCCGACAGAGCCCAAAGGGCCTGTGTGAGGGGATTCCTGCGCTCAGCCATCAGCTGTGTCCTTTCAGCCCCAGCTCCGCCATCCTCACTGTTAAACACTGTTAGAGGAGGGTTTGATTTCTGCATTAGTGTTTTACAGCAGATCATGGGTTTTCTTTCACCAAGAGCCTGCAGCCAGGCCGGAGGCCATGGGTACAGAGCCCAGCTTTTCACAAGGCATGAAGAAGAAACTCCAGCTGCTGCGAGCTCCTATGTTACTCTATCACTCGGCCTCTGATGTACTAGATAAACACAGTTTAAACCCCAGCTCATTTCCCTTGCACACATCTTCTGCACAAACATCTTTGCTAGGGCTCAAGAGATGGAGGATTAGGGTAAAAGCAGAAAGGACAGAGCCACTTGAACCTGTTCTCAACATAAGAGCAATTCCAGCTTTGCAGCTCACCCTGCAGAAGACAATAGGGGCTGTGTTGTTTCCAGGAAGGAAGCACCTGGGCCAGGTCATCAAAGCCGCTTGGCTTGTTCAATAGGAGGTCGCTGGCTCTGTGGAGCATTCCCAACTCTGCTTTCATCCTCTCGCCATCTGTTAACTCCCAAACCTCCCACCACGGACTGCTTCACACTGGGGCCTCTCCTGAGTGGGTCCTGCAAGCACCAAACACCCTTCTGGGAGGGCCTGGATCCACATCAGTGTCCTCCATCCATGCCCAAGACAAACAAAAAGAACCAGCTTAATCCACCTAAACAGTAAACCCAGGCACTTTCAGGGCCCCAGTGATGGTCCTGGCCACGGACCAAGTGCCAGGACTGGTGCTGGAGCCATCCCTGAGGAGCCCTTCCCTGTTCCCTGCTCTCTCAGCCCCCATGAACTGCCCTACTGCAGCTCAGCAGTTTTACTTCCCCAAGCACTGCACTAAACCGGACTGAAAGAGGTGAAACAGAGGAGGAAAAGGAACCATTCATGGAGGTTCACTAATTCCTTCCCCCCAGAGCAGTGTTGAAAATTAAACACAATGAATCCATCAGAGATCTCCGAGCTCTGCTGGGGGGAAACCACCAGCACTGGTGCTGTGGTTCATCTCCTACAGGGCAATCACAAGGATGCGCTATGCACCCTTCTCCCTTGCACCCTGATTTCAGGCGTCGCTCTGCTGCCCAGCTGCCCTGGTAAGAAGGAATCACTGCTTCCCAATTATTTCCAACACTCCCTAATTTCTGCTGCATCACTTCTGGGATATGCACTGAACATCCCAGGTGAAACCGCCCCACAGATCATCTTCCACCCCACTCCCCACCAAACCAGTTACTCCCCCAGCTCTGCTGCCCATCACTCCCATCCCAACCAGCTCACATCCTACATCACTTCCCATCCACACCACAGCCATGAATCCAGGGGGATCCTGGATGGAGCCAATTCCCCCAGCACAGCATAAAATGGTGGGACTGGCAGGGCACCATCGCCTGCATTTACCAAGGTGACAAGATGCAGGATGTGTTGCTTTCTCTGCTCCACTGGGATCAGACTGAAAACCGGAGGAGGCAGGAACAAAGTCTTCCCATTGCAAGACCAAATCAGACCCACACGCTGGAGAAATCTGGGATGGGAGTCCCTGCTGCCATCCCAGCCTTTCTGTTTCAGCTTGCTCTAAATTGGAAACACGCTTCGATTCAAGCCAAAAGCTTTTTATGCTAAACAGAAACTGAAAGTCTTGAAGATCTGGCAAACAGCGGCACCGGCAAAATCACGGCCTTGAAGGGAAAACGCTGGGGATGAAGGGAATAGCGGGGCTTGTGAAGCCTGGTGCTCCCACGGAGGAGGGGGCAGGGAGAGCTTGGAAACACTTAAATGGCAGAAAGGACGGACAGAGAGGCCAGGATGTTTAAGGTTTGTTTTTAATCCCTGCCAATGAATTCCCGTCCTGTGCCAAAACTGAAGTAAACGGCTTTGATCTAAAAAGGAGGAGAAAAACACATGCACAGATTCTTGGCTTCTTCAAACAACATAGATGACAAAGGAGGGAACTACAGCGAAAATTAGCTCTGCTGATGGTGACATTTCAAAATGCCAAATAAAGAGGGGGGGGGTCAATGAGGAAACAATAATCACACACATCTATGCATCACAGCATCACTGGGCACTCATCCCGCCCTCCCTCTGATCCCCCCCCCCCCAAGCAGCCACTGATGCTTTACACCATTCTCTATTCACCCATTTATCAACTCTGCAGGTTTCCATGGCCAGGAGCCGGGCTTGGGGCTGTGCGGGGCTCCAGATGTGACCCTGCAGCCCCCTGTGCAGTGCCAGACCTCCCAGCTCTGAGCTGGCCTCTCTCCTCCTGTTTATACACCCGGCCCAGGGGTCCTGGTGCTCCCTAACCATTGCCAGATGCCATCTGGTCTCGCTCTTCATCCCACCCCAGTTCCATCAGCTTCCAGCTCCCTCCTGACCTCCCTCCCAGCCTTTCCAGGCTGGAGCATTGTGGAGTTAATGCTATTAGAATCTGTGCGAGTTCCTGTATTAAGAGCAGGACTATGGTGCTGCAAGGATCTCTGCAGAGGATACAACCACCCGACCCCATATGCATGAGCAAACTCTGGCATGGAGGTGGCTGACTACTGGTTTAAGCATCCTCTTAGAAGCAGAAGTCTTAAGACACCCCCCCCCCCTATTTTGGACAGTCATTTGAAGGGGCATGGTAGAAGCAGGGCTCACAGCCCATCCTCACACTTCCCTGCTACACTGAAAGGTGCCAGACAAGGAGCAAGGCCAGTTTGTCGCGATAAGGTCACGTAGTGCACAGGGATGCTCCTCCTGATCCCCTGCAGGCAGCTGGGAAAGCCCATCTCTTCTTGGTGCTAGTTATCCACGCATATCCATAACCTTGGTGTTAGTTATCCACAACAGCAATGTCTGAGATGCTCCCAAGCGAGCCTGAATCCTGTCCTGCCTTCAACCAACACATCCACAAAGGAAAAGAGGAATAAATAGTCCCAGGCAGCCAGCAAAAGCACCCTGGGGTGATGGGAGAACACCTCCAGGGAGGATGCAGCTCTTGCTGCGCACAAATGCCATCCCAGTACAAATCCGAACCCAAGGGAAGTGGCAGAGGGGTAAACAGAGGCACAGAGATCAGCCTACGGACATGAAGTCATTCAGACGCTGGGCTGGAGATCCAAACCCTCTTCTCTGACTTGCTCCAGCCACACGGCTGGATCTACCCATCCAGGGCTGGATCTGGGAGGTCCAGGGAGGGATGGGACATCGGCTCTGCATCCCTGCAAACCCCTCCTGCACAGCCTCTGCCTCTCCACTGCGTTCCCATGCAGCAGGGCTCTATTTATAGAGACCTCAGCCGCTAAGTATAGACCAGCAATCAAAACAAAGAGAGGCAAACGCTCTGCACTTGCCACTCTCTGGCTCCATCCCCTCATCCCAGCCCTGAATTTATGGCAGCTCCCATACCTCAACCAAAAGCTTCCCAAACCACCCCAGCACTAGCGCTGGTTTTGCTCATCATCCTGGCATGGGTTTCCCTTCATCCCCTCAAGTGACAGCATCATCCCTCCCAGCCCAGGCTGTTCCTCCATGGGCTGAAGACTCCAGAGAGGTTTAGTATCAAATATGAAGTACCAAAGATGACTCTTCCCCCTCCATAACAAGTCTCTGGATGTATTTGGCTTGCCTTATGTGTTTTGGCAGGCTTTAATCTCACTCTCCATGCAATAGGGAATAAGGGAACATGGGGAAAACCAAGGGAGTGCCACAGGATTGAGGAACACACAGAGGCAAAGGTCCTCACACACTCACAATGCATGAGCCTGTCCCTGACTCCCTGTCACCTTCTTTCCTGCCATCCCTCAACTCAATGCAGGAGTGGGTTTGCCATCCTCCAGCTGAAGCCCCTGTACTGTCACCTGGCCCTGCATGGAGGGCAGGAAAAAGCCAGCACCGAGGGGTAATTGCAGCAGCTCAGCATGGGAAGGCAACCCCAAGCAATCACACAATCCACATCCAGCCGCGGTTGGGAGGGAGGAATTTCTGCACGTCTGAGCAAGCTCGGCTTAACCAGGGCTCAGGAGAGCTGGGAAGGGCTCCTGGCATGCGCCCTGCAGACGGGAAAGGGATGGGATGTGCTCTGCCTGGCATTCCCAGGGAGGAACAGCACCCAGAGTGGAAGAGGGAGACCTCGGGGGGCATATCTGGCAGCTCAGCTGTGGGTCCAAGGGGATGGAGGTCCACAGCCTGTGCATGGCCTCCCCGTTCCAACCACTGTGCAGAACTGGTCTGAGTTTTCAGACTGGAAATATGATGGATGAGTGGAAGGATGGACATACACAAAGAAGGTGGCCAAGCACGAGAACAGACTCAGGACTAGCTTCGGGGACATGGGGAGTTCTCAAGAGGACGCTGGGTGCCAGTAGAGTGGCTGGTGCCCACTTGTCCCACCTTTTACTAAGGCTTTCTGAACTCAAAACACTGCAAGCACCAAACACTGAGTAAGTCTGGGTTGGAAGGGACTGGGGCTCCCCGCCGGAGCCCACCCCTCCTGCCTTTAATAGGAGCAGAAATTGCCAAACCCACAAAATCCATGACTGAGAGGTTCAAGGCACGGCAATCCCATCCCTGCAACTGCCTGGGAGGTCTCCAGCCAACTGCTGCCTGGCTCCCCTCATGCTGAGGAGGCTGCCCCTGTGCAGAAGCCCCCATGGGATCCCTCATTCTCCACCCCACAGGGATGTGCTTCCTCACAGCCTCACCCGGGTATCACCAATCCCCTCCAGTGACCCCCAGCATTCAGCCATCATAAGCTAATGCTGTGGGATGATGGCAGTGGGTCTCAAACCCTGAGCTGTGGCACCCTGAGCCATGCTCTTGCCCTGCCTGGTAGGAAGCCAACGTGCTCAACTCCTGGCACACGGGAAGTGAGCCCGGCCCTGCCACAATGGACAGCGCGAGGGCATCGTGGGCTGCTGGAAGGGGCCCTGGTCCTGCCAGCCAAGCCATGCTGGCACCCGATGCACAGGGATCAGGGCCTGGTGGTTTGGCAGAAAACAACTTCCCCAAGGTCAAGCACAGGACATGCCCCAGGACAAGTTCCCACAGGCAGAAGATGGTCCCTGTCTCTGGCATTCCTCAGCACCCCCCCCCCCCCGCCCTGCTCCTGCACGGGCTGAGCAGTGACAGAACCCTTTTCTCCTGCTCAGAGGCTTTTCCTCCTGCCCAGCTTCCATGCTTAGGGATGCTCCAATGCAGATGGAAGGGGCTGGGGCAGGCTGTGCCCAGCTATGGCCAGGCAACACCTTTAACAGAGCTGGTGCCCACAGCAGTGTGGATCCCACGCAGAGATGTGCTCTGGAGAAAGGTCAGGAGGGTATTTTTACACCATGTGTCAGACCCCAAGGAGGAGGAGGAAGGAGCTGAGACCATCTCCTCCATCTATGGCTATAGCAAGGCCAGACCAAGCTCTCCTGCCCTCCTCCAGTGGGACCACAGGGGGTCCCAGTGCCCCATCCCAGCAGCGCTCTGCTGGGTCAGAGCTACATCACAAGGCTGGAGGGGTGCAGAGCAGCAGCCAAGGAGAGGTCCAGCATGGAGATGCACATCACACTGCTAAGGACACCGACCCACAGTGCACATGTGCACACTCCCTTTTCGTTTGGGGTTTCCCACTTTTTCTCTTCTCAAAAGGAAAAACCCCAAGAGGTGCCTGGAGAATTGCAGGATGCTTCCTTTCCCCTTTGTGTGCTCTCAGCAATGATCCCCTGTGCTGCCAACAAGGCTGCATCACTCCCCATCTGCTCCGGCCCTGGGGCAGATCAACCTCCTCAGGATGCAAAGCATCAGTATCACAAACTATGTTTCCCAACATCCTTACACCTCTACCTCGAACTGGGGCATCTCCCTGCTCCAACCAGTCACACAGAGCTCTCCTAATCGGACATGAAACACCAGATTCCTGAGACACTAAAAACATATTAAAAGCCTCCGCTGCTCCTTCCTGAGCCATTTCAATTATTTAGGACACTTGGATCAACCCCAAGGAATAAATACAAAGCACCAAGGCACGAAACTCAAGCAACGCTCGCTGTGCTGCTGTGCCCTATCGCACAGTGCCCTCACAAAGGCATCAGAGGAGGACCAAGGCACCTCCCCACTGCAGACACAGGTCCCCACACGTCCCTGCCCCACATCCCAGCACGCCTGGCTTCCCGAGCCTCCCGCCCAGGCACATCCCAGCACATGATGTGTGCTGGCACACGCAAACATAGGCAACCTCCCATGAGTTTGCTGTAGTCAGGAGGATAAAACAGCAGCTCTGGGTGGTCACGGCAGCGTTGACCCCACTGGGATCATGGGCTCTGCTTTGCAGCTTGCAGCAGATGGGGGTCCCTTCCTTTCAGCAACCTGCTCTGTTTTACATAGGGGAACAGTGCCGGTGGTGTGCAGCAGCTCCAGAGCAGGCAGCAGGAAGGTATTCCAGCTGACCTACTTTCCATGGGCATCAGTAGGCAGGCCACTGCCAAGGTGATTCACCAATCCCCAGCTGGCACCAAGGATCAAGGCAGAAAAGAGGGAGGACAACCTTGAGGATGCCCCTAGTGCTCCCTACCAGTGTGGGACCTGGAATTCCATGCCAAGTGGGATCCACATGGCTCCAAAACCCAACAGACCATCCATGCAAACCCAGCCTGGCGTGAAGTCAAGCCCAGCAAGCACAACCCTTCCCTGGTTTGAAGAGCCCTCCCCATGCCCCGTGCCAGATGCATCACCCAAGGCTGCTCCACGAGCAGCAGAGGTGGCCCTGGCTGATCCCCACAGCCTGAAGGTGGCCATGCACCTCCATGGCAGCACTCACCATCTCGTCCAGGGCATAGCGCAGCAGCCCGTGCTCGTAGAGGATGAAGAACCGACGTTGCCATTTCTGCAAGAGAAGACAACAGAGGTCACAGCAGTGCCCACCAAGCCCTGGGCCTCACCAGGGGCACCAGAGCTGCACATCAGGGAGCCAGGGCAGAGAAAAGGCACTAAAGGCCTTTTGTGGCCTGGAATTGTGACAACAGGGCACAAGCTCAGGTCTCACTGAGCACCAGAACACAGGACCCCAAACTGGCCTTGTTTAACCATACAGGAGGCAAAACCCACCAGCTTCGAGGCTGGAACCAGGCATTTCCTCCTCTCCCAAAGGATGCTCACAAACCCCGTCACCGCTCTCCAAGAGACCTGCAGAACACCAGAAGGATCCCCAACTAAGTGCTCCCAGCCCTCACCTTCACCCTGGGTCATCTCCTCCGTCTCCCGGCACTGCAGGGGGACAGGCTGTCACATTAGATGTCCCCCAGCGGGGTGTGAGCTCAATTTGGATGGTGACTGCTCCTCCAGGGGTGGCTTTGCCCAGGCCCTGCCTCCCTTGGCACTGCTGCTTCTGCAGCAGAGCAGATTGGAGAAGTGATCTGGCTGGAAAAGTGCCTTTTTTTTCCCCCTTATGTGCCAGGTTGTTTTCAGCCAAGAGCACAAACTGGTTGAACAGGCTGGAAGGAAAAAGGTCCCAGATTCATAGCCCCAGTGCAGCAATTCTTATCTTGCTTTTCTCAGCCCTTCGGGCAAAGTCCAAGGTGCTCAGGGACAAGCAGAACTCCCCAGGACCCTGCAGGCTTCCACAAGCCCCAGCCTCTGCTCTATCGGGAACCAGAGTCCCGTGTCTCCTTACTGTTGGGCCAGCAAGCCTACTACCAGCTGTGACTGCAAACCATGCCCCACATACCCCAGGCTGAATCAGAACCCTGAGTTCAGCTCTGAGAACATTTTGGCTGCGTGACAGAGGGTTCACGGGCCATTGCCATCGCTCCCATGCTCAGAACAGCCCTGTCCTGGTGGCCTCAGCAGCAAGTTCCCTGGAAGAACAGTTTGGGGATAGGCCGGGGGTCCTCGTCACAAGCCAGCAACGAAAGCATTTCAGCCTGGCCTCATATCCCCCAGGGCAGGAAAGTGGGGGATGCTCTGGCCCCACATCGTGATGATGCTTCTGCAGGGCACAAACAAACCCCTTTGGGCAGGAGCTGAGTGTGCTCCGCTCTGCTGCCAATGCACTCAGCTTCAGAGCTCCAAAGGGTTACAGCAAATAGGAATCACGTCTCAGCCCCTTCCTTGCTGCAGGACCGGACACAGAGGTATCCACATTAGGGGATGGGATGCAGCCTCTCTCCAAGGCTTTGGGCATGCCCATGATGAGCTGCAGTATATAAAGTAGTTGTAAAGGGAAACTGGGTGCCTTGTTGATGGTCCCAGCACAGCTCAGAGCCTCACAGCCCACACTCTGCTGGCCTGAGAGCCTTCCCAATCAGCATGGCGCATATCCGGCCAACCAGAGCATCACCAAGCATCAAAAAACAACAGCAGCAAGCAGGAAAACTACACAGGCTGAGCCTGCCCAGCACTGCAGTGCCCCATCCTGCTGCCCAGCACAGAGCAGGCATTTGAACCTTGCTGCAGGAAACCTCTCCCAGCTTCCTGGTTTGCACAAGAGGACGGATGCACGGAGGTGCTTGCAGCACTCCTGGGGCAAGGACAGGCTCTCACTGCTCCTCCTGCCATCCCTGCCCACGGCACAGGGAGAGAGTGTTTGGCTTTGCTTACCCGGGAGCGATGGACAGGGTTGTCAAAGTCCGTTCCTTCCGGGGCCAGCAGCAGCCAGCCACCATAAATGGGTTTGGCCTGCAAAGAAACAGCAGAGAAACACGTCAGGCACACAGCAAACCAGCTCACCATGGACCAGCACCACGGCAGATTGATGGGAAACGGTACCGGGCCCTGGCCTGAAGGCAGCTACAGGAGTTCAGAGGCAAACTGAGCCCTGATACTGATGCTTGATGGCAACCCGTGGTCTTATATACCCCATTTGCAGACAGCACTGAAATGAGGACTCGGGATGAGGTAAAACCCCAACCACCACTTCCAATCTCAGCTGCTTCTGCATCGTACCAAGAGCATCAATCTCCCTCGCACTGCCAAGCTGCAGAGCTCATCCTCACTGACATCTCTTCCCCTCGCCATCAGTAGCGTGCCTCTACTCCACAGCAAAAACACGCTCCAAAGGAGAGCTCCACGTTTTCCTTCTGTTAATTAAGAGAGGAAAAACTACCCATTGCTGGCAGTTCTCCACCTCGCAGCCGCTTCCCTTGGGCTGCACATCGCACACCCCTGCCAGCCCGCTCCTCCCCATCAGCGGCTCCCAGCAGCCCAGGGCCCAGCACGCAGGAAGGTCAGAGCCAGGCAGAGGGAAAAACAGCTCATTCAGCCCGGCCGGGAAGAGAAAGGGAAAGAATACCCGGAAAGGAATGCCTTCCAGCACCATTTATCAGTGGAACAAAATAGCCAGGCTCTTTCCGCCACTGGTTTGGGCATAGAAGTACACACAAAAGTCAGCACAAAGCAGACCCACGCTATGGTGAGCGGTGGGATGGGCACCAGGCACGTTCTCCCCTCAAAGTCCTACAGGCACCGCTCCGGCTGCAAACTATTAGCCAACTTCATTCCTGGCAAGGGCTGGGGCCAAATCCTGGCGCAAGAGTGGCAAGGCATTGCCACACGGCTGAGGCACCAAGAGTGAGGAAACCAAAGGCAGAGCCAGCTTCAGGAGCAGGGACGCTGCTTCCCACCATGAAACATCCACGTGCACCCAGCAACAAGGACCCAGGTTCCCATCTCCTCTTGAAACGATTTGGTTAATCTGGTTGCTTTCACTCTTTGTTTTTTCCTCAAAGGATAACACCGTTCCCAATCCGGTACCTCCCTGAGATTCCTCCTGCCAGTTTCTGTGGTTTTGGAATGCTCAAAAGTTTCCCCTCTGGAAAAATCCCTGCAAACAATAGAAGAAAGTGCCTATGCACCCAAAACTGTCAAACCCATGAAGCACTGAGTAAGCAAACTGGAAACAAAGCCAGAGGAGGCCTTTTAGTGCTTATGAAGTGAAAAGAAACAGCAAAATCTCTTCTCCCCTATCCACAATGTGATATCTCAGCTTTAGGTGTTGCTCTGCCCGCAGCTGGGAAAACATGATTTGAGAAGATCTTCCTTCCTTCCCCCTCGCTTTAAAGGGGATTAAAAACAATGGAGTGCTGGGAATGGGATCAAGTTTGGAGGAGTTGGCCTGAGGCACCCCTGCACCCTCCTGTCCCCACAACCAGCACCAGCCTCACCCACACCAGTGGCTCTGCTGACACCCCAAAGCCCTCCCTGGGTTTGGAGTCACCCCACTGCTCACCTGGGTGCTGATGCCCTGCTCGCCCACGGCCCCCATGGCGCCCCGGCACCGGCTCTGTGCCCAACCCGTGTCCGGTGGGATGAGCCATGCTCCGCCACTCCCCCGGCACACCTCAGCATCCACCCGCCCTGTGCCCCCACCCAAAGGTGCCCGTGACGCACCCCATGCCCACGCAAGGGGAGGACTTTGGAGCTGAGGCTCCCACCGCTCCCCAAGGTGCAGGGATGTGGCCACAGTCACTTGTGTGGCCTTGGCAGGGACACCTACAATGGCCTTGCCCTGACTTCCCTCCTGGTTTATAAGGGAAAAGGCAGAATTCCAAGTAACTAACTAAAAGTGACCCGGCAGAGAGGTGGGAAGTGCCTTCAGTGGGTCACTGTAGCAGGAAAACGGGTCCCCAAACTCCTATGTGGGGCACTCACAGTAAGCCCTGAGCAACCAGCTCTGATGCTTGAGAAGATATTGTGAGTAGTCTCCATCACTCAAGAACAAGGAAGAGGATGACAACGTAAGCAGGACACAGCATTCCCAATGCCTGGCACTGCCACACCAAGGCAGCACCCTCAGTGGTGATGCTATGGGCAGCCGAGCTGCCTGTAATGCTCAGACCTTCCCTGTCCCCTTATTTTCTCCTCTGTGCACAGCCAAACACTCAACCCACAAGGCAAAACCTCTTCCCAACACAAGCCACAGCACTGCAGCCCTCCCGGCAGGACCATCCCAAGCATCCCACTGCATCCCAGCACCATCACTCCCCAGTGTGACAGGCAGCAGGCGAATCCAAGTGTCGCGCCAGGGACAAATACCAGTGAAACCCAAAGAGGGGACACCAAACTGGGTCAGCAGCAAGCAGCCTTAACTCAGTATTGGGGTGTGAAACCCTGTTCTATTTCAGCCTGGCTCACACCCCTCAGCAAACACTATTTGACCCTCAACCACTCCAATTCTGGCTCAACCGACTGTATATAAAGCACTGAGCACCTGAAATCCATGCCCTTAACATCAAGCAGGGTCACTTCTTTCCCGGTGCCATAAAAAAGCACCAGTGGGCTATACTTATTTCAGCAGAAGAGTCCAATTTCAGATATTGAAACCAAAATAGCTGAAAGGTAGGAATTTGAGCCAGGCAGCGTGGGCAGCCCAGTTCCACCCACCAACACATGAACACACAGCAGTGCTTTTTAAAGCCAACCCAAAACGAGCTCCTGCTAAAACCAAGCAAATGCCCAGAGAGGTACAAGCCTAAATAAAAGGGATGTCTGAAATAAACCCCTCACACCTGCATTGGAATGGCCTTGCCGAAGTGAGGCTTAAAATAAACCTGCTTGAAGGCGCTGTGGGAGGCAGGTCTGGGGGGGTGTTACTGCACCAGGCTGGAGCTGGAGCCTCGCATTGCTTCACACCAGAGAGCTCAGCAAGAGGAGGAAAATGCAACGCTCAGCACTAAGAGCTCCGAGGAAAAACTTCCCGTGTCCAAGCAGGTCCGTCCGACCTCACGCTGTGTGACAGCATCAGAGCAACCCCAAGGCTCTCTGACAACAGAGCCCCATCCACCTACCACAAGCTCCGCCGACGTCCAAAGAGCAATCCCAGGTGGTTTAACCCGCAACCACATGGGATGCTCGGACAGCTTTGCCTTTATCCAGACTGTACCTGGCCAAGGGGCGAGCCACATTCCGACATGGAAAGCAGAGCAGAGGGCAGCTGCCGGCGGTGCGGAGCATCCACTGGGGTGGGGTGACGCTCGCAGGGCGGGCAGGAAGAGGAGAGCCGGTTCCTCTGGCACGGCTCGCGGTGACGAAGCCAACCACCCACCATGGCCTGGGCCGGGAGGTGCTGGAGCTGCTGCCTCTCTGCGCTGGGAGAGATCTGCACCTCCTGCCACCCGAAAGCAGCGATACAGGCACAGCACCTTGCAGAGGGAGCAGCAGGTGGGAGGAGAGGTGGGTGCCCCACAGTGCCTGGTTGTGTCCTATCCTATGGGATCAGCAGAGGCTGACTCAGACTCTTTCGCCACTGCTCCGCTTCCTGTCGCACCTCTGGGAACGCCCAGGTATCCCATCCCGCCTCTGATCCTGCCTGGCCCTGCTTAGCTTCGGGATGTGCCACCACCCTGCTGCTCTGCAGCCCCTCACCTGCCTCTCCATGGCCCACGCTGCATCAAGGGGAGGATGCTGCCTCCAGCTGAGCACCCCAGGCTGGTGCTGGAGCATGGAGGGTGGGAGGAAGCAGGGAAGGAAGCAGAGAAGGAAGCGGCCCCAGCTCAGTTTACACAAAGCTGTCAGGCTGCTGTGCTGATGCTGCCCAGGCATGGACAAACCACCCCAGCCAGCTCCACCAGCACTGGGAACGTGACTCCCAGCAGCTGGGGGTCTGGGCTTAAAGGATATGCAGAGCCGTACAGCACTTCCCAAAGCACAGGGTGAGGCAGGAGCTCCGGCACATCCCCAGGGCACAGAAGGCACGTCACCTCCTTCCAGTGGGCAGGATGGGTCACAGGAGCATGACAGCCCACAGCGGGCCAGAGGTGGGCTGTGACACCAACCAGCATCACCGGACAGGCTTTCACATCTGCTGTGTCTGCAGGTGGTACCTGCATCTCTTCCCTCCTTCATGCACACCAGTTGGCCATACAATGCCCTGCAAGAGCTCACTGCACAAGGCAGAGCAGGAGAGCTTTACTGACATCCACATAGAACCGTGGATAGTTAGGGTTGGAAAGGACCTCAAGGTCATCTAGCTTAGGGTCCAGATTCAGCCCCACGGCAGAGCACCCACGTCCCTGTTAGGGGTCTGGGTCTGCCCCTCACCCATCCCAGTGCGCTGTGAGGAAAGTCCACATCCATGGTCGGGAGAGAGTCCTGGCTGGGAGCGCGTGGCAGGAGGGATAATCTGTTTAGGCTGCCGGCAGATGTAATGAGCCAGTCTGGGGTGGAGGCAGGGCTTGTTTTGTTCAGGCTTGGTAAAGGAGTGGGAAGAGGAGGGGGGGGAAATGGACTGCTGCAGCAGAACTTAGCCTCTGCCTCCCAGCACTGAATGCAGAGAGCCCTGGGCAGTGGGAAGCAGTAGCCCCATGAGAAAATGAGGTCCCCAGCCTGGCCCAGGCTGTGGGTGAACACATCGTGACTCCCATCCCACCGCCTTTCTGGCTTCAGTCCCAATAGTCACCAAAGGAACCTTTCTGAAAGCAGCCCACTGCTCCCCGCACCACAACGGGGTCACAGCTCTCAGCCAGACCCATAGGAAAGCATGGGCACAGAGTGGGGGACGATAAGGTCATAATCCCTTGCGCACCATCTCCTGAACTACTCAGGGCTCCCCAGAGGTAGGGACCTGTTTGTGGCACAGCTGAAAGGGAAAGTTCACCGCAAACGCTGCGGCTGCAACCTCAAAAGAGGAAATCTGAGACGTTTCCGCTCCACTCTCGGTTTTGCACACCTTGGAGCCAGAGAGAACATCGCTGATGGGTGAGTCGGACCTGCTGTCACCTAGCAGGAATGGGGCAGGTGACGTGGTGCTTAGGGAGTGGGATGCCATACCCAAGCAGGCTTTCCTGCTCACAGCGCAGCTTCTAGGAACCGAGAGGCAGGCACTGCATGCTCCCAGCAGGATGCCACATGGACCACTGGAGCCCCAGTACCCCCTGAAGCCCCTCTCCATCCACCTCCTGCTTCCCTGCAAAGCCACATTTACACAGCGCAAGTGAGGGCATGAGCTGGCTGCTGCTGCAGCTGCAAATCATCAGGTCAGGCTTCCGCTGCCAACACACCTCAATGTACAGGAAGAGACCAAACCAGACTGGACAGGCTGCACCTGGGGTGCGAGCAGCACAAGGTGACACTGCCAAGGGGCGGCTGATGGGCATCATGCACAGCACAGCCCTCCTGGCGCCCCAACAGCCCTCACCCTGCCATCAGCAAACCCCAAAGGAAAGGAGCTGCCTGGGCAGTGTGTGGGCAGCAGCAGAGACCGACTGACCGGAGGAACAGGAAGGGGAAAGGTTGAATTCACCCTCCGTGCAAACAACCAGTCTCCAGCGAACACCTTGGCCCTGGGGCTGTGCTTGGGTCTGAGCGCTGCCATGAGCTTGGGAAGTCGGGAGCCAGAGCTGGAAGAGGCCAGCTGCAGCGTGCACAGGCAATCTGTCAAGCAGCAACAGCGGCAAGATGGAAGTAGGAAGGAACAGGCTCTGCAATCCCAGCTCCTCACTCCTCGAGCAGCCCCACAGCCCAGCGTGCCCCGCAGCGAGCAGGCGTATCTAACCACCTCCCACGACGGGCTCCCGCAGCGCCTGCGAGAAGCCACAACATCTCTCTGGAGCGCTGGAGAGGGGATTTATCACTTCCCCGGGTGCCAGAGCAGATAAGGTGCGGCGCCATGCAAAAGAACAGCAGCAAGTAAGTGCGCGAAGGAGACGGTCCTCCAGCACCCAAAGGCACCACCATGTCCCTTCCCTTGGGTCACGGGGAGGGTTGAGTGCATCCAAAGCTCAGCCTGGCATCCAACGTGACATCCCTGCCCTCAGAGCACACTCCAAGGGTGGAACGCTGCCCATTCCCCATGACGCTTCCCACCCCAAACCCTCTTGGCCATGCCCCCCAAGTCCCCAAGGGAGGCGGGTCTGACATTTGCAGAGAATCTCCCCCTGTTTGGTCCTAATAATCAGTCAAGTACAGGCGGATTTTTGCAGCATGATACAACAGGGAGCAGGGAAAGCAAAAGCGGGGGCTGCTTCCAGCAAAGAGCGGGCTTTTCCTTCCCCAAGAGCAGGGAACAGAAGCAAAGGCATGCCCAGGACATGATCCCTCACCCTGCTGCCCTTTGGACAATGCCCATAGCCAGGGTAAGACCCCAGCCCAGGGCATCACAGCTCCATGGATGCAATACCCCAGAGCGGACACTCTCCAGCCTCAGGGCTGCTCAGCATCCAGAACAGTAGGAAAGCGATAATGTCCAATGGAGGAGAGCTGGAAATAACCACCCCCAGCACTGAGCAGGGGCATCACGGGCTGGGAAAAGGCAGTGGGAAAAGTCTGCGAGCTCCATTTTCTAACTGGGTGGTCCTCTGGGCATCCATGCCACGATCTCCAACAGGAAGGGAGAAAAAAAAGGCACTGGTGGCTGGAAAGACGTCCTCACATTCCTCTATCTGTGCCAGTCCCCATGCCCCGAGAGAGCACATGCATGGAGAAAATTAAAAGCAACTGCTTTACACTCTGCTCTTCTTCCAATCCAGGCCAAGCGCAGTTTGGAGGTTAATTCCCAGCCTGCTCCTGTTGTGGGGGGGGCTTCATCTTCTTGAGGAGCCAAAGGCATATGCACACAGGTCCAGGCCAGCTGGTGTGGAGAGTGGGGACCCCTCGGGGACCCCCATGGACCTGCAGAGCCATGGGGGGCTTCCTCGGGAAGAAGGTCCCAATGAAATGGCTTTCATCTGGAAGCAGAAGGGGGTTCCAGGGAACCATCTGTATTCCCAGGGCAGGCTCTGGAAAGCTGACCTCCCCACGAAGTTTGCGGGATGTTAAAGGGGACTGTGCGGTGCCAGCACAGGCGCACCTTGCCAGGAAAGGGGGAATTCCCAGGAACAGGGAATTTCTCCCTTGCCGGGAAAGGGGCAGCACAAGGTGAGCTGGTGACGGGTGAGTGAAGCAGCCAGAACAGAGCCATTAACAGCACTGTATCTACCAGGGACCATAGGCCAGATCCTGCCACTGCACAGGGCTCTGAGCACACAGATCAGACCCGTAGGAACATCAGCGGTTGTTCCTACAACCACAGCAACAGATTGTCCCAAAGGGGAAGCAGACACAGCGCCTGACCCAGTTTTTCCCATGCCAAGCAGTTCCCCCCAGGAGGTCAAACACAGGTTGGGGGTTGGAAATCGAGGGCACATCACCTCCCACCCATAGCCCCATGGGGCACAACCAGAGCTCCAACAGGTAGCAGGACCACACGTAGCCACCCTAAGTCACACTGAGCCCCAAAGAGCAGCGCAGCCACACACAAAAACAACTCGTGAACGCAGCGCTCCTGGGATTAGGGACTTAGCGTCCACACAGCCCTTTGAAGTTGGAAGTGCTAAGTCTGATTATTATTAGAGAGCTCCAGCTCATTAATCCTGATGTTTGGAGCTGGATTTCCACCACCCCCCCCCCACCCCCTTCCAGCCCCAGTCCGAATTCGGTTCCCGAGTGCAACAGGAATCCATTACTCCCACTAAATACTGGTGACAAACACACAGTGGGCTCCAGCACCCCGGCAAGCAGGAAAAGCAGCTCCTGACACCGACACAGGTATTTTGCTGCAATAAAAAGCCAAAAGAGACCTGAGTACGTAAGCGTGAAGAACCTTCACCTTTCCCGCAAGCCAAGAGGAAAGGTCAGATGACTCAAAAAGCCTTTTCCAGCCTGACTCTAGGTAATCACCGACACGATCCCTATTCATGGAGTGAGCGGGATGTACTGAGAGCAAAGCCCTAACACAGCGGTGTGGGATCCCCCCCTGCCCAAACCAAGCTTAAACAGAACTGAAAGTCAAAAGGAAGAATAACCCCGAGCTGGTAAATGAACCGTTATTCCTGCCGGAGCACACCCTCGCATCCAGGCTCCTCGCTGCAGCGGGAATCCGGATGGGTGGCAGGGAAGCGCTGGGAATGCCGCGGCCGGGGGGCTCCTCGGTGAGGCGGGAGGGTGCGTGCCTGCATCACACGCTACCAGAGCCACCATCTTATCTGGGAAGCGGGATTACTTCACCCCAGCTGCAAAGGGAGAAGCCGAGAGCAGGACTGGTTTTCCCAACCCGAGCCCCTGCACGGGGGCCTGGATCCGGCTGCGGGGCCGACCCTATCCCCATTGGAGCCGGAGTTCCATGGGGTCAGACACCACCCTGACAGGGACAAAGCAAACAGGGGGGCTGTCCACAACACCGCCTTAGCTCCCCATGGCAGAAATAGGCAGCGTGCAACGCTGTGAGCCCCCCCCCACTTAAAATCAAAGCACTGCACTAAAACAGGCAGCAAAACCCCAAGCAGGGCAGTGGGAAGGAGCCGACTGGGAGCTGGGGGTTCTTCCCAAGCCCCCTTTGGGATGGCTCCTTTGTCTTGGGCACGGCCGTGACGCTCCCGCCCGCCCCTTCCCGCACACACCACGGCGTTTTTTCCAGTTACATTTTTTCCATATTAGCCCTCAGATTTCATTATTCCCCCCCCCCCCCCGGCCCCCCCCAGCGAGAGCAGCAATATGTCTGATCTCATTGCCATAATAGGATCGGGAGCGGGGATGTCAGTCCCGGCACAGAAAGGTGTGGAAGAAGAGAGGGTGGCTCTGCTTCCCGCACCCCAACACCATGGATGGGCCCCCACAACCCTAAACACCCCCCCCCCCAAGCCTCCAGGCCTGCGTCAGGCCTGAGAAGAAGAGGAGGAAGGCCTGGACATGGCAGATCCCACACTGGGAAGGAGCTGGGATCGCCTCCCTGTCCCTCTGGGAATGTGGGGGCTGTAAGATGGGGGGGATGGGTCCAGCACATCCAGGAGGGGATGGTTTGTTTACAACCGAGTTTTTCCCAGGACTTTCAGGATAAAGCCTACAGGATACCCCCCCACCTGCTGCCGTGCACCCCAAGAGGGGCTGGGATCACCCAAAGCACTGGTGCTGGCCCCAAATGGCCTCAGGAAAGGGGTAAAGCACTGAGGGACCAGCGAGCACTGTGGGAATGCCGGGTTCCCCATAGGACACCTGGATATCCATGGGGTCAGCAGGCGCCCCATGGGATCACTGGACAACCTATGGGACCAAAGAGCACGCACGGGGCTCCTGAATGAGAGGAGGAACCCCCATGGGGCTCATGGACACCTGCGGGTCCCTATGCTGTAAGTGGGGCCAGCAGGCACCCCACAGGGCTACACACACACCCCAACAGCCCACATGGGAGCAACAGGCACCCACGGAGCCCTACGGTATCTATGTGACCAGCAGGCACCCCATGGGACCTCTGGAGATCCTGCAAGAACCCATGCTAACCAACGGGGCCAGCAGGCACCCATGGGCCCTTGTGCTACCCACGGGACCCTACACTACCCATAGGTTACCCATGGGCAAACCCTGGCACCCCAAGCTACCCAGCGGACCCGGAGGTACCCATGAGGCCATCAGGCACCTACGGGGCTCTACACAACCCACAGACGAGGGCCAGCAAACACCCCACAAGGCCCTGACTCCGGACGCGTAGGGGCGGGCAGGGGGCGTGGCCCCGGGTCGGATTTTGGGGGTAAACCAGCGTGTTTTGGGGTCAGTTCCCACCTGGTTGAGGTCCTCGTCGTTGAGCAGGTGCGACTCGCGGGGCTTGAAGCAGTTCTGGCACTTGCTCTTGTTGAAGATGTTGGCCTGGAACTTCCTGCAGGGGTTGTCCTTGGCGGCCATGGCGCGGCCCCGCGCCCGCTGCGCGCCCGCTCAGCGCCCCGCGGAGCGCCCGCCCGCCGCCGCGCCCATCGCCGCCCCGCGCCCGCCCTCACCGCGGGCCGCGGCCTCCGCCTGGCGCCTGCGGAGCAAAACGCGGACCGACACCACCACCACCACCACCACCAACGGCCCCGCTCAATGGAAGAGGTTAAGAACCGGCGAGACCGGAGCCCGACGCGGCGCGGACGCCTCCGCCGCGGCTCAGCGGGCGCGCATGGCGCTGAGGGGCGCGCAGAGGCCGCGGTGCCCCGGAGCTGCGGGGATGGGCGCTGCCGCGGTGCGGGGCCGCGCTGCTGCCGGGGGACACCGCGGAGTCCCGGGGGGTGCTCAGCGCCGCGGGAGCCGCCACCGCCGACTGCGCCGCCCGCAAAGTTTCCAGCGCCGCGGAGCAAGGCGGAAAGGGGGGCGGGGCCTCGGCGCTGACGGGCAGCCCCGCTGGCCAATAGAAACGGGGCTACGACGCTAACAAAAGCCCTCTCTGGCCAATGGAGCGCAAGGAGAGGGGAGGGCGCGGCGGAGCCGCTTCGGAACCGTTCGGCTGCGGCGAAGGGGCGGTGCGCGGGGAGGGGGCTCGGCTCGGCTCGGCTCGGCTCGGCTCGGCTCGGCTCGGCCCCGGCGGGAGGGGTTGCGTGGGGCCCCCCGCACCCTGTCCCTGCAGTGCACAGACCCCTCATTGTACACCAGAGCCCTCGTCTCGCACAGGCCCCTTCATGCACTGACCCATCGTGTTGGGACCCCTATGCCATGCACTGCCTCCCCCCCATACAAGAACCCAACCCCCTGCGCCACGCACGTCGTGCGCCGATCCCCCCCTTTAGTGCAGTGACACCCCACTATACAGCCCCGTGCCATATCCCAGGACCCTCGTGGCCGCCCAGCCGTGGGGTGCAGTGTGTGGGGCTTGCACCCCCAGAGCCATCCCCCAGGTACAGGGCAGGCTCACGCTGTGCTTGGGCAGTGCATTCCAGAAGAGGCTGGATGTGGTTCTGGGCAACCTGCTCTAGTGGAAGGTGTCCCTGTCATTGCCGGGGGTTGGAACTGGGTGAGCTTTGAAGGTCCCTTCCATCCCAACCCGTTCTATGGTGCCATGGTCCCATGGGTGGCACAGACCCAGGGTGCCAAACCCTTGCGGAGAGGCACTGTCCCCATCCCCAGCTTTGGGCACATAGAGGGTTCACCACCCATTTGAGCACCCAAATCAGGTTGGGGGGCACTGTGGCCCCTCCAGCGCTGGGGACCCACCAGGAATGAAGCAGGAACAGGGGTGCACGTCCTTCCTTGTCCACTGTGCCACCACCCCGTGGCCGGTGGGGAACTCCTGTTTGTCCGGTGTGCTTTTATCGGGTGGGAATCGGCAGCACCGGCAGGGAAACACACTCAACCAGGAGATAAGGACCCAGCACAAGGGTGCGGAGTTTGGCCTCCACGTGCCACGTCCGGTTTTACCCTCCCAGCCCTAACTCTGCACATCAGCCAGATATGGATCAGAACAGGGACCTCACTGCCTCTGGATCATCACCAGGGTTAGGAAAGAGGTGGGAATGCCAGCCCTGGAGCAGGGGGATAGGGCGAGAGATGCTAAGCAGCACATCCAAAGCGCACCCCAGCCTGGCCCGTCCTGCCACATTCGGATGCTGCCATGGCACACGGTGTCTCCCACTCACCCAACCACCCCCCGCTGGCGTGGGACGGGGCCCTGCTTTAAGGAACAGCCCCATGGACCTTCCTGGGATTGTTGGGACCAGGAAAAACCCGTTGGAGAAGAGGTGGCGGCGCGGTCCCCTCACGCCTGGCGCTGCCCCGCTGTTTGATGTGGGGCCCGGCCTCGGCGGCCTCGCCACGCCGGCTCCACGCTGTCATCCCGGAGTAAATAAAGCCCAGCACAATTGCCTGCTTGTTTATTAACTTCTGCTTCATCAAAGGCTGCTTTAATCATCTCTCTCCCTCCTGCCATCGCCGCTCGCAGCACGCAATGCCATGGGTTAGGATGGGACAGCTGCACCCTCATCCCAGGTGGCCCGTGGGATGCTCCCAGGAGGGATACACAGGGCTGGGGGTACCCTCCAGTTTAGATGGGTTTTCTCTCCTTTCCCTTGATCCCGATGTTGTGAAAGCAGCACAGCCCTTCCCCAGGGAAGGGAGGATTTCCCCCTGGGATTCACAGACCCTGACGCCCTCGCTGTGGGTCCAGGGTTCACCTGGCACATGACTGCAGAATTCCTGCTCTGCAGAGAAGGGCAGGCAGTTTTCCAAACCATACTCCTGCCACGATCTCCTTTTCCTCCCTCCCTCCATCCCTGTTGTCGGATTCTTCCCCAGCACATCCCTTACTGATGCCCTGCATCCCACAGGTCCCAGAGGTGCTTTTTATCCATCAAAAATCCCCTCTACAACTCCCTGGACACCCCTATGTCGCATCCTCATGGTCCCCAGCTCTTTGCCACTTCCTTGGGGCAGAGGCATGGTACCCATGGCTGATGCAAGGTCCCCTGCACACAGCATCCTCCTGCACTGCTCAAGTGAGGCAGGATGTGCCTCCAAAAGCACTTGAGGTGAGGAGCAGGGGGAGAGGGAATGGGAGCAACCAGTGCAAGTCTCCCATTGATGTGCACAGGGATGGGGCAAGGACCCCACAGGCTGGAGAGGTCCCTCCAGGAGCAATGGGGCTGCTCTTTCCCCAGCACCACACAGGGCACAGCGTTAGCACACAGCATGGAGCAGGGGGCCAGGGCTGGCATCTCCCATGCCCTGAGATGCAGCCAAGCTGCACCATGGCTTGGGGCCACGACCTGGCGCCACGCACAGCCCCGCTGGAGCCAGCAGCACCTCTCGGGATGCGGCTCCAGCCTCTCCAAGAATCCAGCTGAACGGGACAGGCCTCTCCACAAACCTGCCGGGCTGCATTCAGCAGCCCTGTGCCGCATTCAGTGTGTGCGGCTCATGGGGATGCCAAAACCTCTCCTTGCACGGGCCGTGCACGGCCACGGCATAGCCACAGAGGTCCCCCATGTGTCCCCACCATGGGGACGCTTGTTGGGGTAGCTGTGCCTAACAGGTTCAGCCCAGAGCCAGGATGTTTGGTTTCCTCAAATGAGAGCAATTAAAGGGATGGGAAAATGAAAGTGGTTGTCAGGGAGCTGCAGTGGAAGGCGCTGAAGGGAGTCAGGGATCCAAACCGGAGCCCCAGCGCCAGGTACAGGCTGCAAACCCATGATAGTCACCGGTTCTGGCTCTGCTGGGAAAGGCTATCACGAAACCCTCCTGTTCCAGACAGCACCAAACCCCACGGGTGACAGCGGCACCAGCTCCCTGTCATAGCATGGAAGTGCTGCCAGCACCATCCGCCACCTCCTCCTGCGAGGACATCACCGGGATAGAATCATAGCACCAAGGAATGGTTTGGGTTGGAAGGGACCTTAAACCCCATTCAGTCCCAACCCCTGCCACAGGCAGGGACACCTTCCACTGGAGCAGCTTGCTCCAAGCCCCATCCTACCTGGCCTTGAACGCTGCCAGGGATGGAGCATCCATAGGGATGCGGTACACGTGGCCATGCCCTGTTTTGCAGCCGGGTGCTCTCCCTGGGGTGTCCATCACTCCCACAGGACCTTGGGCAACTCATTTAATGTCTCTGCTCCGCCACCTCGCTGTCATTACATTGGAGCCAGACGGGTTGGATGCCCAGGGGAGAGGGCAGGATCCCAGGCAAGCCCTAGGATCCTCCATGGATCCAGGCTGGGACTGAGCGGCGCCTGCGAGGGCTCCCCTCCTCCTGCCCTGCACCCAGTGGAGTCCCAGCCACAGGGGCTGAATGAGGCCCCTGAGGCAAACCAGGCCAGTTGGGGGGGTCCACAGCCCCCAGCACAGCCCTGCCTGGGGAAGCAGTGGCCAGGGAAGGTTTGGGTGCCCCTCAAGCCACCCTGCACCTGACAGGGGTGACCCCCAGGTTAGACGCTGGGATGTGGGGGGGAAAGCACACTCCCGGGTGCAGGGAAACCCCCCTGAGCTGGCTCCGAGCCCAACGTTCCCACTGGGAGAAGTAAAAGCTCCCAAATCACCCACAGGAGGAAACCCACGGAGCTCAACCGCAGCTCAGACCAGACCAGACCGGTTTAGCCCAGTGCACATCAGTCCAGCCCCCTCTATCTCAGCTCAGACACTTGACCCCACTTCAGCCCAGTCCAGCCCACTTCAGCCCAGTTCACCCCATTCCAGCTCATCCCAGCCCGTTCAGCCCACGTCAGCCCAGCGCAGCCAACTTCAGCACAGTCCATTCCACTTTACCCCAGCCCAGTTTAGCCCAACTCAGACCAGTTTAGCCCTGTACAGACCAATTTAGCCCAGCCCAGCCCACTTTAGCCCACTGCTGCCCACTATAGCCCTGTTCAGACCACTATAGCCCAATTCACACCTCTCCAGACCAATTTAGCACAGCTCACCAGGCTTCAGCCCAGTTCCCACCACTCCAGCACACCTTAGCCCACCTGAGCCCGCTTCAGCCCAGCACAGTTTACACCACTTCAGCCCAGTTTAGCCCTATTCACATCTCTCCACACCACCTGAGCACAGTTCAGCCCCATATACACCACTCCAGACCACCTGGGCCCAACGCAGCCCAGACCAGTACACTTCAGCCCAGTTCAACCCTTCCCACCCCAACGTAGCACACATTAGGCCAGCCCAGTCCAGACCAGTTCAGCCCACTTCAGCCCACTTTACAGCCCAGCCCGCTCCTGCTCAGCCCAGACAACTTGAGCCCAATTCGGCCCAGTTTAGCACAATTCAGCCCGCTTTAGCTCAGCCCAGACCAGCCAACACCTCTTTAACAATTCAAGCCCAGTTTAGCCCAGTTCAGCCCAGCCCAGCACGATTTAGTCCAATTCAGCTCACTCCAGTCCCATTTAGACAAGTTCAGGTCTGTCCAGCCCAGTTCAGCCCAGTTTAGTGGGATGAAGCCCACTCCATTCTTAGCCTAGCCAACTTTAGCCCAGTTCAGACCAGTTTAGCCCAGTACAGACCACTTTAGCCTAGTTCAGCCCCCTTTAGGCCAGTTGAACCCAGTTTACCCCACTTCCGCCCAGTCCAGCCACCCAGCTCAGTTTAACCCAATTCAGCCCACTTTAGCCCTCTTCACACCACTCCAACCCACTTCAGCCCAGTTTAGCCTGGTGTAGCCACGTTCAGCCCAGCCCAGCCCCATTTAGCCCAGTTTAGCCTTGCCCAGACCTCTTTAGCCCACTTCAGCCTACTTTGGCCCAGTTCACACCAGTCCAGCCCACTTTATCCCGCTCCAGACCAACCAAGCCCAGCCGAGCCCACCCAACAACAGCTCAGCCCACTTTAGCTCAGTCCATTTAGCCCAGCTCACTTCAGCACACATTAGCCCTGCCCAGCCCACTCCACCCCTGCTCACTCCAGCCCAGTTTAGCCCAGTTCAGGCCAGCCCATTTAGCCCAGTCCACACAGGTTTAGCCCAGTTCAGCTCATTTCAGACTTGCCCAGCCTGGCTCGCACAGCTCCAGCCCGCTTCAGCCCCATGTAGCCAAGGCCAGCCCAGTTTACCCTATCCCAGCCCACTTCAGTCCAGCCCAGCCCACTTCAATCCACTACAGCTCAATACAGCCCAATGGAGCCCACTTCAGCTTCGCCCAGCCCAGCTCAGAAGAGTCCAGGCCATTTTACCACTGCCCAGCCTAGCTTAGCCCAGTGCAACCCAGTTTAGCACAGCTCAGCTCCGTTCAGCCCAGTCCAGCCCAGTCCGGGCTGCCGGGGAGCATTCACCCTGAGGATCTTTTCTCTCCCCAGATCCCAAAGACTCCCGGGTTAGGGGTATACACCCCAAGAATGCTCATTCTAAAGCACATCCCACTCGATGACCAAGCCCTTGTCGCAACTGCACTCCGGTTCTAACTCCTACGACAACCTGCTCCCAGGCGCACCCGCTGTGGGAGAGCTACCCACAAAGCATCACCTAGGGCTGGAGTCAACCATTGTGCTCACAAAGACAAACTCCCTCCTATGGTATTCACTGCAACCGTTATCTCCCCCCTGACAGAGGCAGATCCGGGCCCTGAGAGTGCTGTTTCCAAGCCTTTCTTCCCTGCGTTTCCCCTCTGCAGCTGGGAAAAGCCAACCAGCGGCAAACAGAGCTCCCCTCGATGGCAAGCGGTGCAACTGGAAAGGTTGCTCGTCTGGAAAGCCCTTTATCACCTGGGTAGAGAGCACCAGGGAAGCAGTATTGTTATGCCAATCTGGCGGCATGCATGTAGGACAGAGGACAAGTTTCACTGTATTCCCTTCAATAACTTTGCTGTGCTATAGCGGAGTGCCTACAAACACGGTCTGTATCGTGCTGTGGTGCAATACATCCTAAATGATAACAGACATTTCAATCCACCGCGCCTTTATTTCCCTGAACACTGCGATTTTACCCCAAACAGCAAACTGAACTTCACAAAAGCGGTGGAGGGCTCAAGGCCAGGTTGGACAGGGCTTGGAGCAATCTGCTCTAGTGAAGGGTGCCCTGCCTGTGGCAAGGGGGGGAACTGGATGAGCTTTAAGGTGCCTTCCAACCCAAAGCACCCTATGATTCATCCTGGATGAGCTGAGCCCAGGGAGACACTGGAGAGGAGAAAGAGAGAGGAACATCAGGGAATATGTATGTCTCTGCCTGCCTGCTCCCTGCCCTGCCCTGACTATTCCCTGTTTCTGGGGGGTATCCCAGCCTGGTCCTGCCCATCCCTGCCCACTCCCTGCCCGGCCGGAGCGGAGCTGTCCCTTCAGCACCACGTTCGGGGCTCGGCTCGGCTCGGCTCGGCTCGGCTCGGCACAAGCTTAGCCCAGCCCAGCCCAGCCCAGCAGTTTAGACCACTTCAGCCCTGTTTAGCCCAGTTCAGGCCATTCCAGACCAGTTTAGCCCTGCCCAGCCCAGTTTAGCCTGGTTCAGCCCGGTTTAGCCCTGTCCAGACCAGTTTATCCCTGGTCAGCCCATTTCAGACCAGTCCAGCCCAATTCAGTCCAGTTCAGCCCAGCCTGTCACAGCCCAGCCAAGTTTAGCCCAATTCAGTCCAGTTCAGCCCAGTTTAGCCCAGCCCATCACAGGCCAGCCCAGTTTAGCCCAGCTCATCCCATTCTGCTGCCTCCCACCCCAGCCTCAGCATCGCTGCTGAAATCCCTGTCCCAGCTCCAACTTCCCCCATCCCCATCCCCTTTCCCTGTGCAGCCGCAGCCTCTGGTCTCTGCCGCCTCCATCCAACCTCCTCACACCAATGAGCATCCCACGGCCATAAACCAACCCCTTTAGATGGGTTTTGATGGAGAACCCATCATAACACAGCGATGCAAGCGGCTCCATCACCAGGGACCAGAGCGTGCCACTGACCGGAGCCGCCATCCATGAGCACCCCCAACCACCTGCATTGCATTTTAAGCTTCGTTTTTGGCTGTCGCCATCCCCAGTTACCCAGCCCATAATATGCCCTGCGACTGCCATCACCTTCCTGGTCCAGGGTTTATAGTGTTAAGGATCAACAGCTCACCTCCTCAGCAGCCTTCGAGGCCCCTTCTGGAGGGTCCTGCCACAAACACCCTTGTCCTGAGCGAATCCGGGGATGCTGGAGCTGGGAATGGGGCCGTGGTTCTGTTCAGGCTTCCTGATGAGCTGCTCTGGCCAAAGGTTGTTCTTTGGCTCTTCTCCCTAATCCCTGGCGCTGAACTCACCTTTCCCTGCTCCTCTGCTCTGCATTGATGGGGTTTTATCCTTGCTTCCATGCCAACCCTCAGCCGAGCCAGGTCTATTCCCTTTCCAGGTCCTTGATCTCCAGCTGGGTACCAGGTCTGGGGAGCTGGCTCTGAACACAGCCTGGTTTATGGTAACGCTTCCTTCTTCACATATGTGCCGGGGTTTGGCAAATAGCTCCTGCCTAAAGATGCTCATGGGCACCTCTGGAGCCTGGATCACCCCATGGCTCCCCTGCAACCCTCCGACACAGCCACTGCGAGAGCACAGGTCCCATGGTACAGGGTTGCCTGGACCCCGATGGGTGCTGAGCATCCTTGGGACGATGCCCCACCGCAGCCCCGTGGGGCGGTGGCAGGATGAGGCCGTGGTGCAAAAGGGAGGAATGGAGCAATGTGGGGCGGACGGGGGCATCCGAACCCCGCTTTGCACCAGCGGTCGGTGCAGACGGAGGCGCTGGGGTCAGGCTGGAGCCACTGTGGGCAGCACCCAGCTTGGCACAGGGGAGGCAGGGCTGGAGGGGCCGGTTGGAGATGTCCGCATGCAGCCAGCGGGAGCCGGGCTGGGCTAACCAAGGGTGCCATCTCCTGGAGAGACACCCACACAACCAGAGCGCACCCGGCACCCAGGCGCAGGATGGGACCCCAGGGCAGTGGGGAGCTGGAGCTGCACCCCGAGGCTCTCCAACCACCCCACATCGCACCGTTACTGCCCTTAGGTCACGGATGGGTCGCGGGCAGCCGGGGATGCTTGAGACGTGGCCACAAGCACACTGCGGATCTTCAGGAATGGGATGGCCACGGCCCTGCAGCCACATGGGCGCAGGTCCTGCACAGACACCCCGTGTGCACTAAAAGCAGGCAGCACCGGCGGGTGCTGGGCACCAGCAACCCCCAGGCTTTGGCCACGCAGCAGCTCTGAGCTCTGCCACGATGAACGGGTGACGGTGGCAGCGCACGGCGATGGGCACATCCTGACCCCAGCGCCTCCGAGAGCACCCGTCCGCAGGGAATAGGGTGAAAGAACCGAGTCCTCAGCAGCCGCCCCGGAGCCATCTGCGCTCGGTTGCTGGTTTCGACCCGAAGTGACTCCTCTTCCTCTTCCCCTCTCCCTGGCCCCTTCTTTCAGGTCCCGAAGGGAGCACGTGTGCCTTGGCCAAAGCCCAACCCTGTCTGAGCACAGGGACTGCAAAAGGAGAGGTTGGGAAGAAAATACCCCAACAAAGCTGCTCCAGGGGAAAGCGAAGCATCCCCAAAAAGCCCTTTGGAGCCAAACATCATCCATCCTGTCTGCGCGTTACCTGCAGCTCTCCTTGCAGCAATGCTACTGGGGAAAGAGCCCAGGAAAAGAAAAGATTCTATTGCCAGCACAAAACTGGTCGCCATCCGCCCAAATAGACCGTGGCAGATGGGAGCTGCAGGGTGCAAAACCATAGTGGGGCTGCAGTGGGAATGAGAGGGGATGCAAAGTCATGCAGAGGGATGCACCGTGCTGGGAGGCCGCATGGGGAAGTGCTGATGGAGGCTGTCCCACCAGCGGCACACAGCAAAGGAAGGGTTTAGCTTGGATGGTGCTGCCTAATCCCTGCCTGTACCCCAGAGCACAGGGATGACCCCAGGCAGGGCAGGATGGCAGCTACCACCGTATCCGGGGGTGCTTAAGAGCCACACACCGCCCTTGGAGGCTGTAAGAGGGGATGATGCCCCTGAGCGCACCGAGGACGAGGCCGCTGGGGCGCCCAGCGCAGCCCAAGCATTGCAACGCTGCATTCGCCCTGCGTGATGTGCTCAGCGAGGGGGGACAAAACCACCCCCAAGTGCTTCTCACTTCCCCTTCGCTGCACAGCGGGGTGGAAACTGCGAGTGGCCCCGTGCTATTTACAGAGGCAGGTTTCCCCTGCAAAACCCCGAGATGGAGCTGGGGGCTCTCGCTCCAGGGCCACGCTCCAGCAGCGCAGGCGATGCCGAGGGCATGGGCCCCTTCGCTGCAGGTTCTGCTCCCTGCCCGGGGCACAGCAGGAGTGGGATGAAGCTGTCCATGGACTGGTTATGGGTGGTCAAAGGTGTCTTTTCCTCCCCACAGCCCGCTCCAAGCCATGCCTCCACCTTCCTGCTCCCCCCTGACACCCTGCACAGGTTTTCCCAGCGGGAGACTCAAGCCCCGATGATCCCATCCTTTGCACCCGATGCATGTGCAGAGTCACAACACGTGGCGCGGCATCAGCGCTGCTGCGTCCCTGTGGCCGTGCTGTGCCTCCTCTCCCAACCCATGTCCATCGGATGATGCCAGTGCTGGCTCCCTCCTTCCTGCAGGAGCTGGGACATGATGGGCCCCATGCAGTGACCATGGAGCCGAGCAGCTATGAGCGCTGGGTTTCCCCACTTTAAGCTTTGCCCCCTGGGAGCAGGTTCAGGCTCCGATATCCCTGCCATGGACACGTTGCATCCTCTTGGTCTCTCAGCTGCAGATCCCCATGATGGGCACCAAGGAGGAGTTTCTGAACTGAATGGAAAAGCCTTGAGGCTGCCCCGCTGATGTTGATAGAGAGTAACAGGTATTTGCTCCTTCCTTCCTCCTTTGGCTGCTTCTGAGCTGAGTCACTGTCCTGCCCTGCTCCCAGCACCAATCACTCCTTCCCAATGCCACAGCATAGCGGGAAAGGGGAAAACCTCCAGGAACGAATGCTCCCGGCTGCTCCTTTGCTAATTGCACCCATTCCTCCTGCAGGGTGAGGTGGGATCTATAAATACACTGTGAAACCCAAGCTGTGCCATTAATGCTTCGTGCACCTCCACTGCCCGCAGCGAGGATGGAGCAGCACAGCCTCCTGCAACCTTCCTGCCCCTGAGACATGGATGCGCGAGAGAAAAGCAGTGGTTAAAGTGTCTTATTGAGGCCCATGAGATGCTTCACACGCCATGAGATAGGCCAGCGGCATGGGCTGACCATCCCCTGTGGACAGGGAAAGGATGGGTGCACAAGGCGATGCAGCGATGGTAAGCTGCAAGTAGGAGATGATGACCAGCACCAAGCCATCAGAGGGATGCTACTCATGGGGCTGTGTGCCATGACAGAGCACCCTGTGGCTGCATGGCATTGAATCACAGAATGGTTTGGGTTGGAAATGACCTTCAGATCATCCAGCTCCAAGCCCCTGCCCTGGGCAGGGATGCCTCACCCTCAACCACGTCACCCAAGGCTCTGTCCAACCCGGCCTTGAACGGTGCCAGGGATGGAGCATTCACAGCTTCTCTGGGCAACCCATTCAGTGCCTCATCACCCTCATGGTAAAGAACTTCTTCCTTATCTCCAACCTGACCTTCCCCTGTTCCAGCCTAAACCCATCACCCCTTCTATCGCTCCAGTCCCTGATGAAGTCCCTTTGCTCTGCCGTACTGCTCCTCATTAAAGCAATAACCCACAGGGTCACCATCAGCTCTCCTGACCCAGCGAGCTCCCTCCTCTGCAGAAGAAAACACCCCACTGCAGCCAAGCAGTGCAAGAGCAGATCCCCCACCCCTGCAAGCCCCTCTGCAGTGTGGCTGCATGGCCCGGGACCCCCAGTGACACAACCCCATGGGGTGCCTGGACACCCAATGCGAGGCACTGTGCATGCAGCCCATTTGCATGGAAGGGATAAGGGGAACCCCCCCGGAAACGCATGGCCCAGGCATTAACCAAATCGACCTCTAATAATAAACCTCTCGAGCGAGGCAGGAGCTCAGCGCTGGAGCTCCCAAGGCCATGGCAGGAGCCGAGGGGGATTAGACACCATCAGACGTGAGTTACCCCATGGAGGGGCTGCACGGGGGCATAGGGGTGAGGGGACACGGTGGCACGTCCACAGCGCTGGCAGGGAGCAGGGGGTCTCCCCAGCTCCAGCCGCCACTGCTGAAGGCAGTGAGTGCCATGGGGCTGGATGTGGAATGGGTGCTTAATGCTTCGGATGGGGGTCTATAGGGGGGGGTTTGGCGTGCTCATCCCAGGGGGGTGCAGGGGCAGAGGGGAGATGCACCCAGCTCTGCTGGAACATGCATGGCTACAAAGCCCGGCTACTCCATACCAGGAGCACCATAGGTACCTTGAGGCTCCCTGGGGAAGGGAGTTCAGCCATGGGGCAGGAATTTCCTAGATGAGGCCATAAAGCACCTTGGATATAACCCTGGAGCAGCAGCAGGGAAGGAGCTGCGCAGCCACAGCCCCACAGCTTAGACACAGCCCTAAACCTCCCTAATCCCATGTGAAACCCCACTGTAGATTGAGGATGGGCTCACCCGGGGCTCGCTGCCATCCGCGGGGGCTTCTCATGCTTCTCCTTGGGGACAAAACATCTTCAGAGAGCATCTGAGGAGAGCACAGGCTCTGCCCTGGGGAATGTCTTCGGTGAGCCCAACAGAAAGCAATTCCTGGCTGTTACGGCAGTGTTAATTGAACAACTGGGACTGTAAGGCCGGCATCCCGGATTTATCCCTGAGGATGCGAGCTGCTGCCCTGGATAGGAGCCAGGTCGCAGCAGGCAATGGAGGAAGGCCATCCTCAGCCCCTGTGCAGGGAAGGTGCTGTGCAGGACAGAGGGACGTGCAAAGTGACGACGCTGCACGCTCCTAAGAGTGAAGGATTGATCCCCATCGGAGCACGGAGGCTTCTCCACGTCACCCTCAAAGCCTGGCTTTGCAAAGGCAGCGGGGCCAGGACCCTGCTGCAGCGCTGGGGGAGCCTGAAACCCGCTGCTCCCCATCAGCATCAGCATCATCCACCCCAGCAGGAAACAGCTGCGGCTCCCGGCTCTGGGGAGGGATGCGGTGACCCAGGAGCCCTCTCGGTTGGCAAACAGCACATTGCCACTGGGGGAGGGCTTCCTGAAGCCGCTTGGTTGTGCTTGCCACAGAGCTGCAGGGCAGCAGGACCCCTGAGCAGCCGGCATCAGCAGGGGTCAACACTGGCGCTCTACCTGCAGAGGTAGAGGGGAGGCCTCACACAGACAGAAGCAGCACCCAAAGACGGGGACACGCAGAGAGATTGCAGCTGCTGATAAGGGAATGCTTAATAGGAAAATGATCCTTCAGCGTGGAAGTTGTTGGATGGGTTTTGCTGCTCCTCTCCTGTGCCTTTGGCATCGCACCCAGGCCACGTGGGCACAGCGACAATGGCTCCTCACAGGGACAAGGGTTTGTCCGTCTCTTGCATTGCAGCTGGTGGTGGTTAACCCAGGGCTTACAGCTGTCCCAGAGACACGTCCCTCCTTCTGCTTTGGGGAGTTTTACACATCAAAAAGGGGTTTCATTATGAGGCCGGACCACCAGCGAGAGGCGGCAGAAATGACACACGGGGTGACACAGATCACCCTGAAGCCACAGAGGAATTCAGAAGTTTCCAGAATCACCCCAGAAGACGTTCCCAGGGATCACTCTGGTGTTGCTGGGGTTGCCAGGGGAGCAGGTAAAGAGGAGCAGATCCCACCTTATTACACCCACAGGCAGCCGTGTCCATCCCTAGACCCTCAGGGCACAGCCATCTCGAAGCCAGTGTGCCCTCCCTGCGTGTCCCCTGGGGCTGGCACAGGATGCGCTCAGGCAGGGTTATCGCTTGACAGAAGAGCTTGCTAAGCCTGAAGCGCATTTTGGGGTGTGAGACCAGAGCGGGTCCCTGCGCAGGGATGAGGACAGCGCCGTGGTGATCACCCCATACCCACCCACGTGCCTCTCATTCCACAGCCATGGATGGGCCGCGCGCCGGGGGGGATGCCATGAACAACTGCACGGATCAGCAGTACTGGGACACGCTCGTCTGCCAGTGCATCCCCTGCAGCCTCGTGTGCGGGCGCCCCGCGGTGAGGAGGTGCGCGGCTCTGTGCGGTGAGTGCGGCTCTCCCTGCGCCCAGGGCAGGGATGGGAGTGCGGATCCAGCCCTGGGATGAACCACGGGGCAGGCGCTGAGCTCAGCTTAACGGAGCCTTGAGCCCAAACTGCTGAGGTCGGACAGGTTCCCAGCGATGGGAATGCAACAGCTCAGCACAGACCGGGTTCTGGTTGCTCCTATCTGGGGTCGCAGGGAGCCTTCCCAGAGCTGCAGCAACGCTCGCATCCCCCATTAGGGACGCTGCACCCTCCAAAGGCAGGACTTTAGGGCTTGGATCTAGATGACCGTGAAGGTCCCGTCCAACCCGAACCATTCTATGACCTCAAGACACAGCAGGCTGAGTTGATGCGGATAACGATAAACTCAAGCTGTAGGTTTGCAAAGCTGTGCTGGGGCAGGCACCAAGGTGTAATGATAACAGGGATGGAGGAAGGGACAAGACAGATGCACTTTGCACCCAAGTGCTGAGCACAGCCCTGTGCATGGCCCCTTCCCAACCCAGCCATAGTGTGGGAGCGCTGCACCCTGTCCTAGGGCAGAGGGGACCAGCCCTATGCGTGGTGACAAGTCACGTCTTCTCGTTGAGGACAGGAGATGCCATCCCTGATGCTGAGCCAGGTCTAAGAGCAGCGAGCAGGAGCTGCGTGCTGCAGGTGGGACAGCTCCACGTCTGGCTGCATCCATCCCCTTCCCACACAGCTGCATCACCCCAGCATCCATTATACAGCCAAAAGCACCACAGATCTGTCCCTTGGGAGCCCTGGAGCTGCTGTCAACACCAGCAGCGTCCATCAGAGCTTGTTCAGAGCTGCCCCACGCTCATCCTCACATGAACCCAAGCGCTGGGGGCGGTGGGAGGGTGGTTTGGGAGCCTCGTGTTCACACGGCAGGGGAGGAGGAGGAGGATGTGCTCAGGATTCTGTGTTTGTCTCCCTCCCATGTGCAGAGTCCATGGATTGCAACAGGAAACCCGGCTTCTACTACGACAAGCTCCTGAAAAACTGCATCAACTGCAGCACGGTTTGCGGGCAGCATCCCAAGCAGTGCGTCCCGTCCTGCGAAGGTAGGGATGTGCGGAGGGCAGGGGATGTGGGGCAGGACCCCTGGAGCTGGGCTGGAAGCGGAGCAGGGCTATGGGACTGCAGGCAGGGAAGAGGCAGCAAATCCCCTTCTTTTCACCCTGGGGTGATGTGTTCGTGTGCTGCCGTTTCACTGCATCCCTCTCCCATTTTCTCATCATACAGAGCGGTTTCCCTCTTACAGACCCATCCTTGGGCTCTTCAAGCCAGGGGCAGGGCCAGCAATGGTGTTTTCCACTATGCTGAGCTGCCTCCAGCCCTTGGGGAGGGAATGGGTTATTGTCCCTGGGCTCTCCAAGTCCCACACCGGTCTTGAGACACGATCAGTGGAGAAGGAAGGAGGCTGGGAATGGGGTGTGGGAAGGGATCTCCTTTACCTCGCCATAAGCAAGGAATGTGAGCGAATGGAGGCAGCGTGTGGCTGCAGAGCGCCTCTATTAGCACATTCCCTATTGGAAAGTCCATAGCATGAAGCATGGACCTGAAGGGGTATCTCGGCTCACCCATCTCTGCCTGGCCCACAGCGAGTGCCCTGGGGGCCACCCCGGTGCCGGCCTCAGCGCCTGCGCTAGAGCAGAAGACGTACGCGGAGCAGGAGCCGTGGCTGGTGGTGTACCTGCTGCTGGGGCTCTGCCTCTGCGCCCTGCTCTGCTCCCTGCTCCTGGGATGGACCCACCTGCGGAGGAAGGGAGAGGGGGTCTCCTGCCAAGACAGCACCGGGACCTGCCACCGCAGGGAGGACTCCTCCAAAGGTGAGCGCTGGATGCGCCGTGGGCAATGGAGAGGATGGGGAGGGCACAGTGCAGGCTCCAGTCAGGGGTCTTTGCGTGAAAGAGAAAAGACGGGGAAAGGATAATGTGGAGTAAACCGAGATCACAGAATCACGAAACGGTCTGGGTTGGAAGGGACCTTAAAACTCATCTATTGCCAACCCTCCTTCCACTAGACCGGGCTGCTCCAAGCCCCGTCCAACCTGGCCTTGAGCACTGCAGGGATGGGGCAGCCACAACATCAAGAGATGCTTTTATCCTCCCTCCTCCTCTTCTCCCCTGCCTTTACAAAAAGACTTTGTCTACTCCCCCGTATCTGCACACACACCCCGTGTTCACACACGTACAGCCCAAAGCCAGTCCTGCTGGATGTCAGAAACCACAGAGAAGAAGCCCCGGAGCCATTGTGTTGCTTGGAGCCCCCCTCCAGCAGAACTGCAGTTCAAACCGTTCCTGTCTGCTCTAGTCAAAGGACACGCTGGCACTGCGCATTCACTCTTAAGGAAAGCCCCAGGTTCAAAGAGGTTTACCGTGTGCTTTTCCATGCTCCTGCTTATCATGTCCCAGAGGATGGAGCAGAGTCCTTTGACCAGCTCACAGAGCGTGGTGGGTCCCTGGAGCCAGCCTGTCCCATTGCGGGAGCTCCAGCACCCCTCACCCTTGCATCTGCATGTGCTACAAGAGCAGCTTTTAATGAACACACGATTTACATATGTTGGTATAAATACGACAAATGCCTAAAGCTGAACCTGCAGCTTCCTTGTTCAAGGCACTTCCCAATTCCCAGGAATTTCCCAGGTGGCAGGACTAGGTGTGGGCATGGAGGCGATGATGCATCACAGGCTTTATCAGAGTGGTGGGAGGTGGATGTCCTCTCCAGCTCCAGGAGCAGCTCTGCAGAGCGTTCCATAGGGAAAACGCACTCCTAAACCCCTTTAATCCAATACACACTTTCTTTGCAGATCACCTGGTGGAAGCAGGCAGCGTTGCTGACGGATCCACCGGCAGCAGGGTCCCGGAGCCAGTGGAAACCTGCGGCTTCTGCTTCCCTGGACAAGGCTCTGCAGTACAAGAGACCAAATCATGCCACAGCACCTCCCGTCACACCGGGGAAAGAGCTGCTCCCTCTCACAGCGGGATCTGCAGCACGGGAAGCGCTGGGGCCATTCCCAGCCCTGACGATGGCCATTTCAAAATCATATGTTCTCCTTCACAAGAGAAGACGCCCATGGTGTGATGCCCATAGGGGATGTTCCTGCACAGGGTCAGGAAGGAAGGATGCTCCCTCTGCGCCCAAGACACAGCTGCTTCACCCTCCGTTTCCAGTGGCTCTAACAGCTTCTTCCAGGACCGGCACAGTCTTTGCCCAAGGGCTGTAGGTTACAGACAGTGGTGTCTTCTTCCACTCAGGAATTCTCCTTATTCTTATATATTCCCAGAGAAAGAAGTCTTTTCCCATTTAGCAGTGCCTTCATCCTCTGACTTGACCTCTGCAGACTCCTCCACGCAGCCCATTCATTGGGAGTGATGTCTCATTGGGGCTTTTCATCCTGGTTCTGCCATCAGCATCACTTTGTCTCTGCAAAGGGTCAGGGCCAGACTGGGGCGTCCCCATGGATATCACACCTTTCCCTGCTTGAGAACTCCACTGCGCAACGCAAGCAATTGCAAGCAAAGGTGTAAGCACCTCAAACATGGATTCACACCCAAGAAGTCACTCATGGAAGTTACAATGCCCATGGAATGCCGCTGCCATGCTCTCAAGAGTACTGTTCTGACTAATATAAGTTTCTTTACAGGACGTTGTAGTTGCTAAGACACAACACTGAAAGCTCCACTGCCACCTTTCGACACTGCTTGGGAGGGGAGGACAGGCCACGGGTGACGGTGAGGCTTTGCCTTGCGACAGGGCACGATGCTCCATGGGACAGGCACCAAATCCCTGATGGAACTGGGTTTAACAGGAGAACTCATCCAAGGCTGAGAACTTCCTGAAAGATTGGGTTTACGTCTGTCTGGTTTGGGTTACTCAAAATAGCTGGTAAAAGGGATGAACCAGCTACAGATACAGTTGCTTCGAGGGAAGGCTCTGTCTGACCTGGCTTTGGAAGCTACTATGGAAGACCATGGGTTTCCATACGTAACTTGAAGTTCTCATTTTCACTAAAGAGCATAGGAATGCTTTGCTTGGTGAGAAGTCACCCCTGGTAGGAGCTCATCCCCTCCACTGTCTAAACCCAGAGCTTCCAACTTGGAAGAATAAACATGAGCCAATATATGCACAAATCAATGCTGGGAAACGGACAGCTGGAGAAAGCATGAGCAGATTGAAGTCATACAGACTTGTCCCCTCCATATTATGTATTTGTTTAAACGTCAATGTGTTATCACTAAAGAAAGTGCCTTCTTTTGTCGTGGTGCTATCACAAAGCCAGTGCCATGAGCAATTTCTGGTCACAAAGCAGAAAGGCGTTAGGACCACATGAAACCCACTAAACAAGAGCGAGCAGGAGGTGGTTTAAGGTGAGGTTTAAGAGGCCACGTGTTGGTCCAACAATTGGTACATGAGGCAACATGCTCCAGGAACCAGCCTGGCAATTCCCCATCGTGTTGTCTTTGTCCATTGCTTTTCACTTTTTCCCTCTGTTTAGCACAGTCCTTATCCCATGGAGCACAAGGGATGAGTTTTGTACAGTGCTGCGTTTGCATCCAGGGGAGAAAATAAGCCCTGTCAAACCTGCAACCTTGTTTTACTCAGGTGGGTCTCCTGAATGCGACGGGTGAGCCTTGAAAGCCACCAGTCCACAGTGCGATGGGGAGAGCAAGGGCTTACCCATGTGTGCAGGGAACATAATGCAGACCCCAGTCATAAGCAAGCTGCTGGCAGAATATAGCAACAGCTTCCATGGGCTGAGCCTCACACCCACCTTCTCCTATCTTCAGTCAGTGGACTCTCCCCCTCCATACCTGCCCTACCTCGCACCCCCTAAACCTGAAGACCCTTCATGGCCTCCCACTCCCTCCTCTCACATAACCACTGTGGCCCTGGTCTCCAGGCATCTGTTTCTGTGGTCTCTGCTCCTGTAGCCTCCGACCCCGCAGCCTCGGCTCTCATATCTCCAACACCATGGCCTCAAATAGCGCAGCATCATTAGCAACCCAATCCCTCTACACCTCTGAAAGCCTTTCAGCCCCGGAAACCACCCTGGCCTACATGCATGCCCAGCCTCAATTCCTCCTCATCCTCCCACTGCTGCTCAGCCTCAACTCTTCTTCAACCTGCACCTTTGTGTAGACTCATCTCTACTGCAGCTTCCCCCAGCCTCTCAGTCTCCGTTCCACTCAGCCTTACTCTTTCTTCCCCTGCCACCATCTTTTGGCATCTGCTCTTCCTCTGCCTTTCATCTCCTGCATGCTTTAGTCTCCACTTGCGTTCTTGCTCAGCCTCTGCTCCTTCCCAGCGAGGACGGGGGCTCCAGAAGGAAAACCCTCATAAGCAGATGTGGTGCCTTGTCACGCTGCCCCTTCCCAGCAGAGCTCCTGCAGGGACACATAGCTTCATCCCAGCTCCGGTATCCTGTGGATATTCAGTGTCACCTCCAGGGACAGGCGCTCGTCACCAGTGGGAACTCCCAGCAACACTGCTTGTGCAAGGAGATTCAGACCCTTAGTTAAAAACAGCACAGAAATAAGTGACCGTGTGCCACCAGCTCTGCCATTAGAGCATCTCCTGAGGAGCTAGAGACATCAATTATTCAAACGAGAAAGCTTTTAAGAAAGCCATTATGCAGCCAGCTCCATGCTCACCCTGCGTGGCACTGGCAACCAGCCGCGCCACTCGCCTTCTGCACCATGGTGGGATGGGGCTGTCATCAAAAACCAAATCACAGAATCCCAGACTGGTTTGGGTTGGAAGGGACCTTAAAGCTCATCCAGTCCCAACCCCTGCCATGGGCAGGGTCACCTTCCCCTAGAGCAGATTGCTCCAAGCCCCCGTGTCCAACCTGGCCTTGAACACTGCCAGGGATGGGGCAGTCCTTCTCTCCAGCCCCAATACGCAAGAGGGGAGTGTTCCTTCCCCTCACAGCCATGCCCACCCCTCCTTCAGGGAATGTAACTATGCTGTTATTAGCATATAAAAGGTAACACAGAACGACTCCAACAAACAAGGTCCCAGCTACAACCCTTAGATGCTGGAAAACCAAAATGAATCCATGGATTTGGTATCACATTTGCAGCCATTGGCCAACAGCACTGACAGAGCATACCTGGAGCCACCACTTCCAATATTAGAGGGACACTGCAAATATAGGACACAAGCTGGGATGAGTTAAAATACATGGAATGAAGGGCACTGATTTTGAGCAAGAGCATCCCCTGGGGGTAAAAACAATTCCCCATCTCAGCTTTTGCTTGGGCTTTCATTAGGCACCAGCATCACATAAAGCTTCATCTCTAGTCAAGTGGCTGAGTGACAAGAAAATACTGTAACAAAAGCAACTTTCTGGCTATTTCTGTGCCCCATTTCCCCATTCCTTGCTGCTAACAGAACATACAACATGAGCCTGCATCACCACATATGCCTTTGTTTTCAGTCATTTCTGCAGATGCTTCCTCCCAACAGCCCAAGCTGTGCTGGTGTAAAACCAGACCTCAACACTCACAAGCCAACCCCAAACCACTCCCTGAGATGAAGAGGGTCAGCAGCTGGAGCTGCAGTCACTGAGGAGCAGCCTTCCCCTGTGCTCTCTGCATTGGGGAGGCAGAACTCCATCAGCCCTTCGCTAGTGCATTGCTGCACAGCAAGAACTGGTTCTGCAGGGCGTAAACCAGTGTATGAAGCTGCATGGAAGAGATGAAGGGTAAAAGGAGACTGTCTGAGAAGCAGCATCACCAGGGTAGTGCTGCTCCTGTGACAGCAGCTCTTCTTCCATTTCTATAAGAAGAGGAGGGAATACTCTCTCTCCTCCTTTAGCAACCTGCACTGATTTACTGTCACTAGAAATAGAAACATGCCCGGTGCGATCCAGGGAGGGAGGGTGGGATGATGGTGCAGGGAAAAGAAGAAAAAGAGCTTTTAATACACCAGGAATTCTGCTTTTGAAAGCAAAAACACAGCACTGAAATCTCCCACCAAAACCCATCTGTGCCAGCGCAGTGACACAGATCACAGCCCTAGGAGAAAAAGAGAGGATTGATTTGTATGGCTGGCCTCATCCCTAAACAATTTGTTCCTAAAGAATTAATAAAGCAGGCTGCATTAGCTCCGGTGGCCATGCATGTGTTAGTGGGAAGCAGGATTCATTAGCTCAGGCTCCAGCATCTCACAGAGCAGGAGAAGGCTAAGAGCAGGGCATCACAAAGCAAGCAGCATCCCCGGCACAGCGAAGCCCATCTGCCGCACGGTGGCACTCCTCCTCCGGCACAGGACAAGGTGGGAGCAGCCCTGGAATGATAAAAGGCTGATTCTTGTCTTCCCCTGCAAGCTTGCTGCATTATTCAAAGGGAGCAGAAAGCGTTGAGCATCTGCACGCTACAGTGCAGGGCCCCCCCTTCCCATGGGAGCACGTTCCTCCATCTGCATTTCTCCAGCCATATTTCATTTTTCCACGGGAAGGCTCAGGTTAAATCCTGCAGCACCCAATTACGACTGAACATGATTTCAAGCGTGACGATAAGGAAAGATGGGTTACAAATGAGAGGATGGGATTGCTCCTGCAGGAATCGTGCAGCCTTAGGTACCTCTCGCACCATACGGAACGTTTTCCATGTCTCATTTGGTATTCAAGGTGCTTCAATTCGCTGTCTTTTCTTCCTTCCCTGGTGCAAACTGTCGCAGAGATCGCTTCCAGTCCTCTTCCAGTGTGTGTACAGATCAAACACAGCTCCATTAAGATGCTCATTCAAAAACCAAACTCCTTTCCCTTATTTTTCCTCCTATTTCTTGCTGGTTTCCACCTCTGTCGTGGGCAGGTTGGACACCTCTCACTCATTTCTAGAGCACAGAATTGAAAAGCTTAAGGCACATCCTTTGTTTTAACCATAGTGGTAAAGTTTAAGGCTTGCCTGGAGGCTCAATGACCTTTTTGGTGTGGCTCTTACACCCATCAATACAGTGCCTCTTACACACAGCTCTCTACAGGTTCCACAAGAAGGTAGAACAAAGCTATTTTTGCTCTTTTTAGCTCTTAAGGATTTCTGCAATTCAAGCCCAGCCTCCTGAGAGCAAGACACAGCACAGGGGTGGATACTGCTGCTATCTTGTCAAGCCGATATGGTGATGGAGCAGAACAGGAGCAAACCCGTGTTTGTGACAAAGCAAGAGTGAGCTGGTGCTCCGAGTGCTGCAAGTTACAGATATGGAGGCTGTGATTCTGCACGGAGGAGTATGTGAGGAGTTAATACATGTGGGAGGATACAAGGAACCAAAAGCAGCCTAGCACAGAGCAGGAAAATGTGGTGTTTACTTAAAACCCGAGTGCACTGCAGAAGTGCTCAATAGCAGCAGCTCCACCGCTCAGTGCTGCCCCCAGCAGCAGCCAGTTCCAACAGATGGTACAGGTTTTGATGCTCAAGTTGTCTCCTGTGGCACACAGAAACCTTTGGAAGACAGCAAAGGAACGGGAAAAAAACCAACCCCAAACCAAACCCAGCAACAACAGAACAAGCAGTTTCGAGAAATTCAACCTTCTTCACAAGATTATGGGGAAAAAGAACCAAGACCACTCTTACAGTATAAACACGCCAATTCATTCATCTTTACTGATGGTTGCATTTATGAATTTCATTCTCATGGAAAAAAAAAAGGGAATAAAAGGAAAAAAAATTAAGAAAATAGCTATTTATAGAAAACAAAACCAAAAAAAAAGGGCTCAAACAGAAAAGAATCTGTGCTGATGCTTCTGATGAGCAGTCCGATGGCATTAACCATTACCTGTGCAAGCAGGCATGCTTGGAAACCTGTTTTGAGCGCTGTAGCTTCAGTTCCACAATCCAGGGTTTCTTTTATGGTTGTTGGAAAAGAAAGAGCCTAATAGTTTCATACTGTATTTATTTAATAACTAAAATTCACAAATAAAAAGATACTTGCAAAGTCCTTTAGTTGTGTCATCCCCTCCTCCTCCACTCTACTGCTTTCAGACCCATATGCATAAAAAATGGGCTTGGATTTAACTTTTATCTGTTATATGATTGGTCGTTGGAGCTGAAGCACCAAAT
Source organism: Myiopsitta monachus (assembly GCA_017639245.1). Classification (NCBI taxonomy): domain Eukaryota; kingdom Metazoa; phylum Chordata; class Aves; order Psittaciformes; family Psittacidae; genus Myiopsitta; species Myiopsitta monachus. The sequence goes on along the minus strand of CM029926.1, from coordinate 8,457,870 downwards.
GGAGAAGATGCTTTATGGAGATGAGGGTAGAACTCTTTGCCTTCCCACACACATGTTGGAGGAACACAGGAGATGTACCAGTGCCCGGACTCCTCTGCTCCCATTTCCCCCACCCAGAGCATTCCTTTCATTTTATATTTCCTCTGTAAAGTGACTGACTGTAGCCTCTTTTTTCCCCCTTTCTGTCCTTGCAGGGCTGCACACACGTTGGACATTGTTCATTCCTTACTCCGCCAGGCTTTCAGTCAGTGTCAAGTAGGTCCTGTTACAGCTCAGTGCTAGTTGGTTTGTAATGGGTCTTTTCATTTCAGGTAGGTTTGTGTGTCGATTCAGAAGGCTTGCTTATTTTCTTCCTTGTTTGTATCTGCCAAGCTGCTGGATAAGGCTATTCATACTCCAGGAACTGTTTGTGATAGAACAGCAAGTATCTGCAAGAAAGCAGAGGTACAGTTTCAGCTCTCTGCTATGCACCACAGCAGATCAGAGTTTCCATTCATGCGATCATAAGAAATGAAGGCTATTAATTTTGTTTTGCTTTTCAATTTGAAGGGATTCCAGGGACATGCCAGCTCCCTACAGTAACCATGGATGAGGAGGAGGAAAGCCAGCTGACATAATTTCACCAGCAACTCGGGAAGCTGAACAGTTGTACATCAGTCAAACCTTCTTCTTGTACAGAATCCTCTTAGAGCCTGAAAGCTCTGGAAGATTGGATGCGTTGGTGCCCAGACAGGGAGCATCCATTTAACAGTATCATGACACAAAACACAACAGAGGTGCTTTAACTGTTGCTTTGGAGTCACATTACCAAAGCATCAGACGCTTTGGATTATTGCAAACTGTCTGCCATTTACTGTTCCAGAAGCAGAATGAAGAACCAGGCATGTGGGGGAAGACTCACGTGTCCCAGTCAAATATCTCATGTCTCAATCTGTACTCAAATCTGGTGTTTTAACAGGATGGAATTCTTCCTGTCCTTAATTACTTTATGTGCACTGCTACACAAGGGAGCCGAGTCCTCAAGCAGTTACAGAGGGAAGTGGACTCATCTCTACACACACCACACACCAACGGGGTCACTGCCTGACCCTCTTAAAATGCTTCAAAGCTCTTTGGAGACTTTCCAATTATTGTCATTCCATCTCATGCCCTATAGAGCTTCCCTTGTACAATGCAGATCTCCTTAGTGTCAGCCTGGAGCTTAACCAGGGGAAATGGACCAGAGCTCAAATCAGCCGGATGAGACGGATGGGCAACAGTTGTGTGGCGTATCATCTCCTCCTTGCCTATGGTAATTTCTTCCACAGAAACACCCCACCTGAGGACCAAAACTGGCCACTTGGTAGTGAAGAAAAACAAACTCCTTCTGCTGCAGAAGCTGTCAAATCCTTTAGCACTAAAATTCAGGTATTACAGGACAGGATTTACTTCGTAGAATCATAGAATGGTTTGGGTTGGAAAGGAACTTAAGATCATCCAGTTCCAACTCTCTGCCATGGGCAGGGACACCTCCCACTAAACTTCTGATTGAATTTGAAAAAGTGAAAATAAATAGGGAAATCTGTTTAAAAAAGTATGACAAACTGAGCACCTGTGCCTGCAGCAATCCATATAAATGTCAGGAATAACTGGCCAACAATGAATGCTCTTTCTAGTACCGGGTCCATAGTTGAAAATGCAGAATGAAGACCTTCGATTTTAAGTCACCTTATTCTTGAAACATGCACCAGTCCCCAGTGCTTTCCATAAATGAGGAATACCAGGATGCTCCCCTGCACTCCCAATCCTTGCCTAATGCAGTTCCAGACACTGCAGAGTCAGCTGATCAATCATAGAATCACAGCACACCAGGCTGGAAGGGACTTCAAGGATCATCTGCTCCATCCTTCCTAGGCAAACCATGACCCAGCACCCTGTCCATCCAGATCTTAAGCGTCCAATTTTGGGGTGTCCACCACTTCCCTAGGAGATTATTCCAGTGGCTGACTGTTCTCATTAGGAAATATTTTCCTCGTGTCCAGTTGGAATCTCTCCAGGAGTAACTTGCGCCCATTACCCCTCGTCTTTTTCCCCGTAAAAAGGGAGTCTCCATCTTTGTAGCCACCATTTAAATATTGGAACAATGTCCCTCATCCTTCCCCTCTTCTTTCCACAAATCTATGATTATAAAGCAACCCTCTGAAGCACTGATACATACAGAGACAGACATTAGATATTCAAAGACAGAAATTATGTCTTCTCTATGCTGAAAGGTTTTTTTGACTGAAAGGAAAACCTAACAAAATTTCCCTTTCTTTCCCCTTTCCAGTTCACAACTTACCCTTCACTGTCTAGCACATCCTTAATGCTAGCCTTGGTGATAATGGCATCATCACACTTGAACCACTGGTCCTTGTGCTGCCGGATGAAGCTGGTATAGTGCCCGCTCTCCAAGGTTCCCTGGTGATTAACTACTGCAAACAAGGAATACCTGGTACAGGAAAGAGTTAATGAATACACGGATCAAAAGGGGGAAAGGACAGGCAAGAGCTTATGTTCATAAGCACGTGTAGCAATAGTAAAGGATGTGATCCATCAACAAAACACCAGCTCTTAACATTCACTGGGAAGAGGACATCCTTGCCCAGGGACAAACCCCATGGTTTTTTCTTTCCTGCCCTGTATTACTGCAACAACTCCAGGCTGATGACAGCCACCAGCTTTCCCAATACTGGCTACCAAGGATTTTTGTTCCAAAATAGATCAATATTGATGCATTCCTGAAGAGGAACACTGAATATCTAGTCTGACCTTCTATTTCCCCTAATTAGTTACTTGAGTGAATCAGAAAACAAATTTGTTTGGGGCGGGGAAGGCGATAACCTTAAATACAGCTAATCTGAGATGTTTCTAGTGATAAATTGCTGTGCTGGTTTAATTGTTCCTAATCTGGAAAGTCTCTACCTATTTTGAAACACTGAATATATTCAGCATCCAGCTTTCAGATGCCTGCTGGCCTGAAAACTAGCACACACATCTCTGTTCCAAAGAAGGCTACTGAAGTCCTGGGCTATTTTGTTCTAAGGTAAGATTATGTGTCTACTGGCTCTTTTTCACATGATCTCCATTCTCTTTAACTCTTTCTTAAAATGCTATTCTCACACTGGGATAGAAACACTGTAAAATAATCTCACTTGATATTGTCCTACTTCTGTTCAAAATTCAGAGCTCTTTTGACAGTGGTGCCACAACAAGGCACCCATTCAGTTGACTCTCTACAGAGCCAGTGATGTATAAAGTCACTCCCTTCCTAGTTGAGTCCTTTAATCTAACTAGGATGGACACTGCTCTTCAGTCCTAGGTGGAGGGTTCTAAGGTTGCTCCAGCTACTGGGGCTCTGCACTTATTACTTAATCCTCTTCACTGTTAACAACTTATCCAATTTAAGACACACGCAAACCTCAACAGCGCTCTGTTGTGCTTTCTGTCAGACTTTGTTAGCACTACTAAACACCATACATCTAATGAACCAATTGCTGCAGGACCACATATAACATCAGGCTGGTATCTGTTGGCATGCAACTGCACCAAGACCCGGTTAGGTAGTTTTTAAACCCATCTATTGTGTGATTCCCGTTTCTTAGTGAAACATTTAGTGGCAAATGAAGTGCACTGATGAATTTTAACACATAACATCAGCTCATGACTATAGCAAACTTATCTTTCTTTTTTAATAAGGTTTGTGTGACCATCTCTATTCCCATAAAGCTGCAGATATTCGTTTCAATTACACACCCTTTACACTCTTGAGCCAGTCCTGTATCAACCCATCCTTTATTCCAACTGGAATCCATACCTGACCAAGAGACCCCACAATTACTGGAGTTTGCTTGGGACTTTGAGTGTCAGTGTTCTATAAACTTTCATTCAGTCCTCTGGAACTCCCTTTGCTATTGCAATTGAAACAGGATTATTTAAAGGAAATGCCCACCCCCTTTAATATTGTTATTGTAACCACAGCTTTTAATTCTGCTCATAGACCCATTGCTGGGGTTATCACCTCTGGATCTGGAAGGCAGCTGCCACAAACCCACCAAAGGGTAGGCAGTTGTCATGAATGAAGCTTTATTTTGCAACAGTTCAGACTTACTATGATGTCAAATATGGTAATGCACTTCACACTGCAGGCTATACAGCATTCTCTGCATCTCCCTTCTAGAAGCCAACTACCTTTCACAATAGGAGTCATGGAATGTACCACTTACTTATTATCGTTGTTTAAACTATCCGTCGGCTGCTGGTATTGCCCGTTCATTCTGCTCTCTTTACTGCAACACACACACACACAAAAATCCAGTCACTTAAAGCAGTGGCTTCCCAAACCAGAGAAATAGGCTTTACATGACAGAGCCCCTTGCAGAATGCAGGTCCTTATTCAAAAGCACAATGCTGCTCAGTGGCAGAGAAGGGCTGATTAGGATGCTAACGATGCTTTATTTGTTCTCACAGCAGTGCTACATAAGAAACATCATTTCTGCTCCTGGTCAAGGCTTCAGTGCTACAAATACAGATTTATTTATGTCAAATACCCTATCCAAAAAAAGCTTAAAAAGAAGTTAAGGGAAGATCTGTATTTTAAATCTGGAAAAAATATCTAATTACATCAATCCTTTATCCTGTGATGGATCAATCACCCTGGCTCTGACTTGTAAATTCATTTTGTGTTTTGGCAGCAGCAATAGGATTCTGCTGTTGATTTCACAGCCGATGAAATTCAGACTACTGAGTTATGCCTGCTGATTATTCCCATCTATATTCCATTATGCTTGATACTTTTCACCAGCACAGCCTGTTCTATCCACGGAGAATTCACTACAGAGGAACAGGGAAGTATTAGAATCTCCAGAATATACTGGAATAAACCATGTATTCTTAATATAACACTGTTTAACAGAGCTTCAGGGCTTTCTTTTCTCTCCTCACAGAAGCATCTACTTTTGCTCTGGGTGGAGTGAGGGTGGGTAAAGCTTAAAATGATTAGTAAGATTTTAGCACCAAACACAGCCCACCCGTGTTAAGAGATGCCACATTTTGGGGCTTTTCTTATTGTTTCAGATATAAACGAAATCTGAATATCCTCCTGTATATCTGAACAGAATACCTGTCAAACACTCATTAACGTAGCTTATTAAATTCCTTTCATAAAGATATATTGATATTAAATGTCAGGTCTTTCACATGGGGGTGGGAGAAGTCTTTTTGTTTGTTTAAGTACCAGTTTGAAACAGCTATTTTAATCTACACCATGTTTTTTCTTCTTGCAGCATTCTCTGAACAGAAGCTGAAGGCACCAAACAAAAAACCCTCCAATTTTCATGCGTGCAGGAATAGAGGAAGGGTTTTTGTAACTTCAGAAATACAAGGTTCGGCTTTAGGTTATGTCTAGTCTGCCTAATTACATATGGTGATTGGCGGGTGAGCACTCAAGTAGTGGGACAGAAGCAGAGATCTGAAGGCATCATGGATCTGAATTCTCAATTTAACATGCAACCAGAAACAGAACACCTAATATATAAATATATACTAAAAGTTTAAATATCAAGCCTTTTCCAGCACATAAAACTTAGTATTTTATCTAAAAATGAGCTTAGAAAAGATAACAAATTTCAATGTGAAGCTTACAGCAGAAGGATCTTTATACATACTGTTCTATAACCTTGATTCAAGGAGGTTCCATGTTTCATGCTGCACATGTATGAACTGGTAAACAGTTCTGTCCAGGTCTTTGGGGGATTTTGAACTTGGTACACACCTGGAAGCCATGAATGGTGTCATGTCCAGCTCCAGCGGAAACGAAACATACGTAGTGATCTTTCGCCTCAGTTTGGCTGAGTGTTCAAACCGCTGGAGACAAAGTGGAGCAATGAATTTATCTTTAGAGAAAGGCAACATTTTCTGTCTTATTTATACACATCCTAAGCTTAGGAACAATAACATGAAAACAGATTAGCAGGCAGGAGTCCAGGGATATCCCCAGATCTTTCCTACCAACTACATGGACTGGGAACCCCTATGTAAATGCCAACATATTTCTACCAGGAAAATAAATCGCAATTTGCTGGCGAGAAAATACAGTATTAGATTGTTTACCTTCATATTTATAACTATAAACTTATTCCAAACTGACATTAAAATACATTCAACAGAGCACACACAGCCTTTACCCAAACCACTGTTCATTTGTACTACGTGCTATTCAAATAGATGACTGCTGCCTACACAAGCATGGAGAACTGGTGACAATGAGAGCTTGCTATCAGATTCACATGCTTAATCCGCCCATCCAATCATCTCAAGTGACAGGAGTCAAGCCTACACAGGAAAACCAATTAAAATTCAGGCAAAAATGGCATATGAGAAGAAAAAAGCCTTGTCCCTCTGCCAAAGGAGCCTGCAATCCCCACCATCCTCTCCTCATCTTCTCCATTGAACATTAAATGGAAACAGGAACAAATACCAGAGAGAGATGAATGAGCTTCTATTTAAAGGCAGCTTCTCTCCCCGTTTCTCAGAAATTCTGCTCTATTTACACTTCAAGTTAATTATTTTCCAATTGTGGTGCCATAACAATTCCCTAGCAACAGATCCAGCCGTGAAAAGCTGCGACTTCTGGAATCCTCATCATTCGTGTTTCTTCTTTTACTGTAACCCAAGAAGTTAAATTTGCATTTTGCACGGACAGGACAACACAATCACCGAGGAAAACTCATTCATTTCCCCAAGGAACATGAGATCTTCAGTCACTTTGGATAACACAAATACTGAACTGAGCGTAGGGAAGGGGTTGAGCACATTCACAGTGCCTTGCCCAGAGATAGCAGCATCTCCTTGGGTGTATCTTGCCAACTGCTCTGCAATAATAAATAGAAGATAAACCCAAGAGCCCAACACCCCCAGAATTCCCTCCAAAAGCCAAGCAGCCAGCCAAGCACTCCTGAAGCCTCTAGTTACTCATACAAGAATGCTTTCCAGGAAGATCACAGCCAATAAAAACAACAAAGGAATTGTGCTACTATCTCTTCCAGTTTGGCTAACATCTTTGGCATGTAACATTGCATATCATCTTGGTTAATACTCAAGATGCAACTGAGTATATGGGGGTGACCATTTGAAAGCATGACTGGCCCAAACAGTCTGTAAAGGCCTGTAAATCAAAGGAGAGGGAATTCTTTTGACCTGTAACACCTTTTCCCAGTAGAAAGCAGAATACAGACCTATGGCATTCTATTTTCATGTCAAGACCTCATTTCATTAACAAGCTTCTTTACAAGCCAGACTTTGAAACCAGATTCTATATCACTGCTATGCTGGATATGAAGTTCCTATGGAATTTAACAATTCCAAACTACAACCATTTCTTGCATACAGCCCATGACTTGCTCAGTGGGACCATGACCCTAGTTACACACATCATTAGATTTTTCAGTATGGACATACTGACCTAGGTTAGATGCTACAGCAAAGTTTAGCATGCACTTTGCCATGACAGCTACAAGATAAAGGTCTCATTCCAATGCTATTAAAAGTCATTCAGGTGTTTTACAGAAGTTCAAAGCCTACAAACCATGTAAAAATTGAACAACTAAATGAAGTCTCTGGAGTAAATGGCTGGAGTGTGTGTTCTTTCAATCTACCATTGCTCAAATAGAAAGAGAAGCAACAGAAGACTTCATCTGCACAGAGCATACAGGCTGCTGTTTTACATGTCTGTTTCCAGTCACCACAGTTGTAGGTAAAATGTTGTTTTCCTTTACATAGCTCATCTGACATTAGCATCATCATCAGGTAAGCAGTTTCTTGAAACACTGGTCACAGTAAGAGCTAAGGGATTATTTTAGCAATGACAGGTCTTTGTCACGCTGCCCCAAGAGACACTCAGGACCTTAGAAGTCTGCATCTGAACAGCTCGAGCAGATCATAGATGCAGTTAAATTACCATGGTGGCTGCTTCTACAAAGGCCTGCGGCATCCCTTTGCAAGGACCCTCTGAAACAGAATGACCTTCATCATCTGCTATAGCCGCCTACTTTGTATAGCAGTCACTCTTAATATTTAAGACGAACTGTACTGGACTAAACTATCTGAGGGTACCAGCAATGACATTATCTCCCTATCACTGCATCTGACAATCTGGATTGGAAATGTTGAAAACTGGGAAGATACAAGAAGCTTCTCCATTGTGATAACTCTTTCACACTTTTCCTTCCACAGAGAGTTCCTCTGTGGCATTCTTCCAGGAGAAGAGTAGGGTAAAAATGTTACCATGCGGGATGAGTAAGTGCTTCTGCAGACTGGTTTCTATGCTGGTTCAGGTATTGCACTGGCCTTTCACTTTGTTTCTGAATTTTGCTTAGCTGGAGTCCCACAAACATACTGCAAAGCTACATTATAGATAATGTAATCCTATCTTAATAGAAATCTAGCTGGACATGCAAGCTGTTCTTTATATTAATTTATATAAGATAATAATAATAATCACTAATAAGATATTAGTCAGTGAAAGCCAGAAGAGACGTCCAGGAATTTAGATCATCCTCTCAGAGACAAATACGTATCCTCTGCTCCATCTGCCCCCTGCGAACTTACTTTGAGATGAAAACAGGCCACGATGGGTAACTTCTTCATAGTGAGTTGTTTGGTAGATTCCTGGTAGCTATGGCAACCACTACATTTGATTTTGGCACTGCTTCCTAGATGTTCTGGCCTTGTAAACCTGAAAAAAACATTGAAAAGCAAAGGGAAGCACAAAACAATCAGATGATTTTCCACATACGCTGACAACACTTCTCTTGCTTTTCCTTATGGGTCACTGGCACCACAAGAAACTGTTCATGGCTTTTAGCTGTCATTTTGAAAGAGCCCAACATCTATAATAACGCAAAGCGCTATGGTTCAGATATCCAAATCTGACATTTATCATTGCTCTGCTTGGGAACACTACGCTGAAATGCATCAGTGTCTGAGAAAGGAGCTTAATGTTGGCTCATCTCCTACAACGGGACAGCTGATTTTCATATGGAAAACAAAGATCTTTCCTCTTCAAAACCAAAAACCTTGATATGAAAGTTCTGAAGCGAGATGACATGACTTGTGGGCTCAGCTGCAAGACACTCTTCTGCCTTGTAGCCCTCTAGGGCTAGGATCAAAGCTCTGAGATGGAAAGGGCTGTAAACACAAAGTTCTTTTCAAAACACAGACATCTTCCAAGGAAACCCAAGTGTTGACAACTAGAAAAATCTCTTTCAAAATGTTCAGACAGAACTGCTCAAGGGAGCTATAGGAAGAGACCATTACAGAGCAGAGAACTGCTTAGAGAAAATACGACTTCTATGTTCTCACAACACACTAAAGCAAAATCTCTCTTCTTCAGAAACTGTCAGCACAGAAAAGGCTCAGAGGATGGATTGTTGAGTCTTTTCCTCCAAGTTTAGACTTCCATGGGGCAAATAAATCATCTCAGACGCTGCTTTACAAGTAGATGTGAAGAACTGAACCTTTTATATTAATGCACACACTAAGCACGTGAGGGCAACATAGTATCAGCTCATCACTAACCCTACCTTGCCTCATTCTGTTGATGGCCAATGCAGCCTCCTGCATTAAATGATGATCACAACCTCCTGGTCTCCCCTCTTGTCTGATTAACATGATTTCCTTTACCTAGCCTATATACCATAGAATCACACAAGAGTGTGGGCTGGAAAGGACCTTAAGATCATCCAGTTCCAACCCCCCTGCCCTGGGCAGGGATGCCTCACACTAGATCATGTCACCCAAGGCTCTGTCCAACCTGGCCTTTAACACCGCCAGGGATGGAGTGTTTACCACGATCATTCTCTGGTTTTTACTTTGCTTGTGATTTACTTCTTTTTCTTCTCTCTAAAGCCTGTAAATAGGCTTACAAATTTGGTGTAACTGTTCGGGAGTGCCTATATCTTACTAGTTTCTGTCATATTCCTGCTCAATCCTTTCTTCTTCAAGCCAATGTCCAAGTTGCATGGCCACACCGGTTGACATGAGGTCACACACCTTCCTTGTTTGAATCTAGCCTGCTTTTTAGCTTTTATATTAAAATCTAGAGCCATCCTCTTTATCCATTACAGTTCAACTTCTTATCAAAATCCATACTCTTTTAGAGTACCTTTGACAAGGGGTAACAGGTTCAAACTGAAACAGGGGAAGTTTAGATTGGATATGAGGAAGAGATTCTTTACTGTGAGGGTGGTGAGGCACTGGAATGGGTTGCCCAGGGAAGCTGTGAATGCTCCATCACTGGCGGTGTTCAAGGCCGGGTTGGACAGAGCCTTGGATGGCATGGTTGAGGGTGAGGCATCCCTGCCCATGGCAGGGGGGTTGGAACTTGATGATCTTAAGGTCCTTTCCAACCCTAACTATTCTATGATTCTATGAACCTGGAGGTTTTCCCTTCCCATCTCTCTGTGATCCCACTAATCCCCATCTCTGTGATCCCACTAATCCCCATCTTGAAGAAAACCACCAAAATTCAACCCTTTTGGCCTCTTGATGCATTCCTGCATCAGCATTTTCTCACTTGTACTAATTCCCTTTTTCTCTTAGAATTATTGATCTTGCAAGTATCAAAAAGGTTAGAAATCAGATGTCAGAGGACATTATTTTTTACTTTAGGAGGATTAGCTTTGCCCCAGGCAACAGTTAACCTCTTCCTCAGACAAATATCTTCAACAGAGATCTGCATTTGTCACAGAATGACTTCCAGATCTGTTAAAAGATCCAAGTTAACTGTATACGAAGCCATAACATTCTCCCCAGCTACCTGTTTCCAAGATGCTCAAATTTCCTACTTAGAATCATCTTTTCTTTTTGAAAGCTAAATTCCTTTAATTCTTAATGTGATCCACACAACTGCACTGCAGCAGTAGCTGACCCTCAGCTCTGCTTAGAGCAGAAACCAGATTCATACTTGGTGTTGTAATTCAGATAAATGTTAAACGCATTGTGAACTCTTTATGTGCTTGCTTTGCTGACACAACCAAGAACATGGAGACAGACACGAGTGGTTTTGATTATTTCAACCCACATTGCCTGGCAGCAGCCAATGTAGAATTTGTTTTCTTCTTGCATTGCATGGCAACTGGTTTTGATAGCTTATTGTGAGGCCAGTTGTTGCTCTGAGCCTTCTCTGCTTTATTGCTTTTTCTTATCTACTAAAATCTGTATAAAAATGTGCTTCTTTACCCCACCACATTGTATTTGTCTCATTTCCTACCTTCGCAAGCAGTCTGTGAGAGTGGTGGTGCCTGATACATGGCTTTCCCCATTCACGACACTGCCATCACTCCCTGGACTCAGCGGCCAGAACGGGGTGGAGGAGCCTGGCAAATCCAAACTGATGTCCCAGAATGGGTCTATCGTTGTGGAAACGCCACTATGAAAAAGAAAGCAGTTTTAAACACGTTTAAAGGAAGTCAATAGCACATCAGATACTTTGAAGAACCATGGGATCTACATCACCCCTAGAGGGCACTCAAAGATGACAGAAAACAGAGTTGCTCCAGAGTATTTTCCCACAGTTGATTGTTCTTCTGAATATTTAAAAACCATATGGTTTTAGGAAACGTCCTGTGATGTACTCAATGCAAAATATATGCACTTAATACATTCTCCCACTCACTGAAGCCCTGTGAGTCAAAGCGAACAAGCAGGGTTACGTGGAGATAAAGGTACCACTCATACAACTGATCGGTATAAACCAGCTATGATGATAGCTATTTGCAATCCAACTAGTTTAGAAGCAGAGGTGTCTGGTCATGACATAGAAGACTGTGTTTAAGGTTACTCTGATAAAGACAGAGCCAAATTTTGCTACAGAGTAGCGAACTGAATTAAGCTTTGCTGTTCCTGTTAGCATCTCCTACAGTGTTTGGAATATGGGAGACCAAAGCAGTAGTGCGTGTTCTCAATCAGATTTCTCTACAAGACAGTTGAAGACAAGCCAACAGCTAAACTATGGAGGAAGCTTCTCAAAAATGTTAACTTGCATTGAATCAAATCTTTTCTTTCAGCATTTACATTGTTAAGAGAACTTCAGGAGTCTAAGCTCCTATTGGGAAGTACTGCCTGTTTGCACACCTTATTCTTCGAGTTCTCTCTTCCTCTCAAACTCGTGTCTCTCACTCTGCAATCTCATTCAGCCTGCAATACTCTGCCTTTTCTTTCAGCTTCATTTGCGCAAAGGCTGTCCATTTTCAAAAGAAAACTTCTTTTGTTCAAGTTTCATCAATGCTAATATTGTGTCATAACACACTGAGCTTTTCATTATCATACAAGGATTCTGTGGCTCTTCCAGGCAAAGAACAAGATTTCCTATGTTTTCCTTACAGTAAATCTTCTGCAAATCTCTCCAGGCAACTAAGAATAAAAGCAGATTCAAACAAGCACAGAACAAGTCCATCTGCAGGACAGGGTATGTAATTATAAAGAATGCAAGACAGAACAAACCCCAAGAACTCCGACTTCTGCACTGTGGCAATACCAAACATCTTGAATGGGAAGTTAACTTGCTCCAGTACACAGAGCAGAACAACAGACACGTTTTTCCTTACTCTTGTCAAATGTTCAATTGCCGGTACCCAAGATTACAGGAGATATCAGCCTCTTTGAAACCTCTCCTGATGATACATGAGGCTCCTAACTGGAGGAAAATATGGTTTCATATCAGAATTTTCGTCAAACATAGTGGCAGTTACATACTTGGAAACCCAAGTAAGTCTTTTCCTAACGAACTTTGAGAAGAACAACCTTTTACAGGCTGGTAAAAGGTCAAAGAAGCCTGTGGTACTCTCCAGGTAGCTTTTGTGATATGTCTTAATAGATATCAGTTAACTGGTAACTGACTGCATTTAGCTGATGCTGCACTTAAACAGTTCTTGTCTGGCTGGAATTTTGCTAGTATTTTATTGGTATACAAGAAAGAAAAGACTCGGTTGCACTGGAGGGTGTAAAGATTCAAATCAGAGTTTGGAACCAGAAAAAGAAGTACTTACTGGCAGACTTGACAGGTAACATCAGACTGCAGTCCGCCTGTGAAGATTTGGTCTATGATGCAGTTACAGTGGTTGGGGTTGTTGGCCTTCTTCCCATTATCATCACCTGAAGGAATGCAAACACAGACTCAGAAGTCAAAAATCCTCCAAGGGAACAGTGGTTGTCTTGAACTGTGTCTCCAGTAACTCTCTATAACTTAACAAACACACTGCAAGTTCACATAGACAATACAGGACGCTGAAAATGTTGTGCATTGAAGGAAAATCAAGAAAACGAGAAGAGAACTCCTAGAAAATCTAAAATACAGTCAGAAGGTGATTAAATGCAGTTAACTTCTGTAGAGGTGAAGCTTTAAAGCCATTATCAGCTGTTAGCCAAACCTTTTGGGGGTATAGCCCTAACCCCCTTTAGAGAGATTTGCTTTGTCCTATCCAGTATAAAGATCAGTTCCCAAGATGAACGGGTTGTCAAGGTGGTTCATGAAAACGAATATTTAAGCTACACTTAAGAGTGCCACCATAAAACACTTGTACCTGAGCAAGTGGCCAGCTCTTCACTACAGAAGCAAAGGTTTCTGCTTAGGCAGAGTATTCAATAGCACAATATTTTCCTAAATGAACAGAGAAAGGAACCATCAGCAAATGCTACTCTTCAATTCTATGCCAGTCAACTTCTGAGAGTAGAGCGAGGGGAGGTTTGTTAAGACCCATCAATCTCCAGCCTGCTGTCTGCATTCTGTCCTTTCACCGTCAGCGTGGACTTTCCATGCAAGTTTCCACCAGTGAGAAAATGAAAGATATCTTCCTGCTTCAGATAAGGATAAGGGCTGTGTCTTCCTCCATCTTCTTCAGAGACACAGCAATTTTCTAAGCTCCCAGGGGGCACAATGAACTCATACCCATCTTCTTGCCATTATCAACTATCGCTGCAGGAGCACAGCAGCTCATTTTGAGTGCTGAGATTAGGCCAATTCAGCTCTCAAACTATCCGGAACATTAAATAACCAAAAATTTCTTGGCACAGTTCTCAGCTTTGAAGCATACTCCTTCCATTCCCCATAGATGATACACTACTTTGATTTCCAAGACTGTACAGTGCTTGTTTTCCTTGGGTAGGACAGATGCAATTGGATTTGCTTTGTACACAGAGATGCACACACAAACACAGCATCAGCCGGGTATTTTGTAAAGCACATATTCAGATGTCTCCCAGTCTCTTACAACAGAAACCAAGAAAGCTTCACCAGGTTTTCTAGTATCTTTAACTTACTAGGAAGCATTTAATACCTGAAACACTAAGATGCTGACTCCCCAAATCACAGCTATTACTCAAAACCGATTAATTTCTAGTCAAGTATGTAGTGAAACCTCAGCTGAAGACCCTAACAGCATAGGGTAAAGCCCACCACTTTGTGTCTAAGGCGCACTAGCTGCAGTGTTCTTCAGCAAGAAGGAATGTGACTTCTTTCCCAATGAAGCTTCAGTAGTTTGTTGAGAAAAGCAGATGTAGGTGATACCAACCAAGCTGCAATGGGCCACTTCAGTTAATTCAATCCTAAATGCCTCCAAGAAGCTCTCGCTCAGCTGCCTGCTTGAGAATCTTGTTTGAATTGTCAAGAAAAGCACATTGTGTCCTGAAAATGGCTCTTGAACAAAATGCACTAAATTGGATTTCAGATGTATGAAGTTCAAATCCGGGGTTATCAGACGCAGTCTCAGGCAGTTCTAGATGGGAATTTCAGCTACATCTTACCGAACTGAAGATCTTTAGAAGGTCTCAATTATGCTAAGCTAATGAATGGAGGTACAGAGGCTGTACAAGGCACTCTTCACCTTTGGAAAAAGATCACATATAAGCTTTAAAGACTACATGTGGATTTTTAAGAAATTAATTTATTGCTTTTTATCCCTGTTTTTAAAACTCCACTTTTCCTTTTTAAAGGAAAAAAGGACCTGTCACATTCTGCTAATCTCACCATTTGAAACATTATTTTCCCTCTGGTTTGTTTCAAGGGGGCAGAAGCAGAGAAACAGCATCGAGAGATTTCCCCTGGACCACAGGTATCATCCCCGTTGGACACTGTTAATAGACAGCCATTTCCGCCTACGGGAGAGAGCGAATACTCCCTTTCCAATTATACAAGTCAATTAGGATCAGTGACGAGAGGGTCTCCAAAGAGGCTCCTGCAAGCTTGTTCCCAGCAAAACAGAAGGGTATTACCCACTCAACATTATTTCCCATGACATTTGATTGGAGAGAAGGGGAAAGAAAAAAAGAGTTAGATTACCACCTACTCACACTTGTCAATATGGAACAGATGCTGAGAGGAGGTATATTATGCAGCTGAGAACTAGAAGCTGCTAGATTGTTGTGCTCAAGTTAAGGCTCCCTTCAACATTTGCGTCTTACAAAGTAGGTTTTAGTTTAATGCATATTTTGTTTTTAAAGCTGCTCGTAATTTGCTATTAGGGAAATCAGTGAGAGATTGGCCAGCGCAAGCCTAAAACCAAGCTTGAAAATACATCAATGTATAAAGTGATTATGAGAATGGCAGAAAATGAGTTTAGAAGTTTGGATTCAAATTAAATATCGCTCTTTCAAAACAAAAACTGAAGTTACTACATCTCTGCAATAACCAAGTATATTAACTTGTGTGGAAATACATAGGAAAAAAAATTAACTCCATCCCAGCTGAAACCAGGACAATATTTAATATACTACTAAAGGTAAATCATATGTAACAGCTATAGACTACTTTTTAACCTTGCTTTTGCTTTGAAATACAGAAGTTATGCCTCCAACTTCTATTATATGTTTTAAATGAGAAAGGAATTTAAAATTGCCAGATTTTAAAGGGACATTTATCAAAACAAGACATTAATGCTAACTCTTCTGCTTTCCTTTGGCCCCCAGCGTTCTGAACAAGCGCTTGTTGCTCTTTATGACAAAGCGGGGTACACATAGATTTAGATGGCATAGCAGATGACATGTTCCACAAGCATATGCTTTATCAGCTCATAAGAATATCATGCAGCATTGAGAGTGCATGGTAGTGTTTTACTCCCAAAGCTCAGCACAGCATTCTTTGTTATGATACCTAGCTTCACATTTGCTTTGTAGCAGTCCTTGTGGAAGATGAACGCGGAATGCTTCATGAAAACCAGATAAATGAGGAATAATCAGCTTTTAAAGTGCTACTCTATTTCTGTTAGACAAGTGAGTAACATCGGCTGAATAAAGCTTGGGATAAAAACACTGGATTACCTCGATTTTTAATCTTGCTTTTTGAACCTTTGTGTACAAGTGCCCATCTCAGCCACTCTCTGCTGCTTCATTGTTGTGGCTCTTGCAATAATAAAGAAAGCCAAACCACAGCCAGTGATTTCAGTGGGCTGAACATTAACTTGTGAACTGCAGTCTTGCTCCATATAAGAAAATAACAATTCTGGTCTCAGCATCTCCAAGTTTGACTATGTCTGAGACAAGTTACTCAGCTACAAAGGGCCTGGATGATTGGGACCTCACTGTCATAGGAGCTTGCAGAAATAGCCATTATTTATATTCCTCTACATATGAAGAGCCCTGGAAGTCCTGAAAGATCGCACATGAAGAATGGGGAATACTTTGCACTTGTTCTTCATAGAAAGAGTCTAAGAAAACATACAAGAAGCATAGACCAATATCTGATCATTTTTCAACATCTTCTATAATCCAAGCATACATCAAAGCAGTTGTGAATTTGGAAGCCTAAAGGCAATATATGCCAAAGTCCAGGTGAATAGTTAGACTTCAGTACAAAGAAAGTGACCATTATCTATACAGCCAGGCTGTTCATTGCATTACTTTGGTAAAGAAGGTATTATCCAATGTAAAATGAGCTCTGAAGCTCATCCGGAAGCTTTTGTGGTGAGGAGGACCACAAATACCAATACACAACGACAGAGCAGAATGCTGAGTACTGTCAAACCAGCAAGAGAGACCAGAATAGCACAAAATACAAGTACAACTTCAAATGTCATTTAGAGTAGCAATGTGGGAATTCAGATCCCAGAAAGGTCTCACTTTTTGAGTTGGAGTGTATGCTTAAGGGCAGACCCTTGTGTATCACACTTTGAGTAGAGAAATAGGAATAACTCATATCTTAGCTTTATTTTTCCACTCACTAAAATACTACTTTCTAGTTAGACCATCTTTCTCCAGCTGTTGGAATGAAAAGCAGTGATTCACTAGGCATGACAGACTCAATCCCTTTTATTCAGAACCATTTTATACTGCTCCAGCAGCACAGAGGAGCCCTGTTAAGTGTTCTGAACATGCCTTGCAGATGTCACAGCTCAACACAGCAGTGCTAACACAAGGAGAGCTCTCACCCCTGAGACATGATTTACATGGGTGATCGTGCAGGTATCCCCAGGCTTCCAAACTTCACAGATGTGCTAAAATAAAGTATATACTCAACCAGCATTTAAAACCACTCAAACAACCAAACCAACCAAGCAACTACCTGGGCCATCCATATGATCATCTCAGAGCAGTTGATTTTATATGCTTCGTAGGATGCAGCATTACAGAACTAATCTTTAAATGGACAAAAATCATATCATTTCCCTAACTTAAGCAGTGGCAGGTATCAGTAACAAGTGTTCACAGTTTTCCCTGACCTTCATTCCTAGAAACTTGAGTCAATAGAATGGAAAAAGGATATAAATGACCAATGTCAGCCAAACAAGTCTCACTAGCTATACAGTTCTTAACATAGGGAACACTTTCATTTACTTTAGTGTCTCAAGCCTTTGTGATCACGAATAATGTCCTCCAAAGGGCTTTTCGTCAAAGTTGTCACCGTGACTATTTTACTTCACTGTGTGTTAAGAATAGAACTTGACTGCTATTGACTGGAAGCTTGAAAAGGTGTTTTTAGTCAGAAAAATAAATATGTAATATTAGTAGGGGAGGACTTATTTGCTTATTGCAGCTTTAGGACACATTCTGTTAGTCATGATATTGTTTCATATGTATACTTCACTTGTGTGTGTCTATGTAAATACATAAGCATGTAAGTGGGAAAATGTTCTCATTACACCGCAAACTAGCTCATTCCAAAAGCGGTTCGTCATGACCAAACTTGAAACTCTGGTTTAGATTAACTTGTTTGGTTCCCACACAACCGCTCAACCACTTCTTTTGAATTATCTTGATGTGGTATGGATTATTTACCATAGTTTAATAAAAGTCTCCCAATTTATCCAGAAACAGAAATGGAAAAACCTGGATGCAGAGATGTAAAGGATTTAGTGCCAACGCCCTCCCACTTGCAGCCCTGTAACACCTTAGTTATGTCCATGCAGGTAGGCTCAAACTTAAGGATAGCCATTAAATAACTGAGTTTCAGTTCTTGTACGTGGTACCTTTCCAACAACCCAAACTTAGTACTGGAAGTGCAAAACTCCCTAATTCAATTCAAGCTGGCTGAAACCATGATTAAACTGGATACTGATTAAGAAGACAGCGTTTTCAACACATCTATGAAACCCAACAAGTAGTAACAGAATCCATACACATGCACTCACTCTTTCCAACAAAGAATATCCAACATATAACTATTCCTAACTTTAGGACAGATCACAGTTTCATCTTCATTCTGGATGGAGGCCAAACAGAACCAAGAGCAAAGAAATTGTTGAGAAAACTTGTTTTCGTTGGTAATTCCAGAAGATAGAGCAAATATCCTTCATTTAAAACCAAGCCAAAAGAAGTCTTTACAGATTCTTCATCAGTTTGAAAAGAACACAGGGACCTTTACTTGTTGCATGTTTTTTCTTTACAATTCCAAGAAGAAAATACTAGTACTTCATGAACTAATCAGGAGGTATCTGGATGCCAGAGAGGGACTCTTCATCAGAGACTGTAGTGATAGGACAAGGGGTGATGGGTTTAAACTGAAAACAGGGGAAGCTCAGGTTAGATATAAGGAAGAAGCTGTTCATTTTGAGGGTGGTGAGGCACTGGCACAGGGTGCCCAGAGAAGTGGTAAATGCTCCATCCCTGGCAGCGTTCAAGGCCAGGCTGGACAGAGCCTTGGGAGACATGGTCTAGCATGCGGTGTCCCTGCCCACAGCAGAGGGGTGGAACTGGAAGATCTTAAGTTCCTTCCCAACCCAAACTATTCTATGATTCTGTGGTATAGAAGAAATACAAACATCATTTTACATCAAAGATGATGAAAAAGTGTCAACATTCGTCTGATCAATGATTCAGACACTTCACAGGAAGCAAGAAGTATTTCTGTCTGCAGCCGAGTTTATTCAGTGTCAAGAAGCAAGAGGTCAGTATTTGGGTAGAGGCTGCTCCTCAAAGCACTTCCACACTAGTTTCATCAGGCTCGTTGCATTTCAGTTAGTGGTTATCAAATGACAGATAATTATTACAAGAGACCTGTTCTATGTAATCCTGCCCTTAGGAGCACTCTCTTGGAGAAGCCTCTTTTGGAGGACACCTATTATGAAGCTGAACGAGCACATCTGCTACAAGGTACAACTATCTCAAAGATAACAGCAAGACTTCAAAATGCTTCAAAGAAGCAGCAGCAGCCTTCCCTTTGATAAGCCAAAACCCTAACCTCTAGGTGCTTTTTCTAAGAGCATTAGAAGAAAGCTGAGCACTTTAAAGCTGACTTTTTAGTGACCAAGGACTTTTTTGTTTGTTCTGCTAGTATCAACCCTAGGGTTTTCCCCCTTACAAGAATGGGAAGAATTTCTGCACTTAAGCAAGTGAACCAAGCTACATCAAACATTCGCAGCTTGGGAAATCTTCAGCTCGGATTTAGTTCAGCTAACCAGCATGAAATACATCATTTCATATGGTATTACCAAATCAATTCAACACTTTAATACTTCATCTCTAAAAGCAGATCAATGAAGAGGTCTACTGCTGTAGAATAGTTGAATGAGTACACATTTTATACACAGACTAACAAAACAAGATATCAAAACTAAATATTACTTTTCTTATTTGCATTTCTATAAGCAATTAGACATCATAAATACAGTAGAATAATATTTAAGCAGAACAGCCATAGCCTCCCCTGTGTTATTTCCATCAGTCTCATGACACACTGAGTAAGAGTTCTAACTACCTCAAGTATAAATAGAATTAGAATGGCAATTGAAAAGAAAAGACAATGACTCACAACCAATAAGAGAACCCCACGATGATGACTGAAGGCAATGCACAGGCTTGTCTGCTTCTAACTCTAGGTAAGTTTTGACAGTTATGGTTTATTTATAAAGTCTCTGCCTTTAAATCCACCAAGCATTCTAAAGGGAATTTGCTAAAACTGCTGTTGGGAGACACTAAACTTGATTTAAGAAGAGATAGTTCTACCTCCTTTTGATCCAATATTCCTTGTTGATTGAAGACTCAGGACAAGCCTTACCTTTGCAGTGTCTGTGTAGCACATCTAATGCAGCAATGAGGAACTCGTGTGCATCTTGTTGCTCGTACCCTGCTAAATGCCGTGCATGAGTCCATACCAGGTGCAATAACCTATATGGAATGTGAGGAGATCGGTGCCCAGAGTAAAACTGCTCAAAGCAAAGAAAAGGACATGACTGTTAACAAGTTACACAGCCTCAGTGCATTTAATTATTAAAAACTTAAATGAGTGCAGTTAGTCAAATATATTTAAACCGTTTAATTTTAATGGTCTTAATAATTAGAGACAGAGACAGCTTTTTATCACAGACTATTGAAAAAGTGATCTCAGAATTTGAGCACCTCAGTTTTCCCCCTTGAAATTCCATAGTTTTGTAATTAATTAGCCAAAACAAGGCAGGGGATGGATACAAACAACACTCCAAGAGTCCTTACTGGCACCACTGGGGTTTATTAAAATAGCTGGGAAGGGGAAGGAAGAAGTATCCTACGATCCCAAGAGATCAGGGATTTCATCCACAAATTGCACCTCCCTCAAAATCAGCACAAACACTGAAGTTGAGAATATTAGATGCCAACTGTCAGCCTGCCCCTGAACCAAACCATAGTAACTCTCTATGTTCTCTACCTATCTACTGGATGTACAGCATCCAATGGCTGTGCACGGTGCTATCTTATGGAAAAGATTTACAAGCAGGATGGCAGCCTCATGACAGTATTGGCCTTTCACTGTATTGCTGTAGCAGCACAAGGCTTTAGAAACAACTTTATTCAGCACAGCTGCTTGCAGAGCTGAAGGTACCACTTCATTCTCCTACACCCAAAGTCAGCCGCCCATTATTGCTCCTGCAGGGTGTCACTGCCTGGAGATCTGGTTCTGGACCAGCTCCTGCATCTGCTTCTTAGTCAGCTTCAGTCCAAATCTGATGAGCTGGCTATGGGAGTCACTGCAATTGCCCCAGGTGAGTTTGCCAAAAACATATTAGAGTGCACAGTCAAATTATTCGGTCAGCAAAACCATGATGTGAAGCACTGCTGCTGAGTGGTGGCACACAGCTGGTGAGGTAAATCAGCACAGAAGAGGACAGGTAACTGTCTACCGAAGTTCATGCTTTCTTTTTGGCAATAAAAACGAGCTAGGTCCCCCTTAAAAGCCTCTCCAAAACCCTCCTAGTAAAGGGTCCGTGTTTCCCTGAGTCAAGGTTCAACTCCTTCCTTCACCTTCCCCATTTATATCCAAGTGCTACTGCTGCAACTTTAATCTTCCTGGGTCTTCACTTCTGTTGGTGCCAATTCCAGCATCCAGAATCTGAGACTAAAGCTAACTGCCCCTTCTGGAGCAAGCTGACTTCTGTACCTGTGGGAGAGCCCCTGCACATGATAACGGCTCCAAAAGCAAAGCACAGATGCTTGCGGTATCCCTTCAGAGAGCCAGGAAAGGCCCAAAATGAGTTTATTTGCTTGGCCTTCAGGCTGTGTTTAACAGAGTTAACATTTTAGTTTTAATAAATGAAAATTCGTAAGTCATTTTGCTCTCCCTAACCTTTGGGAAAGGTATTTGCCAGTAAAAGGGTTCCTGCAACACCACAGTTATGTTTCGCCCAGATCCAACTGAATCAATCATGGTTTATTTTCAGTTACTCTTCCCAAACAGAAGATAGTAAGCGGCAAAAACACTAAATAAGATTTGAAACCCCAGCAATGGATAATGTCTCACTCTCATTGGAAAAGCAGGCTTCCTTCCCCAGCCCTAAGTTGCTTCCTGCCCAGTCTCTGAGCATTTTGCATCAGTGCAAGCACAGGCGTTGTGCTACAAACCTGCCAAGATAAAACACACTGTATTTTAAAGGACAGATAGGCAAAAAGGAACACAGTCTTCTCATCTAGGCCTCATATTTGTAGGCTTTTCTAAATGGTTTTAGTGCGCTTCCTTGCAAAGAGATGTCTTTACTGCAAGCTCTGCTTCTTCCCAACAAGAAGATATACCTCTGCACCCGAACACCACAGAATGCTTCTACAAATAAGACGATCAATAGTTAAACTCTGATGCCAACAAGAATGACACCAAGGGACTGGAGCAGTAGTAGAGTAATTGAAATCTGCTGACGCAGCTGCTGCTCAACATAATTCAGGGAACTGCAGCAATAAAACTTCCCTGTTCCGTCCCGCCTTACAATTAGTCCCAGAGCTCTCACCGGTCATTTTAACCAACAGCACTTTCTGTAATTGCTCCACTGCAGTCACTAGACCTGCCAGATTTTACATTCTCTGGTGCTTCATTAGGATGGGAAGGATGTAACAAGCAGCTTTATCATATTATTAGGTATTATCACAGAGAAGCTAGAAATGCACCTAGGAAAACGCTGGTGACTATGTGTGGAGGGAAGCATCACTGTTATAATAAATCATAATGAAACAAAGGAATCTGAGCACACTCAATAACAGTATTTTAACCGGAATGTATAAAACAGCCATCCCCTCTCTGTCATTTCCTTGCTGCTGGGAAAAGCCACCTATCAGAGCTGTTCCAACCCACAAAAGGGAAAGAAGTCCATGTAAAGTCTGATTCAATCACTGTTACACAAACCTTTTCATTAAAGCATGCAAATAGAAATAATGATGGTGTTTTGCAAGTCACCTTGAAAATGCTTTAATGGCACAGTTCTTCCAACCGTAACTTAAAGTGATTTATGTTTAAATTTGCTTCCAATTCAGCAGTATCAGTTGTTTATATTGGAAAGAACTAGTTCAAGCCACTGGAAAATGCCTGTGCATTAAACAGGGTATTTGAAAATACACTGTTTAATGGCTATTCCAAGGGAAAGAGGAGAAAACAAAAGGGAAAAAAGGAAAAACCCAATCCAGGATTCAAAGCCTCCATTCTTACATAGAAACCAAGTAACAATACCTTTCATTTTTTGTACTTAAACCACTTGCTTTTGGATCATAAAATCAAGAATCTATAGGATTTTGAGGATTCTAAG
Organism: Myiopsitta monachus; assembly: GCA_017639245.1. Classification (NCBI taxonomy): domain Eukaryota; kingdom Metazoa; phylum Chordata; class Aves; order Psittaciformes; family Psittacidae; genus Myiopsitta; species Myiopsitta monachus. Next base: position 8,434,387 of record CM029926.1, on the reverse strand, counting down.
CTTTATATTTTGCATTCTTGTTACCAAATATATACAGATACCAGTCAGGTTTTAAACCAAACCAAACCAACCACAACCACACACATCTGTACTGTTCTCTCCTCCTCCTGCCAAAAAGTCATGCATGGAAGTTTCCCAATTATGTGAACAAATACATTTGATCTATGCTGCATAAGGATCAACTGAACAGTCTCCAAGCCTCGTAATCAAGAATTTATAGGCATAAATCCTGTACCAGGCTCCAGTCCAATTTGAAAAGTGGAAACCACCTCTTAGAAACTGGTTCTCAATCAAGACTTTAAACGTCCTGAAAGTTCACAGTGGATAAAGGGAGTGGGTAATACATGTGCCTTTAACACCTCCTGGAGCTTTCCCAAAGAGCAATGGTTCAAGGAGACAGAAACACCGTTTTCCTTGCACACACACTGTATGCTCTATGATTACATCAAGGATTTTACTAACTCGGCACTAAACGGCAAGGTGTCTGCGGAAAGACTTACTTACTTTTTCTCTCTTGTACCTTTGTTATAACTTATTTTATACACAGCCATTGCAACAAAGTGCCATCTTAACATCCTAAAGCCTTATCACTGATTTTCCTTTTCATTCCTCACTTCTCAAGCTCTCCCTGTAGTTGTGCTGTGCACTTTGATAGGCTCATGAGAATGAGGAATGATGGGAAGATGATGTTCTTTACATCTCTGTGTTCTGCTATGTTCCCAGGTTTTCAGTCAGAGTATACCAGGATCTACTACTCCCACCTTCCTAAATGGTCATTCTGCAAACAATTCAGATAAACCTTAGGGTACAGAGTATCTTAATTTTCATTGAAGCAAAACACAAATACCAGTAAGTAAAAAGTAGTGCACAAACCCTTTCAGCCCAAAGGCTCAATGAACGGATTCTGTGTGTTCTATCTTCCCTCCATCCAGTTTCACCACTATCTGTTATTCCCAAATCCTTTTTATTCCTTTTCTTATGCAGTGTAATTCATGCCATGATTCTATTGAGAAATAGGTTTCAAGTAGCAAAAATGAGAATGTTAATTGATGCAGTCAGATATTTTTAAAACAAACAGAGATCAATGCCTGGCATGTTTGCAAGAAAAGCTACCAGGAAAAAACCCTCAGTTCTGAGAACCATCTGATACTCATTACTCACCACCAACCTACTTCAAGGTGCAAGAACTTTGTAGCTTCCTATTTATCGCAGAGAAATCACATACCCCATTATAATTAAATGATCTTAAACCAGAAAGAAAGGAACAAGTGTTTTTTGTTTGAGAAGCAAAACTTGCTTTTTATGTAGAGTAAGTTTCACTTAGCGCTCCAAAGAGTCTCTTTTTTCTCCTGGAGAGTTCTTACTGGCAGGCATTCACCAGATCCCCTGGCATTCCTTTTGCCTAAGATCACACCTTCAGAAAAGAAGGGTGGAGGGGAGATGGAAGTTAACCCTTGCCCTGATGGTCTGTCACTGGGTAAAATGCCTTGGGATAAGTACATCGGTTAATCCTGGTGGGAAAGCTACATGAAAACAAGACACAACCTGAACCAAAGTTTTCCCAGTAATTCAATTACAAAGGAATTCTTAACCATAGCACTGAAATTTCCACTCGTTAGCTTTCCTCCACTGAGCCCTTATCTCTGCAGAGTGTAGGAACTTCATCCATATAGCTGGGACAAGAAAGATAACCAGTCTGCTCAAAAAATGCAAGGCTTTGGTTTTAATTCTGAATGTAGAGAAATTAAAACTCACCGGGAAACAAATGAGTACTGACAGAGCTATAAACATAACACGGTATTTACTGCTTGCAAGTGAAAATACACTGAGTTGCTTGCAGACACTACAGTTTTGCTTGTGAAGGACTAAGCTCTAGTTTTACTTCAAGGTGGTTGAGTCACTTTTTGCTGGCCTCCCACAGCACAGATCTGCAGAACTTCAACGTGAGGTAAGGACAGAGATGCTGTCCTGCCATCTTCACAGTCTGATATCACAGCTATAGCGCTTCCCTCATTCACATGCCCTCATGTTGCAGCACATCAATTATTAGAACTAATGCAAGTTTAGGCATGAATTTTGATTGGGGAAAATGAAGGCTGAGATTCCCAAAGCTGTGTGTGAAATTAAACTCGATTACAACTGAAACTAATGTGAATGCTGCATTTAAGCCCCTTTTTGGATAAGAAGCCTGTCCTTTGTTACATGCTTATACATCGCCTGGCAAAAGGCATCCCAGGCCATCGACAGGGCTCCACATACATTAATGCAAATACAAAATCATTACCTAGACAGTCTTGATCTTTCCTCCAGCCCCCCAGTCTGTAATGTAACACTCATTCCCCCTTTCCCAAGGGATTTATGTGTGTAAATAGAAAGTGGTGATATTCAAAATGAGACTTTAGACCACAACTTGATAAAAGGATATCAAGATTTTAATGGTACCTTTTATTTTTAAACAAGCAAGTAAGGTTTCTATATTAACAGCGCATAGAAAGTGGTATTTCTAGCCCATGACTAAATTTTTTATCTAGGCAGAGTGGTATTTCCCCCTTTAACTGCACATCTGGTTTCAATAATCCTGCAGCTGCTACCTATTGGTATTCCTGCTTTTTGGTTTTACCTCCTTTCCTGACAGACTCATGAGTAACTGAAAAATAAACCAAGAAGTAAGAAGTGTAACATACAACGAATGACTGAGAAGCAGCATGCAAAGGTGCAAATTCACTGAAACAACTTTATACTGGAATGGTTAAAGGGACACTTTGCCTTCCCTATACAACTCGCCTGCAATAACCAAAAATAATCTTCTCTGGCGAAGAAAGCACAGAAGTAAAATCAAATTGAAAATCACAAGAAAAAGGTAAAGTTATTTTAGGTTGGGCTCAGCTTGAACGAGCTTTCATGACAGCACATACACAAAGACAGGCTCCGCGTACAGACATCTCCAGCTATTTTAAGTGCACTGTGACAGCATGTACTAAAGCTTTTTTGGGGTTTTGCTTGGCTTGCTTTGTCTGGGGTTTGGTTTTGGGGCTTTTTTTTTACTTCCCAAGAAAGCAGATCTGTCACCAAAGGAAAGGCACAGACTGGATGTGTTTGTTTTCAAAGACACATCTTAAAACTCAGAGCCCATGTCTAGCCACAGTCCTCACATTACTGATGTGAGATTAAGATAGTTAATAAAGCTCTCTGACTACAAAGGAAAAGACTCTGCCTGTCTCATACGGCACAGACTAGACCTATGGAGAAAGTCACATTGCAAAGCCAGTCACCCAAGTGAGGAAGAAAAAGAAGAGTAGCTCCTACATGGAAGGTACAAACTGTACCAACACACTCGCTTCTCTAGTGTCCTCCTGGCCATTAATGGGTTGCCACATGAGATGATAGCAAAGATGTTTCTCCCTGCTAGAAAGCACTGAATCAAGATCTTTAAAATATTTATACAGACCTACATAATCCAGTGCTTTAAACCACCAGGCTAGATACCATTGCTTTATTCTCACTCCCATTAGCACCCAAAGAGCCTATGACATATTTTCCAGTTACAACTTGTACCTTTAATTAAAGCACACATTCAGCTCTAAGACTGAAGCCTTGCAGATCAGTCTCAGAAGAGCAGGCAGCACTGTAATTATTTCCAATACCAGCTTTGCCTAAACAAGAGTGACTTAAGAATAGGACTTAAAGGGACAATAGTTTCCTTTTCAGCACTTGGGTATTAGTGACAGTAGGGTCTCAACTCAATCTTTACTGCTCTTTTACACCTTGAGGGGAAACGTAATTTGATTCCCTTTCTATTTGCAAACAGAACACAACCCCTTTTGGGTTAGGAAACAGCCAGCATCTGGGGAAAGGCAACGTGTTTGTGGCAAACAGCACTCACCTCCTGAAAAAGCGTAGACATTTCACAGACCAGACATGAGCTGGGGCTTTGCATTTCACATTTGTGCCTGTCGGAGAGGAAGAAATCTCGCAGCAGTGGAGTGTGGGTAAGTGCCTGGACAATACAGTTCATAAAACATGTGTTCCCAAGATTGATTAGCCCTCGTAGACCTATAAAGACAGAAGGGGGAGGGGATGCATAAGCATTATCAAGTTAACATAATGGTATATTTGCATTTTTATACAGTTTTCACAATATTGCCACAGATTTACTGCGTATGCACAGCTCCAAGTACGCAGTTTTATATTGCTTTAGGTAGGCTATTGGTTTTGATGTACCCAAGTCACAAGCTGCCACTTTCTACACTAGATTTGGGTTTAAAATTCTCAGGAAAACAGGAAACCTTCAAGTACAGCAACACCAATAACATTATTTTGCAGTGGCTGTTTTGCCATGTGTGACCAAAGCACTCCCTCCTCCGCGAGCTGATACCAAAGTGCAAATACAAGAACTGGTAAGTCACTACAGTAAGAAACCAATACATTTAAACTAGTAAGTTTTCAGATAGTTTAAAAGGCTTTCCCTAATGCAAGTCATGAAGCCAGAGTAAGGGGTTTGTAGTGTTCTAATGTAGCAATCATCTTTCTACGACAGACAGCAAAGGAAACAGCCCTGACAAAACCAAGTCAGGCTGTGACATCCAATGCAGACTTAGCATATCCTTTTTATGTTCAAACCCCAAGATCCAAACAACCTTAAAAGAGGAACTCAGACCAACACTAGTCCCACACTTGTTTTAGCTAAGTTAAACACTAACCTACAGTATACACCAAAAAAATTCAACTTGACATAAGCAGATTCATCACACCTTAGGTCAAACGTTCAGTAATGCCCACAGACGATTTCTTGTGCTTGGAACCCGAGATGCTTAAAGGAAATCTCTTTTGTGGCACAACAGAAGAGAGGTTAGGAGTGGGGAAAGCTTTTCAGTCATTTGCAAAGTCTAAGTGAGAAGAAAAACATGCTCAAATCCTTGAGTATTCTTCCAAAAGGTTACCATAATACTAACCATACAGGAGTGCTACATGAGAAGAGCATCAGTTGGACAGGAGTGCTTATTTGTAATCAAAAACTTACTTTGAAACAAGATTAAATGCACTGACAGATACAGTTCTGGTATTAATTTTTAATTAACATAGTCTTTCTCTGCAATATAAATATGATTACTACACAAACAGTGAATGAAAAAACAGGATTACTCGACAGAGAACAAAGAATTTCCTTGCCATCCATGAGGGGAAAAAAAATCAGCTGGCAATGCTGTGGCAATTAAAACTGGTGCAGTTCCCTTGCAGTACACCAGATAGTGCTCAAAGGGCTCTCCAGCATCTTTCAGCAGGAGGAGGTGTGGTTCAGTTGCTATGTTACCAGAGAGAAACGGCACTACATCAGCTTGAGCTGCACTACATCAGTTTGAACTGCACTACTGAGCTGCAAGCGATGGACACAGAGCCCTCGAAATTATTGTCCTCTATCTAATGGAGCACCATCCTCCTTCCAACAGCTTCCTGGTGCTCCATTTACTCAAAAGTGCAGGATAAAGTTTCTCATTATATTCTAGTAACTTCTACTGGGCAGCTTATTGCAATTGCCTTGTTTTCATGCTGGGAGGCAACAAGTGTATGCACATTAGCCAAGTGTTAAATAGTTAATTTGTTGTAGCAGCTTGAAATACAGTATGATGCTTCAGCTTTGAACACCATCCTATTTCATTCCCCAGCCTGCATGTCTCTACAAACAATGTCACAACAGAAGTGTGTTCATGCTGTGCAAGTGGAGAAATGGCAGTAGGTTGGTACCTGTTGCCTACCTCTCTCATGTATTCTCCATTTAAAGCTTACTGGGTTTATTTAAGTCACAGACTGCAAACCCCTTGACATGCCTGAGACGCACCAGGGTATTTTGACGAGCAGAAGAGTCTCTCCCTGTTTGTGCCTGGAAAACCCAGTCCCTCTGATTAGCTCCAGAACACAAAGTCAGCCTCCAAGCACAGAAGACTGCTGGAAAACCAGGAGTACATCTAGAGAGTCACCCTAGTGCTTTTCTTTTTGATATCCAACTGAGCAATCACAAGTAAAAGCAAACACATAAAGGCAGCTTTTTTGGAATCATTTATTAAGCATCGTTTATTACATGCCTGTGGCTGGACCTTCTTTCCCTGTGACCACAAGAATCAACTCTTCCTTGAGGTTGCAGTTACAGGCATCAAATTCAGAAGGTTGTCTTGGTTTACTCTACTTGCTTGGTTTTTTGGTGTCAGTTTTTTCCTGGGTCTAAATGGAGTGCTTCATACATCGGGACTTCACTTGAATGAACCCAGACAAAGTAACCTGCAAAACAGACAAGGCTGAAATGTGAGTACTCCAAACCCTAATAAAATAACTGGTGAATGCAGCAAAACATGAGAATTTACTTGGCTGAAAAGGGAAAAATATAAAGGAGCATATATCAGTCTTATCCTTGAGGGAGCAATGACTGCAGCTGCTATACCATCTCTTAAACTGACGTTTGAAATGAAACAGGCATGATGTAGTGAACTACAGCTATGTACTGCATAACTAATTGTAGCGCATTGGAAATCATAAAAACCTGATGTACATAAAGAGCTGACAGAGCTCAGAACACTTCCTCTTGTGCTTAACTTTTATGGGAAAAAGTGGGTTTTGTTGGAAAGAAAAATAGCTAAACCTGAAAGCCTGCACAGAATTCTAGTCATTAAAACACTAAGAATGTAAAACACTTCTCTCTGCCACACCTATTCCCTCCATGTTAATAAAGCCTGGCACAGTCTAACTGGAAGAGTCAAACATTGCAACACTTGGGTCATAACACAAAAACGATGTGCCAAAACCTCAGATGCAGGAGTGCACTGATGAGATGCTAGTGCAGACAACTTGCCATTTGTGCAGAGAATTGCGCTAACTAAGGATTGCCAACATTATCTTACCTCTAGTAATAAATCATACAATGGTTTGGGTTGGAAAGGACCTTAAAGCTCATCAGGTTCCAACCCCTGCCATGGGCAGGGACACCTCACACTAAACCATGCCACCCAAGGCTATGTCCAACCTGGACTTGAACACCGCCAGCGATGGAGCACTCACAACTTCCCTGGGCAACCCATTCCAGTGCCTCACCACCCTTACAGAAAAGACTTTCTTCCTCATATCCAATCTAAACTTCCCCTGTTTCAGTTTGAACCCGTTACCCCTTGTCCTATCACTACAGTCCCTCATGAAAAGTCCCTCCCCAGCATCCCTATAGGCCCCCTTCAGATACTGGAAGGCTGCTCTGAGGTCTCCACGCAGCCTTCTCTTCTCCAGGCTCAACAGCCCCAACTTTCTCAGCCTATCTTCATACTGGGAGGTGCTCCAGTCCCTGATCATGCTCGTGGCCTCCTCCGGACTTGTTATGTAATCCATAAAGAAAATACATCATGCGTGGTGCACACCCACTACTCTCATTCTGTCACACACTGGACAGGCAGGGCATAAGCGAACTAAAAATCTACTTCTGCAATGCCCTGAGCACAAGCAAACCTAGCTGGGAAATCCCTTTTACATTCAGTGTCAAACCCAGGTTCTAAGCCCCTGGCTTACCTTTGTCAGCTTCAGTTCTTCAATCTTCTTCCAGTAACAGGCTTTTTCTTTTTCAAATGCTCAAAGTAATAGATGCGCGATGCTGGTAGATCCAGAACACTGGTTCTGCAAGTCCACCCACACAGGCGAGATGGAAAAACCAAAACAAGGTAAGGAAATTCCATGTCTCTGTTAAACGCAACTGTATATGAAAGGTGGGAAAGCAGGGAAATGAGAGGACCACACATGATTACAACATACAGAAAAAACAACCAGGTGCCTATCGTCTTCTGCTGGAAGAGTGTCTGTTTATCTCTAAAAGTAGAGCTTTGTGCTAGGATAGGAATGACAGCAGACAAACCAGTCTGAACAAATACTACCACATAGAAACCTGTGATTTATTTGAATGAAGGTTGCAGAAGCAAGAACATAGGTCACTATATAATGCAATTTGTGAGACAATCAGGAAATCACTCAGATGCACTAGAACGCAGCCAGCCTGAGATCCTTTTCACATTAAACACAAGTCGACAACACATTAGAGACATTTTTGCCCCTGTATCCCAGCCCTCCCAGTTCCCCATTTGGTGTTGATGCTTCCCTGAAGCACCATCACAGTACCAGAAGCTGGGGAAGAGCTCACTGAAATATTTAAAGAGTTCCACATTATCCTTGGAAAACATGCAGTGTAGGATGGCAATGAAGATCTCCAGACCGATATTTGGTTTTCATCCCATGTTCATAAAGCAGGAAGTATACCACCATTGAAGAGCATCCTTGCGGAAAGGTATTTCAAGGGAGAGCTGCCTCACTTCTTAGCACCTAAAGCTAAACCCAAATTCCCTCTCAGCTCTCAAGCTTCAGGTGCAGACCATCCCACACATCACCAGAACGTACCCTGTCACAAGCACCAGCCCTAGCCAGCCCAATACGTCCTTGTTGCACCTGCGCACCAGAAGCAGCATGGTTTTGCTAACGGGGTTAGTGACAGCAATTATTCTCAATAGATAATCCATTTTGAAATAGCAAGAAGAAAAACCTCTGACATTTCAGAAAGCAGCAATACGTAGACATATAGAACTGCAAATCCATGTGGGGAAAAGCCAGACATCGTGACACTGGTGATGGTGTGAGCTATCACAGAAGGTAACCACGCTGCTGTGGTCAATCTATTCCACACCACTTCAGCTGAAGCATCCTTTTCTCAGTGGCTGCACGAAACCCACAAGGGACTGCAGAAGCAGGAGTGGAATGTAATCGAAAAGGTTGTTTCAGGTGTTACAGCCCATTTTACAGACTTGCTGAGGACACACTCACACTCAGGTATGACATTATTTTAACAACAGGTTCAGAAAAAGCTCCACAAACCTCTGCCACAGCCAAGTTAAATGAAGAAAATTCAACCACATCATCTTAAAACCCGACTTCACAATTGAATGTTTCTACCTCCAGCAAACACACAACGTGCAATCTACGAACCAGACTTATTGCCACCCTTTACATTGGTACTTCAGGATCCCCAGCAGATAAGCTGGGGCAGCTGGCTGAGGAAGTGCTCTCCAAGCCGATTCATCGATTCATATTGGCTTATCAGTAAATTCCTTTAAAGGGAGTATTTTGACAGACACAGCACGGGATTACATGACAGATCAAGGAAATGAAGATGAACACTCACGGCAATAATCTTCTCTCTTTGGGATACTGCTGAACGAGGTGAAAATGTCTATTTTCCTGACTTGGCTCCTCTTCTCCAGTTATTCGAGGGTGCAAGGTTAGTCACTGCTCATTCTGAATCACTGCAAATCCTTTCTGAACCAAGCCACCTTTCTGGAGCTATATCACTACCACCACCCACCCTCTGTCCAGCTCCCTCAAGCTGCTCAGTCATCAACAGGCATGGAGAATCACCTGGAGAACTTCACTGTTCTGCTCCAGTTCACTTTGAAGCAAAGCCTTTTAAATCACAAGTCAGAACAGAGTTCTAGAACAGCTTTCCTTAACTTAGAGATATCTGATACTGATGGTTTAGATTTTTCTGTATCTGTTATATTCTATATATTTTCCTATATTATACTATTCCATTATCTAAAAATACCTATAAAATATCATGCATATGTGTGTGCATCAAGAGTCATCACCCACATTGAGTCCTGCACTTCCAGGAGGTTAGAAGGATGAGAGAGTGCACTGTAGTTAGATAATACTGGCATACAAATATGGATTTAACAAATACTTCCGTTTGGCACTGACAGGAGTCAAATATAAAGTCAGCCCCTTTAATCCAGAAGCCCCAATATACACAAATTTGCACTATGGTGCAGCTGGAGGACACATTCTTTAGTTTAAATATCTGACCTGCACACATATCACTGGGGAGAAACATAGATTAAGTCCATTCTGTAGAATATTGGGATTAGAACAGAAAGTAAGTTTATCTGTATTCATTGCAACTGCTTACCCTATCTAAACACACAGAAGAGCGAGGTGGGGCTTGCTCCTTACACTTGCTGACCTGATGTTGGCATGTTTTCCCTTGGGAAACTCAAATATAAGATCCAAGGTGCACAAGAAAACCGATTTTAAACAAGGAAGACAATGAAAACAGAACCAGTCACTATAAGACAATGAAGAAGTGGTTCAAAACCACCAAGACAACATGTCAGTTCACATTTCCCAGTTTTGCTGCCTCCAAGAGAAGCGTTATGACTTAAATGCAAGCTCAAGTACTTCATTCAGGTTCACATGACAACTTGAAGCCTTTTCCTTTTGGTAATTTCTGGCATATCTGTGTGCAAATGGGCAGGTCCGGAGAGACTTCAACATTCACAGGAAACTTCCCAGATTCATCCAGGTTTATGCTGTGTTAGGATTGCCATTCACAAGTCATTGGTGTTAGCTTTTTTTCTCCCTTAAAATGTCCATAACCCCCACTGAAAAGTTACCAATAGGTAACAACCTACCTACATTAAATTGTGAGGCCAGGTTGGACAGGCTTGGAGCAAGCTGCTCTAGTGGAAGGTGTCCCTGCCCACGGCAGGGGGCTGGAACTGGATGTGTTTTGAAGTCTCCTCCAACCCAAACCATTCCATGATTCAATGGTATATACATGGTGATGTCTGTAGCATCTGTCCAGCAGTAGAGATGAACATACTTTCTACCATGTCTATGAGAATAATTGAGTTCACCCACACCACAACATAAAACCAGCAGTGGTGGTTCTGTACAGGCAAAACTAAGAAGTCCAAACCAAGTCAATGTGGCTATGTTCTTTCTGCAACCAGCTTTAGTGCCTTTGCACTGCATTCTTGGAAGGATCCTTACCTTGGGCATAGCACCACGTGAATATGCTCATACTGACACTGTGCACATTCATGATGCTCTGAGCCTAAGCTGAATTTGCATTGACTTAGCATGGATTGAGACACCAATAATGTTTTTCCAGCATTTAGTTTGTCCTCATCCCTCTTCGTTAACAGGGAATTTATTGCATTCACTGGTTTTATTCAACAGCTTCAGTGACATCACATAATATACACTTACAGAAGGTACAAACTACATCAAGATAGCGCAAATGTAACTGGAAGACAGGACAATAACTCAGGAGCAACTTGTTAAATAGGAGAAACTATCTGAAATCAATTACATTCAATAAAACCAATTGTGAAGGAGGAAACAAGAAAATTAAGTGGACAAACACAAAATGAGGAATGATGGCAGCAGCAACTCGACCAAAATGACTTAATGCTGTGCTATAGCGCAGAGACAAACAGCATTTTGAAGCTTCACAGGACTACGAGAAGGCCTACGAGGTTGTTATTGTGCCTTGGTGACAAGAAAACCTCAGCTGGAATTGAGCACACGTTTTAGTTCTATGGAAACTGCGGAGAAGTGGAGAACATGAGTGAAAATTTCCATTAAACGAATATTTGACGCTGGAGAAACAACTGAAGAACCCACTGGTTGAGTTTAATTAATTAAAGGAGATAGTGCTGATGGAGGAAGAGCCAGGCTGACAGCTCTCAAGTACGTTACAGGCCACTGCAAAGAGGACAGTAATTAACTCTTGTGGCCTGCCAAAGCTATAATAAAAGATTGAGCTCACAAGAAATTTAATTAGATATTAAGAATAACTGTCTCACCGTTAGAAAACATTGCAACAAGGGAGTCTGGGACTTCCCAGTTGTTGGAGTGGTTTCAAACGCTGCTCCAGCAGAAATGGCGTATAGCATTGTTCCTGACTCAGGAAAGGTGTGAGATACCCCCTCTTTCTGACACCCCGTGACTGTTCACACGTTCAGATTAATAAAACAGTGTGATACAAACCACCTTTGACACGGAGGGGCAAGGTGAGGGGCATTTGCACAAAACAGCTAAGCCCATCTAACAGCTCACTGATGTCAAAACAGCTGTTCCCACTGCACTGAGCGGCATCTGCTTGACTCCATGGTGAAACGGGTCACCTTGCCTGTCTGACAGGGGAAGCAGTCTCACCTTGAGGGGATGAACTCATCATTAGCAGCAATGAGCCTTTGACCTGTCTGAGCAGGTTCACATAGCTCAACAAGGGTCAGGACAAAATGCCAGAGCCAGAACGTCGGAAGGATGCAGGAGCTGTTGGTCTCTTTCAGGGACAGCCTCCTATCCCCTCTACTGTCACAAGCTTCCAGCACAGCCTTTTGTCTAAAAGCCACAGGCAAGGTAGCAGATAGCCATAGCCCTTATGTCTGTAGCCTTATTCATACACGGCTTTGGAAACCGAAATGAACTGCCCTCCCCCAGGAAGGGCTGGAGAACAGGTAACAGCTGCCGCTAGCATCAGGGCTGCTAACTATCCACGATGTCATTTTGAGACTGCATAGGTATTGTGCGTATGAGCTTTTGCATCTGTGGCTCAATGCATCATTCATTCACTTCAGCAATGCAAAAACAGTCACAGGGTAACACAAAGAGGTCGCCTGGATCTGCTATTTCAGTTCATTTCCTCTGTGTCATACCTGCTGGCGTGTGTCAAGATAAATACATTTGCAGCTATGAGAGGTGCTATAAATCAAAACTGGAGGAGTGCCCCTGTATCATGTTGCACCTTCAGTTGAAAGCAGTAACTGCCAAAAAACACTGGGCTGAAGACACAGCATAGGAGCTACATGTTTGTGACTCATTTAAATACAGAATTTCTAGTAATGATATAGAAATAATCAGCAACAAATGGCAATGAGATTCAAGGAAGGTTCCTCTTTACTTTGCCAGATTTGGGAGACAAAACGCACATCTCTAAGCAATGACTACCACAGAAGGCTTTACTATAGGGCAACGGATCAGCCCTTCCACACGTGCCACTTGGACATAGATTGTTAGAAGAACCTAAGGGCAAGAGCAAACGGATCAAACAAGTTACCAAGAGTACGATCAAACACAGGAAGTGCAATGGTTTATATCACTATTGCAGAGATGAAACAAAATCCCCAAGCCAGACAGTGATTCCTGAGTGTACACACTGTGCCAGACACAGAAAGTACTCTCTATATTATACCCACAGCTTGTATGTCTTCGGCATCAATTCACAGACTAATGATGCCAAACCATGAGCCACTCCACAGCCCAGAGGAGTTTGTTATTTGCCTTAGGGCACACTCCCTATGATTTCCTTTACCTGTAGATACTTTGTGGTGTTCAAGCACTGCGTGCCTGACTCTCTAAAAGAGTTCTGGCCAATTACCCTTACTTGTACTTCTGTTTCTCCAGGCTTAAAGCACTTCAAAACAAGGTCAGTGATCTCTTATGATGGTGTGGGCATGGTAAGCCAGGCTGTGAGGTTACAGTCTGTCATTTCCTCCACAGTAACTGTATGCTTGTTGTGACCAAGCACACGGACAAGGAAGGAGCACTCCATGTCCTTTAAGTTCTCATCCTTCTGATTTGATGGTACTTCGCTCACAAGCGCACACCCTTGGCCAGGTAAAATGAGTCAGCAGGCCTAAAATATCTGGCGATACAAACAAACCAACCTCTTGAGGTTAACTTTTCATACAGGACGAGTAAATAGAGAAGCTGTTTCAAGCAAGTCAAGGGACTGCAAGGATCTCTTCCCTGTGAAACTAAATGAAGAAACCCGCTTCCAAAACCAAACACAGGGAGTGGTTTTGAGCAAACCACTGAAAGGGGTACTGTGTCTTCCATTAAAATCACAGGAAAACATAGCTGTAGAAGATGGTGAGAAGTGACCTGGTCTAGCCCTCTACTTCAAGGCAGAATTAACACTACCTGTATTATTCCTGACAAATGCTTCCCTGAATTATTCTTATAGCTCTTCAGAGCTGAGATCCTGCAATATCCCCTGATGCACTTGTATTCTGAAGTGCTCCAGTGTCATCTTGATCAATACATTAATGCAGAGTTTAAGACATGCAACAACATTAATATGGAAGATACACATCCACTATGAAATCCAGATAAGCTTCTCTACTATCAGCATCAGAGCTTCTAAGTAAGTTTTTTAATACTTCAAGTAGCAGCAGCTTTAGAAAAGCTACTGAAATGAGGAAAGAGACAACCTGCCCAAGTTACTGAAGTATCACTGGTTCTCTGCGTACCTCAAAGGGTAAGGCATGAGCCATTTTATTTCCTCTTATGTGTCTCCACAAGGAGGAAAAGATAACAGCCAGACAGAAGCCTTCTGCGGGCCAAACCTAGACAAGATGACCCCAAACTGATCACAGTTAGAATAAAAAGAAACAGATCAGAACATAAATAATACTTCCTTATAGAGTAAATACTTTGCTGTCATGTAGCAGCAGAGCACGACAACAATCCTTATATAACCACAGAGAGTTCCATGTGACAAGTCCGCAAGGGATGGGTTTTCACCTAGGTAGGATACAAAAACTATTCTAGGAGCAATTTCTCCTGGCCAGGATGTAAAGTTGAATTGTTCTCCCTGTTATAGCAATGGCTGCCTTGTGAGAAGAATAACCTGAAGTAAAAGAAAAAGACAGGGAAAGGCCATTTCTCAGCTGCTGTGAGACAGTTAAATCCACACCTAAAACCAGGCTTTAAAATACACACATAATGAGCATCTGCATGAATTTACTGTCTCCCACAGCAAGCATATGTTTAAATTAAGGGTGGGGCAGGAGGAGAAACAGGGAGCTAAAGCCAAGGACCTCTGCAGTATGCAGGATGAGTTTTGAACCTTTTGATAGGTCACCTACTAACAGAAGGGAGACCCGTGAGCACTCTGCAAACAGGTCTTTGTTTCAGCAGCATGGGAAATGTCAGGTTTTATATCTGTAATTTCTCATCTTCAGCATTTTTACCCACCATCTGCATCGCCAAATTGTTTCTCTCTCTCAGGTGTCTCCAGAAGAAACCAATGCATCATGTCCTCAAAACCAGAAAGCTATACAGCATGTTATCACCCACGGCAATTATTCCTCTCTATTAGATTCTCTCAGCTGAAATGAGTAAGACTGAAAAAGACATTAAGTTCTGCAGCAGAACTTGTACCAAACTTCTCTGAATCCTTATCTTGGCATATCAAGACCCACTGAACAAATCTTGTCTGTTGTGCCCTCAACCTGATCCAATCCCTGTCAGGGTCTCTTAGCAGGGAGTGAACACGTTGGGGAACGCATACATACAATCTGGATCTTGGATTCTCAGAACATACAGTAGAAGAAAACATCTTTCCTATATGGCACTGGAAATAAACACATAATGCTTTGATACTTGGTAATAGATTTGATTATCTGATTCCTGTAACGCTTGAAGAGCAGTTGGTTGGAGGAGAAAGATGGAACACGATGCCCTCCAAGCACATGTCGCGTCAAGAGCTAGAGAAACAGAAAGGTGCCTACTTCTGCACAGCAGAAAACCTGACATGAAATGCCACATTTAGGTATCTGCATTGCACAAAATGCCTTAGTTTAACAATGAAGCCAGGCCCCTTACAACTGTCATGCTCGTTGTACACTCAGATACACAGAGATGAACGGATTTAAAGAAGTTGAACAGAGGTATGGAGAGGCTCCTAAAGCAGCCACATAACTGAAGCAGGAGCTGTCCTGTCTCACCCACCCTACAAAGCACAGTTCAAGGCATTAAAGTCCTATAAACCAGAGCATGAAAATAACAATCTGATAATTGCAGGAAGGGGGAACAGAGAGGAGACACACAACATCAGGAAAGAACATCAGCAGGCAAAGACCAGGAACTGTGTTTGTCAAAAGGGCTGAAGCATCAATAGGGAGCATTATGACAACTAGTCCTTTAGTCCAGCTCTAGACCCTTCAAGGTATTTTTAAAGAGCAACCAAAAAAAAGCCTTCATACAAAATAAAATACATTAAAAGGTGGCACAGAATAAAATATTCACTTTGCCCTCCTCCAAAGCAGCCCAACTTCAAAACTCAGTGAGCTCTTGCATGATCTGCACAGAAGCGCAAGACTTGCAGTGAGAATCCTGTGCAGATGGCATCTTTAAAGAACAAGAGGTACTCCCACTAAACTGACAAACTAAGATTCACACCCGCGGCCATCCTTTCCCCCCAATATCACGCCATATGCTGCCTCCAAGTTTTTCCCCCTTCCTCAAAACAGATTTCACAAATTAATAACTCGAGGAGTAGGCTAACAGCCAACGAAATTAACTGCATCCAAATATATTAATATGCACAAATTCTTGTTGATGAACTGGCACCGAGCTATTCCTACAATCCACAACACACAAACCATGCCACATGCTGTTTATGCATATTCCTAGTTTCAGTATATACTGTATCTACCTTCTGTCCACACAAAGCCCAGCTCTAGAAGCAGACAGGAAAGAGCAGAATGGAAGGTCATAGTAAATATACTCCAAAAGCTATCCACAAAAGAACAAAACTGAGATCAAGATTACTGGCCTTGTTGAAAATGCCATGCCCTCATGACACAGAGTTAATCAGGTTAAATCCCAGTGGTAAATCAGTTTGTTTCTTTGGGCTGGGTTTAAGAGTAGGAAGAAGAAACTTCTCATGCTATGGGTGCACTTCTGCCCATATTAAGGCTGCAACCAGTGTAGCTACAAGGGCTAACACTGAACTTCCTCATCTGGCTCTATGATTTAGAGATTATGAAAGTACCTTTGCATTAACTGCAGCACTGAACAGCAAAAACATACCTTCCATTTCAAGAAAGGATTTGGTTTGCAGAGAATCACTGCATGATATGGACAAGAAGAGCAATAGTCTCTAGCTTGGCATTGTGTGGTCATACCTGCTAACCTCAGGGTTTGCTGTTGAAGAAGAACAAGGTCTGCTGTTTGTTCTGACAGACACAAAGCCAAGCACTTCTGGAACAACTTCTTCTGTATCCACTGTTTTGATGCAATTTTTAGTAAGTTAAACAATTCCCTGATAAATTTCCTTTAATTTTAAACAACCAATACTTGATCTAAATAAAGGTATCTTGCTCAAGAAGGCCAGAATGAAGTTCTGGCTATATACTGCTGTTGGGCTTTTTCTTGACAAGAAAACTCCCATTCCCATAAAAACCTGTTCAAGCAGATGATAAGTGACTAATATTTCCTGCATTTTTCATGCTAAAAGCCTAGTGTTTTGACTGCATGATGAAGCTACATAATGACTTAGTGAAGAAAGTACACAGGAAAAAACCTACCATTACAGAGAAATAGGTAAGAGAAATAATGGCGTCAGCAAACATCTGACACTTGAAAGTTGAATGAGCATTTAGAAGGGAGAAAAATGGTTTTGTGCTGCTACCTAGTTGGATCCAATGATGAAGTTTCACCTGAAGAAGTCAAATTGAAACACTGTCTTAACTAAAAACAAATATGTATGGATCCATAACAACCATGGATCCACTTTTAAAAGAGTGCAGAGGAGGAAAATCAGGTTTGAGTTGGAAATTTGGAACACGATCCAAGCCCTGGATTAAGAGCTCTGTTTTCCAAGGAATTGCACATTGTGAACACACACAGCGTTATCTTCTTTTGTCTCAAATCCCCAAGAGCCACCTAGAGTTACAGTACTGAAGTATGTTCTCTGTAAGTAACATGAACAGCAATATTCCAAGACAGGGGGCAACAGAAAACTTCAATCCCAATGGCAATCTGCTTATTTCACACACAAATAGCTTTAACTTGGAACAGTTTTATTTGAGGTAAATACCTCTGGGGATTAGAATTCCAGCTTTACAAACTTTGATGCTCACATCAACACGTCTTAATCTGCAATACTTCATGTTATTGTAGCTATGCACACACCTATACCCTGGTGCCTCTCTTTGCTCTTATTTCCCCACTAACAAAACATGTAAAACAAGCTTTAAATGGAAGGAAAAACGTCAAACCATTCACAGGTTTTTATATATATAGTTTGTAAAGAACTCTAAAACTTGTATGAAAACCCACTGCTCCTCAGACACCAAATATACCCAAAGGTTCTACTCAGCTTCCTGTTCTAAACTGCTCCCACATAAAGCCATGCAAACTAAAACCCTCAAGTAGCCCCCTGAGCCTAAGAAGCTCCTTCAGAACACATTTAGCACATCACTGCAAAAGCTGTTTCCAATGCCAGCCTACCACCAAGCTTGAAGGTATCTTCTCCTGAAAGCTGTTTTTGACATTTTGTTAATGTTTACTGGAAACAAAGCAAAGGCATGGGATTTATTCTGTACATAGATACTGCCAAAACCAACCTTTAAGTCTCCTATTTCTAAGAGCTGCTAATACTCCTGATCCTCAAAAGTTAGGTCTGGTGGTTTCTTCAATAATCCACATCATACTGCAAGATCAACCAAAAAATACTGGGAGACCTTCTAAAACTAGCCGTGATTTCCTGGAATACATTATTTTCCAAGTTATCTCATTGCTTTTGCTCGATACTTCTTAGAGAAGAGATGTTAACTGGTTTAGACTTCAACTTGTTATAGCATTTCAACTTGAAAGTAGGACTAAGCCCTTGGGGAAAAGTAGCTCTTTGTAAAGGGAATCGGTATCCTCCTTTCATTATTCTTTACAAGCTGAAAAACAAGCCCTGCAAGTTTCAACTGTTCCTTCAATCATCAAGCACAAGATAGGCAAACACTGTATAGTAGTTACTTCCAAAGAGCTTTTGTTTCTCTTGGGAAGGGGGACTGTGTATAAAGGCTGAAAAGGGAGAGCCACAAACTTTGAGGTTACGCATGCACAGCACAGCAGGAACACGGCATAAAGCAAGTAGTTCATTTGGATTTCAGCCTTACTACTGATTGCTTTAAAAACGAAATAAAATGATAAATACAAGATAAATTAATTTAGAATCTTAAAACATAAAAAGGAATTAATTTAATTACACATTTACTATACAAACATTAAGCAAACCATGCAACAATACAGGCCACGTTATCACTGATGTCAGCTTCGCAGAACTTGTCATCTTCATATGGAATTCTAAAAAGCCTGAAAAGTTTGTTTCCTGTTTAAAACTGACTTCCGGGCTTATTCTATGATCCAAGAGTAGTCAATCTTTGCTGGCTTTGCTGTAGACAAATGAAAACCACAGCCTGGATGCAGTGTGGCTTGCTGCCAGCAAAAGGAGGTTCCCCCTCACTCCCAGCCAGGCATCCTGTCCCTGTGGTCCCTGCATCAGTCCCCTCCTTACGCCAGCTTTGCGCTTGTGTCAGAACCTTTGTCAAGCTGTCGAGTGCAGTAACACAGAAGAACACTGCCCTTGCAAAACCACCAACAACAAAAAGCACAATGTTTTCTGCCAGCTTAATGAACTGAACAGACTCTGCAACCAGCTTGACTGCCCAAGAGCGAATGCCCAGGAGAGGGTGGGACCATGTGGCTGGAATTAAGGGGGAAGCATACATAAGGGTGAAAAGGACTGCCCCCCCCCCCCCCGATGTAAGAAAGCCGTCTCCCTCAGTTGTAGCATTATGTCTTCACCCTTAGCAGGTATTAGAAGTATACTGCTAGTTCTTTCGCTTAAGACATGGCAGAAGGGGAGACAGACAGATAATGAAGTCTTATTGATTTCATCAGAAATGCTTTTTAAAGTATGGTTCTCTTGATGCTCATTGAAGAGTACATCCCTGCAAAACCATGACATGAAATGAAACCCCAAACAGGATACCTCATATTCAGAAAGAAATCATCATTTCCTTGATTCTTGATTCAATTAAATATGGAGATGGTAAGAGCAGAAAAAACCCTTGGTTCCTGTGAAGCTAGCTAGAGATCAAATAAGCTTTCTGAAGAAGGACTGTTCATTAGTAAACACTTCCAATGCGAAGGTAAGATTACTTACCCTTCTATAACAAAAGCTGCTATAACAGAAGTTTGCTCACTCCAAGCACGTAAATGCTGCAGGGACTTCAGTGCTAGTGTGGTTGTCCCTAAGCTTACCCATGAGCAATTAAACCATAGATACCTTCACAGGAGTTGAACTGTCTGACATTAAAGCAGGGATGCAGACTGCCTTCTGCCTTGGAAAACCATCAATCAATACACAAAAACTATGAATCAATCAATACATAAAAAAAAAAAAATGAGTGAAACACCAAATCTGGAACTTCTTTTTGAAAAGCCTTTTGCAGAGGAAAGCTTTGTATTTTATACTGCTAAAGAGGTCAACTTCAAAAGTCTAAGCAAGACTTCCTGAAAGCGCATCTCTAAAAACCTCAGCAAGGAAATCACAACTCCTTTAATATTTCTTGGAATTCCCTTGCAGCTTTGAGAGGAAAAGGGGGTTTTAAATTTAGTTTTACTATCAGGTTTACCAATGTGAGACCAATCACACAACTCAGGCCAACAGTCAGGGCTCATGACAAGGTAAGACAGGAACTTACTAACCCAACCTCTGAGGAAACAGTTTTACAACCAGGTAACCATTCCAGTTGTGAAATTAGATGAAAACAAATAGCCACAGAGGAAACGTGCACCTGAGCAGTCTCAAAGAAGGTTTCCCTTTCCACCATCACGGAACAGTCGGAAACCAATTAAGAATCAAAGGCTTCTATTCCAGGTGCACTTTGTGTGCTCATGATTTCAAATATAGAAGCATTCTGCTTATAAATCAATCACTTTTCAATTTAAGTTACAGCTAAAACCTCGGTGCTGTACCAAACCACGTTTTCCATTCCACTTTTCCTTTTCAGCTGCCTTAAGTAGCACTTAACTAGAAAAAGTACACCAGAAAGCTGGCAGATTCACAAAGAGAACTCTCAGGTACTGATGTAGCCTTCATCACCTTTACATGTTGAAGGTGCTTCTGCAGAAGTAGGAATGCTCCTGGTACCTTGTTTAGAGAACTAGAAGTATTTTCCAGGCTGCTGTTCCTCTTCTCTTGCTACCTTTGCATGAGAGCTCTGCTGCAATATTTATTCCACTCATGCTGCTCTTTATCACATCGTGCTGCTTAGCACTCCACAGCCGCAAAAACCCACCTGCTTCTCCCATGTAGCTATTGTTTTTGCCATCTCTCCTCCCACATCATCATTCCTTCTGAAAGGATTTGTTCCATCTCCTCTAAAGGCTATCCCCTCTGTCCTTTTTGCAAGGCAGCAAGCGGGAATCCCAGATGGCTCTTGCTAATTACCCACGTGCCTCCAGAGTCTAATTCTTCCTATTGTTACTACACCAATCTTTAGCCACAAAGTCACTTCATATGGTAATCGGAGACCAGCTGATCCCAAGCTAATAGTTCATGTACTCAAGGAGAACTGATCTGCTGGGGGTATTAATGACAGCAGAGAAGACAAGCTTTGGAAAATAGTTCCCAAAAGATGGTGTACCACTTTCAGTGGTATTCCAAACTACATCATAAAAACACTCTGCTTGTGAACGTGGGGTTTGGTCACTACACTTACCTGTTAAGGGCAGCCTCTTCACAGACAAGAGACTGAAAAAATCACTTTCCTTCTAAGCTGATTTAATCTAGTTTAAGTCTTACCTAATTTTCCATATAAAAGGTTTGGTGTTTAGGGGATGCTTGAAAGCTTCAACCCAAAATCAAGATGAGCATTGCGATGAATAGAAACATTCCATGACTTGAATAGTCTAGGCCATGATTCAGAACTAAGCTGCTGAGAACAATATACAATAGCTTACACAGTTTCTGCTTTCCACTCCCACTTTGCATTCCCCACAATACACCACCCCATCAGCCTGATGCAGCCCAGCTGAAGAAATGAGCAAGGCAGCATGCTGTAGCAGATGGAGCATCAAGGCCTGAGAATGTCTTGAGCCCATACTGCTTCCAAAGGGTGCATGCTTACGGTCCGAGTAGACTACACAGTCTTCTTGAATGTCTTGAAACACAGAAACTCCATTGACATTTCAAGCCTGCTAGGATATTAGGATATGAAATGTCCCACAAAACCCACACTATATGAGGATTTTTCACCCTAGCTTCTTGCATGGATATAGCTCCATGTTTCCATGTGGTTCAGAGTAACTTGGGTGACACTGTTGAGATGTTTATGCGCAACAGTGGGAACAGCCCTTTATATCCCAAAAGGCAGGAATTAGCAGTTTGCAGAGCCTGACAAGGGTTTTCATTTGAAGAGCAGTTTGCTCAATGGCAAACAGTGACTGAAGCAAATCTTGAATCTTCAACCTATTTTATCTTCTTCCTAGTTGGAAACATAAGTCTGAGATGGAAACACACATTGTTTTAAAAGAGAACCAAGCAAAATCTATGTGGTTTTTGTTAAGCTGGGCTTTTTTTGTTGAGTTGTTGGGTTTTGTGGGTTTGTCTGAGGATGTGAACAAGAAGTTCCTTCTTCAGTGCATTTCAAATTATCACTCAAGTGGAAACACCAAAAGCTCAGAGTTTTGCACAGTATTTCCTCTAATGAACTACCAGTTCAATCCTCCATTATAACATATTCATTTCATGACTGAGTATTCTTCGGATGTGATTTATGGTGCCAATAAAAGATGAATGATCCTGCAGCTGTAATATATATGTTCAAGCAACTCAAAAAGAGCAGACACATCCAGCTGCTTGAGAAGCATCAAGACACTGCTACAAATCTGGAATTAACAT
Source organism: Myiopsitta monachus (assembly GCA_017639245.1). Taxonomy (NCBI): domain Eukaryota; kingdom Metazoa; phylum Chordata; class Aves; order Psittaciformes; family Psittacidae; genus Myiopsitta; species Myiopsitta monachus. Next base: position 8,411,835 of record CM029926.1, on the reverse strand, counting down.
ATCCCTTTAGGTACAAAGAAGGTTCTGCCACAGAGTAAAACATTCACACAAATAAGTGTCATGCAAATAACATGTAACAGATGTAACAGGAAATTACAACAAAACATATTTCACTACATATTCCAGATACGAACAATGAAGTTTTACAGGCTTAACATCACATGCAAACATTGCACATACAGGTTAAATACACCCTTTCAAGGACATGTCTGTCCAAGTTTCAAAGTGCTGTTCCATCTACTTTAGTTATAACACTATTACACTTGTCATACACAAATGCTGAAAACAGGCATCGATACAATAACCATTTCAGGTCATTGCAAAGCAGCTGAACATGCCACCTCCCATCTGACAGCAGTCTATCTCAGACAGAAAGCAGCAAACACCCCAGCCTTCCTCTTAAAACAGCTTTGCAGGGAGCATTTTATACAGAAAAGGCAGCTGGTTATGTTTTAACAGACTCTTCTGTAAACGGAACTGATCAACAGATGTGCAATGCTTATTACAGATGGTTATCAACATCAGCTTCATTTTCAGAACCAATAAAACTGGACATTATGCCTATTCTCTGAGCCATTTACCTACCTCAGAAGATAAACTGGATTCACTAATATCTGCTATGGGATTGATAAAAACTTCATGTCAAAAGAATTGAGTATTAGAAAAAGAGAGAAATGGGCATGTCCAGATAATTGCAGCATTTCAGTCTGCATATAGGCTCTTCACTGATCTGAAACTGCAAACAGACAAGTCAATGTGAGGAAAGCGAAGGGAAAAAGACTCTGAAGCAGATATATATTTAGCAGCAGGTTAGATGGAGAGAAAAGGCTCAAGGACAATGGCAAGTCTTTTCTTCCTTCAGCTAAACCCCCAATGTATTTTTGTGAAAGCAAGCTACTCTTCCGCTTTTAACTGTAGCCCAAACTGTATTATGCCTCTTGGGTGCTTTGATTTTTTTTTCTCCCCTCTTTCTAAATCTCAGCACATAGACAGCTCGAGGGCTCAGGAGGAATGATTCTTAAAAGCATGCCTGCAGAAGGAAAGAGATCAGTCACTTCCCTTGTCCCCTGTGTTCCATGAGCGTTCCCCCGCCCGTGCGGCGTTGTATGAGATTACACGCAATCAGACATGGCCTTTTGAAACAGACTGGAAAATGTAAAATCCTTTAAGGGTAGGCAGAGCATTCCTTTCAGTTGCAAAAGGAAACACAGAAATGGGCCTCATTTCTTCAGAAAGGTCACGTTCACCTTCAAAATTCTATCAAACTCCTTGTTTTCCCCTGTACAGTTCTATTATCTTAAAGAATTGGTAACAGTCTTTACAGCATATACTGGAGTCTCATAAAACACAGTGTGAACATGATGCAAGCAATCTTTGCCTAGTGATTTTTGCCCTAGGCTGCTTGTTTTCAATGTCCAGATGTTTTTCCAACTGTCTTTCCTGTTTCACTATGGCAAATGCATAGGTCCCTTTAAAATCACCATTTTAGATGCATTTTCAAGTTACTACAACTTACTTTGTGCTGCTCAGTCTATTGTTCCAAATAAATACACACATTTTGGATTAAATATGACTTATTGTATTAGAAACATGGCATTAGGAAGTCGTAGCAATTATGGTTCCGTGTATCTGGACAACAGCAAATGTGCTGAAAGCATGATGTGTTCTTGTACCAGTTAGTGGCTTAAAAAAATAGGAATAAGCTTTTTAAACAGTTTCCTGCTTCCAATGTCTATAGCTACATTTTTAACCTTATACCTTCCCCATTAAAATGTTACTGTGCATTTAACAGTATAGGAAAATGCTCAATAAATTTAGGGCTTATCAGGAAGCTACTTTTAACCCCCGAATCCCTAAAGACAGCAGAAAAAGACTGGAAAACACTGTTCATTTTCATCATCCTCACCCAAATACTCTCGAGCCATAAGTAGATACATGTTACCATTTCAGAGGTCTTCGCTCCAGACTACTGAACTTTAAACATTAAATGTTTGATGAACATTTCAAAACTTCTATTTGACACACACTGGAGAATAAATTACATCTTTTCAGAGACAATATGATGTTGAAGAGACTCCATTTAGAGTTAGAACATGAAGCAGAAAGAAGTCATTGTGCCTACTGTCTGCTAAAACCAGATCTCCCAATAGACTGTTATGGGTAAGGATACATCTCAACTACAGGAGTTCCCTTCATACACTTGCATGGGATCTCTGAGCTGAGATAATGTCACTGATTTCTGCTGAAGTCTTTAAAGGCATATTGTAAAAAAAACCCAATTCTGCTTCCTAGAGTTGTTCCACAGATGATTCATCATCAGTACTTGAAGTGACAGAGCCGATATCCTTCTCCAGTGACAACAAGGTAGTGTGAAATAAACTCATTTTGCTATCCCTATATTGAGGAAATCCACTACAATAACCTCGGGGTGAAAACCTTTATGGAAAAAACACCATCACGGAATTTTGTCCATACAAGCCCCTGAGGATCAGCTTCAGAAAGGATGTCTGGAACTTACCTATGGTGCAGTTTGTGGTTATTTTTCTCCGCTTGGGGTTGTGTCGTAGCAATTCTAACTCTCGTTTGGTTGGCTCCCATGTTGAATACTTCTCTCCAATGCCTAAGCAGACGAAAAGAGTTTCAGGAAGTTGTTTAGTAAAAGGATTAAAAACTCAGTTCAAGTAAAAGCTTTCAACATGCTGTCCATTAGGTTAGATTCAATCTATGTACAACTACAAGAGGCTGATTTCTTTTTAGCCCTTCTGAAAGATAGCAACCAATCTTCCAACAAGTAAGAACTCAAAGAAGAAAAGAGAAGCTGTTCTTTACCTGTAAGGAAAACCTAGACCAAATAAGTTTTGCATTATTGGATTATAATCCTCCTTTCAGTTAAAAGGAAATTCCAGCACAAGAATAAATCCACTATGACATAAAAACGCATTTCTTTGTGCTCAGGAGGTCAAGTGACAGAACCACCATATGATTTTAAGAGAAGATACAGGATAACCAAGAAATCTCCTCTCCAAAGATTTGACAGGTTATTAAATAGATCAAAACTGACCCAACTTAATGGACAGATACAGGCTTAATCCTTACAGATTAATAGCAGAATTTAGTAATTCAATATCCTACACAGTTATTACATGTCTTAGAATTTACCATTACAAAGTATGACCTTTCCTTATAACCACCATCGTAGGATCGGACATTAGCAAGTTCTAGCACTTGAGATTCACTCTACTGACGGACCTAAGATCACCTACAAATGCAATTAGTAGTAGGTTTAAATCCAACCCTCCTCCCACCAACCAACCAAAACTCTCCAATTACTTTACTATTTCTCATGAGCTGCAGCTAAAATCTGTCATTATTCCCTTTAAACATCAACACTGATTTCCAATACATTAGTTTCGTTCAAAGGAAAGTGCAGTAAAAATGAGGCAGATTAGTAGTATGGAGAATAGATCTGGAGTAAGCACAGAGTTGTGTTCAGTGTTAACCTGATACAAGCACAACACAACAGTGAAGACTCAAGTGCTGACCAGTTAAGTACTGCTGCAGCATCCTATGTAGCACAGAGGAATTACTATGCAGGGTCAACTGGAGCGAGTCACAAAAGCATCTTGGCATTAAAACTAAAGAATAATAAGATGACAAGCAATCTATTCTAAAACTGAGGATTAAAGTCAATTAGGAGTTATTTTTCACAGAAAGCATGGAGCAGAAACAGTGCTGTGCTACAGAAAATATAAATCATACATATGAAAAGAGAGCAGAAAACATAGCTAGAGGCTTACACATTCTGCATAATGTGCATGAAATTTTAATAGCTCTTTGATCTTCATTTTCAGAAATAGCTCTGCTTGTCAGAAGCTACCCACCCAAAAATGTTCAATTCATAGTTACTACTGACCCTCGAGCTTCTAGTAAGAAAAGGTCTCATTTTCACATTCCAGAGGGCTAGAAAAGTCTTATTTACATGGATGCAGCCATCTCTCACTTGGTTTGATTCAGCAAGAGCTTATGCAAGAAGCGTAAGAGAGAATACCAGAATCATACAGTCCCTTTCCTTTATCCAAGGTTCAGCATCAAGCTCCACACCCAGGAAAAGAGAAAAGGAAACTAATTACTGTGCAACTGATTGATGAGATAAAACAGCTGCAATGCTTTGAATACACTATACAGCAGGCATAGGCAAACGAATGAAGTAACTTCAGAGATGCACATATGGACAGTTCACATATGACAGAACATTGGCTGGCAACAAGGTTTGGATTAGACGTCTGCAGCAACCCTTTTCGTGTTTGTAATGCTCCCTTAGGAATTTATATGAATTGGATGGCAAAGAAAGCTCAACATCATTTTCAACACAGTGCTAGTACCAGCTATTACACTGGCCAGCTGTAAAATCCCAACTCTGGCATGTGGGTTCACTGGAGTTTAAGTGTGGCCAAACACAGTACTATCTGACAGTGGGATGAAACCTTGTAGTAAAAACCCTTGGATATGGTTAAATGCTGGTTTAAATCAAATGTAATAAAATTCACACCCAGAAACACATCTGCGCTCAACTTTAGGCATGCAATAGTTCCACATATGTCAGCGGGACTATTCATATATATTTATATATATCTATATATAATTATATAGCTTAAAGAGGATGGGGACCAAAGCATTTTGCAAGAGCAACTCCTCAAGTCAAGTTAAACACAACAGCCTGGGTTACTTTGCAGGATTCTGGGTGAATCAAATATTGCTCAATTAAAATGGAAGGAAATCAAACAGAAAACCAGGTAAAGCTAATGGCACAACACACACAGAGCACAACAAACAGAAAACTTTCTTACACAAGCCTTTCATTAGAAAGGGCACAAGTTAAATAAGAGACAGATATTAAAGTGTTCTGTTCCAGCTGTGTAATTTAACATGAATATTGAGGTCTTATTACTCCTGAAAACGGGTGAGAAAAGACAGAACCATTTATTAGGAGTGGTTCGGTGTTTAAAACTGAAAGCAAAACACAACTAACCACCACAAAGAAGGAAAAAGGTTTAATGAAGGTTTAACACCAGCCACAAACATGCCAGAAACTCCACCATAATCTACCTTAAACAAAACATGCACAGGTTACCATTTACAACTAAAGAAAAGTAGCGTTCTAAGAGTCAAAATTCATCATTTTGAAAATGATGCTCTAAAGCAGCCAGAGATTCAAGTCAGCATGTGAAATCTCCATCCAAGGATTCATTTTGTTAGGTCAAATACACAAACTGTCATTTCTCAGGAACATATGGATAAGGGAAGAAAAAGGTGATGAAGGTTCTAGTTTATACAGGGTCACAGTTTCGCAAGTAATCAGTTAATATTGCTTGGTTACTTTGCTAGACTTGAGCAAATCCCCCTTTTCCCCTCCCCAAAATCCAAGCATTCATTAGAATGAAGGGCTCCGTGTATTTGCACCTCCCTCATTATTAAAAGAGAATCAATATTAGAGGGGGAAAAAAACAATGGCAGAGTTGCAACTTGTTCAGAGTTATATAACCCTGAACTACAGCTGGACATGGGGACTCATCACACTAAGTGTTAATATTACAGGAGAATGAAATGAATCATGATATTTGGGGTGTTTCTTAAAGTTTTTTTTCTCCAGGCATCATGTTGTTATGTGAGCATCTATTAAAGTATATACTAACACCCATCAAGCACTGTGGATCCAAGTTTGAAAATACACAGCATTCACACTTCAGTTTTTAAGCCAATCTCAGTTTTTGCAGACTGGATTCACTTCTGAAGTTGCCAATGCTATCTGAGGGTAACTAACTGTGATAGAAATATAAACCCAAGACACTCAGTCTGCGGTTTGTACTAATCTTGACACTCTTTGGAGGAAGAAGGGTTTCCTCCCCCTTTATACTTTATAATCTTTCATATAACTTGAGTCACTATGGGAAGGAGCGGATGGTTTGATGCAATGGAGAAGGAGAGGGAAAAAAAGAGACATAATTCTTCATTATTTCCTTTATGTATCTCCCCTTCTCATTCCTTAGACAAATTAGTGGGGTAACACATGGTTTCATTATGAAAAACCATAAAACAAAAGGTGTTATGCCATGACTTGAAAGAAAACACTATCTATACAGTGTACTCCAATCATTTAAAGTGGATTGTCTAGTCCTTCGTTTTATAGCTTCACTGATCATCACAGATTTAGGTCCACGGAGACATAAGATGCAGTGTGCATGTTTATATGAATATACATTCATATATATATACTATATATATAGTACGCCATTCATTAGTCAGTTAACCAGTACAGAGAAGGTAATTCTTCCCTTCACCACACAAATCTCTGGTCCAAGACAAGAAGATGAAGTATTTTGTAGCTGTTATTTCCCTAGAATATAAGCTAGAGCAGCCTGAGGTCTACTGGAGGACAAGCGGCTGCATCTCAGTCCAGAAGGCACAAATACATCATTTGTCAAGAATAACATAATTAAGAAATTAGTCTTTGAATTTATATATTCAAAAATATGGAACCGGGGCCCTTCCTCTTCTATAGCATCATGCAGAAGTGTTAGGTTGTTGCAGTTAATCAATTTGGTGCCTCAACTCCCTCAAAATGGGAATAAGCAGGAAGTAGAACGGGATCTGTAGCAGGAACTAAATAACAGCAGTTATACTTTTGATAGGCCATCACAAAAACTCTGTTTAATACCATGTTAGCTGCTATTTTTAAAATGGGAAATGAGGTTAAGAATGGTTTGAAGTCATATCAGCCCTGACTAAGGCTGTCACATTGAAACAGGATGCCATGGATTCGGTAAGAGACATTACTAGACAGAAGTCATCTGCCTTCCAATACACACTTTCCCACTTTAAGAAAACATACCCCCTGGAGGCCACTGGAAATGGAAGATGACAAGCTTTTATAACTGATGCTTAGAAACTACTCAGGTTAAGATAAATGCTACTTCCTTTCCAAAAAAACAAAGGGAGAAAAGGTTTGGTTTGGAGTAGTTCTATCAAGGAAAGGTTATATGAAATCAAGTCTGCTGTAACTATTCAATCACTGGAACATATCCAAACAAGAGGAAAACAATTGGCACGATAAAACTGGCATTTGTAACTGTGATTCATGTCTATAATGGCAGGATAACCAGCAAAGGGACGCTTGTTAGTGAAGTGCGTCGCCAGCCCACGCCTCTTACCTGTCATTGTACACTGGTAGTGAGAAACCACTGTTGGGGTGAAGGCTAAAAAAGAAAAAATTAGGGAAAGCAAACTGAATAAAACAAATGTGGGTACAGATATTTCGTGTGTCAATATTTCTACATAGATACTGTGCGTGTACCATGAAAGCACAGGGTGTGTAAGTAAGCTGGCACGTTCTATTAGAAAAAAAAGAAGTCATTAAAAAAAAAATCACACACAAGGGTGGAAATTCACGTGAGGGGAACAGATTTATTGCCTAGATAAGCCTAAAAGAGCAGACTGGTACATTTTCTACCTAATACAGATCTGACTCTCATGTTTGGCAGTATTAATGTTAGGTATTTTTATCTCTTCTTGCCATTAAAAAGGAAATAGTTTGGCTACACTTAGGTGTGGTGCGCATATTAAAATAACAGTCTAACTCCTGGAAAGTAACAGCTAGACATCTCTCTCTCTCCCATGGCCTGCACTGCCGTCTCTAAAGAGCTCTTTCTTCCCCTTACTGGTTTTTGCCATTGACAAATGGGAGGGATAGGTATGATTAAAGCTAGAAACAAGAAATTCAGGCAGGAAAACCAAACCTTGTAATTTCCAAGCTTTTCGTTGTTCTTCTTTGGCAATTTGTTCCATGTCTTTGTCGTATATGTAATCTTGACACATAAAGCAGTATATACCCCCATACAAAAGGTCTATGGCTGCAAAACAGAAGGGAAGTTGGGGAGGGAGGAAAAAAAGATGTGAGTTTATAATCTAGAAGACATTTTAAAGCAGGTTTCCAAGTCAGGCACTTTCTTCTCAGTAGTTCACAAAGAGTAAAATCTGTACCTTCGAATCTGAAGGATAGAGAAAAAAGATACATTAAAAACCTGATTTCTTCTCCAGTTATAGTATTAGTTATTCAACTGCTTCTGGTACAGCAAGAAAACTGTGCAAGACAAATCATTCACTGCCTTCAAGTTGGTTGTAACTCACAATATACCTCTCTGTCATGGTTTAAGCCTCTCAGCCACTCAGTTTTCTCGCTCGCTCGCTCACTCTCCCCTCTGCTCCCAGAGGGACGGGAAGGAGAATCGAAAGAATGCAACTCCCACCGGTTGAGATAAGAACAGTTTAGTAACTAAGGTATAACACAAACCACTATTGCTATCACCAATAATAATAATGACAAGGGAAATACAAGGGAAGAGAGTACAAACGCTCACCACCGATACCAGCCTGACCAAGCAGTGCACCCCGTCTCCCTGGGTCTCTACCAGCTGTTTTTACATCCTGGGCATGATGCGCTGTGGTATGGAATAACCTCTCTGGTCAGTTTGGGTCAGGTGTCCTGTCTCTGCTTCCTCCCGGCTTCCCCTCCTCCCTGGCAGAGCATGAGGCTCAGAAAGTCCTCGGTCAGACCAAAACATTACCCAGCAGTAACTGGAAACACTGGTGTTATCAGATGCTAGTTCCCAGGCCGAAAGTCAAAAACACAGCACTGCACCAGCTACCAAGGAGAAAAATGACTGCTGCTGCTGAACCCACGACACTCTCGAAGATGTAAGTAACCAAAAGGCATAATTACAATGACTGACTACAACATGTGCAGAACTGATAGCGTAAGACTTGATACGTAAGTTTGAATTGTCTTTTTATAAGACCTCAGTAATTCCTATTCAAAGCCATTAAAATAATTAGAAAGCACCTACATAAAACCCAAATGAAGGCTTGTATAGAAGACAGAGCTGAAAACTCAAAGATGCTTGTGCAGGGGAATGTTTTTCCAGAGTACCTCATTCCACAGGTTACATGGCTCACTCTTGTTTCACACACCCTATCAGAATGGACATAAGAATTTTGTCCATTGTTCAAAGTAGTTTTCTTACACAACCCTAAAGGAACGAAAGCCAAGAAATTAAATGGATCAGCTAACTAGGAAATATTTTGCTTCAATATATACTGAGGAAGAAGGAAGTGCAAACTACTCATAGCAAATTGCTGATTTTTCAGTAATTATTTCCACATCAGAGAGATATGGAAAAAAGCCACAAAGTAAAATAAAACCAATTCAGTGGGCACTAACAAATTCTCAGCCAGCTACTAAAACACACTCGGCATCTAGCAGCCAACTGAGAAACACATCACCATTCCCCCTCAAGAGTATAGCCCCATTTATTTCCAAATTCCTTTTATTTCCGAGATAAACAGCATTATTAAAATAATCTCTCCACAGTGGAAACTTGTATTAAACAAAAGAAACCATTACCACATTAGGTGGCCTGCAAGAAACAGCACTGAATTGCTTTGAAGTCATAAGCAAGCCAAACCACATGCCACACAGCTGGAATTTTGCTGTTGGGTCTCACTAGGCAAACAAAGGTGAAGGCTTTGTGCTCCCCCATTAGTGGTCCAGTGCTTGTGGTAAGGTTTCTTTCTGACCATGTTTTGCCCATCCTTCACAGCCTCTTAAACCCCTCTCAGTTTCCTACTGCTCTCCTTCAGTCCTGTGTGCCTTTGTTTTTCCTCTTCCTCCTCTTTCTAAATCACCTTTTCAATGATTATATCAAGTCATTACAGAACAACCACTGTACTCAACTTCGCAGAATGTCTGATAGCTTGCTTATGTGCCTCATTCTTTTGTTCTGTCTATCTGGACCACCATCGGTTTTCGGAAGAGGATAAGGACTGTCAAGTGTTACCCGGTGTAATGTCCAAACACTGCAGTTTCCACCCTGATGCTCAGAATTCTGCTCCTTTAGCAGAATATTACAGAAAGGGATAACAACCTTGGCTGCAGTGGAGATCAGCAACAGAACACTATGCAAGTGCACGTGTGTGTGGGGGATATCAAGCTACGTAGTTTGAGAGTTACATCGCTATTTACTCCATTATCTGCTGCACTACCAGTTACACACAGTTTTCAACAAAGAATAACTGCTGGAAATCCAAAATATTGGTCTCAAGAAACAGAAGTCTAATATTGTCTCCCATATATTCTTTTAAAAGATGCCACAAACAGCCCCCTCCCCTCCAAACAGAACAGGGCTGGCTGAATGTTAAATATATAAGACTCTGTGAGTGCTAATACTTTCAATCTACCATAAGAAAGGGTAGGTGTACACTGTGCTCAGAGGATTCCTTCTCAGCTTTCTGCATTTCCATGCACGAATGATGAAGTATAGCTGTCAAGATCAAAACCAACAAGAGACCACCCTACACAAACCACTTGTGCAGAGCAGAATGAATTTCTGATATAAAGAACCAGAAAGTCTAACACAAACACTGGTGGAGTAAGAGCTGTAATTGTCCACAGCCTGATTAAGGACTCTTGAGCAAATGTCCTCCTTCCAGCATACTTAAGTGAACAATAGAGTTGTATATATGCCAATGCTTTCAATGTCATTAAAAAGACTGCAATAGGTTTTGGACAAATTACCTCAAGCACCAGTGACAAGGCAGCTGTACAGGCCTGGTTACAGCACAAAGGAAAGGCCGGAGTTTCTCATGACAGCCAAAACACGGCTGCTCAATTTCAGGATCCTAGTAAAGTGTGTAAGTTTATTGTTTCCAATCAGTATAAATTGAGTCTTTCCCTTGAAATATACTTTAATTTTCTTATTCTGGTCATGTTGAGGTGAAAAAGGATGTTTTCTTTAGGGCAAAGTGCAAAATATTCACTACCAAGTCACTGTGGTGAGCACCATGTACACGGAGCCAGTCCACAGGGCCTGGTGGGTGCTGAGCAGAGGGTCCCCAGTGAAGGGACCACAGAAGGGACAGTCTTACTGACAGATACTCTCTCAAAGTGAGCAACTCGTTACAACTAGCAGAAACTACACCACACCGAAAGGACAAAGTCCATCTAAACCAACACCTCATTTGTTATCAACAGGTTAAAATATTTTGGTTTGTTAAAACAAAATTGCTGTGAAGCTCTACTCCGAACTGAGACACCTGACCAGAGAATTCAGTACAAACCACTATGACAATAAAGGATGAGAATGCACATAGAACAAAATCTCATCTGTACTAGGATTTGGGATCACAAACCTAACAGGAACGGGCCTCAAATTCACAGGAAGTTTGCTTTTACATTTTCTATGCTGACAATCCTGATCTTCCAAGTCAGATCTCCTCATACCTCTTCATACACAGAATTCAAAGCAGCTGCAACACAAGAGAGAAAATCAAAAGACACCTTGATATTCATTTAAAAATACAGCTATCAGCCTATGGAGAAACAAGGTGGCATCACAGAAGCTCATGTGGGCATAATGAGAGCAACGTTATCTACTGGTGTAAGTGACAGTATGTTTGGAAAGACAACAGTTCAGGGGTGAAAGTTGAAATTCAGGCAGCAAAAGGTCTTCAAACTCTATCTGGGAGCCAAGGAAAATGTTTTATTTTAAGCCCAAGTGCTTTACTTTGCCAAATATAACCACTGACATCCTTGTGAAAACGTTAAGAGACCAAAGATGACGGGAACTTAACAACAACATGTAAGAAAGCAGGGAAATGTGCCACATCCAGCGCGTACATGTCTCATCCAGTTAAGAAACTTGCTATGTTTCAGTTAAGAAACACCCAGACGAACAGAACCCATGTTGCTCAGATGAAAAGGGGATACTTCACCATAATATATGACAGCCATCAGATATGACAGATCTGTGAATCATGTTTTGGTATCATCTTCTTTAGAACACCGAAGTAGAATGAAACATACAGCAACTCACAATTCAGGACAGTTTTTACCTGTATTGAAGTTAATTCCATTGTGAGTTTCTGTGACTCAATCTTGGCACGTTATCAACTTGAAAGCAACTCATTCTGTGCAAGTCACCTGCATTTATTCTACTTCTGTAATATGTCAGTAATTCTTTTTGCCAGTGTTTTAAGTAAGCATCCTAAACTAATTCATGTTCCCTGATTTCTCACCTTAAACATTAAATATTAAACCAGCTTAAGACAATAGCCTTAAGTTCACAAGAAGTGATTTGCTAAACTTCAGCTCTTCTCTTGTTCTTGTACCTGATGTATTAATACAACTATCCGATTGTTTTCCTCCTGTTTTCCTGGCATCTCGAACCTGCATCACAGCTCAGAATTCCTAAACTGATACTAAGGTCTACTGATAACAGTAAGAAAGTCTTTACAAAAAATACACCCCAAGAAACCCAAACCAACCAAAAGAGCCCCAAACACACCAGGCTCATCTGATACATCAACCAACACGTATATTGGATTTTGCCAGGAACTAGTGAGCAGACACGTTAAAGGGTATTCATTCTTCTCTCTCATCCTCTCAGTCTCTATCAAGGTGACAACAGTCTTATCAGCATTCCTAGTCACAAGTTTTTAAGGGAAAATAAAAGGAGGTACAGAAAGAAAAAATGGGAAGAAAAAAAGGAAGAAAAAGCAAGGCTGATCCCTCTAAACGCTGTCCAGCCTACCTTCCACTGAAACCACTGAGAACTGCATGCACGTCGTTTCAGAGGGGAAGAAAACAAAACCGAAACAAACCGAACACAAGCCAAACTTCCTTTTGTTGCCAAAACTGAAGCATCAAATACCCACCCTTCTAATGCATATTACATCAGTGGCCACAGTTCAGCAATACCTAAGAGAAAGGGTATTTTCTTCTAACACTTGAGATAAAACTGTTCTACTCTATGTACTTCTTTTTCCATTTTTAAACCAGCAGCCAACAGATAAGAAGTGTTTTTGTGGGTTGTGCTCTAAAGTCTCCAAGATACCCACTGACCCCATCCAGACTTGGAATTCAGAGGAACCATGGTTTGTCCAAACACTTTATGTTCATTTATTATGGGCAGAATATTAGCTCCAGCTCTCAGACCTCATTCAGAAATACATGTATCATATACACACACACTACTTACTACGTGTGCACACATCCGGTATACTCCAGGGCATGCCTATACTCCGGTTACCCTTTGCTTCCTATTATGTTTTGCCTTTTGTTAAGTATTGTCCCTGCCCTTCTCTGACCCTACAACCTTCAAGAGCTTCCCTGGTTGCAGCAAACCTTTGACAACTGAAAGGAGTGAAATCCTCCTGCCTAAGGCACCTTCTCTTGATAGTACAAAATATTATTCAGGTTTAAAGAAGAAAAGCTGTTAACTACCCCCTATTTAATCCTGCTGGGGTTTTGTTTCAGGTTGTTTTCTGGTTTGGGTCTTTCTTCCCCAGAAATTTGGGGGCAGGATCCCCAAATCACAGACACCAAGTTTTGTGCTGCTCCATATGATATGATGCAAACTGCTTATACTCATCTGCATATTCTCATCTCATCAACAGTGGAGACTTACCTCAAAACACTATTTGCAATAAGAGCAGTAGTAAGATCCAGAACTGCAAAGAAGTTACTAGTTGAGTCTGAGGCAAGAAGAGCTGGCAATGAGCAGGTAAATGTACAGGAGGTTGGCTTGCTGAGAGCTAAGAGTATTCCAGACATACAGAGAACTCTTCAGGAGTCATTTCTGATACCAAGAGGAGCTCACAACTATCTGCATTTACCAGAGCAGCTCTAGCAGCAAACAGTGGTGATGAACAAATACCAGCTGCCTTCTTACCATACCGGTCTGGCTCCAAGTTCAAGCTAAGCTGTAGGAATGCACATCGTGAAACAAATGAGAATTTGCCTGCAATACTTTGCACACCACATCTTAGAACAGCAGGTATTTTTAAAGGCTACGAGGAATGACTGACGTGTATATCCTAAATGCTTTCCTCCTCCTCTGCCTCCAATCAATGATCCTCTGGTTGCCATCATGAGGATATTATTTCTTGCAGTACAAAGAGTTTGTTTCTGTTTGTTTCAGTAGCACCAGCTACTAAGAAAGAGAAAAATGACTGCTACTGCTGAACCCAGGATAAGTTGCTATTATCAAATTTCATCTCATTTTTCCTCTTGCACTCAATGGGGTTATTTAATTCTTATCACAGGACTACCTAGTCCGCCCCAGTATAAGCAATACCTCTGAACCTTGTGCCTGTCATAAGCTTCATACAGACATAACTCCTTCCCTTCAAGTATTAGAAAGTATTTTTACACAGATCTGCTCTGAGCAATCCTAGGATATACCCACGGGTGCTTACAACTGAATTTTTCATGTATTTGGTGGAGATAAAGGATGCCCGCACAAGTAAAAGAACAGCACTGAAACAGAATGGGAAAAGGCTAGCTTGAACAGTCCCAACTCTTCAAAGTCCTGGAAAGGTCATGCTTATTACCTCTTCCTAAAGCATATCTCACCTGTATAAAGATATTTCATTGCATTAAGGATTCCCAACCCAGTAGAAATATCAACCTCTTGCAGTGATCAACTAACAGAGACTGTGCAATGCAGTGATTAAAAATAGCAGCTCATATAGCTGGATCATCACCTACCTGTCACCCACATCAAAGAATACACTAAAAGTATAGCATTATTAATAGACAATGAATAGGCAAGCAGATGCAAGAGCATGGGTATTTCTGTGAGCTCAGAGTGTGTCTATCGCTCAGGGGAGCAGAGAGGACAAGAGATGTCTTTTAAAACCACACTGAACTCTGATCCTGAAGCCCCTTGAAACAGAGCCAGTTAGCTGCAAAACCATCACTTCCAGTGCTCAGACAGCTGTTAGAGCTGAAATCAATGATATTTCTTCGAGCTGTGATTAAGTGTGCAGTTCCTGCTGGTCTCCATGGAGACCGATGTTGGCTCAGCAAAAAGTCACCAAGTGTTTTAAAATAATCCCTGTCCGTTTTGAAATCTCAAAGCACTTCACTTGGTTTTGCCTATCAGATGTTACTTCCCCCCTCCAATGAAAACTGCAGCAGTAAAAGCAACCCAAAGCACTAGACAAAGCCACCAAGATATTTTTACAGCTCATTTCACATTCAGCTGGAAATTAAACACCAAAACATACATTAAAAATACAGAGGAAAGGAATCTCCAAAACTAGAAGTCAAGCAGGCAGTTGTACAATCTTCATATTACATGGATTTCTGCAGAGTACACTATATTTAGCTGCAAAAGAATCCTTTTGGGGATGATACAAGACTTTATTCTGTGCGTCAATGGGTATAATTAACTTCTGCCCTTTTTATCTAAAGGCTATTCCTTTTGGGAAGTACCTTATCTGACATGTTCTTAATTGTCTAGTACCATGGCAATAACTACAACGGTCTTTAAACAAGAGAGCATCTTCAAAGAACCTCCCTCCTCCATCCAGGGTGGTTTTCTCCTTTAAGGAAACAGAAGATATTTCACTACAACAGACACCTTGCACAAAAATTAACTTCAAGAATTGAGGCTTCCTAAATACATAAACAGCAACTCACAACATGTGCAACTGTAAAGCTCTTTAAAAAGGTTCTCCATCAATATGGCACATTTAGTGGTAAAAATATTACAGTGCTTATACAGTACCCAGAGAGAAACAGGCAAATACTGTTTATGGCGTCAATTTTTACATCTTAAACCTGGCCATAAGCTTAGAGTGGAACAAAAGGGGGTTTAATACACCTTTATATACACTTCACTGGAAATCCTTTGACAGACTTTACCTAGAATAATTTGTACTTCTGCATTTGAAAAGGTTCCTAAGTAACTTCACCTAATGAATTGATTTCAAAAGCTCCTTGAGATTACACCCTGTAAAAGCCAATCAAACATGGTCACACAGGGTTGGTTTGGGGTTTTTTATTGTTCAAAGAACAGCTGAGGTTGGCAGAGGTATCTGGAGCTCACCTTGTCCAAGCCTCCTGCTCAAGCACTTAGAGCAGGTTGCCCAGGACCACATCCAGAGAGCTTCTGAATATATGGTTTTGAATTAAGGTGTTTCTTTATTACTTCAGTTATTAACCCCACTGGAAACAAGAAGACAGAAATAAATCCCTCACAACCCTCTTTCCCTCCTCTCCCCCCAAAAAAACCCCAAGCATAAAACAAACCCACCCACAAAAAATGGCACAGATTTGATTGTGACTTGATTATTCTTCTTTGTGATAGGAATGATGGCTTTTACCTCAGCAAGAACAAGAAAGTGAACACAGCCTCCTGAAATAAAGTTCTCTGAAATAAACAGTTCAAGGCACTAAACCCACCAGTTTTCACACTTGGGGGGGGGGGAAAAAACCACCCAATTTTATTCTTTTTCCCTATATATGACATTAATTCATAAATACTAAACAGTAATAACTCACATTTATCTTGTGAACTAAAACTTATCTTTGATTAAGTGAAAGCTTAAGCACCAAGTTGAAAATAATACCACCAAACCAACGCAAAACACAAACAAAATTGATCTCTGTCTACAAGAAAATATAGACTCATAGAATGGGTTGGGCTGGAAAGGACCTTAAGACCATCCCAGTTCCAACCCCCTGCCGTATCACCTTACTGGCCTGGAAGTGACAGGGATAACAGGGCAAGTTAAAAGCACCAGGATGACAGCTTACCTAAATTGTGTCGCTTTGTCTTTGCGTGCTCGTGAATATGTTTCTTTGTAAAACAGCCAAAGAAGACACAGTAGAGGCAAGAGTGGAGTCTGTTCAGGTGGGCACCACACATATGACAAATGCACGATTTTGCCTGAAATAACAAAACAGAGACAGAGTATGAGTGACAGAAACAGATCTCCAGGTCCATCTGAACAGAGGGACATACATCTAACTGCTTGCCTTCCCTTCTGAATGCTGCAAACCTGCAGGGAAACAGGTCCTGCCCCATGTGACAAACCCACCAATGAGATGTATTAACAGAGAAAGCTCTTTCATTTGTCCAATATATTTATTTCCAAGTCTTGATAGGGAACAGGTCTCATCTCAGAGCAGACAACAGTCAACCCATTTACAATTCTCAACCTGTAGCTTAACGGAACACTTCAAGCAGGATAAGCAGGCAGTGCTAAAAACACACTATCCTACCATTCCCTCACTCCACCTTTTCGGTTCCCTATCAACCACGCACTAGCAGAATGACCTGCACAGCCAGGTCTGGATGCCTTTGGTCTTGTTCAGTTCTTCATCCAAATCTACTTACCCCCTACTTACAGTCTCTACCTCGAAGCAATGGGCTTTGCTGCTCAACAACCCCTTTGCTGAGCTGGTTCAACTTGCTAACCTGGAAGTTGAAGCTAGACTAAAACTAATCTTCGGTCAGGTTAACAGATTTGAGAGGGTGAGTAGACTTGGATGAACATCAGAGCTCAGCAAAAGCGGATGCCTGGCAAGGAGGTCAAAAGGTGAAGAGGCAGGAATTCTGGGTGGTGGGACCACAACAAGAATTGCACCAAGCTCCTTAAGCCACTCAAAAGCTATCATATAACTTGAACATTAAAATGGTTGTTGGTATTCAGCATTTTATTTCCCTGCTGGGAGATTCTGCCAGATTCATTCATTAGATTTCTCTTTACCAGTCCATAAGCAGTGGTGCAACATCGACTCCACACCAGAGTTACAAGAAGTCATTTTTGCCAGTCTCAGCCTAGCTTTGAACCAAGTGTGGAAAGTGATGTGCTGTTCCCCAGAGCAACCCCAAATGGGGAGGTATGTGATGAAAGCTACCAAGATTCACTGGAAATGAGTGTATAAGCCTGACATGATGGTTTGCATTCCTAAGGTAACAACACATCTTAACAAGTAGGACTGGAGAAAGAAACAAGCAATTAGAAGGCTAAACAGACCTTTTGACTCTCAATCACAGTTGAAGCACTCGAAGCCAACACCACCCAAAACCTTCTGTTAGCATTAAACCCAGGTACTGCAATGAATCTTTAAAAAAAGTATAAGCCTAGCAAAAGACCTGAGGGTTTGAGGGATAAACCTCCTGCCCCACAACAACAATTCGGGCCCAATACCGTCCGATTGGAAGATATAGACAGTAGGAGTTCGTCACAGTAAATTAAGAGTAACTGAAGAGTTTCTCACAGTAAATTAAGAGTAACTGAACTTGTTAATAGCTCAGAGCTACAGAGATCCCTTACAGAGTCATCTTACAGCCTCACCTGAAAACACCATTCCTTGACAATACAGAAGCACCTTTTTTCTTCATATTACAATAAGAATTGGAATTAGTAAACCACTAAGCTATCGCCTAACCCAGGCAGCACAGCCCCTCAAAACTAACCCCTAAAGTTCTTCTATTTACCCAGTCTATCAGAACTTAAAACCAGAGCTGAATAAAGGATGCATGAGCCTGCTCCTCTAGTCTGGCATTCCTCTTTCAGAACACTCACGGCTGTTAAAAGAATCAAAGCAGCTTTGCAATATGCTGCACTGTGTCATTTATTTCCAAGCTTCTACAAATTAAGCCTCAAATCCCGGATCTCACATGCTGTGTGTGTGTGCGTTCAAAGTTCTCCCCAAGTTCTGTTAGATGAAAATAGACGGCTTGAATCAAACTCCACACACCTACAGAAGGCAATATTTTAAAGCAGGACCAAAAAAAACATATTCCCCACCACCAGCACAATTTCCATCTTTAGAAAAAACACAGCAGAACTGTCAAACTGGTGCCTAACGGTCGCTCTTTGGCTGCAAAAGCTAAATAGGATCGGCCTATCTGTTAAGATTGCTGCTATGACAACTCCTCGAGCAGCAGCTATTTTACTGAGCCAGCTAAAAATATACCTTTTAGCATTAGATGTATTGTAAACAGATAACAAGTATGTGAAAAAAAAACCAATCACTTTAGGCTAAAAGGCAGAAAAGTCATACCTAACAGAGTTTCGATTTCAATGAAGATTAAGAGAAATGGAACAATGGAAAAAGAAAACTTAGCGGGCAAGTTAAAGAGGAGTTCAACCGCTTCTTTAAAGGAAGCGATTTTGTTCATAATCCTCTATTTGCTCAGTGGAGCTCAAGATGGTTTTTCTAAAATTGTAAGAAAACAAGGTTAAAAGACAACAGAGTGAGGGAAGAAATCAATATCCAAACCCATAGTGGATGTTCTTAACTGGATTAGCTGTCTCCTTTTCATCTGCCTGTGCTTTTAAACAATTTGCTAAGTTAAAACAAAGCTGCCACCCTTCCACCCCCCCCCCCAAATAATCAAATCACTTTGTTTCGTAATACTCCCACCCCTGCTCCCATCTCTTGAGGCTACAGTCCAAGATGAAACAGAATCCTGCAAATGAGTAATCAAAAATCAGCCTGATCCAGAAAGGCTTTAAAACGCAACTCAAGTTTTGCAAAAAGCAAGTTAGGTCTTGCTTATGGTCTAGATGCTTTAGGAAACCAAAGAGCATTTTGGCTGCAGAATCAACCTGTCACTTCTTTTCTCTGGTACGGCCCTCCTAGACAAAAGAACACCCCTTCCTTATCCTAAGGTGTAAGTGTGGACTCTTCTCCTTCCTCCACACCCTCTACCACTATTATCCTACTCCCTGCTTGCTCTTCTCCTTTATTGTTCTGTCCCTCAACTATTCCACTCTCCATCTTTACCCTTATTCTCTCTCCCCACACTCAGTTCCTTTTATCCCCAGCCAGTCCCTCCCCCTTAATTCTGCCCTGATACCCTAACAAACTGCACACAGGATCCAGTAGAGGCTCCAAGTGTTTTCTTTATGGAACACTATAACTATTTTTATCAATGACAGAAAACTGGAAAGAATGATCTTGCACAGTACGAACAGTAACTAACATGCCTGTCTGTGCTGCAGGAGTGAGATGTCCAGCCAATACCTAAATGGGGCCTACAAGAAGCCTGGAAAGGGACTTTTGACAAGGGCCTGTAGTGACAGGACATGGGGGAATGGCTTTAACCTGCCAGAGGGGAGACTGAGATGAGCTCTTAGGCACAAGCTCTTCCCTGTGAGGGTGCTGAGGTGCTGGCACAGGGTGTTGAGGCGCTGGCACAGGGTGCCCAGAGAAACTCTGGCTGCCCCATCCCTGGCAGTGTTCAAGGCCAGACTTGACTTGCACAAAGTATTAAGAGATAAACAAATGCATCCTTCAAGCTCCATCCCCTTTTCCTGGTGATGCTTCCACAGACTGGTGGAAGAGGCAAGTAGGAGAAAGTAACAGATGAGGGTCCACTTGCCTGGAGCCTCAGGAACCTGTGACAGCTCCTGGAATAGACCTCTGCTTTCTTGAACAATTAATCCCTTACAGACACATGAAGAGACCAATTTAAGTTTGCACCATTCACTAGTTTAAGAGCAGAACAGGGGAAAACAAACAAACCAAACCCCAGAGAAAAATGTCAGATAAGACAAGATGTGCAAATGCCCTCCCTGGGCCACACAGATCAAGACATTTAAGGGAAATTTAAACATTTCCTCACATACTCAGAGTTCCCTAAATAGTCTTAATATGCACAGTTTAGCTACAGTCAGTCCTCTCTGTCCATTTTTGCCTCTGCTATTCCCTTTGGATGTCCACACTACGGCCTGGGCACAGACTTGTTTTTATCCTTATCCATCCATGCTGCAAACAACTCTTGTCCAAGTGTAACACAGACACAGCAGCTCACACAAAGTAACAAACAGCATGCTTCCCTTCACCTATTGTTCAAAGGAAAATAGGACAGATAATCACAAAAGGTCATACAACTGACCACTGTTTCTTTCCTTGCTGAAGATGGAGACCCTATGGCTATTCCAATAGCAGCATTTCTTCTGCCTTGTGGGAGGAAAAAGCCAATATTAAACCACAGCTGACAAGATTTACTACTCTCAAGTACTCTTTGCACAACAAGAGTAACAAATTTACGTCAAATTTGCCTTATGACATTTCTACCCCTTCTTAGTCTCCATTAACTTCAAGATTCATTGGTGCCACAGACTCACCATCCGTTAGCAGAGTGGCTGGGATACTGCATATATTTAAATACTTGAAACTTCAGAGCCCTGTTCTTAGGTATCAAGAAGTAAGAAATGGGAATTGATTCCACAGTTCCCAGTGGTATAGCGTATACATCACTCCTCCACATGCTGATAGGATGATTCAGAGTTGCTCTGAGTCAGTGCACATTTCTGACACATCAGCTTTAAAGAAATTGAAAGATCAACTTTAGTATTTTGCACTTACTTCCTGCAACCAAGTTTTAATTATGAGCTTGTCTAATTACAAGTGTCAGTTATTTGTTAAAAAGAATGTGATCCACAGTGTAAATCGTGGTTCCAGCTCCACTGCTAGTAAAGTTCTTATTAAGATGAGGAAAACTGTACTAGTTACAAGATTTGGTGGTTTGGGAAGTGTTCAGAAAGTCAACTTAGAAAGAAAAAAGCCAAGTACAGGTAACTTCTTAAACTGGGTTATTCTAAATAAATACCTATAGTCTAATAAATACCTCAAGGGGCTTACATGAAATCTGGGGATGGACTTCTCCTGGTGCATGTAGGGACAGGACAAGGGGAATGGCTTTAACCTGCCAGGGGGGAGACGGAGATGAGCTCTTAGGCAGAAGCTCTTCCCTGTGAGGGTGCTGAGGCACCGGCACAGGGTGCCCATAGGAGCTGTGGCTGCCCCATCCCTGGCAGTGTTCAAGGCCAGGTTGGACAGAGGGGCTTGGAGCACCCTGCTCTAGTAGAAGATGTCCCTGCCCATGGCAGGGGGTTGGCGCTGGATGAGCTTTAAGGTCCCTTCCAACCATTCTGTGATTCTGTGATATGTTTTAGCCAGCAGCAGAAAAAGACAGTTTTCAGCTCTGTTCAACAGCAAACATTAAACCTAAGGTCCTTGCTCTGCACCAGTGTATTTGCTGGCTCCCATATTACCATCAGGTGCAGCAAAAAAGATGTCCACACAGCTTTCCTCACCTGTGAACAGAATGTTTGGCTCAAACTACCTAAGCACAAGTTTGAAACAATGATATCACCATTTATAATTAAAGATGAAGTAGCCTAAGCTGTTAAATAACATCACAGTTCTCAAGCTGAGTGTAAATAAAAATATACCATTCTGAACATCTGAGCAGCCTCCTGTCCTTCTGTAGATTAGATTAAGCCCATGAATCCTACTTCTGCCTATAAGAGAAGAAACACTGTGAAAGAGGGAAAAATGGAAGTACTGAACATGTTACAGAAGATGCTAAAAGCAACTTGAGGCAACTTCTTTCCCTTCCAAACTGATCAAACTATTCCATCACCCCTTATTCACGATGCTGAATCCCAGTAAAAGCACAAGCTACCTGTCTTTTGATAAGGCAAAATAACATGTACATTAAGCTCACCTGGGAGAAATTCAGAATCAGAGAAAGAATGATTAAATATCTTCTGCAATTCCAAGTCTGAAGGTGATTCTCTCCTTGCTCCCTTTATCTTTTCAGGGTTCTTTTTCCCCCTCCTCTCTTCATGGAGGACACATTAGGAACCACACAAGAGAACCAGACTTGCAGGGTTTGAGGCCAATATCAGAGTATTTTGAATGATCTGCTGCTTAATTAATACTTTTTGGTCTAAGAGTTTCAAAAGCACATTAATCCTATTCCTTTTTCAGTTGTGTTTTTTGGTTTCAACAAATTATCTCTATTGCCTCAGCTGGAAATGACAAACCACTGCCAAGTGTTCTGATGCCAAAGGCTGACAAAGTCTGTGGGAGCTTATCCTAATTCATAAAGCAGCCTGAGCTACCTTCTGCAGGAGTGATGGTTTTTCGTAACAGCAACCCACAAGGCCAACTCACTAGGAACCAAAGCACAGTTGACTAGACCAGAATCCACATCCACAGAAGCAATAATGGTAGAATTGAGTTGAGATGAAGAAGGAAAAGGAAATAAAGAGACCACTTGTGTTGTTTCCAGTTCCTGAACAGGTCTTCTCGGGTGTGAAATTAACCACAAAAATTACTGTGGAAGCCTGACAGCATCTTGTCTCGTGCCTTTGGACATAGCAAGCAGTTAGTTTTATTCTCTGCTCAAACGGTGGGAAGATGACAAGACAGGTCCGTGCTTTCAAGAGGTAGCTGAACACCAGAAAAATGCTCGACACAGAAGAGCGTTGTTAGTAACAAAGAAAGAACATGGATCTAAAGACAAGGCAGAAAGAACACTGATCCAAAGACAAGGTACAAGAGGAACATGCAGGTAAACCCCTCAAGTTCATGGGGCACAGGATCTGTTTCATAGCACATGAGAAAAGAAGGCATCAGTAAAAGCATCTTCTACACACATGAGCTGGAAGCAACAACATACAGAAAGGACCACAAACATCTTCTGAAATAACACTATCCATTCTGAAGGATGAAACATCTCAATTAAGTTATCCCAAAGGCTTTCACTAAGCAGGTAATATCCCAGCTTCCACTGACTTAGGAATCCAGAGCATTCACTTTCCTTCTCCAAAGTGCACAAGGTGGGAGAGTACTAAGCAGTGCTAGAGCACAGTGAGTAGTTACACGAATTACTCATGTGCATGGCAGTACTGTCCCAGCCTTAGATTAGCTGGGACTAAATTAATTAATTAAATTCATTCCCTATCCCTGCTTAAAGAAAACATGGATAACTTTTCACTGAGCAGCAACTGGAAAAAGGTGCAGTATAAAATAAGGAGTCACTGATCTGAACTGAAATAAGCGTGTTTGAAATAGCTTTGAGTCCATTAGAAAAAGAAATGGAGAGCACAGAGGTTCCACATAAAAAGCCTTTAGAAAATGCTTCTATCCAGGTACTACAGTAGGGTTTTATGGCTCCACATGCCTTTCTGAACTGAGGGCATTAATTTAGACAACAGTGCTAAAGGCCGTTTTCCACTGTGTCCAAACATGCTACAGCTGCTCTGAGACCAGCAAAGGGGAGAGAGAATAATAGAAGCCACTGAAAGTTATCTCAGAAAAGCCAACCTTCCTTCCTCATCCACAAATACTGGATTAGCACACGCAAAGATTGACCTATACAAGCCAAAAAAGCCTTCCTAGAGCCCTGCCTCCAGAAAGGACCAGATCTCTTGAGGACAGATACTTTAGTCCTCATCACTAAACTTGATCTAGTAGTTGCTCACATAACACGCTGTTATACGCCAGGATCATCCTAACCTAAAGCAAGCCCTTCCCATTCTTAAGTAATCTATCTCAAATAAGTCTTTTCCCCAAGGACTCAGAACGAGAATAATTATTTGCTTTTGGTGTGGTCTTTCATTCAATAAGTTCAAAGCTCCAGTGAAGCTCTGCACTAAATGCAGGATGAAGAACATCTCTAAACTCATCTTTTTTTGCCCCCTTCCTACTGGAAGGGACTGGTTTACACTGTTCTGCTTCAGCTCATACATTTGCACTTACAGGTATGTTCCTGAACTAAGGCAGGTGACTTCATGCTGAGGAGGAGCACTCACATTCTTTGGTCCACTGGCTCAACTGCAGGTGGGACCATTGCCAAACTAGGAGCAGCAACATAAATCTGGGGCAACAGCAGCGGTTTGAGCAGTGATCACATCTGCCTGCTCTAAAACAAGTGACACCCGCAGCTGGAGAGCTGCTTCTAGTGCCAACCTGGGCTCCATTCAACTTGGAATGTGCCTGCCCAGAAGGGAATCACAGCTGAAGCTCCAACATGATGAAGTTAAGGGATGAAACCTATGGACAATATTCAGAAGAGAGACAATGCATTCTTCTCAATCAAATCCAACATGAACATGTGCTCTTAAATGAGAATGATGCTGTAGCCAAAGCCTACCCAAGCACCAAAACCACAGCTTTGGGCCAAGGGCTCTTCTCAAAAGAGCACAGTGCAAGTCAATATAAAACTAGAGAACTTTGGTTCATCCCCAAATACAATTGCTAACTGCATTAGAGATCTGACTTAGTTATCATTTAACCTCTATTACAAATTGTTTCCTGCTCTCCTTACTCTGAATTCTACATATACAATAAAATGCATACTATACTTATATATATAAGTATATATATTCATATATACTTATGAATACTTCATAAGGTGTATGTATACATACACCCTTACAGTGCCTTGGTGGTGGGGCACAGGAATGGGTTGCCCAAGGAAGTGGTGAATGCTCCATCACTGGCGGTGTTCAGTGCCAGGTTGGACAGAACCTTGGGTGGCATGGTTTAGTGCGAGGTGTCCCTGCCCATGGCAGGGGGCTGGAACTGGATGATCGTAAGGTCCTTTCCAACCCTAACTGTGCTATGATTCTATATATACATATAAATATAATATACAAATATATATATACAAGATATAGAGAGAGCTGGACATTAAATCAGATTATTTTTTCCTTTAAAAAACCCCAACGTTTTCCAATTTGTTTCACACAAAATTCCACAGTAGGTATAGGCTGAAATGAAACTTGGAAGAAAAAAAGTTGCACTATTTAAAACGACAGACAGCATGAGCTAGAGGAGAAAATAGAAAGATGCTCTGAAGATGCAATTTTGGTTTCCCCATGTACAGTCATAGTAGTAAGCTGTATTTCAACAAGAACAAAGACATTCCCCGGTATTCAAATGACTATGCTGAAATTGCTTATTTGCTGCTCCTTTGGTAAGTGCTCAGCCCCCCACCCCCAGCATTTACAAACCTAACTGATTTCTCAAGTACTCTATAAAAAATGCATTTAAGAGTCTATTGTGTTTTTAAATCATTGCTATAACGAAGCTTGTTCCAACTGAATTGCATGTCCTTCTACAGCAAGATCCCCTTACAAGCGGAAAGTGTCTTTGCCTTGTGAAAGCACATCAGCTGCTTCAGATTCAAATGCATGTCTCTCTCCCTGAATACGATGCATGGCTGTGTTCTGTGTGTCGATTTTTATCTATTTCCTGCAATGCACCACTGCAGTAGGGAATTTCACAGGAGAACAAGGGGCTTGCCAATACCGCAGTCATGTATTCCGAGATCTCCTACAAAATCTATTCCTTTACTTCACCATTCCCCCGTTGTCAGCAAATTGTGGAAGTGTTTTTAACTGTCCTATTAGGTAATGTACTGATCCAATCTGGCAGCACGTGACTTGGGAAGCAATTCAAAGAGCAAGTTAAACAGACAAACCTGCCTGATGCTGGGCAGACTCTTACTAAACCCAGCCCATGCTGCAGAGACTGTGTTTTGCCCTGCATAAAACTAAGAGCTCGGATCCTTCACGTGAAAACAGCTCTTGGGAAGTTTGCCATGGAAATACTCTGGATAGCATCCTTTCAGAAATAAAACGAACTTCAGGATGCATAGGATCAAAGCCCTAAAGAGCCCTAGAGCCTCAAGAAGACAAGCCCAGCTACTGAAGCTATCTTTGCTTTAACTACTCTAAGGTGGCCATAAAAATATGTGAACTTAATTAGTCCACATCAAAGTCAAAGCAATTCTGCTGGTAGGAAAGAGGGATGGGATGGTGCTACAGAACAGATTCTATGTAACACAGAATCACAGAACAGTTAAGGTTGGAAAGGACCTTAAGATCACCTAGCTCCAACCCCCCTGTGTGGCAAGGGACACTTCACACTAGACCATGTCACCCAAGGCTCTCTCCAACCTGACCTCAAACACTGCCAGGGATGGAGCATTCACCACTTCCCTGGGCAACCCATTCCAGTGCCTCACCATCCTCACAGTAAAGAACTTCCTTATATCCAACCTGAACCTCCCCTGTTTAAGTCTGAACCCATCACCCCTTGTCCTATCACTACCGTCCCTGATGAAGAGCCCCTCTCTGGCATCCTTGTAGGCCTTCCTTCAGATACTGGAAGGCTGCTATGAGGTCTCCACACAGCCTTCTCTTCTGCAGGCTGAACATGACTTATGTATGAGACAAATACTCTCAGCAAAAAAAAGGGACGAGCAGAAAATGAGCAGCAATAGAGTGACGAAGTGCTTCTATTAGCAACTATTTGCTTTATTATAAACAATCCCACAAACAATGTCACAGTTAAGTAGGGTACATCCATTGTGGAGCCTCACCAAGAAATATTGGTCTGGTAGAAAACACTTCTGCTTTTATAAGCTTCCTATGAGTTATGCACCATTCTGCCCAAGACTTCAAGAGTTACTATACATGACATTTCATGTTTGCTGCAGCAAAGTGAGCCAACTGGTAATACAGAGATTAACCCCACTGCTTACGGCTTTTCTGACAATTGTGGGTTTCAATGATGGCAATATAGCAAACAAAGTAGGCATACAAGCCAAAACCCCTTCTTGCCATAAGAATAAAACACCCTTTTTGTCTAATAGGAGCTGAAGACAAGTTCTAGTCCCCTCTACAGTGCCTAGAAGAAAAGCCATTACAAAACAATAAACTGAATTTCCCTTTTGGTTTACAAGAGCTATAAGGAACATTGGCTGACGACTCTCCTTCCATAGACTGATCTGCCCAAAGCACCACAAATAATTCCCAAGAGGCATATTCCCCCCTTAGAAACATGCCACAAAACATGCTGACACAGAAAAGACCACTAACCCCACATGCTGAGCAGTCTTCATCACAGAGCAAGTGCATCCTCTAGAATTACACTGCAAGTCTTCTGTAGAAAGTAAGAGAACATCCACAGGGTTTCAGTGTTTTCATTAGCATGAAGCATAAAACAGAGCTACAATGGACAAAGTAGAAATGCTGGTTCTTTAGTTCCACTTATGATATAGAATCACAGAATGGTTTGGGTTGGAAAGGACCTTAAGCTCTTCCAGTTCCAACCCCCTGCCATGGGCAGGGACACCTCACACTAGAGCAGCTTGCTCCAAGCCCCTGTGTCCAACCTGGCCCTGAACACTGCCAGGGATGGGGCAGCCACAGCTTCTCTGGGCACCCTGTGCCAGTGCCTCAGCACCCTCAAAGGGAAGAACTTCTTCCTTATATCCAACCTGAATTTCCCCCGTTTAAGCTTGAACCCATCACCTCTTGTCCCATCACTACAATCCCTGATGAAGAGTCCCAAGACATCATCTGAGGACATATTTATGTTTACCTAGCTGTATGTACAGCTTCCTGTATGTATGTACAGGAATACTCTAAGCCAACTATCACATTAACTGCCAGAGAATGAAAGCAAATTCTCAATGTGCTTGCACAGAACATGCTTTGATATCTTGTAAGCTGAAGCTTAATGTTCCCTTACACCTTAGTACAAAACTAATTAATAATTCACTTTACTGGAGCAAAATAAGAAGCCTTCCATTCACTAGGAAACTTCCATGCAGCTTCACAAACCTGAAGCTCTGGAGATAATACAGGGGTGGTCAGAACTGCACCCTTTAGATTTAAGATTCAGACAGCAGATATTCCGAACTCTACAGACAAGCAAGTCTGCTTAGAAAAACTGTTATTAGAGCAATATGAGCATAAAGTACCTTCTGGAGGAGGAAAGGAGATGGTATTTCTCACACTACATAAGCATTCACATGACAAAAACTTGTTCCTTTATCCATTAAAGAGTTTGCAAACTACTGCAGTCCCACAGGACAATCATTAGCGACAATGTTGGTAGGAAGGTGGGTGATAGTTTCTTAGTGAAGAGCTTCTGTCTTTTTATATAGGAATTACAGCCAGTTATTATGTTTTAACGCTTCATGCTGCATTTGGAACATTAACTTGTTTTGCCAGCCCCACAAAGGAATGAACTGGGAGGAGGGTGCACTTAAAGTGCCTCTCAAGATGAGGACACATGAAATTCTAGCTCCTGCTGCTCAGGAGAGCTAGGGAAAGGGATGCTTTTCAAGTAGAGATATATGGAATCACCTAAATGGAATCAAGCAACAACTAAAATCCCTCCAACCTAACCTCCCCCTCTCCAAAGAAACAAAGAACACCCCCAAAATCCAGCATATACCAAAAGCACATCACAATACATTCTCAATTTGGCACTTCATTAGTAAGACTCAGTTCTAGAGCTGAGTTTAGAGCATCTTGTCCAGATGTCCATATTCAGATTAACCTAGAGCAGGTCTCCAGGTTGGATGGGGTCTTGAGTAACCTGGTCTAGGCTACTAAAAGGAATGCTATTAGGAAAAAAAGGTTGGCTTTTTTTAAGTCCCATTCAAAAGTTTGCCTTTTTTAATACTGCAATTACAAATGCAATTCTTTGTATCTTTTTGAGGTGTCATCATCAGTAGTTTTGACTTCAAGAAATCTACTTTGATTCTGATCAGCCACAGTTTAATAAACATGACGCAACCCTGGAAGTGAATGGAGTTGACATCCAGGCCCCAAATCTGTCCACTGACATTTGTGTAAAGAAAAGAGAAAGTCCAGAGCCAAACTGCAATGCAATTCTTTGAAGAGCAGCACTGAGAACCATCAAATACATTCAAATCTTTGTCGTGACCCCCAGCTCATACTGCTGCCTACAATGAATATGAGAACAGGAGAGCATTTATGCGCAGGTCAGATGCCACTCACCTTAGCAGCAAAGGGAGAAGCTTCTACTTATGGCAGCTTTAAACTACATGAATTCATTAGAAGAAAAAAGTCTATCCTTACTACTGGGAGAATATATGTGCAAACAGGGTTAAAGAAATGCGTTTTGGTTGTTATTTTTTATTATTGTTGTGGGTTTTTTTATTTCGTTTCCAAAAAGCTGCTGCATCTGACTAAAAAAAACCTCCCCTGGAGCCTAAAAGCAGAGTAGGACATGGCCAGAGCTTTGTGTATGTGACTGGTACTACATGAAAAGCTTTCATACTCATCAGTAAAGCCAAAGAAGAGGCCTTGTCCATGCTTATGACTCCACTGAGTGTGGCGACTTCACTGTAAACCAGGGCCAGAGTGTCTGGAGGAGAGGAAAAGGCAGGAGCGTGCACAGCCCTGACAGAGAAACAGGTTGAGAAGCGAGAACTGTGCAGAACCCAAACTGTTGCTGTGACCTGCCAGACCAGAGACACAGAAGCAGAGAAGCCACACTCCATACAGCACACTGCAAGTGATTTAGCACCAGCCCTGGACCACAAGCTCTGCAGCCATTGAGAGCAAAACCCCCGTTACAATAAAGCGTCTGCTACAGGTAACAGCCACAGTAAGTCTGTCTTTGTCTACAGCTGAAGATGTATGACCCAACTGGTCTCCAAATCTGTGAGCAATCGCAGAAAATACAAAGAAGAATTCCTTTATCCATTGGCAAATGTTTTCTTAAGACAAAAACATCTCACATAGCTTACAACTACAAAAACTGAGAAGAAAAGGGCCATAAGAACTAAAACATTCTTAATTTCCACAAATATATGAAGAATGATCTTGCAGCAGCAACCCCAGTGCCCCTGTCATAGACTTGTAAATAGTGATGCATTACTATTGTGAAATAGGATTTCCATTCCGTGCTTCACAGAATCCCAGACTGGTCTGGGTTGCTTTAAGGGACCTTAAAGCTCATCCAGTTCCAACCCTTGCCACGGGCAGGGACACCTTCCACTAGAGCAGGCTGCTCCAAGCCCCATCCAACCTGGCCTTGAACACTGCCAGGGATGGGGCAGCCACAGCTTCTTGGGGCACCCCGTGCCAGCGCCTCAACACCCTCACAGGGAAGAACTTCTTCCTAATGTCTAATCTAAATCTACCCTTTTTGATCATCTGACATTTACTCCATTCATTATCTGGACCAAACCTGAAGGGCATGTGGCTGAATTTCAGAGAGTTTGAGCACTTGGGACTTTTATCAACTCGAGAGGTAGCTGCAAGACTGCAGCAACTGTGAGAAGCAACCCATCAGTAGACTCCAGTGAAGTGCTCCATGTTGATGGCATGCCTGATCTACAGCAAGAGATGCAGATTTAACAAGAACATTTCATGCTGATCAGCCAGACCCTGCTCTCTTCACTTGCCTTCTCTGCTTAGGAGAGGAAGTGCTAAAACCTTACCTCAATATTAACATTCCCTTCCACAAAGGCTCATCACTTCAGTTTAACACTGTTTACATGCCACAAGTATTATGTCCACATCTTTTTAGTAGGCTGCTGGATTACATAATGCCACATACTGAAAACAAAAATTAGCAGATTATAGAGCCTGGTTTCATTTACGGCCATTGTGCTTCATTTGTCATTTAATGCAAAAAGCGTTAATTTAAAGCACGGATATAAAAATGAGTTAAGACAAAAGACATACAGACTGCAGCAGCCAGCTGGGCTCATTGGCCAGGAAAGCTTATTAGGCAAAACACATGCTTTTAGCTAGAACACACCTCTGCATTCCAAAAAGAAATCCCAGCAGGACAGCAGGCTTTCGCAACACTGGGATAAGAAAAGCAAGCAGAAACCATCCCAAGCTGTTAATGACAGTGAAGACCTGTTTCATAATATCAACAACATCTTTCTTGCTATTTTTCTTGCTCTTTAAAAGACAAAAAAAAACAAAACCAAGGCAACTCCCTTTTGCTGTGTGTTAAAGAGAAGCTTGTCTTTATGAAAGCTTTCCCTACCCTCTACTGTTCCAAAGGCAGATGTTGGAAGGGCTGCAGAAGAAAGGGTGAAAATACAATTAAGTGCAGATAACGTTACTTTCAGGACTAAACCACCTCCTCCTTCCTTGATAGCAAGCATGAAATCATAGCCAGAGCTGTAAGCATTATACAAGCTGGCTGTGTAAGCACCAGTTTCTTTCTGAATTAACTAGGTTTCATAAAATTCTAATGCCTCTATTAAAATATGAAAGATGGAAGGGGAAGACAATGCTTCAGCCAAACTGCTACTCAATCCTAGCAAGCTAAAAGCCCATCCAACTTGATGCTACTAAACAGCAAATGCTGAGCCTCCTTGTAATTACCTTCAGGAGAAGGTGAAAGGCACAAAATCCCCCCAAAAATACCTCAAACAAACCAAACCCAACTCAACACTCCTATGGGGTAAAGACTTATCTCACAGAGCAAAGGGGGAGTTCTGAGAACCATTTCTGCTAGCCTGTTCCAAACACTTGTCAGTGACCTTTTGAAAGGAGCACAGCTTTGACTATATAGAATTGAGTAACTGAAAAGCTGACGTTAACAACTTTAGAAACCCATGAAACTATTCCAGTTCTTGAAACTGTTCAGAGTTCTGCAAACAGGAACCGTCACGAGTGAACACTTCGACACGATGCAGTTGTTTCACTCCATGATGCGTTTTTCTGATAGTACTTCAGAACTCAGTGTGTGCATTGCTTCACCATCTCACAATAGAACCTTTAAATACTAGAACTCAAGTTACAAAAGAGCAAAGAAAAAGGTTTAAAGGTGCTGAAGAACATCTTAAAACTATATCCAAAACAAGAAATGAAAGAATCATAGAATAGTCAGGGTTGGAAAGGACCATAAGCTCATCCAGTTCCAACCCCCTGCCATGGGCAGGGACACCTCCCACTAAACCATGCCACCCAAGGCTCTGCCCAACCCGGCCTTGAACACTGCCAGGGATGGAGCATTCACAACTTCCCTGGGCAACCCATTCCAGTGCCTCACCACCCTCACAGTAAAGAATTTCTTCCTCATATCCAATCTAAACTTCCCCTTGTCGTGGTTTAAGCCCAGTCAGCCATGCAGTTTGCTCACTCACACCCCCCTTTCTCCCCCCAGCTCCCGGGTGGATGGGGAGGAGAATCGAAACAATGCAACTCCCACCGGTTGAGATAAGAATGGTTTAGTAACTAAGGTATAACACAAACCACTACTGCTACCACCAATAATAATACAAGAGAAATACAAGGAAAGAGAATACAACTGCTCACCACCGACACCCAGCCTGACCCAGCAGCAAACCCCCACCCTTCCGGGTCTCTGCCCCCAGTTTTTACATCCTGGGCATGACGTATTGTGGTATGGAATAACCTCTTTAGTCAGTCTGGGTCAGATGTCCTGTCTCTGCTTCCTCCTGGCTTCCCCTTCTCCCTGGCAGAGCATGAGACTCAGAAAGTCTTTGGTCGGACCAAAACATTACCAAGCAGTAACCGAAACAGTGGTGCTATCAGTGCTGTTCCCAGGCTGAAAGTCAAAAACACAGGCCTGCACCAGCTACTAAGAAGGAGAAAAATGACTGCTACGGCTGAACCCATGACACCCCTGTTTAAGTTTGAACCTGTTACCCCTTGCTTACACCTTCAGCAGTTTTAACTAATACCATTACACATCATAAGTGGGAACATTCAAACACAATATTCTAACCTTTAAGATGCTCTAATAGGTGTTATGTCTGTGCCCTGTAAGCAAGAAAAAGGAACATGCTACACAATACATAATGTTTTCCACCTCTTTTTTGATGAAGACATGAAGATTCCTATTAAAGATTCAATTCTGTCCACTGCCAGAGCACTGAAGAACAGTCCTTTGATGTAGAAGACAATTTGCCTGTCAAAGTTAATGAATTACTCCAGTTATTCTTTGATTAATCACATAGAAATTAAGAACACAGAGAAAAGGTTCTCTGAAAAATTGCCTCTCTCTTTAGAAAGTTTGCAGGCAAGTTCAAGTGGTTTCTATTAGCACTGTGAATCCGTGCCTGAGCATTTCTCCCTCAGTAACGAAATCGCTCTTGGAATTAAAGCGCCAAATTTCCTGATATCCCATTTCTGATAATCAAGTGATGGCAGCGGTAACTGCTGGAGGAAATGGGGAGACAGCCCTGCCAACGTGTGTTTAGCCCAAGATGTGCATTAGGACTCCCCAGTTCACCAATTCCAGGTAAAAATGATCTGAGAAAAATGCATAAGAGATTCAGCAAGTGTACTCATGCTCCACAGAAGCCTTTGGACACGTGTTTTTGCACAGCAAACTCATCACTAGAGTTTTGCCAGAGAGAAGTTAAATGGTGACACTAGAAAGAAAGGAGGAAAAAAGATTCACATAGCGGACAGGTGAGGAATGCTGTGAAGAAAGGCAGATACCAGAGCTCTAGTGGGACGACTTCTTAGGTATCACATTGCTGCAGACAACTCCTTTAGCACTTGGTACAAGAAACATGAAGTATATATAAATGCTGTTCTGTGCAGTGCCCAACTATTAGAGCATTTAAATCCACAAGCAATTAGTGCAGCTAAGTTAGTTTCACCATTCATGGAAAGATACATCTTCAGTTTCATGTAAGACTATTTCATTAAAACAAAGACAGTAACTCCCAAATAACATCCATGACAAGTGAGCAGGAATAGCTATTTGCACATATCCTAATTCTTAAACCAGCTCAGTTTTTGTTTCAAGAAACAAACAAAAAGCCAAACATGATTTTCCAACCTAGATCCTGCAGAACAGGAGTATGACAAATAAGATCAACTCTGTTTCAGCATTTCATTCATGTCTCCCTTTTCCTTCACTGGCACTTGGAAAACTGCAGTTTTGAAAAGAATTATCCCATATTAGAGCATTGTGTGCAGTTCTGGTGTCCTCAACATAAAAAGACACGGAACTGTTGGAACAAGTCCAGAGGAGGTCACGAGGATGATCAGGGGACTGGAGCACCTCCCATATGGAGATAGGACGAGAAAGTTGGGGCTGCTCAGACTGGAGAAGAGAAGGCTGCATGGAGACCTCAGAGCAGCCTTCCAGTATCTGAAGGGGGCCTATAGGGATGCTGGGGAGGGACTCTTCATGAGGGACTGTAGTGATAGGACAAGGGGTAACGGGTTCAAACTGAAACAGGGCAAGTTTAGATTGGATATGAGGAAGAAATTCTTTCCTGTAAGGGTGGTGAGGCACTGGAATGGGTTGCCCAGGGAAGTTGTGAATGCTCCATCGCTGGTGGTGCTCAAGGCCAGGCTGGACATAGCCTTGGGTGGCATGGTTTAGTGGGAGGTGTCGCTGCCCACTGGCAGAGGGGTTGGAACTGGATGAGCTTAAGGTCCTTTCCTACCCTGACTATTCTATGATTCTATGATTCATATATATGAATCTTCCTTGTCAAATGAAAATAAAACTTATGTACATGTATATATATATATATGTACATGACAGAAGTGTAACCATTCTGCTTAGAGGAAATAAAAGGGACTTTGAATCTCAGTTTCCTATAAGGATGGTTTCAGAAAGTCCTTTCTGTACTCTTGAGTACATGAGGAGAACCAGGAAGCCACTGCAAATTTTCAAGTCAAAAATAGTATCTGAACACAGGTATAGTTTGCATGATAGGAAAAGATACAGTTTTTATAGAGGCCTTGCTCTATTTATGTCTATTTACATTAAGGCCACAGACACTCAGTAGTTAGCAATACACACTCGGACAAAAGTATCTCAGCTTTTGTAAGACCTGAGAGACATTTAAAGAGAGATAAATGCACAAGGAGAAACTACAATACATCCATCAGTTATTGAATGTTCTGGAGCGCGTACACCTGACATATCAGTAGCATGTGGCATTTAATAAGAACAGTGCTTGCAGAAGATGCTTGAAAGCAAGAGTTGAGTCTGCTCATGCGTTACAGATGATTGTCAGCAACTACACACATCACTGATTCATTCGGACAAGGTAGTCACAACCGTAGTTACTGTCACATTTGCCAAGCATAAAATGATGTCACTTTGATTCCACCTGACATTAGCAAATACTGAGCCCACGGTATGTCCATTAACACTAATAATTGAGTGTTTCATTTACCAAGAGCACCTGCACAGGAAAGCTGCAGCCTGCTCCCAGAAGAAAAGTTACCCAGGTATAATTTACAGTTTCTCTTAGCAGAAGACTAGGGTGCACATGCATTTTCTGTGTGAAGCACAACACAGAAGAGAACTTTAGCTGTATAAACATAATAATTGTGTGATTTAAATCATCTCTTTGTAAAGCAAAAATCATAGCTCTAAGGACTCCCAACTGGAAAGATGACACAACTCAAAATTATAACATGCATTGGTGGAACAAACTGTTTTTGCCACAGGAGTTAAAAAGCATATATCACAGAATGGTTTGTTTTGGAAGGGACCCTAAAGCTCCAACCCCTGCCACAGACAGGGACACCTTCCACTAGAGCAGGTTGCTCCAAGCCCCTCTGTCCAACCTGGCTTGAGCACTGCCAGGGATGGGGCAGCCACAGCTTCTCTGGGCACCCTGCGCCAGCGCCTCAGCACCCTCACAGGGAAGAACTTCTGCCTAAGAGCTCATCTCAATCTGGACACTTGCTCAGGTCAGCAGAGCTTACCCAGAGCTAGGAAGGAAATATCCAAGCACTCTTCCAAGTACAGCTTCAGATTTGAAACAATGCTCCGAAACAGATGGGAAAAGAAGACTCCAGCATTCACATACTTGGAAAAAGATTCCTGCCATGTCTACAGTAGAAAATACTGACATCTTGATATGCCTAAAATATGGGGCTTGAACACATGTGGAGTGAGTTACGCCAACATCAGTGTAACTGCTCTGTGTACCAATGTAAAGCTGCCTGCAGGATGAGCTGTTTATTAAAAGACTGAATTGAAAACCAGAGACAAAGCTACATCTGAAAACCAGAGACAAAGCTACATCAGCAGCTCTTTCAAACTGAAGAAAAACCCCAAAACAAACAGAAAGGATTACTGGAAAATATAGTACAGTAGCTGCAAGGTCTCACAATCCATTGGGCAAACAGGTTTTTGTGTTACCTGGTGTATAGAACGTAAGGTGGTCACCTGAACCAGATGGGCTTTTATAGCTCATAGAAGATTATTCCTGGACCAACTCAACTTTTCCCCTAAGGTGTAGCAATTTGAACATCAGAAGTTCAAATTTGTTTACGTATTGGCCTGCAAGACAGGCAAGAAAAAGCCTGTTTCTTTGCCAGCAGGGTGCTAGGTAAAGAGGAGGAAGAAGGGAAGGCAGTCCTAAACAGATGAATTCCAGCTAGCTGAAACTGCTGGGCAAGCAGATAATAGGCTGAAATGACCAGAAGTCCATTTAGAGATAAGAAATCATACTGCAGCTCCTCAGAGAATGGATTAATACCATTCAGGATCTGCAAGCCTGACAAAATGGTCAGCTGCTACACCTTAACATACAGATTTGCTGCATTTGTTAAATATTCAAGCTACAGGCCATCCTCAAAGCCACTGCAGTGCACATACAGTGTAAAAGAGGGCTTTGGAGATTTTACAACCAAACCTCCATTATTTTAGTCCCAACTTAACGCAAACAAGTGGGTCCTTTTGTATTTTACATATCGGTCAGACTTCACCTCTAATGGTCAACCTAATAATGAAGATCCTACAAACTTTGACTAAAATATTACCAGAAGAGGGCTGGAAAGGTTGCCCAGCTCCCTTGGGGTTTTCTTCCTCACGTGTTTTTGACAGAGACTGAAGAGTAGCACTCTGCAGTAATGACAAACCTTCAATAGTGACCACTGTTTCCATCATTCTTCAACAAGACTCTTGGGGAGGGAGCAGAGGAATGGCATATGCATTTACAAGAACACTACCGTCTCCATTCACCTGTTCTTTGTAGCAGTTTCATCTTTCCATCTTTACAGCAATAGAAGATACTTTCTCTCCTTGGGCAGCTACATTCTGCTTCTACTAAGGAAAAAAACAGTCAGAACAGCAGCTATTTCAAGGGATAGCAGTTCTTTATTCCAAGTGCTTCATGCAGCTCTTTTGCTGCCTAGTATTCTCTTCAAAAAGGAGGGGAAAATAATTCAGAGTAATCATTAATATTGCATATAATTAAAGCAACCATTAAATTCCTCTTCTAATTGAGCAAGAGGAGACAGTAACACTGACAGCCATACAGGGTACCAAAACAGATAAAGTGGAGGGGAGTTATGTATGTGGTCTGGTTGTGCTGCTCTGACAAAACTCAGCAGATCTTGAGTCTTCTGTAAGTGACCATTAAAAGGAGTGAACCTGATCCTTAAAAAGGCAGAGAAGAAACAGACTCTTTACTATCATGGATACCACACACCTTG
This sequence comes from Myiopsitta monachus, assembly GCA_017639245.1. Classification (NCBI taxonomy): domain Eukaryota; kingdom Metazoa; phylum Chordata; class Aves; order Psittaciformes; family Psittacidae; genus Myiopsitta; species Myiopsitta monachus. The sequence goes on along the minus strand of CM029926.1, from coordinate 8,373,939 downwards.
AAGGATCTCATATCACCATTCTCCACTTTTCCTTCCCAAGGCTAAGCAAATTACCATTGACTAGGTCTGTGTGGGGTTTTTATATACATATACACACACACACAAAAAAAAACCCCACCAATTAAAGCAAAAAATCCATGGCACTGATATTCTATGCAACAAAACTTAACATTCAAATTGGGACTTCAAAAAGTTTATATTTGGAAACATTGATATTGGCAAAAACCAATCCCCAACAGCAACTTCACAAGAAAGAAGTAAGTGTTCTTACAGGCTTCTAAATACCAAACCACATTTTATCTTCACACAATTCTGGTCCCTCATGACATAAGATAAAGTTCAATAGGAACCTTCCACGAGATACTGGGATTGAAATGAGAAATAAATGTTAAAACTAACAACAGTTATTTGCATTTTAGTAAACTCTAGATGAAGTCATTTTATGATTAGCACTAATACAATGGTACAGGGACTGTTCAGTGCACTAGTACTTGATAACAGATTGTGGACTGGAACAACCCAAATGACATTCTTCCTTCATGGTTAAGATAACAACATGGAGAAGAGGAAAACTTTACCAAAAGCAACTCCCAAACCAGCCTCTACAGACATTCTGACTTCTTTTAATCTAGTTACCTACAGATAAACATACATCTACATAGAAAACACCACTTCAATGCAAGACACTGCCTGACAGACAAGACAGAATGGTGCAAAAAGGCTTAAGAACCAGCCTCACACTTCAAACAGCAGCCCCTGCTGGCAAAACAAATCACATTAATGCTTTGTTTGCTAATCATATATGTGCTACCATTACAGTTTTATTGCCCTGTACTTTGTTCAAATATACCCCACTGGATCCGGGCACAAATCTATGCTTTGAAAACATCAACGGAGTCAGTAGAGAAGCTGTAGAAACTTAGTACATTGAGTAGTAATTCTGCAGCTTCTCCTAAGAAATATTAAGACACCAGATGCCAAGAGTAGTGCTTTTGGAGGGACTTGAGAGCAAACTCATTCAGTTTTCCAATTTAAAAAGTTATCATTCCCAACTGCCTTCCCATCAGCCAATATAATGTAACTTCAAAGTTCTCTCCAAAACCAAGGAATGGTGGTAGAATCAAGAACTCTTCCATGCTACTGCAGCACCAAAGTGACAGATTCTTGGGTTTCACTCTTCTGTTAGGGGCTTTAAATCTGAATTGCAACACATGCATCACTTACGTATCGCTGCTGTTTTAACACGCAGCTATGCAACTACACAGACTTTGCACAGAATTTAAGCATCTAAAACAGGCAAGAAAAGCAAGAAGGTCCATCCATAAAGAAAAGCTGTGTTCATGCAAACAGGGAGGTGAAATCTACACAGTAATTTCTACTGACATTATAACATCCTTTAGGGAAATGAAACTTGGCCAACAGTGTCTGTGCCAAGGCCTCCTGTTAGCAAACATGTGTAAGAGAACATATTGCTCGGATGGATACAATCAGCAATACCACCGACCACCACCCTGGCAGAATCAAACAATAGTGTGTCACCTCTGTGATACAGAGGGATGGTTGCACCTGAACAGCACTTGGCTCATTCTATGCTGCTCAAGTAGCTGGTCACTACTTACGTCCCTGGTGTACCCTCACTGCTTACACCAGGGATTTCCTCAACACTTCGTATTATGCAGGGGGTTGGAACAAGATGATCTTAAGATGCTTTCTAACCCTAACTATTTTATGATTTTATAACACTCTTTTATAACTCCTCACCCAAAACAAGCAGCTTTGCTTCCAACTCCCTCCCCTTGTATCAGATGCTGTATGTGCTTCCATCTCTCACTAGTTTCAGTTTACTTGCTTTCCATACTGAAAGGGTTTTCTTGTTGTGCCAGAAGGCAATCATTTAATCAAGTGGATATAAGCAGAAGACTGAACTGCAGAGAAGAATGAACAAGCCAAAGGATGGAGGCATGGGTTCTGCGTGCCCTGCTTTCCCTTCTGATTTTCAGTTCTCTCCTCACATCAGCACGGATGGTCTGCTGGTATCCACAGCTTCCTCTTCAGTGGGAAAGTCATCTGATGCAATCTCCCAAGATACCACATTGCATTCCAACACAGAAACATTATCAAAAAGGTAGGACACCACAAGCTCTGCCCCAAAGCTGCAAATGGCTGAGGTCTGAAATCAGTCAGTCCAAGCAAACAGATAAGCTTAATGCCTCTTGTCTCCCAACGGAACAATTGAATCTGGGAGGGCGAACAGCTACTTTGGACTCAATCTGAAACTGCAGTCTCAGTGGGAAAGAGCGAACTAGGGATTTAATGGTATTTGCTTTCCTTGTTCTTCCCCATACTACAGGAAGATTAACAGTTTTCAGAAACTCTGAATTATTTATTGCCACCCCCAGCATACTCACAAATATTCTTTGGCAGATGAGGCGTGCTTTTTAGTCTGCTCTTCTGTTGATCCAGCTCAGCCCTGTTTCCAAAACCAAGACAGACTTCCCAACACTTTCTGCTGGTAAGCTAACAGCTCATTAAAGCTCCAGACCCCTTAAGCAAAGTTAATGTTGTTGTTTTTAGCAACGCTGAGCATGCGCAAAGTCCTGCCAGACCAACAAAAGTGTCTGCTATTAAAAATAACCCCGGTACAATCTGAATCTCTGCAAGAACAGAAAACTCATCTGGCAATTTGTTCTAAACAAATCCCTTATGGAAATGGCACCAGCAATAAATTCAACACCTAGAATGCACATGACAAGACCGAGTCAGCCTTCATCTATCATTCATTCATACGTGTCAGTGAAGGCCAGAAAACAGGCCACAGAACTCAACCTTTTCAGCTCCAGGGCTGTGCAGGCTTTATCCCAGCAGCAGGATAAGGTTGCCTGGGCTCTTAAAGCCCCTGTACACAGGAAAACAAAAGGCTAATGCATAGGCACGAGGATTGGGGAGGGGGGTAACAAGGAAAAATATGGGCATGAGGGAGAATGTGAATTAAGTCTTTTACCTGAGCAAAAACCAGAACTGCCTTGGCACACATCACTTGAAAAACCAGTTAAGGGCTTGAAGCAAAAACAAGGGGATTCTTAGGAAAGTATTACAATTGCAAATCACCAGTAATCCCACATAGAGCAGAGCAGGAGTATTACACGAGATCCCATTCAGATTTCTAGTTATGATCTCTTGCTTTGTTTCTATGGTTATAAACACACAGAGTGTTTTGTGGACAAATACATGGTCTTTAAGCTTTACAGCAGGATTAAAGAATTTGAGAGTACTGCCTCAGGCCTTCTTGAGAGTACCTCAAGTTACTCAAGAGCCATCCCTGCCACATAAAGAGATGGTTTACTCGGGTCTAAAAACTCCTTCCTAGCTCTGGTTTTCAAGATAGCACTGCCCATAATCTGGCAGTGTAAATAACTGAGGCACAAAGAATGACAAGTAGGGAATGCCTGCATGATATCAGTTGGGTGATACTTGAGTGAACTTTCCAACACTACATTTCTGCCTGGATCTTGACCTGTGGGAAAAGAGTCATAACAATTAACTTCTATGGCAACTTCTCTTAAAATGTAAGCAAGGTTACTGGTGCCACAATGCTTAGCCACTGGACATGAGATCTACACTGGAGAAGCACAGGGAAAAGAGTGTTAGTAACTTTATGTCAGACTGAACAATCAGTAAATCTCATCTCCCTGGTAATCAAACACTACCATGCATAATATGTAGGGGGTTTATGACATAACTTGCATTTTCTTACAGCATGGATATGAGGGCAAATGTTAAGTTTGTTAAATTGTTTTGGGGAACTCAGATCCTGTATCAAAAAGCCATCCATTTTCCTCTCCGGAGCTCTACAATGTCTCAGAGACAGCACAGCTGCTGATGTAAGGGCTTGAAGAAGCCTTACAAGGGACAGATGTGACAAATAACAGTGAACTGTATTCTGTGATCTGGCTTACAGCATCATCTTCTCGTGAGCCCAAATGACAGAGTTTGAAGTTACTGCCATAAATTCCAGGAACAGGGTATATATCCTTGGGCATTTAGAGTAGCATAGAATAAAAATATCCGAGTGAGATAAAATTATTACCACCTAACCTAGCTAAAGTAGCTGTAACTAAACCAAGCAGCATCTTACAAGCCAGTGCCCAGATGTGCTGGCCATTATAAAACCAGAGTTGACAACATTTCCTCCTTCTTTTGAGAGGTGGTAAGGACGCAGATGGCAGAAGTAGTTCCAGTTCTTCAAAATCAAGGCAATCTAATCAGCAGCACAAGTTCTTAAAGGAAATAAACTTCCACAGCACCCAACTATCACAGAGAACACAACCAGAACAGCAAGGGGACACGAATTCCTTTTTAAATTCCCCATACCCTATCTTCTTTCCTTTTAACCAGAATGCAAAACATAACTTCCCTAAAAGCAAAACCAGCAAAATTAGCCACCATCAGAAGCCCATCTATGTCTTTCCCAGCGCTCCACAGGAATGTGTTTCACTCTGTAACAGTTTTTCCTCCCTGAAGCCTGAACAGTCATAAAAAAGGGGGAGGGGAGGTTGATTGCACCAGTTCTACAGCATCTGGCTATGCAATAAGACGCTTGAAATAATTCTCTCTGGTGTAGCATATAGCCAACAAATCTGGCGAGAAGCAACTTGAAGCATGTGTTGCTGTGACAGCAATGAATTATCACCCCAGTCTGCAGCAAGATTAACACTTCCAACCTTGGCATGAAGAGCAGTGTGCCCAGACAGTGTGGCAGGAGGAGCGCACCATCGTCGGACTCGAAAGGGTGGGCTCACGTTAAGGAGTGAAAAGCATGGAAATGCAGACATTGCCTAAACTGTAAACAAACAGATCATTCCTAGGGGGGAAAAAGCCCAAAACAAAACACCAGCGTACAGCTAAAGAGGTAGGAACACCAATGGAAACTCAAGGCATGGGAGAAAGAAAGAAAAGCACACGCTGAAAACAAGGAACTGCCATGATGGAGGATGTGAACAAGACCAGAAGCCAGGAAACAGCCCATCAGATTTCTCCTGCTCCACAGAAAAAAATAAGTATCCAGTCAAGCCAACCTGACACAAAATAAGCCGTTCTGAAAGGTGCAAATTGTAGGTAAAACCCAATCAAACTCAGGGCAGTACTCACGCCGAGTTACAGCCTGTCAACCTTTTGTGTTTTGCAACAGCATGTGCCATTACCTGTGAGTTAAGAGCAGATTCAAAACCAGCTCTGGCCTCACTGCAAAGTCAGAGATGACATTACATCAAAACCAACTCTACTTAGGAGCTCTGTTCAGCAGAGCCATGCTCCTCCATTCCAGCTGACTGAGCACCACAAAGAAAAGAAAACTGAAACAAAGCTCCTTACCACAAGTTTCTCCATGTAACAACTGCACAGGGAAGTGAAGAAAGCCATGAAGCCGAAGAAAACATTGTGGACTCGCCTTCCTAACTGAACAATCACAAAACACAGACCTTCTTTTGCTTTGTGGAGTTGACAGACTGTAAAACATGACTTCTGCTCTTTGTTCTGTAAGTGCAGTTTGGAGATTCCACCAATTACCAGCTTCAGCTCTTGATACAACTTTACTTCACAAACCAGAAGAAATGCCTAATATTAATACTGATACAACTGATTTCACACACTGCGTGTTCCAAGATCTTAAGCTGAAGGAAATACTTCAACAAGTTAAGCAGTGTGAGGTGAACCATAGGAAAAGGTGAGGATAAGGGAGTCAGCGATGAGGAAAACCAGGCCAAAAGCAGCGGTTCCCAATTTCCTTGAAAAGCTTTCTTTCAAACGCATACCTGTAAGTAGATATAATGTACCTCCAAACTCTCAAACAAGACAGCATGAAAGAGGATTCAAAGAACAGTATGAGTTGAGGATTTTGCAAGGAAGGATTACAGTTCACCTACTATCTTGCTAGGAAATCAGCTTCAATTCCCCAAGATTAGAAGCTTCTCTGCAAGTAAAAAGGTAACTAAAATGCTGTCTAGCAAAGAGGAGTGAACACTGAGCTGATGAAGATCCTGGAAGTGAAGTCAGTTTGGAAGAACCTCCTTTGTACAGAAATGCACCAAAAGCTTTTTAATACTGGCTTGTAATGATGAAATTCATGCTGCAGTTGCTGGGAAGACCAACCTCCATCCAAGGAGCATAGTTTAGCACAGCGCTGGGATATATTTCATCAAAAGTTTTAATCCCTTCATTTGGGAAACTGACTTTATAGTTCTTGCCGTAAGAAATTACTTTCTTGGAATACCAGTGAAAACTGTTGTCACTGTTAGCGCATTATATTCAGGTATATACTGGTCCACCTCAACCTTGTGGCCTTTGTATTCAGGTGCAAGCTTACCCAGAGTAGTCTCCCAGCAGCAGTGGAATAGTTTCATTCGCAGAAGACTTACCCCACAAATCCCACGTTTGAAAATCTCCAGTTTGTGGAGATGAGGACACTAAATGGGTGAAGCTCCTTGAATTATATTACCTGGCAGCTGCTCAAACAGTCAATGTTTTCTAGAGGAGCTGAGATACACCAACTTACCCAGTGTTTCATCACGCTCTTGCCACAGAAGAGTTTGCTCTAATTGCCCCATTAATGCAGCTAACACTTCTAATCCCAGCCCAAAATAGCTGGCAAGCCTGGATTTGATTCTGCTGGTGTCTGCTGCACAGACAGTTGATATAATCCAAGATGCTGGAACAAAAAAAACCCTCCCAACAGAGGTGCATAAGCCTATTTTGGTCAGGTATTTCCAAGCATCTGAAATAACCACACTTGCTCAATATTAAGATAGACTTTCTTTGATTTGATTATCTGTTCAAGCAATGGAATTTAACATTTCACAGATACAGAAGGGAAGCATAAAACTAGAAAAAGGAGATGCTAACACTCAAAATGTCTCAAAGCTGAATCCTGTATTATGCATGTCCTCAACAAAATGAAGAGACCCACAGAGATCCTAGTCAAGTCCTTTCCATGGCTGCAAAAGAGTAACAGAGTACGAGCACAACCAGTTGCCAGGGGATGCCCTGATGGGGCTGCAGAGCCAGCACCTCTCCTTGATCCCAGGCAGCAGGTCAGGGTGTTACTGGAGTGCTGCTTTGGGGCTGCTCTAGGCTATGCAAGGGAATAGGTCAGAGGAAAAACAGTACCATAAAGAGCTCATTTACAATCACATTACCCCATCATCCCCAACTAGATGCAGCATAAGCATGATCTAGGTACAAACCCCATGACCAGATGCTTTGAACCAACAGAAGAAAGTTAAAATACCTTAAGAGTTTAATTATAAAACACAAACCTTAACTTAGAGACAGGCCTGTTTAAAGAGGCAAACAACTGGCTTATAACTTGATTACTCAGAAAAACACTATTCGTTTCATTAAATGCAATATGAAAAGTAGATTTGCTGTAATAGCCGATCACAGATTACAGGCATTCTACACTTCCTGCATCATTTATTATTCACTATGAAACTGGAGTAGAAGCAAATTATTGTCACGCAGGAGTAAGTTCTAATAACTGCAGACGTAAGCTCTACCCAACAGACTGAGCACACACCACTACACCAGTGAAATCTTTCAACACTTACAGTAGCAGGTACCATCACACAACCTTAGCAGTAACATCAGTCACTACACAGAACATTTCAAATGAAGTCAGGACCAGCCACACTTCCTCTTCCGTGAATAAGAAACCATGTACATAGAGAACATTCAAACAGAGCCAATCTGTCAGTGGCAAAGTCCAGTGGAAGGCAGCAGTTGTTACTCAAACTGCCATATGCAGCCTCTGAGCATCACCGCTCAGGTCCCCTCCCATCACCCAGGCACTCCTCCCCTCAAGCTACCAACACTACAGCTGCTTCCTCAACCCTGCATTGACGTATAACATTGTAGTATTTCACCTGAATAGGCTCTAAGAAGAGGAAAATAGTATTTTTCATCTTTATCTCTTCTGGTTCACAGCACAACTGCATCAACCTGATGCAGCATCTGGTACAACAGTAGGAACACACAGCCAAGAGCTGGCATTTTCTTACACTGTTTGGGAAGGCACACATACAGGCACTCCTAAAGAGCTGGCTTTCATGCTCCCCACTCACCAGTCTTTAGCGATAATGCACTGAAAGGTCCAAATTTCACATCTCTTTCTCTGCTCTGGTCAATCAAATACTACCCTGTCCTGTAGCTGAATGACAATTTTCTCTTCCAGACCATTTACCAGTTCCATAACCTACTTGTAACTCGCTAGTACCCACATACAGAACTAGCTATGAAATTTTAATTCATTTTGTTTCAAATGTGTCAGATTTCCTAACTCAATTTCTCCTTCATGTCATTTCTTATTATTTTTTACCACTGCTTAAAAAACAGTCCATGTGCAAAAGAATTTCAACTTGCAGATACAACGCCCTTACAGAATTACATTGCTCGTTGTATAAAGAATTGCTGCAATAAAGTCGCTCTTCAGGTTACTGCTGAACTGGAGTTCTAGTTTTCTACAGTCACACTCTTGCAGTACGCAGCCTAAGACAGACAAAAACCTCACCTGCTACTGCCTGTTATCTTTCAACAAGGGCCTAAAATCTTACATTCCAATTACAGGATGTCCCTGAGACCTCAGACATAGCAGGATCTCTCCCCAAAAGTTTCTTTTCATTAAATACTTAACCACACGGATGAAAAATGCTCCCCGAGTATTTTTCGTGTTCATATTTGACACTACTTCACAGAGAGATAGTGATACACTCTGTATCATCATGAACTCTGGTACCACTCCATCACACGTTGTGGTTTAAGCCCCTTTCATTAGCAAACACATGCTTGAGAGCAACTCTTTTTCCATGTGCAAGCTCGAATCAGTTCTGGTGGCTGAATCCATGTAGAAAAGCTACTAAGAAATGGAGAAAATTAATTTCTTGAGACAAATGTGGAACTTGCACATCAGGAAAAGTTATAAGCAGTAGAATTACCATGTGACAAAGAAACACATTGCTAAGGGCAGAAAGATAAAATTACACTGGACAAAGTGTAAGATCAGCTTCCCTAGGGAACAGTCTCGGAATGACAGAAGAGCCTTGTTCCTCTTCGCACCCATAACTGCAACAGCTCTTGAAGCTATTTTCCCTGCTTTCCTCATTCTCTTCTCCACATCACTGTTAAGATCATCCCACAACCAAAACCACAAAATGTAGTCATGAATGACCAAAGAACTGAGTGTTATTTCGAAAATAATACCCCATAATAACCTTTTAGGGGAGGGATGCTTGCTAAGAGAACATGACAGAAGTCAGCAATATACAGAAAACAAGATTATATGAGAATTTCACCCGGTCACTAGCCGCCAAGCAGGACAATGATCCAGTTTCAGAACAAAAGTAAGCAGTAATATGAAGATAAATGAAGCACAGCAAAGCAAAACATGAAACTTTAAGATAAATATTGCATTTGTCACTGGAAGGCACAGGGTCACCAAATCTCACCTAACACAAATGAGGTACTGAAATCAGTCAGCTACCTCAGCTGTCTTCACTTAGAAAGCTGTCATACATCTGCTGTGCAATAAATCTTACCTTTGATTACCAATGATATTGTTAAGGTCCCTTACCATCAGACTTGCATGCAACAAGCCTGAATGCACAGGATAGAAGCATATATAAGTAGACAAACTTTGTGAAATAACATTAGGTGGTTCAAAGACACAAGGAGAAGAAAAGTCATCCTTTTTTTATGGAAATTGGGGCATGAGGGAGGCAAAAATAAAGGTTATAAGCTGCTGGTTTCTCCCTGTGTGCTAATGCACACTGAAGCAATAGAACTCAAGTCTGTACTTTATTCAAACCAAAAGCCCTTTAAAAACAGAAGCAAAACATACCTATAAAAGCCCTGGAATTCAGTAAGATGAATCCAAAGCCAAATCCTGTTTTAAAAGGCCACTTGGATGCACGAGGTGACAAGTAAGGCAATTGCCACAGATGGAACTCAGTGCCACGTCGGCGTTTGATACTCACTCCATCATTCCAGCACTTAACTGTATTCAAATACTGCAGGGACCTTCATGTGTTCAGGCAAAAATTAAGTTACTACTAATTTGGTAACCTTTACTCTTTGAATTCATATACACTACTTTTTAAATTGTGGATCAACATATATATATGCATGGATGAAAACCTGGTTTAATATATTAGGGCACAAGCTGCAACACAGAACTGCAGATTAAGATGCTAATGAAAGAGATATTCTAATAAACTCTTAACTGAAATGCAGATCAATCACCTCTATGGTTTAATTCTACATAAATACAGCTCATCGAATTCATGAAGAGTTTCGTTTTTACATGTATCTGCAGAAGAGCTCAGTGTGTGGGCAAACCAACACAGCACGGTGTAGGAACAAGACCGCGTAAGCACAGCTAAACCCAGGCTCTGCCTTCAGAGTTACTACTGAGGCAGGGTCACACTTAGTGAACTGCTTCTCACTACTGCTTTCAATATGAGGATATTTAATGTATTTGACCTGTTTAATGTCAGAATTTGTTACTAGGACATGAGAACTCGCACTAGCCCCCCCATACTGATGCTAAAAAGACCACATTTTTAACTGTGTTGAGAACAACTTTTGTTACCATGCCTACTTTTTTCTGAGTTTCACCTTATCTAATACCCACATTTTTTATTCAATGACATATTTAGTGCACTGTAAACCTTCCCAGAGATATGCTGACATCATCAGTGATACTATGCAAAAGGTAGACAAGAAGAACCATGTTAATTTCAAGCTCCACTAAACACAGGAAAGGAAGAGTGAGAAGAGGGGGGAGAAAGTGATTCTTACCAACTTGGGAAAGCAGAAGAGACAGAAAAGAATAAGAGCTTTAAATTGGTGTTATATATAACTGAGAGGTTTAAAAAAAACCCAAAACTGAGTAACACTGTACCTCTTCGGTAAGTAGAGAACTGAAAAACAGTTGAGTATTTGCTGTATCTCGCACACAAAAGACAGTGACAAGACAGACTTCTTGCTGCTAATCAGTTACCAGCTGATAAAGTGAATCTCAGGTTACTTTGAGGCAACTCATGTCAGGTAACAGTTCAATTTACTGATCATCAAATAGGTCTTGAAATGGATAAAATGATTCTTAAACGAGAGAGCTCCACATGAGGAATCTGTTCTAGCACCAGAGTAAACCACAGATCATTGTGGCGTTGCTACCCAAGTTACATTAATGTAGTCCCACCACTTGGAACCAAATAGAATGCAGTGAGTAACTCTTTACAACATTGATTATATTACAATGCAGCGAAGTTCTTATCTTGAATTAAGCAGAGTGTACATAAAGGACTGCCAAATCAATATGTAAAAGAATGCAACTACCAAGACAGAGCTTTCATCCAGTCAGAACAGATCTATCAGCTTCTAGAACTGCTTCTGTTAAGCAAATGTTCCCAGTTCAGGCCTCTCGGGTAGCATATGGCTCTCCTTGTGCTCCAGCACTGCTTGCTGACAACACAGCCCAGGATAACGTAATCAACTGTAACGTCATTACAGCACTTCACTCACTTCAGTCCATGGTCCAGGGGTTAACAAAAGATTGGAGATAGCTGCTCTTTCTAGCCAAGTCTGAAAAGGCTCTAACAACAATGGCTCTTTGCGTGGTTAAAAGAAAATGCTATATAGTTCTAGTAAATCCAGGATAAATGCATACAGGTCACCTTCAGACTGCCTTCCTTGTGATGCTGCTGTACCTGATATAGAAGCAAGAGTACCGATGAATCTCTTCACCTTTATGCTGTCACATGCTACAGACACATCATAAATACTTGGTGAACCATGGGAATACCACTATTAAAAACACAAACCCAACATTTTCAAGTAGCCATCAGTCAAATGAGATGGAAAGTATGGTTGATAACAAAAGCCCTACAACTACCAGGAAGAAAGACCTCAAGAAAGCATAGATCCAAGCCCACTGCACACAAACAGGGAACACTATGGGTGCTAGGTTTAAGGTGAGAAACACAAGCTTTTAAACCAGAGTTAATCTTTCTCTGGTTTCAAATAAACCACAGCCACCACTGGGAATCAAACTAAGAGTTGCAACAGCATTTGTCACAAGGAAGATTCCCAGAGTATGTCCCAAAGGAAAATGTACTGGGCTCTTTGACTCAAGTAGCAATAAGTCAGGAGAAGAGGAGTCAGCAATCCATGAGCAGGCAGCTTCCACTATCAGTCAGCAGCATTTACCCATTAATTTGTTACTCCAGCTACTAAGACAGAAAATCCTCAAATGAAAGGAGAGTAGAAGGTTTGAAACTGATTCGCAGCTCTGGTTTCACGTTAGTGCTACAGATAAAGGCCCAAAACAAAGATGAGGATATCAGCTAAGCTTTGTTTGGGGTTTCAAGCTTTGCTGGCTTAAAATAAAGCTCAACAAATAGGTCCAACAAATCAAACGAAGCCATTCCACCCTGCTCACCTTCACACTACGAAGTGTCATTCCAGTTTGAAAGCTTTCAACAATTTTCAGCACTAAGCAAACAAGATTGTTGGCTGCAGAGAAAATTAGAGAGATGCTATAACTGCTCCCAGCAGACACCCTGGATATTAGGAAACCACTGCTGGTAAGACTACAGAAGAAAAGTAGCCTTCTTGTCCAGCATATCCCTATTTTTTTCCTTCATCAGCTTATGCAGATCCAGCTTCTTTCTCTGCACCAAGGAACGAAGTATGGAGAAAACTGCATTTACTGTGCTTGTTTGTCTCTCCATCCATATTAAACAGAGAAGGAAACGGTTCCAATACAACTGCTGTTCATGAGTCAGCTTTGGTGACAGAGACCTATGTAACCTTTAAATCACAATGGAAGTGTTGACCTTAGAGACAGAGATGAGCAAGTGTTTGGGTATGTCCTGATGCTCAGATCCCATGACTGAAGAATTGCTATTCACCACCTTAGAGTTCATGGTGCAAGACTAATTCCTGACCTTTGGCCCAGAAATCAACCATTTATTTAAATGAGGTACAAAATAGGGATTAACACCACAAGGAAGAGGAAGGTCTTGTATTCTTCTTCACCACCAGAGACACAAGCTCAGTGGAGCATCTTCAATCTGTGTACAGAGCTAAAATCTCATGTCTGGATCTCTCTCACACCAAAGATCGCGTCTCCACATGAAAGACAACACAAGGAAAGACAATATTACCTTCAGCAGGTCTAAGGACCTTATTACTCCTTAGAGATTAAGAACTAAGGAAGGGACTGCTCAGGTATGAAACCGCAGACCTCCTGACCAACGAAGCTTGCAGTCGAGTTTAACACTTCTTATGGGCTTTCAGAGAGAAGGCAGTCCCCACAACACATGGCAAAGAAGAAAATCCCTCCCGAGTGAATCAGACAGCTCACACAGGCAGCCAAAGTGGAGTACGCAGCTGAAAGAGACATGCTTCTTGAATCCTGGGCTCCTCTTTCAAATTCTCCACAGGATTTGTAATCCAGAAGTTTGGTGCATATGCTAAAAATGTTAAAGAAAAACAAGCTAAGATCTCCTTATTAATTTAAGCAATCAAAACACTGAGCCCTGAGAAGGCTGCACAGCCTGGTAAGGTTCCTTGCCCATCTGTTGTGGTACAAAGCAAATTGCCTAAGCACCACTTGCCTGTTCCGGGACAGGTATATGGGGAAGGCTGCAAGGGAGAATGCGAGAGAACACGCTCCAACATGCAGGAGATGGAAAGTTCCACCATTAGCGCACCCTGCGACTACCAGGTCATTTTAGCAAGAACTTAACACATTGATTTAGCCTGTGAACCACAACACTTTGTAAACATGACACGGCATTTATATGCTGAGATATTATGAAGCTTTTTCTACTTTGAAAGTCAAGACATGAACTTCAGCTCTAAGTATCTATGAATCAATTCTCTGTCAAATACTACAAGGAACAAAGGACAGAAGTTGCAGATACATGGGGAGGACACCTAGAGAAAGGTCATGAAAATGCTTCTTCAGATCTGAAAGCATCAATCAGTCTGAAGGGCTCATGCCAAGAGAGAATAATAATAATGGAAAACCCAAGAGCAGCTCTCAAACAGGAAGAAATATGCTGAGAATGCTCCTGCCATCAGTGAGAGCATACAACCCTGACAGGCAATTATTCTTTGATCTATTGGCAGAAGCACAGAACAAACATACTGAAATTCCAGATAGGACCTTGTGCATATCATGACCGTGGTCACGATGAGAGTTTACTTTTGTCAGAGCGCCTTTTTGACAGCAGTGATAATAAAACCTTTTCAGAATGAGGCAGACTGTTTTCCTCCAAGGTGTTTAGCCCAGTAAACCAGAATTCAATCCTCAATTTAGCTGCTCTTCAAGCACTGCAACCATTACTTACCTACTTCTAGACACAGAGATGCACCTACATGTCTGACTGGGGACCAAAGGCTACATGCAAAAGAGACTTTTCTCATCTTTAATTCTAAAGGAATAAGCAAAGGGTTTGAAGTGTGACCCAAAAGAAAAATGGAAAGAGCTGACACAAAAGGTTGGCCAAAGTCCTGTCAGCATCCTCTCGTTCTTCCGTAATTCCTGAATGGAGGTAGTGGTGTCAGATTTAAGGACCTCTTCTACAGTGTTACTTAATTAAATGTGAGGTAATTTCCACATCAGAATAGTCAAGGTAAAGTGCACGACCTACAGGAATATGAGCTTTGCCATCAGCTTATTAAACAGATTCTAACTATCCCAAATTAAAAATCAAGACTTACAGGTCAAAGTCCGAAAGCCAGCAGAGTCAACACTAATGTCATGCCACTTTACATACAACTTTAGCCCTGAAATCTAATCCCAACCTTAGATCACAATTATTACCATTTCAAGAGTCAATTCTTCAGATTTCTTCTTCTACCCTTTCCCTGTTCCACTCTTCAGTGCGACAGGTTTTGTCTTCACTAAGGCTTTACCACCAGCAACACATCTGCACCATAGCAAAGCCTCTGCCTAGAACAGCGTGTACTACAACTGCTGCACTTCGCTACTTCGGCCAAGACGCAGTGAGGTGAGGAAAGCTACAGCCTGACTCCTTCGTGTAGATACAAGGATGCACCAAGACAGCAGCTCAGATCCCGGAATAGACAATGCTTCAGAAGCGAACACACTCCTAAAACCTTCACCAGAAATCCAGGATCTACAAAGATACACACAGAGAATTACCTCTTGCTTCTGACAGAGAATTCAAATCTACATTCAGGAGACAGCTTTCCAACTATAAACTACGCTTTACAGCTCTCCTATTCAAAATGCTGGCTGTGAAGCATACTGAACCGAGAGCTGAAGCTCATAAAAGCTTATTTGCAGGAAAAGGTACATATTAAAAATGAATAGCAAACAGCAAAGCAGCACTAAAATGGTCTTCCAAAGCA
Source organism: Myiopsitta monachus (assembly GCA_017639245.1). Classification (NCBI taxonomy): domain Eukaryota; kingdom Metazoa; phylum Chordata; class Aves; order Psittaciformes; family Psittacidae; genus Myiopsitta; species Myiopsitta monachus. The sequence continues at coordinate 8,358,507 of CM029926.1, read as the reverse complement.
GAACACAGCAGGCAGGGGAAGGAAAGCAGGAGGAATGGACACTTTCTGCCCCCTGCAGTTCCCATTGCTATTTAGATTTTTAAGACAGCCTTAGGAGAAATATAGTATGTTACCATTATAGAAAGCTAACAATTGAGATCTGGCTGTCATCAGCCAGCCAAAACAATTTTACAGCTGAGTTCATCTGACCGGCAGTTACATTGACCAGTGTTTCCCATTAACTATCAACTACTACCCATGTCAAATGTTTTCTGTGCTAAATGATGCGATTCTCCTTGATTCTGCAATGAGAAACATCACCTTTAACCAAACCTTTAATTTGACCTTATTGTTTTGATTAAGACCAAGAATCCTCATCACTAAATAGGTATTCTGAAGCAGAGCTATGCTTGTAAAATATATATACACACGCATACATAATATATGTAGATATAAAATATTAAAGGACAAAGGACTGTTTTCTAGTTATTAGACTAGAAACCTGCCTCCAAACAGAAAACACTCTTCATCAAATTTTACATGTGAAATTCTAAGGAACACACACAGACAGGGAATTTCAATACAGAAAAATTCCATGGAAGAATGCCTTACATCCATATGCAGGAGAGGGAAGTACCGTAACTATCCTTTATATACTTTCATCAGTCCTTGTGAATATAGACTGGGAACTGAACCCCAAATTCAGCTGGCCAAAATGCTTCTCTACATGTACTCATATACCCCCACTATTTTACGCCAGCTGAATGCAGGAATCCAACTATTTTCAGACTGGTAACCTCCTAAAAAAAAAAAAAAAGAGGGGGTGAAACATTTTCATCATGGATTTGGAAAACTCCTGTTTTCCATGAGATGACAGTTGATTTTGAAACAATCCCGTTCTGTTCTATCAGAAAGAGGAAGTAAGAACAGATTGATTACAATGGATTATTATGTATTTCCAGCTGGTTTTATAAGCAATGATGGACACACCAGATGAAAACAAAACCCAAACTTGCAGCACACAAAGAGTATGTAGGTTACAAAAGATGTTCAATGAAAATAAAGCACTAAGGTGGTAATTTTGCTAATGAAATTTCATTTGCATTCTTCCACCTAACTCTTGTTTTATATTTGTCTGAGACATCTTACCTCACTTGCCATTTTTGATTCCACAGCATAGAGAGATATTTTTCCTCCATTTAAGCCTAAGTGCCACATATTATATCCCAATGTGTATTTTGACACACTAAAGGCCAAATAAAACCAGAGTTTGACTAATATACTTAATAATATTGACTTGTAGGGGGATTATAAGGAGGGAAAATCAGTTTGACTATATTTTGCAGGACTATCAAGTAAAACATGTTTCTAAGATTCCTTTTTTTTTTTCCTCTTTACGTATAAAACTGGAAAACTGCATTGTCTTGAGAACACAAATGAACACACAAAGTGGTTAGGCACCTCAGCCTTGAAGCGCATCCTTCACACTCTAGTTCTACTACGAACATTAAGATGAGCAGCTTAACACAAAGCAACTGGGCTTGGAAAGTTCTCAATGGGTTGCCTCAACACAAACACAACCTGTGCTGTCCCAAGCCCCAAGTTTTACTACATGCAGTTGTTGCACTCCCCTCCTCAGCCACGAATATGACGAGTAATAGAAATCTGCCAAGTCACTTTGAAGAAATCCAGTCGATTCTAGGGAACACAGTCATGAGCTGCATAGTGAAGAGAGAAGCCCTCCAGAAACATACATGTGGGTACGGATAGCATTTTAGAACATACATGGGATAAGAGCTATTCCCCATTAACACGGATGAGCATTTGCTGCGCCGTTCATGTCCCAAGCACCACCGAGAGATAACTCCCCTCTGCCCTTCCGTGTACTCCACACTGAGCCAGCTCCTTCTCCCCCCCAATACAACAGGAACCCCTTCCCCAAAGCGATTCCCAGCTTATGTCTATTTTGGTTTAAGGCAAGAACTCAGTAAACCTGGCCCCCCCACCCGGCGCCGCCGCAGCCCCGGGTTCGGGCGCGCCCCCACGGGGCACAAAGCTCCGCCGCAGGCCGGACGTGCCCGTTGCCCCGGGCCTCCCTCCCCTCCCCCGCCGCCGCCGTATTCCGGGAAACCTTCGCTGCCTCCCGCACCTCCGGGAGGAGACAGAGAAGGAGGCGGCGGCGCTGCGGAACAGCCCCGCTGCGGAAAGCCGGCCCTGCCGCCGGGGCAGGTGGCAGGGAGGGAAAGGAACGAGGCACCGGGGCCAGCCGCCTCTTCCATCCCAGTGACCGGGCCCCTCCACCGGGGACACTGGCCGCTTCCTCCTCCTTCTCTCCCTCCCCCCAACGACCGCGTGCCTGAGCCCCGGCGCTGCCGTCGGGGCGGGGACGGGGCCGGTAGCGGGGCGGAGGGGGGGGACTCAGGCCCACCTGCCCCGTAGGGAAGGAAGGAGGGCGGGGAACCCGTCCCCTCCCCGCAGCCGCGGGCAGGCCAAGGCGGCGGAGTGCGTGCGAGCGGCTCACGGAGGGCGGGCGGGTGGGTCGGCAGGGGGAGGGAGGGGAAGGGACGGGAGCGCGTGTGGGGAAGAGCCGTGAGGGGAAGGGGGGTGGGGGGAAGGTGGATGCGGGCCGCCCCCGGTACCTTGCGCTTCCTGGTCTCGGCCGAGCCGCTCCACACGAAACACTGGTAAATCGCCCGCAGGTTCTGCTTCCAGTTCTCCACCTTGAAGCCGGTCACATGGCAGCACCCGGCCGCCGGCGGACTCATGTCAGACCCCCCCACATCAATCCACCCGCAGACGGGCCGGGCCGGCGGGCAGCGAGCCGGCCCCTTCCCCCGCTCCGCACCAACCGCACGGGCGCGGGCACGGGCCGGGGCGGCCGCGCGCCCGCTCTCAGGGGCTCCGGCCCCTCAGGCCGCCGCCTGCCGCGCGGCCTCCGCCGCCCCCGCGGGCTGCTGTGGGGGCGCGGGCAGCGGCTGGCACATAGAGCCGGGGCTCCGCGCCGCCACGGCCCCCCGGCTCCGAACAAAGCGCGGCGGCAGCGGGCGGGCAGCGCGCACTCCCTCCCGCCCGCCCTCTCCCTCACACACAAAGATGGGGCTCTCTGAGGCGAGGAAGAGAAGGAGGAGGAGGAGGCGGCTGGAGCGGCCGCTGCCGCCCCCGGAGTGGCCGCCGCTCCCTTCTACCTCATAGAGGCCGCTGTGGAAGCGGCTGGCGGAGAGGAAAGGGAGCCGGAGGGGAGGGGGGGGTGGGGGGGGGCGGCGCTGGCGGCGGCGACCCTGGCCGCGGTGTGAGCGAGCGAGCGTGTGTGGGGAAGGGGCGAGCCTCCGCCCGCCGCCGCTCCCGCTCCCCCAGCCGGCCGCCCGCCCGGCTCCTGTCTCTTTAAACCGCCCCCCGCCCCTCTCCCCCCCCGCCTCCTTCGTTCGTCTCCTTCCTCCTCGCCCGCACCCCCCTCCGCCCGCCGGGAGCAATGGTCCGAGCCGCTAACTCAACCTAGCCCGCCAGGCCCGGAGTGGGACAGACCAACGGGGAAGGGGCGGTAGGTGCGCCCCCTCCGCCCCGCCACCCCTGAGGGACGGAGCCGGAGCATGGAAGGAGCGCGCCCATTGGTCCGCCCTCCTGTCACTCCGCCGCTGAGGCGCCCGTTCCTAGCCTCTCATTGGCTGCTTTCCCTTTCTTCTCCCCACCCCTCTCCTCTTCCTAGCTAGCTTCTCCCCCTGCCGGAAAGGGGCGGGAAGGGCTCGGCCGATTGACAGGACATCAGACCAATGGGGAGAAGGGGCGGGGCCCGTGCGGTGGATCTCGCGGCGCGATTGGCTGACATAATTGTCAGTCATACTCCAAGGCGAGAGGTGATTGGCCGAGGGGGCGGTACCGGCCGAGGGGGTCGCGTTGCTGTCACATCCGCTGGTCCCGCCGCTTTCGCTGCTCCCTCCGCGATTTCCTGAGGGGAGAGGGGCGGCGGCGGCGCTGCTCCCCGGAGCCGGATTCCCGCTCCGGAGGCCGCGCTTCCCCCCCCGTCCCGTGTCCCGGCCGCTTAGCAGGGGCCCTGCCTGGCACCCTTGGCCTCCGCGCCGCACCACACCACAGCGGGCTCCGGTTAGGGCAGCCGGGACTGCGGGTCGAAACGAGGAGAGGCGGGTCTTTCCCCCTCCTTACCGATCGCGGGTTCAAGAAGCAGAGTGCGGCTGTGTGGGGGCCGGTCTGGGTGTGCCAGGCCTCGCCTAGAATTGGGGTCTGGGGAGAAGATCGATGCAATGCTCCCGTTTGCCTTGAAGACCATATATGGTCCCTCTGCACTGCCAGCCTCTGCTCCCGGTGTTTCCACAGGGATGAAATTGAAGTAGGGGATAACCAGGACTGGTATTAATTCAGCTTTTTCCTATACATGGAAATAAGAAGACTGTAAAATGGTTGAATCTGTACATAGCTATGTATGCCTCACGTGCCATAGGGCTACAGAATAGTGGAGTGAGGCAAGAGGAAAAGGATGGGAATTTTGATGGGATTTCTGAAAAGAGGAAGGAACCTCTCCAGAGACCAGACTTACATACAAGCCCTGGATAAACTGCAACAAGAAAGGTGGTAGTTAAGTACCACTGCATGATTAAAGCTCCCCCCTGTCAGTTTAAAGCCACCCCCCTCAACTATCGCTATGGGCCCTTGTCAGAAGTCCCTCTCCAGATTTCTTGTCAGCCCCTGACAACACCAAACCTGCAGCAGACTTACTTGAAAGAGTGTCTCACCTAAGATATGTCAGAAACTGCTTTTAATAACCTTGATCTTAACGTCTACCAGATCTTCAAGAATGAAAAAACAAAACCAGCAGGAAAATACACAGATCTTTGACATTTACTAATTAAATGACTTTTTATCTTCTTGGAAGAAATATACATAAGTCATGTTTGGGTTCTGACATCATCTGCTACAATTAATGAAAATGGGGTTTCCTGGATCTTTCTCATCTAGATACAAAAGGGACATCAAAGCAAGTTTTCATTCAGTCTTCAAGCAGACCCTGAGGTCTCTGACAAGCAGCCTTTTTGCTGTAGCCTTAAAATGAGCTAGTCATCTGTGCCTGGTTTCCCACACCAGAAACGTAGCTGTGATCATTTGGAAGCAAGTTGTACGATGTAAAAACACACTGACTGGTAGAGCTTAACAATATGTGGTAGTATCTCTGCGTGTGTCTCTGCCATCCAGAATGTCATCCTAGCAAGAGCAGAGGAAATTCCTTTCCTCCTAAATATGCTGGAAGAGCTCTGGTTTGTATATGGCCCTAAAATGTAATCTTAATTTTATAAAGGAACACTGCAAAACGTACTAGGATGCTGAGGAGAGGCAACCTAAGTAATATACCAGATGGCTTTATTAGGGAAACTAAACCTTGATGGACAGAGAGATTCATCCATAGCAAAGAAGAGCAAGGATTGGTAGCTTTGTCCCTATCGTTACCTCTCTTTCTAAGCCCATGTCACCCCAAAAGCCACTTGGTCTCTTCCTAGGTTCTCTGAGAAAAAGCCCTGTGAAAGCCACTTAAACATCCCTCAGAATAAAGCTAAAGATTACCAGCATTCAGTACAAGGTGGATGATTAATGTCCTAACAGCATCTGGTATTTATTCACTGGGACCTGAGTATTTCCAATAAACACAATCCCCAATATTACTACAGTCTAAATCCAAGTAGAGAGTTATTCTTATTCTGCAACAACCTACTGTTACTAATCTCAGGCTTTTCTCCATGGCTACCACATCAAAACAGGAGATAAAGATAAAAGAGAGAATTTCTGCCTATTAAATTTAAGTCCATCTCTCTGAAAAAAAACCCCAGAAGACCCAAAACACAACATGCATGTTCAGTGCCCTGCACATCCCCAAATGTTCACACAGGTTTCTATGCTATTGCAGAGTCCCCATGTTTACTCAGTGCAGGGTGTGGTGTCTTATGCAGAAAGAACAAGAACCGTGAGTCTATAAACACAAATGTTTGAAGAAACACCTGCTTTTGGTACTGTTTCCCTCCCAAAGAAATATTTAGTTTGGAAAAATACTCATTTATTTTTCTCTCTGGCCATTTCAAGAACAATGACAGCATTTAACTATTCCTGCTCCCTAGAGGTTTTGTGACCCACCTCTTGAAGACCTGATGATGATGTGAGAAGCATTCTTAGAGAACTAATCAACCCACATGCAAGACACCCATCCTTGACCACATCTGTCAATGGGAGCTGAGGCCCAAAGTCACCTCCCAAAAGCAGAAAGGTAAGAGATTTAAAGATCAGTTCTAAAGAGGTTTCCAACGTATGTTACCTTTCAAACCTTAAGTTCCCTCAAAGTTTTCCTTATTCTCCAAAGAGGAGACTCTTTAAGCCAGAAATCCAAGCAGAAGTTCTTGTCAATGAATCATTTTAGAACCAGAGTAAAAATCCACTCTAAAATAATGTAGAAAAGTGGCTCTGGAGATATTTTGAGACCAGCTCCTGACTTGGGGAGCTTGAGGCAAGCTCTAGAAGAGGGCAGTGCCATGAAACCCTTTGCTTTCTATCTTGCGAAGACACCAGAATCTTTCCTCTGAAGTATACAACTTTGGCCTCTAAAACACTCCTGGATTGTTCCAGCCCATACAGTAAAGGTGACACAACAGCACAGAGCAGCAGTCAAAACAACACAGGGGTGGGAAATAGTGACATTTTGTCACCTAGTAATTGATAAATCAGGGCCTGTTTACTCCACGTACACACGCAAGAATTTACAGGTTTGCTCTAGTTTAATTTACTCTTGAGCATATCTTGGGAATGTTTCTAGAATCAAACCTTTTGGTGCAGCAGCCCGCTTGGGAAAGGACTTGCCTCTGGGGGAAGGGAACAGTTTCAATCCCTCCTGTGTCTCCTGGAGGAATTTTTCACGTTAAAGCATTGATGATTATGCTAATCAGTGCTTATGCTCAAATGCCAATGGAATATAAATGTTGATAGTAGCTAAAACACACTGCAAATGTGCAGCAAACTCTTCCTCCAGAGAGTCATCTGCGTTACATGACAGCTCATCTGGGAAGAAGCAGTGTTCTTCATACAGAAAAGCAAAAGCAACTGCATCTTCTATCCATGTCATCCCAAAGTGGCACTTCTAGACTCTGCTGCACAGCCATGAATCAATTGTTACTTCATCACTTGGGCATACTTTTTCCACATAATATGTGTTAAAATGTCCAATTTAGGTCTCAGGTAAATATGAACCTTTCCCTTTGACCAGAGGTACGAGCAAGACCAAGGTATAGCTAGGATTCCTCACATAAACTTGGATTGCAAGTGGAGCTGTCTAAAGTTAGAGCCAACAAGAAGCTGAAGACCCTGGTTCCAAAAGTGGATTTGAAAGGGTCTCTTCAGGAGCTTGCATTGCTTGCTGGTTTGAAATGAAGCACTGAATGGCTTGAAAAGTTCTTAATTCCGCACGTGCTTGGTAGATCTGAGAAAGAAATTCAAGCTGAGTTGGGGCCTGTTCAGCCTGGAGAAGAGAAGGCTCCAGGGAGATCTTAGAGCAGCTCCAGTGCCTAAAGGGGCTGATAAGAAACTTGGAGAGGCGCTTTGGCCAAGGGCCTGTAGGGATAGAACAAGGGGAATGGCTTTAACCTGCCAGAGGGGAGACTGGGATGAGCTCTTGGGCAGAAGTTCTTCCCTGTGAGGGTGCTGAGGCGCTGGCACAGGGTGCCCAGAGAAGCTGTGGCTGCCCCATCCCTGGCAGTGTTCAAGGCCAGGTTGGACACAGGGGCTTGGAGCACCCTGCTCTAGGGGAAGGTGTCCCTGCCCATGGCAGGGGGTTGGAACTGGATGAGCTTTAAGGTCCCTTCCAACCCAAACCAGCCTGGGATTCTATGGATAGGTTGGCATAAAGGAGTATTACTTAAGTGTCATCCTGCTTCTGGCAGACCAATCAAAGTAGGTCCCTAAGTGGGAGAGAGGCACAGCTTGGATATTCTGTGGTAGATCCTGGACTTTAGCACTCTCTCCTTTTTGGCTTCCTATGGACCCAGGCCTACAGGTAGGAACCTCATTTCATCTTCTAGTATTTTCAGGCACTCTAAAAAAGACGAATTCTCCCACAATCTAAATGGCAAGAAGTTACAGAACGACTCTGCTTACCAAAATCGACATGGAAAAGCGTTTGAAATTCTGACTAGATCACTGTTACCATTTTTAAATTACTCTATTTTTAAATCCTTAGTGATCTTTTCCTAGCTCAAGCCTTTTCTCATCTAAGCATTGTGAAGTTCCATCTAAGTAGTAGTACCATTACTTAATCCAAAGCCTTTAAAGCACATCAGGTTGTATGACCTGTCTGACCGCAGGGCTTAAACCTCTGGGGATATCATGGGTAGAATCTGTTGCATGATTCTGCCTGAAGCTAATTGCCTTTAGTTCCCAATAAAGCTCATCTGAGACACTTCAGACACCTCACAGTCTGGGGAGAACAGCGTACCTGCTCATTTATCTTGGAGACACGGGAATGACCTTGCTACAAAAGTGAATGGGTTGCATGGTCCCAGCTACTCCAGCTTCTCTAAAGCAAAGGTTTTGTTTCCAGCCCAGTCTATTGGTATCAAGTGCCAGGTTAGAGGTTTCCACATGGATTTCCCAGCATAGGGGACAGAGCAGCATCTTGAATCCACAATATTCAGTGACAAAGGGTTAGTTCAGCTGCACAGGTCCTGCCAGAAGGATGTTTGTCAGTCCAAGGATTACAAAGATGGGTGGATTTCAATGGATCGAGCTGACTTACAACTTTATAATCAACTCCTGAAGTTTTCCCTTGGAATAACAGACCCCTGGATAGCTCATTTAAATCTACTGGCAATAAGCGTCCTTGTCTTTGTAGTCTTTTGCAGCCCTCTTCAAAGTAGTGCACAGAATTCCACAGGTTGAAAAGACTCCTAGAAAAACAGAATGCCTGCACTTACTTTTGTGAAGATCATTTGTTAAGATTCCCCCTCAACACTGTCATAGGATCAAATCTTGGCCCCAGTTGAACTCAAGAGGAATTTTTCCACTGACTTAAATGGAGCTAAAATGTCACTCCTGCTATTTGTCAAGTCAATTACATCCAGACAATACTTTAACATCTGGCTTCAACTGAACACACAGAAATGTGTGCTCCCTCAGTCTCTGAAGAGAACACAGGACATTGGCTATCTCAATAAAAATGAAAGCTTTGTTCTTGGCAAGCTGCTTGTAATTAAGAGTGGATCCATCCAGTGACACTATCGGAACCAAATGCTTGTTCTTTAGCATATAGTTATTGGCAAACAGCATCAGGAGGTTCTCTGTCATTTTCTGGGAAGAATGTCAAAAGCACCCATCTACTGTTGAAAGGCATTCTGTTGTAAAAAGTTGGTTTAGAACAACAGATCTGTCCTCAGCTGTGGTTTCCTACAGATGAGGGGGGGTTTCACCCAATTCATCTTCTGTTTCCCACTGGAAGGTCCTTTGCTAGGTTAGGTAGAGCTGTTCTATCTAAACCCCTCTCTGAACATGGTGATCAAAGGTAAGGCTGAAGAATAACTGATTGTAGAAGGATAACGGTGAGAGCTCGTTTCCCTCTCTAGAACCCAGCTGAGACAAGGCATTATTGTTTTATTGCAAAATACTCAGGCTGGGTCAATCACACTGAGGGGCACATCTTTTCATGCACTAAAAATAAGAAAGCTATAAAGTAATTTTATTATTGGTGATTTAAAAAGATCTATTTGGAAGGCAAGAACCACTGGATGATGTCTGGAAGAAAAGGGATGCACAAAGAGAGGGGCTTTGATGCCTAAAGTAGGTGAGGATCTGCACACCGTCATTTCCTGCTGCAAGTACCATACCACACACCTGTGCAAAACCAGCTTCCCTCCATCTCCTTCCATCCCTTGGGAAGCACAACCAAAATCAGGCTCCAGGATCTGATGAGCCTTAATTCCCAGCACTTAAATAATTAGCTTCTCAAATGTACGAAAACAAGTCTCATTTTCTGGATTAATGAAGGAAGTTGGGTTCCACTGAGCAAAGCTATTACAGAGCTGCTAATGCACGGCTTGATTTCATCGCCTGCCACTAAGCACAGAGCGATGTGGACTCCTGGGAGAGCAAGAATACAAGGAGAGCAATGCTGGAGGGTTAAAGTGGAAGGCGGGGGGGGGAGGAAATCCTAGCAAGACTGTGGTTTTATGCACAGGGAGGACTGGTTTTATTTGTGTGTCTGCTGAGCTTCAGCTGGCTTTATGAAGATGCCATACAACCCCCTAAAAAAGGCTAAAACTCAGTTTGATCCAAAGGGCTGGAGAGTTCGCTTTAATCACAGAGCAGGATAACAGAAATGTAATGTTTTTTCTAACTGGAGGAGAAGGGACTGAGAAAATGTCAAACTGCTTTGCTCTTGCCTTGGAAGATTTAAACCTTGGCCATATTACATGAACAACTCAGCACTATCGGGACTGTTTCCTTCCCCTCTCTGCTTCACTATTTGCTGCCTTGCCCCAGACTCTACTGTTTCATACTAGCAGAAACAAGAGCCTGCACTGAACCTCTCTCTCCTTGTGGTATATCCAATAGGGAACAGAGAATAACTAGGAAACTAGGGCTCTTGAGATGTAACTACAGGTATTCAACAGAGGCAAAGTCATGCATCTTCTCAGACAAGGGGAACTGGAGAGGCCAAAGGAGTGTTGATTTCCTTAGACTCTTGAACCATCAAAAAGCCTGGGTGTCATTCTCCCCCAGTCACTAGTACATCCATATTAGTGGACCTGCAGTTCTGGATGTGGATTTGGGGGTAGACAGCTTCTTAACACTGAAGTTCTAACTGCAGTAGTGTCAATATGCCCTCAGGCACACTGTCACAAGAGTCACACCCTGCAAAACCAAACCAAACTTTTTGAGGATAAAAAGTCTCTCATTGTAATGGAAGTCCTGGGTTAATACAGAAACCTTGGTGCAGACATGCAACAGAGTTGAGAGACTAAGGAGGAAATCAACGGAACTGTGAGGGCTTGTGCAGCCGAGTTTGTGCTTCACAACCCAGCTTTCAAAGGTAAGGACCAAGGGCATGCAGAACCTCATCACCTTCCCAGATCAGGAGCAGTGTTCTAGAGGTGGACATTCAGAATTAAGCATCTTTGAAAATGCAGAGATGCTGCTTCTTAAGTCAGGGCTCGTTGGACCACTGAGGAGTTACACCCTGTGTAATTTAGCTGAAGCAGTCAGAAAATAATTATGTACAGTGGAGAGTTAAAAGATGGCAATTAGACTGTCCAAATAAACAACTGAAGTGACTAAAAAAGTCCACCCAAAGCCTACTTTTGAGGCACTATTTAATGTAAATGAATCACTTAGTGGACAATGCAACAATCATCTGTTCAGCTTCTCTTCATTATCAAAAACAATACAAAAGGATTGGCAGGGAATAACTGTGTGCCAGAGGGAGCCCTTTAGGAAATACCACAGAATCTAGCCTGGCTTTTGTCTGTTCTTCTATTGTGTTCTGACAATGCTTCACTAACGAATGTCCAACGTCATTTTGGTTGTCCTTGGTTTTAACTTTTATTATGTTTTCCCCGCAGACAGATCAGTAATAATAGTGGCCTGAATGAACTGTAATGCTTCTCCATGTCAGGAAGACTTCCACACCTTATGTATCAGTTTTGCCAAGGTCTAGGAGAATGTGTGGTCTCAGGCACCCTGGGAAATCCCATTGAAGGTGATGAGGCAAAATCCTTCCATTTGGGCAAAAATCCATTAAATCTTAAAAGAAATCATCACCTGCTTGGAAACTTTGAACACTTACTGAATGCAGTACTTCAGGGAGTTGGATACTCAGTAAATACATCTTTGAATACTCAATTTGAAATCCCACTAACCTCATTCTAAATAAAATAAGCTATTTTTTCCATAGGGAGTATCTGTACTGATCATGCCCAGCATTATCTTGGGAGTTATCTGCACGAAACTGCAAGCTAAAGGGAATCCCCATTTGGGATCTGGGGAGGTAAACTTACCAGGCAGGCACCTATGCTAGAACAGAGGCTAAGAAGACAGTATCAAAGCAGTAAGTCCTATCATTAAGCTTCAGAACTGATGATCCACTGGAATTCACATCCCTTTTTACTGCTCTGGAATAGCTGGAAGTTCCAACTTGATGGCATAGCAGGTCCCCACAGGAGTGCCCTTTTCTTACCCGGTTCCTTGGCTCACTCTTCCATTGCTGTCACCACTTCCAGCTCCCGCGGTGTTGTGGTTCAACTCTTCGCAGACCCACAAGTGCAAACCAAATCCCAGAAACTGAGTTAAGAAAAAAGGGCAACAATGAGACAACAGAGAAAAGAGAGGGGCAAATAAGTAGAGAAAAAGGCATGTGGAATGGCACTTAGACTTGGACTTCTCAAGGTTGTCTCTGAGGTTATTTGTATTAAACAAAATCTTAGGCTCTGCAGCAAATTCTAACAGACAGAGCTTATTTCTGTTAATCCCAGTGACAACAAAGTATGTGGGTTTGCAGTTAACACTATCTAAGACTTGAGATAGAAATGCACACTTCATAAAACCTCACCACTAGCTCAGACTTCCAAATAAAACAGACAGAGATGGCATCGACCCCCCCCTAGGGCTTCTGCTTGCAAAATCCCCACCAAGTTCACTTGCAATGTGGGAGTTTTACTCACAGCGTGTATTCAGAATGTCACTGAAGGTGGGACTCAAGAGGAGGGCTGCCAGCCCATACTGGGGCTATTTATATTACCATTGCCAGCTTCTTCCTGTCCTTCAGCTGGAGATCATTACTGTTGAAACAGAGACTGCAAAATGGGTGGTACATCTTCCCTGTGGCCACAACTTGGGATAGTGCAACCTGAAATAGAAGTTTACTACTATGGTACTTCCATAGAATGGGTTGGGTTGGAAAGGACTTTAGGATCATCCAGTCCCAACCCCCTGCCATGGGCAGGGACACCTTCCACTAGAGCAGGTTGCTGCAAGCCCCATCCAACCTGGCCTTGAACACTGCCAGGGATGGAGCATTTACCACTTTTTTTTGGCAACCTGTTAAACCTTTACTTCAAGATACATGATTCTTGGTACCTCCTAAGTGGAGCTGCCAAGTAGAGTCATGGAAATTGATGGTTATGATACCTTAGAGCAGGGATCCTGAATGTTGCCTTTTCACTACAAATTGTGTTTGGGCTTGGAGCTACAACTACCCAGCTTCTAATAAACAATAGCTCATTTTGCAAGTCCATTGGACCATTTGCACCAACTGACACTTTTTAATAGCAATCGCTGTTAAAAGACAAAAGATTTCAAGTAGGAAGGAAAAACCCCAACCCTCTGATTCTGTTAACACCCAGGATACTAAAGGCATCATCCTAATATTGGGATACACCAAGGAAAGAGATTAATAACCCCCTTTCTTTAACAAACTTCCCCTAAGACATCCCAAAAGTGTATTCAGTACCATTCTGCTCCTCCCTGCTCTGCTGAAGAATGTTTTAGTCCCTGGAGTGGTTGCTGAAGTCAGGTCTCACTGTAATTACATCTCACAGCAGTGCGGGGAGACTTAATTACCAGAGTCACTGTAGGTGTGTTGCCAGACAGATATAACGTAGTCCTGCCAGGGGAGACACAAGGATTCAGCTGCAATGGGCATGGTAGGGAAGACAACTGGAGTTTGCAGAGAGGGTTTTGAGATCCTCCTGCAAAAAGCAGCACAGACACACCCAGCAGCCTTTATTCCAACCCCTCAACTCTATCATGAGGGAGTCTGGTTGAAAAACCTCTCTGTACTCACCAGGAGATGCTCTGCCACACCGCAAGATTTCATATTCAACACCCCCCCCCCCATAAAAAAGAGTGTGACTCACCCGTTTCAAACGGTGACATTTCATTCCCAGACTATTCTAGGAGCAGCTGGCTCCGTAACACAGGGGGATGTGGGGAAAAGGGGGAAGGAAGAGCCAGATTGCAAAGTGAAAAGCACTCATTCTCTCCCCCGCACAGGTATGTTGCTTTTCAATTGCAGAGCCACATCATTTGGGACACACTAGCAAATTCCAATGGGAAAAAACAATAAGCATATTTCAGAGGGAATAAGAATCTATAACTACACACCAATGACACAATTCCCTCTCAGCCAGGAGAGACTGGGAGAGTGGTTTGCTCTCCATACCTAAACAGATATGAGGAAAAGCACTGTCCCCACTTCTTTCTAGTTTGAATCCTGCCGTTCTGGGCTGCCCCTTCAAATGGTTTCTGTGATGCAGACCCAAGTTTTAGTCATCAGCAATATCTTACTAATGATGAACAAATGTATGTGCAATGGGATGGTGACAACAGGGGAATGACAAAGAAATCACTGTCAGCTCCCAGTCCCGAGAGGAGTTTTGTGTCACGCTGCTGTTTAGCATTGCTTGTGTCCCTGCTGTGGGGACGTCACTGCCATAACATGCAGCACGTGAGGGCACTGGCCTTGTGGGCTTGTCAGCACACATATGAAATCACTGTCACTGGTGCAGTGCCAGAGGCAGCAGCATCATCTCTTCTGGCCTCAGACTATAAATCTGTGCATGGCTGATTGGCCTCAGAGCAGCAATCCAGCCCCATTCATTAATGGTGGTGAAATTCCATGGGGAGGGAAGCTGTAAGGGAGGTAACCTCGCAGTCTTCCCAATGGGAGACTGGATGCAAGTTTATAGCTTGCAAGGCACAAAGGCTGCCGGGAGGAGAACACACAATTCATCCCTGCAGATGAGTGGCAGAGGGGCAAGGAGAGCCTCAAGGCAGGCCCAGCACAGGATGGGTATCCTCATAACCCATCCCTGTGCATGTCTGCACGGGAAATGTTTGATTACGATTTAATTCATCTCCTCTGCTGTCTTTATACAAGAAAAAGGCTGTTCTGGCTTTCAATACCCAGCACTGACTTGGAACCTTGCACTGGCAGATTCAAGCCTATCCCATTCTTTACTTAGGGAAACCTCAGTGAAATCGGTGCTCATTCAAGGAAGAGGAGGCTGGCTCGCTGCGGGATGCTGGCATGCAGCAGCAATGACCTTGGCTAGGTAACTGTCTCCTGAATACAAAGATGGACCTAAAAGCAGCAAATCCCTGTAAAAAGAAACAACCAATCTTCAGCTAAGGCAGGGAAAAGCAGTAGTTTGTTAAATAAATGCATGTCAGAGCTGGGTTTTCTTTTCCCAGCTTCCCTAAATGCCCTTCACCAGCAGGGAGGGGGAGGGGACCTGCTCTTTGAAGCCTTTTCCTTATGGGAATAGAAAACACGGAAAGAATTCAATTCTCTGCCACAGCCCAGCAGCACTGATCCACGCTTCAAAACCCAGAGCCCAGAAGACAAGCTTGGCTGGTGGGTACTGGTGGCTTGGAGCCTGTGTTACGACCACATTAGCCTTGCTCAATAGCCAGCATCATGAAGTGTCCCCCGTAGTGTTAAAGCACAGAAAGAAGAAGGGGAAGGAATGGAGACTGGGGAAGGAAAATTAGGGAATTCTGTTCGGAAAAGAGCTGCGGTTGTTCAAACCTTTGATCAAAAGCACCATCTAGTGAGGAAAGGGCTCACTGCAGCTGGCATTGCTCTGGGGCTGCTGCAGCAACGACAAATGGAATGTGACTTTCACCACAGGTTTGCCTACTAAAATAGCCCCAAATATCGCCACGTGCACAGCCCGAGCTCTGAATGAACAAGGACATGCCCCAAAATTGCTACCCCCCGTGTAAATATATCTGCAGTGGAAACGTGTTCTCCTCCTCCCATCATCTCCCACCAGAGAATCTCAGCCACCCTGAAACCTGCAAGGAAGGAGGCACCACAGGAAGAGGAATGATTTCCATGGTATAATTTGGGAGCTAAGGAAAAGAAAAGGTAAGTGACCGGTCCAAGGTCATGCAGGAAGCCAGAGGCAGATCCGGGAATAGAGATCAGCCACCCTGAACCCAGGGATGCTTGAACAATAGCACAGCCTCTCCCTCTGTTGTCATTTAACTCCTTCCTAACCCACCAAATACCAGAAGAAGGGCAGGATATACACTTCTCTGCATGACTTCTTGCTGCTTTACAGTCTTGGGGGCCCAGCCCTCAGACCTTACCTGCTAAACCATCAAGGGAAGGCAGCAGGGAAGGACAGGGTTGGATATCCTGAGATCAGTGAAGGTGCAGGTAGGGGATACTTCTATACACAGGGCTTAAGCTGTCTCCTCAGCAATTAAAACAACCACAGTTAGTATCTTTATGGAAACGGTACCTCAGCTTTGCCACGTCTCCATTTCTATGTGTGACAAAGCATCACGATGTCCTACCACAGCAGTTAAAATGGCTGTGGTGTATGGTTGAGCATCCATATAGAGGATATTGCTCCCTCTTCCCC
Organism: Myiopsitta monachus; assembly: GCA_017639245.1. Taxonomy (NCBI): domain Eukaryota; kingdom Metazoa; phylum Chordata; class Aves; order Psittaciformes; family Psittacidae; genus Myiopsitta; species Myiopsitta monachus. The sequence continues at coordinate 8,342,125 of CM029926.1, read as the reverse complement.
TGCTTTTGGGTTAGCTGCAATGATTGGGGATTTGCAGCACGATCAGACATCACAAATGCGGTTTCACTAAGTCTGTCTACACTGTTGTCATACTGAGCCTGGAAATGCTGCAGTGCAGGGGCTGGAGAAGGCAGTAATTACAACCAACTGGAACCAAACCTTAGAGATACTAACTAAAGAAACCCCCAAAACAGCTTCAGGTGATGCAAAACCCCCTGTGAGAGCAGTGACCTGAACCTGCAGCAGAAAGAGGAGCTCAGAGGAGTGACCAGGGGTCCAGCAAGAGGAGTTTGATGTCCCTGAGTCAGAGTCCAGTTCCAAACCAGAACTGTAAGTGGAGCAAAAATTATGATTATCTTCCTGATCCACTGCTTGGAAGGGACACAAATGGGATCCACAAAGAGCTGCACAGGAAAAGAAGGGGAAAAGCCCCAAGAAACCCTTATTTATCTGTTTTCTATCACAGGTCTCTTTTCATTCACTCCTATAAACCAAATCCATGCAAACAGGGAGGAGAGTTTGTGCTTTTGAGAGAAGAGAATCTTTAATCAAGCCACAGCCCTTTGAACATTTACATTCTCCAGCCAAAGGCACTGTGAAACGGGGAGCTTCCAGTTCAAACTAGTTCAAGGACTCTTTCCCTGGGGAAGGTTTTGGTTACCCAGTGGAGGTTTCTGCACAGATCTTTGCTTTTAGGGGAAGCAATCAAAGATTTTCTTAAGGAGGAAGCTACGTCTTCTCCTCCTTGAAGAAAAGGTGATAAATAAGAGCCTCGAAGAACTAGAGCACAAAATTGTTGCCCTGGAGAACAGGGTTAAAAGGCTGTAGATGAGCACTCAGTGATGCTTGCAGTAAAGCAGATGTCACCAAACACAAGTGCAAAGAATTCTGTGAGTTTGGGGGTTTTCCCCCTCAAAAAAGCTCCTGCACTTCAGGAGGGCAGTGATAGAACAGGATGTTTGTCAAGGAAGTGTTAAACTGCTAAAAGGATTCCAGCCCTTTGCAGTTCTGGCCTGACAGCAGTGAGAAAGAAGAGAGGAGAGATTAAGTGCTAACAAAAGCAGCCATAGCTGTAGAAGACTATACCAATATTTACCAGTTGGGCCTGCGTGGTGTCCAAAACAAAAGTCCATTGCAGGGATAGATTCCCCCTAATGCTTCTGAGAACAAAGCGATGCCCATGTAAGTGAGTTCAATATGCAATGCATCACTCAGCAGGTTTAATCTAAGCTGAATTTGTTGCTAATTACACCAAGTTAACCTAAGAAAACAGGATCCCAGGTAAAGCAACAAAGTCAAGCCCTAGTTCAATGAATTCCCTTCTCTGATTGCAATCCCATTGTAACCCATTGCTCTGTAACTCGCTCCTGCTACAATCACTGCAGGCATGTGGCTTCCATCAGCACCTGCTAGTGTGGTGACAGACTATTCCCTGTTAGAATAAACACGCTGGCACGTACCAGGTAATGACCGCAGAAGCTCTCAGGCAACTGCTGGCCTGTAAGAAGAATCCCATAGGATACAGCTCATCCTGCTGCTTTGGTGGGAAAGATGGTTTGAAATGGCTTTTTCTAGCTCTGATTTTCATAAGACCTAATGGACCACAGCTGCCATGGCATAACCCCCTGCCTCTGGATGTCATTGATCAATACATAATTTGTGCAAATAAAATTACTGAGTCTTTCATTTCACATTGTCCCTGAAGCCAGAGCGGTGCATTCCCATCGTACCCTCTGGAATGCGAGTTTTTAGGAGGATCTTGAATCCTCTTCTCCTTTCGCCTGAAATATTGATCCCTTACAAATGGCAAACTTACACTGAAGCTGTGAATTCATTCAAAATGACGATTAAAATGCCTTTCAAATAACTGTCATAAAAGCTATCTGTTATCTCACTGCTTTCCATGGGGAAAGACTTCCTGGATTAACTGCCTTTGCTGCCAAAGTATTCCCAGCTCCCTCCATTAATGGATCTTGGGCTCACACAGACCATAACGAAGAGGAGGAAAAGCTCCCAGTGCTGCAATGAAGCTGTGCACCCTCTCCTTCCTCAAGGCAAAATCTCCCAACACCACTGACTCCATTGAGGCTTTTGGGCTCACTGGAACCTCAGGTTTCCAAAGGTTTGTGCTACAGCCTGGCGGGCTCTATTGCCCCTTGTCAGCACCAGTACCTCAACGAGGAGATGCAAAGCTGCAGGACATGCAGCACATTGATGCCCCATTTCATCACAGACAAACTGAGGTGCGCCCATAGCACTGCTGCAGCACTCGCAGAACTCACCTGAAAACGCAGAAACCGGACTTCCCCTGATCATGGCTTTGGAAATGCCTCTTTTCCTCCTCCCGTTGTTGCTCACAGCCACTGCGCTGCCCACAGTCCCTGTTGCAAGGAGTTTCTCCACCTTCAGCTTTCATGCAGACGGATGCTGGGAACCTCCAGCATCAGAAGGACGTGGAGCTGTTGGAGGGAGTCCAGTGGAGGCCACGGAGATGCTGCGAGGGCTGGAGCAGCTCTGCTCTGGAGCCAGGCTGAGAGCTGGGCTGGGGCAGCCTGGAGAAGAGAAGGCTCCTGAAGGGGAGACCTGAGAGCAGCTCCAGTGCCTAAAGGGGCTGCAGGAAACCTGGAGAGGGGCCTTTGGCCAAGGGATGTAGGGACAGGACAGGGGAATGGCTTTAACTACCAGAGGGGAGACTGAGATGAGCTCTGTGGCAGAACCTCTTCCCTGTGAGGGTGCTGAGGCGCTGGCACAGGGTGCCCATAGGAGCTGTGGCTGCCCCATCCCTGGCAGTGCTCAAGGCCAGGTTGGACACAGGGGCTCGGAGCACCCTGCTCCAGGGGAAGGTGCCCCTGCTTGGAGCCGGATGAGCTGTAAGGTCCCTTCCAACCCAAAGAAGACCACGCTGCTCCCACCCGGGACCAGCATTACCCAGAGGAAGGGCCGGAGCCCCAAGCTGTCGCTGCAGAATCGGCCTCAGCGCTGCTGCGGGTGGAACCCGGGGCCCGCAGCGCCGCTCCCCGCCCGGGCGGCACAGGCGGGCGGACCACAGGCGGGGGGTGCCGAGGCGGGGCCGCCCGTCCCTGGAGCACTTCCGGCGGTGGCCATGGTGACGGCGGCTGCCAGGTAGGCCCCGGGCTCCTCCGCGGGTCCGCGCTCTGCCCGCGGCACCCCCACAGGGCCCCCGGGAACCGCCCGCCTGGCGGTGACCTCCGGGTGGCTGCCGAGGGGGCAGATCGGGGCCTCACGGGATGGGTTGGGTTGGAAGGGACCTTAGAGCTCCTCCAGCTCCAGGCAGGGGCACCTTCCCCTGGAGCAGAGTGCTCCGAGCCCCTGTGTCCAACCTGGCCTTGAGCACTGCCAGGGATGGGGCAGCCACAGCTCCTATGGGCACCCTGTGCCAGCGCCTCAGCACCCTCACAGGGAACAGCTTTAAGACTTGCCTTTGTTTGTCCCCCAAACACCAGTGGTGGATTTTCGGGTGTGGGGTTGGAAATGAAGCTGGTGACCGAATACAAGTGAAAGGGAGATTTAGGAGATGATTTCTCAAGTCCAGGTGTGGGTTTGGGTGCTGGAAACGTACTTCCTCTGTCTTCCTGTACCATGAGGTGAGGTGGTTTTGCATAATGTCAAAATGTGTATATATATTATATATAAAAATATATGTGTAGATATAAGAGATATAATATACATAAAATTATATGATATATATTTTATATATAATACATATACTATTATAAATAACATGTTTAGATGCAAGCCGGATGCCTTTGATGGGTTTTGTACGTGATGCTTCAAGTGATGCTTCTGAGATGGTCAAATTACACTAGAAAATTTAATTCAAAGTATTATAACCAATATTAACCCACCCCCAGGAAACCTCAAACACTGGGTCCTTGTTGCCAGCTACTTACAACCAGACCTACCCCTGCGCAGCACTTGTGTGGTGCTCTTAATGCCAGTTGCCGTTGTGGTTGGTTTACTGTATTCCTTCTCCTGCGCTCCTTCCCTGTGTTTGATGTGGCTGTGGTGCAGTGAGCTCTGACCAGTGCCTTTGGGCCTTCTTTCGAATTTTACTGGTTTCTTGTGACCTCAGGGTGGGTTTTGCACTATTTTCTGCTTATAACGTATGGAGTGAAAGCTGTGAACATGGAAACGCGCAGTGGTAATTCAGTCATCTGAATTAATGTGATCTCATTGGGATTTAAATGAGGTTTGTGAGGTTGAACTTCCCATTTTAGGGGTTTTTACATCAGAGAACTTGTCAGTAAATTTGCATTGTCAGCTATGTGACTTTCCCCCCTGGATTTACATACCTACAAGTTTGATTTCACTTTCCAAAGCCGTTGGGTCAGTGCAACTGTTTAGCTGATACAAACCACAAGTAAGGCTTGTTTTCCTCCCTGTCAAATACTTCCAAGGGATTCAGTAAATTTGGTGTGCTGGAGGGAATGCCCATTTCCCTGATACGTATGAGAAACTCACTTGTCAGTTCAGTTGTGCTCAAAGTCTTAAGAACCCTAAGGGAAGAAGTTAAAAGTCGGTCTTAAGTAGCACGATACCCACTTCAGAGCATGCTCTATAACACCAAAGCTAATCACAGCAATAGAGCACTGATACTGCTTCACAAGCTGCCTTTATTTTCTTCCATCTAAAAGAGAAGTGTTGGTCTTTAGGGATGCTCTGGATTCAACCCCGCATATTATTTAGTACTAGAAATAACCAGAGGATCATCAGGAGGTTTGTATCGTTCTGAATTCACTTCTCTCTCTTCAGCTTGGGGTTAAATCCCCCCCCCCCATTTGAAAGGTCACAGCCTCTACTCCTCAGGTTTGTTTTTAGAGGCAGCTCTTGGCTGGGCTGGCATTGGGCAGAGAGCATTTGCTTGGAATGCTGCCACTTCCAAATTTAAGTCAGGGCTGTGCTGTTAAAAGCCCGGAGGGAGACACCACCTCAGAGGCACTGGCAAGTGAGTGCTTTTCAAAGGTAGGATATTGTGCTTTCTTCAGCCTAAGGTCGGTGGCTATTCCAGCTTAGAGCTGCTCTGCTTCTGGACAAGGGCTTCCTTAGGAAAAAACGATCCTTTTCCCTTCCTTTTAGCCTCCCACCTTTGAAATGGCACCTTTTGATTACTGAAAATAGCCTCCCAGTTGCTGCCATTTGTCATGTAAAGGACAATGTGATTTTAGGTGGCTGCAGCTAAAGGAGAATAGCTGTTGTGTATCAGGGGATTAGTTTCTTTTAGGTCTTGGTGTTATCTTTGCTGCCTTTAGTGCACTCTTAACCTTTTTAACTAAGGTCCTTCAGGAATCATTGTCCTGGGGTTTATGGGATAACATCCAGGTTTTGGTTTCAGATGGAAGTTGGGGTTTTTAACTGGATAGATATGATTTGTTTTAAGGCAAGCCTTTCAAAGAGTTTCCAGTCACCTCTGTATGTACCTTATCAGCGTTCTTATTTCTGCTCTCTGTTAACCTGTGTGTTCCAATCCTGCCTCTTGGGATGGGGAACTGAGAATTACAGGACTTTCTTTGAACCAGTTATACCCAGTAGCATCACCTGATAAAGTGGTGCCATAAACATGATCTGTTAAGCATTAATAACAGTGGCTTTTCAGCAGGAATACCCAAATGTTTGAACAAAGGTGATGGCGGGGTCTCAAACTGAGAGACTGGGTGATTTGTCCCCTTTGTATCTGTAATAAAGAGAAGAAGGGGAGGGGGAAAGAGAGAAAGAAAACCAATAAAAGGCTTGGAAAGTGTTTTTCAAATGAGAAAGGATCAAAGAGACCTTCTTTGCATAGGAAGTGCATGAATAATAACTGATGTGATTCAGGAAGAAGTTAACCAGGAATAACCGGTTCATGCTGATGAGGCACCAAAACACAGCTTTTAGTTGGCAGGCTTTGGGGGGTGGGGGGCTCTTTGCCACCAGCCTCTGTGGCAGAGTTTAATCCTTGCACAATCAACCTCTATTTTTGCCTAAGAACATGAAAAGAGCCAGGCTGGAATCAAACACGGGACTCTCTCCCACTTCCAGGGGTGCTTTAGCTAGAAAAGGTGTCAAAAAAGCCCCCTCTTTCCAGTTATCTTTTCATCTGCTTTCCACTATCTGCTGAAATCAAAAGCAGAGCTGCTCAGGGCCACATCTTTTAAATACCTCAGCTTGGACCAGGGTTCATAAAGGAAGCTCCACTCCATCTGTCAGCTCCCACTCTGGAAATACTGAAAGGTCCTAAGTGGAAGCTGAAGATTTTTGATCCCAAAATGTCCTGCGAGCCTCAGTGTCAGCACAGCACCTGCTGTCCCTGCCCACACCTCACCTCCTGAATGTCAAGAGGCCTTCGAGAGCAGAAAGAAGGGACAACATAAAGAGGGCAGCTGCTGTAACTGAACATGGGCCAGAAAGGAGAACCTTCTGCTCATCCAGCCCAAAGAGGCCAGTGGCCAAAATAGCTCTTTTTCCCAGGAAGTATCTTAGGGGTGCTACACACTCTTATGCTAAATCAACTCTGCTGTGTATCAATACAAAATACTCTGCGTACAGCACAAAGAGGGGTGAGATGCTGCTCTGAGTAGCTGGGTGCTGGGCTCATGCATTGCTTTGCAACAGAATGAGTTTAATCCCATTTGGGTTCCTGATTTCCCACTTTGAGCACCCTCCCTCTGCCTGGGGGAGCTCATGGCCTGGATGTCTTGCTGCATTATGCACAGTGTATTACACAAAGAGTTAGCTCAGGAATGGGGAGCTCCATAGTTCCCTGAGAAGGGCTGTGTACTAACTTAAGGAGCTTATTTTTAGACCTTGTCAAGTTTATTTCGAGCCAGCTCAGCTATCTTTAGGTGCTATTTTATTGTGTTCCAGCTATCCCTCCAGAAATACTTGCTTTATACAGTTCTCTACTGTTTCAGCAAGCTGGTCTGCTCACTGACCAGCTACATTAGGAATTCTGCCCAAGCCCCTGATGGAAATCTGGAAGAGCCTGGTATTTTCCACATTAGCTCTATTCCATGGCATGCAGCACCTCTGTCATCGTCTCAGATCCCTATAAGTTCCATCCTATTCAGCAACACTGAATTCTGGCTTGGCATTATAAGTTACCCCTTGTTTTCTCCTTGTGCTGTTCTCTGCGCAACAGGACTAAGATGATACACTAATACTTGGTTTTGACTTTAAGTGTGACCCCAAAGTTATATGCATCCCAGGAAGGGATTTAACTGACTGCACTGTGCCATCAAGCATAAAAGCTTCGGGTTAGATACGGCGGGAAAGTGAGTGGCCTTTTTTACAGCAGAAGTATCACTTACTCTATCCATGGAGTAAGCTGTAACATAAACTACTCCCTTGAAGGCAATGGCTTAGCAAGGAGATTAGGGTTATGCATTGGTATCAGAATGCAATTCCAGGATGAGCTCAAGGTCTCATAGCTACCTTTAGCTTGGGTTTCATTCACAGGTTTAGTTTCAGTACATTAGAACACAATTAAACTGCATGATTACTGCTGGCATAAGAGCACAATCTTGGGCTTTACCCTGCTAGAATGGACACGTGGTTCATTTAAATCAGACAACTTGTCTCTACTAACAGGTGGTGAAAGACACTGAAGATGGAAGCACAGATTCCAGTGTAGTAAGCAAGTAACATGCTAGAAAGAAAACTCTGAGCCTCCAGAAGCCAGATTGGTTTATATTCGTCTGGGATGACAGGCAGTAGCTGCTCTCTGGGATATAGATACTGCAGTACTGGCTGTTCTAGAGAAATCCAGGAGGTTTTATTACAGTCAGAAGGATACAGAGGCACATCCCAGCCCAGAGGAGCGTTCACTCTAAATACAAGAGAGTGAACCTAGAGCAGAATGTGGGAACAGCGTCTCTGAAGCCAACCCTGTGAGAAGTCCAAATGTCCTTCTGGGATGTTCAGATGAGCATTTCAATGCTTAAAATTGGGCACTGATGTGAACTTTGGAGAGTCTAAAGGGAGGGATGAGGAAATCAGTTGAAGATACCTCTGTATGGGATCTGTTAGTTGGTGATCAGAGCTAAGGACTTCCCTAGTTTTCAAGCCTCTGCTCCGTTTCTTGCTGATGAAACAGTCTGTTTCCTTTCATCTTGTGGCTCTAGGAAGACGGTTCAGAAAGGAAAACTCATGGATTTCACAAGCACAGTCATCATCCCACTGCTTTTCGGCAGCGTGGGGATCTTTGCCCTTTTTCGCCTGCTGCAGTGGATGCGGATGCGAGCGTACCTGCAGGAGGCAGTGGTGGTGATCACAGGGGCTACTTCAGGCTTGGGAAAAGGTAAGTGCACACAGAAGGGCCCCAAAGGCAGGACAAGCAAAGGTTTGCAAAGGGGCACTGGAGGAGAACAGTAAAGGGCAGGAAGTTCCTATTGCTTGGGATTTTGAGGCAATCCTTGCACAAGCTTTGAGGCAAAAAGGTCTCAACATTGAAAGCCAGTTTTCATCATGCTGTAGAAACTGGAGGTCTTCAAAGCCAGGAGCAAGTCATGCTAATTCTTGCACTGTCAGGGGGCTTTTCTCTAAACCCTGGAAAAGCCAGGAAGTCAAATTGTTTCTCTGCAGCTTCCCAGAACTGGTGGTCTGTGTTCACCTCTGTTGCATTTCCAGACACTCTGCTATGCTTCCCATTTCACCTCTTTGCCCCTCACCCTCATGGGACTGTTTCTTGTGGTACAAATCCATCCATTCTAAATTCAAACTCTTGGCAATATTAACACCAGTGAACAGAATCACAGAACCACAGAATGGTTTGGGTTGGAAAGGACCTTAAGCTCATCCAGTTCCAACCCCCTGCCATGGGCAGGGCACCTCACCCCAGACCACATCACCCAGGGCTTTGTCCAGCCCAGCCTTGAACACTCCAGGAAAGGAGCATTTACAGCTTCTTTGGGCACCCTGCGCCAGTGCTTCACTGGCAATATTAACACCAGTGAGTAATAGAATGGATTCTTTGTTTGAGTGGATACATTCTTTAATTCTGCTTTTTAGAATTGCTTTAAAAGCTTCCTGAAGAGAAGACAAGGTGCTCTGCTATCAAGGCCTTTCATTAGGATGAGTACATTCACAGAACAGAGCTTAAACTGATGCTGTCTTTGCATGTGGGTTTATCCTGAACGATAGGGGGGTTCAGTAACTGAGTGGCCAAAGGAGATGCAATGGGCCTTTGCCTGTCACAGCCAAAGAACTGGGAGTGCTCAAGCAATTTGTATTTCACATCAAGAAGAGACAGAACTAGTATCTCAGCTGTGGTAGGCTGGGTAGATGCAGCAGTGTGTTGTTGGGTGTATGGATTTCCACCATCATACACGGAAGTTTCCTCCCTTATTGACTCAGTGGCAAGATCTTCCACTATCCCCCTCACTCCCAGTTATGAATACACCAGAGCACCTCTAATTACTGTGTGTTCTTACCCACCCTTTTTACATCCACTGTCATCCCTTGCACAACTGATTTGTCTCACTGGGTCACAAAGGGGTAGGGTAGAAGAACACGCGAATGCCTCAGCAGCTGGCAGCACTGAAGAGGAGGACAAGGCATCCCTTCTTCAGCCTTGCCCTAATGATCACCCTGATGAAGGCATTAGCTCCAAGGCTTCCAGAACCTTTGGAGGTGTTCACTAAACCCCACACCTCCTAAGACCAGGCCCTGCTGCATAAGATGACACACGAGGGAACTAGTCCCTATTAAGAGGGGCACATAGTCAAAAATGAAGAGGCACAGGTGAATCTGACCAGCTGATGGGGGAGGATGTGTGAACAGCACAGTAACTGCATAACCAGCACCGTAACTGTGAGCACAGCAGCTGCTGCACTGCTGTCACATTCTGTCAGTCACAGAACATGGCATCTTGCACCTTCACTGTAAATCACATCACTATAATTCCTCATCAGGAGTAATGAAGCCACCTTAGACCCTCGCCAGCTAAAAGAGCTTTTAGCCTATCCCACCCTATGATGTGAACCTGCTGTTCGTCTCTGTCATTCAAATACCTACTTTGCTCTCTTCCTTGCTTCCTCCAAAGAATGTGCCAAAGCTTTCCATGCAGCTGGCTGCAAGCTGGTGCTCTGTGGCAGAGACAGTGAGAAGCTCCAAGACTTGGTGCAGCAGCTTTCCACCGTGACCAACCACCGCAAGAAGGTAAGTGTGGGAGGAGAAGCTGCTGCTCATGGTGGTACAGAATTCCTTGTGGGTTGTTCTGTTGAGCAATAGGAAAAATACAGCTCTGTGGTTAGGGATAGATCCTGCTGTAGGAGTACACAGGGCTGACATGGCAGATCTTGTAGAACCCCTACCAAAATAAGCCATCTGAAGGACTGCTTGCCTTGGAATGGAAGTGTAAGTGCACAGTGCCCTGAGCCTTTACATCTCTATGTCCTAGACTGAATCTGGGAAGTGACTTTCCTCCTGTTGGCCTTTATTCCTGATGCTCAGTTCTGCTGACGGTGGCTAAGAAGGGTATTGCTGGCTATGTAGAACACACATAGGTTGGGGTTTTGGCATTTTCAGATGCATTTTCTATAGTGAGAAAATAAGACGCTTTAGTACTTGAGGGAGATCTCTCTCACCCCTTTCCTAAGCTCTGTAAGGAACAGGAGCAAAGAAAGATGAGAGCACAACCTACTTCTGTCATGTGTTCCTTCCAAATGGAACTGCTGCACAAGGTTTGGGTGGCCCCGCTTCTGTGCTTGCGGATCTGGGAGATGCCACCACGAGCGTGCGCACACATCACATTCAGCAGGGCCTCAACTAGTCTTTTGCTAACTTCTGTTTGTCCGCAGACACACAAACCTCACACTGTGGTGTTTGACCTCTCGGACACTAAAACTGTGCTAAATGCTGCTGAAGAGATCCTGAAGTACCTGGGGCACGTGGACATCCTGATCAACAATGCAGGCATCAGTTTCCGAGGCACAATTGCGGACACAGGACTGGATGTGGATAAGAAAGTGATGGAAACAAATTATTTTGGTCCTATAGCCCTCACCAAAGGTACTCGTGATCCATGTTACAGGGGGACAATGGATTTAGCTGATAGCTTCTGCAGGCCAACACTACTAAGCACAGTTTAACCTCTGTTTGTATTTGGTACAGTACAAGAGGGGAGGAAAGTCTTGGTTTATGGGCAGGCCTAAAAGAGATGCTTGGGCATGGCTGCATGGGAAGTACCTGATCAGAGATACTACCTTGCATAAAGCATCTCCTGACTCTGGGCTGGCAGGAGCTTATGAAGAGAGCCATGGTTAGCCTGCCTGTGCTGACAGAACACTCAAACAGGCAGAATGGCTTCTGGGTGAAGCTGCAGCTTCCCTGGGAAGCTTCTTTGGTACACAGAAAGCTCAGCCTGGAGAGTGTCAGCAGCAGGAAATGCACTGGTGGCAGAAAAGAGCAAGTCTTGCTGATGGTGCCTGTGGGAGATGACAGGAACTGTGACAGCCTTTGTGGCACAAGCAGGCTCCTCATAGATGAACATCCCAGCCAGGCTGCAGCTTGTTTGAGGCATCCTAGACAGCCCAGCCCCTACGCTGCACAAGGGTCTTGTCATTCACCACTGATTCTTGACAGCAGGGATGGCAGCACTGGGATTCTCAATGGGTCTTTTCTGTCTTTTGCTAGCGCTTCTCCCCTCCATGATCAAGAGGAGAAAAGGCCACATTGTGGCCATCAGCAGTGTTCAAGGCAAAATAAGCATTCCTTTCAGATCCGCATGTAAGTACCTCCCCAGAAGATGGGGAAGACATATTTGGGGCACTAGACTGAATGAATACTTGGTTGCTGCTTCCACTTTTAGCTCTGTGTAGAGCTGGCTGCATGCAGGGAAAGCAGAGCTGTGCATCTTTCTCAGTTCTGTCACACCACTGACAGCTGTGGAGGAGGGCACTCTCAAATACAGAATCTTAGCCCTGTCCCTGTTAAGGGATGGGGAAGGAGAATACGTTTTCAGTGTCCTGAAAAACAGCTTGATATTCACAGAGTCACAGAACCCCAGAATGGTTTGGGTTGAAGGGACCTTAAAGCTCATGCAGCTCCAACCCCCTGTGTCCAACCTGGCCTTGAGCACTGCCAGGGATGGGGCAGCCACAGCTTCTCTGGGCACCCTGTGCCAGCGCCTCAGCACCCTCACAGGGAAGAGCTTCTGCCAAAGAGCTCATCTCAGTCTCCCCCCTTTCGGTTATTTTCCTATCTTAACACTTGAGTCCCTACAAACTGCCTGATGGACTCTGTATTTGACTGTATTTTATCCTTGCTGTTTGCCTGGTTCATGTCCTGTAAGAAAGCAGGAACTTTTGTCTTAATAAGTTACAAAGTGCCATAGTACAAACAGTGCCAAAACAAAAGCCTAAGCAGGTCTCTTGATCCAGCAAACTTTGTGCTACATCAGTTATGACAAGAAATAATATTGCTGAGATTACTAGAAAAAGCCTTATAAAAGATGAAGGAACTACATGGAGATTATTTGACTTAAAAGCAGCTTTAAACCACTGAAAATAGGCATAAAAAGGGCATAATCCAGTGATGGTATGAGTGGTGGAGCATGCTGAGTGCAGGAGAATGGGAGACATCTTGGTGATCTGCTCTTGCAGATAATGTGGGGATGACTGTGCCAAGAAGCATGTTCTGAGCAGCTACCAGAGCCACACGGGTCTGTGAGTGTGGAGCTCAGCTCCTGCCTGTGTCCTCGGGCAGGGATCACAGCCTGTGCTAAGCTCCCTGCTGCTGGTGCCAGCCCTGCAGACACATTCAGGTGATGGCAGGCACAGTGACCAAGTACACGTGGAAAGGGAGCGAGCGAGAGGAGCTGCTGAGCCATTTAACAGGGGGAAATCCTGCCCTGGGCCACACTTCTGTCTGCTTTTGGGATCGGGTTTTGACTTGCGTGCAGCCGAGCTCTGAACCTGCCCTGCAAGTCTGCAGCACTCGGCACATGGAGGCTCAGCAAGTGCCCGCTCTGCCCTCCTGTACCAGCACTGCATTCCCCAGCCCCAGCCTGTCCTGTCAGATGCTTCCCAAGCCAAACTTCATGTCTCCTTTACCACGAGCAGGAGGCAGCTCGGGTTCACTCTCTAGTGCTTTGGCCTGGCTGTGGCGTTAAGCTCAGGACCCCAGCCAGTTTCCAGCTTGAGTATTTACATTCTGCCTTCCCCATCCCCACTACCTGCTGCTGCCATTCACTAAAAGAGAACCAAACTCCACACAAACCAGCCCAGAAGTTGGGGAACTGCTGGCTTCTTGCTGAGAAGTGGGGGCACTGCAACGACAAACGCGTTCAGGGGAGTGAATCTTCCTTCAGCCCTGCTCCTTCCCATTGCACAGTGTTTTCCCTGTTTTCCAGATGCTGCCTCCAAGCATGCCACCCAGGCCTTCTTTGACTGTCTACGAGCAGAGGTGGAGCAGTACGACATTGATGTGACAGTTGTAAGCCCCGGCTACATTCAGACAAACCTCTCTCTCAATGCTATAACAGCGGATGGATCTCGCTATGGAGGTGAGATGCGATTCTGTGCCCTGTAGCTAACACATCCCCACCTCAGAGTTCCTCCAAAGTAACTTGGAGTAACTCGTTCCCCTGGTGGGGACACGGGCTAGACCTGAAGTGTCAAAAGATAACTCTGGATGCAGGGTAGGAACAGTAACCCCCAAAATTCAGCCTTCCTAGACAGCCACTACTGACTTCTAGCCCAGCCATGACTTAGACCTGCCTGTGCTCCCACACACAACTGGTGTAAAACCACAACCATCCAAGCAGCCACGTACAGTTAGAGCATTCCCAGGAAAGGTACTCAAGCACGGGCTTACCTGAGGCTTTCCTTTGGCTTTCCTTTGGCAGTTATGGACAAGAACACCGCGGAAGGACAGACGGCTGCGGAGGTGGCTCAGGTGGTGCTCAATGCAGTGGGACAGAAGAAGAAGGAAGTACTTGTGGCGGGGCTGACACCCTCCCTGGCTGTCTACCTGCGAAACCTCTGCCCCAGGCTCTTCTTCAGCTTAATGGCAGAGAGAGCAAAAAAGGAGAGAAAAGCAAAGGCCTCTTAGAGCTGAACTCAGTGGAGCAGTGACTGCAGGGAGAGGCTGAGCCCCTGCACTTCAGCGGGGACATCGGGAGGTGCTCCTGCAGGAAAAACCCTTTCTCAAAATGCTGCAGTTTACCATTGCATGGAGAGTGGGAAGCGGGTTCCCCCCCCCACCGGGACAGGCGCGTTTGCTGGAAGACAGCACCTACAGCTCACCTGGAGAAGGGTGCTTGGACAAAGGGCGAGAGCTGAGGCTGCAGTGGAGGCAGCTCAAGGGAACACGTCGCAGCAGGGGAGGCCCCTGTGCTGGCAGACAGCACCTTACTCGCCTCACTCCAGGCTTGCTCAGCTTTACTGGCCTGCTACACACCAACCCCACCCAAGCAGATCTTGTCTTTCCCGACCCCATGGCTCCTGTGAAACATCCTCCTCATGGGAGCTCCCATGAGCAGCGTCTCCTTCCCACTCTGAACTATAACCTGGACCACGTTGCTTGAAGTGGGGAACTTCGCAGGGCCTCTCCTTGCCAGCGTGCCACATCATCTGCTCCGTTCAGCTGAAGTCAAGACCAGTGCCACTTCTAAAGTAACTGATGTAAAATCTAAGCTTTATGTGGCAGTTAACCTGTGTGACTCGTGCCTTACTGACATGGTTCAGTCTAATGCTGCACTACCTGACAGCAGTGTTCGCCCCAGCATGAGCTCAAGTAGGGTTGATGGTACTGGTCCATCTGCAGGAGTAGGTGTGAGTCTGTAGGGACCAGCACACTGTCTCCCGCAAGCAGAGGGTGCGTAGCGTGGACAGAACAGGAGACGGACCCTTAGTTCTCATCTGGTATAAAGCAATCAGGTGCTCATGAGGATCACAGCCCGTGCGGGAATGATACCAACCCATCACACAGCACAGGCTTCAGGGAGCCCGATGGCCTGAGGGAATGCCATATTCCATTCCTTCCCCTTCTCCTCACGTGAGGGATGCCAGCACCGCTAGGAAAAGGAGCGGCTGCACAGAGGTAGGGACAGAAATGATCTTTTTTGACTCGTATTTTAACTAAAGCCTCTTAGTAGGCATCAAGTCCAGACCCCTGTGGCCACCTCCATGCACTTCCCAGCATTTTATGTATCCTGCCTTGTATGTCCTGCCTGTGAATGCACATCGATGACAAATAAATCACATTGCTATGAAATCACTCCTTTGTTCTACTTCGGCTCCTCGCAGCAGGTAACATCAGAGGAAGGGAAAGCAGGAGGGGTCTGGGTTTCGTTTCTTCCGTTCCTGTAAGGTGCAGAACACCATACTTCATCCCAGCCCTCCTTCCATCATCTGCTAGCTTACAGGAGGCATAGTGCGAATCCACAGACAGGATCAGTCACGCCGGAACTCAAATACAGGTGTGCAGGCTTAGCAGGAGCTTCTTCAAGAAGCCCTTTCTTTACTGCAGGTTTATAACTGACCTCTGAGCATCCACCCCAGCTGATGCCCGGGATGTGTCTGATGACCACAGTGCTACTGCTGCTCCGTTAGGACACCTTCTGCCATTCACTCTGTGGCCGCGGTTCCAGATCTGTTACATGAAGGCCTAGGGTTGAAATGACAAGTTGAAGCTTTACCTTCTCTCCTCCTCCACCAGGGGTTTCTAAGCATTAGTTGTGCTTTCCCTTCATGTTTCGCACATTCAGGTCCTCCTGCCAGTCCTGTCCAGCTGCTCACCTCGTGGGGGTCCAGGTCATGGCAACCCAGGAAGGACCAAGGGGCTCTTTGCCTTTGCGTCATCATCCAGGGGTGCAACACAGCAGGCCTGAGGAGAAAGATTACACATAGGGATTTAGCTGTAGTTACTGTTTGGACCACAGCTCCAACTCAGAGGTTACCAAGAGTGTGCACATTCCCCTTTGGAAGTGAATCCCCTCTCTGTGATGAGAGGCACGTAACATGCTCCACTTCAGAGCCCCCCCCACAACGGCCACGATGGGCAGCAAACCATGGGGGGCTTTTCCCAAGCTCATCCCCAGCTGTAACCCACAGCTACCAGCAACGGGGGTCAGCAAATACAGCCCCCACCTCGTGCAGTGCCCCAAAACACAACCTGAGACCCCGCTTGCGTCAGCTCACCTTGCGTGGTTCCAGCACTGATTCACGGAGAGCCGGGATGTCACCAAGCGCTTTAGCTCCGTTATCACTAATACTTCATGGAAAACAGGCCTCCTACCCCATCCATGTCCTCTGCGCCTGGGCACGGACCAGACCTACCTGTTGTGACAGCTGAGCTGACTCCGTCTTCCCACCGCAGGGAACTTGTCCATTCCTAACTCCAGTCTTTGCTGCCAGCCAGGCAGTCCAGGGGCCTGCCGAGGGTCAGTCCCTCTGCCACAGCCGCCATTCCAGGCAAGGGAAAGCTTATCACAGGGAAGTGGCAGGACCACAGGGGTTTGGTGAAGAAACAGAACTAACCCTGACAGTTACCCTGGATTAAACAAGGAGCAGGAATGTCTTTGCTGCGGCCAGCACAAGGGGATTGCAGTAGTAACGCCCTTATCGGCTATGGCAGCTCTGCCACTCGATTAGAATCCATCCAGCAGACAGCACTGCAGACGTCAGTCTGAAGGGGCAGCCTGCCCGGCGGACTTGGCCTAACCGCAGGAAGATGAAGTAGCTGCATTTCTTCCCCTCCTCTCTGCCAAGGCAACTGTACATTGTTGCTATAAATAGAGATGAGCTGGATCCCTGCTTCTTTTAACCTTGGAGGGAGACAACTCAGCCACTGTACCAGCAAAGGGCTGTTGCCACCTAGGAACATCTGGATGCCACTGGTGTTTCCTCTCACCCATGTGCCTGCTGAGGTTTGGCTGCCTCGGGGGCAGAAGCACAAGCTCCGGACTCCCAGCAAAGCCAGTCTGCCCAGCGCACAGACTGGGACGGGTGCCCTACCGACACAAAAGCCACATCAGCAGCAAAGCACGAGTCGGAAGCATGGCCAGAACTGCTCACCGCAGCCTGGAGGCCAGGAGGATGCCTCAGTGCCCGCTGCTGCCCTTATGGAAGATAAAGACAGGCCTACTGAGTGCGGTTTCTGACCTCATGGAACTCCTTTCCAAGGTCAGCGTCTCACAGTGGAGGGCAGGCTCCAGGCAAGCAGGGCGCCTGTGTGCAGGCAGGCTTTCCGACACGGCTTTGCTCTTGTATTCACATCGTAACACTTGAAGCTGTGCCAAGCTGGCCTTGGAACCGCAGACCACGCCTGGGTTCCATCTGGGAGGCGGAGGTTATAGACAGCGAGCCCCTGGCTTTTGAAAGGAACTGGCATAAACCCGTCAATGGTTCCCATTCTAAGAAGGTTTTGACAGTTCCGAGCTAAGAGATGAATTAATGCGCAAGAGTGGATCCTAAAATTCCAAGTAGTGCAGTTACGAGACACAAGCACACGGATGCATTGCAGCAGCAGCAGTTCCAGAAGTGCACGTTCCAAGCAGGAGCAGTGGAATTGCAAAGTCAAGGCACGGCCCCCAAGTGTCCGCACAGAACAAAGCTCAAGGGTGAGAGCCCAACGCCCACCTTGGCAGTGCTCAGCTGCACAGGAGAGACGGATCCACGTTAGGAAGAACGTGAACAAGAACTGAGCAGGATGAGTTTGTAGCTGGAAACTCAACAGTGTTCTCTCCACTGTGTGGAGCAGTAACGGCTGGAGGAGGGCAGCAGAGGATTTGGAGCCCTTTAGCCCCGGCCATCAGTATTTAAGCAATTGCCAAAAGGATATAAGCACTGGGGTACCAAGTTAGCCTCTTCCACGAAACACAACTAGTCAAGCAAGAGGGAAAGCAACACTACAACAGCTACTCCTTCAACAGATGGAGAGCGTCCAAAGCCACTGCTGCCACGGGGCCAAGGGGAGCATCAGGTCTGTGTGTGAGCACAGCTAAACAATCATCACCACTGGCATCCTCACAGCAAAGTCCCATCCCCTGAAAGGAAAAGGAACTGTGATAACAGTAACAAGAGAGCAAAAAGCAGTTGAAATTCTCATCCTTTAATGGTCAATGATAACTTCTGGCTGGTTCTGTGTAATACAATTAAACAAGATACTTAAATGTTTCCCCCCCCCCAAAAAATAATAAAGAAGTAGAAGAAGCTCTCACACCCCCTCTTCCTATAGCTCACTTTCGACATGCTGCTGCTGGATCGGACTCCCATGGCCTAACATACAGCTCTCAAGTCACCACACATCCACACCTTAAGTGTAACGAAGAACTGAAAAACCTCGGTGCACCAGTGATGTGTCATTTGAAAAAGAACATCTCTTATTAAACCCAATCCTTTCCCAGTCTCCAACTGCTTCTCAAAAAGAGGAAAAACCAAAATGTTACTGCGGGAGTCTTAATACACTTTGTCTTTGTGGGTTTCTCTCTTCCCTGCTGGAGTCATACAGCGTAGAGTTCGTAGATCTTCTTTACACAGTACACCAGGGCAGCGAGTGCTATCGTGTTGTGCAGTCTCTTTCTGTGCAGGTCGTCCTTCCTCACCAGCACCACCGGGGTGGAGGAGGTGAGCGTATGCAGGGGCAGGCGGGACAGTTTATAGGCATCGTACTCCACTTGGTACTTGCAACAGGGATCAAATTGCCAAGAGATGCCATAAAGGGTGCAGCAAGCCACGCTCAGCACGCCAGCAGGCAGGGAGATGTAGTGAGAATAATCTACCGGAAGGGCCAGAGGGGTGAAGAGGCAAGTGGTACCCGCCAGCACGGCCGTCTTGTGCAGGCAGTTCCCCACCGTGATCCAGCGGGCGGTCTCGTCCCCGATGCGGGTGGGCTCTATCACTATGTATTTGTACTGTGCTTCCAGGGCCTGCTCCAGCTCGTACTCAAACTGGTCCTGAGCGTTCTCTCCGTTGTAGATCTCGTGCACGATGTAACAGTCCGTGGAGGACAAGGTGACCCTGTTCATAGGAAACATGGAATTAAAACTACAGGGCTTCAAGTCAGCAGAAATATCCCAACGTGAGGACGGGCAGGCCCTCGAGGTCAGGCACTGCCTCTGTTCAACAAGCAGCAGCTTTTAAACTCGCCTCACTTCACATCAGCTGATCATGCCTGCTGTACATGAAGTCAGCCCAATATACGGCAGTGGATTTTTCCTTACCTTTTCCTAACTTGGAGGAAGGAGAACATTGAGAAAATAGGATGCTGTTAACAATCCTGAGATGGTTCCTTACACTGGTACCCCATCAGCTTCTCTAAGAGATGCCGGAGTGTCACCTTAGTGACCAAACACATAGAATCATAGACAGGACCTGAATCATAGAATCATAAAATAGGACCTTAAGCTCATCCAGTTCCATCCCCCTGCCATGGGCAGGGACACCTCCCACTAAACCACGCCACCCAAGGCTCTGTCCAGCCTGGCCTTGAACACCGCCAGCGATGGAGCATTCACAGCTTCCCTGGGCAACCCATTCCAGTGCCTCACCACCCTCACAGTAAAGAGCTTCTTCCTCATATCCAATCTAAACTTCCCCTGTTTCAGTTTGAACCCGTTACCCCTTGTCCTATCGCTACAGTCCTTCATGAAGAGTCCCTCCTCAGCATCCCTATAGCCCGCCTTCGAATACTGGAAGGCTGCTCTGAGGTCTCCACGCAGCCTTCTCTATATCAACCATGTAGACCTGAGGAGTTTTCATAGGAAAGAAGACTGGCAGCAGGAAATAAGACTGATGCACCTGATGGGTGCATCAGGAGGTCAAATGTAAGAGAGGAAGCATCTTCAGATGAGTATTTGCTTCCCCTTCACAGTAACTACCTCTTTGCCATTGATGCAGCTTGCTTAGTCCTCCACCGTAAATCCAACCTAGTAAATCCATAGTAAACCTAACAAGGATGGCCCAGAAGCGTTGCTGGAAGTGACAGTGTTAAAGGTAGCAGAGCCCCCTGTTACAGAATGGTTCCTTCCCTCTCCTGAAACAGGACACAACAAAGCAAGACAGGAACATGGTTTTAACCCTGGCAGGCTTTAACAATACAGAGCGAGCTGCTCACTTCACCTCAGAGCACGCCCCTACTGACAGGGCACTCCCAAGGCCCCATCTGAGCTGCAGCTCTTTGCTACCCGAAGTCACATCAGTTCCCACCTTCCCTCCACCCTCCTCACATGTTGCCTTTGCTGGGGCTACATTCATGGGACAGACTGCTAAGGAACAGGCTGGTGACTGTTCACCTGTGCTGGGAAAGACTAAAACCCCATTCATTAGGAGGCGAAATCCTCCCTTTTAAGAGGAAATAATCATTCCTGACATACTTGTGCTTAACCAGAGCATGTGGCCTCTGGAGGATAAAAATATCCAGCAGATTCCTTCAGCAGGAGGAGAACAAATCACGCAGCAGACAAAAGAGCGCATCCCAACCACAGGGAGACCCTCCCGATACCAAGAGGCAGGACTCCACTGAGAGGGAGACTGAAACCACCACTTTCTCCTCCATTAGTACAGTGGCCCTTAGGTGCACGCACTGGAAAATCAGGGAGACATACCCACGTTCACAAGCTGCTGTGTTAGACATTACCCTTAATACGCAGCTCCACTCACGCTGCACAGGGTGGTGTGCAGTGGGCAGCTGTAATCAAGACTATTAGTAAATTACAAGCTGTTGCCGGAAGTAGCTGCTTGTGTGAACAGCAGCAAACGCATCACACAGCAGGACCTGAGCTGCACCAGCCTTCCCCAAAGCAAAGGAATAAGCAGTTTCATTAGAAGTCTGCCTGGAATTCATATCAACTACGAGGAAAACTCAACTGACAAGCCAGCTATTGAGGTCTCTGCAGTGCATTCCCCCCTTGGCCTGTTCATGGGTAGAAAGGAGAATAAAACTCCACTGGGATGCTGTGCATGTGTCTGCCAGGGGCTTCTTTAAGGCAGATATTGGTTGGAAAACAAGGATTAGCTCTTTCAGCACAGGATATGGGGGGCTCCGAGGTTCTGTAGTGAATTGGAAAGTGTTTTAAAGAAGAGTAATGAAGCACCTATATAAAGATTTTAGAGTACTACATGTCTAATAGAACCGAATGCATCAGCTAACACGAAGGTGGTTAACCAAGAACTAGTTAACCAAGTCACACTGACACATTAACAACTGGTAAACGGGTTTTGCCAAGGGTTTTCTTTCCTTGATGACGACTGTCCCAAAGGCAGCTTCTTCCAAACCAACTTCCAGCTTCATTACAGCTGACACTTCAGGTAACTGTAAATCAACACCAGGGACTGTGCGGAACCACTTGCTAAGGCCTAATGAATGACTTCAGGGAAAAGCTATTGCTGAAAAGCATTTTGAAGCTGGAAGCTGACCCAGTGCCAACACAACCCCCCCAGATAACATTGCTACTTCCTACCAAGGAGGATTTTCAGTGCTCTGTAACACATAGGAACACGCAGAGAAGCGGCACCCAAATTCAACTAGGAACTCTGCAGAGGCTTAGCACAATAGCCTAATCACCCTGTTATCAGTGGCAAAACAAGGGTGAAGCAAGCCCGTTTCACCCCTGCCTGTACAGAGCCATGGAGAACTGGGCTTCTTACTCAAGGAATCAAGTAACTGCAGCACACGCGGTTTCTCCAGGCTCACTGAGGCACTAAGCCATCAGCCTCATTTCTCCTTGCTCTCAGCTTGCCTGATTTTCCCTCTGAACACCCCTTTCTTCCTTTCACTGTGATGTACAGGCAGAGCCAGACCAGAAGCCACAACAACCTGTCACAGGGAGCAGGAATCCAACAGGCGTTAGCCAGAGGCAGTACCATCCATCTCTTCTAGAATCTTTTGGCTCTGGGGCTTTGTAACAATAAAGTCAAGAAAAGCACAACCATCCTAAGCCAAAACAAGCAGAACTTAAAATATGCTCTACTGACAGCAAAAAATCACTGGGAACTGAACTGCACAAAGGTTTCAGCCCTGATAGTGTGGCCCCCAAACTGCTTCTCCAAATCACTCCTCTAAAATCAAACTCCATCTCCATCACAGTGCTGAAGCTGCAAATGCGCAGTCCAAACCCAACAGACAGAGCATGAAAAACGAGCTGCTCAAACAATAGCACACATGAAGAGTCAGCAGCACAAGCAGAAAGGCTCCAGTTCTGTAACGGGGGAAGCGGGGTTCAGCATGTACTATTGCCACGCAAGAACTGGCTGCCACTGGAGGACAGAAAGCTGGAGACTAATATAGAAAGAGACACAGATGAGATGTGTGGGCTTGGGAAGGTTCTGGACCTCGTTGGCATGCAGAGAAGGACCCAGGACCTCAATCCCCAGCAGTAATCTCTCCTGACACAGCTTTTCAATTGAAGCCAGCAGCTGCACATGAACAAACCCAGTGAAAGCAATGGGATTTGCTGGAATGCTGGAGGCTTTTGCCTTTTGGAGCTTGTCCCCCACCCCCAGAGATGGGAAACAAAAGTGCAGAGCTATGCAAGAACTCCAGGCTGGCATCCCCCCATTGTGAAGTGTGGTGATTTCAGATCAACTCCATTTTACATGAAAGAATAGTAAATAACCAGTGACAGAGAGGGCCTAGCTCCAGGAGCCACAAAATGCTGTATGTGTCCAGAAACCCAATGTGCTATTTACTACACAGACAAAACCTAAAAGCAGTTGTTAATTATT
Organism: Myiopsitta monachus; assembly: GCA_017639245.1. Classification (NCBI taxonomy): domain Eukaryota; kingdom Metazoa; phylum Chordata; class Aves; order Psittaciformes; family Psittacidae; genus Myiopsitta; species Myiopsitta monachus. Next base: position 8,319,464 of record CM029926.1, on the reverse strand, counting down.
CAACCAGATTATTTTCCACGACCTGTCTCCCCCCCCCAAAAAAGAGAGGACCAAGTTAAGAAGTTGTACAGCTTCTCTGTAAGAACAGTTCCAGACCTTACATCCAAATGGTTTACTCTGCTGCAGCTTCCTGCATTCTAGGCTTGCAAAGCAAGATGAAAACCATTTAAAATCACGGCTGTCAAATTTGGTATCGCCAAAGTTATTTATAAGGAATCGGTTGTTAAGGGAGCTACCACCAGCAGGAGGGGCAGAAGTGTCTGTTCGGCTATAGGGCAAGCTTCAAATTACGTGTGGATTAGCTTCCTAACATGGGAATATCGAGAGCACCAGCAGAGAGGTGCTGCAGCTGGCTGCAAACAGCCACTCCAGCAGTTTCCCAGTTGCAGGCCTCAAAGCAGCTCCATATCTCTGCCTTCAGCTTGGAAGCAGTGTCCCTGAGCTGCCTCTTGCAAACAGCAGCCTGTCTGTTAATTCTAAGTTTCAATTAGGTAGTTTCATGGATGAAGAAATAAATACTCTTATAAGGAGGAGCCACAGTGCTGCCCAATGTGTAAAGACGTTTACCAGGTGCCAAATGGCAGAAAGAGAAATTAAGAAAGCGCTGAGAACAGGGTAGATGACAACATCCATCATCCTTCTACCGTTCACTTGCAGGGGAGGAGGACTGAGCTGTTGCCCTCAGCCTAATGGTGCTCCTCAATCCACCAGACAGCCTTTTGGCGAGGGTTTCCTGTTGTCCAGCTATCTCAGTTCTGCAAAGGGTTGAGAAGCACGATTAGAAACAATCTCTCACTGCACAAAGCACAGGTTCTGTGCATAAGCAGTTCTTTTTAAACCCCTCCCGTAATATGCAGGACAAGTTTTGGTCCTGGACCACAGGAACACGTTGAATGTTCCTGGACAACGGTATTGCGGAGAGCATCAAACACACATTGAGATGAACAGCAAATGATTAGTAGTTAGAAAAACAAGAAAGGAGAGGCTTGCAGCAGCGTGATAACAACTGTCACAAGCAGCACACGCACAATCTCATTTAGCAGTGCAGCAGCGGGACTTCATGTTGCTGCGCGAGTGAACTGCAGCTAAAGGACATTACAGGTGGCCAAAGCAGTGTCTGGGGTCATTCTCAGCATCTCTGCCAAGCTTGAGTAAGTCAATAAAGTTGAGGCATGACAAATTCAAACACTAAACTTCCCTCCTCCCATGTAAATCCTTCTTGAAACTTAATTTCATCCCAAGACTAAGGAATGAGCTGTGGTCTGGCTTTAATTCTCAGTGGAAATACTCCACCTTATATTCAACCGTATTTTGCCACTCAGGAGAGTTCCAGGATATGGTGCACAGAAAATACTGACCCATCCAAGCTTAAACACATGAAGAATTGTTTCTCTGCTCGGTGTCCACACAATCTACCAGTCTCAGGCCATTAGCCACGGCTGTCAGGTCTAGAAGGCCATTCTCAAAGGCTGTCAATGCACGCATTAAAGCAGAGGAAGAACTGGAAAAGCACAGCAATAAAGCAAGACTTGTGATCAAAGGATGTACCTTAAACACAAATGGGGAAAGAGAACAGGGGAACACTAGGTGAGGTCTTCAAGCAGCCTCAGTAAGGGAAGACAACACTAAAGAAAACATCACCAGAGCATAGCAAACCACTCCAGCCATGAGACAAAAAGGAGGTGTCAATTTTAAGTCAATTAATGATTAGCCAGACTAATGGAAACAGGTCAATCATTGCTGTAAGCAAACAGAGTACCAGAAATCTGAGCAGCGCAGGTAGCAACAGCAGAGCCCTCTGTAAGGGCACAGAGAAGCCAATGCAAGCAGCAGCGAGGACATTAAAGCTGCTCTTTCTGGAGTTTGTTAGCACATCACCCAGGGGAACAAATGCCATTCTGTCTTCTGTCCTGGCGGGCATCGGGCTGAATTTCATACAAAGACACTAAGCACAATTCAGTGCCTGTTCTGTATAGAAAAGGTTGTTTTGGTCTAGAGATGAACAATTGCCTTTTAGTCAGGCTCCATTAAAGAGTCCATCCAGAATGAAGAAAAACAAATATTTAGTTGGTTCTCTTCAGTGGTTTGGGTTACTTTAACTGTATTATTTCAGCACCAGCTGGAGTTCACAGCAACATCCTTTGAAATTCACCTCCTTACATTTACTCCTATTGAGGAAAGAACTTCTGGACCAACCACTGACTTCTTTCTCTCACTAAAGTCCTTTCTGAAGGGATACAGTCTCCACAGAGAGAGCTGCTGCACTGTTTGGGTTGGGCTTGGGGTATTTTTAAACGAAGGCTGGGCTGCTCTAACAGCAGACAGTATTTTATTCACTGCTGAGTCTCCTCACAGCACCTCCCAATACACAGATGCCTTTTAGACTCGCTGGCCGCCAACTCTAAAACCTCCTTGAAGCAGCTCATTTAGGAGGAAAGCTGGATTAGCATATTCAGTCCAAAGGAACGTGCGTCTCTGGACAAGAACCCTGCCCAGAGTGAGGAAACTGCATTCACCATACAAACCCCACATGTCATCAAATGCTGACATCAGGCCTGCCAGCACCGATGCACAACTCGAGGTGCCAGCAGCCAGATGAGATCAGGAGGTGTGATCTAGGATTGTGGAGAGGGGCAGAGGCCCAGGCATGTGCATCTCCACCTCTGCAGCTGCAAGGAAGAAGTAGCACGAGGCTGATATCACCCCACAACTATTACAACTATGATCTGCCATCCCATCCGTGCAGGATGACACTGACAAGAACCATCACCTTTTGATGGGGATTGTGACACCCTGGCCAAGGGGGCATCTGCTCTTCCATGTCACTTCTGTGCTTTCTCATACTTCACTATATGCTTCTGATTGGCAAAGGAAAACTAATACATGAAGTAACCCAAGTGGTTTTGATCATAAGATCAAGAGTAATCATACCGTAAAAAGTCACCTCAAACTGCAGTTAGATTATCATACCCTTCACAGATGAACGTCCAAAGTAACGACTCACTCTTAAGTCAGCATCCATTCTCATTGAAGTCATTAAGTGCTCTTTTCCATTCCCTTTTCCCCCTTCGCTTCTACTGGGAGGACAGGCCTACCACAAGGAAAACCCACACGGAAACTCCACACCTCATGGGCTTCAGCCAGCACTGGGGGCAGACAGCTTCGCCACGATGCCACTGAGCCCTGTGGCATTCCGAGTTGTTTTATATAAACTCCACTGATGCAGTAATTCCGTTGGCTCTTCCAGTTCAATTACTTTTGAATTCCCCGAACGCACCCGGCATTCCTGCAGCTGGCATCAGCGCCAGGATTTTAAGGGCTACTTGTGGCTCTCCTTGGCTACACCACCAAACAGAACAGCGCTGAATTATAGCAAGAGAACAAAAGGAAGCAAAAGCCACGGCTGAAATTAAGGGATATATCCGAGTGTCTCGGTAAGGAGGGAAGACCAAGGAAAACTCACACTAAAAACACAGCCCTTTGTTACTCAGCCCTGGGGCGAAACAGGGAGAACGCCAACGTAAGGAAACGCAGGCTTTAAACAGACGTTTTAAGGAGGTAAAGAACCGCACACACCGATTTTAAAGTAGCTCAACAAGATTTTCCTCCGTCTCCTTCCCCTGGTTTAAAGTTACGACTCCCAAACTTCCACAGCTGCTCTATGGGAAGCTCCCGCACGTCCCAAGCTGCTCCCCTCCATCCTGACAGGGGCGTAACGACAGCGTTACCGAGCCCTGCGACCGCCCGGGCCTCAACCGCGCCGGTCCCCACGGCTCGGGGGTGGCGACGGCTCCGCACTGAACCCCGCAAGCGGCCGGCACCGCCGCGGCACGAGGTCACCCTGGAGGCCTCCTCGCTGCCCTCACGGCCTTTAAAAATAGCCGCGGAAGGAACCTCCCCGGGGTTGGCCCTCCTCCACCCGGCCCCGAGCGCCGCATCCCCGCCGGCGGGAAGGGCTCCCACCGCCACCCCGAGGGCCGCGCTGACCTTCCCTTCCCGGCCCCGGCTCTCCCAGCGCCCGCCCGCAGCGGGAGAGCGCCGGACCCCGCGAGCTCAACGCCGCAGCCCCACACGCACCCTGCCCGGCCACGCTCCCCTCCGCGGGGCCCCCGCCCTTGCCCCGGGGGTCGCGGGGAGCTCCGGGTGGCTGCAGCCCGGCTCGTCCCGCTCGCTGCCCGCCCGGGGCTCCGCCGCAGCCTCGGCCGCAGCCGCCGCTCACCTCTCCCGGCCGCCACCGCTGTTGGTGCCGCCGGGGCCCGCGCGCCTCCTTCCCCACGCCGCCATCTTGGAGACACTCGGCTCGCAAATGTCGCCGCCGAGGGACCCCGGGCCTGCCGCAAGGCCCGACGGGAAATGTAGTGCGCGGGGCCCGCCGGAACCACTCAGAGGCAGAGGGGGGGAGCCCCGCTGAGGACTACAAGTCCCACAGTGCCCCGCGCCAGCACCCGGCCGCGGGGGGCTCCTGGGAGGTGTAGTCCCCTCGGCTGGCGGGAGCGTGGCGCGGTCCCCTCAGCGCGGCCCGGTGGTGGCGGCGGCGGCGGCGGAGCGGCCCCGGCGCCCTCCGCTCTGCCCCTTCCTTCCTCCGCCCTGCCCCAGCCGGAGCGGGTCGGCCGCGGGAGGAGAGCCATGACGGGGGGGTGCGGCCCGCGGGGAGGCCCCCGCCGCGGGTGAGGCGCCCCGGGCCGGGCGGTGGCGGTGTGAGGGAGCGGGTCCGCCCCGGCGGCTCTCCGGAGGCGGAGTGTCAGCGCTGTTGTCCTGCTCGGAAAGAAACGGTACCCGATCTGTGCTCGCAGGCGGGGCCGGAATGGAGGAGCTGCGACGGGAAAGAGACTGGGCTTTGCTGGGGTGAATTTAGCCCCGTCCTCACAGAGGGGCAGGGAACGGGGGAGGCTCCACTGCGGCACCTCTGTGGGGCAAAACCAGCGTATAGCCAAGTGCCTCGTTCGGAAGCGAAGTGCAGGTTTCCCAGCTCCCGTCTCTCCAGCGACAGCGGATGCTGAAGGTTTTGGGGGTGTCCCAGCACCCCCCAACAACCTCCAGCCCTAAGGCCGTTCCCAGCACAGCCGGGTCACCGGAGCGGCGCTTGGATGCTGTATCTCCGGTATCCTTGTGCCGCTCCGGGGCCCTCTGTGGCTCCTCCCTGGAGAAAAGGAGCCTTTTTCTGTGGAATTCGTTTTTCCATAGCAAAGAACGGCTCCCTGATCCACAACCTCCCCTCTGCTGGAGACAAACCTTGCTACCAGCTGTCCCCAGCACCCATCAGAGCACAGCCCTCCCTTTAGCCTAACAGTGCCCATCAGCAGGGAGCGGCATCTCCCATCCCTAGAAAAAGCCTCTTTTTACCCACATCATTTCCAAGTGATGTCACATACCCAAAGACACCAAAGGGAACGGCTGCCTCCACCATCCCTGGCATCCCAAGGATTCCTTCCAGCACCCCTGGTTTGTCAGCCAGAACTTGGGGTCCAGCTCTTTCAGGGGAGGTAGAGGGCTCATTTACACTAAGAAGAGACATTTGGGAAGCATGCCCAGCCTGGCAGAGCATGCGGCATTGCTGGGACAGGCTGGAGCTTCGTCTCATCTGGGATGTGGAATGTAAACAGAACGTGTTACCAGCAACAGCCCGGCTTGCTGCTATAACCCAAACCTACTGCGCTGTCCCTTGGGAGCAGCAAACCTCCCATTGCAGCCCAAGGGCCGCTTGTCACTTGTCAGGTTCGATCAGATCATGACTGTAAATCAGCTGTGGCCTTCTCCTCACTCCAGCCCTGGTTTGAGCCATTGGAACTCCAGACTCAGCCTCTGTAGCTTTAGGAAGTGACAGAAACACGCTGTGATGGAAGCTCACTGCGCTCCGAAGGCCCAGGAGGGAAGTGCCGTGTGTTCCTCTTGCTCTGGACAAGCACTGCAGGGAATGACTCCATCGGCTGCCTGTTGAGGTGTTTTCATCCCTTAATGCTTTCAAGCATCTTAAAGCAATGAGCACAAGCATTGAGTGGCTGCTCAGCAGAGGATAACACCCCAGGACTGGCCTGAAATCTCAAGGCAGGACTGATGAGTGTGAGCAGGGGTGGATCAGCTGGTAAAGGAGAGGAACCAGTTGTGGTCTCACTCACTCCAAGCTCTATGCAGTCACTGCAGCCAGCCCTATGACCTGAAATATGACCTATTGCTTCAGCTCGTGGTTCCCTGTTCATTTGCAGTGGGAACATCACCTAGGATCTGGCTCCAAGGTGCTCCATGATGGGAGAAGGGTGATGCAGGGTAGCATCCAGGTTAGCTGATGAAGACACAAGTGACTGTCTACAGTCACAGGGAGCTGTGGCCAATGCCAGCCCTGGGACCACGACTCCTTTGTCCTAAACCTAACAAGGGTCTTACGGACCCTCCATCATCCTCACCTCTCGGATGGGGTTCTCCTTGCACAAGATCCTCTTCCTCACAAGGGAGAGAAGTAGCATTTTCTGGAGCAGAAGGGTAAGCAGTAGGAAAATAGACGGTAAGTGCATCTATGTGCAGATCTGCCAACTTGTGCCTTTTCTCTTACCTTCTCCAAGACACTGACAGATGCATGGCAGCTACTGACAAGAAATTTGGGGTTAGATCTGTCAGAATACATGTTTTTTTGGAGGGATGGGGAAAATACTCTTTGCCTTTACATAGAAAACGCATATGCAGCAAAAACCATACCCTGGCCATGGACTGGAGAGCAGAGCCGTGTGCCAGGACCTGTCAAACAGGCTCTGTGTCCAAGTGACCCAGCCCATGGGGACACCCACCGTGCCCTGCTTCTGCAGCACTTCCTTCCTCCTGCTTCCCCCCAGGAGCAGCACAGGGAAGCACTGCAGGGCAGTTAAGCCACACTTTTTATTGTGTTGTATTCCATGCATTATGTTCATGTTTTATAGAATGACAGAGGGAGGGAGGAAGATAAATGTTAGACAGAAAGAAAAGCAGAAAGGTCGTTTGTAACAGGTCCTGAGAAGGAAAGGCACATCGTAACCACCGAATTCAACAGAATGGAGACCTTGGACAAAGGAAGACAACGCTGGGAAGTGGGTGAGGGAAGGGGTGTTCCAAGTTGGGTGGTGTGGAAGCACGTTGGACAGCAATCTGCATCTCCCCACCCACCCAGGTCTATAGTTCAAATGGGTTTGGGGAACCTCAGTATTCAACCAAACCACTTCCACACTGCTGTTGCCAGAGAGAGTCCAAGATCCCCAACTCCTCCAGACTTAGTGAGCACCAAGGAGCAGCACAGGACTCAAAGCTCCTTCCTGCAGAGGCCAGCTGGAGGGGCAGGGCTGCCCAACACCAAGACCCAGAGCCATCTCCTGCCTGGCAGTGCCAGATCTCAGGAGCACCATGCACCACAGCATCGCTGGTGACCTGTGGGTATTGCTATTTACCATCAGAGACCACAGGGAAGGGAAGACCAGGGCAGAGGACAGGGTACAGCAGTGAAACTGTTGGCAGGGACACTGGCACACATCTCCGTAAGGTCACATGCCGGAGGGATTGTAGCACCTTGAAGGGAAGCAGCAGCAAGACCGTGTGCTGGGCCTGATTTAAGGCAGCCACTTGTGATCCAGAGCTGAGAAGCACAAGATTCCTGTCAGAGCAGCATGAAGGGCTCCAGGGCCAAGCTGGGATGCTGGGATACTGCAGCAACCACAGCACACCCTCTGCTGTCATGCAGCTGATACAATGGTACTTCTGGAACTGGCACACAGTGGAAGTGAGCACAAAACCAGGGCAGAGGCTTGCAGCACTGGGCTCATGCTATTGCTCCCATGGGGCAGATAGGCACACATCTCTTCTAAGCGCCCAGCCCCGCTGTGATAAAGATACAACAGTGTCTTATCTTGGCTTGCAACAGAGGAGATGGTTCAGCTTCACCTTGAGATCAAGAGCAGGGATGGCTCTGTCACTGCTTGCTGTACAGAGCCAGCCTTGCTCCTGTAACTGGATGTTGAAGTGTTTTTTGCATATTAAAGAGTGAATATTTAGCAGCCCAGATTTCTTCTTGAGCCCCTCTTAACTCGTTATTACCTGCAACCCTTTCCCAGTTCCTCTAAGCCATCCTGAAAGTCACATCCTGGCTGAAATAAGCAGCAAGAGGGCAGAAACGTGAGGCAGTGGCAGGGCTGAGCTCAGTGCCTTTCCTGAGCAGCTCAAGCTGGAGATGGGTCTGCTTGATGGACACAGGCAGGGGTCTCACAGCCTGTAGTGTGGCAGGGATGGAGTTTGCGAGGGTTTGGGGCAGAGGGCTGTGTTATACTGGTGGTGGGCAGCCCAAAAGCAGAGGCAGGCAGCCTTGAGCCAGAAGGAACAGCTCAAGGCTGAGATCAGGCACAGGGTCTCCATCTCTGACCGATACAACCAGCGTGTAAGAGCTTTTGCCTTTGCTGCCATGGGCTTGGTGCTGGGCACTGGTTGAGGGCTGAGCTGCCTGCTGGCCTGGGCTTCATTCAGTCTGTGGCACAGATTGTAAACTTTAGTCCCTGCTCAGAGATAAGCTGAGGCTGGATTTGACCTCCAGGTGAAAGGCTCTTTATCTGCTTCTGTCTCGGGCTGCTGAGGGTCGGTGTCCTCACCACAGCCCAGCCCTGGGATCAAGGGGAGATGCTCTGGGGTGAAACTCAGGCCCTGGAAAGCCTGGGCAAGGCAGCAGAGGCAGCGAGCCAGAAACAGGCAGTGCCGTCACAGTGTTACCTCTACATCCAACTGCTGCAATGCTGAGCTGTGCTACAGGGTCATCATCTGTGGAGGTAACAGCACAAGGGTGTTCCTGCTGCTGGCTGAGCACCCTGGCCTTGGAGCTGTGAGGGGGCCAGTGAGCAGGCAGGTAAAGCCCTGAGCCAGGGCTTCTTTCCAAAGGCTGTAAGGAGAAGTGACCAGCATCCATGTGGAGGCAGGCGGCTCCAGCATCAGGTCCTGGAGATGGGATAGGAGCAAGTCCCAGAGGCCTTACCCCTGTTGTTCTCAGGACACAATGACAGGTAAGGCCTTATGATGTGGGTGCAGAGCTGGAGTTGAGGGAGATGGAGAGGAGCTTTCCTCTTCAGCTGCAGGAAACCACCCTGGTGCCTGCAAAAGCATGGGGTGTCCCCTTATTGCTTAGGCCAAGGCTGGTGCTCTTCTCCTGAGCAGGCTTTGTCCACACCAGCACAGTCAACACCGATAGCAGGGAGCAGAAACAAGAACGATGGCCACGACCCTGTGGAGATTCCATGCTGGAGCTACGTACAGGAGGCTGGGCAGGAGCTGGCATCTCAAGGGAGCAGCATCTGCAACTCATCTGCCTTTCTTCCTCTGCACACACACATTGCATATGCTCTGCCACAGCCCCTGTAGATTAAACCCACTCCTTACGTCGCTCCTGTCTCTAGGCTTGAAGGTGTCACCATCCCAGTGTCTCCACAATGGTGCAGCAAAGCTCCCGAGGTGCCACCACAGCCCACATGTTCTTATCTGTACTCCGCATGGGCTTGGGCAATGCTCAGTGTCCGACAGATGCTGCAGGGGATGAACCTGCCACAGGGCTTCATCCACAGCATCTCCCCCAGCTGCTGGGAAGGAAGGGGAGCTGGTACCCCACGACCACGCCAACCAGCATCCCTCAGCAGGTTCATAGCTGTCACCAGGCAAAGGGGAGAGGATGAGGTGCAGATGGGGTCATCCCCTGCTCTTGTGATGGAGTTTGGTGGAAGAATCATCCTCTTCCATCACTTGGCTTGGGAAGAGCACCGAGAGGCACCACATGTGCCTGGAGCCAGCAGCCGTGCTCACACGTGGGCAGAGAGGATGAGGTTGTGCCCACACTCATGCACCACATGGATGCACTTAAAAAAAGGAGGGAATTGTGAGTGTGGGAAGGGGTTTTCCTGAGTCGGCAGAGAAGCAAAGGCCGCGTTGAACAGTCAGGGACAGCGCTGGTGTCGGAGCAGTCCTGCTTTAAGGCTGCAAGTGTTCCAGGTACTGCGGCAGTGGGTTCTCCTTGACGTACTTCTGAATATACCAGCACGTCAGGTGAGCTTTCAGGTCCTCCTCCACCACGAAGTCCAGGGCTGCCTGCAAGCGGTCAGAGAGGACACAAGGTTTACGACCAGCACCCTCAGCTTATGCTCTCCTCTGAAGGCTCGCAGGGGTCCAGACTCCTGCACCCCCCATGCAACTGGGGGAGCAGGAGGCTGCCCTCATGTACCCCCTGTATGAGGCAGATGGAGGGAGAGGATGGGAGCAGAGCACAGTTATCCTGTCACAGCCTCTGTGGTACCATTAGATCCCCAGTCTAACAAGATATGCGCAGGGACCCTCTGGGTAACCCTCAATGCATCCAGCCTGGCAGATGTTGCACAGCAGGTGACCCAGCTGTATCTTATAAAGGCCACCTTTGTCACCCATTTGCCTGGTTTATGGGGCCAGGGAGTAGCTGTAACCCCAAAGCATCACCCCATAGTCCCCACCACCACTGTTCTGGCAGCCGCTCGGCTCTCCCTACATGGCTGCAGGCCTCAAGGGCAGGAAAGGGGCTTACAAGGGACCTTGAAGCTTTGAGAAGAGGGGATGCAGCCCCCAGGAGAGGGGCTGCATCAAGGTGGGTGTGAAGGCTGTTTGCTGCAAGGAGGAAAAGGAGAGCCTTGGTGAGCAGCTGGATATGCTGGCACCCACCCGGTCCCTCTCACCACCAGAAATAGGAATGCCTGATCACAGATGTCCACCTGCTCCACCAGCCCCCCATCTCCCATTGGATCAGAGTGAGTTCCCACGGGGCATGCATTCAATTCCAGTGGGATGGGGCTTCAGGCTTTCTAGCCATGGCTTCTGCCCTTTTGGGTGGCCGGGGCTGTACCTTGGCGAGGTGCTTGGCTATTCCTCTCCCTCGATAGGCATCCGGGACTTCCGTGTGCTGCAAGTCCACGATCCGCTTCCCCACGTATTCATAGAGCAGCACTGCCTTGTCATGGCAACCTGGGGGTGTGAGAGAGACGGATGAGGCTTGGGATGCTCCCGGGGAGCCCCAGGCTCCTGGTCCACCAGGATGGAGCCCACAGCAGAGGACGAGCAGCTTTGGGACTGATACAACAGCCCTTGTGCCCACTGGGAATGGCTGTGGTGCTGCGCGGGACACTTGGACAGCCAATTCCCTTCTCTCCACAGCACAGCGTCTGTGTCACAGTGTGAACCAGGACAAGACTTCCCAGCCTGGTCCTGCAGCATCTGCATGGACACATTCTGCGAGAGGTGAATCCCATAAACACACCGGGAAGCTCGCACAGGCACGCGAGGGGGTTTGTGCACACACATTTACATGCACGCACACACAGAGGCTTCCTGTTGCAACACCCTGACCTTGCTCACAGCAGCTCAGTTACAGGAAAAAAAGACATTTCAGCACACGTGTAAACCAGAGGAGAGCTACAAAACACCCTCTGGCTTCATCTGCAGAGCCTGAGCTGTGCCTTCGACGCAAAAGCAAACACTTCAGGTCTAGAGGGCTGCTGCATTGAAAAGCCAGTTTCAGAAACACAAGTTTCCAGGCTAAGACACAAGCTCAACTGGGATAACGTAAACCTTTCCTTTCCCTCCGATAACCACTGGAGGATGAAGGGCACAAGTTTCCCCTGCATTTGCTCACTGTATGCTTTCACTGAGCTCAATACTCTGTATTTCAATGGCACTTCAGCTGACAACTCCACCCCGTCCCTGTATTTGCGAGGCACCAGGAATGAGCCCATTTGAATGGTGTTTCCAGAGAAGCAGCTCAAGTTTTTGTTCCTGCTCCTTTTAGGCAGCGATTCAATCCCCCTACATTGGATGGAAACCTTTGCATTTCCAGCCCGAGTTTATTCCTGCTGGTTTCTACCCGCTCATTCTTGTGCCAACATTGTTCTTGGGTGGACATAAATAATTCCCCTCCCTGCTATTCCCCTGGGTATTTCCAGGCACCAGTCCTGCCCCTCTCAGCCTCTACATCACCATAAAGCCAAGCTCCTTTAGTCTCCCTATAGATGCCAGATGCCCCACTCTGCCTTAGGACAGAAGGTTTGGGCTAAAGCACTGGGATGGTCAGAGATAAGAGAGCGGGGAAGGGGCTGAAGGGGTGTTTGCCTCTTCCCTGTTACTAAGCCCAATGCAGATGAGATCCTATAGCCCCATTTTACAGCTGCAAATCTTTGTGGGGAATAAAGGGAGAACCAAACACTTCTCCATATGGATCCAGGGCACCCAAGAAAGAGCCAAGGGAGCAACTGCAAGCCCAGCTCTTCCCCAGCAGCACAGACGGTCTCATTGGAGGGACAGCCCCGGGTCGGGGCACAGGCAAACCCTCATGCCAGAAGTGCCACGTTGAGTGGCAGCTCCCTCAGAGGCACCTCTCAGCCTCTCTCAGAGGTGGTTTTGGCAGAGCTGGCAGCACTGAAGGCTGTAAAACGCTCTTACAAGGGCGGCTTTCACACGCTCCAGCCCTTCCACTCTGCTCTGCCCTGCTCCTGGGTCAGAAGTTTCCATAGGCTCTGCCTGAAGCTTTGATAAGTCTGAAACTGAAACTTCTGTGGGTGATGAGAGAGCAAAAAAAACCCTTCTTTTTCGTATACTTTTCTATATATGATCTGTTGAGAACTGTCACACTCACAAATGCTATTTAAAGCAGAAGATGATGCAGTGTTTGGAGGACCTCAGAGAAGGCTGCGTGGAGACCTCAGAGCAGCCTTCCAGTATCTGAAGGGGGCTATAGGGATGCTGGGGAGGGACTCTTCATGAGGGACTGTAGTGATAGGACAAGGGGTAACGGGTTCAAACTGAAACAGGGGAAGTTTAGATTGGATATGAGGAAGAAATTCTTTCCTGTAAGGGTGGTGAGGCACTGGAATGGGTTGCCCAGGGAAGCTGTGAATGCTCCATTCACTGGCAGTGTTAAAGGCCAGGCTGGACAGAGCCTTGAGTGGCATGGTTTAGTGGGAGGTGTCCCTGCCCATGGCAGAGGGGTTGGAACTGGATGAGCTTAAGGTCCTTTCCAACCCTGACTGGTCTATGAGTCTATGATTCTATGATACATCCTGGACAGACCTTCCCTCATACCTGCTGGATCACAGAAGCATCACAAAGCCCCAGCCAGCAGGATGCCACCGGTGTACAGATGAACACACGCAGAGCCCAAAGGACTTTACAGCTGGCTCTACAGAGCAAACCAGTGCTGCCAGTGCTGTGGAAACTGGTCCCAGGGCACAACATCCCAGTTCAGTATATAAACACATCTGGATGTGCTCACCTTGGTGATGGGACCCTGAGCCACACAGCACATGAAATCAGGGATGCGTGGGACACAGGGTTTGGTGAGGACCCTGCAGGTCACACTGACAGCTTGGGAGGAGATTGCTGCTGGCTGTGCAGTCCTCCCGGTCCCTCATCTCCAGCTCCCTGCTGTGGGTGCTGCAGAACCACAACTGCAAGAGGAGCTGATGGGGAGGACAGCCGGAGGTGAGTGGTTGTGCTTAAAGGTCACCACAAACACCCCTGCAGCCCCTCTGGGCAGGAACATACCAAGACAAACCTGAATGCTGGGCACAGCTGGATACACAGATCTGGAGGTGGGAAAAAGCCCTGATAACAAAGGAGAAACAAGCCGGGATCCAAAAGGAGATGGAGATCCCGCTTCCTCTGCTGAGCCAGGCTGAAGGTGACCAATGGCTCAGAGAGGGAAGGACCGGCCAACGGAAAGCCCATTTCCTTCAAGACCAGCTGCTCTGCACGTCCTCTGCAGCCATCCGCACCGGGACCCAGAGCCTCTGGGAGAAACAGGATGAAGCAGGCTGCCCCCCAAATCTGGGCTGTTCCAGGCTCTCCATGAGCCAGGCATGACCCTTGCTGTCCCACTAACAGATCTCCCTGGGGCTGGAGGGAAGAGATGACGGAGCAGAAGCACCCTGCTGCAACACAATGCTGGAAGAAGCCTTGCTGCTACGTGGTACCTTGGACACTGGGGAATATTCCCAGCAAAGCTGGGGGAGCAGGAAGCAGGAGCAGCCCAAGCCCAGCTTATGCAATCCCAAAGAGGGGGCACACAGAAACCACACCAAAACACAGCGTAACTGAGATGCTATAAGCCAGCCTCCCACCTGCCTGTCTTATCCCATCGACCCCGGAGCAGGGATTTTATCAGCCTCGATAGACAGAGCATGGCAAAACAGACGCGGGACATAACCCTTGAGCCTCATCACAGTGTGTGACATTTTGGACTCACAGACACTCCCCTGCACAGCGCCTCAGCTTCAAGCCACTGTGAGCGAGGAAGTCTGAGTCAATGCAAATCAGCACAGCAAGAAAGAGGAGCAAGGGATGCAAGTGGCAGCAGGGCTGGTCCTCAGCCTGCGCTCCTTCAATCACAGCGTGCATGGGGAAGGGGAAGCTTTAAGGGGGGCAAGGGACAACTTGCTCTGTGTGAAGGGTTTCCATTGGGATCAATGGCACGGAGCTTCCACACAAGCAGGGCGGATGGCTTTGGGCAGCACTGACAGACACCAGTCCCCAGGCTGGGTGGCTCATGAGCCTCAGGGGAACAAGCAGCGAGCCCAGCCCCAGCCCTGAGCTGAGGAGGGGACACTGGCAGCATCCAGAAAGACACAGACATCCCGCTCCAGCACATCCTTCACTGATCCTTCTCCCATTGCCTTCTCCCTGTCCCTCTGTGCTTGTACCAGCTCCAAATACACCATTGCAAGCCCAAGGAGCGCACAATGTTGAGCAGCAGGGCTGAGCAGTTGCCAGCCTTTGGAGGCAGCCCCTGAGCTCCAGCCTCCTTAAAGCACTGCTGCAAAGCCATTCCTGGACAGCAATGGGGAGAAGGGAACAGACACCAGCCCCATTTCCCACTCTCAGACCTAAGAAAACCCACAGGCAGGCAGCAGCTCAGCTCCTCTGGCTGCAGGAGCCAAAAGGTGGATGCTGAAAGCTGCACAATCCAAGAGGACAAGATGTCCCAGGGAGCTCGTGCATCCCAGGCTGGAGCTCGCTGCACGCTGCCGGGCTGGCCTTGATCCCCAGGGAGCCAGTGGCACGTTACTAGGGAGAGAAAACACAACAGAGTACAACAGAGCACAACAGAGCTGAGCGGAGATGGTGCAGCCCATGGAGGGGCCTCACTCGCAGTATCAGCACTGGGGGGGGATCCTGGTTTGAAGCAGTTTCCTGTTTAGGAGCTTTGAGGTGGCTGCAGTACAGGAGAGGAATGGGGATGGCAAAGACACAGAGAGTGGTTTGGAAGGGACCTTACAGCTCCTCCAGCTCCAAGCAGGGACCCCTTCCACCTGGAGCAGAGTGCTCCAAGCCCCTGTGTCCAACCTGGCCTTGAGCACTGCCAGGGATGGGGCAGCCACAGCTCCTATGGGCACCCTGTGCCAGCGCCTCAGCACCCTCACAGGGAAGAGCTTCTGCCTCAGAGCTCATCTCCGTCTCCCCTCTGTCAGGTTAAAGCCATTCCCCTTGGCCTGTCCCTACAGGCCCTTGTCCAAAGGCCCTCTCCAGGTTTCTTGTAGGTCCCCTTTAGGGGGTGCCTGTCTTGATGCAGGGCCCGGATTCCTTCATCCCCACTGCAAACTCAGCAGTCTCCCCCTCCTGGAGGGCATCTGGATCAGGAAAGCACCAAGGCACGACCTGCTCCAGTTTTCCTTACACATACAAGCCCGGACTCCTGACAAGGAGCTCCTGAGACTCAGCTCTGCAGCGGGCAAAGCAGGAGCTTGCAGCCACTGAATCCCTCCCAAACCCGGCTGGGGAGGAGCAGGAGGTTTGGGAAGTGTGGCTTGCGGCACCCACGCGTTGGATGAGCGGGAGCGTGGGCGTGCAAGGAGCCCACACATCCCTTTGGATCCGGAGCCGCCTGGTGCATGCTGTGAGCCCACCTCCCCACCGTGGATGTGTTTGATGGGTAGCAAGAAGGCTGGTCCCCTGCCCCAAGGCAGCTGTGCCAGCAGCTGGAATGACCGACTACTGCAGGGTGAGGTCTCTTTGGGTTTCTTGTTTAGACTGGAAATGTTATCTTGGATCTCAAAAACCCCCAACTATTCCTGACTAAATCAGCCTGCACGATTCCCATGGCAGTTCTCAGCTTTGGCAAATCGGTGTTTGCCAACGCAGTCGCTACATGGGGAGGTTTCTGGCTCACTTGTGCTGTTAGTCACACCTCAAGCGACTGCAAATCCAACTGGGCTTCTCTCTACCCTCCCCTCCGAGGGATAAGCAAGCTCGGTGAGGTCTGGCTGTAATCAGCTTTACTTCCAGCTTCCCAATGCATTTGGGATGCAAGGAAAAAGGGGATGTGTTAAAGCGAAGCAGCTGCTTCTGTTGGAGCTTTAGAAGCCATGTGCAGCAGTGAGGTGAGAAAGAGAAGAGCAGAGAAGGGAAAGCCAGGGCAACCCAGAAAACACCGAATGCAATTCATCTTCATGTGTACAAGGAGGAAGTTGACACATGAGGTTACTCTCGCACGAGGTTACCCGGGGGTGCAGAGGCAAACACAGGATGATGCTGAACACCAACACTTTCACAACCAGTTCACAGCTTCCACGGTGTCTCAGGCCTCTTGTACAGGGATTTCTATTAGAAGATCACCATGGAAAGTGGTGATACTCTAACGTATACTATTTTATATATGCTAACATACAGTATATTATATATACTATATTGTATATACTAATACTATATTATATATACTAGTATATACATTATGTATTATATACACTAACACTGTATACTAGGATATGTACTATACATTATATACTATAATATATACTATACACTACCCAACATCACAGTACCATAAGCCACCAACCCATCAGAACAGAGACCAGCAAAGCCTGGCTCCTTGCTTCACGAGCCTCATGCACCAGAGCATCACCCACACTCAACATCTACCTAAGACAGCAGACACAAGCTGATCCTGCAGCCCACAGTGAACTACAAGTTCACGCCATGGGCTGCTGTTCATCCCTGCCATAGTCCCTTTCAGAGGGACATGCAGGTCACCTCGACACTAAAACCTGACCTGTTTCTTGTCATTCCTTTGAGTGCAGCATGGAAAACCAGCTGGAACAGTCAGCACCACTGATGCTCATCCTGCCAGCAGCGATGAAGAGAGCAGCACAGGAAATAAACACCCTGCCAGGCACTCCCACAGCGATGGTTATCGCCTGACCACCTTCCAGGGCTTGGCTGTCATCAGCACATGCCTAACAAGGAGGAGGGACGGATCACCCGCTCCGCGTGGACGTCAGTCAGCCCGGCAGCAGGAATACCGTCACACCAGGACGCGGCTCAGCTTCCTTGTGTGGCTGGCACTGAACTCCCAGAGAAACAACCCTGATCTTGCGGATCCACATACAACACTGAGGCTTCCCAAGCCGTGGTCATCCCCTTCTGGAGCTGTTTGTGAAGATTCCCACAGGACTCCCACTGTGGATCCTATAGTTGCTTCCCTCTCGAAGTTCCCCCTCTCCAGACCCAACTCATTTCCACTCAGCCCACAGTGTGGCCAGGTGAGGTTTTATATGGCAAACCACGATAAAGAGCTTACATTTCCCTAAGGAAACACTCTCTTTGCGCACACACAAACTTCACTGACGGTGACAACGCTGTGTCACAGCTCCTGTAATGGCAACAGGGGACCTTGTTTGATCTCCTCCTGTTCGAAATAAGCAGTTGGAGCAGTTCTTTTCCCCGCACCCATCACACACGTCTCCTCCTTCCTTGCTCCTCCACTGCTGAGCCTCCAGCCTGCACTTTGTAATTAGTGGTTGAAATGAAAATGGGATGGGGGGGGGAGGAAGAGCCTAAAATAAACCCCAGGACTATTCCTGTTGTTTCATCGGGAATGCTCCTACAGTCGGTGTAATTCTGAACTACCCGGTTGTTTTTTAGGAGACACCTACCCTGCAATTTCTGAGAGCAGCACGGCAGCCTGTTTTATCCAGAGTAGCTCTCAGCACAACAGATGGGCAGGGAAAAGAGGTTGGGATCGTGGAATATTTGGGATTAACCATTAAGAGGATGGCTAGAAAAAGAATCAGTGTGCCGTAGAGGAACTGAAGTGGTACCTACTCCTTTTGTTCAGTTCACCTAACGCACGGCAGAGCTGTTGGGGGGGGGCTCACCCCATCATTAGGGGTCCTCAGCCCTGGTCCTGCAGACGTTTGTGGCTATGGTGCTCTAGGTCCTGTTGAACCCAGCATCAAGCACCCACAGTGCTGGGCTCGCTACACGGATCCCATCGTGCAGCTCGCATACACCGAAGCACATCCCCAACACCGACCTAAGCCACTTGCTCCTGGTGGGGGCAAGCTGGTGCCCCCAAAACATACCCGTGCCAGCGTGGGGCTCCTCGCCCCAACCAAGAGACCCCCAGATCCCACGGGTTGAGCCTTTAGGGAAGGACGCGGGGAAGCATCAGGAACCGGGGGCTCAGAGGAGCATCGGGGGAGGGACACAGAGGGACGGACAACGGGTGGCAGAGGTCGAGTGATCGGGGGATAGGGGGAACCAACAGGGGGAACGAGGGGGGTTAGGACCCCCGGGGGGGGGGCGGGATAACGCGGGTCAGAGCGCGGCAGCTAACGCACGAGCGAGCCCCGCGCCCCCGCTCCTTACCGTTGAGCCGCACGGTGAACTGCCGCCGCTTCCGATCGTGCTCCACCTGGATGGGGCAGCCCTGCTCCAGGAGGCCGAGCGGCGCCGAGTGCGCCATGGCCGGGCCGCGCCGGGTTGGGGCCGGTGCTGCGTTAAGGCCGTACGCGGCACAGGAGCGCCGGGTCCCGGAGCGGAGGTACCGGAGGGTACCGGGAGGGGAGCGGAGCAGGGCCGGGCCGCGCCGCCGCGGGGCTGGCACCGGCGGGCGGCCGCAGGAAACCAGCTGTGCGCCACGTGCCCGCGGCACAGCCAATGGCCGCGCCGCCGTTTTGTTTTGGTACGGCCGTCCGGCTCTTAAAGGGGCAGCGCGCCCACAAGGACGGCGCGGCGCCCCCGCGCGGGAGGGCGCGGGAGTGGGCACCCGAGGTGGGGGGAATAGGCGCGGAGGCGTTGGTTCCCCAGTGCGGCCCCGCTGCGCTGGGTACTCTATACTGGGTTATTGGTGCTGTACTGGGGCTCAGCACCACGTGTTGCCCCACTGTGCCATCTGCCGCGGGAGCCCTGTCTTTGTGCTGGGTTCCCTGCTCCGCTGTCGTGGTGCTGTGCTGCTGCTGGATTGGTGTACTGGTCCCGTCCCTGTGTACTGGTGCTGGACTGATGCACTGGTCCTGCCCAAGTGTACTGGTGCTGTGCTGTTACTCGGACTGGTGCACCGGTCCTGTCCCAGTGTATCGGTGCTGTGCTGTTCTGGATTGGCGCACTGGTCCTACCCCAGTGTACTGGTGATGCACTATTGCTGCCCTGCTCTGCTGGCATTGAACCAGCACACAGGGCTGGTGCTGTGCCAGTGCCATAATGACTGTTTGCGGGAAAGGTGCACTAAGTGCACCCACAAAACCAGAAGCACTTGAGCGTCTTTGGAGGGGACTTAGTTTGGATGTAAGGAAGCTCTTCCCTGTGAGGGTGCTGAGGCGCTGGCACAGGGTGCCCAGAGAAGCTGTGGCTGCCCCATCCCTGGCAGTGCTCAAGTCCAGGTTGGACACAGGAGCTTGGAGCACCCTGCTCTAGGGGAAGGTGTCCCTGCTTGGAGCTGGATGAGCTTTAAGGTCCCTTCAGCCCAAACCATTCTGTGCTTCCACACATCACGTCACGTACCTCAGGGTCTGCTTGGTAACCCCAGTATAGCCAACATGTGCAAACTGGGGGAGGGAATAGAGGTGTTTGTCTCCATACCCATGGACCTGTAGCACCAACACCTCGAGAGATGGGAACTGAAGGCTCCAGAGGTGGAAGCTGAGCCTGGCTGTACAACAGGAAAAGAAGCAACACCTGGAATGAATCTGGAACCAGCAGCAGTTCACCAGCAGCTCCTCCGCACCTAAATACCACCCCGTGTAGCTTGGCCTTTATTTACTCATCCCTTTGGCTCCTGCTCCCTGAGTTGGAGCCCATTAGCTGATTAATTCATCAGGGCGCTCCATTTGTTTGTGCTGCTCCATTAGCGGGTGCTGTGCCCCTTTGGGTCACGCTCTCCTGCTCCCATCGAGCACAAGCACCCACAGAAATGGGTGTCTGGAGAGAGGCTTCCTTATCTTCCTCCTCTATGAAAGGCTGGGAAACGTCAGTGATGAGATGCTATCCCTGGCTGCCTTCACTCCGCCTGTGTTCCCACACCATATGGTGGTGCAGGAAGATAAAAATGGGAAAACACCCGGAGCAGGGAACACAGGGGGAGGCAGACAAGGCTGCAAATAGCCAGGCCAAGCGCAGCTTTGATTTTGCAGGGGGGAGCCTGGGGAAGGCAGAGGGGCCGAATCCTGCATCCTGATGCCTTCCTGTGCACAGGGATGCTCAGGACAAAGTCACTTCACTGGGAAGGCTGAGGAGAGGGGAAAGGAGAAGCAGGTTTGGCTCAGACAAAGGCAAAGGGCTCCTGGTTGGCTCTCAGTGATGCAGTCACTGCGCTGGGGACACCGTCTGCGGCTGCATTTCCACATGCACCTTTCCCTGTGATTTCCACATTGCGCTGCCTTTGCCTGTGGTGGTTCCCTCTGCCTCAGGCCGGCAGTTACAGCCACCTCTGATCTTTCAGATGCATCTCCCCAGCACCATCTATGGGGTCCATGCTGGCAGGCACTAGAGATTGCAGAAGAAGAGAGGTGCTCCCCATGCCCTGCTATGGACAAGGAGCTGACCCTATGCTGCCTCTGGTCACAGACCCTCACAGCTTGTGGGGGTCCATGTGCTCCATCCCCAGCCTTCCCACCCTGCTGGACGTTGATGCCAAGCACGCCCCATTCTCCATTTGGACTCCTGCAGCACTGGAAAGCCTCACAATAGATGACAAACCCCAACCTGTGAAGTGCCTGGTGATTCACGATGGGTCAATAAACACCAGGCGGGTGTTTCATCCACCCTGTAATTGCAGCCAGGGCCAGCAGCGATCTCCAGCCATGCCTGGAGGTGCAGGCGAAGGGATGCTGTAGTATGCAATGGAGGCAGCAGGGTCATGTCCTGCACTCCCAAGTGCCACCAGCATACATGTCCAAGCCGGTCCCACCACTCCTTGCAGGTCCACATCCAGCAAGGGATGTTAACTATGCTCTGCACTCCTTCCATCTCCCACCCTAACACTGCCAAAAGCCATTCGGTTCAGCTGGGTTGGAGCTCAGCCCTCATTGTCTGCTCAGATTTATAGGGCTAAATACCAGAAAGGCCCAGGCTGCTCCCACCTCCTGCTGGCCCAGCCCAGGCAGCAGGACCGCAGCTCTTGCATCAGGGGTAATTACCCCGTGGTTGAGCTGGAGAGGGGTTTTTGAGAAAGGCTCCTCACCTGTGTTGAAAGGGGGTGAATCTGCTCTGGCTCAGGGAGGTAATTGCTCTCCCTATTAGAACCTGTAATTTATTTCCCATCTGACCTTTCCTAGGTTCAGTTTAAGGCTGAGAGATCTTATGTTGGATTACAGGTCCATTTGAGGCACCTATGTCTGCAGAGGCACAGATCCCGTTCCACCCAGCTCCTGCCGTGATTCCCTTGTGTTCTCTGGTTTTAAGGCAGCTTTTCCAGTGCTGGAACTGATCCAGAACACTGCAAAACATGAAGCTGGGAATGGCTGTGATAGACCTGCTGTGATTTCCCCAGGGCTGTCTGCAGTTCCCACCCCTCCTTTGTGTCTGCATGGATCACGCTTGGAATTTCAGCCGGAAAATGGCACTTGTAATCCCATTTTTCCTTGCTCAACTGCATCACTCATGTTCTGTGCAGCAGCTCGGGTGTTTCGGGAGCATCCTGTGCCATGGCGCATTCCTCGCAGAGGAATAAAGCCCCATCAGTTTGTCACCCAGACCCATGGAAGATGTGACGAGCTCGGCCAGTCTCAGCTGCAGCATCACCCCCATCACGCTCTGTGTCCCTGTGCCAACACAGGGGTCCCTCGGGCCGTGCTGTCCCCAAACCCGGCCTCTATCCCTGCGGGGTCACGCCGGCGGCGAGGACCGGAGCAGCACCACTCTGCCACCCGCCCGACTCACTTCACCCTCACAGCCATGTCTGAGAACCGCAAAGCTCTTCCAGCGGAGGCCGGATAACCACGCCTCCTTCCCCACCGCGGACCAATCCCGACGCTCGGGGGCGGAGCCATCGGGCAGACCCGTCACCCCGCCCCGGCGCTGTTCTCCGGCGGCCGCCGCGCTGGGCCGCACTCGCCGGGTGCGCGCTGGGCCCGGGGCCGCGGCGCCGCCGCCGCCGCTATGTCACTGCCCAGAGGTAGGAACCGGGGCCGGGGGGTGGCGGGGGTTGCTCCGCGCGGCTCCGGGGCGAGCGGGGTCGCAGCCGTGTTGAACCGGGCCTGGCGTAACCTGCGGGGACGCGGCTGTTGCCCAACCCGACGGCCGCGGCTTCCTCTATGGGGACGCTGAGTGAGTCCGTCCGCCTGCGGGCCCCTGCGGCGGGGACAGAGGGGCCGAGCCCGGGTGTGTGTGTGTGCTGCGGGCGGGGAACGAGGCGGGGGAAGCTCCTATGGAGGACGCGAGTCTCCTCCGCCGCTGCCTGTCCCCTTCCGAGTGCCGTCGGTGTCATGGGAGGAGGAGCAGAGCCTTCATCTTAGCCTGGTGAAGCGGGAAGGATGGGATGAGGATCCCGGTCCTTGTGTCCCGGAGCATCGTTTCGGTGGCAGGGCCGCGAGCGCGCCCCGCTGCCGGCAGTGCGCTGGGGATGCCGTGATGGAGTTTCCCATCAACGTGACCGTGTGTCACGGGTGTTATTTATAGAGCATCCCCGTGACTCAGGTGGCCCGGTGCCTGTCCCAAGGTGAGCACCGGCCGGGCTGACACTGCCGCTGCGCCGGGGTTGAGGAAGATGGGGAAAGGGCTTTGCTGGTGCCTCGGTGCTCCGTGGAGACGGTGGCGTCCGTACTGGGAGCTCGGACCGGACGGAGGAGGAAGCACAGGGAGTACAGTTGCTGCTTTCTTATCATCGGAAGAGAATGAGAGGGTTTTTCCTTGTTCTGGAGTGATGCACTGGAAACTTGAAGTCAGGCGCCATGTGAGCAGATGGACGAACCTCGGCGTGACTTTTCCTTCCCCCCTCTTGTTTTAAATGATCCGTGTGTTAACCGGAGGGAATGTGGACCCGAGTTTCCTGTTTGCTGTGTAAGCGGGGGTGTGAATCAGCAGCGATTTACCGTGCTGCTGAGCGGAGCTGCTGACTCACGGGTCGGAGCACATGCCTCCAGCCCGCCTTGGACGGGATCGACCGTGCTTCTTTAAAAGGCTCTCCCTGGGATACCCCATCCCAGACCTCTCTCGCTCTGCTCGCGGGTACAGCGAGCTCCCAGTGCCTGCCCGGTGGATGTGTGGATGGAGGGAAGAGGTGAGCTTGGCTGAGGGATTCGTGCCCTATAGGAGATGAGGCTGGAGATGGATCCGGGGGGATTTTGGGGAAGCACTTCTGACGGCAAAAGGTGATGCTTGTGCTGCACCCTTGGTGCTTTCCTTGGAGGAAGTTTGGAACCCTTCTGTGTCTGTGGGTTTCTGGTTGCACGGGGCTGTTGGTTGTGGTGAACTGGTTCATTCATGCCGTTATTCCTAATATGCTTTGCTGGAGGTGTGCTGAGTGTGCCTGGTTTCTGCTGGAGCTGATCTCCCTCTGACCTGAGCTCCTTTGCCTTCGCTGGAGCAGCATTCACAATGGGGATTGATCCTGAGCGTGTGTAACGCATCTGCCTCTTCAAACCCCTCTTGCTTCGGCAGTGCCAGCACTCCCAAGTGGATTTGCCACTGCTGCATAGGGATGCTCGCAGGTCTGCGTGCCTGTACCCACTTCTGGGACTTAGGACGCTGCTGGAAGCACTCACAGCAGCTCCTTCTGCCTTTGGGCAGCATGAATTGAAGCTAAATTTCCCTAGTTTTCCTTAGGGGAATCCATCAAGCAGCCTCACGTTTCCTTTGGCTGGTTGCTTTCCCTTCTCGGGCTTGAATGGATCAGGATTGCAAGTGGAGGCCGCTGCGTTGTAGCTCTTGGGTTGGTTGTTTCCATGCTAGATGCATACCAAGACTTGCTTGTCGTCATTCTGGCTTAGTCACGGGGCTGTCTCCTGCCTCGGGAGTTCTTTGGGATGCGCGTGGCTGGCCGTGACACGCGTGATAGGAATGGTGCTGGGCGAGGGCTTTGCTCTGTGCTAAACATAGTTTGTGAGATAAACACCTTCTGGGGATTATAGGAAGCTTAGGAAAGATTTCAGCTTTCTTCATCTTTCCATTGCATCTGCCTGATCCACATTGTCTCCCAGGATCAGGCGGTGGGAAAGGACTTGGTTTCTGTGTTATCTTGCACCCTTGGGTCTGATGCATCCTGAGATATGCAAAAGCTCCTCCTTGTCTCAGGTCATCAAAGCTCCCTTGAGCTGTGCTCTGTGGAATGGGTGGTGCTGAGGGAAGGAATTGGGTGCAGAGCTCCAGGGCTGCCTCTGTGTCCTCCTTGCAGAGCTTTGCAGGGGACGCAGCCTCCAGTTGTAGGCTGCAGCAGTGGCTGGTCCTGGGCATGGTTTTCCAGTATGCACCTCTTTCTGGTGAAATGGATGCTGTAAAGGGATGCTGTTGTGTCTGCGAGGTTAAAGCAGAAGGGGACGAAGCCTTGGGAAGTCCACAGCCTTTGGGTGTGTGGAGAATCATGGTGGAGGGTGTTGGACTCAAATCCAGGCTGCTCCAGGGGTTTGAGGCATGTTTTCTGCCTGTGTGCCCATCACCGTGGCTGTTGGCCTTGACTCGAGTGGCTCCTGATGCCTGGGAAGGCTGTTCTGGAGGGAGAGGCAGGAACACGCTCCCAAAGCCAGGGATTTGGCTGGAGAAAGTGGCTGCAGGAGGGAGGGTGCGTGGATGGGGTCTGCAGGGAGAAAGCTGCTGGGCCTCTCCCGGGCTCACCCAGTGCTGATGCCTGAGGGATTCAAAAGCAAGTCCTCTTTAGGGAAGAGATCCTGTGGGAAGATGAGTGCTGGTGGGGGCAAGGAGGCAGGATCCGGTTGGATTCTGTGTTTCCGTTGGCACTGAGGCTTGGAACAATCAATGGCAAGAAACGCCAGAGCCTGGGATGAACTGGTGCTTGTTCTGGTGGTGCATCTGTTCTGGGTAGGTAAATAAGTGGTGGGGACACGTCTCTCCTGTAGCCTGGCCGTGCCCTCCGTTGGAACACACTGTTACACAATTCAGCGTGTGAATCCCGCTGTCTCATGTGCCATTCACACCTTTCCTGCTGCCATCCCTCCAAAAAAAGCCAGTTCTGCTGAAAATCCCCATGGAAGCAAGGCCTGCAGATGCAGGGCTTTGGCATCAGGCTCCTGTCACCAGCGTGATGTCCTTTGGGTGTTTGTGGGCAGGGGTAGGAGCCAGGTTTTAATTCTAGTTGCAGCATCACAGAGACTGTATCTAATTGATTATAAGAGTCAGAGAGCACAGTGCTTTGTACCTGTGGTCCTCATCCTGCCTTCTGCTAGGTTGGGGTTTTACTGGCATGACTCAGGACTACCTGTGGGGACGTACAGAGCGACATCTTCTCACTGCCTGACACACTGCTGACAGAACCCGGTAGTGCAGGTTGAGTGGTACCCAGGGGTTTTAGGTGGGGGAGAGAGCCGAGAGGATCTTCCATGGTGGAAGCTGGAAGTTTGTTCTTTTTTCAGCCTGGGAGATATCCCGTCTCCCTTATCTGCATGGGAACGGTGCTGCAGTGATTCCATGGCAGCGCTGTGAGTCTAAATGTTCATCACGGAATACCATCATTACTGCTGCTCTCTCTGATATGGTGGTAGGGTCCTGTGGCCCCAGTTGGCCTTTGGTTGCACCTTTCTCTTGCAGCCACTTCTCTCTCCAGCGAAGGCTGGAGCAGAGCTGCTGCTGCCCGTGTAGGATGCAGTGGGTTATGGTGTGGCTAAGGGGAAGGGCAGGATTTGGGGGGTCTTGTGTTCCCAGTGGATAGGGGAGGGAGGGAATCAGTGTCTCATGCTGGGGAGGTTCTGGACCTGCATTGGGGTGAAGGTGAGGTGGATCTTCTTCAGCATCCTTTCCCTACTAATCCTGTGCTGTGTTGTCCACATGGCTTAATCCACATGGCTTAATACCACAGGGCTCCTCTGTGCGCTGTCTGCTCTGTTGGCCTGTTGCAAGAGGAGATGGGCAGCACTTTGGAAGAGCACATCCCTTTCAAGATAGGAGCTTTTCCATGTGGCATGACTGCTCTTGTGTGCTGCTGGATCTAATGTAGGAAGAAATGAGGAATTGCTTGAAGGCCGTAGGGTCAGGAGGGATGATGGTGAGCATCATGCTCAGCTGGAGGTCAGGACATTGCTTCCAGGAACTACTGCAGTTAGTCCAACAGCTTTTTTGGGGCAAATTAAGCCAAATTGTGTAAACAGACACTGGATGTTGTTGTGAAAGACACCCAGTGCTGGAGTTTGGTGTCTCAGAAATGCGTTGTGACCCTGGGGAGTTGTTTGGAGCTCCGGGGTGTGGTGCAGTGGGATGTCTGCCCAGCCCTTGGCTCCCTGCTGGCCCTGGAAGCAATGGCTCCACTGCTGGGAAGGAGAAGTGTGAAGGTGACAGTGGCCTGGCTGTCGCCTCCTCCTCTGGGAGCTGGCCGTGTGCAGGAGGGGCTGGGGAGGGTCTGGTACCCACTGGGATGCCAAAGCCTCCATCTTTCTGCTGTGCTGTGCTCTAGGAGGGTCATTGCTGAGTTAGGTCCTCCCGTGTTCTGAACCTTAATTTCATAATTTCAACTGAAATGCTTATTTTGTATCTATTAAAAGCTAAATCTCTGTTACAAACATGAGTAGAAGAGGCAGGATGAGGAGGAGACAAAACTCACCAGAAGTTGTTTGTAGAGCATCCACCCTTCCTCCCCTCACACCATCAACCACCAAGGAAAAAAACCCTACTTTTGGAAAGGAGGAAACCTCCAGAGTGCCCAAAACAAGTAATTTCCCATCAGAGGCTGCTAACCTTAGCTGTGGTTTGGCGCTGCCGTCGGCCTAACTGCTTGTATCTGATGAACCTTGCTGAGGATGGGCCGTGGTGCTTGGAGCTTCTCACTGGAAGCTGCTTGCTGGGCAGAGGGTGCCCTTTGTTGCAGGATGTTTGTACTGTGCCTTGATAGTCGCTGTTATATCTTTTAAGAAACTTAAAAGCAGCTTTTAATGATTGTATTTCGTTTTTATATTGGAGATTTCCAGTAAGGAATGCATAAACCCCTGCATCCGCAATAGGGTCGTGCCAAGCCGTATCCTCCTTCCCAGCAGTGGCAATGGGTGCCGGTGGGGCTGGTGATGCAGAGCAGAGGGACAGGAGGGAAGCGGCTCCCTGCAGGGCTTGGCAGGTGACAGTCATGTGTCTGACAGATCATAAACACGCAGGGCTGGTTACGTGAATGGGCTGGGGGTGGCTTAGGAGAGGATGACAGGGTTATCTAGGGAGTGTCAGCTTGTCTGGGCTTGCAGGCCAGCCAGGTACTGCTTTGTGCTCTGTGTGTGTATCAGTCCTCTCCTAACCCAAATCTCACAGGCATAGCTGACGAAGCAGCTTGTCTGCTGCTGGAGTTGGCTGTGCTGGGTCAGGTGCCGTGGCCCTTGGCTGTCTTTAACCAGTGTGTTAACAGCAGCCCTGGGAGATGGCAGCCTCCTGACCCGGCTTGCTGGAGGGCATTTTCCGTAGCTGGAGCAGATGTCTTCTCCTGCTGCGTGCATCAGTCCCTGGAGGAGACTGTTTCCTATTAAAGGTAGCAAAGGGCAAATACACTTTGTGGTGAAGGTCTTTTCTGCTATAGGATGGAGACCTTGGTTTACTTGGAATGGGAAAGTTGAGAGGGAGACAAGGGAGCAGCAGAGCCGCAGCCTTGAGGATGCTCCCTCTGAATCAGTCCTGACCGTGTGCCCCGTGGCTCAGCGCGGCTGCAGGGGTGCGTGTTGTCCTGAAGACGCAAAGACGTCTTTGCAGCTCGTCACTAGAAGTGACGTGGCTCTGTTTCTGAGGGCCAGATGTGCTCACCACCCAGGCTTTGTAACGCAGCTGCTCTGCATAGCTGAAATCCCCTGCCGCTTGGTTTCTTTCCTGACTCGCTGCCAAGTTGCACCTCGGCCAAAGATGAAATGATCTGGTGCTGATGCATTGCTTCGGCTGCTCTTTGTCATCTTCCAAACACCTTCAAAAGGTGCTCGGGGATGGGTGGCAGCCCCAGCCCCACGTGCCTGTTTGTAAAACCCCATGCCTGCACCCAGAACATCCCTGGCAGCACAGGGCAGGGCAGTGCGAGGCATTTGGGGTGTGTGTGCACTTGTGCTCAGCTGGCTTTCGAGGTTTCCCTGGTCTCCCCGCAACTCAAACCATCCACCCTGTGCTGAACCGGACCTGGCTCACTGATGGAAGGGCTGCAGAAAGGAGGATGAGGGGATGATGCTGCTGGGGTGATCAGTGTGGACCCTACCAGTCTCCGTGCCATATTTTGCCTCTATTTGGCAGCACCCGTTTTCCTTAGGGCTGGAAGCAGCAGCACTCTGCCTTGAGGATGTGGTGGGTATTTTGGATCTGCTGCTTCTACAGCCCCCACTGTTCACTCTTTGTTTGCATCTGCAGCCCGTTTCCTCCAGGATTTTGGTTGATCCCTGTGATGCTTTGCTGTGAGCATCCTTGC
Source organism: Myiopsitta monachus (assembly GCA_017639245.1). Lineage (NCBI taxonomy): Eukaryota > Metazoa > Chordata > Aves > Psittaciformes > Psittacidae > Myiopsitta > Myiopsitta monachus. The sequence goes on along the minus strand of CM029926.1, from coordinate 8,290,669 downwards.
CTCAAGCATCAGTGGTTCAGTGATGAGCACCAAGAGCTGGAGGATGCTGGTGCCAAGGCCTGGGGCTGTCCTCTGAGACCGTCTTGTGATGTGGCTGAGCTGCCTCTTGTGCTCTGCAGATGCTGTTCTCTTGCCCAAGAGAAGCTTTTTGCATGTATTAATGACACCTTCCCCTGCCTGGTTTCTTGAAGGATGCCTGGTGATGAGGGTAAAGCAGAGGCTGGAGGAGGTGCCTCTAGAAACCACCAGGCAGAAATTGTGGGTGCTTTCTAATTGAAACTCTTATCAGCCTTGTGTGTGCTTTAGCGAGGTGCTAGAAAACCACTTGGTGTTTCCTCCAGCAGCTCTCCTTTCCGTGTGATTTCTTTATGTACATTCCAGGCTGCTGCAAGAGTTTACCCTTGATTTTGGATCCACAAAGAATCGCTTGTTCCGTAACTGTGGGTTTCCCCATGGGGTTTCACAGTGGCAGCTCAGTGTGTAACCGTGGCAGGGAAAGGAGCCAGCGTGTGTTTCCCTTTATCTCAGCCAGGTTTGATGTTTCACACGCCTCCTTCCAGCTCCTCAGCTGTTTCACATACCACCACGCCTTTCCCTGAAACCATAGGGAAACCCATTGGACATGATCTCAGCTTGTTCTTTGGTGGTATAAAGGGTTTAAAATGAAATGGTTATTTCTTACTGAAGTGGAAATGGTTCTTGGAAGCCCTGAGTGTGCCCCATGGGGAGCTGCAGGCTGAGTCACAGCCCCTGAGCTCTTGAGATGGGACATGAACCGGATGCGTTGGGACCAGCCCTTCTGCGGAGACCTCTGGCTTCCTGGGATGGAGTGACAGCTCTTGAATCTGGCTTTACTGGGAAAAGCCTGCAACTTCCCCTGAGCGCTGGGAAAGCTGCAGTGCCAGAGGTGGCTTTGAGAGAGGAAGATGTGGAGGGGATAAAAGCATGGCCAAAATATAAAGCCCATCCAAAAGGAGCAGCGGAAGCGACGCTGTGCCCTTTCCTGCTGCAAACCATGGTGGAGAAACACCACTGAGCTGTGGGCACGTTGCCTATGGAGCCTCTGCCTTTCCCAGGCGGGAATCAAAGCTGCCCTGTGGATACTGGGCAGATGTGCCATAAAATAGATGTTTTCCCCCCATGGAGTGGTTTTAGCCTCAGAGAAGAGCCCATAAAAGGGAGGTGGAAGGGGATGGTGTAGAGTGATGCTGGGTGGTGGAGCTTTCCATGTGCTGGTGGCTCAGCCTTTGGTTGGGAACAGGGGGAATTTTCCAGCTTTGCAGCAGGGAGTTTGGAGGAACAAAGGAGGAATGTTTGCAGGGGATTTTTGCAGAACGATGGAGTATGTGGTACTTCCCTTATCTATCTATAATCTATTTACCTTTATAAGATGGATATATATCTTTATAAGATAGATATCTATCTTTAACTTCCTCACCCAGTGAGCAGCAGGAGCTGATCTCATGGAGCAGCTGGACTTGTTCTGGGAATATGGGTGTCCTCTTGTCCCGTGGGGCAGAGGAACAGTGATAGGAGAGCAAGAAGTATGTAGTGCAGGTCAGAGGGATGGTTAATGCCAGCAAAAGAGGCTGCAGGTCTGGCTTACCATGGCTGAGCTCTCCTGGGGGTTTCAGAAGCCAACTTTCCCCTTGCTGCATCAGCCCTTATTCCCAGCACTGCTGCAAGCAGGTTACAGGGACCATATGGGTCACCTGCCACCTCTCTTGCTTGACTTGGGTGCATCATTAGTGGTTAAGACTGATGCTTTCCAGCTGGGTCCTCAGGTTTGAGTGCGGTCACAGGCTTTACATGGAGATAAGGCTGAGGGGAATTGGGCAGTCTCTGTGTTCCCTGGCTATGGTTTTCCTGTGCCTCATCTAAGCCCAGGGAGACATCCTGGCTCCTTCTCTGCCATGTGACGGGGTGGGTTTTTGTCTCAGAAAAACTCAGCGGAGAAACTGAGGATCCAACTGACCGCGTTCATTTGGCACGATGAGCCCTTTGTGTCTTCCTGCCTGGAGCAGGGACAGGGTGAGAACAGCAGGGAAGAGAGGGATGGCACTGGAGGTGCACTAAAAAGAGCAATGAACTGGTGTGGGACAGCAGGAGGTGTAGGAGAGTATTTACGTGCTGCTTTCTGTATGCTGCCAGATTGGCACCCTGCTCTGACAGAAACAAGGTTTTCCTTGCTCCTCCAGCATGATGCTGGGTCACTGCTGGAAATCACAGGTTTTCCTCTGAAGATGAGCAGGCTTTGTCTACCTGAGCTGTGGCAGCATCCCCAGAGTATCCTGGAGTGGGGAATTGCTCCGGGTCCCGGGGGACAACATCACTGTGAACCATCTGCACTGCTGCCTGTCCCATTGTCCAGAGCGGATGCTGCTCGTGACAAAGTCCTGCTTGGAGTCCCTGGACCAGAGAAGCACTTGGGTCTGCCTCTTGCTGCTGCCCTCTCCCAGAGCAGTCAGCTGCAGACATTGAGGCCTGCCTTGATTTATTTTCCCCACTCCATAAATCCCATTTTCAGAGCAGGTGCCTGCTCTGTCTTACATCATTTGCAGCGATGAAATCACCCTGTCCCTGCCCAAAATAAATGAGAGGGTGGATGGTAGAAAGCTGTTAGAAGCAGAGGGAATACTCTGCGCTCCTACTAAGTTTGCCGAGTTTTGGGGACACCTGGAAGTACTTGAATTGCACTGATTTGGATAGAAAATAAGGGTCTGTTTACTCTGGAATTGAGTTGGAACCAACAATTGAAAGTCATTTGACTCTTTTCCTTTCCCATTATAACCATGTGCCTCTTGGCAAGCTGATCTATTCCAAAACTGGTTTGAGTTTCTCCCCTCTCAGGAAGCTGCCACCAGCTGGTCATAAATTCTAAACAGGTTCTATTTTGATGTGGCTTTGTCTATGGGGTGAGAAGTGAAAGTGAAGAGCGTTGCTCTGAGGGGTGCTGGATACCCACTGGCAGGGAGATGGGCATAGGTGATGCTGGTTCTTCCTTCCCTATGTTTTTGGTTCTTGTTTAGCATCCTCTTTGCTTCTCTCTAAGCGCCATCTCCTTTGCCACCTTCTAACAGCTAAGGTGTTGGGGCTGGGATTGCTTCCAGACCTTTGTCTCGTGGCTGTGGGTTTCACACTGGCAGCTCCGTGGCTCCTGATGAGCTGTGGGTTGGGTTAATGACCCATCCCAAGCATTTCGGTACACGTTGGCAATGTGCTGCAGCTGAGCTTTGAGGGGGTGCGGCCTCGGCTGCTGCTTTGCTAGGGAGAATATCCCGTTGGAGCAATGGATGCAGCGGAGGCAGCATCAAGCCCTGTGGCGCCGTTCCCAGAGGATGCTGTGCCCACTGGCTCCAAGGAGATGCCTTTGTGATCATAATGCACTAGGGTTTTGCACAAGCAGCACAACCCTTGGCATGTGCAGAGCATGTCCTATAATAGCATAGCACAAATACCAGCTTGCCGGTGCTTTTACAGCTTCATAAAGCGAGTCTATAGAGGGGAGCCCGTGTCCTCTATCATCACGGGGCTGCAGGACAGCAAGCTGCCACCCAGGAACAGAGCACAACATCAAACGTTGGTTTTCCAGCCCTTGGGGTTGTGCAGGTAACCTAAAAATACGACTGGAATGTCGCTGGGTGGTGACATCCTCCTGGAGCTGCTGGCACAGCCCTGTCAGTGTTATCTGGCTGGTGCATGGAGCCCGGATGTGGCCTCTGCCTGTTGGTAGCTTTGGCTAACGTGCCCTCCCCAAGCCCCTCGCTGGGTACCAGCAGGTCGCACCCTTCAGCCCTGCATCAGTCTCCTCCTCGCCCAGCCCTCGTGGCACCATCAGTGTGACATCCTGCTGCAGAGGAGATGAGCCCTGTGCGGTATTGGTGATTGATCGTTGCCAAACACCATCTGAGGGATGAGAAAGGTGATCCCGTTCCCTTTCTGACTGGATTTGGTTCAAAGGGCTTGTTTAAATACAGAGCTGCTGCTGAGTGTCCTGGCTGCATGGCTTTAGGCGTGTGGAGCTTTCCCATGGGATGTGCGCCTTCTGTGTGGAAAGGTAAGCACATCCCGGGCTTGGGGCAGTGGATGGGTTATGTCCTTGTCTAGGAATCCAGCTGCAGTTCCCAGTTGGACAGTGAGGTGCAGTGGGCACCGGGCAGCATGGCAGTGGGATGGGATGGGATGGGATGGCCAGCTAGTGCATGGACTTTGATCAGAGGAAATCCACTCCTTTCCCCTGGTTAGCCAGCGGCTCTTCTTTTGCGGCAGGTGAAGCCATTAGTTTTTCACTCGCTTCCAAGCACACACCTATTAAAAGCTCCTTTCTTATCCCAAATGGGAAATCTCTCTTTTGCCGCTTGTGGCAAAGCGGCTCTTCCCCAGTTCCTGTCTGTGGTGGCAGCCCAGCCTTAACCAGACTGACCTTGGGAGATGCTGCTGGAGTGCAGGGGAAGGGTGGGGAGAGGGGCCCAATCGCTGTTCCACTTGTTCAAGCCAGCCTGCTGGGAGTGGTGGGAGCCATCCTCATCCCTGCTTTTGCCCTGCTGCACCTGGACCTGCCTTGACTTCTCCCCATGGCAGGATTTGCTCCCCCAGCTTCCCTTGCCTATCATGGGGTGATGTCCCTGCGCTGAGGCATTGGGGAGGCTTCGTTAACACCAGTGAAACACCCGACGCCTTCTGATCCTGTGGGATTACCTGGAATGCATAAAAGGCTGGATGATTAATGGCAAACGGCGTGCATCTTTCAAGGCATTGGCAATTCCTACCACAGCTTGAAAGAGCTGCCAGTGGTGAGACTTGAAAGGATGTTTTGGGTTTCTTTTCCCTTTTGTTTTGGGTTCTGTGTTTGCTTTTTAAGATGCTTTTGAGATGTCAGGAAGCTCTGCTCGCCACCACCCCTGCTCCTCGGGCGCTGAAACCCAACAGGACTAATTCAAAGGAAACAGTGCTTCCCGTCCCACCTGCTGGGTTAGGGACTTTCTGCTTCCAAGCAGCGCTGAATTGATGGGTGTCTGTAAAGATCCTTGGAGCATTTTATGCCTGGCTTAGGGAATTAGAGAGTGAATGCCAGGAGGATAGCGCAGCATCGTGCCAGGGCTGGGTGCTTGGTGCTCTCTGCGATAGCAGCTCCTGTGTCAGCATCCATTATGTGCTGATGATCTGTGCCTGAAACTATACCCTGGGAGTGGGAATGTGCCTGAGAAAATATCTTCCGCAGTCCTTCTGGGCCTCCTATAAACACTATTTAAAATCAGAGGCACTCATTATGTTGGTATGCGCGTTTACCTTGACCTCTGACTTTTCTGCCTGCATATGCCTATGGCCTGGGACAGCCTGCAAGTTAGGGAACAGCTCAGGAGCAACAGCAAAGGCGTGTTTTCTGTCACAAGTTTAAGGTAAAGGACCTGGTCCCGTATCTCCCTTCCAGGCTGAGAGGGAAATCAAACCCAAAACTGCCGCTTGGCAAAGCTGGGCCTGCCTTTGAGCAGGAATGTCAGCGCTGGGCTGGTTTTGAGGGAAAAGGGAAGAGCAATGATACTTTGCCATGGCTTTTCTTGAGCATCTTTGCAGAGAAAGGAATGATTTTCCTTTTCCACGCCCTCATCTCTCTCCTTTGCTATTTCCCAGCCAAATCCATGCAGCAATTTATACTTTGCCACCAGAGATGCCGTCTCTGGTGTCACCCGGGAATAGCTGCAAAGCTCCATGCTTGTATTGTCATGGAACAATATTTCTACTATTTGTTGTGGTAATAGTTGTTAGTGGCAAAGCAATTACCCTGTCACCTGCAGCGCAAAGAAACGTGACCTCTTTCTGTCCTGCCACCTCCTCTGTGTCCAAACCCAAGTGTGGGGATAGCTCCAGTGATCCCTCATGTGCTGCTGGTGGTAGGGCTATCGTGGAGCAATGGTCACTCCAGTGGGATGCACGGGGAAGGGGATGGAGGAGGCAGGACTGGGCTCTGCTCGCAGACTGGGCTGGCTTATTGGAGGAGGAGGCATCCCACCGGGATGCACTGTAGCAATCCAGCGCTTCAGTGGGATGCAGAGGGAAGGGGATGGAGGAGGCAGGACTGGGCTCTGCTCACAGACTGGGCTGGATTATTGGAGGAGAAGGCATCCCACCGGGATGCACTGTAGCAATCCAGCGCTTCACAGGGATGCACGGGGAAGGGGATGGAGGAGGCAGGAGCGGGCTCTGCTCGCAGACTGGGCTGGCTTATTGGAGGAGGAGGCATCCCACCGGGATGCACTGTAGCAATCCAGCGCTTCAGTGGGATGCAGAGGGAAGGGGATGGAGGAGGCAGGACTGGGCTCTGCTCACAGACTGGGCTGGATTATTGGAGGAGAAGGCATCCCACCGGGATGCACTGTAGCAATCCAGCGCTTCACAGGGATGCACGGGGAAGGGGATGGAGGAGGCAGGACTGGGCTCTGCTCGCAGACTGGGCTGGCTTATTGGAGGAGGAGGCATCCCACCGGGATGCACTGTAGCAATCCAGCGCTTCAGTGGGATGCAGAGGGAAGGGGATGGAGGAGGCAGGACTGGGCTCTGCTCGCAGACTGGGCTGGATTATTGGAGGAGAAGGCATCCCACCGGGATGCACTGTAGCAATCCAGCACTTCACAGGGATGCAGAGGGAAGGGGATGGAGGAGGCAGGACTGGGCTCTGCTCACAGACTGGGATTATTGGAGGAGAAGGCATCCCACCGGGATGCACTGTAGCAATCCAGCGCTTCACAGGGATGCAGAGGGAAGGGGATGGAGGAGGCAGGACTGGGCTCTGCTCGCAGACTGGGCTGGCTTATTGGAGGAGGAGGCATCCCACCGGGATGCACTGTAGCAATCCAGCGCTTCACAGGGATGCAGAGGGAAGGGGATGGAGGAGGCAGGACTGGGCTCTGCTCGCAGACTGGGCTGGCTTATTGGAGGAGGAGGCATCCCACCGGGATGCACTGTAGCAATCCAGCGCTTCACAGGGATGCAGGGGGAAGGGGATGGAGGAGGCAGGACTGGGCTCTGCTCTCAGACTGGGCTGGCTTATTGGAGGAGAAGGCATCCCACCGGGATGCACTGTAGCAATCCAGCGCTTCAGTGGCTCCCGGCGCTGGCGCTGGCTCCCCCCCAGTTTCCTGTTGACGTCATCTGCTATTTCGCTGCTGCAGTTTTTACAACTGGTGAGCTTTCAAGGGTAACCGGAGCCCAGAGCCCCGCCAGGCTCAGCAGCTGCCCATAGGGAACACGGCGCTGCCTGCCCTGTGGCCCCCCGCTCGCCTTCGCTGCAGCTCCCGGCCTCACGGACCCCCGCCAGCCAGGGATACCGGGCAAGGAGCGCTCCGGGAAGCCGCCGAGCGCTTCAGGCCATGCATTCCCGCTGAAAATCACAACCGGTGCTTGCAAGAAGGGCCGTGTGCTGGATCCTGGGGGGTTTCTGTATCCCTTCCCTCCGCATCCCTCTCTCTTGCCAGGCGTGCCGGCGCTTTCTTCATTTCTGGGAAACCATGGACAAGAAGCAAGGTAGATGTTGCAATTACCAAAACACGTGGCGGGGGGGAGTGAAGGTCCTGGTGCTGCTGCTAGAAGGGGCTCTGTGACTTTTTGGGCTCAATCAGTGTGGTTTTAGCTTCTTTCTCCTCGCTCGGGCTGGGGGTCTGTGGTTGCAGCCGGGGATCTATTTTTAAAGCACTGGAAACTTGCATGTTGTGGGGGGGGGTAAAACATTGGCATCTTAATTGTGAGCACAATAAAATCCAGCATGGCTTAAGGAAAATATGTGGAGGGTGAAGCTCGCTCCAGGCTCCGGTTTTGGTTGCGTTCCTGGGACCCAAGGGTTTTCCAGCAGCTCTTGCATGGTCGTCCCTTGCTCTAAAGCCTGTTGCATGGGAAAGGCGAGTGCCCAGGGTGGCCGGGGCAGTCGGGAGCTGTGATTCAGCGTGTGCTGATTCAGGTTGGGTTGGGGCTGCGAGGGGCTTTCTGTGGAGCGTGGTTTTTTCCTCCTCCTCGCTCCCCCCCTTTGCAGAAGCGCCGTGCTCGGGGCGGTGGTGACCTGCAGGACCCCCCCTCTGCAGCGGGACCGATGAGTGATGGCTCTCGGCAGGTTGAGAGCCCTCTTTCCACTGCCACAGATAGCTTTTTCCACTCTCAACAATGGAAAACAGCACAAAGCGTGCCTGTGAGGAGCTGGCTCTTATGACCCGAGCAACCCAATTCCCCTCTCTGCTTTGCACCCTGCCTCCAATGCCTTTCTTTTTCCCTTTCTGCCTTTTTGTTCCAGCTCTTTCTCTGCAGCAGGGCTGGGATCCACCCTCCTGCCCTATCCCTGACATTTAACTCTTTTCCTTACATCAAGGAGAACCGGGATGCATCCCAAACATCCTCCCCAGCACTAACAAAGCAGCGCAGCTCTGGAAGCAGTCTCCAGTGCTGCAGGACTTCACCTTGGGGCTGGCACCAGAGCCTTGGGGAGGCAGTGGAGAGGTTTCATTTCAAAGGTCGGCTCAGGCAAATAGTTTTATTTGCAGTTCTTTAGATTGTCCTGTTCCTTTCTTCCCACCCACGCCAGCAGAGTGGGAAGGATAAACCCCACGGGGAGAGGTGCAGCTTCATAGGACTGAAGTCGGTGGTGGCAAAGGTGAGGATTCAGATTGAATTACGCAGTTCCAGGAAAGCTGTGTCAGTTTTGAGCTGGTTTGAGGTTAGAGCATGAGGAAAGGAAAAGAATTGTTAGCCTTTTTTTTTCTCTCTTTCGGAGGAAATGGTTCCTTTCTTAGCATAAAGGATGCCGTTACGTGCCTGCAGCATCACGTGGGTTCCAATCTCGGCCGCACCAGGAACTTCTGTCAGCTAATTTTGCCCTGCTCGGGTGCAAGGCGCTGTGCCTTGTGCCCCCACAGCCAGCAGCCCCTTCCGCTGCTCGGAATGCTGCACCAGCAGCTCCCAGCTATCCCATGAGCTCAGGGCTGGCAGCAGAGCCCGGGGGCTTGCAGGAGGTAGCAGGGATGTTGTCCCCACCTCGCTTTATCTGCTGCTGCTCCTTGTCCCCACGTGGAGGGAGCTCTAGAGGGGAGCTGTGTTGCCCTATGCTTGCAGCCACCCCTCTTGCAAGAAACTGGGGTGTTTCTAGGATTTTCCGCTGACATGAGCCATCCTTCACATCCTCCTGCACTGACCCCGTTGGGATCCCAATTGTGGGAGAGACGGTGCCGAGTCCCAAGCGTGGGAGAGATGGTGCCGAGGTCTGGCTGCTGAGAAGGAGCTGACAGCAGCTGCTTGCGGGGGCTAAAAGCAAACGCTGCCCTGGGATGTACTTGGGACTGAAGGGTTTGGATTGCAAGGGCTCCTCACGCTCATCCCACTGCTTCCTGCAGGCAGCAGAAGCTAGCAGCAGGATGCAGGAATTCGGACCAGCCTGGGGTGTGCTGGGAAACTTGGGGCAAATAGGGGGAGAGCTGTAGCAGTCTCTGCATCAGTTCCCCCCGTTGCAGGGTAGCATCGTGGGTGATTTTATTCCTGCAGGCATGGGCTGAGCTGGATTTTCCACTGGTGTGGGTGGCCCAGCCAGAGCTTGGGAGTGGTGACAGGATGCCTCCTGTTTAATCTGTGCTTTTCCAGGTTGGAGCTAGGAAATACTTCTGGGGGCTGCGCGGGATGGAGTGGGAAGGGGATCATTGCAAACCCCAGCTGGGAAGTCAAGGGCAGCAGTTTGGGGATGCAGGGAAGTGGAATGATGTACAGGGTCCCTATTACAGCAGAGATGACGAGTGCAGAGAGGCATTAAGTGGCTGCAGAGGGTGTGCAACTGGGAATCCCCATGTCCCTGCAGCCCTTCTAAGCCCATGCTTGCAAATCCTCCTTGGATTTGGAGCTTGGCTCCACCGAACAACGTATCCCATTGATTCCCGACCCCAGGCTGGGTGCTCCCAGCTCCCTCAGGCCCTGCTCTTGCAGCCAGGGCTGAAGAAGGGCTGACGCCGCAGGATGCCTGGCATGAGGAGCAAGTGGACCCTGCTCCTGCTGTGTGAGTCACGGTGCTGCCAGCCCGAGCCGGTGGCACAGAAGGAGCTTTGTGCCGGCTGTGTGGGGTTACTATAGCGATTGGGGAGAGGGAGAGCAAACAGATGAAGCATTTCGGGGGCATCTCAGGGCTTCTTGTAGAGCTGTGGCTGGTTACTGCCTGGGGATGCTGCGTGCAAGCTATGTCAGAGCAGGTCATGGGGGAGAAGCCCTCGGTGCGAAGCTCCTGGTCAGCGGTGAGCTTAATCTGTCCCCGTGGATGGGATGGGATGTGTGCCCATGGTGAACTCCCCACCTTGCCTGGGTGCAGAACAACTCTGAGAACCCCAGCTTTCAGGTTCTGCCGTCAGCCTCCCTCCCTGAGCAGCAAGCAGCGGGGTGTGGGAAGGGGAGGCATTCCTGGACCTATGGATGGCATCTTTTCTTTGGCTCTGTTCTGCGTTTGCTGCTGTTGTTGCTCAACAGGGTGTTCTGCAAAGTGTCATCTGTGGCCATTGATAGTCCCCTTTCCAGCCCTACTGGGTTAGGAGATGGGGAAGGGAAGCTTCCCAAGCTCATGAATTAGGAGCTGTGGCTTCTAATGGTCAGGTATCCAGAGGTGGTTTCCAGGCAGGCAGGGTCAGTTTGGGCTGGAGCGGCTCCCTGCCTGGTTTCACTGAGCTGGAAGTTCACATTGCTCCCATAGCTCATGGGAACTGCATTGGTCCCAGACCAGAAAGGTGGCGGATAAGGTGGGGGATATGGACTGCTCCGTGCTGATTCCTCAGCAGGGAGGGATGCTGCTGGTCCACAGTTGGGACCTTTGCAGTGTCTTGCAGACCAGCTTTCACATGCAACCTCAGCAAGGCTGGAATATGGGGAAGGACAGGACTGGAAAAGTGGGGTTTAGGCACCCATCTTAGCTGAGGTATCTGGAACTGAGGGGAACAGGGATGGGGATGGAGGCTGTCTGTACTGGGAATGTGTTGGACGTGTCTCATCCTCCTGTCTCACTGCCACTGTGTCTCCTGCTGAAATCCCAGCTCCTGGCCTCTCCCCTGCCTTTCCCAGCAGCCTTCCAGTGCTGGACTTTGTCCTCATGACTCTTCCCAGGAGCCAGGCAGGTAGGAGCCTTTCCAAAGGGCTGTCCAAGGCCGTACTGAGGTGCCTGCTCCCAGCCTGGTGCCTGGAGCACACCTTGTTCGTGCTTTTTAATGCATCCTCCAGGTCTGTGCAGCCAGAAGTGTCCTTAGCTGCAAAGGTGCAGGTACCCCTTGTCTGTCTTGGGGGGATCAGGACTTTGATGCTCTCAGCTCTATCACTTCATCCCCCATCCCAGTCCCTCGTGGTCCCAGTGAGCTGTTTGCTGAGGGAGGAATGGCTGGGACTTCAATGAGCAGCCTGGGGTCGGTGCCATTGCAAGGAGCTGCTTCTCAGCCCTGCACAGTCTCCTCTGCCCAATGGCCTCCCACGTTGGTTACCTCTTGTCTCTCTTGTTTTGTCTGCAAGTGTTTGGCCTGCCCTGGATCTGCTTGATCCCCATTTCCCTCTGTGGCGATGGGTTATGTTACCTCAGTGCTGTTTGGAGTTGGAGAGGAGCAGGAAGAGAGCATCCTCTTGCTTTGGATGGGGTTGTGACTTGTCTGGTGGGGTCTCAGCCACTGCAAGCCTGGGTTTGTGGCTGGTTCGCTGCTGGCTCTTGCAGTCAGCTCCTGTCTGGTTTCATCCTGGTTTCCCTTTGTTGCATGGGGTTATTTGCTGTCCGGCTGGGACTGACTCCTTGGTTTAGCTTGAGATCTGATGGACATCACCCTCTGTGCCAGTTCCAACCTATACTGCAGAATGGGTCTGGCTCTTCTCAAGAAAGCTTGGGGGGAGGCTGCGGGGCAAGGAGGAGGTAGACAGGGAACATTTTTGGGAGCCCTGTGCATCGCTAATGGCATGAGGACCTCTTGTGGCTGGAGAAACGGGGATTTGGCCAGGCTCCGGCATGTCTGCCTCCCTGTGCCTGCAGCATGGCTGGGAGGGCTCCCCTGGGCCATGCGTGGAGCCCTAAAGGGTACCAAGGCAGTACCCGGCTTATCTGGAGCATGGAAGCTGAGCTGGTGTCTCCCTTCTCTCTCTTTCAGATTCCAAAGGATTGGAGCCACACAAACCGGGTAAGTGCCAGCAGAAATCACGGCTTTAACCCATCTTCTGAGCATCAGCAATTAAAATCCCCCAAGAGAAGGGACTGTAATGGCCATGAAGGGGAAGAGTAAAAAGCTTGAAGGAAGGAAATTAAAAGAGCCCATTGCTCACATGTGTGTTTTCTCTTCCAGTGAAAAGCAGGAAGAAAGGGGAACTGCGGATAACATGTGTCCCCATCAAACAGCCTGTTGCCAACACAACGTAAGTGCGTCTGCTGCTCAAAGGGGGTCTCCAGAGCTGAGTTCAGCGCTGTCTCAAGGGCAGTGGCCTGTGAAGTCTTCCCAAGATCAGCAGTTAACTCTCTTCTCTTAAGCTTAAGTGGGTGATGAGGAGGAATCACACGCGTCTGCACATGTGTGTGCATGCGCACGCACGATGTGTGTCTCTTGGTGCCTGATTTGAAGTGGCTGAAAGGGACAGGCTGGAGTCTCTCTTCAATCTTTCTGCTATGGTTGATTCCTGATGGTGTTGATGCCAAAGGGAAAAGATATGCTGGAAAGGGCAAATCTGCCTGAGGGAAGAAGAAGGGAAGGTTTTTAGTGCAGGGAAATAGATGAGGTGGTGGTGGCAGGAGCAGGGAGTGAGGGTTGGGGGATGCTCTGCATGGCACAGCATCCTTCCCCTGACCTGTGCATCAGGGTTAGAGTTGTTTGGGGAGAGCCTAGGGTAGCTGTGCTTGGTTTGACAAAGAGCAGATGGCTGCAATTCCTCTTCCATTGTGCTCTTTGAAAGCACCTTGGGCTGCATCTTCACTGCTGAGCCTTGTTTAGTCCAGAAACCCAGAGCCAGAGACTCACCCAGCACCAGGAGAGCAGTGAAATCCCCAAAGGGGAAATATCACTGCTGAAACCCGCAGGTAGATGGGGCAGATCTGCTGGAGGGGGGAGCCAAGGGAACTCCCCTGTTAACGCTGTGCAGCACAGCATGCAACGGCCACCTCCTTCCACCATGGGTGCATGTATGTCTGCTCCTGTTCATGTTTGAATTCCCCCAGAGAAGGCCTCATGGTGGAGTTTGTGGTGTGCTTGCGTGCCCAGAGGCTGGTGTAAGTTATCCCCAACTCCTTTCCTCTGTGCTTTTCAAGCTGCAGTGCAAATATTTGCACAGTGCAAAGCTTTTGCTGTGAGCCTGAAGTACTTCCTCGAAGCTGGAGGTTGCTCTGATGGGAATTGAGAGGCAAAATGAGTTGGGCAATCTGCACTTTTAGGAGGTCCCAAAGGGATGGGGAGAGCAAAGAAGCGAAGCACAAGGGACAAAATGCTTGTGTTGGCTCTAAAAGAACCATGCTGCCCATAATGGGAAGTGGGCAGAGATGAGGAAATCGGCCATAAAGGAAGACTTTCGCCTGTGTGGTGGTCAGGGTGACACTGAAGTGCTGCCTGCTCTGCTTGTGACGCTGTCTGAAGCAGACCTGCGAGTGTACACAAATGACTCAGGGGTGAGGAACTACCTGTTGTTCCCTCAGCGTGTGTTTCAGGCTACGTGGCTGTCCTGTTACAACACCTGCCTGTCAAAACATGACAGTCGGGCTGCTCTGCCACAGAAACCTCTCATCCCATGGGCCTTGGTTCCCCAGGCTCACCTCCTGAGCAGGGGGAGTTTCGTAGCCTGTTGGTTTGATGCATGTCTCACCTAGCTGAGGCTTTGGGGTTCTTACTGCTTGTGAGCCATTGTGGGTGTGGGTTGAGGTGTTACTGGTATGATGAAAGCATTTGTGAGTGTTTGGAGGGTACTGGTTTGAAGCCAGGACAGCAAAGCATGGTGGAAAGCAGTGGCTGAAAGTGCTCAAAGGAACGTGAAACCTGGCTCTGGCCAAGAGGGTTGATGAAGTTGGGCTTTCTCCTGACTCTTTCTCTTTCCTTACAGGCCCCCAAGGAACTTGGACTCCAGAGCATTCATTACCATCGGAGATAAAGTACGTGTCAATGTGGTTTCTTTTTTGCTTGCTTCCAATTTTGGTTGCCCCACGCGTGCAGAGGTTTATGGATCGTGCCTGACAACCTGTCAGATCAGATCCCGGGATTTCAGGGCACGCCAGGAGGATAGCGTCCTCCTGGTGCAGTCTTGTGGGGTGCGTCTTTGCAGGAATAAGGCATCCCACAGCAGGACCTTTTCCCTGTGGGGCAATGGGATGTCCGTGTGTATCGAGAGCAGTGATGGTTGAGGAACTGAGCATGTCTGCAGGCTGCCTTGTCTCTGAGCAGATCTGTGCAAGGCAGATGGGTGACATTGAATGCTAGGTGTGCCCTTTTGCCCATAGTGGGAGATCACAGTGGGTGGATGGATTAAGGCCCAACTGCCCTAAATCAGTGTGGCCTCACTGCACATTCTGGCTTAAAGTTCCCTTTGTCCTGCACACCCACAGGACTGCTACTGCCCATAGCCCAGGAGAAGCTTGGCATAAAGCTTCTCTCCAGAGCCTTTCCTAATGACCTGATGAAAAACACTGCTAGAAATAGCCACTGCCTCTCTTTTATTTCATGCTCTCGTTACGGGCTCTCCTAGGGCTGCAGAAGCCTGTTTGTAATTGAGCTAAAAATACCATGCATTGGATCTAGCTAGCGTTGGCTAGCTGCTTCCAGGCTGATGGGATCTGGGCCTCTCGGCTTCAATGTAAGGTTTTAGGGTTAAGGGAGAGGAGAGGAAGCTTTGGCTCTGTCCAGGGAACAATCCTGCTGCCTGTGCCATTTTCTGGCCATTGTGTTGTGTGTATTAATAGCTCAGGGAGATAAGCTGTCTGTAGCAGGCTGGGCATGGAAGAGAGCTCATGGGAGAGAGCTGTAGCTTGGGGAAAGCTCCCTATGGTCACTTCCTTCCCTGCTCCAGTGTGTGCAGGACTCTGGCATAGGTGTTTTGGAGTGACATGATGGAGGAGGAGGGCTTGGGCAGAAGCCAGCTGTAGGCTATGGGGTGGATGGGTCCATCAGGTCCATGCAGGTGATGCCCTGCATCCATTCCCAGCAGAGGGGAGCGCTGGCTCTCTCTGTGCATCACTTCTTGTTGCTGGGCAGGGCAATGTTCTTGGAGTGTGCTGGGAACTGCCAGCTTCTGGGAAGGCCTCAGAGGAAAATGCCAGGGAAAGGAAAAGCCCAAAACAATAACGTGGAACAACTGCAGAGCGCGTGTCCTGAAAAACACCACCAGATCCTTTCTGGAGGCCCCTGCAGGAGCTGGGAAGTGGCACTGCTCCTCTGCCAGCTGCCTGTGGGGTCGGACATGTTCCCCTTCCCCTAATCTCCTCCATTCAGGACCCACTGTCCTGCCCAGGAAAGGGCTGGCACCTTCCTCTGCTGGGCAGCACATAGCTCAGTGCTGAGCTCCCTTGCTCCCTGCCTCAGCTGCCTGCCAGCCACATCTGTCTGGAATAAGTGGAGCCAGGGCTGGCAGGAAGGTCCAGTGGAGCTGGTCGCTATGGCCAGCACCAGGGGGACTCAGTGGCCGGGAGCCCAGCAACCACATCTCCAGCTTGGCTCCGTAACACCAAAGGCTGTTTCCTCCCTGCTCTGGGCGTAGTTCACAGGCACAGTATCCGGCGCTGCGCATGTTTCCCACCCTCGCTGCCTTTGTGGCTACTGGGGCAATTTGGCATCCTGGTATTATTTGTGTTTCCCTGAGACCGGAGGAAAACTGGAGGCTGGATAAAGCCAGGCTAAAAGGAGGTCTGTGACTTATTAGGAGTCGATGAACACAGTGCCCCAAAATAGCCCGTGTCTCACTCACACAGCCTGTGCCCTGCCCAGCAGGACAGGCAACGGCAGGGTAACACGTCTTTAGGGAAGCTTGTTCAGGAGCTCGCTGGCTCCCTGCTGCGTGGGGCACTTGCTTGTGTCAGCACTGGCAATGGGGTTTTTCCAGCTTGAAACCAGACAGTTGAACTTGCCTGAGCTCCTTTGGTGTGAACTCATGGTTTCCTTTCCTGATGGTGGTAGAACCCATTTGAATGCACCCATAATTAGGAATTGAGTTGCTGGGTTGCTGCATGCACCATTCTAAGAAAGGCTTTGCGCAGGCAGGAGGTATTAGATACACAGGTGTGTTTGTGAGCCGTGATCTCTTGGGATGTGGGGTGAAGTGGGGCATCCTACTCTGCACGTAGGGATTTTGAGCTGTAGCAGAGGCTCCTGACTGCTGCCCATGTTGACACAGGAGCTGTTAAAACCCTGCAAGTAGTTCAGCAGCCGCAGACATGCCCTTGTGTGGGTAATCCCAAGCAGGCAGAGAGGCACCAACCTTTAGTGCCCTTTCCAGTGGCAGCGTGCCCTGGCTTAAAGGATGGAAGGTCCTGATCTCTAGCTGCAAAGGGGGATTAAATGAGCCCTGGTGAGTACGAGATGAGAAGGTTTGGACCCATCTTCTCTAAGCGTGGTGCCTCTGGTACATATAGGAGCTGGTGGTATAGTCCTGTAGGTCCTGTCACTTGGAAATGCTCTGCAAGTGTTGGACTTTTGCTGATGTCCTTGTTGATAAGTGTGCTCATATCTGATATTCTATTGTCTTTATCCCTAAAGAACTTCGAGGTGGAAGCCGATGACCTGGTGGCAATTTCAGAGCTGGGCCGTGGCGCCTATGGCGTGGTGGAGAAGGTCCGGCACACGCAGAGCGGCACCATCATGGCTGTGAAGGTGAGGAGAGCTGCTTGGAGATGGGGATGTGCAGCTCCAAGGGAGTGGGGAGGCTCTGCTGAGCTCCACTGGTCACAAGAAGATGGGAATGGGCTTGTTTGTTAGCTTCTAGCGTTCCTGCTGTTGAAGGGTCTGTGCTTTGAAATCCAGGCTTGGTGCCTGCACTTAGATAGTGCCAAGTGTGGATGTCAGAGTGCCTGTCCAGGCTGCTGGCCGGGTTCTGCATCCACTGCAGAGCTTGCCAAGGGTTTGCCATTCATTGAGGTGCTGTCTGGAAGAATCTGGGCATCTCCTGGGTGCTACTGGCTGCAAAATAAGCATAAGGCGCTTGCCTTGGCATTAAAACCTCAGGTCCTCTGGGTCAGGCTGAGGGATAATGGTGTTATCCCATAACATAAATCCCCTCTTCTTTCCTATTTGTCTCAGAGGATTCGAGCAACTGTCAACACTCAGGAGCAGAAGAGGTTACTGATGGACTTGGATATCTCTATGAGGACAGTTGACTGTTTCTACACCGTCACCTTCTATGGAGCCCTCTTCCGCGAGGTACTGAGCTGGTGGATGGCCGATGGGGCTGTGCAGCACTTGGGGCCTGTGTGATTGTGCTGAAGGCACTAAACTGTCCCAAACCACCTTCAGCCTTCCCTTCAGCCCAGCTGGGCTGTATGAGATGCTGCTGTGACTTAAAGGCTTGCCTCTGTCAGGCAGCATTGACCAGGTCCCATTCCTCACTTCTGTGGCAGATGCCCAAGAATATTGTCCGTGGCTCCATGGTCTTGAGGGAGATGCCTCAAGAATGTCATCCATGGGGTAGACCTTCAAAAGGAGGCCATTACAGGTAGTTTTGGTGGTACCAGGGCATCTATGCCCATTGCTGTCTAGTACAGAGCCTGTGTACCGGTGGTGGCAACAGCAGCTGCATGGCAGTGACCGTGGCTTGCCCTGTGTGGAAGGGGCACTGTCCACTTATCCATCCTTCCCCACTGCTCCCTTTAGCTCCTGGGGATTTCCAGGGAATTCTCAACTGCTTTCTCGCTGTCCTTAGGGTGATGTGTGGATCTGCATGGAGCTCATGGACACCTCCCTGGATAAGTTCTACAAGAAAGTATTGGAGAAGAAAAAAACAATCCCTGAAGACATTTTGGGGAAAATGGCTGTGTCTGTGAGTGCCTCTTGGGTTCTTACCTGGGTTTGAGCATCCCCTGAGCCTGTCCGAGGCCTCTGTTGAGGTCCATGGCATATGAAAGCTGGTTGTTGTCTGCAGTGGAGGGCTGGTGCTGTATGTGACTAATGGGTGCTGTTTGTCCCCAGATTGTACGAGCTCTGGAGCATCTGCACAGTAAACTGTCCGTGATCCATAGAGGTAGGTGCTGGATGGGGTGAAACATGATGTTGCAGCAGATCTAGCCTTGAAATAAGTCATGTGAGGACTCCTTTCCAGGAGATGTGTGGTGTGTTCCTATGGGATGCTTGCAGTGGGGTCTAGTGGTACTTAGGATGATGGTGGACTAATCGAGATGCCCAAGGCTTGTTCCTGAGGTGTATCCCCCATGCATCTGCTTGCATGGTGTAGTTCCCTTCCGTCTTTCCAGATGAAGTATTGAATATAATAACAGAATTCCTTACTACCTGTGTTTCGTGGGTATCTCTGTGTATCTTGGAGTACAGAAGTGCCTCAAAGGTAGCTCCTGGGGACAACATCCCCACACCTTCTTGGCTGGGTAGTCTAGCAAGGAAACCTTAGGAGGTCCTGAAGGACCTGAAGGAGACCTTATAAAATCACAGGTGGGGATTGTAACACCCAGGTCCTGCTCTTCATCCTGGTGGAGTTCCTTGTGCAGTTGTGGGCAGATCACAATGGGCATGAGACAAGCTGTCCTGAGATCTGAGTTGGGCTTTTGAGGCTGTGTTGGGCACTTAAGTCTCTCCTAAGGAGCTGGGCATTAACTCCTCCTTTTATTCCAACCTTTTGACCTGCCTGGTTAGAGAGGAGGCCTGTTCTGCCTGGAGAGCATGGGTATGGTTTTAGCTATGGACAGCTCCTATTGAAATAGGAGCCTGGTGGGGTTTTGTTTCCCTTCCCTTGTGTTAGGGCCTGCCTGGTCCCCTCCCAGGTAGGTAGGGAATTGTCCATCGTGTGTCAGGCTCAGTGATGCCTCTGCAAAGGCTCAATCTGCCCTCTTGTGTTCTCTCTTAGATGTGAAACCTTCCAACGTGCTGATCAACAAGGAAGGACACGTGAAAATGTGTGACTTTGGGATCAGCGGCTACTTGGTGGACTCTGTTGCAAAGACCATGGATGCTGGCTGCAAACCTTACATGGCTGTAAGTGTGCTCACATGGCAGCCTCCAGCTGCCTTCAGCCTTGACTTGAAGAGGCTGCTGCTTAGAAATAGCCTTGGTTCACCTCTGTTCTGAAGAAACCACTCGAGAGTGCTCAGGGCTTCCTGACTCAGCAGAGTACTCCAAGAACAGATTTAGCCTCCCTGTAAACCCTGCTGTTGGTGTTAATCCCACAGCAGACTCCTTCCATTTGCAGGAGGGTGAAAGACTGGCTGGTGCTGGTTGTGGCGGTTGGGAGGGCTGCTCCTTGTTGGCTAGAAAATGCTGAGGCTTTTCTTGGCAATATCATCTCATCCTCGAGTCACTGTGAATTTCCCTTTGCCGTTTGTGTGGGTAGCTTGTGCTCCTGGGGCAGGGATCGAGCTGTAGGGATCGCACAAGTCTCACTCAGGAGCTGGAGGGGTTTGTGAGCTGTGTGGAGGAAAACTTGGCTTTCATCAGTGCTAGACTGACCTTCGGACCCTGCCCTCCACAGGGACAGGAGCCATGGGAATCAACCCGACCTGGGTCTTAAGAGCCAGGGATTTGATCTGTGCGGTTTGCACTGGTTTAATGAGATAGAGGTGTAATATCTTCCATTTTGCTGTTACAGCCGGAAAGAATAAACCCTGAGCTGAACCAGAAGGGCTACAACGTGAAGTCGGATGTCTGGAGTCTGGGCATCACAATGGTAACTGGGCTATGCTGAGACCAGCACCCTGCAGGCATAGTGTTGGGATGGGGTCTGTGCTCACGGGGCTCTGCCCCTACTCTGAGCAGTGGCAGCTGTGTGCATGCCTACCAAATGGGACTAAATTCTGAGCGTGATAGCTCAGTTATGAGACGCATTACCGAGGGTACATGGTGGAGGTGCTGCCTTGTGCACACAGGGCAGGTAGCTGTGAGCTGGGGTGTGCAGACAGTGTTGCTACCACTGCTGTGGCTGGCAAGCTTGCAAGGAGATAATCCATCTTCTGCCCCTTCTCTTTCCTCCTCTCTTCTTGTTTGTTCCTGCTGGATCCTGGGGGATATATAGAGGCCTGTTATTCCCATGTGGTTCCTTTGTACCCCTCGGTTTCACAGAGCTACTGATGTGCAATGCCAGCTCCAGATAGCTCCACTTAGCTCTGAACTACGTTGCTGTGGATGGCAGACTCCCAGGGGGCAATATCCAGATGACAGTGGGCTTAGTTGGCCATCCAAGAGTCTGGCTTTTAATTGCTCTGCACTTCCCCATGTGCTGGCTGGAGGAGTATTAAGTGGAGCAGGGTTTGCTGCAGCTGGGTCACAGCCTTCCTGCATGCACACCCCTCTGTTAACAAAGCCTTGGGGTGAGCTAGCCTGTCCTGCTGCAGCGAGGGGTGCTGTGCATGGTTTGCAGCAAGTCCTGCCTGCAGGGGTAGCTCAGAGCAGCCAACAGGAAGGGGAAATGCTTTCGGTTCCAAGATTGCAGCTGCTGGGGATGGTTTATCTACCTCCTGCAAGCAACGGATCTCGCAGAAAGCAGCTGAAATCCTCTGGCGCCAGAGGACAAAGGAAATCCCAGCTGCTGGCTGGAGGGAATGCCGCCTGGGAACACATCTCACTTTCCAGGAGACTGCCTCTCTGTGGGTAGATTGTTTTCAGGAATTCTTCCTGCTCCGTTTGCTGCAGCCTTTGTTCTGGGCGCTGCATCCCTGTATTTGCTTGTGCTAAATTCCCTTCTCCAGAGCCTGCCATGTCCATGGTGCCAAACCCCAGCTCCTCTCCTTGGGTGTCCCTGTGCCAGAGCAGAGCTGTGCTGCCTGACTGGAAATGTAATCAGCTCCAGCTTTCCTCCTGAGATGCAGGAAGCTGTGGGATGGGACACTGCATGGATGATGAAATCTCTGAACCTTTCCAAAGCTGGATGGGAGAGGGGACTTTGCTGAAAGCCAGCCAGCCTGCAGCTGAATGGAGCCCCAACCTGTCTGACTCCCTCTAATGCTTTCCTCCTGGGCTGGCTTCCTGTTTCCTTTTTGTTTCTGGAGGGGTTTGACTGCTTTCAGCCCAGCTGGTTTTAAAGCCATTGAGTTGCAGGGCTAATCCCGGCCTTTCTGGGCTGATGGCTTCATTCACTTTTCCAAACAGCGGGAGCTGAGCTCCCCTGACCTAAGCCGGAGTCAGGCGGGGACATCGGCTCTGCCCTGTGTCCTTTCAGGTTCCTTATTCCTCCCATCCCATCCCACCCTGCCAGGCAGGGCTGGAGGTTCTGTTGCCCGTTTCAAGATGGGAGCTGACCCTTGGCATGAGGACACTGCCCAAGAGCCATGACAGGCTTTTTCCTGCTTGAATGAGTGATGGAGCAGAGGTGACTTGTAGGAGGAACCCAGTGATGGAGGTGATTTTGGCAAAGATCTTCATAAGTGATATTCTAGCACTTGGTTTTTCTTGGGGCTTTTTAGGTGTAGCTCATACAATACTAGCTTGAAGCCCAGAGGCTGCCTTATGGTGAGCAAAGCCCTTTGGAAGCCAGCGCAGAAATGGTGTGCTGTAACTGTTATCTTTTGTAATGATCCCATTTTACATCTCTTCGGTGGCTTCCTGTAAATGCATCAATATTCTGAGCCAGCCTCAAAAGGAGGTATTTTTGGCCTCTAGGTCTTTTTGTTTAAATAAAGAAAAGAGTGGTATGACCCACATTGCAAATGCATTGTTAAGGAATGAAGGGTTTCATTTTAGACTTGAGCTGGCTGAGGTAGGGCTGCGTGTTGTCAAGGTGGTCCCAGTGGCTCACATCAGCCTGTTTCCGTCCTCAGATCGAGCTGGCCATTCTTCGCTTCCCATACGAGTCCTGGGGGACTCCCTTCCAACAGCTCAAGCAAGTGGTGGAGGAGCCCTCGCCCCAGCTCCCCGCTGATCGCTTCTCCAAGGAGTTTGTGGACTTCACAGCGCAGTGGTGAGTCTCTGGCAGGCACTGGTGGCTTCTCCCAGCCTGGCTGAAGCGGAACCCTGATCCATGAGGGGTGGGAGCGAAGCGTGGGGCTGGGTTTGTCCTTTCAGAGCATCACCTTATCCTACCGGGGCTGGTGCTTGGCCATGGCAGGAAGCGCTGCTCAAACTGGTTTTGCTCTCGGCCTGACTCACCCAGGCTGGTTGGAAGGTGCAGAGGTTTCTCTTCCCCTTTTGCTGCTGCTGAAGGGTTGGTGGTTTCTGGCAAAGCAGCAATGAAATGAGAGCGAAGCCCTGGCACCTTCTGGGTGAAGCTGATCTGTGGTTCTGTGGGTAGCTGCTGCCCTCAGGGTGTTCCGCGGCTCCCCGGGAGCTGCCAGGCAGAGGTGAGCCCACCAAGGCAAGGCTCACCCTAGGGGTGGTGGGAACCCATCTCCTCTCCGCCCCATTTGTGGCAGAGCACTGTGAGTTGTCCTTTCCCAGTTTCCTGCTTGGCTGCTTTGCTGGTGGTACAAACCTGCTTGGCCAAGGAGGGAGAGGAATGGGTGCTGCCCATGAGAAGCATGTCATGCTGGTTGGGAAGGGGAGATGCCCTGTGACAGAGCACATCCAGCCGACAGAGAGCTCCTACAGCCTTTCTGTCCTGTTCTTTTTCTTTCAGCTTAAGGAAGAACCCTGCTGAACGAATGAACTATTTAGAACTCATGGTAAGTGTGGAGCCTTTTCTCCTGGTCTTTATCCCCACACGTTTCCAAAATGAAATGAATGGTCCAGCAGGTCCTGGGGAAATGGGACCACAGGAGGCGTGGGTCATTTTTCAGGCATGGAGCGGGATGGGAGTGTTGATTTCATGGGTAAGGTTAGGGTTTCTAGGTGTTTTCTTCCTCTGACCTATCTGCTCTTGGTGAGTTAAGACCTCAGGTGATGGTAGTGCAGCTGCAAAGGTGGGGTGTACTGCTGGGATTGAACCTAGAAATGCTTGAGTTGATCTTTAAGCTAAAGGAGGGTGTCTATGGGAGCTTGGGGAGGAAGTTGGTGCCTACTTCTCCCAGCACCTCCCATCTGTGTGACATCCCACAGGGACTCTCCTTAGGCATCAGCTGATGTTGCCTTTGGTCTTGTTGGCAGGAACACCCTTTCTTTACCTTGCACGACACCAAAGAGACTGACATGGCCTCCTTCGTGACAGAGATCCTCGGGGAAGACTCCTAACTCCAACCTCAGGGCTTCGTGCAGTCCCCTCCATCCTGGCTTCCCTGTAGAAGAGCAAATGAGGACTCCAGTTAATGGTGGTTTGCACACATCGCACTTCCCCAACCCGTGGGCATCTCTGGCCCCATCTGGCCTTGCAGTCTCTTTTCTCTTTGTCCTGTAAACGCAGTCCCCAGGATGAGCCTTTTGAAGCCAACACCTTTCCAGCTAAGCCACGGAGACCGAAGGCTTGGGATTCCCCTGCTGACACCAGCGTATCCCTCTTGGGCATCTCCCCTTCCAGCACAGGGGGGTTTATGTTTCTTTATGTTTCTCTGCCTGGGGAAGGCAGAGGGAGAACACGCTGCTGTGCTTGCCCCACTCTTCTCCCCTGCCTGCCCAAAGCCCCTTCCCTGCAGTCTGGTCTTGCTCGCCTTCCCTTTGTACCTGGCTCTCTGCCCCCCAGAGCCTACACAGCTAAAAGGGGGCTGTGGGGCTCCTTGGCATGCCTTTCACACCAGAGGCTGTTGTGATGCCTGGCTTGGCTCCTTCACAACCATTCAAAGTAGCACCAGACTGGGACATCCCCCTCCATCAATCAATACCCTGCTCCCTTGGGGTGACAAAACCATAATGCATCCTTCCTTGAGCCCACCTCGCTGCAAGCTCTCCCCACAGGACTTCACCCAGCGCTCCCTTCTCTGCTCAGGCACAAGGAGGTGGAGACAAGCAGGTCCCTGGGTGCTGCCTCTCTCCCCTCCAGCCCTGGGCTGAGAGGATGCGTCCCCACTGCGGGCATCTAACGCCTTCTGCCTTCCCTGGCTCCTGGAGAAGACCGTGCTCCATCTCCTCTCCAACCTGGAGCTCCCGTAAGACCTCGCACTGTGACACCAGCTTGGTTCGGAGGCTCTACTTGCACCCCTCATGTCCCAAACTGCCTTTGAACCCTCCAGCTGCCCACCAAGGTGTCAGCCAAGCCCGAAACCCCAGTGACTCACATGGGGGCTGCCGCCGGTTGTACATTTGATGTCTATATATAATGGACTTTGTAACGTGCTTCCTAGTTTTAATCTAACTTGCTATAAATTAAAGCCCTTCTGCGTGGGAGAAGGGAGGAGCAGTTCCTTCTCCACTAACAAATCCACTGTGAAAACCTGATGTGTTTCCCCACGTTCCCAGCCTGAGCACACTCTGCGAGGAGCTACGGGAGCAAAAGGGATTGCTGGCTTCTACTGTGCATGGATCATGGGACAAACGCACCGGCTGTGGATTTTGTTGGGGTCTTTTTTTAATAGATTTGAGTTTTCAGAGGGATTTTTTTTTTCCTCTTTTCTAATATATATTTGTGTGTGTGCAATATATATAATATTATATATTTTTAAATCGAGGATGAATGTGTGACTGTCTCTGTGGCCAGCAGATCTGGCGAAAGGGCTAGCGTTTCTCTGGCTACATTTGGGGTGGTGGGGAAGGGGGGAGCATTAGAAAACACCCTGGCTTAAGATTATTTTTTTCTTCTTTTTATAGCAAAGATACGCATCTATTTTTTAACTGAATTTAACTTTTTTTGTCCTGGAATTCCTACCCTGGAGGTCTGGATTTCAGGGTGCATTTCCAGCATTCAGGGTTGTCCCCCACCCACCAAGGGATGAATGATGTCCCCTTAACTTCATTGCTCCCCACTCCAAACAGGGCTTGAAGCAGCACTGGGGATGCTCTGCCTGGGATCAGGGCTGCTTGGAACCATCTCTTCCTGCAAGCTGCTCCCTGGGGAAGCTGCCTCAGGGCCCGTGGTTGTCAGATCTTCACGTCCCAGTGCTGGTGCTTGTCTTCTCCATCACTATGATCCCCTTCCCTGTGTCGATATAAACCCTGAGAGACCCAGCCTGGGCTGAGCTGCACAAACCCAGTTCAGCTTTGGTGCGACCCTGACCTCCACCACCACCAATCTATGTAAAATAAGGTGATTGACGTTCTCCATGTCCCCCTCCTCAGTCTTGCTCTGCAAACCACCCATTGCTCTCTGGGAGCATCCTTACCTGCTCGGTTTGACAGCTTTGATGGACAATTGTGTTTTTATTCCGTAGTTGGTTACTTTGGATTGTTTTTTGTTTTGGTGTTCAACATTTCCCCTTCTTTCTCTCCTTGTTCCATCCCCTTTCCTTTGTCTGCCTCTTCTTGGTGCTGTGGGGAATGGTGATTTGGTTTTGCGTGGTGTTTTTCCCCTTGGAGAATATCCCCATTCTTGTATGATGGGGGAAGGAAGCACTGCCCTTTCCATGCCTCTGGGGTGGGCTTTGGGCCCCTGTGTCTGAAGCAGGGCTTTGCTGAAGAGGCAGTCCCTGTGCTGCTTCCCTCTGCGTGGGGCTTTTCTCTCTCTCTTCATTTTCATGTCCCCCCATATCGTTGCAGGGGGATCAGCAGCCCTGCCCTCCAGCTTATCTTTAAGGCGGACAATGATTTCAGCTCCCAGCAGCAGCCCCTCTACCTTTGTATTTCTAAGAACAATCTGTACCCCTGGAGCCCACCCCCTGTTTCCAATAAAATTCACCCTCAAACGCACTTCTTGGCTCCTCTTGTTGCTGTTTGAGCATCGGGGTGATGCTCTGAGCACCCCACGTGTGTGTGTGTGTGTGGGGGGGGTGTCCTGCTTGCTCCTTGTACCATGGGATAACACTGGTCCTCTATTGGGGGAACCCAGAGCAGCGCTGCCGGGGCCGGGGGCAGCGGTACCCCCCTCCCCCGGTCGGGGGCCGCAGGGGCCGTGCGCGGCCGCGAGGGGGAAGCAGCGGCTCAAGCGCTCCCCGTCAGCCGGGATCGGGCCGGGGGCATCGGAGCCCCGGGACTCGGTGTCTGTGCCCGCAGATGGGACCGAGGAGACCCCCCCGCCCCGTGCCCACCCGTGTGTGGTGCGGGATGCGCTGGGAGCGGGGTGGGGGCCTGTGTTTCAACTAGCGGCTTAACAGCTGCATGGAGCCCCATTAAAGATGCATCAGTGCCCCCGGGGGAAGAACTCCGGGAGCAGCGCGAAATCCATCACTTTGAGCTCCCTTATTAAGAGAAATGGCGGTTTTTTTCCCCCCATTTGTCTCAAACACGGTCAAAAAAAGGTATTTTGTTCCCAGTTTCTTCCTGTCACGGGGTGGCCATAGGTTTGGGTGAGGAGGACGCGGCTCCCGCGGCAGAGAAGGGAGAACTCAGCGCATCCAGTGCGTGAAAGGACAGCGGGGCTGCATTTAAAACGCCTTTCCCCCCCCTTTGAGGAGCAGCATGCAACGGGACCAGTGCCTCTTTTAGAGGGCAGACCCCTAAACGCACTCCCCCAGTACGCTGTGGCTGCACGTACTGGTCCTACTGGCCCTTTGCTGTGTCTCTGCCGGGGCTGCCGAGCGGGAGCTCACGCCGTTCCTGAAGGGCTCTTTGCGGAGGAGGGCTGGCTAATAGCGCTAGCAGGGGGTGTGATGATGCAAGCGGCTTTCTGGGGCTGCGGGTTGTTCGGTTCGCTTCCATTCCTCCCCTGTCGCTGAAGGGGGCTGTATCTAGGGCGGGTTCGGGGTTTATTTGTCTGGTTCAGTGCCTGTGGGCACTTGCGAGATCGATAGCGTAAATTAGGGCGTTCAGGCAGGGCACTGGCTCGTAGGAGGTGTGTTCAATGCTTCCCCTAATAGCTGTCTCGACCAGAAACTTCCACCGGTCTCGCTCTTGTAGCACCTAAGTGCTAATGAGCTGAAGCTGCAGAATGCCAATGAGACCTCAGGAATACGGAATCAGCCTCTCCAGGCCCAGGCAGAGGCTTTGCAAATCATTTCAGATGGTACCTGCAGGAACTAGTGCAGCCCCATCAGAAAGGGACCGGGGTTAAGTGAGATGCGCTTGGGTGGAGAAGGTCTTTGCTGCCTATGGCGAGCTGCATCGCCACAGGTGGGATGTCCTCTCTCCATGCAGAAAGGTAGGTGGCTTGTTTTGGGGTGAGGAGAGCTCAAGCTCTGGTTTATCCATGGGTATCCAGGTGCTTTGGTGCCCCCCCTTTCACTTGCTCATCCCTGGATATGAGTTTTCACCACTGACTTGGATAAAGCATCTTTTCTTGTCTCTCCTAGCAGCCTGGTTTGTGAATCCATCCCCAGCGTGTGCGTATTTATGGAGCAAGGATGGGACCGCTCCACATGTAGCTGCTTTGCTGCTGCATTCCCCTAGGATTTGCGCCCACAACTCCCCATTGACGGGGTGCTGGCAAACTGGGGTGATTTGCCTTCAACAGGAGCCCCAAAGCAGGGGGAAACCTCCTACTTTTACCCAGTGCACGCAGCCCTCCTGGCTTCCCTCTCCGCTTGAAATTCCCATTGATTTCTCAGAGGTGGGAACGCTGCTGGGGAACCATGGGGGTGGGAGAAGGAAGCTTTAGCAGTGCAAAGCCTGAAAACACCAAAGCTTGAAGCGAAGGCTCTTGGGGGGGGCTGAGGAGGTCACCTCTGATGGAGAGAGCCCTGGTTCCGGAGGCTTCCCATCCGCATGAGCGGTGCCTTGGCCCCTCACACGCTGCGTTAACCTTTCCTGAAATACCAAGTGCTGCTGGAACAAGCTGTTTGTTTCCCGGCTCCGGAGAGTGCTGCAGGCACGTGGGCACAGGGCTGCGGAGCAGCCTGGTGAGCCAGGGTGGCTTTTGCACTCGATTTACATCTCGGAGCAGCTTGGAGTGGAGGAGATGGGAACCTTGATGAACCTAGGCAGTTACCTTGGCATCAGCTGTGTTTTCCTTGGTGGCATTCCCCGCTCAGGGCTGCTGCTGTCTCTTCTAGAGTGATAGGCTTCTTTTCTTCTTGTGGGAGCTGAAATATGATGAAGAAACCCCGAGGCTCCAGACAAAACCTCCAGTTTGGGTCTGAAGCTGCCCCAAATTCCATGGAGCGTGCATTGTGTGCGTGGCTTCTGCAAACATCCCTGCTCCGGCTTAGCAAGGCAATCCGTTACTGCCTGGGTCATCTCGACCCGCTGCAGAGGCCCTGCAGAATATCACCGCCTGCAACAGGTCCTGCTCAGTGTTGGCAATGAGCAGCTGTTGAATGAGCTTGAGGGTTCCCCATTATATGACCGGGCAATGGAAATCAGGCCTGGTGAGCCCGTACTGGTGGTAGGAGGGGTTCAGCTCATGTATAGCTGCTCCCAGCCTTGGGAATGGGATCCCCAGGGACTCTTTTTACCTCCTCCCACTTGCAGGGCTCATAATTGCTGTGTAAATACACAGCAGCTGCCATGCGAACCCAGCGCTGCCTCACCTGAATCGATACTGGCTGGTGCTGCACAGGGACATGGACTCAGCAAAGCCGGGCTGGAACGATGGGCAGCGTTGTTGGATGCAATGCGGGGAGCCAGGGATAAGTCAGGAGGTGCTGGTGGCTCCCAGGGCTCTGCCACCACCATGGGGACATGGCGATGCTCTCTATTCCCCTTGCACTGTCTTCCTGAGCCCCACCGGCTGCAGGATGTGTCCTTCCTCCTCATCCTGCCCAACCCTCCTTTTCTTTAATTACAGCTTTTGGAAGGATCTTCCCCTTTATTCCCCTAAATCTTTTCCTTAATTAAAATCCTCAATCTGGGCCAGTGGGAAGCAGCTGTTGCCTCTTTGCTGCGTGCTTGGGTGTGTTGCAAGCCGTGAACCTGATTGCTGGCCATGCAGGGACATTGGGGACGGCATGGGGATGGGACTCATGCAGAGGTGGAGGGCACTTGGATTGTCACTACCCCACCTGGCTTACTCCAAGCATCCCAAGGTGATGCTGAGTAGATCTGGCTGCTGTTACCACCCTTGCCTTGTCCATGGGAGGGCTGAAATCATCTGAGGTGTGAGTGGGAATTGAGCACCAGGTCCCCCCGCATCCTTCACACCATGGAGTCCCTTCCTATGGGGATGCAAATGGCCCGAGTGCCAGCACCCAAGGAAGAGGGAGCTGGACCCCAGACCCAGTCCTTTTGGGTTTCTCCAGCTCCTGGTCTGGAGAAGAGCTGGAGGATAGAGATGGATGAAGGAGGTGGAGGAAGCTGGGACTGGGATTGTCTGACCAGGGTCACCTCTTTCTCATCCCTCCTTCCGTTCATGCACTGGCTCGTTCAGAGGAAGCACACTGGGAGCTGGCTGCAGCACTGCAGGATTTGCATCCAGCTCTGGTACCCCACAGGGCTCAAGGGACACTCCTGTCCCCATCCTCCCTGTAGCTTGGGGCCATTCCCTGGCATGGGCTTTGTAGCTTTGTTAAGCTTTATTCCAGAAATAGCCTGAAGAGGTGAATTTATCCCCCCTGCCTGCCTGGGGCTGGTGTTTCTGCAGCGATCCATCATCAAAGCAACAGGGAGGTGTCAGGAACGATTAGAGAACTGGTGGTGTTAACTTTATCAGAGACGAGATGGCTGTTAATGGAACTCATTCGGAGGGGAAGAAAAAGGAGTGCTGACACCAGATGTATTCTTTCACCTCCAATTTACTGGCACATGCATTTTTCATTCATGGAAGCAGCCCATCGGCAGGCTTATTTGGAGTGGAGCAAGTACAGTCCTCAACGGATCAATCCCTGAGGAATGCTTAGGAGAAAGGGACCGGGCTGAGCACTGGCAGGTCCCGGAGCCGGCCCAGACTTGTGTCCACAATGGACTAAAAGGCCAATCATCTCTTTTTCCCCTTGAATCCGTGCTCTTCAGCCCTGATTCTGTTCC
The DNA here is from genome assembly GCA_017639245.1 of Myiopsitta monachus. Classification (NCBI taxonomy): domain Eukaryota; kingdom Metazoa; phylum Chordata; class Aves; order Psittaciformes; family Psittacidae; genus Myiopsitta; species Myiopsitta monachus. Next base: position 8,260,730 of record CM029926.1, on the reverse strand, counting down.
AGGTTGGGGCCAGGAGAGGTTTCCACTGACCTTTGTGGCTCATGTCTCCAATGTACCTCATATGGGGTGGCCTGGGTTGACTTGGTGGTCTTCCAGCCCTGCTCTGCTGAATGCCAGTGCTTGGTGCAGTCTGGGATGACTTCCCCATCACCCTGTTTTGGAGCCACAGACAGGAGGCTGGGTTCATATTATGGCCATGTTGAGGTGGCTTCTTCCCTTTGCCAGATGGGTTCGGGCTGCTTGGTCACCACCATCATCCCTTGAACCTCAATGCCAAAGCCATGTGCCTCTAATGATGATCTGAGATTGGCCTCCGGAGGTGTCTGAAGGTCTTCTCCCTCCGCATGCAGCGTGTTGTGGCTTCTGCCTGTGTTTTGGGGGTGTCTGCTCTCCCATGGTGGTGGAGGAGGACACCCTCTAGAAGCCAAAGAGAACTTCATCTCCTTGTGCTGATGGGAACTGAATCCTATGCGCTTGAGGTCCTTTTCCTTCTCATTAGGAATGGAAGTCGGGAGTCTTTTCTGGGTACTATACAACCAGCATGAATTATTTAGGGCAAAGCATCTCTCCGATAAATAATCTTTAATGTGGAGAGATTAAATCTGATTTCTTTTAATATAATAACAAAAGCAATTTCTCGCTCATATTTCACCCAGGAAAGAGATCCCAGGCATCCAAATTCCGTATCGATCAGCAAAGAGGTCCTTGCATAGCTTTAGTTCAGCCAACCTTGTTTAATTTTGGATTCATTGATTCAATGCAAAGATCGAGATGAAAAGCAAGTGGGCCGTTTCCAGTGCTGGTGATGCTATTTTTGCATCAATCTAGTGCATGCTAAAATAAATATGCAAAGCATTTTGTAAGTCTGTAGAGGGGTGGGGACCAGATGTACTAAAATATTGAACAAACTTTTCCTTGCTCCCTGGAAATACATCTTGCATTTAGTAAACACGAGGGAAATCTCATCCCAGCCAACATTTGCTCTATGGGGCCATCTGCACCCATCGCGGGGAGGTGGGACCTTGAAGGAGCAGTCTGTGCGGTGACATTGGTGCCACATTTAAATGCAAAGCTCATTAACCGCGTCTGGGATTCTTTGTTTGTTTCTGTCTTTTGGTTGTTTTCACATTCGTTCCAAGAGCAAGAGATGAAATACCCATCTCCGATTCCCTTTCATCTCCAGGTGTGTTTCCCCCCCCCCCCCCTTCCCGCTCTGTTGCTCAGATGACAAAGTTTCTCCTTCGGAATGTTATTTGATTTCAAAAGAAGAGAAAGAATTAAAAGCATCTCTAAGAGGCTGAGCTCACCTTACTCTGTCTGGGGTGCTCCAGAGGGCTGATGTGCGAACCGGCCTCAAGGGATGGAGTTCATCCTGGGGCCAGAGCCCTGTCCTGGGTTTTCCTTCACCTGGAGGTGACAGTCCTGCAGATCTCAGCCCAGTTCCTTGGGGAATGGCATCCTGCCCCGGGTGTATGTGCCTGTATCCTTGCAACCTTTACCTTTTAATCCAATCAGATTTAATTGAATTGTGGTTTTGAGCGCATCTGACAGCGGCAGAGACCTGGCTGATAATCGGAGTCCCATGGGTGACAAGGAGATGGGGCTGGTGGAGGAGGAGGGAGGCGAGAGGGGGGCTTTTGTGCTCGTGCTGGTGCCACTTGGTCCTTATGAGGCAGTAGAGAAGCTACATGGCAGCCAGGCTCCATCCACCCTGGGGTCAGATCACACTTTGGGGCAAGGCGAATTTACTCTATGTCCCAATGGGGACTTGACCAGACAGGTTGTGGTGTTTCTGGTTAAATATAAAGCCAATTTGCTTGGCAAAGCCCTGAGGCGGCTCCATCTCACTGCAGCACCTCCAGCATCCCCAGTGCTGCTGCTCCAGCAGATGTGGTACCCAGCCTGGCCTCATCCTGACCTGTCTTGTGCCTGTGCATGGATGTGGGCTCAGCTCTCCATGACCCGTCTGCTATCGCTCGCACTTGTGCAGCCGGAGATGACAGTGATTAATGATGGGAATTCATGTGTGACTTACAGGAATTCAGCTGGAAGCACAGCCCCTGGGATTGGGGGAATATTCCTCATAAAGGCGTGCTGCTCTCTGCTTCAGATGCCTTTTTGTCAGCAAGTGTTTAATTGGGCATTTATGGTGTGTGTAATTGTGGAGGTAATGAAGCAGGAGAGGAGGAGCGGGTCGGCAGCCTGGCCTCCATCCCTGGTCCTCAGCAATGGCTTGGACACAGCAGTGAAGGCATCAGAGATCCTGAGCGGGGCTGCATCCCTTGCCTAAGACATAGAGCATTTTGCCCCAGGTTGGGCTTGGAACAATAACCCTCCACCCCGACCTCAGCGTCTTCAAGGAGCCATGAGAGGGATACATCAGTCCCCAGCCCGGGGTGCCAGTGCTGCCTACCCCAGGGCATATGGAGGTGAGAAGATGGGGCTTCACAATGCAGCCCCTGATGTGAGATGCCATTCCCATAAGCCTTGTGCTGAGTGCGCAAGGCCCCAGGACAGAGCTTGGTGGACTTGCTCTGTCTGAACTTTCCTTGCCCTTCTACAGCTTTGTTTTACTTGGTTTAGATGGAACAGCAGATTTTCTAGTTGAGCAAGAAGCTATGATTAATTTATTTTACTTCAGTTTGTGTGCTGCAGCCTTCGCTTTATACGCATAACACCAGCAAGCAGTTATTCTTTATAGAATGAGGGGTTTTTCACTCCAATATCATGATGTGAGATAGAGAAATACAGGCCTGGTGTGAAAGCAGAGATGTGAGAAGTGGAGATGTGGGATGTGGTGTAGAGGAGCACAGACACGGGATGGTGAAACCTGGGGACGGAGACCCCATGGCTATAAACAACTCAGCAGTAGTTGGTGGAGGACATGCAGAACCGATTTTAGGGCTAATAAGGGGATAAAGACATAGTATCTAACAGACATAAGTGGTGCAGCATATGGTAAATTCAGAGCTGATGTCAAGCTGCAGAGCAGTGCAGAAAACACAAGGTGTAAAAATGAGTATCTAAAAATGACCCTAAGTGGATCCTAAAGTGAGGAAGAATAAACCATCAAGATGAGCATCCTGTTCCTCCCGCTGAGGGCTCCAGACGCTGACCATTCATGTAACAGGGGATGTAAGTGCTAGGAGTCAGGGATATGTCCCCTCCAGGCTCCTGCTGCAACCGCTGCCCTGGCCAGTGGTTGGAGGTGGGAGGGAAGGGCTGTTCCTCCCTGCGCTGTGGTGGGAGATGCACTCCTGCAGCCTGGTAATGAGGATGTTCTGGAGCAGGGTTTCTTGTGTTTAGGAGCCTGTGGAGCAGAAGTGGTAGCAGAAAGTGTTGAAAGCTGAAGATGCAGAGGGTGGGCAGCTTTCCAGAGAGTATCAGTGGTCTCTGCAGCAGATTCTCTCCCATCTGGTGATATCCAATCCACAGGAATTCGGGTGATCTTTCTTGCCTTTGATGAAACCAACAATGAGAACTCTTGTTTCCACTGACTCATCCTGATCACCAATTCATATGAGGGGCTCAGGAGAAACGCTCAGTGCACAAGTCCCAATAAAGGATTCTAAGTGAAGCCCCCAGGTTCTGAGCATTCAGGTTGTCCCGGAGGACACCTACGTAGGTTATTCTTGGGAGCAGTTTGCTAATCATCGTGCTGGAAGGAAAGGTGAAGGCACAGCAGCTTTGCATGATTCCCAGGGAAGGCTGGCGGCACGGCTCTCTGGAGCGAGGAATACTCATATTCCAGCTCCCAGGAATGCTGGAATGGCGAAACCAAAGGCAATGGGAGAAGGAAACGGCATTCCTGCAGAGCTTTGACTCCCTGAGGCACTTCTTCCCTTCCTGTGTCTCAGCATGGACCTGTGGTGTTCAGGATTAGGTCTGTCCATCCAAAAGGCTGGGTAAAAAAGGGAAGCTGGGCAAATCCAGGCAGGAAAAGCTGTTCTCCCTTGAGTTCTTGGGTTTTTTTGTTCTCACTTTGTATTTAAGGCCCTGAACCAGAGACTCAAGATTGCAGGTTTCAAAGACTCTCAGTCGTTTGCCTTTACATTGCTGATTGTTCCCCCCCCCCTTTCTACCTTGTTTTCTCAACATAATCCTTGACAGGTGCCAAAATAATCAAATCCTAGGAAAGAAACCCAGGACAACCCGGGCTCTGTTTCCTGTGGCTGCAAGTCAGGGGATTTCCTGGGATTTTCAGTGGATTTCTACTACAGCAAAGGAAATCAGACTTGATCTCTGTTTTCCAAACGCTGTTTTCTGGCTCTAATTGAAGGTAGCATCTCCTCTCCGTGGGCATGCAACTGTGGTTTAATGCATCTAATCTTGGATGCACTTGTTGGTGTTAATTACACCACCACTTGTCAACAGCAATTCTGAAGCTTCGTTCTTGGTTTTTAGCATCTTTTCTTATTTCCCAATGGAGTTTTTACACCCAATTGCTCAGTGGCCGCTCATCTCCTGTAATGGGACTGCTGAGCTCAGGCGGGACGCACAGGACCATACACTGATGCCATGCAGCCTGGCTGCTCAGCCACAACTCAGCCTAACAGGTAGCACATGGGGTGCAAACGTGTCCGTCAGCCTTGGGGAAGGATCATGATATCCATGTTGTCTTGAAATCAAGAGAGGCTGATCCAATGCACCATTTTAGCCCTACATCTGCAGAGCTATGTCTTTCCTTGGCCATGAAGGTGACAATGACATCCATCGCTATATTAAACAAGAGAGTGATGGGCCTCTTCAGACCAGGTTTGGCCAATTATTGTTGAGCAGTGGCTTTCCCCGGGCTCAGACTGTTGTGACATAGGTGGAAATGGCTGAACAATGCTCCAGCATGGCTTAGAGATGGAAGAGACCCATGATAGTAAATTGCCACAGGAGGATGGAGAGACGTAGTTGTAGAGTGTAAATGAGAAGAGTCTCCTGCAAATGACCTTGCAGATGAAGTGTGTTAGCTTGGTGCAGAAGGTAGCAACAAGCCAAGAGACCTGAATGTCATGGCCAGAAGGATGAGAGAACATTGCCAAGCCATGAAGCTGTCAACAAGACCTATGCTGATCCCAGAGGAGACATGAGAAGTCTGGAAAGAAGACATTAAGGTCAAGAAACTGAAGTGTAAGGTGACAGCTAGAAATAGAAGGGACCAAGTGATATTTGCAGCAGAGATATCATGAGGAAGGCATGAAGGAATTCAGCCCTGAGATCCACAACTCCTCGTGCTCAAGCCTTTGCGCTTAACCTGACATAAACTATCATAATGGCTCTTCTCAGCTAACTGCAAGAGGGGACAGAGCAGGACAAGGCAGCCGGGCACTTGCACCCGTCCACTGGTTTGGTTCAGATCACTAATGGGCTAATTGGTTGCTATGGAAATGGGATGTGGGAGAACTTTGGGGAGGAAAAATTATAGGTAATTTTTATTTGTTTGGGCCCTGTTCCTATAGCAACAGGAGAACTTGTCACTGACTACCAGTTGGTTTCCATGGAGTTGGCTGCTAGTTCTGGGTTATTAATGCCTCCAAGCATGAAACAGAGCAACTTATCTAGTAGGACTTGTGGGTCGTCCTCCATCACGTGCATGGGAACTTTGCATTTAGCCTAACTCTGGGCCTTGCTTTTGCAGTGGAGCGAGCATGCTCATAGAAGTTGGGTAGGAGTGTTCATCATCCACAGATACAGTGCTAGAAGGATCCATTAGATTCCCCCTCCCTTGAATTCAAGACATGCTGGGATGAATAATCCATCACTTCATCGCTTGCTCCGCTCGCAGCATCGCCTGATTTCTAATTGGATTTTCTCTGGGTTCAGCTTCCAGATGCTTGGCGTTGATCTGCCTTTCTCTGCTAAATTAAAAAGTCTTTTAGCACCTGGCAGGTCTGCTGTAAAGGGACTTACTGTAATTAAGTCACTTCTCATCTCGCCACAACTGGTTCCCCGTAATGAAGCCATTTGTTTTCCCTCAGCCTCTTGCCCTGAGGCATCACCCATTCCTGTGCACCTCTGAAAAGAGGGATGCAGCCTCTGCTTTGCAGTGATGCTGGGGGTCTGTTGAGGGACCTTTCTAAACTCCAGAAACCGAACCTTGGAACGACACCAAACACTCCTGAGCACTACGGAGAATTGGATTTGGGGGAGAGATTGGTTTTATGCTAGGTTACAATTCCCCTCCCATCAGTAAGCTCCCCACCTTTCCACAGGTGATAATTACCCACTAGGAGCTAAATGTCTCTTTCCACTTCCCACTTACCAACCCATATTCACTTCGAAGGCATTAACCACTTCTCCCTGAAGCATCCCGACCAATTCCCACAGCCAGGCAAGCTCGGAGCCGGTCTGCACAGCCTTTGTTGGCTTTGACTATGGTACAGTCACTTCCACCTCTCCCTGAAGAGCGAGATCTCGCTTCAGCTTTGAAGGCAAATAAGGTGATCAGCGTGCGGAGAAACCTTTAATGATATTTGGCTGAGTGCACCACGCAGTCGGAAGGGAGGCACGAAGCAAACCTGCTAGCAAAGGGCAGCTTCTCATAACCAGCCCTTCTTCAAGTCTCTTGGCAAGCGTTGCTCCTGGCCTCGCTGCTCTGCATGCTGTGCTCACAGCTGCTCCTTCACCATGGCTGAGGAACAACCCAAGTGCCTCGAAATGAGGGTGCAGAGAGGGCGGAGGATGAGTGTGAGATGAGGAAGAAAGTCCTGAGCCGCCAAAGTGAGGTCTGAGTGGCAAAGATGGAGAAGGAAAACCTTCGAAGTGAAAGAAAGGCTTCATGGAAGGGTTCCTGTATCTCCTTAGCGCCTCTTGAATTACAGATTAATTATGGATGAAATCCCTCCGCAAAATCTGTGTTCTTTCTGTTTCTTTCCGACGGTGGTATCCGTGTGGGAAAAGCCTTGGGGAATGCTGTTTAGCAGTCAGTGACATTGGCTTTAACACAGAGACTGGGTGCTGGATGGAGAGCGTCACCTGGGTGAAGGGGGCACATCCAGCATAGCAGGAACCCAGCTCCAGGTTGGGAATCCAAGATGGAGACTTGGAGATGGGAGCAGCAGGTCTCCAGGACACGATGTGTTGGTAATGGAGCAGCTCTTGGGGTCTTTCTGCCCATATCAGGATGTTGGCTACAATCAACAGTGTTGCTCTTAGTGGCCACCTCCATCCCAACTGCAGCCCATGACTCGCGGTGGCTTCCTGTCCGCAGCAACGCTACAGGCTGACTCATGGCTATGGAGGAGGGTTTCTTCCTGCCCCCTCAAGCCCTTTGATTTCACCAGACACCATCGTGTATTTGTGAACAAGAGATCTCCATTTCAGGACTGTAAAACCTGGCTGGCATCCTGCAAAGACATATGGCAGATGGTGCTTTGTCCCTAGCTTCACCTGGTTCTCCTCCTCTCGTTCCTTCACTCGTGGCTGGCAAGAAATGCTTCCTGGCTTGGTTTGATGTGCAGCAATCCCAAGTTGGGCTTTGCTTCTCCTGTGCTGATAGAACCCCTTGTAAAATCAGCTTTGTCCCACTGAATGTCCCAACCTTCCTGAGCCCGGAGCAGCTCTGCACTAGAACAGGCATGTGGCCTCATGGAGGTGTGGGAACCAGCTGATGTGGGCCTTATTCAGCCATCCAGAAGCTGTTCGAAGCAGCATCTGAAGAAGGGTCTGAGCATAGCAAGTACCTGATACCTTGGAGGAGCGAGAGCAGCCTTTGGGAGACGGCTGTGAATCATTGAGCTGTGCTGCTTTGCCATGAACATCTGGCACCACCATGGCATAGGAGTGGAAAGGATGACATGTGCCATGTCACAAGGTAAGGCTGGGTACCAGCTCAGTGACCCCGTGGGATGTGGCTGCTGCTGTCATGTCTGCGCAGGTCTCCTCCAGCCCATGCCCGTGGTGTGAGTGGATGTGGTGGTGTCACACCTTGGAGGGGTGTGACAGGAAAGGTGAGGAGGCTGGGGTGCTGCGGTGAGCACTGGAGGTACCGCCCAGCTCCGCGATGGGGGTGGTGGGAGGAGGAAGCAGTGTTTGGTTTCATGACACATGAGCACATGCTTTTAACCTGAGTAACCTTCTCCAGACAGAGAATGGAGCCTTCTGCTGCATCCTGTGCTCCCAGGGAAGTCAATGGGGCTGTGGGTGTTGTATCCAGTCACATCTGGTACCCATCCATAACAGCTGAAAGTGGGAGGGGGGCCATGGAGCAGCTCCAGTGGGACAGACCTACTCCTTGTCACCATCAGCTCTGCCATGACTGCAACAGGCAGGTTTGGGTTGTTCTCTACAATGTTATAATGGCACATACCAGAGCCACCAGGGAACAAGCCCATGTTGGATTAGTCCTGGATAAGAAAGCTCTTTTACCTCTAGAAACAGCCATAGCAGACCCCAGTGCCGCAAAGCAGGGAGCAAAAACATCTTGAGCACTGAAGCCTCTTCTTTGCCAGCTGCGGTGAAGAGGAAGCTGCATCTGCCAAGGGTGTACCTCCTAAAGCATCCTGTCCACTCCCTGCTCCCTTACTACACTTGGAACATGTCTTTCCAGGTGAGCATGGGAAGGTGTTTCCTGCGGAGCCACTAACCAGAGGTTGAGCAAGCATTGCTGGCTTGAATGCAACTTCCCCAGCCCTTTCCCTCCTCTTGACCCATCCATAGGGAAACATCTCTGAGCTCCTGATGCTCCTCAGCCTTACCCACAGGAGGAGTGGACACATGGTGGTCGGCTCTGGGCTCCAGCAGCAGAAGAAGGTGGAGAAGGTTGGCTCTGAAGAGGTGAGATCTTTCTCCACCAATGTTTCGGAGGTAGGAGCAAGAGGAGAGCTCCAGGAGCCATCTTCGGGGTGTTGAAAAAGAGGGAGCGGAGTGAGTGTGAGTCTGTGTTGGGTGAGTTGGGATGGGATGGGTGAGCCCATGTGGCTGCTCCGGTTGTGCTTCACCTCCTGCCATGGCTCCTTGATTGCCAGGAAAGGGCATTTGGAGGTTCAAAGGGGTGATCTCGACCAGTTGGTGCCTGCTGGATGTGTTTGAGATGCAAACCAACCATATCCTATGGGACCTGGAATGGCTGGGAGGAAACCTGAGTGCTTTTCTTCAGGCTCCTCATCTGCCCCCAATGGCGAAAGGAAGAATGGATGTGGTGGCCTGGGCATTACCTCCATGCTTGTAGGGACCCAAGGTGGTTTCCTGGTCTACCTTGGGGTGCAGCAACGTGGTCCAGCTCCTGAGCAGGGCTATTCCTTCCCAGCTGGGCAAGAAGGTGAGAGCAGATGTTTGCCTTTGGGGCTTTCCCCTGCTTCTGTGAAGGGTTCCCCTTGCTCTGCCCTTCCCCAGCTCACCAGTGCCTCCTCCGTGCCTGTTCCTGGGGGCTGTTCACAGCACACAGGGCACTCCCTGATGGACTTCTGATCACCAACAGGGTTTTTACTCCATGCAGGGACAAGTCATTCTGTGTCTCCTATAACCTGCAGGGCAGGTTGTCCAAGGGCTGGTGGCTCTCTGCGGATCCCAGCCTCTGTGTCACTGCCAATGTGCTCATGGTGTTAAGGGTCAAGGGGTGCTGCCATGAGGATGTCACCCCACAAAGGACTTATGGGGCTGAATCCATTGCCAGGACACCCTGCTCAGTTCTCCCTTTAAACTTTCATCATCAAATTATCTTCTTCAATAGAGCAAACATTCTTCTCTAAATAAGCTGTACAGATGGGCTTTTCCCATAGCCAGGAGATGCTTGGGATCCTCAGATCCAGTGCTTGGAGCTAGGATGGTCCAGAGAGTTTGGTTCTGCCATATAGGAGAGATAGAGAAGGTCTTGCAGTGGTGGAACCCCTGATAGAACCACAGAAAGAGGGAAGAAGGAGGCTCCCGCTCCTCTCTGGGATGCTTCGTGCCTCCTCTTGAGCTGCTCTGTCCTCTGTGATCAGAGGAAACGGGTTTGAAAATGGGAAATGTTAAAAGGCTGCCAAAGGTCTCACCTGGAAAACCTCAAAGCAAATGGGAATCTGCATTTCCCAAGAGAAATCAAACTGCTCTTTTTGGAAGCCCTGAAGTTCTTTGACACCCTTGAATTTCTTTACCCCCCTTCAAGCATTGCCTCACTTTGTACTGAATTGGCAAAGAGCCCCAGTTTCCCCAGAACCTCCTTTTCCAGGTGGATCACTGTTAGCTGATGGCTTTTGCTGCTCTGGTTTCAGTGGTGGGACATGGGAGCTCCCAGCTCTTATGGCTGCGGGAGCAAGGGGCGAGCTCCCAACCTCACTGGCACCAGGTCCAATTCATTAAGAGCAAGCACCCAGAGGAGGACATGTGCTATCCTCCCATAATGGATGCTTTGCATCATCCAGACCACTGAGCTGAGCTGCCCGATGGTGCTGAGCCCTCCATGGCTGGTTGGGGATTAGGTCCCCATGCCACCCTCCTGCTCCCCAGGACCCCGCTGCTCAATGAGCCCTGCACGTTTCCTGCCCCTTCCTCATCCAGAGAAGGCATTTTTGGGGAGGACCTAGAAACTGGGGGCTCTGTCCTTATCGAGCTGAGTGCTGAGCCTGGCCAGCTGGGATGGAGGGAGACATTTCCCCTCTAGCTACATCTGCTGGCTGCGGGTGATGGATGTCACTGGGCAGGGCAGCTCAATGTGTTTATAAATCACAGCAGAGCAGTGCAGTGCTTACCAGCCTCAGAGACTCCCATGTACCTGGCAGCCAGACCTGAACCTGAGCTGTCCTCATCCCTGGCCTCGATTCTGCTTCACTGCCGGCAGCTGGGGCTGCTCTTGTTTCTAATAGAGCGTTTCTGGATTACAGCAAGTGACAGGAGAGTGATTTGTGCTGTGTCAGGTTCCCTGCCCTTTCCCTTAGAGCTTATGAAAATACGCTCCCGCTGGGATTGCTTTGGTTTTCCATCTTTTGTTGGCTAAAAGTCCCTCTTTATTATTTGAATTAAGGAGGAAAAACTTGCTTCCCTGGGGTACCAGTGCTAGCACAGAGCTGGGGCTCATCTGCAGCACCAGGATCCTGGTGACATCAAATGAGCAATTAGCTGAGGCTGATGAAGGCATCTGAGGGAAGAGTTCACTTGCAGAAAGGAGGACAGATCATACTCTCTGTTCCACACCACCCCGACGTGCTGTGCTCCGCATCCCTATGGCTTCGGTCCCCACTGGAAGGTCTCAGAAGGCTTCAAAGCCATCACTCAAAGAAGCTTTTACTGGGGAATGAATTCTGTCTCTGCCTCCCAGATGGAGAAACAGGAGGACAGGGTGAGATGAAGAGGTTCACCCAGGCCTGTGCAAAACCTCAGTGGCAGATCTGAGCCCCAGCCTGCAGCATGGTTGCAAATCCTCCTGCTAATCTGAGCTTTATTGAAGAGCACCAGGAGATTTTTAGTGGTCCTGTTTAGATTACTCATTCATTTTCCTCTCCACCTTGGCAGAGTCAATTTCCTTTATTAGCTCCAGACTCTCACTGCGGTGACAAAGCTACTGGAAGATCTCTTTCCTCTGCAGGCCTCCCTCTTAAAACACAACTGAAGCACCCTCAGCTTGTGTGAGTGGATGTCACTATATTTCCTAGTGTTAAAGGTGCCAATTCTTCCCTTTGAGAGCACTTCAAACACTTATACTCCAGTTTTTAAGAGTTATGGCACAGATCTTGCTGAGAGATGAACCTTTCCAAGCCCTTCAGCAAGACAGAAGTAAGGGAGGATGCACAGAGGATGCCATCAACCCCCCTGGGGCATGAAAGGAAAGGAGAAAGCACCTTGTAGGATGGGTTGAGCCAGTGCTAGCCACCATCCCGAACAGGCTGGATGTGCTGATCCCTGTGCTGTGCTGGGGGCTGCACCATTGAGCTGGAAGGAGCCCAAGGAGAGAAAATTGGCTGGCAAAGGATCCGGTGAGAAGTGAAGTGCTTGTTGCTCAGGCAGGAAATTGCCACATCTTTGCTAAAGGTCCCCCTTTAGCCAAGGATGGGCAGCGCTGCATTACCCAGCCCCAGCGCAGCCCGCAGCTCAACCCCAGTGTGCAAATGCAAGTCCTGGCTGTTGTCACCTGCATGGGACCATGCTGGAGCATCCCAGCATGGCACAGCTCTGTGCTCAGCACCTGCTGGGCTCTAGGTACAGGGCAGCATCTTCCCTTGCTGGCACTTGGGGTGGCTGAGTTGCTTCTGCAATGGTAGGACCTGGCTATGGGTCTGATCCTGACCTGGCAAAGCTCTGTTAATGCAGCTCCTGGGTTGGAGCCAATGAAGCTGGGGGTGGAATTTCACCTTTCTCCACAAGGGGAGATGCTCAGAGACTTGGATGTGCGCAGGCAACAGCTCTCTTCTGCTCAGACATGGCTCTGATTCCCTAAGCCAAGCGGCAATGGGAGCTACTCAGAAGCTGCGGGGTGGGACTGGCTTGTGGAGCAAACACAGAGCTCAGCCTCCCACAGAGCACTTGGGAATGCAAACCCGTGTGTCCATGACATGGACGAACATGATGGATTGTTGGTCAGGATTGAGGAAATACATGTATAAGCCATGGCAGGGTGGGTGGGCAGATGTAAAGGGTCTGTTTGAGGCCTGAAGCTGTGAGCAGCCTGCATCCATCCACTCTCCCCCTCTCTGAGCATCTACTGCATCAGCCAAAGGTTAAAACCAGGCAGGTAGGGAAAAACCTCCACTGGATTTAATGGCTTTAATAGAGAAATGGGGAAACTGAGGCACGGGGGTGGGCTGAAACTTGTGCCAGGAGTTCATCTGAAGTGCTTGGAGCCCTTTGGCTTACATCACCCTCCCTCTTCTCCCTCCCTCTCCAGGGGTCAGGGACAATGTGCAGCCCCATCTTCAGAATGAAAACAAATAGCTTCATGCTCATAACCTGGTTATGCGGCAAAGGCATTTGCAAGATGGCAAGGGTCTGGGGAGGCTGGTTTCCAGGAGAGGCTCTTGGATGCTGAAGGACCCGGAAATACCAGGAACTCCAATGGCTGTAACTAATGCTGAGATCCAGCAGGTTCGGAGCAGCAGGGGTGGCTGCTTTACCAAAGGGATGTGAAAGGGATATGGGGTCTGAGATCCCCATGGCATTTACACCATCCCTCTAGGAAATGGGGTACCGGTCGGAAAGAAGGGGCTCCAAACCTCCTTCTCCCATCCTGATTGGGCAGGAGGAGAGAAGAAGAGAAGCACAGTGTCCCACCAAATATAACTAACAGGAAAAGAAGAGATTTTTCAGCGTTTGGGTCCTCAGAAAGGATGTTTTATTCATGGCCCGGCAGGGAAGTGCTGGAGGTGCCATTAATTATGGGAGCTGCTGGGTGCTGTGCCTGGCTCCGGCGGGATCAGATCGGCTTTATCATCCTGACACCCGGTGCGGGGAACGGGAGCAGTGTGGGGAGCCCATGGGGCTGTGATACTGCTGATGTGAGCCCTCCCTCTCCACCCTCGAAGCACCCATGATGGATGTCCTCTGGAGGGTCCTGCTGCCCCACAGCGTACTCAGGGATGAGCATCGCTTTGCCAAAGAGATGGAGGTGATGGGGAGGGTGATCACCGGGATCTTGGCAGCCACCAGTAAAGTTGATGGCTTGGTCAGAGGCCCAGATAAAAAGGGATGATGATAAAAGAAGCACATTCGAAGCACACCTCATGCCTCGGTGGTGCCAGGGCAAGGCTGGGGCTGGGCTCTGCCCAGCTGGTCTGTGCAGGGAGAGCGTGGCTGCATCCATCCCTGGGCTTAATGCAGCCCCTGGAGCAGCCCAGAGCTCAGAATGTTTTCTATTCCAGGGAATCCTTCCAGAGAGGTGATGAAATATTTGGTGTTCAGCAAAGTACAGTAGGTGCAAGAACAGCACAGGGGGGGAAAGGGAGCTGCGTCCCTGTGGGAGGTGGCTGCACCTTCCAGAGATGGAAGGAGAGGGACCAGCCCAAATGGGGCCAGCCTAAGGGCTGCCCCTGCAGCAGGACAGTCCTGTACCAGGCCAGCTCTGAGAAGGGGCCATCAAAACCCGCAAGACATCACATTTATAATATTGCTATGAAAGAAACTTCTCTTTGAAAGACCAAAGTGCTGAAACGAGGCTGGAAAGTGGGGCAACGAGCTTGGGGGTTGAAGAAGAGGGTGTCCGGCAGCATCATTAGCTTAGCTCCAGGGCTGCACCCAGGGGTGCTGCACACACGGCTGATGGCATTGCATAGAGAACTGAGTGGTTTTGTATCTGCAGTGCCTGAAAAGGCAGGTGACAAAGCAGGAGATGCTTTGAAAGGGCAGGAGCATCCTCAGAGGAGCAAATGCTGGATTAATGAAGGAAACAACCTCTGGCTGCCTGGCAAGGAGGGATGGTCCCTGGGAGCGTCAGGCAGCGGGTGACTGAGCGGTGTCCTGGGGACCTGCAATGTGGGGAGCTGCACGCGATGACAAGGGACAGCCCTGGGAGGCTGCCGGGACCAAGCGCTGCATCGACCCATCTCTTTTAATCAAGGTAATGCTCACTTGCGCCCGGGCCCGGACCGTGTCATGGGGAAGGATTAATCACTGAGCCGCGGTCCTGGCACACCAAATCCTGACTCCAGCTCTGATGGCTCCACTCCTCTGTGCTTCCTAATGCAATGAGCACATCAGTTTGGAGGAGGTGCAGGAAGCAGAGGCAAGGGGCTGCCTGAGCACTCCTGGCCCCCGTTCTGAGCCCCAAACCTCTCCTCCCACTACCCCAAGGGCAGAGAGTCACCAAACCCAAATCTCTGCTGCTCTATGGAGGGATGGGCTCTGCTCCTGCACCTATTCAACCTGATGTGGGCTGTGGTTGCATTAATGAAGCTCTAAGAGTAAATAGTGTGTGTAAAGCATTTTATCTGGGAGATTGCATTCTATACACAAGGGGCTTGCATCCCCAGAGAGCAGAAGGACCCAAACCCTCTGCCCTGGGCTTTGTGATCACGGCACCAGCAGCAGCTACCCAGGGGGATGCAATTAGCTTAATTGCTGTATCTGAGGGAAGATGGTGTACTCTGCCCAGCTGGGACTAAGGAGAGGAGAAGCAGCATCCTCCTCTGCAGCCTGCTGGGTTATACCTAGGAGGAAACAAGTGCGGTGAGTTGGCTGCTTCCTAGTGGGATGAGTTGTGCCAGTGCTCAGCCCCTCGGGCGCCTCCTGCATGGGGGTCTCGGCGCAGCATTGTCGGGGGAGGCAGCGTGGGACAGTCTGTCACCGCAGCAGGGCTGGGCTGGCTCCCAGGCACGACAGCTCCATCTGCTCCTTCAGAAGAGCCCTCCTGTTCACCCTCCGCCGCCAGCCAAAGGTAACTCGTAACCCTTGCTCGGAGCTGGCTCCGGGCGAAGCCGTGTGGTCTATAAAAAGCCATGCTCCCTGGGAAGAACCCCCCCCACTCTGTTAGGATTGCTTACGGACACCTTGTCTGGGGTGGATGATCTTGGAAAGCAGGGCTGAAAAGACAGGGTCTATGGGGAGGAAAGGGCTTGTCCACAGGGACAGCCAGGCAGGGTCCTATCCCTCGCTGCCTGCACTGGGCAGGGTTAAGTAGCAGCAGCCCTCGCCTGGTCCCTGCTGTCTTTTGCTCTGAACGTGTCACTCCCTGAAACTTTAATGCCTTTACACTGATGCTTTAATTATTAAGGATGGAGGTAATGGAGAAGCTGAGCAGGGAGAGGTGGCTGCCATGCACATGCTGGATACATCCCCAGCATGCAGGAGGCTGCAGCACTGCTCTGCGCATCCCAGGGCTGCTGGTCCCCAGCCTCCTTTGGCTCCATCCTCGCTGCTTTTGGGCATCCCCCTCAGCACATTCTTGCTCTGTAGGGACCACAGAGGGTCCTGGTGTCCCTTACTGTCTGTCCCTGGTGTGTTATTTTTAAGTTTGCCAGAGGGAATTGATGCTCTGAAGGGGCTGATGTCTGTGAACCCTCGGAATTAATGTCTGTGACTTGGCTGTCTGTAATCTGGGGAGCCCTGTGGGCTGCGTGGCTGTTTCCAGGGTCCTTTCCCTGTGCTACAAACAGGAATGACTTCCCTGGGTGAAAAGCGAGTGTGCTCTGTGCTGAGATGGGGTTTGCCTGCAGCCGCGATCGGTCTGATGGTGCTGGGGAAGAGCATCCCTCCAGCTACAGAACGGCTCCGTGTTTGCCAAAAACTGTAAAACTCTTGTGCTAACAGGGCAATTAATTAATTACAGCTCATTAGTGGAATTACAAACCCCTAAGTACCTTTAGATCATGGTTGGGGGGGAGCTGATCCTTAGAGGAATCAAGCGAGGGCACCGCAGGATGCTGAGCACCGGTGTTTGCATTGGAGAAACTGGGGATGCTTTGGGGCTGATCTGAGGGGATGGAGTTGTGCTCAGTCAGCCCCTCTTGAGAACCCCAGATGATGACACATTGCTTCCAGGGAAGCGTATGTGGGAATTGCTCCTATCTTCCTAAAGCAGAAGTGTTAACACCAGTGTTTCCTAGCCTGCCCTTGGGAGTTTGTGCTGGGTGTCAAACTTCGCTCTGTCCTTCCGTGCTCTGCCTACATCCCTTTTTGGACACGGCTTGTGAAACTCTGTCTTAGGTGGGGATGAATCAGTGTTAACAGGCTGAGCCCATGTGGAACAGGTCATGGTGTCCTGGCATCCCAGTTCTGGGAGCAAAGCCTCCCTCCTGCCCCACTTCTCCCCTTGAAATCCCATTAGCACTTCCTTTAGTCTTTGCTCTGTGCCGCTGTCACTCGCTGGTCTCTCGTTTCTTTGATCCTATTAATTTATTATTTTTATTTCAAAGAAACTTTTTTTCTTTATTATTTAAAAGAAGGCTCCGTCAGCAAGACAAGGTGAGCGTGGACCTCGCTGATTAAATATAGCAATAGGACCTGCTGATCAAAGCACCACAGCCTTGGGCTGTAGGGCCTGTCCTCTGCGTGCTTGGGCCGTTTCCCACCTCCTCCTTCTCCTCCCTGCCGGGACATGGAGGAGTGCTGGGGCCTGCCATGAGTCCAGATGGATTGCTCCAGACCTTAAGCCCTGGCTGGAACAAACATTAAGTTTCCCCAATTTCCGTTCCCTGAGCCTGATGCTCGGGATCTGGGTGTTTCTGTAATGCAACAACACACCTCATGAATAAAGATTAAGTTGATTAAAAACGAAAACCCAAAGCGAGGCAGAATAAAAGTGATTTGCAGAGATTAGATGCTCTGGGACATCAGGAATTCCCTAAAGGGCTGAGCTAACATGTTCGAGCATAAAAGCTTTAAGCCCTCTTCCCTGTTTTGTAACTAATGGCTTTGGGTCAGGATGAGTAACTCTCCCATCTGATAATTGTCCCTGTGGGACACCAGGGACATTTTGTGCATCAAAGGACCAGCCTGGTCCGGAGGTCAGCATCCTCTGTTGTAACCTGTTCTGTGCTCTCCGTGAGATGGCCAATGGGCACTTACAGAGTAGCCATGGAGCGAAGGATGGGTACAAGCCTTGTACCGCAGCAGGCACAGCCTCTTCCATCCTCCTGCATCCCAAAGCTGGCACATCCCTTGCTCTCAGGTGCCCAAACAACGTATTTGTGTGAATGGGCCTAACAAGAAGAAACGGCTTTCTTCTTATTTGCAAAAACAAGCCTGAAAATGAAGCATCTCCACATGATCCCTCAGCAGACAGCATCATGTCCCAGGTCTCTGGAATAGCCAAGGCAAATTGCCCAACTCCTCTTACCATGCACTAAGCTGGTGCCGCAACCTGAGCTTTCCATCCACCACACCTAATCCACGGTGCATCCTCCCTGACAATTAGGAAAGTGGAAGAAAAACACCACACTCTTTTTCCTTCCCCAGTGTATCTTCATCCCTGGGTAGCCCCGAGGTCCAAAGCACTGTCTGCCTGCTTGTTGCATGTGTGGGGCGAGTGCTCCAGCATATGCTATGGAACTATCACTGTGCATTATTTAATGAAGCAGCAGGGGATGGAATGTGCATACGTCATCTAGAAAATCCCGTATCCAGGATTTACAGGGGTAGATACAAGGGCAGAATCCAGCCTGCTCCATTTTAATGACGCAACCTCTGTCTCCTCAGTAGTTATTATTCACTCCCAGGTCTGCAGCAATGTCTCTATTCTGGGCTGGGACCTCGTCTTGTTAAGTCTCGTTTGAATGAGCAAGAACATTCCTGTACCTGCGAGATTATAAAGGAATTGACCTTTTAATTCTGGCCTGAAAACGTGTTCCTGTGTTACACTTCCCACCTTCCCCTCTTGTAATTCCTCTCTGGAAATGCTGCCATTAAGCTAACGCTGACCTCTGTGTGCCCAACCATGTGGGGAAGCCCACGCCGAGGTGGGCATACCCGTAATAGAGCATCCTCAGTGCTGTTGGAAGGAGGCAGTCACAGAGCAGGATGCCAGCAGCAGTGGGGGGTAGAAAATGGAGCTAATCCTACGATTTCCATGGCAGATTCCTGAACCGGATTATGCAATAGGGTTGCTGGTGGTGGCAGGGGCTGGAGTTGATGATTCAGGGTCCTCCTGCTTGTCCCTGCGTGACCTGGGAGCTGTGACTCCTGCTGTCATATGTTTTCATGCGAGTCAAATTCCATCACGGGTAATTACACTTCATCTCTTCAAATTCCTCAGGGAGCATCCATGCAATTTACTAATCCTCTCCCTGCTGAAGGAGTCTTGGTTTGCAAGGAGTGCTGCAGCCTGGAGGTGGCTGCATTGCAGGCGTGAGAGCCCCGGTGAGATGATTGCAGGAGCTCACGCTGGTGGGGCTGGTTTGGTTGCTTATAAATGTAAAACTGCTGTCTTGCTCTGAGTTTCTGGATGGGGAAGGGGAGGTTTGAAGGTGTATTTGGGCTGCTGGTGCTGCCTGTGGAGTTTGGGATCGTTGTGTCGGACGCTGGAAGATAAAGCGGTTGTTTCGGGAAGGTGGCAAAAAGCTTTGAACCCAACCAGAAATGGATCTCCCCCTTGCTCCACTCACTTCTCCCTTCAGTCACAACCATTCATCCCGAGCAGTTGTATCCAGCACTATACTTCGGCAGGAATTACTACCCCATCAATCCAAGCAGCCCTTTCTTTCCCCCCCACAGCTTCGGAGGGCACTAAGTCCACAGCAATACAAGTGCATCGGGGGATTAGTGACTTGGCAATTAAAGTATTTAACCTACATCTTGTTGAGTACCGGCAAGGTCAGCTGGCGCTGCGCTTCTTCCCAAAACTCCTGCCCAAAGGAATTTCGTTAGTATGGAATTTTAGTAGCCTTCATTTTATTTGAACAGGCTGGGTTTGTACTGAATATAAAGGGAAGGGATTGGCATCCCGACCTGATGGATACCCAGGTGGGCTTTGATGGACCCGTGGGGCTGTGCGACGGCCGGACCCCAGAGCAGTGATTTTTGGGATGCCAGGAGTGATTTCTGCAGGCAGTTGGGTGATCTTTGTGTATTTGCAGGACTCTTCCCACAAACACAGCAGAGAACAAGCGACTCCTTTTGTTCTGTGTTTGTACGTGCTGAGAATCCTCGTCCAAACAAACGAGAGCGTTTTTCTTCCAGCAAACACCACAGATCGCTTTCTTTTTGTTTCCCCGTCTCCTTTTCACATCTTGTTCGCTCTGTTCGGCAAACAATGCTCATTTTAAGCCCAGGCAGAAAACTCTGTCTTCAGAGCACGATGTGATGGTAGAAAGCACCGATGTTCGCTTGGCAATGAGATTAGGAGGAAGTCATTTATAAAGGTCCTCTCATCCCAAAGCAAGGGGGGGGGGAGAGGGAATAGAAACAAAACCCTCCAACACTGCTTGATCTGGGTGCTCAGGCGTGCAGCTGGGGCTAAAGCGATAGTAGTCGGAGGGTTCATGGAGATCTGGCACAAACCCTGCTTGGTTTTGAATGGCAGTGAATGGCTCACAGTGCTGGAGGATAACTGGATTTGCTCCCTTGGACCATAGACTGTTTGTTGGTGATTCCCCAAAACTGGCTGTGTAGATTGCAGCCCCTCGTGGGGAAGGGGTTCTGATGTAATATGGGCTGTCTTCTGATCTGTTGGTGGGATGCCTCGTTGTGGCTGGGTCCAGCAGCTCTGCCTGTGGCTCCTGTTGTTGGACAAGCATCTACTCTGAGCTAAATTGCTCTGGGCAGGGATGCTGAAGTAGCTGCATGATTGCAGGGGTTTGGAGTCTCTACCTCCTGGAGCTGAGCAAGGGAGTCTGTTGGCATCTGCTAACTAAGCATGGAGGTAACTGCAGCCCTTTATGGGCTGTGATCCTGAGGAAGGGCTGTGCACAACCCATGTGATTATTCTGGGGGTTGCTCTTGGCTCCAGCATCCCAAAATCTCAGCGCTCAAGGGTGCTGTCATGGAGGAGGAGCCCAGGCCATCGTTGCTCCACAGTGATGCTCAAACTGGAGGCCAAGAATACAGTCCAAGTCTGACCTGAGTGGAGATCCTCACCTCCTGATAAAGTCTGAGCCTGATGTTTTACCTGTTTAACCCAGGAGCATTTGCTGAGGCTCATGTAACAGGTTTTCCCAATAGGAGCAATGCTGGATTTTGGCAGAGGAACCATTTTGAAATAGAAAGCAACATGCTTGCAGAACCCTCCAGGCTCTGCCATCCGGGATGGAAGTCGAGTCACTCACCCATCTTCATGCTGAGCGGCTCCCCTATCCCTTCTGCTGCTTCCCTGTGGGATGAAGCTCCCCAGAAGATGTGTGGTTGGGGTGAGACATTCCCACTTGCTGCTGTGGTCTCACCTTAGTGAAGGTCATCACTGCTCTGTTTGCAATTACACTGCCTGCTCAGGTCCTGCTGGGCTTTCCTTGCCTCCACAGGCTCACTGTAGGTGGGTTTTGATCGCTTGTTCTTATCGAGTCCAATGGCAAACATCTCTTGCAGAGCCATAAATGCCTCCAGGGCTACCAGCTTGGGAGCCAGCAGGGAGCGGGGAATTGCTGAGTTGGGGTGAACCTGTCATTAGAGAGAAAACAGTTCTTCAGGTTCCTCCCTGAGCAATGCATGACTTAAAAGCAAACCCAAACCCAACGGCGCACACACCAGCACGGCTCAAAAGGAAAAGCTCATTTTTCCGTTCAACGTCTCTCCCTGCACCCTCTCCCTGATTTTTCCTTTAGAAAATGAACTTCTGGCTGAACCTATTCAATCGCACAAAGCATTTCAATTTTGACAGGAGTGCATATTCTGGAGGAGCGTGGCTCCATCTGAGTTTCTGCAGCCAACTCTAATCCCAAATGCCTTGCTGTGACTAAACCTCATTTCTATGTTAAGTACTTTAGCTTGCCTGTAAGGGCCAGGTAAAAACTCAATCAGTCAAGTAGCCTCCCCGCAGCTGCCTTGTTAAACACCGGGGGCTTTCAGGTTTTCTTCTTTTTCTTTAATGGACCAGAGGTGGAAGATCCCCTGGGAAGAGGCACAGTTTGATCCCTGATAAACCAACCCAAAGATTTACACTTAAAACAGGGGGTTGAGGGCATCTGGGAGGGTGCTGGGGCTCTGGGAAGCCTTTTGCTGGTTTGTCTTTTATTACCCAGCACCCAGAATGGAGGGAAAGAGGGATGGGGCAAAAGAGTCAGGAAGTTCTAAAGAAGCATCTTTGAGAAGTGCAGAGCTCCTGGCACAGGGAAGAGCACATATACCTGTTCATATATACCTGTTGACAGCCAAATTACCAGCCCAGTAGGGCTGAGTCTAAGGCACAGGCTGCTCTAGCAGAGGGAGGACCTTCCCCTTCTCCTAGGGATCTGCATCACACTTTCTCTGGGTACTACACCTCATCTACATAACGCTTCTTGCTTCGTATGCTTGTCCCCATGTGAGATGCATGCGCCACTGTGTGTGGCAGGAGGGTGAGGTCCCCTCTGAAACGCAAGATCCACAACATTCCCATGTGCAAATTATCCCTCATGGGAATGCAAGTCGTTTCATTGAAGCATCCAGGAGCAGCAGGTATCATGGAAACTCCGGCTGATTTGGGTCAGAAGGGACCTTAAAGCTCATCCAGTTCCAACCCCTGCCACGGGCAGGGACACCTTCCACTAGAGAAGGGTGCTCCAAGCCCCTGTGTCCAACCTGGCCTTGAGCACTGCCAGGGATGGGGCAGCCACAGCTCCTCTGGGCACCCTGTGCCAGCGCCTCAGCACCCTCATAGTAAAGAATTTGCTCGCTATTAACCAGTGTGATCTGGCATACAAACCCTGCATCCCGGATGGGATCCTTTGATTCATCCCAGATGGGTGAATACCCCAGGAAAAGGGGGGAAAAAAGGCTTTTCCCACCCCTTCAGGAGCTCGGCTCTGCTGGGTGCTGTGTCCCTGCGGCTGTGATCCGCGTGTGCCAGCAGCTGTGTGCGCTCAGCACCGGCGCTGCAGAGCCTGGCGCTGATCCCAAACTCACGCAGCCTTTGGGAAATACGTGTGATTGCACAAAATGGGGGAGGGAAATGTCTGAGAGAGCACGGAGCTTCACCTCTGCTTTGGAATTGTGAAGGGTTCGCTGCAACAGAGTCGGAATACTCTGTTTGGGGATTAATGGGGGTTTGCCTTTTCTGGCTTGGAAAACGCCTTTAATCGAGAGGAAAACTGTGATTTTGCAAATGGGTGCAATAGCCTGCTGAGAAGCTGCTTCATTTTGCTCAATGCAAACTGTTTTGAGCCTTATGTGAGGAGAAAAAACCTGTGTAATTTTGTCTTTCACTTAAAAATAATTGGTTTCCATCTGAATGTACAGTTTTCTTTTGCTCAACAAGCCCAAGAATAGCTCAACCCTTCATCTGCCTGGCTTTGAGCACTGCTGAGCTCCTGCTTTCTGAGCCCCCACCCATCACTGATCCCTGTTATCTTCTTAAAATACAGCTCTCTCTTTCAGGCTGCCCTCCTGCTGTCCTGGCTCCCCTGACACAGCCCAGGTTTCTGGCATGGGTTTTGTCCCTGGCTTCGAAGCAGAGGATGAAAACTGAGGTTTTGGGGCTGGTTTTGACTTTCTTCAACTCAACCTGGTTTGAGCACTTACCTCTGTAGCCTGGAGCTACCAAGTGTCAGCTAATGCTGTGTTCTTGGGGACAGGGGCTTGAGCAATTCATTAAGGCTTTATCTTTACTGCTGTACCCTGGATCCAGGCAGACCCATTTGCCCTTTCCCAAACCCTGTGAGCAGGCATCAACGGGGCAAAGAGCCCTTGCAATAACGGGAGAACACAAATATGTACCCACTTCAGCAACAGAGACCCCAATTCTCCATGCATCTCTATTTTTGCTCAATCCCAGGTCTTGTCCTGATGGAGAAGCTGTGGTTGTGCACAGATGATTTTAACCTTGCTCCTCGTCCGGGGGAGGCCGGTTGGTGCAAGTAATGCTTGGGCTGCTTTATTTAGCAGCGAGGGCTGGTGTGAAATGCCTCTTGTGAAAGATGAGGATGGGTTGTTGTTGGTGCAGTGTTTAAGTGACCTGTCAGAGGAGCAGGGAGGCTGCGGCAGGCAGAGGGACAGGTTGTGTCCTCTCTGCTCCCTTTAGCTGCTTGCTGCCTGCAGCTCTGAGCATCCTCCTGCTGATGTCTGAACCCGCCATCCTTGTGTGTGATCTGGTTTGGCAGAAAGGTGATGTCCTGTGGATGGGCAAATCCTCCAAGGCTTGTGCTGGAGGTAAAGGCAATAGTGAGGACTGAGACCACTTATTTGGTGGGGTTTCTTTTGACCTAAACCCTGTGCAGCCATGTGGGTTTATCACCTGGAGGTGTGAGTCTGATGGGAGGGTAGAGAGGAAGCAATTAGCATCTGTCTGCTACTTCAGCCCCCTCCTCATTGAGCAGCCTGGAGGGAAAGTCAGGGCTGACAGTTTAAGTGCTGTGGATGCTCATAGGTTACCCCTTGCAGCCTGCTAATGGCATAGCCCAGCTGCTTTCACATCTGGCTGTGTCTGTCCATAGGCTCTCTCCAGCATCTGAACTTCAGTGGGCTCTAGGACACTGCTTGGGAGAAAGAGAAAAGATGTCTGTTGTGCCTCTGGCCATGCTGAGGGATTCTGGGGGCTAACCTACAACAGAGGAGACCGGGATCTGAAACTTCCCAAGCTGTGGGAGCCGAGTGCTGGCTTGGTGTGATGCCTCCATCACAGAAGGTACTCAACATCCAGCCAGAGAGCTGTAGCTGAGTTGGAAGGACTCGCCATGCTATGGAAGACTTCGGGCTATCCAAGGTCTCTCTAGCTGCATACCCAAGTCCTGGAGGACAAATAGTTTATGGCAGAAGTGACTTGTCATTTTGACCTCTTCTTCTGTCTCTCTTTGCCCATGGGGATGAGGCACTCTTCTCTATACGCCAAGGTTTCTCATGGCAAAACTGCGGCGATGGGTCATCAAGGGGTTCTGCAACCATATAACAGGGAAAAGCCTCTTCTGCACCTCCTGTCCCTCCATGCAGGGGGACATTGCTGTATGACAGGGCTGAGCTGGATCCGACCCGATGCTTATATAAGATATTTACAGTGTGCCCCAAGACCGCCTTGGGAAGGAGCCAACGTGCTGATTAGGTGACGTCTGCTCAGGACGGGGTGGATTTTGCCTCTGAGCATCTGCTGCCTGGTCTGGTGGTCCCGGAGGCACTGCCCCGAGGTCATTTACATAAGAAGCCAGTTGGGCTCTTTAGCTGCAGAGAGCCCTTTGGGAAAGCCTCTGGGTTATACGAGGTGCCTGGGTGACCCCTGGGAGGTCCAGCGCTGCTATCAGCAGCCATCCATTGGCTGCTTCCTGCTGCTCTTTCCTCCTTCATGGCCTAAAATAATCTACCCTGTGGGTAAGGGAAGGGGGGATTGAACCCTGGTGATCGCATGAGGAGAGCAGAAATGGGATTGATGGTTTCTCGTGTGGGCATCCCGGAGGAGCTGCTTTTCACCAATCCTTTTGGAGCATCCTATGGTAAAAAGCCAAAGCTGTGTTCACCCCAGCTGGCCAGGGACATGGATCTAGCACTGGGCTTATGCGCAAGGTCCAGGAAATCCCGTCTGCTGCCCCAGAGCACTGCAGGTCACTACAGTGGCAGATAAATTTCTTGCCTCCTGCTTGCCCTGTATTTTCCAGATAGGATCCCAGCCAGGTAGCGTGCTGAGGATACATGATTTCCCCAAACTGCCTCTTTTTCTGCTCTTCAGCTGTAGATGAGGAGCAGGGTCCCACCACTGGCCAAGATCTCCTCAAGTATTTGTCCCATAGATATGGCCTGGGCATCTCTGCATGCATTGAAGCAGAGTCAGTGCCTCTGAAGTCCCAAAAGGAGTATTGTGACCATATGAAAACGTTTATGCTATCAACTGGTGCGATGTAGGTCCATGCTCTATGGAGGATAGGGTTGCTTGGACAAGTGTTGCTCATGATGGAGCAAGGAGCAGCCTCCCTGAGGTGAGGAGTGTGTGCATAAAGGAGCAGAGAAGCAGAGGAAGAATCAGAGGAGGATGCTGGGGAACGATATCCCCTGGGAACCCTGCTAAAACAAGCTCTAATGGGTGCAATTAAGCTGAATAGTAAAGGGAAGATTTCCCGAGATATCTTAGAGTGTCCCAAGGGATGCAGTGTGATCCCAGCAGCATGGTCCCCACCGTGCACAGGGATGGAAAGGGTGGGAGCTGCATCCCTGCTGTGGGGCAGCCCTTGAGTTTGCAGCGAGCCTGAACCCGCGGCGTGGCACAGGGCCGGTCCACTTGGGAACGGCAGCGCTGGGATGCGACGGCTGATGCTGCCAGTGTCCGCGTTGTGGCTGGGGCTGGAATCCAGCTGGAAGCCGGACGGAGCAATCCTTTATTAGCAAAATCTGCAGAGTTTCACTGGCTACGAGCAGCGTCTCATTTTGTCGCCTGGCAGAAATACAAATGTCATTCCTGTTCCCTGTGCTAGCCATTCTGGGGGAGAAATGGTTCACCGGCTCCATGGCTTTCCATGGGACAGATTGTTGCTTCTGGCTGATGGCTCCTCAGGCCCAATCCTGCCTTTGCTTTTGCTTCCCAGACAGGTGGATGCAAAGGTGCTGAGCCCGCAGAGCCAGACCTGCTGGGTAAAGTGCCACTTGCACCCAGCCTACAGGGAGCTGCCCTGCATCCATGGCATGGCAGGGGGTGATTGTTGCCTCCATCAGCACTTTGTGGGCCCCAGGACTTCACATGTGGTCTCATAAGAGCACAGCAAGCACTGGCAGTGCTCCTCCTGCTACAGTCCACCTCCTTCCCTTGCTCCTGCGCGCATTGAAGCACGGCCAGAAACCGAAGGTGCGCAGCGATGTGCACTTTCCCTTTTCCAGATTAATCTGTGGCAGCACCACAGTTCATCACTCCTTGTGTTCTGAGTTCAGCTTCTCTGAGCTATTTCTGTCATACTCCCTGCTAACTGGCTGCTGGCATGGCCCTCGAGATGCTCCGAACATGGAGACCTGGTCTGACCGTCCATTTCTCCATCCTCCAACTGCTCCTTGATGTTCTCAGTCACTCTCCCCCCATAACCCGTTATCCCTATTGTACACGTATCTTATCTTCTGCACCCCTGTTTTCTCTCTGGCTGGGCTTCATGAGCACTCCAGGGGTGAGAATGGTGCCTGCAAACCCACACCATCCATCCGTTTCATCCCCTGGTCCATTGTCTTCCCAAACCCCACCAGGACTTGGCCCTATGCATTGCAGCACCAGCCAATATCCCAGCCTGGCAAAGCCGGCATCCCATGCTGATGCCACCTGCCCGGAGCAGATGGCAGCAGCCGAATGGTTCCTTCCCCATGGCTGGCTTTTGGGCTGGGATCACAGTGGCCTCAGTGTGCAGGCAGACAGTGGCATAGGGGCGAGGTGTGGTAATGGCAAAGATAAGGGCTATTTTTAACTTTGATAGATGATGAGGGCTTGTTTCCTGACTCAGCTTATGCAGCACAGCACGACACAGGTCTCCTTCTGCACATGGAGGATGGGGACAGGGGGACATGGGTGTTTTGGGTCATCAGATGGTAGACTTGAGCCTGAAAATGTAGGAGCAGAGATGGGAAAGGAGCAGGGTGCCAGGAGAGTGGAGCTGGTACCCATTGGTGCAGGTTGGCGTGGCTTGAGTTTGGGGAGACTTTGGCTGGGCTCTGGGATGGATGCTGCATCCATCAGCCTTGGGTCTTTCTCAGCTTGTACTTTCAAGTCCCAGGTACGATACTGTGAGCTACTGTGGGGCTTCCAGCCTGTTTCCACCAGCATCCTGATCCCTCCTGCTGAAAATCCTTGGAGCTGAGCAGAGGAGATTGGTGGATTTATGAACAACGCTGCACCTTTTGAGGTTCAGCAAAACCAGGTTGCTCAAAATCCCACCCTCTTCAACTGTTGGGCTTTTGGAGATGCTGTAGGATGGTGGATCGTATCCCTGGGGCTAGGCTGCTCATCAGAGGATGGGGAGCTCACTTAGGTAGTGGTACCCGGTCCAAGCAGCCCCGTGCTGTTGAGAGGACGGGTGACTTAGCATGTTTCCCCAGGCCTGCTGCCCCCATGCTTCCCTCTTGGCCTCTTCCTCCAGGAGCCCTGACACTAATGCAGCGGGAGTGTGGGATTTATGGGCGGCAGCCCTCCAACAGGGCCATCCGTCTTGATTAAATTAGCCCTAATGGCTCTGTGCTGACTCGCTGGCGCAGCCGCGCTGCCGGCATTAGGAAGGGACCTGCTGGAGACCCCACTGGGTCTATCCCCTCCTTTCACCCTCTTGCCCTCCTTCCCTTGCCTTGATGGCTCCTAGGCAAGTGGCTGAGTCTGGCCTGGCTGCAGGAGTGAGGATGGATCCCAACCGGTTTCCCCAGCCAAGAGCCTGCCAGGGACTTGGAGCTCCCTGTGCTGCAGGCGTGCACCCAAAAGCAGGATGATGGGAGTGATGTGGTGCCCCATGGCTCTCCCTATTCCTGGGATTTTGGTGCCCAGAGCTGATGGGAGACCTTCCTGCTTCCCCCAGAGCAAAGGGAACCTTGGGGCTTGCTGGGATAGAAATCCCAGGCTATTTATTCGCATCTCCTGCTGTAAAGCAGGGAGTGAGGGGTAAGCCACAAGCATGGCAGGGTGATGGCAACACCAGCCTCACCAGTTCTAGCTGCCCAGCTCCATCCTTGCCCTCCCAGCCAGCCCAAGGGCTGCAGCCCCACAACGTGCCCATATCTCCCCCTGCATTTAGGTCCCAAATATCTCTCACTTGCTGCCTTGCTGCAGCAACACCCAGCTCAAGCAGCTTGAAATTGCTGCCCTAGCAGAGCACTGTGCTGGGGAGGGTGCCAGGCCTGGGGACCCTATAGCTGCTCCCACTGCTCTCATCAGTGCCTCTTTGCCTTGTCCTGGCCTGTGTCCAGCTCCCTGCCCCAGCCCTGCAGCCAATTTCCAGCCTGCCCGGCATGTTAATTATGATTATTGCTGGAGGGAATGGACGGAGCTGGGGAGCCTGGGGCCGGCACCGCTGCTGGGGGCCAAGGGGATTGGGAAACCTTTGCATGAGTGATGGGCATGGGGGGGTGGAAGGAGAGGTGCTCTCAAAGAGAAGCAAGCCAGGGTGTGAGGGGCGGCCCGACAGGCAGAAGGGAGCAGTGATTTGGGGTTAGGGTGCTGATGGTTCCCCTTGTTCCCTGGGTGGTTGTGGTCATGCTCTGTGAGAGCTCCTGTTCCCTCTGATCTGCAAAACCCTAATCCCCACTGGATTTGGCCACCAGGATTCAGAACAAGGCCTTGCAGTGCTTTTCACCTGGGGATCATTGGTTAAAATCAAAAGTGGTTTTATTTGCGTTTTAATTTCACCAAAGCGTTGGTTAATATCCAGTTTTTGTGGGATTGGTGCAATGGGGTGAGATGGGGCAAGCTGGTTTGGAGAGGGGACAGAAGGCAGCGCTGCCAGCATCACCCTGGGATACTCGGGAGTTCAGGGGTGTTTGGGAGCAGCGAGGGGAAGCACGATGCTCCATTGCTGTGCCGAGGAGATGATGGGAGCTGGGGATGAGCATCACTACTCCGGGATGATGCCAACGGGAAGAGGAGAGGGAGTGATTGCTGGTCCCAAACCCATGCTGGGAGACAAAGAGTGAAGAGAAGGCTGTGAAGGGGTGGG
The DNA here is from genome assembly GCA_017639245.1 of Myiopsitta monachus. Taxonomy (NCBI): domain Eukaryota; kingdom Metazoa; phylum Chordata; class Aves; order Psittaciformes; family Psittacidae; genus Myiopsitta; species Myiopsitta monachus. Next base: position 8,231,682 of record CM029926.1, on the reverse strand, counting down.
AGGTGATGCAAAAGGGAGATGGGGCACGTGGGGAGGCTTCATGGGTTTTATGTGACCTGCTGGCTTCATGGCAGCCAAGCTGAGTCGTGTTGAGCATCACTGTTGAGGCTGGAGGGCTCCTGGCTGTAACTCCTTGAACAAAGCCCATGAATCCCCAAAAAAGGAGCAGGCAGCAGCTCTGGGATCTCGCAGGGTAAGGAGGAAGTCTACCAGAAACTACAGACAGTGGCTGGTTTGCATCTCCCTCTGGCTGGAAGCCAGCCGGGGTTGTGAGCCCACTGCAGCATCCCTCTGCCTCTCTGCCTCCATGGAGGGGGAAAAAGGCTGCTGGAGCAAGGTTCCACTTTGACCCTCTCCAAAAAGGCCTTTTGTTGTAAGGACAGAGTGACCTGGAGGCACCCAAAGCCTCCCAAATGGCTTAAAATAACGCTCACCACCACGAACCAAACTTGGACTCCGATCAATCTTTAACGAATAATAGAAATCTCAGCCTGCGATAAAAGAAGCAGTTCAATTCCCAGCCCTCCTCTCACCTCACGCAGACCCTTCCCCTTATAAAGCAGCCGAAAGTGGAGCGAAGCCTCCGGGGATGGCGGTACCCGCCATCGATTTTTCATGGAAGGCGCCCAGCAAGGACGGTGATGGACTGCGGGGCCGCAACCCCCCGACCGCAGCAGCCGGCGCGGGGGAGCTGAGATGGATCCATCGGGAAAGGGTTGTTGCTTCGTTGTGGTTGTGGCTCTCAAAGCTGGGGCCGGGTTAGAAAAAGCAAGCGGAAGCCATCAAGGTAAAGGAGAGGAAGCGAGGGAGAAGAAGAAGAAGAAGGGCCGAAGGAGTCGAGTGAAGCAGCCATTAGGAAAGTGCTGATGCAGAGGTTCACTTGTGTCTACGGGCAGAGTTGGAGTAGTTGCTGTTCACGGACAAAGGCAGTAGGAGGGAGTGGAGCTTTGTAGAAGCTGGAGCCTGTCTCACTGGGTGTCTGTGTTTCATTCCCTGTCAAAAGGCTGGGAGCTGGGGAGAGGAGGGAAGGGGAGGGGGGGAAAGCAGGGAAGCGGCGAGCTGCAGCGCTCGCTCAGGATCAGATAGCAGGAAAACCAATAGCAGCGAGAAAGGAGGAAAAAAAAGAAGGAGAAAACCAACCCACATCAACCAACCAACCCACCCACCCTCCACGCTGGGGCTGAACCAGGCAGGTCCCTGCCAACTCCACAGCACGCAGCAAGCGGGGAAGAAGTCCACCCTCCCCGGGCAGGAGCGGAGTTGAGCCCGAAGGATATTTGATGACACTTTGGCGACGATGGGTCCCCCAGCATCTTCCAGAGCCCATTTGTGGCTGAAGGCTCTGAAAGCGCAGAGGGAGTTTGAAGCTAAATTCACCTGAGTCTGGATCTTTTGGTCGCTGGGATTTATCTATTTTTATTCTTTATTTCCTCCGGGGGGTGGCAGGGGGAAACCAAACCAAGAAAAACAAACGCGTGGGGTTTATTTTTTTTTTATAATCTCCCTCTTTTAAATTTTTTTTTTTATTATTTAATTTTTGTTTTTTCCCTTTTGGAAGAAGATACATTTATTTTTTTCCCTCCCCCTGTGGTTGGAATGGAGGGGTTGGGTCTGTGCCTAAGAAGCAGCAGCCGAACGTCGGTCCTGGAAGACACCCGAGTGGATGTGGGGTCCTCCGCCAGCTAACTCTCCAGGACCTGCAGCCCCACGGCCGGGGGAGGGACGGCTGGATGCAGTGAGAGGTAAGTGACAAGCTCCAGCGGCTGCCTGCCACAGAGCCACTGCTGCTCCAGCTCCGTCTCCATCCCAAGTCAGAGGCAAAAACAGCAGTCTCATAGTGAGTCAATCACTTCCACCTATTGCAGCCCTAATGGAGAAATCAGACGGGGGAAGTTTCGCAGCGGCGAAGTTCCCCCCCTGTCAAACCCTGTACCCAAAATGCCAGTTTGGGGGTGGGGATAGGGGGGGTGGATTTTACCAAGCTGACCACTATCACCACACCGATACCACGGGCCCCCTCCCTCCCTCCCTGGCCAAAGGGTTTGCTGTTGGCTTTTTGGGAGCGCCGGTGCCGCGCTTGCCTCCGCTCGCTTCTGCTCGCTGCCCACATCCAGCTCGCTTTCCCAAGCCAAAACTTTTGCACACCGGCTGGTTTTGGGAATGCCCATGGCAGGATAATGCCCCTGTGTACGCGCCCACATCCGCGTGCACGCGCGTGTGAGATGCGCGCTCGCGTGACCCTCTTATTCCCGGCTACCTGGACCGTTGCTGGGGTGAGCTTATATGAGAGAAGAGGGGTTTGTGTCCGTGTACTTCGAAGGCAAACTGCAAAGCACAGGGAAGGAGGTGGGGGGGAAAGGCAAAGGCAAAGGGAGCCGACAACGACAGCAGCAGCAGCAGCAGCATAATTGCATCACTGTAATAGTATCGGCGCTGAGCACGAGCCAGGCTAGTAAAATGGTCCACAAAATGAGCTGTACTCAAGTGCCTCCAGTTAGCAGCACCTGCACACGCCTTCTCTGGGTGCTGGAGGCTATCTGTATTTTTAGAAGTCTCTCTTAATTATAGAGCAAAGAGTGTTTGAGGAGGGGGGAATGGTGTGTACTTAGCAGCATCCCTTCCCAGGTGCGTTTGCACTGAATACGAGCACAAACTCGCCAAGACAGGAGGGGTTTTCTCTCCCCCTTCCTGCACTTGCGATTTTGAACCACCTGTTTTGCAGCGGTGTCGGCAAACGAGGGCTGGGTTTTCTTCTTTCCCATTCTTAGAAAGCGTGGCGAAGACTTCGCTTGCATGTGAGAAGGATGGGAAGCGATCCCGTTGCCTTCCCATTGCACCCCGAATCAATCCTGGTCTCATAAGGGCTGTGAGACATCCCTGCTCCCAGCCCGGGGGGGTGACACTGATGGGGATGGGGACTCTGGTGCCAGGTCTTCCCAGGGCTGTTTTACAGCTCATTGCAAAGGAAACCAACCCCAAACCCTGCAACAACTGCTTCTGCTTCTATAAAGCTCCTTTCCCTCATCCCCTTCTCCACCAAACTTTCCAGGGCCTTTTGTTCTGAACAGGAGACGAAATTCCCTTTGTGTGAGCACAAAGCAATGGAGCTACCAGCAAATCATGAAAACAAGGCTAAAACCCCTATAATATATATAATAATAATAAATTCCTCGCCTGCTCCTTTCAGGCCTGGAATAACAGCGAGTGTTCTATCCGGGCCGGATAAAGCACTGGCTTTGGTGGGGAAGGCACCTTAAAGGCCACTTTATTTCTTCCTTCTGATTTATTGGCTTTAAACTCCACTAGTTACCTCTGCTGCTCTTTACCTGAAAGAGTTGCTTTATCTATGGAGTCAAGGTGGGGTTTTTCTGAGCCCTGAGATGACCCCAGGAAATATGGCAAATCCCATGGGATCAGTTGGGGTGGGATGGCAGCGTTCCCCCTGGTGTGGTGCTTTGTGGGCATAGCTATGGCTCATGGGTTCCTGCGTCTCCCCACCATCCACCAGAGGCTGTGGGAGCATCTTCCCTGGCAGTGTGGTGGGAATGGCTCTCCAATACGGATAAACTTCGGAGGAGCTGTCGAGGGAACTGCACCATGAGCTGAAAGCTGGCATTTCCTTCCCAGTTGGGGTCTGGTTTTGGAGCGTGAATGTGGTTGGGAGCCTCACCCAACCTGTGTGCAGGCAGAGGAGAGGGCAGGGAGGCACTTGGGAGGATGCTGTCTCTAGAAGGAGAGGAAGCGCCATCGCTATGAGGGATCGATCCATCCCCTTCTCCTGTCACTGCTCGGGGATGTGGCACATGGAGCAGGCACCTTATGTAAGCAGCGATGGCAGCACCGTGCCCTGGCCGTGCTCTGCCATAATGCTCCACCACTGCCAGGCCCTGTGGCCTCAGCTGCCTCCCTTAACCCCTGTTTTGGGGGTCCCCTCTGGGTGCAGCAGCTGTCTCATCACTGGGGGGCCCATAATCCCTGCTATTGACTGGGGGTACCAGAGTGGTGAATGGCTCCAAGCCACTGTCTGTGCTTTCTGCATAGCTCATGGTTGCATCTTTACAGCGCTGGCTCCATGGTCTCCAGCCCTGGGGAGGTGGCGTTGGGGCTGAAGCCCCTTTATTAGGCTCTTCTGTGCCCTTTGGTTAAGGTAGAGCCCTGTTTGGGTTTGCCAGCTCAGGGCAAGGCTGCTTGTGGGTGAGAAGGGAGAAACCAGCCCGGCTCGCACCCATTCCTGGTGCTGCTGACTCGCTGCAGGAGCTGGGAGTTGTCCTCTGAGCATGGGGACGGGGGCTGGGGAAGGACCTGTGTCCCTGTCCCACGTCGTGAGCCTGTCCCTCTGTCCCCACTGCATGGCCCCAAGTGCCCATCCATCCAGCTGCTCTGCTCCCAGCGTGTCTGGAATGGGAGGAAGGAGGGAAGAATGAGCATCAAGGGAGCCCCTGCACCCTGGGGAGCAGAGCACGGCCCCACTCTAAGTTGGGGTGGGAGGGTGGTGGGTGCCTGGTGTTGCTCCCCACAGCTCTGGGTGACTGTGGGTCTGTCACCTCACTGGGACATGCCCCTCTTCTCCCATTCCTGCCTTATTCCCTTGTCCTAGCTCGGTCCTTCAGTGCCAGCTTTGATCCTTTGCTCCCAGCTCCTGGTCCTCAGCCTGCTCCCTCGTTCCCAGCTTGCAGCGAGGCAGGAGTGGCGGTGGGCGATGGTTTTCTTGTACAGCTCTTTCAGATTCCCCACTTGGACTTTTGAAGCATCTGGTATCACTATCTCAGCGTCATTATGAATTAATTAACATTAATTTCCTGTTCTGGTATCTCCTATTGCTGGGAGCCTTTGCCTGGGCTTTCTTCCCTTCTCCCCACCTCCAAACAGAAATGGCCAGATCCAGACTATACCTGGCAGAAAGCCAGAGAGAAGCCACATGATTTGGGGGCCATAGGCTCCCTATCCCTGTCCTGCACCATGGCAGGGAATGCTGCCGGGTCTCTGCCAGTCCATGAGCCAGGATAGGGCCTGGTCCTGGGGGAGCCCTGATGCTGCCAGCACTTCCAGGATGGATGACAGCCCGTTGTGCCATCCTTCACCTCTGCTTCCCTGCAGGGCAGGTGATGCTGGGGCCATCCTGCGGAGCAGGATCTCCCCTTTAGCTCTGGGAAGCCCTGATCCTGGTTCCCCAGGCTGCGCTGGAAGCAACAGGGATGCTCTCCTCAGGAATGCTGCCCAAGGGTTGTTAACACCAAGGATGCTGTTCCCCAGGCTGCACTGGAAGCAATAGGGATTGTCTCCTCAGGGATGCTGTCCCAGGGTTGTTAACACTGAAGATGCTGTTCCCAAAAATTCTGATCCCAAGGAAGCTGACCACAGGGGTGCTGTCCCAGGGATGCTAATGCCAAGGATGCTGACCCTCTAGAGATGCAGGGATGGGGAATACACACAGTAAGCTGGGATCCTTCTCCCTTGTTGTGTTCATCCTGCTCCATGAGTCACTCTGAGGGAGGCACAACCCAGGAATCACAGCCTGGCCACCCAGCTCCATCCCTCAGCTCTCACCTACATGGGTGAGCCCTGGTAAAGTTGGGGCTGAGGGGATCCAGAGGACTCAGTGGGATGCGAGTGCATCACCCACTGCCTCCCAGCTGCAGCCCACGCCATCTCCTGCCCCACAGCAGCACAGCCCTCCAGGCACACATAACCCCCCCACTGCTGCCCCCCTGCCACCGCCGTGTGCCTCACAGCAGGGCCACTCTGATCCCCATTGCACCCCTTGCAGTGTGAGCTGAGTTAAAGGAGGGTCCCCCCTTTTGCTCCATGACCCTGGGGCCGGGCTGGGGCGGGGGGGGGCAGCACCCCAGATGGGGTGGGGGGCAACCCCGGTGTCCTACATCCCCGGAGCCCGGCTGGGGCTTACATAACGGTGGTGCTGCAGTGTGCTCTGCTCAGCGCCAGTGCCACCGGCAGAGCTGCAGCGCGGAGCATCTCCCTGGATAGCTGCTTTTTGGGGATAAGAGGGAGGGACGGAGGCACTCGAGGAGCAGGAGAGCCCCAGGGGATGGCTCAGCACTCAGGATGTGGCCTCCGCACTCAACCCTGTCTGCCCAGTGACCTTTTGAGCCACAAGTCCCCCCATGGATGGCAGTACCCTGTGGAAGGAGGTGATGGGGAGAGGGAGAGCAGAATGAGCCCTGCTCTTGTCCTAAGTGAGGGATCAGGGTATAGACCCTGTTCGCATCCTCTGCCAACCATACTCCATCTCTACCCTGCTCAAAGAGCATAGTCCCTAAGTGCAGGTGGGGAAACTGAGGCAGGAGGCTGTGACCTCCTGCAGGGACAGGTACCAGGGTTCCTCTGGATGGGGAGGAGGAGATGGGATGTTACCAACCTCTTGGATATCCTTGAGCTGGAGGAGCCCTGGTCCAGCTTTAGCTCTGCCCCCAGTGTCGCTGCTTGGGGCTGGCATGAAGGTGCAGGGACCTGCTGATGCTCGGTGCAGGGACCTGCTGATGCTCAGTGCAGCGTCCTTGCAGAGAGATGCTGTATGTGCTATGGCCTGGTGATATGGGGTAGGGGGGGACAGCAGGCAGGCCACAGCATCCTTCCAGCCTCTGGCTTGGTCTGCAGGGAGGCACAGGGTGCCAGAGCAGGAAGCATGAAAGAGAGACCTTATTGCCAGGTTGTGCTGAGGCTGTGGTCTGGTGGGGGTCTGCGTGATGGATGCCAAATGCTGGGGTGCATCTGGAGCTGCCCCAGTGCCAGCAGCCACTGGGAGAACTGAGGTTAATGGGTAGGCTCAGGTTGGCACTTGCTGAGGGTCCCGCTCCATCCAGAATGTCATCACAGCTCCACTCCGACATGGCTCGATGGATGCAGGAGGAGGATTTGTGACCCAGCTCTGTCCCAGTTGTCACCCAGTGCTATAGGGTAGGTCTCTGTCCCACCCTGAGGACTCTGGGTCACCTGGTCCTGCACCTCCATGGTGCCTCACGGCCAGTGCCGAGGTAGCCTCAAGTAGGGGCAGATGCCACCACCCCTGGATGCTGCCTGCTTGATGGCAATGCGGACATAGAATCAGAATCATGGAATCAGCCAGGATGGAAAAGACCTTTAAGATCACTGAGTCCAAGCACTACTCCAGCACTGCCAAGCCCATCACTGCAGTGCTGCGGGAATACCCGGTATGATCCCAGTGTGAATATGGTGTCACCCAGCAGAGTCAGGACTCCCAAGTTCCCCATCCTCCCTGTCCCGTTCTGCCCATAGCTCCATGGTGGTTTTCCTGGTTCTCAGTGGCATGGACCCCAGCTTCCCACTGGTCCCCCATCCAGCCCTGTCGTCTATGGTGCATGGCACAGGGACCCTGCACCCTGAAGCCGGGGGGAACCAGGGACGCCAGTGAGCTCATCCCTGCTGCCCGGGCTGGGAAAATCGTTGCATTGTGCTCACTGTAAGAGGCTCAAAGGCCTTTGGTTCCCTTTTAGGACATGGCTGGAAAGGAGCCACAGGAACAACTGCCAGGAAAAATAAGCCTTCAGTAGCAGCCGCTTTCTCTGTGGGTTCGGAGGGATCCAAATGTGGATCCCTCGCCTTGGGGAGCCCTTTGGGGAGCCCCCAGTGCTTGGGCTGTGGCGATAAACCTCCCCCAGTTCAGGCCCTTCTATTGTGAATGCCAAATCCGGGTGATTCCCATGTTTGGGAAAGGGAGATTGGGTGCTGCTTGGATCCTGCTGCTTGTTGTCTCAGGAACAGTGGCACTGGGAATCCCCCCAGGCTCTGGGATACGGGGAACAGTGGGGTCCTGCTCCCCAGTGCTATCGTAGTGTGGTTCTGAGCTGAGCTGAGAACTCCCTCCAACTCATTGCAGATGAGGGCCAGCTAATCTCCATCTGACAGCAAGTCATCCTTCCTGCCGTGCTGAAGGCTGTAATGACAACATGCTCAAAGGGGCTGATGAATTAAGTGCATCTTATAAATACACCAGATATTAAAATTCCCATGTAATTACAGAGCAATGGGTTATGTGTGGTGCTGAAGGGGAAGCAGCTCCGCAAAGGAATTACAGCTCCAGAGCAGAGCCAGGGGAGTGGAATCACACACGGCCCTGCTCTGAGAGTGCTGTAAAGGCAGGGGCTGGGCTGGAGCTGCAGTGGGAGTGATGCTGAGTGGCACCGAGGGCTTGTCCAGGATGCTGCAGCGGTGAAGGAAAGAGATTGGGATTTGCAGGGCACAAAGGGAAAGGGCTTTGCTCTGCTTCATCCCTTCTTCTCCCTGAGAGGAACACGCCCTGCTCCCCATAGCTGGGGCTGGGGTCCGTCCATTGGTAGCCCCAGCACCCGCAGCTCAGCACTTCCATGGGCACACACGAACTGTGTGTGATACAGACAGTGCTTGAGAAGAGCAAAGGGAGAGAATCTGACCAATCCTTTTCCTTTTCCTTCCCCTTTTCTTTTTCCTTTTCCTTTCCCTACCTTTTCCTTTCTCTTTTCCTTCCATTTCCTTTCTCTTTTCCTATTCCTTCTCATTTTCTCCTTTTCTTTCCCTTTTCCTTCTTCCCTCTCCTCTCCTCTCCTCTCCTCTCCTCTCCTCTCCTCTCCTCTCCTCTCCTCTCCTCTCCTCTCCTCTCCTCTCCTCTCCTCTCCTCTCCTCTCCTCTCCTCTCCTCTCCTCTCCTCTCCTCTCCTCTCCTCTCCTCTCCTCTCCTCTCCTCTCCTCTCCTCTCCTCCTTTTTTCCCCTCTCTTCTCCCTGTTTTTCCTTTATCTTCTTTTTCTTTATCTTTTCCTTTTTACTTTTTTTAGATTATTATTTTCCTTATCCCTTTCCTTTCAGTATTTCCCATTTCCTTTTTCTTTTTACCCCCTTCTCTTCTCTCTCAGGCCCCAGGTCCTGCAGGGCTGTGAGCTCCAGGCAGAGGCTGCCATGTACACCCAAGTGTCCCCTTACAGGCGAGCCAGTCACTCACATCCTCACTCCTCCTTATTTTCCAGTGTCAGTGACATGGGGGGGTCTCCCTGGTGCTTTCGGACTCCTCCCGCGGTGAAGGGCTGTCACCAGCAGTAGGGCGCAGGTGAGGAGCATCCCCAGCACCACTTGGCTGTGGGGCTGCGGGAGCAAAGGCTCTTCTCTAATGAGCTGGTGCCCGTTTTGCCATTAATTACATGGTAATTAATGGAGTGGTGCCATCATCAGACAATTAAGTAGTGTTGGCCCACCTCTAATAAGGGCATGGAGAAAGCAGAGCATGGGATGCTGTGTGATGGAGCGAAGCTGCATTGAGGTACTGGCGTGTGGGCACCAGCCAAAACCTGTGTGAGCACCATTGACCTGTCCCAGGTAGTGCCATCTCCTCCTCCTCTTCCTCTTCTTCCTCCCTAAAGGGCTAAGAGTCCCACAGAATCATGGTCCCCAGCACATCCCTGACCACAGCCCGTGCTTGGTGGGGAGATGGGGTAGTGTGATGCCTGCAATGGCGCTAGCGCTCTAATTAGCAGAATCTGGCAATTGGCACCGTTCTCCCAGTCATTAATTATTATTAATTATTTGTTATGCAAATAAAGTTGAAGAGCACAGTGCTGGAGGCAACACAGACGAAAACAGTCCCAGCTCCAAGCAGTTTATGTAACTGGTGGGTGAGTGGGTATCACAGGAGGACATAGAGCGTCCAAGCACTGGCCCCTGAAGAGGGGCTGCTGCACCTCGGCATCCCTTGTGATCTGGGGATGCACATCAGTGGTCATATCTGTTGCTGGAGGGGATTGCAGGGTTGAAGGATGTGGGATGTAATAGGGAAAATGGTGCTTTTAGGGTGCCAGGGGAATGAGGATGATGTGGGGACCCAAAGGTGGAGGGGGAATGTGTTGGGGATAAGTGCCCAAGGCAGCTGCTGCTGGCAGAGATGGGAAAAGCGATTACTGTGTGGGTTTTGTGGGCTCTGAGGGGATCCCATCCCATCCCTTTCCCTGTGGTCTGTCCCAGAGGGTGGTGTCTAGGGAAAAGGTGGGATGCTCACAAACGATGCTGCTCCAGTAAGTGGCATTTTCCTGCTAGGACCTGGCTGTGTGTCCCCTCTGCTTGGCTGCCAATGGCTCTGGGGTGTAATTTCAGTGCTCCCCACCCTTCTTTTTCCTTCGCCCCAGGGTTCTCTGCCCCATCCAGGCCTCCCTTCCCCTCATGTGCCTCCAAGCTTGTAATGGACCCCATATGCAACCACCCATCACATCTCTGTGTAATGGAGTGGTAACACTGGCAGCACTGTGCCGCAGGGACATGGACTGGTGCCGGTGGAGCCCAACCCCTACCTGAGCAGTTGGAGAGGGAACCGAGGAAAACTGGAAATTAAAGAGAGGAAGGAATTAATAAGGATCCTGCCTCGACCACAATGGCTTTGTTTCAGGAGAGCTGATACCACACGCTCGCTAATGCCGCTCCTCAAAGGCCTTTGGGAAGCAATGGGGTTTTTGGCGATGCTCAGGTGCATTTCTGGTTGCAAGTGCATGTTAAAGCTGTTCTTGGTCCATGCCCATCACGTCCCTTGTCATCCGGCTGCTGTCCCCAGCCAGGCTCTGCAGCTGTCATCATAAAGCATCATCCCAGCAGGCGCAGATTTGGGGTGAGAAACCCTGTATTCCTCCATCCCAGGGAACTCACCCTTCAGATGAACATTCCTTTAGGGAGCATTCAAACAGGGGTGGGAAAAGAGCAGGGCTCAGAGCTGCGGCCGATGTCCCAGCAAAGCTCTCTCACTATTCCTGTGCCCAATATCCAGTTGGGAGCTCAGTCTGTTTTCTTGCCTCCCTGCTGCAGGAATCAGCTCTGGTTGCCGCCAGGGTTATCTCCATCCTCCAGCTTGCTGCACGCTATGCTAGTTCACCATCCCTGTGCGGGCTAGGGCTCGACCCTGGAGGGGCAGTACATGCTCCTTCAGAGGAGGACTGATGTCTTTATTATCCCACCATCAATAATGGGTTCGCAGATATAATCTGGAGCAATACTGGGGATTTATGGTGGTACCCCCCTGCTGCCACAGTTGCCTGGGCACTCGTGTGCTTGCTGCCCCATCCTGAGCCCAAGCTGGTGGCCACAGGGAGGGCTAAAGACAGATGCCTGCTTCTAATAGAGCTCAGCTCCCACCGTGAGCTGCGCTCATCCTCACCCACTCCGGATGATAACAGTGGGGATGCTGCCACTGGACAGACCTCAGTGGTAAACGTGAAGGTGAAAGGACAGGGCTCCAGCTCCATATCCATGCACCAGCCTCACTTTGCCTAAATAAGGATGCTCTAAGGAGCCCAAAACATCTCTTGCCTGTGACCTGTCCCCATAGGGGGGGTGTGAGGGGCTGTGGGGTGGCAGCATGTGGAGGGCTGGGGCGCCGCAGGAAGGAAGCGCTCGGCGAGGACACAGCCAGCACTGCGTGCACGTCCTTACATATGTGCTATTTTCAGCTTGACGGGGAGCAGGCCAAGTTCTCCAACAGATTGAGTTTGGAGCTGAAATCCTCCTCTCCTCCTCCCCGCTGCCCAGCACCTGCTGCCTGCAAGCGTGGGGAGTCCAAGTGTGCCCAGGGCACCGCACTCTGCCCCCATCAGTCTATCCCCACTGGGAGATTCAAGCGCGCTGCATCCACCTTCCCAGTGCTGCTGCTGCCTGAACCCTCATAGCAGCGCCACAGGATCTCACCCTGCTCACCGGGAAGCAGCTCCAGCTTCTCACCTTCCACTTCATGCTGGTTCAGAGACCGGCACCAAATCCATCCCCGCTCCATCACTGGACCTGCCTTTGGCTTCACACTCTCATGCACGCTCCCGCCTGCCCTCTCCTTGCTTGTTTCCCCTGAGCAGGAATTATCCCTGCTTCCTCCTCTCCCCAAATCAAACCCCTTCTGCTACCTCTCTTCTCTCCCCATCACTGTGACCCTTCCAGAAGTGCAGATGCTTTTGCAGCCGTGTCCTCACCCTGCTTGAAATGCAGGAAAGAAACCCATGTGCAACTTGTGTCTCAGCACCCTGTAATCATTTTGTCAGCCAAAAAGCACTTTTGTCAAACCCCCACAGGCAAACCAGGAGGGGATGGATTGGGGAGAGGGATCTGACATCACTCTTTGCTTGTTTTCCCCCTTCTTGCATCCTGGGTTTTGCTTTACATGTGAGACGAGCATTGGGTTTTCCTCTCCTTTCCCTCTCTTGGTGCTTCAGTGACTGTCCGGAGAGAGTGAAAGGAATAAGGAGACTGAGGCTGAAGAAAGTGCATTGCCAAAGGCTGGGTTTGCTCACAAAGTGCAATTATGCAATGGGAGGAGAGAGCCGTGTGGTCCGGCTGGAGAAGGGTTTCCAGCAAGGACTGATGGAGCCCCAGGCTCCATCACCTGTGATGGCCCCAAGAGCAGCCCTGTCCCCTTTGGGTGGGGGGGACATTAAATGGCTCCTTCTGTGTCACACATGAGCTGTGCGGCAGGGTCTTTACAGCAGGGGGTTAATGTCACTGGTTTGATCCTTCCTGAGCAAGCAAACCGGGTGGCAGCGGCTGCTGCGCCCAAACCTGGAGCGGTGCCTTTCTCCAGGGCTGAAACCCCAAATAGGATGATTGCTTCAATACTGTGTCCCCCACATCCACAGGAGTGCCCGTGTCCCTTTCTCATCCCTTTCAGCACCCCAATGAGAGTCTGGGGTCACAAGCCTCTGGGAAAGGGTTTGAGGGTATCTCTTATAGTAGATGGCTTGTGTGGTCTTGAGGATAGACTCTGCTTCAACCCAGCGTGTGCCAGGCAGATGGGATATGGGGACAACAAGAAGTATGGGGACCACTGATGTGGTCTCCTCTCTCTGCTTTGTTTTTGGCTGGCGCTTGCCTGAGCACCGGGGCGAGCTGCCTTTGCCAGCCTGCGTCATGCGAGCACCACGGGGAGTTTGCACAGAGCTGATCCATTCTCCCTAACCTTTCCACTAATGAGGAAGCAAATGCCTGGGATGGCTGCGGCGCAGGAAGGTCAGAGCCATTGCAGCCCAACGGCCCCACGTTCCCATCCTTCCTCATGTTTTTCCTATGTCTTTAGTGATGTTTTGGTGTGCAAAGAGAGGGATTGAGGTGCTCCATGGAAATGTTGTGTTCAGGCGGGTACCACTAGCTGGAAAAACGCTAATCCAGACAGGAAAGCTCTCATGGAGCCCTGCCTAATGAACAGGTTGTTTACCCGGCATGAAGGGTTTGCAGGTCTCAAACACGTTCAAAACCCCCAAAACCCACTCGCAAACACTGCTCATCTAATTAGGGTACCAGCAAAGCCTCATCCATCCTTATGTGTCCTCATCAGCGTGTCCTCATCAGTGCATGTGAAATTCAGGCCATCAAACACTCGCAGTTGACGCCGCAGCAAAGTGCTCCCGTCCGGAGACAGGTCTTTAAATCATCCCTGAGCACTGGGGAAAAGGCAGACAGCTCGAGAGTGGAAAATGAAAAGGCAAAAACCTTCTTCCCGGAGCTTTTGCCCTGAATTATTTGCTCAGCTTTCATAATAAGTTACACACAAGCAAAACTGAAGCAGCTCAGACGTGTTTTCTGGGGGAAACTAAAGGATGCTGCGGTGCGGTACCTGGTCCGGGGCTCCTCCAGCAGCCTTTGGGGATGGGAAATGATGTGCTCGGGGAAGATTATAATGTGTCTTGGTGCAGTATCCAGATGCTTTTCATGTATTTGACTGAGGGAAAAGCAGCGGTGGGGATGATCCCATCACTTCCATAGGCTAATACCTGGGAGGCACCAGCATGGCAAGCTCTGTGCTGTTTTCCTTGCATTACTCTAGGCTGGTTTAACCGAATCGAGCTTGTTTAGGATGAATCACTCCAGCACTGCTGGTTGTGACCTGCTGGCCACGGTGCTTGCTGAGCTTCTGCATTTCCCCTTTTACCAGTAGAAATGAGAGGTTGCTTTATTCTGCCTTTCTCTCTGGGATCACAGATTGCAAACAATGACTGCCTTAAACACAGGCTATTCCACAGCCTGCTGGTGCTTTTGGGGATGGGATCACTGGGTGTTCAGCACTGGTGACACCAGGAGCTAGGCCGGTGCTGTGTTGACACGGTCCAATGGGCACCTTAATTTAACTCTCCATAATTCAACTCTCCCGCTTCTCATCTTTATCTTCTATAATGAAGCAAAGTGGGGCAATACCAAGTGTATTGTTCCTTCCCAGGGCTCTGGGTTGGTTTGATGTGCTGCTCGTAGAGAGGCAACAGCCAGGCTGGATCCTGCTCTGTTGTGATGGATCACATTTTCTCTTGTGCCCAGTTCTACAGGGTCACAAGGCACACAAGGCGCTGTTTGCCCATAGCTGAACCCATCTCCCTGGATTTATTGGCTTCTGTTTGCTGCTTCTTCACCTCTTTCATTTCCATTGGTGTTATTTATAGCCGGGCCAACCCTGCTCCCCAGCCCCCTCTCCCTCCTACCTCCCCAGGTTCTGCCTTAAGGAGGCAGGTAGCTTGTTCCCGGCAAAGGACAATGCCAGGGCTCTGCTCCAGGACACAGGTATAAAACTTCCTGCAGGAAGAACTTGATGCAGAAATTACACTGAAATAGCCAAACGGGGCAGATTCAGGGGAGCAACTGGGGATGCACTGAAACGACCTCCCCTGCTTGCTGCCAGCTCCATCCCGTTGCTTGTGCAACCCATACACGCTTTGTAAGGAAAATCTAAACTGCCCATCTTTTACCCTCTGGATTGGTCTGGAACTTGATTTGGGCGCTTCTGGCAATAGCAAAGTATCAGCTTTTCCCCCAGCTTCTTCCTTATGTGACTCCCATAAGAGCCTTGAGGAGTTTGGAGATGCCAAGCGTCAGTCCCCTGAGACAGCGCAGGGTCTGGGTGCATGGCGCGGGAAGGCAGGAAGGTCTCTGGGAGCCTGGAGAGCAAATCCACATCTGCCTGGCTGCTGGCAGGATGCAGCAACCTTTCCCCCACATTGAAAACGTGCTTTTAGGATAAAAAAAAACCCAAAACAACACCAGAAAAAGAAGAAGTCAGGAGCTGTGATGCCATCTGTGTCTGCAGCATTGCACAGCGGGGACAAGGCGTCGGAGCAGGCTGCCGTGCACAGAGCCCCCTGAGCATCGATGCAAGAGGTGGTAGGAACCTTCCTCCTCTCTTCCTCCCCCTCGAAAGGAATGTCCTGTTTCTCTCGGGAACAACATATCTCCTTGGCATCTCTCTCTTTGGAAGCTTTGATTTGTTTTCCAACTGTGGTTCTCCAGCTTCAGCAGCGTGTCTTGGATATTTCCCCCCGCTGTGGTCCCCCTCCCATTGATCCCAGGGGAAAGGCTGGTTGGAAATCTCTCTGGCAGCCCTGGCTGGAAGGGTTTGAGGCAGCGGGTTGCCAGTTCATTTGTTTTCCTCTATGGGGCTTCAGAAAGTGATGGGTTTGCAGTCTCAGGGGGGCAATTTCCCTGGCAGCATCCAAGTTGTGTCACCTCTCTGCTTGGCTCTGTGACGACAGTGTTGATTTGAATTCTTCCAACTTAAGACTGATTTAAATGATGGTGAAGTTGGGGGGTGGCGTGTGGGAGGAGAGCACTGAGCGCTATTCTTTTTCGGTTGTCATATGCCTCCATAAAGACTTCTGCCTTGGGGATTTGCATAGATCCGTGGTCCAGATTGTGCTACCAAACCCACCGGTGGTCTGCAAAGCTATGGCAACAGCTTCTGCACTGGCTCCTGAATCAGAGGAAGCTGGAAAGTTGAGGTGTGTTTGCAAGACTTATGCCATAAGCATTCCTCTTTGGCTTGAGGGATGCAGCTGGGGCTTGGAACACAGAGGGGAGCCCCCTCTCTGCTTCTGACCCAGTGTTTCTCCTCCTCTGCAGACTCACACCCTGGGAGATGTTGGCTTAGTCCTATCCTATCCTATCCCATCCTATCCTATCCTATCCTTATCCCATCCTATCCTATCCTAGCACCTGCCACTTTGCCAGACGCTCCCTGCCTTGCACTTGAGACAACTCCCATTTGAAGGCAGGAAAAGCCCCATTCTCCGCGTTTTTGTGAAAAATAGGGATTTGGGGAACAACCTCCCAGCAGGGAGGCTGCAGAATGAGCCAGTCTCCTACCAGTGAAACCACAGGAGGCGAAGGAGGGGGATTGGGCTAATATTCCAGGCACAGGGAAAGCTTCATTCAGCAGTTGTAATCCATGAGGACACACACATCTGCAGGGAAGCAGGCTCCCTTCCTCGTGCTGCTCCCAGAAGGGCTTCTGTTTAATTTTATCTTGTAGAGAAAATTAGGAAAGGAAAAACCCAACCCAACCCCAAGCACCACGCTCCGGCTTTGCTCAGCTGCAGCACAAAGCCACCACGGCAGAGCCTGGGAGGCAGCAGAGATTGAAGCCCTCGCCTGAGCCCAGGTATTTCCATAGGGAAGAGGGACAATGAGGGACTGTGAGGCTGCCCCAGTGCTCTGCCAGGACCCTGCTGCCTGCCTGCTGTGGGCTGGGAATGATGCAGCTGGTTATAGGAATAATCAGAGCTGGAGATATCACAACATCTCACTCTGTGCTCGACAAATCCCACTGCATAGAAAAATATATCCATAGAAAAGGGAGATATTTGACTTTGAGAGGCTTGGAGAAGGATGAGGACCGTGGCATGGCAGCCTGGCTTGCCCGTCTGACCAAGTAGCGGGGGCAAGGTTGCATCTAGGGGTAAAAAGTGGAGATCTTTGTGATGGTTGGTGCTTTGCAAGCTGCTATTTAAACCCTGCCCTGGCGCAGCTGGATAACACGGGAGTGGTTTTGCTCTGGTTTCAGCTCATTTTCTTCACTGCATTAGTTTATATTTCCAAGGGAGCCTGGGCTTGGCATCAGACCCCGACATCCTTTAATTTAGCAAATGTAAAGACAGGCCCTTTTCCAACTGGAGCGATTCAAACCATCCCGTGCCGTGTTAGGTGCTGGTCGGGTCCTGCTTCCTCCCTGCTGAGACCTCCCACACTTCGTCACATGGATGTGACAGCCCTGTCATCATCATCCATACCTGCTGGATCATCAGGAGATGCTGATGGTCCCACTGGAAAAGAGCAGTGGAGTGGGCTGAATGCAGGAGGGGAGGGATGGAGCTGTGATCACACCCTATGACGCCCACTGAAGTCCCATCCCCTTTGCCCTGACCAGCCCTTTCTCCACCTCCAGGTTTGCGTATAATGGTGCGTGTCCCCCCTAAGCTGCTTAATGAGGATTAAGAGGCTAATGGGCTTATTACCAGCAATTATAACCACAGCCCTGCAGGTGCCCCTTGGAACGGCTGAGGTCCTGTTGTCCATACAGGAGCATCCTGCTGGGATCACTGCAACCAGCCTGGGGTGCAGTGAGCTTGTTGGTGCTCAGCCGGTTCCCAGAGTCAAATTGGTGGCTGTTTTCAGTGTGGTTTTACACCCTGTTACAACGATCCGGGCTGTGGTTTGGGTAAGGGAGTGGAAAAGGGGGGGGGGTGGCATCCCTATGGATACCTTCGCTCTCCTGTCCTGGTCCCTCTTGTTGTGGCTCTGCAGCATCCCTGGGCGGTCGCCTGGAGACGGCCGCGGGAGGTTGCCACAGCGACAGAGCCTTCGCTGAGCATCCCTCCAACTCCACAGCCTTGGCCGAAGTTGGGAGACAGAAACGTATCCCGAGGAGCAGACATCACCCCCCCAACCAAGCAGCAAGAGCAGGGATGGGGAAACTGAGGCACAGCTGATGGAGATGGAGCTGTGAGGTGATGGAGGAGGTTTTGGAAGCTGCCTGTGGGTGCAATGGGGCAGAAAGGGGTGGAAATGGGGCTGATGGAGGGCAGAGGGTACCCACAGTCACTGGGGAGGGGGGATAGGTGCTGATGCAGCGTCTCCACACGCATCCTCCCAGCAGCAGCGGTCGATAGTCACCATGGCAATGTCAGCCGTGCTCAGGCTGTCATCTGCTGTGACATCCAGCACGTGCCGGGATGGGATGGAGGTGTGTGTGCATCCCGAGGGGGGAACAGCCACCCAGAGCCATGCCAAAAACATGGGGTCCCCTACACAGCGTGGGGGGATTCACTGCCAAACCATCAGGGCCCCTTAGGGATGGGCTGCCATGGAGCCATGTGGTGGCACAGGCTGGGCCCTGGCTCTGTCATGGTGAGGGAGAGGAGGGTGAAGCCCTTTGGGGTGACACTGGCAGTGGTGCCCCCCACCCCAAGCCTGTAATTACAGATGGCTTCCATGGAGGGCAAGGAGAGGTGATGCAGATTTGGCATTGGGAAAGTTCTTTCTGCTCCCTTATCTGTTTATAAATACCTCAAACTCAGGCCAGGCCAAGGGGAAGGCGGTGATGTGGACATCCAACTGCCGTGCCTCAGTTTCCCCCTCTCTATGGACAAAAGCATCCCTGCTGCAGTGCTAAGGAGAGCACTCCTGGCTGCTGGTGGGACCAGCAAGTGTTTCACCTCCAGCAGAAAAGGAGGGGGACTTTTCTTCCTCCCCTGCAAAAACCTTGGAGGTGATTTTTGGGTCGCGGGCATCATTCAATGGCGAGTTCAAAAAGCCAAGGTCCTGTCTGCGGGCACTGAGAGCTTTGCTGCTTTATCTGGTGTCACATCCCCCAGGTTTGAGCTTTGTTGCATCCTTCTGCCTGGTCCTTCACATCCTAAAAACCAGTGGGACCGGCTTGAGGTGCTTTTAGCTGCAGGGTACTGGTGGCGGCTGCTCTCCCCATTGCCCCCGCTCTGCACATCACCATCACATCCCTCCCAACCCCACCACTGCTCAGGGCACAGTGGGATGCTGGTGAGTCCAGAGCATCACTGAGGACCACTGCAGGAGGTGTGGGGTCAGGGGGCGCTGGATCAGTCCCTCCCTGCTCACGTGCACTCACATTTATGCCGCTCGCAAACTTTCCTCCCCGCGGGGATGTTGGAGGGCGGCCGGGGCCGTGTCGATAGGAGCATGCACAGCACACACAGCCAAGGGCAGCAGGGGTAGGGTTGTATAACTGCGTGCAGCTCTTCACCAGGGGCATGTCACTGTGTCCCACTGTCCCCAGTGCCGCCGGTCCTGGATGCTGCACCAGCCACAGGGCACCTTTGTTCCCTGCCTGCCCATTGCCGGGATGCTGAGTGATGTCTGGGTCTATACCTCCAAGGGCTGCTGGTGGGCAGAAGCGAAACACTGCTTTTGCACCCCAAAATCTTCTCTGGAGAGCATTTTGGGTTTGTTTGCTGGAGAAATGGTGCCCTGCCCCTTGTCAACGCACGTGTGTACATATAGAGGTTCCCGGGCTCGCCAAAGGCTTTGCATTCACCTTCTTTATTGTAGGGTTGTCCTGGAACACACATGGAGGTTGGTTGTTTAGGGCTAGCATAAAGTAAAAGGGATTCCTGGCTTCTATTTCGTTGTGATCTACTCCTATGATCCTGCAGTGTGTGCCTGAGTGAGCCACCCACCAGCGACTGGGCTGTGCTAGGGAGCAAAGGAGTGGATGCAACTGGATATGTGCTGCACATCGCTAGGTTAAAAATGACCCTTCTTAATGCCCAGGTCTCTGCCCATAGGGTCTGCATCTACCAGGTCCCTTAACAAAGTGGTGCACGACAGAGGTAAAGAGAAGGGAGTAATGAGCATCCACACCTGCCCAGCGGGTACCTTTGTGCACCCCCATTTGAGCAGCACTTCCCAAATGATGTGTGTGCCCTGGGTGATGGTGTTGGAGTGGTCCCCAGGACCTCACTCCCAGCTTATGGGGTACCAGCCCTTGTGGATGTTGATGTTGGGCAGAGATTTGGATTCTTGCTGCTGGGCCAGGCTGGGAGGGCACCCACGGCTGGTGTCCATAGGGCAGGGAATGAGGGAGAGTGGGGATTAATCGAGTGGCTGATCCCTGACGGTGATAGGGGCCAGGAGCAATGACCCCTCCTGTGTTATGCAATGACTGTGCTAAATCTTCATTGCAGCAGATAAAGATGGTCCCCAAAATACCCTGCCCGGCTTTGGTCCCTGCAGGTACTTGGTTTGGGGTCATGTCTGCAGTCTGGGGGTGTCCAGCTCCTCGGTAACACTGGGGTAGAGCAGAAAGGGCAGAAACCTGGGGCCAGAAACTTGGTACCCCACCCCACCCCCCCGGAAGGAGATGTACCCTAAACAGACTCAGCTTGAGGAATGGGAGCGTTAAATGGAGTCCATGCAGGATGCAAAAGATACTGGGACTCTTGAACTGGTTGTGGGCAGAGCCATGAGCTGAAGGAAACTGGTAGCAGCAAAGCAGTGTAAAGGCCTCCTTTGTCTTGAAGCTGCTGGGTGGCATCATGTGTGTGTCAGGAGGGTTTGTCCCATCCAGCTGAAAAGGATGGGGGTTTTTCTTCATCCCTTGGGAAACGCATGAAGATGGGGTTTGGGTCATGGCCATCATTAAATGACAAGATCAAAGAATCAAGGTCTTGCCCTACACCACCGGCAGCCTGGCCCTGCTGTCTGACCCCATAGGATTTGAATGTGTTGCATCCTTCTGGCTGCTCCTTCGCATCCCAAAAATCTCTGTAATCCTCTTTAAGCTGCTTCTATTCCAGTCCCCTGAGTCCACTGAGGCATCTTGGGCTTCCTACTCACCCTTCCTTGCCATGACTGCGATTTCACTCCTTAGCCCTTCGAAATAGCACCAGAGGTGGGTGTCCCTCTGGCTGGTGATGGGTCCCCATGGCTGCAGCCAGCTCCTGTACATGTAGGGAAGAAGAGAGGCTGTAATGTGAGCTGGGGAGCGATCAGCCAGGACAGCAACGTGCTGCTGGGCAAAGTCCCTGCTGCTTCCTTGTGGGAAGGAAGGAAGCGGCATCAGGCTCCGCATCTCCGGCTCTTACTGCCATCATTGGGTAAGTAGAGCCAGGAGGGTGGCTCTGCCCAAGCATGGCTTGGCCTTTCCTCCCCATCTCCTTCTTCCTTTGCTTACAAGCCAAGTTCAGGGCTCTGCTGACACCTAAATGATGCTGAAGGTTGCTGAAGGGTGGAAAGGGCAACTTTACCCCAGGAAAATTGCCTGGGATAGCAGGATGCGCGTTGTATTCCTCATCAATCAATTGAGCTTAGGTTAGGTATAAGGAAGAAGTTCTTTCCTAAGGAATGTTGTTTAAATGCTCCACCCCTGGCAGTGTTCAAGGCCAGGTTAGGACGAAGCCTTGGGTGACATGGTCCAGTGTGAGGTGTCACGGCCCACTGGCAGGGGTTGGAACTGGATGAGCTTTAAGGTCGTTTCCAACCCAAACCATTCTATGACTCTAATGCTTGGATGGAGCAGGAATAGCAGTGGGTTTAAAGCCCAGCAAAGAGTGAAGGATGCTGATGAGTGGTTGGATAGCTCAGCCTTGCTTACATCTCATCTTCTGCGGGAACATGGGATCTGAGCATCCATCCCGAGCTGGTTCTTATGCTCATCCCGCTCCTTTCCATGCTGATTCCAGCTGAATTCCCAGCCAGTGCCGTGGCACTCAGCATCGCTCTTCCCGCTGCTCCATGGGCTCCGCCTGTCATCCCAATCGCTCCCAATGTGCCGCATGTCGTGATTTCAGGATAAACATTTCCTGGGCGCAGGCGCTGCCCACGCATGCGATGTTCCAGACACGGCTCCTGGAGTAAAGGGGGGGTTTGTGATGGGCGAGAACGGAGCTCCAAGGAACGTGGGAAAACTGGCGTTGGGATTTGGGAAAAGGACCTTAATGGGAGCTGGGAAGAATTAATCCTGTGGCAGGACTGAATGGAGCCTGGATCCATAATCTTCTGCCTCTAACCTTAAGGTTTAAGCAGGAATTGCTCCATTCATTCATGCTGTGGAGCTCTGCCCTGGAGCTACCTGCAGCATGGGTGCCCCTCAGTGCTTCATCCCTCGGCTCCTCTCCATCTGCTTGGTGACCAAATCCACATGGAGACATTTGCCTTTTCTATCCCGCTTTTCCCTTTCTTCCCATGGTGTTTTTAGGAACGGGATGATACCCTCTTCTTCAGGGCCTTCCACCCTGAGGCTTTTGGTGTGTGCTAGATGGGAACCTACCATTCCCAATGGAAACCTGCATCCCTGCAGAGGCCCCATCAATGGCACAACCAGGGCGCAGGGCAGGCAGGAGCGTGACCAGCTGATTTCAGCTCTACCATCATCTGCTGCAGCCCCATCGCTGGCATTTGTCCTTGGGAGAGACCGGGGTTGGAGCCCAGCACGTATCCAGATATGGGAATATGCAGGAGGGAGCAGGGCCATGTGATGGAGGAGAGTGCACGGAGACACCCCAAGGTCACCTATCTACAAACACCCTCTGGCCCACACGGTCCAGGGATGCGGCTTTTTGGGAGGGAAGCTCCCAGGGAAGGGGACTTGCTTCAGTTCGAAGCCACAGACACCTCCCATCCAGGGGTGCTCATCTTCATCCCCCAAGCACCCCACTGACCCATTGCCAGCTCCCTTCTTGCACCCAGCACCATCCAGCATCACTGGTGCCCCAGGAGGCTCTTAGGACACCCCTGGTGACATGGGGAGAAGAGTCTTTGCCACTGTCTTAATTCCCATGGCTGTTGGGAGTAGATCCCTACCATCCCATGGGACAAATACTGTGGGGCGCAGGGTCTGGAACATCATCAGGCTGGGAAGCATCCCCTCCCCCTCTGTAAATCCCTTCCCCGGCGCAGGACAGGAGGTTACGGGACGCGAGCAGAGGTTGGATTTAAGGAGATTACAGTTTCTCCCCGGGATAATCTGGAAACTCAATTAAAACTCTCTGGCTCTGCCCTGGGCTGCAGCAGGGCCAGGGGCACCCTGCGCCCTGCAGCCATGGCCGGGGAGCCCTGGGGAGACCCCCCCGGGCATACACCAGGTAAGGGCTGACCTCCTCCTCCCAGTGTCCCCCTGCCCAAGGGGGTGGCTGGGGCTCTGCTCCCCATCCCAGGGTGAGCTGTGGGCTATTAACACCCATTCTCTGAGCTGGGGCAGCCGGGACTGGTTGTGGGGATGGGGTTGTGGGTACCACAAAGGTTTGGGCAGGGGCGTTGCAGGGATAGGGCAGTCTGGATGCATCCCTTGGGGTTTAGGGGCATCCTTTGGCAGCACCCAATGTGGTTTGACCCTGCCAAGGCCTTCCCCCCCTCTGTACCCCTTTACCTTCTTCCTTATTCACATCCATGTCCGGATGTATGGATGCAAGCAGACAAACAGTGTTTCTGGGGAAGCGAGATGGGATTTCAGGGCTGGATGTGGGTCCTGTGGTGTTTCCTGACACCTTTGACACTGTGCTGGGGGGGAACATCACAGGAGTGGTGGGGGGTCCTAACTGTGAAGCCTTGGTGCTGGAGCCTGGCTGGATGCTGGGGCTGGAACAGACACAGAGGCATCGGGATCGGGATGCTCCATCCCTTGTGCCATGGAGTTGGGGACCAACCGTGTGCTCAGTGCAGCCTCTGTAGGGATCTTTCCCAGGATCCCCACTGATCCAGGGCACAAACAGCAGGAGTTTTATGGTGCTTAAGCACAAGCCCATCACCCTGCAGGGGCCACCTGTCCCCAGTAGTGCTGAGCACCGCACGTGGACCCTTTTCTCCTCCCATGCAGTGGCATCCACACGTGGCTCAGGGGGATGGGGATGAGCCAGCACCTTTCCAGGCACCCCATTGCCTCCATATTCCCCTCCAAGGGCCTTCCTTGTCCCCTGTGCCTCAGTTTCCCTCCTGCATGTGCCATCAGGGCTTGCAGACAGTGATGTCTCAGCTGCTCGCTGGCACTTAGGGGGTGCATGGGGCTCCATGGGAAGGATGGATGCCTGCGGCTGGTTTCTGCCCATGTCCTTGCCAAAACAGAGCAGTTTTCTCTCACTATTGGAAATAATAACCCTGGCAGCAGAAGGAAACTGGAGGGTCATTTAAAAGGGCCTCCCCCACCCCGCCACATCAACCCTTAATTTCTTGGGAATACCCAGAAGCAGGGCTTTGGAGGACCAAGTTATTAATGCAGCAGCCTCCCCTCCCCAGCTCTGACCCCCGTTGCTTGGGTGCTCAGTGCTAGGGCACTTCATCAGGATGGGGTGAACAGGAGCGGTTTGAGCACCATGGCATGGCCACAGCAGAGCTCCCTCCTCGGTGCTGACGTTGCTGTCCCGCTGCTGGGGCATGAAGGGCATTGCTGCAGGAGATAGCAGCGCTATCTCCCAGTGCAGGGCAGGCAGCAGCACAGAGAGTGACCTCCTCGCACCATCTCTGTGGTCACCTCCATCCACATCCACAATCTCAGCTCCTCTGATTCTCCATACGGGTTCATCCCACCCGAACACAGCCCATTCCCCTTCCATTAACAGGGATAGAATCCACACTGAGAGGCTGCAGGAGGGGGAACAGCATCCCTGATGGCCCTAAACCACATCCCCTCCAGTGGTTACGGTGGGAAGGTGTGATGATAAATCTCATTGACATATTCAATGGGCTCTAACTAGTGACCTCCCCAGCACTGCGCACACGTCGCTTGCTCACGGGCTGCTCAGAAGCTTGGTGTTAACATTTAATTCCCTTTTAAAACAGAATGAAAATAAGATTAGGCATTCAGCTTGCTGGAAACACTTGGATTCTCTGCGGGAATTCGCTTCTTGGTGGGAGTTTGGTCGCTGCAGTTTAGTGGCAGGAGTCATTGCCTTTACTGTCAGCTCATTAGCTGGGGTAGTCCATGGCGCTATGGGCTGCTCCTTCCCGCTACTAATATTATGGGTTTGTTTTGTTTCCTACGTGTTAACACTGTTAATGCTGCACAAGAGCAGCAGGGGATGGTCCTGGACTTGCTCAACACCCAGCATGGGTTTGTCAGCACTGGCGATGGGATTAAGGGGGAAGAGGTTATTAGGGAAAGCTTTGAGTTTGTTCCCAGGGGGTGGAATTGTGATGCTCAGGGGTGTGAAACACACAGGGAGGAGGCAGGAACAGGGGGATGTCACCTCTTATAACACCTCCATCAGTTGCGGTTGTGGGGAGATGCCAGGGTGATGCTGGAGGGTGACCCAAGGAAGAGCAGGGTCCCCATGGGGCCGTGGTCCCCACTGGTACCCACGGCACAGCCCATCCAGCCGCGGGTTTCCACGATCTGTATCCCAGCCCGAGCCTCCCGCGGTGACAGCGTGGGGCTGGAGCCTTCCCATTGAAACCACAGCAGAAACTCAGCTTTCAGCAAACTCGGAGAGAGTATTTCCAAACAAAACGGGGCTAAATAAAGCAGAGCCGCAGGCGGCTGCTCCGGCAGAGCCACTCCGAGCGCCTTTATTTAGCTGCTGTCTCCCCATGCTGCTGCTGCGAGCTTCCCAAGGGAGACTCGGCCCCAGTGGATGTGGGGTCCCATGTGGGAGCTGGAGCTGCTCCATCCCTGAAGCAGTGTCAGCCCCTCGGGTCTGTCCTGGCATCCACCTGAAGCAGAGGGTTCCCTGATTCTAGGATGCTTGGATGGGGTGGATGGATGGATGGACGGAAGGAAGGAAGGAAGGAAGGAAGGAAGGAAGGAAGGAAGGAAGGAAGGAAGGAGTATAAAAGTGAGAGAAAGGAAGAACAGAGAAAGAGAGGAAGAGAGAAAGAGAAAAAAAAAGAAAAAGGGAAAAGGAAAACAGAAATTAAAAAGGAAAACTGAAAGGGAAAAGCAAAAGAATGGAAATAGAAATGGAACGGGAAAGGGAAACGGAAAGGGAAAAAGAAAGGTAAAGGTAAAGAAAAAGGGAAAGGGAAAGGGAAAGAGAAGAAAAAAGAAAAAAGAAAAAGAGAAAGAAGAAAAAAGCAGGAAAATAAAAATTAAAATAAAAGAACAGGAAGAAGGAAGAAAGAAGGGAAGAAAGGAGGGATGGAAGGAGGGAAGGGGGAAAGGGGGAAGACAGAGGGGAGTGGTGGCAGTGACTGGGGAGCCCGGGGGTCCCTGGGACTGTCCCCCAGTGAAGGCAGCACTGCTGCCTCCGCAGTGCCCCTGCACATCTCCCTTCCAGCACAGTTAATCCATCCCCCGCTAATCCTGCGCAGGTCACCGGGCGCTCTCTGCAGTTCGCTCTGTTCTCAGATGTACCAGGACTTCATTAAAAAGCCCAACAGCAAATTCACCCCATGGCAAAAGCTCAGGGCCTGTTCCCCCCGGGGACATCCGGAGGGGTGATGGAGAGACAGCCTCTTCTGGCTCCTCAGGCTCCGCACTCACTGACAAGGGAGAAGAGAGAGAAACAAATGGAGCTGGTGTGGTCCTGAGGGATACTCGGTATGGGTGAGCAGCATGGATTTGCAGTGTGAGCCTGCAGCCACCCTGACACATCAGCTCTGCACGGCTGCTTTGGTCCCATTTGACTTCCAGGGACTGGAAATATTCAAAGTTAATATTAATGTTCATGCCTATTTTGTTGTTCCAAATGTCTGGAAGGAGGGAGAGGATCTCACGTGGGTGCGAGCAATCACTTGGTGTGCTGACACGCCAAGAAATAACAGCGGTGCTTGGGGATAAAACATGGTTGTGCCGGAGGAAGGATGTTGTTTGGTGTATAAGGACCTGGGAGGTTTGGGCATGTTGTCAGTGCTCTGCTCGTGGTGCTGGGATTCCCAAATCCCAGGCTGGATCTGGGGAGATCTTCAGTAAGGCGGCAACCCAGGGTATCATTGCCAGGCAGGCTGATGCAGCCCCAGGCTGGCCGTGCCTGGCAATGCTCCCTGGTGCTGGCCACCATGGAATGGTGTAATGGAAAGGGTGTTCTTGTCCCAGCATGGCCCCGGGCACTCGAGCTGATTGCAGGAATCGACTGCATCGATCTGATGCCAGTGGATCCGAAACAGCATGTACAGCCCGGTGGGATCGGCTGTGCCTCTGGGCATGAGTCGGGCTCCTTTGTGCTGGGGAATGAGAGCGCACACAGAGCTCCGCACAACACCCATTCCACACCGCACTGCTGCTCCATGCAGGTCTCATTGCCAGCAAGATGGTTCCATTGCTACTGACATATCCCAAGTCGCTAAATAACAGGATGAGCTGCAGCAGGGATGGGTCTGGGAAGCGTTCCTGCAGTGCCGTCTCTATAGGGTGCTTTATGTGCCATGTGGCTTCTACAATGCTGTTCACTGCCTGATGCAGCCACACATGCCATTACAAGGGGATGGGGTCTCCTCTGCCAGGGTGTCCTCGGGTTCCCTCACCATCGCGGCTTAGGCTGCCTGTCCTATATCCATGCCACCTCTTTCCCAGGCAAAGCCATG
The DNA here is from genome assembly GCA_017639245.1 of Myiopsitta monachus. Lineage (NCBI taxonomy): Eukaryota > Metazoa > Chordata > Aves > Psittaciformes > Psittacidae > Myiopsitta > Myiopsitta monachus. The sequence continues at coordinate 8,204,478 of CM029926.1, read as the reverse complement.
TGTAGGTCCCTGACCCTGCAGCTGAGCCCTCTAAAAAGGATCAAAACAGCTCCCCATTCCCCAGTGGCAGTTGTCCCTTCCTAAGTTTTGGCCAACAAAACCCATCTGTGACCGTAGATGGCTCCATGTCCCAATGGATGCATTGGGAAAGTTGCTCCTCTGCCCCAAGCGAGTGCCTTCCCGGGGCCTTCTCCAACCGGCTGCACGTTGACCGTGTCCAATCCCATCCCTGGGCTGGGAGATGGAGGTTAAATCCACATCTCCCTGAGCTTTCCCTTGACCCCAGAAGAGCTGGTGCTCAGGAGGTCGGGCGGCCGCTGCTGCAATGTGCTGGGCAGCGGTCCATCTGGCACGGGCAATGTGAACTGATGGAGCTGCTTTTAGGAGTACCTTTACTGATATCTCTAAGGAGATATCTACTAAGGAGAACCTCTCGGCCTCTCCGCTTTCTTCTCCAGCAGCCTGACCCTGCTCTGACAGCGGAGTTCATGAGAAAAGTGAAGGGGAAGAGATTCCAGTGCTACCCAAGGCTTTTCATCTGCTGCTGTCATTGAGGCTCCCACAAATGCTGCATCTCCCCAGCAAGGTTTGCTCACTCACTTTGTAGCATGAAAGAATGAGCTCTAAGACCTTCTTCTTCCTCTGTTGACTAGGCATAAAAAGGAGAGTTAATGCACTGGGGGGGGGTGTCCTCATTCAGCATCCACCCACCCCATCAGACCCAGTGACCAAACACCCCCTTGGGTACCTTTGCCATGAGAAGTAAGGGATGTGTCCTTGTTTTCTCCTTGCAGAGCCTCTCACGGGACCAGCGTGGTGACGTGGCAGCCAAGACGTGGAAGCTTGGGACTTCTCTTCCACCGCAACAGAATTTGGGGGGTGGGCAGGGGTGGGCCAGGGGGACACTGGGTGTCGCAGGACCCTTCACCTTCACTGTGGGCTTGGCTCAGGGATGACTGCCGGCAGAGTCAACCCTTACAGCATCGTGTCCTCCGAGGAAGACGGGCTGAGGTTGACCACCATGCCAGGTATCAACGGCTTTGGCAATGGGAAAATCCACACCAGGAGGAAATGTAGGAACAGGTTCGTAAAGAAGAACGGTCAGTGCAACGTGGAGTTCACCAACATGGATGACAAGCCTCAGAGGTACATTGCAGACATGTTTACCACGTGCGTTGACATCCGCTGGAGGTATATGCTCTTGCTCTTTTCCTTGGCGTTTCTAGTGTCCTGGTTGTTGTTTGGGCTGATTTTCTGGCTAATTGCACTCATTCATGGAGACCTGGAAAACCCAGTTGGAGACGATACCTTCAAGCCTTGCGTTCTGCAGGTCAATGGCTTTGTGGCTGCTTTTCTGTTCTCCATTGAGACCCAAACGACTATTGGTTATGGCTTCCGCTGCGTGACGGAAGAGTGCCCGCTCGCAGGTCTTCATGGTGGTGGTTCAGTCCATTGTGGGGTGTATAATTGACTCTTTCATGATTGGTGCAATAATGGCAAAGATGGCCAGGCCCAAAAAACGGGCCCAGACTTTACTTTTCAGCCATAATGCAGTAGTGGCAATGAGAGATGGAAAACTCTGCCTCATGTGGCGAGTTGGGAACCTCCGGAAAAGCCACATAGTAGAAGCCCACGTACGAGCTCAGCTAATTAAGCCCAGGATCACAGAAGAAGGGGAGTACATACCACTTGACCAAATAGACATCGACGTGGGGTTTGATAAAGGCTTGGACCGTATCTTCTTGGTGTCTCCCATCACCATTCTCCACGAGATCAACGAAGACAGCCCCTTGTTCGGGATCAGCCGCCAGGACTTGGAGACAGACGACTTTGAGATCGTGGTCATTCTGGAAGGCATGGTAGAAGCCACCGCTATGACAACGCAAGCTCGGAGCTCCTACCTGGCCAGTGAGATCCTCTGGGGCCACCGCTTCGAGCCAGTCTTGTTCGAGGAGAAAAACCAGTACAAAGTAGACTATTCCCACTTCCACAAAACCTATGAGGTCCCATCCACCCCCCGCTGCAGCGCCAAGGACTTGGTAGAGAACAAATTCCTGCTGTCCAGCACCAACTCCTTCTGCTACGAGAACGAGCTGGCCTTCATGAGCCGCGACGAGGAAGAGGAAGACGATGACAGCCGGGGTTTGGAGGAACTGAGCCCGGACAACAGGCACGAGTTCGATAGGCTTCAAGCCACGATAGCTTTGGATCAGCGGTCATACAGGAGGGAGTCGGAAATATGACTCTTGGTCCTTCCATTGACTTTTCCGAGGGTATTTTTTTTCCTCCTCTAATCTCTTCCCCTATAACCCGCTCCAATTATGCAGAACAATGCAAGTGCCATAGGAATGCTTGAGAAATTAGTATCGTTCATAGTGTTCAGTTTCATCGCAATAACCACTGAACGGTCTGCAGGAGGGGATGGCAGCAGGGCCATGGCGCGGCTCCCGCGCCCAGGTGCCCGCGGTGGGGCCGATGGCTCTGGGGGGATGGATGGATAGATGACGGATAGATGGATAATGGATGGAGAGATGGATGGATGCATAATGGATGGATGGATAGATGGATGGATGGATGGATGGATGGATGGATGGATGGATGGATGGATAACAAGAGGAAGGTCAGTGGGGTGCGGGAAGGCGCTCGCCCCATGTGCCCCCATGGGGCTTTGCTCTCCTTGCAGGGAAAGCGTTTTCTTGGACCCGAGATCCAAAAAAAGAGGAATTATCAGGAAACAAATCTTTCTCTTTTATTTTTTTTCCTTTCATTTTTAAGTGAGCAGCAACAACAACAAGAAAATTGCTCCTTCCAACAGGCGGTCGGGTTCAGTTGCACAAGAACAACACTTGAAATACCATGCAACATTAACGTACTGCTTTTTAATTTGGGGAATAAACGGGAGGGGAGTGAGAGGTGAGAGGGTTTTTAATTTTTTCACTGAAACTCTTTGGGAGACTGTTTACCAAAATAATAATAATAATAACAATAATAATAATAATATTAAATCTGAACAAAGTCATCCAGTATTTTATACAACTGAACTAGGGAATGAATAAGCCACCACGGTCCTTTGAGGGGGTGACTTGCTGGGCAGATTTAAGAGCTTGAAGTCAAGACTGCATCCAATTTTGGGGTGGTTTTTTTGCCACTGGCAATGACTTCAGAAGCAGAAAGCAGACGTAAGTGGTTGGAGGTCCGTGGAAGCAAAAGCAAGTAGCATAATGACTGGCAAAGGGAAGTTAAAACCAGGACAGAAAGAAGCATTGCAAACACAGTGATGAGCCAGCTTCAGGAAATGCTGATGTTGAGGGTGGAAATGGGGTGAAGCATTGGGTCTCCCCCGGCATTTCCAATGGGGAATTCATGAGTTTCGCCGTAACTGGGACAAAACAGTGAAAAGCACAAAAAGGAGAGTGGAGAGCTCTCAAGATTGGGAATTTCCCCCCTTTTCCAACCAATTTGGTATTTTCTCCTTTGAAAAAATCATTTCAAATGTGGAAACCGGTGTGAAAGTCATCTTGTTGGGTTGCACTTCTTCTAGCACAGGAGCTGTCCCTGTGCCAGGCTGGGATTTAAGAATTCCCCATTCACCGGAGAGTCCTGCTTCAGAAGCAGATGGTTTTCCTAAACCAACTGATGCCAGTCAAAACCAACCACCCTGGCTAGCACTTCAACCTGTCCCTGCGTCCCAGCCTTGAGGTGGATTGTGCCTTAGAGATGCAAACTCATCCCACACCAAGCCCTCCTCTGTGGTATCCTGCTTCCCTGCTTGCATCCCTCCCCTGGGTGATGTCCCCTTTGCTCTGCCTCTGTGGCAATGTCCTCATCCCAATGTCTGCTGTGGTTTAGGCTGGCCTTGGTGGCACGCTGGTTTAGCTTTAGCTAAGGCAAAGCAATCCCATGCATGGGAAGCCTTGGCTCTTGCCCTGTTCCCTGCCTTTGCAAGAGGGAAGGAGCTGGGAGCAGGCAGGTTGCGTTCCCTCCATCCAGGCTGTGCTGCTTATTGGTGCTCTGGGAGCCAAAATCTGGCTCCCTGCTCCCGTGGCTGTGGGACAGGCTTTGGTACCCGCAGGCATCCCACACCCATCCCTGGGTGTGGAGCCCAATAGCACCCATCCTTGGGGAGAAGGTGTTGAGAGCCGGGTCCCTGTCAGTGTGACAGCTTCCCGGTGCTTCTCTTCCCAGGGCCCACATCAGGAAAGCCGTGCCCTGGCATTACAACTTGCTGTGGCATGTCCAGACCTCAGTGGCAAAGGCAAGATCTGTCCTGTGTCCTCATCCCCATCTTGTAAAGGGCTCTGGGGAGCAGCTTCCCCAGTGACCCCCACTTCCCTGTGTCCCCAAGCATCGCATCTCACCATTTGGCTGTGGGAAAGGGACCGGGACATCGTCCCTACAGTTCCTAACAGCATCCATCACCACCACCCCACACTGCCCACTATGGGGCTGACCTAAAAGCCAGCCACTGGGAGAAAACATCCCCGGGGGCAGCGCCAGAAGCCCCAAAAGCAGGGACACATTGGGATATGCCATTGAGTTCTGGCCACAATATATGTGTTTCTAAGGCAGGGAACACGGATGCCGTTCCATCACTGATCCCTTTGTTAATGGGGGGGATGGTTTTCCCACCCGCTTTTTGCACCATAGCGTCCGGGGGGGGGGGGGTGGGAATGATGGAAAAGGGGGACAGAGAGATTGTGTGTGCGCACTACCTATTTATTTTTTTAAGAAGATGCTTTTAAGTGGTTTAGGTTCTTTTGAATAAATACTACTATTATACAAACAAAAGGTGCACATCTTGCTGCTGTAGGGTTCTCAGAGGGTTCCTTTCTTTATAAATATATATATATATCACAGTAAATATTTGTATAAAACAACAGAAAGAAAAAATAGAGATGTCTTTAAGTAAATTATTGCTTTTAAAGAAACTTCTATGACTGTACAGTGTTACCTGGGAGAATAGAATAATATATACAGATGTATTTTTAAACTGCTGCGTAGGAAGATGTGAACCGGGCAGGGAAGCGCCCATGGATGGGGGGTTCGGACCCTTCCTGGCCCCTGTTCACAGTACCCCCTTCCCCATTCCCCACTAGTGAGGATCTAGCTCTGGCGAGTTGTCATATATATACTGTATAGTCCTCGTCCTGGCCATGGACCACGCTGGTACATAGTGTATAAACATTATTTTTGCCTACCTGTGAGTGCTCTGAGCTACTGGTCTTCTTTCTTACCATCAGGGAGCATTGGGGCAGCTGCCCGGGGGGGGTTGGAATCACAGGGGTTGTTAAAGAGAGAGGGGGGAGCGGAAAAATGCCCCAAAGTGGTGTTTGTTTGGCGCTTGGGTTCCAACAAGGGGTTGGAAAGGCACAGGGATGCTCTCGGGGTGTGGGTTTGGTGTTGGTCAGCCCAGGGATGGAGCGGGATCCCAGTGGGAAGGGGATTAGAGGAGAGTGAGGGGACTTGCTCCCCTTGAACCAGCCATCAGCCATTTCCTCCAAGCCAAGGCCGCTCCATCCATGGAGTTAACTCCAACGTTACACTTGATCCTTGGAGGATGGCAGGAGGCCGAGAAAGGCGAGAGCCGCTAATCCTCTTGGCCAGCATCCCATAGGGATTGCCCTCAGCTGGAGCTTGGAGCAGCCTCCAGCACCAGCCACCGGGGCCGGGAGCTGGACCCGCTGCTGCTCCCACCTGGCTTCACCCCCCAGAAATGCACCAGTGAGAGCAGAAAGCGGCATCCCTGTGCCTCAAACCCCCTGGATCGGAAGAGCACTCTCTGCCTATGGGAGACCCGGGCAGAAGATCCGCAGGGCTGGAAGCCGTCGGGATGAGCCTTAGCTTCTCATAACTGAATTTAGTGCACTTAGTCTTCTTTTAGGGCTGGGACAATCACTTAGTGCTTAACCTTTCGCGATTCGGTGCCTGCCTGACCTTCAAACCTTTTGTAGGAGATGAATCCAGAGCCACCTTTTCTATCTTTAATAAGGCAGAACAAATACGGTTATTTTTAAACCCTCCTGCTCTTTCCTTTCCTCTCGTGCTGACAACCAAAAGAATCCCCAGTGTGTTTCCCCTCCATCTTCCATTTCTTTCACGCTGGAATGAGTGTACGGCAGCCAGGGTTCGGCATTCCAGCTGTATCCTGCCCTCTTACCCCCCCAATTCAGGAATGCTGCCATGGTGGGGTTGGCGCAGGGCAGGATCTGGCTGTGTTATGAGCAAGGAGGGGACGCGGGACAGTGCCCAACCTGATGCCACCCATCGCTGAGCACATCTGTCCTGCTGCCCGCTCCTGGGGCTCCATCATTCCTCCATCCCCCCTCAAAACACCCTGGTGCTCCCCCAGGCTTGATCCCACATGGTTTGGGGACCGAGACCCAGCACCAGTTCACACGGGCAGGTTGGCAACTGGGAGCGCTGGTTTCCCAGGGGTAAAAGGCCGGGTTGCTGGGGCGATGGTGATGTGCAGCGATGGATGAGCTGATGGATGCAATGAAGTACCTGTACCTTTTCCACCTCTGGTGTTTCTCTGTCTCATTGCACATATATTTGAGATATATGTGTCAATGTATATATATATTTGTAAAATGTATTTCAGATGACAAAACTGGCCACTTTTATGTTATTTTAAATATATTATATATATTATATATAAGAGTCTCCAAAAGATATAAATAGACTAGAGAAAATAATATAAATATGTAATAAATGTATTTTGATCTATTTAAAATCCCTCGCGTCATGCTGTATATTTTAAAGATCACAGGGAAGTGTCTGCCTGGAGCAAACTTCAGAAGTGGTTTCAAGCCCCTCAGTTGTCCCACGTATAATATATACGTGCAGAAAACTTGGTGCAAGACTGGGGACCAGTGGGACAACCAGAGATGATTTAGGAGCCTTTTAGGTCCATCCTGCTGCCTCTAGGTAGGAGCAGGAGCCCCGCATCCATATGTTCCTTGTTATCCTGAGGGTGATGCTCAGGGGGATGGGGGTTCTGCAGGGGCTTTGCACAGCACCATCATGTGGGTATCATTTGCCCTGCTGCACTGATGGGCTTTTGCCAGGGGACCGGATCCCAGCAGCTCAGCCATGCAGGAAGCCCGGAGATGGGAAAATGTGTCTGGAGCCCAGGCAGAAAGAGCCCAGCCATCCGAGACTGATCCAACAAATCTTCCTAGAGCGACCTTGGTCCCCCTTGGGCTCCATTAGGATCTATTTCCTATGGTAGTCACCTCCTTCAGGGACCTCATGGGACATCACACCCTGTCCAAGTGACAGTTTAAATGTCTTTAATGGTATGTCATGGCCGAAGGAAAGCAGGACGAGTGCGCGGGATGCTATTTATGGAGAGGTTAATGACCTGGTGGACACAGAGCCTGTGGATTTGCCATCCTGGATTTTCCTCCTGGCTTTTGCGCCTGGAAAAGGGGATCGTGGACCAAGATAACCTGGAGAAATTATTCAGCATCGTTTCTCAGGCTTCTCGTGGGTCTGAATCTGAGACAGGTGACCAGTCACCGATAGCTTCCATCCATCAGTGATGTTCAGCTGGATCCCATCAGCTCCTCCCTTACCCCATAAAGGAGATTTTTAATCATTAAAAAAGAAAATCACTGCCATCCACTCGCTCTAATCACCAAAGACAGGGCCAGGGTTAAGCATGATTGAAGAGCACAGCACGTTTAATTTATCAAAGGGGGAGACTGAGAGGTGACTTGATTACAGCATTTGTCACGGGGAGAATACACTGGTACAAAGAGGTAACTTAATCTACCAGGGAAAGGCATAATAACCACCTCTTCCTGGAAGCTGAAGCCAGACAAATCTGCCTTGGAAATAAGGAGAGACCTTTTAATAATGATTAGCTATTAGAACAAGCTACCAATCTCTGTCTCTTAATGCCTTTAAATCTGGACCAGATGCTTTTCTGGAAGCTTTTCTCCTGCTGAGGACAGGAGAGGGGGTTATTGGGGAATGTAATGGCCTGTTACAGGAGGTGAGATGGGAAAAAGCTCCCTGCTCTCCTCCAAAATGCAGGCTGGATGTTGGAAAGGGAAATGCCAGGGATAATGCATGGGATGCTCTTGCAGGGCCCTGGCAGCATCTCTCCTTGGGACAAGCATCAGCCCGGGTAGCAGCTACCTAAAGCTGCTGGACCATTCGCTTTGCCATTGGCAGCGACTCTTCACACAGCAGTTTGCACTACAAAACCCATCGCTTCATTGTGGAAGCATTTAATGATAAGCCAGCAGCTCCCCAGAGGACTGCTTCCACTGCCTCCAGAATTCCTCCCTCAGTGGCTCTTGCAGCAGAAATCCCCAGGGAGCCAAGCTGACGCTGGCACCAGGGGAAAAAGCGCTACCAGGACGTTCAGTCCTTGCTTTATTTCCACTCTGATCATCATTGTCTTCAGGGTTTAGAGCTAAACAGGCTGCGGTGGTGGGCAGGATCAGTGGGGATGGGAAGGCAGTGGATGCCACTGCAGGGAAGGACCTTCCTTACCCCCCAGAAGCATGGCCAGGGTGCTTCCAGCAGGGATGCTAAGCCAATGGGCTGAGGTTGGGGCTGTTTCTTGGCTGGCAAACCCCACTTTTGGTACTCAAGATACCTTTAAATGCTAAACCCCTCTCTAAACTCAGCATTTCACCAGCTCTCACCTCTTCCCCTTTGGCTTCAGGGGACCAGGGCATCTCTGTGTGCACTTGCAGAGGTGTCTGGCCTCCCCAAAAGCAAGGTGCCTTTTCATTGGTTTGGATGTGTTTGGCTCAAACTTCACCACCAAGATCTGTGTGGGTCAACCCCTCTTGATCAGGCAGACAGTAGGCAGAGGGGCTGTGAGCTCTGGATTCCCACCAGGATGGAGCTGAAATGCAGTTACGTGTTGTGCTGTGTGCCCTTGCTGTGCCTTGGTGCCGTGGTGCCACGCAGGGAAGGGCACCACATTGGTCTGACTCCTGAACTGGTGTGGATTGGTGCCACTCTCTGAACCAAATTCCCAGTGTTTCCTAACAAATCAGCCGTGCTAAGGCCTCGCACCACATCTCAGAGGGGTGGAGGCAGGAACCTTGCCCTGGCCCCACGGGAGATGCTGCTCCTCCACCCATCCTGGATGCATCCTCTCCTGCCTGCTTCAAGAAGCTCAGACCCCACAGATCCCTCCAAACTTGTTCCTTCGCCCACCTGATTTACCCCAGCACCATTCCGGGTGGCCGGGAGCAGCTCAGGTACCGCGAGGCGATACCCAGGGATGCTCGGTTGTCTCTGGGGTAACCATAGTAACGGAGCAGCATCTCTGCTCTCCTGCTGGCAATTTGCTTTTTCATCTTGCATTAAGGTGGACCCTTTTCAACTCTTTTCTCCCACTACACCTGCCCTGGAGAGCAACACCAAGAGCCCTCCCACCGAGGGGCTGGCTCCCCAGCTCCTCGTGCTTCATCCTGCCCCATCCCATGGTGGGTTTCATCCCACCGCATAACAGGATATCGCTGAGGAACCAGCCACGGGCATACCTGCAAATAGACCAGGAAGGCAGCAGCTGGAGTTTCCCCTTAACCCAGATTTAGAAGTGTGAGTGGGACAAAATTAGGGGTTTCCTCACACTTGCTGTTAAAAGGTCACTGTCAAGGCTAAAACCCTGAAATACTTCGTGCTTTTTCCCTCTTAATTGTAAAAGGCCTCTTTAGCAATAACATTCCAGCTCATGAATATGGATTGAACGCAGCGCTGAATGCAATTATCACCTGTTAAGTACTTTGCTCACCTTTCACATTTCTCCCCGCTGGCAGAAAGCAAACACATGAGTCAGCGTCCCTTTTTCTGTCGGTTTTAGGCAGTTTTGGTGACAGTCGGTGTGAATCAGCACAACGCTGCCAAGTTCGGGTCACAAGCGCTTGCCACGATGCTGCTCTCGGAGAAAAACAGTGATTTAAAGGAGGCGAAGGAAACCCCCGTTCCTGACACCGGGTTTTTGGGGGGGAAAACACCCCCAAATGGACAAATTTGGGGTGGAACTGGGCACTGTGGTGCTGCTTGAAGGAAAGATGGGATATTGAGGCTGTGGATGGAGAGGGAAGAGATTTGTCCAAGAGCATCACCCCTTCCCCAGCCAGTCGGTGCTTCCCCTCCTCTTCCCCTGCAGCTAGCACATTTACTTTGGCAATACCTCGTCAGTGTATAATTAATTAACACTTATCCCCCTCTACCCCAGCGCTTTGTGATGACCTCAAGCATCACTCCTGGGGCATTTCTCTCTGTCCCCTTCCAGCATCCCTGTTCAGCATCCACACAGGGTCTTGCACATGGAGTGCGGGACACTCGGGGATGGGCGTTAGAGGAGTGGGATGACCCTAAGGGCCTGTGACCCGGGGGGGGTGGCATCCCCACCTCGTGGGCTTGTGTCCGTTTGGGTTCGTGGGTCTGACTCAGCCCCAGATGGTTGCTGCGAGCACTTATATAACAGCATGTTTTGGTGGGGGCCGGGTGCGCGGCGAGGAGGTGGGCGCGGAGGCGACGGAGGGAACAGAGCTAAAGATAAGCCTTGGCAGCTCTGACAGCGCTGTGCCAGGCCCTGTGGGAGCTGCAGGGGGGAAAAGGCTGCTGGGGACCGGGCACTGACATCCCCATCCCACCTGCACTGTGCCTGTGGCCAGGGGGAAACAGCTTCGCATCCTGCTGCCAGCCGCTGCATCCTCCTCCCTGGTACCCAACTCAGTGGTGCTCAGCCACTGCTCTTCTTTTCCATCAGCTTCTGCACGCAAACAGACCCCAAACTATCCCCGTTCCTTAAAATAGGTTTTATCCCCCCGGTGTTTCATGGCCTGGGTGCATCAGGGAAGGAATTTTGCCTGGTTGTAGGACTGAACCTCCCCACATCCTTCACCTCCATCACTCCCTCCTTCCCTCTTGTACCCTCTGCTTCAGTGATGACTGCTGACCAGCGTTGTCAGAACAGAAAACGGATGTTATTTCTCTTAAAGGGATGTTTTGGGATGTTCTGACCTCTGTGGAAGTTTTCTTCTTTTGTTCAGTTTATGAATTCCAAGCAAACAGAAAGATGATCCTTGTTTTATCTGTAGTTTAGCGCTCCGGAGATTTGCTAAGTAAAACCGATTCCAAAATGAAGGATGTGCTGGGAGTGATGGCTTTTGTCAGGTGGGGGCTTGGGCCAAAGGATTTATAACTTGAGACCCTGCTCCATGGGTGGCTGCTGCACATCCCTCAGCACCAGGGTTAACCACAAACCCCCCAGGGATGGCTTCTGTTTGGCTGGAGCTACCCTCCAGAGCATCCTTCCCCAGTCCCAGTGGGGCTGAACAGGGATTTCATTCCCAAACTCCTGTCTTGCCTCTCATAAGGCCAAGCACATGGGTACCGAGACAAACCCAAGAATCATAGAGTCAAGGAATCAGAGAATCAATCAGGTTGGAAAAGACCTTTAGGATCATCAAGTCCAACCATAACCCCACAACCGCCTATCCACCACTAAACCACGTCACTTGCAAGAAGCCTTGGAGGCTGTTTGCAAGCCATGGAGCAACACAAATCCCTCTGCTCCCAGAGGAGATAATGATGGCCAAGGATCCCTGCTGCAGGAGGGATGGAGAAGGTCCCTGGCCATGACCTGGCAGTGGGGACTCTATGGACCTCCATATGGCAGCATTGTAGTGATGCTGAGTGTGAAGGCAATGGCAAGAAGAGGGGCTTGGTGTCAGCAGGAGGAGCTGTGGCTGGGAGCAGCCCTCAGATGTAAGGGGGAAGTCCACAGCTCCTGATAATAAGGAGAGAGACTGAATAAATCCCTTTGAATAGACAATGTTGGGGGGGAGAAGCTTGGATCTGGGCTCCCGTCAGTGATAGGTTTGCAGAACGCTGCCACCAATGCTGGATGGGAGCAGAGAGGGGTATTGTCCCCACAAGATCAGGGTAGCAGAGGTGACACCCAACACATTGAGGGCTAGTGGTGGCCATGGTGGTAGTGGTATGGGGTGGTTGCCAGCACAGGCGGTGGGTGTCTGGGTGCCCCATCCCATGCAGATCTCTGCATGTTTCCCCATGCAGCGCAGGTCGCCATCCCTGGCGCAGAGAGCACTGGGTTTACAGGGAGCGGGAATGTGGGGATTACTCTGCCGGAGTCTGACCAGCCAAAAATTGTTAAAAATCAGAATATCCGTAGCTCAAATCCAGCTTAAAAGTCAAACCAATCATCCAAACCATCTGCCTCGCCACTGGAGATAATACTACTTTTATTGTTTCCATAAGCTGCTAAGCAGCTTTCCAGCAAGAAAAACCCTCTCTGCTGGGACACGTGCTGTGGTGGGACAGCAGAGGGGCAGCCAGGTCCTGCCGGGAGGGGGAAGCAGGGTACGAGGATGCAGGATGCTGCACAGGGATGGGAGAGCAGGGCCTGGCGCTGGGGTTTCTCGCATTGCTGCTCAGTGGGGACAACGGCTCCCGGCCAGCTGTAATCACCTGCCCTGGAAACCCACTGGTGGGAGGAGGAGCTGCAGCACCAGCTTTCCTCTAAGGCATCCCAAAGCTTTCCTGGAGGATGTGGGGTATGTGACAGCCTGTAACTGAGCTGCCCCTGCTGACCTTCTCCCAGAGGTATTATCAGCCGGCGCAAGCAACCAGCCCAACCCATGAGCTTTCCATCTACAAGCCCTCCCTGGCAGCAGGACAGAGAGACCAGGCTGGTCTGCCTCATCTAGACCCTGCATTGTCAGAATGGAGCAGCATCCATCTCCCAAACCGCCATCCTTCTCCCAAGACCTCACTCCACTGTCACCTCCATCACTATCACCTCTAAGGTGATACAAACTGATGTCACTATTCACACCTCCAGCTTCTCCAGGTGACAAAACCATCATCTATCATGGCCTTAACTGACACCCTTCCTGACGTATGAACACCCCCTTAGCCCAGGGATTTCAAAACAGGACATGTATGGGCATGGAAAAGTCTAAAGTCACATTATTTGCCCCAGCCTGAGATACCAAGACACGTGCTCAGGTTGAAGATGCGTCTGGGGTGCAAAAACTCACCCTTGTCTGAGTTTGTACTGATGAACTCAGAGCACAAACATGAACTCACCCCGGAGTCACTTACATTATACATTCATGCTGGCGTCTGGATGCTCCTCTTGGATGAGACTATTGAGAAAGGTTAGTGTCCCATGGGAAGACATACCGAAACCAAAACCGAGTTATCCTCACATGGAAATAAGGAAGGAGAAAGCTGTTAAATCAGCGACCACGAAGCCAACAGGAAACCTCACTTCTAAAGATCACCCAGCTCTTACTTCGTCTTATTCGAAGAGCCTGGCAGTGAGCTGGCCCTTCTTTTCCCCTGGAAGAGCCAGAGCGTTGCCAGCTCACGAATCTGCCGTGGGATTCACTACCTCCGCTGCAGAGCCGCAGCTCCCAGAGCCATGTGTTGAGAAAAGTCACCATTCCCACCTGGAAAATGACTTTGCTGCTCACATGGAGTATTTCCCTCGGCAAAGCACAGGAACTTGGGGGCCCCATGTCTCTGGCAAGATTGGTTCTGATTTTGCTTCTCCTCTTGATGCTTGGCTCTTCTGTGGTACCCAGAGCATGCTGGGCTGCAGGGATGTCTGCATCCTTCCCCATCACCTAACCTCTGCCTGGGGCTCGCCCTGGGGACCTGGCTTGCAGATGCCAAAGCCACATCACTCACTTATAATTAGGGAGAGCTGCAATTAGAGCAACACCTGCAGAGTGAGGGGGGAAGCCCTGACCTGTCAGTCTTGGCTGGTTTACAGTGTTAGCCTGCGAGGTCCCTGACACCTTCCCTAACAAGCCCAGAAAGACTTTGCCTTGAGCGTGGTAGTCCAGTGACTATGGTATGTGTCAGTGCCCTGGCACAAATCCTGCCTGGATGCACTTTGCATTCAACACAGCATCTCCTGTGGGCTCAATGTCCACAGAATTCTACCCAGCAGAGCAGCCTGGTAATTTTCCCTATGGAAAGGCTGAGGGGTGATATCACAGTTCTGTGTGAGTCTGCGTGCTTTCTCCACAGGGCAACGTAAGGGTTATGCTGAGAGAGCAGGAGAGGACGGTACTTTGTGCCCGCAGCCCTTCCACTGAGTGTTTCAGTCCCGTGGATGAGCACAGGCTCTTTGATCTCAACATCAGAGATATCCAGACACGGTGATCCAGAGAAACGCAGCTGGGAAGCACCAGCAGGGTCGGTCCCTTGGAGCTGTGTGAGACTCAACGCAACCGTTGCCAGAGGGGTCTGTAGATTTCCATATGCCTCAAGCCATAAAGCATCCCCTGGAGGCCCCGCATCAACATAAATCATCTGTTGCACACATGACAACAAGCCACGGAGACCACAGGGAGCAGCAGGCGATGCCGCAATTGCCACCATGTCCCTGCTGCAAGAGAACTCAGCCATGAGCTCCCAACATGGGCAGCGCAGGGCTGGCAGAGGGAGCTGCTCCCACTCTCTCCATCCTCATCCTCCTGCTGCAAGAGGGATTTGCTGCTCAGGGCTGCAAAGAGCAGGTCCCAGACTGACAGTGCTGTGCCTGGGCTGAGATCCCACCAGTGCCATTTCCGAGCTGCTGGCAAGCATCCCCTCAAGAGGAAAGAAGCTCAGCCAAGCCTGAAATGACCTGCTGGAGCAAGGTAGGCTCCTTCCACTCTCGCATCACGTGCTTTGGCTCTATATAAAAGGGGACTCTTTGCAGGGTGGCCTGACCCACCGAGGCTGACGCTGGCAATGTGCAGCTCACAGAGCACAGTTGGAATGCTCCTGGGGTCAGGGTGAGCCCCATCCTTTGCCACAGAGCACTTGGATCCCTTTGAAGTCAGGCTGGAGCCATGTGTCAAGTCACAGGACAGGGTTCTGGGCCACTTGCGCACATCGAGCGATGCTCCCAGTGCCTCCAGCACTGCCTGGACCCCCAGCACAGCACCCTGCTCCTCTCCTCATCCCCTGCCTGAGAAGTTAAGGTCTTGCTCCTTGTGTTCCTATAGTGCCACTTGTTGAACTAACCCCCAGATCCCCACATGCCCCATCTCCGGAGGCCCCAGTGCAGCTCTGCCCCCTCTCCAGTACAGAAGCCTGTACACTCCCCAGGCTTAATGGAGATTCACTCTCTCTTCGCACCCTCCTGGGAAATAAAAGCTTCCAGAGATGCAGGTTGTTCCTGGCTGATGGAGAAAGCAGGGGGTGAACCTGCTGAGAGTGGCCACACTCACCTGCAAGAAGGGGCTCTGCTGAGGTTGTGGATGGAGCTGGAATGGTTTCTTATGTGCAGGGCGTCCCTGCATGGCCAAGGATGCTGGCAGCCAGCGGGGTGCCCCTGAACCCCAGCTCTGAGTGGTTTGGGTGCACAGCTGACCATTGGGAATGCACCAGATGCCCATGGCATTGACAGGAAATACCCCATCCCACCATCCCTCAGACAGGGCAGGACTGTGAGCCCAAATCCTGCCCCAAGCTGCTGTGTCATGGTGCTTTCTGAAGCTCAGATTTCCTTGATGTGCCCCAGGGACCCTCGGTATTGATTGTTATGTCAAAGACTGTCCAGATTTGGCTACCTTGCCAAAGTAGGCAGCTCAAAGGTTATCTCAGTCACCTCTGCCAGGCTGACTGCTCTTTTGGAGTTCTCAGACACTGCTCAAACACAACCCAGGATGGAAACCATATGGAAAGGAGGCACACTCAGAGATGGAGACATCACACTGGTCCTTGGGAAGCTGGGCTTCCCCATCTCTGCCATAGTCATAGAATCGTAGCACAGTTAGGGTTGGAAAGGACCTTAAGGTCATCTAGTTCCAACCCCCTGCCATGGGCAGGGATGCCTCACCCTACAGAGTGTCACATAAGTCTCCTTGGTCACCTCCCTTAATGCCCATGATCCCATCACAAACTGGTTTCCAGGTGCCAATCCCAGTGCCAAACCGCAGTCACTGGTTCTGATTCCAGCTATCAGCCAGGTCAAGCAGGATCCTCAGCCATCCCTTCTCCCACGAGATGGTACCCGGAGCCAAGAGAAAAGGATCCAGTACCATGGGTGCATCGCCCTGCCCACAGAGCACTGCTCCCTGCCTGCTCCCTGCTCCATGGACATGTGCACACACGGCAGCAGGACGGGCAATGCCAAGCGCTCCTCAGGCACCGTCACCTGATCTCCACAACCCATTCCAAGCCATTCCCGGACAAAAATAAACCCGGGAGCGCTGCAGCGGAGCCGCTCTGGCAATGAGGGCCCAGGCTGCACCCATTGTTCCAATGAGAGTGCTGGTTCCAGTGACTGATCCAGGAGAAATGCAGATATTCCCCTCGCGCCTCTCCAGCTTCCCGCTGCAGAGAAACAGGAGCGGGTGAGCAGAAAAGGATGTGCTTTTTCCTCTACCATATGAGTTTTCTTGTTGACAGAAGGTTCCTTCCTTGCAAGCGAGGCCAAAGCTTCCACAGGGATTAGCTTTTTCCTGGGAAGTTTCTATTTGTTTAAATTAAAAGGCAAAAAATCTCCCTTGTATCCTGCAAATTGGAAGCCTGACGCTCCAGCTCCCCCCGTTCTGGCAGAGCACCTCACCCCTGCGGTGCAGCAGCATCTTTTTGCTGCGTAAAATTGGCATCTCCTCGCAGCTACCACAGTGTTTCCAACCATGTAAAGGAATAGCCATGGTGGGGCAGGCTGAGACCTGCCAAACTCGTTTCACTCATGACCTAAGTCGGTGCTAAGGGTACAAACTCAGTGCAGTAGCTGTGGCTTTGGCAGGACAGAGGTAGAGCTGAGCGGTGACTGAGGGGGCACCATGGAGGCCCATCGTGATGCAGGCTGAGGAGGACCAGCAGTTTGGGGTCAGCACTCAACCGACACACACCCAACACAAGCCAGAGTCACCATTCCCCTGGTACATGCTGGGCTTTCACATTCCTTTGGGAGGCTCTAAAGTTGCCCTCACATCCCTCATTCCTCCTGTGGTGCAGGAACAGTGCAGAGACTGCGCCCCGGAGCATCTTTACCTGCAGCTATCCCAGCACAGAGGCTGGCTGAGCTCTGGACATAGAATCACAGACATGCCCCAACCCTGCATGAAAGCCCTGTGAAGGCTTTGCCACAGGAGCTTCTCACCAGCGGAACTGAGACGTGGGCATCAGCTGCACCTCCTCATGCTCCAGGTAGCCAAGTGGCTTCCAGGGCCCCTGCCTGGAGCAGGAGACATCAAAGACCCTCGCATGCAGTCTCCTTCCAAAGAGCCCAGTGTGCTCACAGCCTTGGCACAGTGATAAAACGGGAGGAAAATCCAGATCGGAGCAGAAAGCTGGGAGAGGAGGCTGCAGCAGTATGGTCCCGGAGAAAGCAAGAGCACAACCCCTCAGCCTCCCTTCCCTGCTGCTACCCTCGCTTTCCAGTGCGCCTCAAGTGCCTCAGCCTCACAAAGAGCTGATCTCCTGGTGTTTGCTGGACCACAGCCCCATCCTCATCACGTGAACAACAGCTTAAACTGTGGTGCATCCACCAAAGAGCCTCCTTCCTCTCCCAGCAACATTCCAGGGAAACCACAAGGCACTGGGCTGAGCAGCTCTCCTTGTCCCAGCATGGTGCTGGGATAAAACCCTGCCTGCCCTCATCCTGCTGGCTTCTTATCCCTCTTCCCCCAAGCCTGACTTCTCTCACCCAGGCCATACCTGGTTCTTCTTCCGAAGGCATCATGACTTCACTGTCTATTTTTACCCAGCCCACTGCTAAGTAAAAGCAGAGTTGACACTGGCTTTTGTAGGGAAAAAAAAAGGCATTTTTCTTATTGTGTGGGAAAAGATCCATGGGTTGGGCTTTCTTTTTCTTCCCCCTTAACTTGGAGATCTCCCAAAGCAAACAAGTGCTGTTAACTGGAAAATAGGATGATTCACCAGTCCCCTGGGCAGATGGTACCCGGGTCCTCTGTTCTCCAGCTCCTGGCAAGGGAAAATACCCCCTATAAAACTTAAATAGACGATCCTGTATCCATCACAAGATCGGTTTGGCAAAGCCAGCGCATCTTCAGTGACCTCCTGCATGTGTCCAGACCGCTCGGTTCCATCTTGTTGTCCTGCATGAGAGGGGTAGTTTGGGGTGTAAAGGGACACATTAAAGGCACAGGTTGTTTCCAAAGGTTGTAGGTGCTGCAAGCTGAGCAATGTGCGGTGTTACACCCCTGAGCAAAAGGATGGAGCAGCCTTGAGCCACTGCAGGAGCTGATTGCTGCATGACAAGGTGTCTCCTCCTCCGTGGAGCATCTGCCGCTCAATGCCCTTGCTCTGGGGTGGTGAGAAGATGCCGACATATGGAAAAGCTGGCCAGCAGATCCCTGGGGGTGAACAAGCAGTGAGGCCAGAGCAAAGAAGCAGCATTCCTTTTCCCTGAAGCCTCTGACATGTGCCACAGAGAGACCGTTTTCCTCACGGTGTGACTCAAATCCCATCTGGATAGTGCTGGAATCTGCTGTCCTTTCCAGGAACAGGGAAGGCTTGTTTTTAACTGTCCTCAACTCCCCTCTTCCCTGGGTGATGGGACCACTCAAGCTTATTCACTCTTCATACGTTCCCCTCACAGACACCCATATTCTGGCCTTATCACCAGTGGGGCTGTCACTGCAAGGTATGAGGGATCGCCCCCCCAAAGCACATCCCACAGGGGAAGCGCTGTCCATTACCAGTGTCCTTTCAAGGCAGGAGCTGTGATGATGGTGCTGGGGTGAAACCAGGAGCTGAGCAGGTCTTGAGCTGACCTAGGAGTGAACTGTTCCCTCTTGAGATGCTGGTCCTGGACATCAGGGTCTGCCTTTCGCTGCCTGGGACATTACGACAGCAGAGGAGCCCGAAGCACAGGCTGAGAGGCCAAATTCCCAGCACTTTAAAATTCCCCCTTGGAAGCTTTTTGGCTGCTGGAGGCCTGGGTTATTTCTGGCTCTGCTTGGCAGCAGTGTTTTCTTCTTGCTTTGTAGCAGGGCAGGGATGAACAAAGAGCTCAGCTCTCTGCCTCTATAGGGACAGCCCTGCTGCCCTGACAGCACTGACATGAGCTGTATGTGCCCTCTCGCTGCTCTCGAGGCCAGGGATGAGCTCCCCGGGGTGGGGATCAGCTCATGAACTGCTCCCTGCAGAAACACATGGAAGTTTCTTCCTTTCTCACCTTTAAATCAGACCTTTTCAGCCCCAAAAGGCCCCCACACCTCACGACAGGTCCTGTTCTGCTCCACGGACTTTCTGCTGCATCCCTGCTGGAGGCAGATCAGAGACATCTGGGTTGCAGAAATGCTTCCGCTCCTACAAGGGCTCTTGGGACAGAGAGAACAAGGTTTCTTAAGCAAGCCAGACATGATAAGCCCCAAAGTAAACGCCGTGCCACCTCATTGCCCACATTGCCACTCTCCGGGCACTTTTATTAGCTTTGTACTCCTCCTGTTGCCTTAGCGTTTTATGCAGATGCACCCACTCAACCCCCTCAGCCTTAGGGTAGGCAGCAACCTGCTGCCTCAATACCCACTCCTCCACCTCTTCCCAAAGAGGAGGCTGTGACAGCCACTAGGTCACTTCTAGGAATGCCTGGAGAGGGATTCAGAGGAGGAATCCCATTTTTTTTGGATGCCAAATATCTCAAGTAAATGATGCTGTTCCAGTTTTAGAAAGAAAATACAGCCAGCACCCAGGAGTTTAAGTTTGGCATCGATGTGGGCACCCTGGGGGTGGGAGGTGTTTGGGTCTGGTGGGTGTGGAATTGTTTTAGGGCTACGACTGCTCCTCTAAATCCCCTCCTTGCTCCCAGGGAGAGGGCTGGGAAGCGCTGCCTCTTCTGCAGGAGGCTCTGATTTTGCACAGAGATGCTCAACAGAGCCAGACTTGTACTGGAAGGGTTAAACCCACCAGTTCCCCCAGCAGACTGGACCCACCTCCTCTGTAGCACCCAGCAATGTGGTGTTCAGCTGCAGCAGCAGGGAGGGGGTTATAGCCCCTGCTCCAAACCAGCCACCCAGCTCCTCCAGCCAGATGAACAAGGACCAGCGGATCAAGGGCTCGGTGGTGCTGGGGGTGATAGGTGCAGAAGTGACCTTAGGCTTGGCATCTGGAGCAGGGCAGGTGGCTGGGATGAGGTGGGTGGTCTCTGGTCCATTGGAAAGGGACCTCTCTGCGCAAGGAGCTGGCAGATGTGCATACATCCCATGGCTGGGATTTGGGACTGCCAGGATTCACTCTGGCCACAGACTGTTTCTGGTCTGACTGCAGCGCAGAGCACAGTGATCTGGCACCCAGATTCCCAAACTGCTCCACGGCTCACCTCAAACTCATCCCCAGGGACTCTTTCCTTAGATCCAGCCCCAGCTGAGCTACAGGAAGCTGGTGGACACCAGTTAACATCTTTCCAGAGGGCTCAAGGCTTCTTTGTTCATACCCCAGCCACTGCATGGTGGCAGTTCAGATGGACACTGGGGACAGATCGCCTCCGCAATGATGTCTGAAGGTGGGAAGCCTGTGCCTCCTGTGCAGAGGGATCAGTATGGCATCAAGCAGCCTGGGTACCCTCATACCACTGTGGTCATCCCATAGGACGTGCTCCATTGGCCTTTCCTCTCCCAGACCTTGCTCAGAAGCAAAGGGGAACAGTGGGGAGGAGAGATCAGCCCATTTTAGCCTAAGCAACCAGTGCAAACAAACCTGGAGGAGATCCCTGCTGCCACAGGCTTCTCACAGACATTCTCCCTGCAATAGCCCTGCAAGCCTAAAAAAGGGTCCAGCACCAAGCCCCACAAGGTACCAGGAGACATGGGCACAGTCCTCATGTCCCACACATTCTGCCTCTGCCATCAGCTGCTGCTCCCCATGGAAATCGGCTGGTTTCCCTCTGCTAACAAGCCCTGCCCAGTGCTGGGTCTAACCGGAGCTCCCCTGCAGCACTTCAGCCTCCCAGCATCAATCCATCTCCCAGACTTAGTGTCACAAGTGCATCATGGAAAATAGTATTGATCCAGCAAGGTGGTGGCTTAATTTGAGGGCTCTAATGAGGCAGGGATTTAACCTTATTACACAGAGGTAAGCAGAGCTGCTCGGTGCCCTGTGCCAGAGGGGAGGACGGGATGTGGTTTTGCTCTTGCCCAATTCCCTGTCTGGGAAGGTGCCTCCAAAGACATGTTGGTGTTAGGGAAAGGCTGGGGCTGTTGTGTCCAGAGTGGAGTCAACATTTTGTGCTGGAGTGTCCAGGCTCTCATTCATGTCCATAGCCACAGGGAGTTCAGATCTAGCTCTGAGCTGCATCTCTCAGCATCTCTTTAGCACTTTCCTCCATCTCCTGGCTTCTTTCTCCCCACTCACCTCTAACTCAACACTAAGAGGCTTCCTAATGAACTGTTTTGAAACAACATGTCCTGGCTTCACGAAAGGTAGAAAACCCAGGAGGGAGCACCCATTAGGAGAGTTTCAGCCTGCCACTAACTCACTTCACATCCCAGATGAAGTCCTTCAACTCCATTTCTCCATTAATGCATCACACAATCACCCTGTAACTCAGATGTATTTGCCCTTCCCTCGGATCATAGAGCTTAACTGTCTGGGCATCTCCTTTGTGTCCCCAGGGCCTTTGGGACACAGTCAGGATAGAACTGAGGGCTCTATCCAGGACTAAAGCACTGCTGTGAAATGGAGCCAAGAGCCCCAACTGCGCCTGAAAGCAACCAGGAGGGTGATGGGGCAGCTGTGTCAGCTGAAGTGCTCCTCACTTGCAAGCAGCCAGGTAGCACGAGTGGGGAAGCTGCAGCCTTTACTGTCCCATGGGCTGGGGAACATGTGCTCTGTGGCCTGGGGCAGCTCACACTTAGAGCAGCAGCTCAGCTCTGCAGATCATCAGGGTGATGACTTTAATTCTGAGTCCTCTCCTGCTGATAGCAATGATTTTTCGACCCACCCTGACCACAAGCTTGCGATATCAGTTTCTACCTTCCTGAGCCCAAGGGAGACCTGATCATTCCCCGATTCCCAAGACACCATCACCATCCTCTGCTCCCTCCGGAAGCGTTTCCTCCTCTCAGCTGGAAGCAGGTGCAGGCTCCTGATAACTCTTCTTTCTGTCCATGAAGGAAATGGGCTGTGAGGACAATCCTGTACACACACAGGGCAACAGCCCTGCTCCCACTGAGCTGAACTCAGGCTTGGAGATGCCTCTTCCCTGCTCTCTGCCAGGCCTGGGAAAGTAAGACACAGTGAATAGAAAACAAGTGCTTCAACCTCCTTAAGCCAATGATCCCATCGATGTCTCAGCACAACCTAAAAACAAGGATCTCCTCCTCCTCATAGCTGGTGGAGGCAGGACACAAGCACACGTTGGTATGACTGTCCCTGCCTCCAGGCCTGTTGCTGCTAGCTAAAGAGGGTCTCAGCACATGCAGCGCTCTCCCCAGTGATGATTATGCAGGTGCCGGTATCCCTGGGATGCTGCAGAGTTAGATTGTCCTGTGAGTTCTTGGGGTAACCAACCTCAGCATCACGTGAAGGCACAGTCTTAACGTTCTCAGGGGCAGGTTGCTGGAGGCAACATCCTGAGGTTCATACTCTCTTCCCAGCTGTGTATGAGCTTCTTCCTCCTGCTGCAGATCTGGGCAGTGAACGTGGATCCCCACAGAGATGTGGAACATAAACCTGGCAGCCACACGCGATTAAATCCAAACAAAACCAGCAAGAACAAAGCAAAGAAAGCCAAAACCAAACCAGAAAAACTGGGAACAGGGGAAAAACCCCAGGGAAGGGAAGGAAAAAGCTCTCTGCCTTCTAGTCCTTCAGGAAGGCATCATGCATAATGCATCCAGACCTACAAAATCTGGGCAACCTCATCCCTTCTCACATGTGTACACAGGAAAAGCAGACCACCAAGGAGAGGGTCAGGGAGGGATTGCCCCCTCTGCTCCTTCCTCCCACCCACCACCAGCTGTGGCTGGCAAGGGCAAGGAGCAGGGTTAGCGAGCTTGCTCCGAAAGCACTCGGAGACACCCTGCTCCTCCCTGGATAACCCCCAACCCCAAGGCACTTGTCTCTGCACATTGACGAGTCACTGCTTCAGAGACACGTTCTCCCAACCAGCCTCCCCTCACCGCCTCCTGCGTGCAGAGCCTCGTACGTCAGTGCCTGTGGAGGAGAACCGGTGGGCTGGGGACCGAACTTTGGTCTGCGTGGGAAGCTCCCCGCACGCAGCAGCAAGGGCGAAGTTGAACAAGGATGTGCAATAGGATCCAGCAGCTTCAGAAAGCCCCAAGATCTCTCCCAGGGATGGCTGGATGCTTTCATGCAGCGCTAAGTCCATAGCGGCATAGGAATGCCAAGAGGGGAGATGGGGAGCGGGAGAGAGGCTAGAATAGGATAAAGAAGCTGGAGAACTGCCCTGTCCTTTCTCACTCTTTGACATGCAAATGACATTTCCCTTTCAAGGAGCAATGAAAACCCTCTACATCTTGGCAGGGCTTGGTGAGACCAGGCTAAGTCAGATCCGTGGAATAACTGTGCCCTGCAGCCAGCCTGAAATCGTACCTACAGCGTATGGCATGCTCCTGCCTTTGTCCCCAGCAACTCCCGTTTTCAAACCAGTCAGCACTGGGATTTCTTTGCAAGCAAAGGAGTTGCAAATAGGTTGCTGAGAAAGGAGGATGCCAAGGGAGAAAGGTTAAATAGACATTGAGGGGGGGGAAGAAGGATCCAATTCAGCTTTGCAGCTTCTAAACCAGTCTCATTAGATCCTGAGTGAAGCGTGCGCAAGCAGTTTTGGCAAGGAGAAACAAAAGACCTGAGGGGAGTGAGAGAAAGGATGAATGAACAAAAGACAGGAAAGCTGCATGCGCTTTCAGTCCCTCAAGTTCACTTGTCTCTTTTCAATGCCCAAACACTTTTCTTCATGAGGCACCTTTGGGAAAGGTAGGAAATGGGGGTTGGGAGATTTACCGCTACCGGTTTTCTTGCTAGATCCTGTTAAGTGAAAAGAATGGGACTAAGGAGAAATTCCCAAGGCGAGAAAAAATCCATCATTGATTGACAGGCCCCTGGGGGGGCTGAAGCGGAGATGTTGAGCTGAATTCAATTACGGACCTGGTCAGAAGGAGGCAGGAAGATGTGGCTTCTTTCACGGTGTCAATTAAAGAAGCAACTTGGGAACAATAGACCGCTCCACACAGCCTCTGCCCCATGAGTCAAAACATGCTTCCATCCGGCACTGCCTGATGGCTCCGTGGCTCCCACTGGGAACATATGGGCTCATGGGCAGTGCGGGGATGCCAGAAGGCATCTTTGCGAGCTGGGCACTCGACAAAAGCAAGGCTTGGGCCCTCTGCAGAGATTGCTCTTCTCTGCAGGAAGGTGGCATCACTAACAGTAATTAGTTTGCAGCCACTGGCCTTTTCCCTTGTGGCACCTGAGCAGAGCCAAGTGCACCGCCTAGCTGCATTACTGAGCTTACTCACCACATTTGGGTATATAACTTCTTGTGTCCCTGTTTAGCGTTTCTCTTAGGGAACAAGGAAATAGCTGCCCCCACTCCCCTCTGGCCCTGTGAAGAGACACAGGGTGCAGAAGCTTTCAAAACAGTATCTAGGCACTAAAAGCATAGCAGCAAATCACACATACACCTTCCTGGCTGATGGAAGCAGGTACAGTTCCACTCATACCAGCTGGGTGCTGCCCTGCTTGCATCAGGGACTAGAAGCTGGAGAGTGTAAGAGCAAAAGGCAGATGACAGGGAATATCACATCCTTTCCGCTTCACAGCCCTCCACCTTAGGCTAGGTTTGGGTCTCCCCAGTTTTCAGTCTTCCATCATTTCTCTTGCAAGACCACCACACAGTTTAAGAACTCCTAGACATGCAAAGCTGTCCTGGTTAATCTACTTACCTTCTCTCTTCCTCCCGTGCCTTGATCTTGTCCCTACAGCTCATCTTTAGCATTAGAACAGGCACTGATAGAAGATAGAAAACCAACAGCAATCTGCACCTCAAACACAACGCACATGGATGTACCCAGGAATGGGCTGAGAGAATTTCCTAAGTGACGTCTTCAATGCAAAGCAGCGTATGTGTTCCAGGGGAAATAAAGAGGAGAAACCATGGAAAAGGATGAACAGGAGCAAGGAAATTCCATGCTCAGCCAGGCAGGGCTCTGAGGGCATGGCCCAGAGAAAAGACAGGGTCAGACACATCCATGCTGAGCACTAACAAAGCAAGGCAGAGCTGAGCATGGCCACATCCACTGCTTCTGATTCCTGCAGGAATGTGTCCTTTCTTTGCAGGACCAGAGCACTTCAAAGGAGCCTCCACTCCATTGCCACTTTCTTCTCTACCTGGGATAACCTGCAAGTCCTCCCATTTTCAGCTAACGGGCCTCATCAAAGGAATAACAATACTATGTTCCTACTGACACCATTTTACACTTTCAAAAGGATCTGTCTTTCTCCAGCTTCCCCTTCAAGAGCTGAAAACATCCTCTCTTCTGCTAGTTCCTGCTGTTTTCCTTCTCCTTTGAAACCATGTTTTAATGAACAGTCTCCACCACAGCACATGCACCTTATTTCTTATCATCCTGCATCCATTGCGCCTGACCAGGTCACAGGACACCGTGGGCTGGTTCAAAGCCTTCCTGGCATCCTCACGCACTCCTTCCAACAAAAAGAGCAAGGAAATGATGCCAGGAAGAGCTGATCCTCCCCTGCCAGCACAGCCTAGAATGCAGGACTCATAACTGTAAGAAGGATATGAGCTGAATCCTGAATCCCTCTGTGTACTCACTGAAACAAGGAGCACCATAAAAGTAGCAAGAACAAAGAGATCCTACACAAGTACTTATATATATAGCTCTTGAGTGCTCGTTTCTTGTTGGTGCTGAAGTGGCACTGCTGGCACCTGAGGAAACTGATCCTCAAGGGATGGGCTAATTGACGGAATTATTCATGGCCAGTTAATGGATAACTGCTAAGTGGTGGAAGAGGTTGAATAGAGGGGATGTGTTGTTGGAAGAGCTTCTCTGAGGCCTTCCAAGGGAGAAAGAAGCCAAGAACAAAGGATCTGTGCAGCGTCACTAGCAGGAGGAATTTTTTGTTTCTTGTGTTCTTGGATTATTTACAAAGATTCCCAAAAATCCCATAATGGATGGATGAGCAATGCTTTGTTCCCAGCCCCAGAGCGCAGTCCCTGTGATTTTAGGCTCATGCTTGAATCACTTTTCTATCCAATTAAGCATCTTCATGCTTCTAGACATTTCCAGCATCTCTTCCCCTTCTTTCCCTGCCTTTCTCAGCTGCCTTGTTGCTCAGAGGGTACCGGGATGTCCTGGAAGTGAAAGAGAAGGCAGCCCCTACTTGAGATGGCAAGAAATGCTCTCCTGCCCCAATCGATAGGCTCATTCCGTGGAGAGGCTCTGGAGCGGAGCAGGCACCATGTGTTCAGGAGAGCAGTCAGCAGGAATGAAAGGAGGGGAGAGAAGGAAGAGGCACATGCTGTACCCAATGCCTAAACCCTGAGGCTTTGTTTGCTTGGTCCCTCCAGCCCTTAGAAAAGTCAAATGAACTTTTTAGCTGAGAGCCTGAAGGGGAATGGAGAGGGCTGGGATAAGTGCTGCAGGCTGGGCCATTACCTCCAGCAGCTCCCCCTCTTGCGGGGCTCAGGGGAGCCATTTCAAGTCTTTTGGTCTTACAGGAAGGTCTCACATTAATGCCTTGGTCTGGAGCTCCTTCTCCTGCAAGTTTCTCCTAGGAGCAATTCAGTAAGGGCATAAAAAGGTGGCCAAAAGTTAGATATCCCCAAAGGCAGCAGAGAGTGCTGGACTACTGAAGGGCTCAGCTTGAAGCTGAGTAGGGACTGAGGACTGCAAGAGGAAGGCAGCATCACTGCCTCCTTTCCTCCCTGCTGAGACATAAGGCAGGACCAAAGGGCTGCTCAAGATGAGGAGCATTTCAGAGAGCACAAACACCCCCGAACCCATTCCTCCAGCCTAGGAACAACCATGGCAGCAGCTGAAGCAGCAATTTTCCCTGTTGGGAGAAAGGGAAAAAGTGAGGAACGCTTAGCAGGGAGGTGCAAAGGGAAATCCTATTTCACAAGGGCCCAGTCAGTCCTGCCTGTACCAAGTGACAGACCTGACAGGAGCATTCCGTGACAGAATACAAACAACGTCTGGCGGGTACAGAACAGCAGCAGGGACTCAGCGATGGCTGCCCCAGAGGGTATTTGGATGCTGAGAGACAGTTCCCAGGTAACACGTGGGGCTTTGTATTTGAAAACTGCTCCTTTTAGTCTTCTCTTTCCTCCCACTGCAAGAGGCAAAGAGAAAAGAGACAGGGAGAGGGAGAGTTGTTTGACAAGCTGCAAACTTTATATGGGGGGAAAATGAGTAAGTGGGGGGAAAAAGAAATGAATAAGGGGTGTAGGGGGGGAAGAATAAAAGTACAAGTCACTTGGTAAAGAAGGAAAAACAAAGTCAAAAGGCTCAGAGCTGAGTCAGGGTGTTACAGGGCTTGCGTCTTCTGGAAGTCAGGAATCCAAAGGACTCCGCGTGTGTGTGTAAAGTTATCGACTGCCTGCATTGCATCCACTTATCCCCCATTAAGCAGCAGGCTCCAGCTTGATCCCAAACAGCAAGGAATTCGAGTTACTTTACCCAGCGTTTCTAGAAAGGTTTCCATCTCCAAGGAATCCAAAGTGCTTCAGCATTCACCTATGGGGAATGCAGGACTGACATCCAGGCGCTTCTGGGGTGCAGGCTGGCAGTGGGACAGGCTGCTGTGCACAGCAGTGATGGGAGGGAAAGCCTTGTGCTCCTGTGACAGCTATAGGATGTCTATTATGCAAGCAGAATGGAAAAGGGTTGGCTTCCAAGGACACGGAATATAATTAGCCTATCTCAGAACAAGCAGCAATTCCACCCCTGCTAAGCTTCTCTCAGTTCAGTTTCGAACAAGACATCTCCCCTCGCTGCTCTGCTGACTGCGTCTCCACACACAAGAACCAGACACTGTTGAAGTCTGGAAGGGACGAGTGGCTGCAGGTCTCCATATAGTTACAGAAGATTTTCAGTGGTGGAGCTGACTTAGAAAGTTTTTCTTCCTTTCTGCCCCCACTTCAGTTTCCCACCCCCTCAGCTGTACTGATGCAACTGCTCGGTGGATCTGTGGGGAAATCAGACTGCAGAAATGATCTATTTCTTAATTATTTTAATCCTTTGTTTTTTTTCTCTTTGAAGACACATTCACTTGCATCACTTCAGCAGAACAGGTTCCTCGCAGCCCCCAGTCTCAATGCAGCACAAAGTTCGGTGAAGAGGTGGGAAGAAGCTCCCAGGGGTGAGAAGAAAAGCAAAGGCAGCCTCAGGGTCCCTTCTCCAGCTCCCACTGCCCCACGGTTGTCTGCTATGGACCCACTGCGGTGCATGCATCACCCTGGTGATCCCTGCAGCTCTGCCAAGCCAGCTCCATCCAGATGTGCCTGCAGCTGGCACAGGGGAACACTTACACTCTCTCGTTTCAAAGATGCTTTGCTTTTTGCATCTGGCTTCATTGCCATGCCCCAGCTGACTCCCAGTATGGCAAAGCTGCTTTGTAAAGGATGCCATTGAAACTACTGCTTCTCATGGAGCTCCCTCCAGGGGAAACTGAGTCAACTGGAAGTGCAGGGTTCCAAAGTCATCCCAGACCTCTGGGGCAGAATTGAGGAAAAGAACTTGAAGGAATAGATGAAAGCAGAGCATTTAATCCCTACTGTGACAGCATCCATGGAGGTCCCAGGACCTGCATACTTTATGCCTTACCTGCCCCCTCTCACAATACAGCTTCACTTCTGCTACAACGCATGGTAGTGGTCCTCAATTACATTGCCTCTGTCCTGCACCACTCCACAAATCCTCCATATCAGAGCTAGCGGTGATTTGGTTTATTGCCTTGAAAATAGCTGGTGTCCCAATGCCAAGTGACTCAAACAGGGAGCTGTCAAGCTTCCCTGTACACCCCTCTGCACCCTCCAGACAGTGCACTGGAGAGGCATCTTGTTTATGGGCTTGACACTGGGTATGACTTAACCAGCTTTGACAGGGGTGATCCTATTTATAGGAGGAGCTCCTAATGCCTCTCATTCAATGTCATGTTGGGGAAAAGGCGAAAAATGAAAGAGAAATGACCCCCGAGTTTCTGCTGTCAGTCATGGAAATTTCAGCTGCTGACCTGGCCAGGATGGGCAGCATTGAGCCGCTTTCCTCAAGGTCACCAGAAGTTCACATCACAGTCCAGCTTCACCTCTTGGAATGTCCTTCCCATCCTTGGTGGGTGGCAATCCTGGGGCATTTCAAGTCTGGACCCTTTGCATTTTGGAGCACTCCAGAAATTCAACCCTGGCTCAGGTCATTCCAGAAGGATGGGCATGTGAGGAGCTCAAAGAGAGGCGCAACTGTCATCATTAGCACTCAGGAGTTGCACAAATGCTTTGCTAAGCACCCTTGAGCATAGGTCAAGCAGAGAAACACCAACCACCTTTATTCCTACACACACACCAAAGCCTCCAGCAGAGATTGGAAATGAGGCTTTTTCCTTTTTCCTGTGGGTTATTCCAGCATTCCAAAGGATGGCTGGCCACCAGTGCTAGCCCTTTGAAAGGCCTATGGTCAACTCCTGCCTCACAGGGCAATACCTAGAGCCCACCAAAGCTGCACTGCTCTGTGATGAGCTGTGCCAGGAGACAAGCACAAGGCATCTTGAGCTCCAGGCGGCTCAGATGAGTCAGAGCCAGTCGCCTTTTTCCCTGCGGTGCAATTGTACCAGGCCCTGACAGCATCAGCATTATCACTGCTCCGCATCAGAGCTGTCAGTCCTGAAGACAATGGAAGGTGTGTGGAGGGGGAGGAATTGAGCATCTCTGCGCTCTGTTGGCTTCCCAGAATGATGCCAATGTGGCGAGCAAAGAGTTTTTGATTAGCAGCCTGCTGTCGCAAGAGGATTAAGCGAGGACGTCAGTGAGTGTGGCAGCACTGAAAGGGAAAGGCAATGCTTCTTGAGCTCCCTCCACTACTGTTTGGTGGGGAAGAGCTTGACTGATGGTGAGGAGAGCTCTGGAGGGCACTGGAAGGTTCAGATCTACTGGCTCCGCTGGGGTCTGCAAAGGATTCAAGCCACCTCCTCCATGCAAACTCATCTGTAACATCTCAACCTCACGTGCTCCTGTGGCAATGACAATGGGAAGGAAAAGAGCCTTGAAAAGCAAAGTCCAGGGGCATTTAGTGAACGAAGGGAAAAGCTCAAGTGAATGAAAAGATCAAAACCTGCCAGAGCTGAGTTCTCTGCCAAGGAAGAGGGCGTTTGTGCCTCCTTCAGGCATATCACGGAGTCACCCCCAGGCTTGCTGGGAAGATCACCCACATGGATTCTCAAGCCGCCCCTCGTGTGCATTGTCCCGTGCCTCTCCCGCGCGCTCGGGGGTAGCTTCCTGTGAACACCCACGGAGTGATTCGTTCTCTTCCCTGCACATCCCTGATGAGATGCCGATGGAAAAGCTGACAGCAACTGGTGGGCAATGCTTGGGGTCTCTTTGCCTGTCAGCTCTGCCTTGTCTCACTGCTTTTCAGCACCTGTCTGTTGTCCCCATCTTGCACTTACACAGTGAGGTCCCTCCAGCACAGAAATCAGCTTTCTATGCTATATGTAAAGCACAGAACACAAGGCGTTTGATGCCATCTAGATTCTGTTAATCCTCCTAAAACCAGAGGTAGGGAAAAGTCTTGTATTGTTTATTTTGAGATACAGAAGTTATGTTCAAGATAGGGTAAGTGATTTGATAAAGGTCTCGGGAAATCTATAAGCATTGGCAGAACAGGGATCGTTTCTCCTGGATCTCAAAGCAATACCTGAAACTCCAGAAAGGCCTTAGAACAAGTCTGTTTCTCTAAAGTGCTGAGGCATTACGTGAAATGAATTGGCTTGGTCTGTACAGGGCCAGATGCAAAGGGTTTCTAAATGGAGATGGTACGACGTGGATGAGAGAAGATACCGACAGGCTGGAAAGCTTAATCAGAAATGCAAGTTGCTGAATGGATCACAGTCATTTTGGCACTTTTTGCTGCAATATAGCAATAAAACGGCTGTTGCTTTACTGACCCCTGCAACCTGCTCTGCCCATGCTCCAGATACACCCAGGCACTGTGTCGCTATGTTCCTGTGAGCTGCTGCAGGGACCGAAGTCACCAGTTGTCCTAGGCCCTTGTATGATCCCAGACTGTGACTTGCCACCCAGCTTCCACACGTTAAATGCCCTGTGATAGGCTGTGAGTGGCATTTTGCCTCCACAGTCTTCCTGTGGAAGTGACACACAGGGGAAAGAACACATTCAGCACCAGGAAAAAAGCAATAAAATAAGCAGAAAGGGAGGAAGCTTAAAAATTAATCAGAGCTCAAAGTGCTGTCAAGTTTCGCCTCTTCCTATGTGACCACAGAGCCATCACAGGAGATTAAAACTGATCAACTGAGCAGACCAGGGCAGGGAAGATGTGATAATAACACAGTTTTCCAGTAACTGGCACAGAGTAAGAAAAATCATAGCACCCAGCATCCTGTGCAGTGAACACGTACCTCATTTCCACCATGTGCTGTGCTGGGAGCAGGCCAGCTGAATCATGGAGTCACAGAATGGTTTGGGTTGGAAGGGACCTTCAAAGGTCGTCTATTCCAATTCCCCTGCAATGAGCAGGGATGTAAGCTCACAGCAAAGGACAGTGAGAACACAGGTTTGGCTCCCTCCGATAGGACCATTCAAAGACGACCCTGACCAGCTTTAGACTCTCCTTGAAGACAATTTACAGATCTCTTCCTCCACCCCCTTCCTCTATAGCTCATTCCTGTTCTCTTGCTATGAAGAGTTTGGTTGTCTTCTCCTTTTTCTGGCTGAATCTTTCCACGGCAGTTAGCTGCCATGGTGATAGAAGTTACAGAAATTAGTAAGAAGAGTCATAATTAACAATTGACTGACAGTCCCATCTGACCTGAGACAGTAGCTGAAAGCTGCCTCCTACTTCAATCTGCTTGCCACAAAACAGCCAGGAACATGCATATTTTACTAGCCAAGGTGGTTTGGCTATCTGGCTCCATTCCTACAGTGGCTGTCCTCAGCTGATTTGGTGTGTGGAGCATCAGTGAGGATGTGTCACCATTGCCCTCTTCTGGATCAGCAACCAAGTATGCTCCAAAGCTTGCGAGATGTCACTGTCTAGTGATGGCAACGCGTGGTGACTCCAAGGGGAATGTTTCATAGGCGACCACTGGTACCTCTCTCCTTCAGAGAGCTTCAAGCTCTTCTGCATTTCTCCTTCCAGCATGGTGACCACATTGCAGTGCAGGTTTACAGCAGATAAATGGATCCAAACAGATGGAGAAAGTAGAACGACTTTACTGCTAAATACATGGCTAATTCAAGGTCTTTGTCAATGTGTACCACTGATAACTAAAAGGTTGGTGGTTCCAAATCTATTGGAAACAGGGGGAATTCGGGTCCAAGTAGAAGGAGATGTGTGGTTAACCTGAGGAACTCTTTGCCACAGGACGATGAGGAGGCTAAAACTGTGTATGAATGTCAGGGAAACCTGGAAAAGTTCGTGGAAGAGAAATCCACTGAGGGTTACTAATTATATAGAACTTCGAACCATTTATATAAGTTATATTTCCAAATGAAATACATATTTATGAAAGAAAAGTCTCCCCAGTCCTGCCTAGACACCCTCTTAGGGCTATATATATAAGCCAGGATACTGAATCAGCCCTTTGCTGACCCAGTATAAGCACACTTCTGTTGTTATGAATATGGAAAAGCACACATCTAATCAGGGGTCAGGTCCTCAGCTTCTGCCTCAAGGTTTTATTCAGCTTGAGGCAGGCGGGGACTCAGTAATTGCTTAGCGACACACTTGGGGCCTGGCCCACCATCAAGCTCTTGAGATCTGGTGTTTTTGTAATGCACAAAATTATGCAGAAGCTGCACTGTTTTATATGGGAAGAAAATTAGCTAGACTCAACGAAGCACATTACTTATGGACTGAGCAAGGCAATTTTTCACACTCAGCTGGAAAGTATTTCTCCACTTGTCTTGTCTGCTGGCGTACGTGCAATATGGAACCACGGAGCACCAAACCTGACTGACACTGGAAATTATGGGGCTGCTGTCGGCATCCAAGGACTGAAAATAGGCAGCAAATAGGAAACTGGTGAGGAGTATCAGCAGTTTGACCCAGCTCCATAACGGACTTTGGAGTCAAGAGCAGGTTGATGACAGCTGTTAATCCCTTCTAGCACAACCCAGCCTTTCTCTGGGAACACAGCCCTGCCTGTGTTCCCTGCTGTTGGAATAATGTATCTCCCAGAAAGGGAAAAAAATGGAAGTGGGTATCTCCCCTTTCATCCAGCATGGGGGAAAGGAAAGATGGGGGGGACAATGAGCCCCTAGCAGCAGGGGAGAATTAGGGAGAATGATGGGTGGGAGAGGCAGTGGATGTCTGCCACATAAAAGAACAGCAGATCCTGGGTGAGAGGCGTGGAGTGCCTGGTACATGGAAGGAGAACAGTGGATCCTGGGTGAATGAGGACAACTGGGGACATAGTAGGAGGGCACACATACCCCTGAGCCAAGGATATAGGGGAAAAGATGCACACAGACCTCTTCATTCAAGGGATGGATCACAGGGGGTAGGGTGTCTCTGACGTTGATCTGTCAGTCTGGGACTATCCAGAAAAGTAAGAATGGAAGGCAAAGTACCCCTAGTCCAATGCAGTCTGCCCAAGCATGAAGCGTGAAGTCTGAACAGTGGGACAGAAGGGACAAACCCACAGCTGAGGCATCTCAACATCATCTCCAGTGGGTCTCTGCCAAATGAAGACCCAGGCACTGTGCTGCAGAGGTCTAGAGAAGAACCTGCAAGACGGAGCTGTTCCCTGTCATTTGTCAAGGGTGATAAATGGGATATAGCTCAAGTAGCGCACAATACACATAAAAGAGCCTCTTTAGGTTCTGGATGATAGAGTGCCTGGCAGATAGATCAAGGACTAAAAGTCAAGATTCCTGACCCCTGTTTAAACTCTGGCGCATGCAAATTTCCATTGGACAAAAGACACACTCTGTTCCATTCCCTGCTTTCCAGTGAGCGTAAGTCATCGCCTGCCCTAGCAAAACAACATTCTCCATTCATGTTTGGGGAGCTCTTGGATAGCAGAAACCGTGCAAGTGCAGCACGTTACCTCTCCAGCACCCTGCAAGAGCACATCAGCTACATTTAACCTCCCCTTGAATCCAGTGGCAGGCCACAGCGATTGGTGGGTCTCGCATGTGTGTGACTGTGAGTCACCCAGTATTACTGATCTTCAGCTGAATCTATTGTTGTAAGTGACTTGGAGCTGCCTACAGACGATCCTTCAGCATACGGAACAATGGAGAAGCTGCACATCTGAAGAAAGCCTCCTCTGCATGGCAACCTATTGCCATCGTAACCAGCATAAACAAGAGCAATTAAGACAATTTCAGAGCATCACCTCCTCCCTCTGGGGTCTTAATGAGAGCACGCTCAGAAGGGGGCTGGAGCACAAGCAAGCAAAGGCTGGGAGATAACTTGTGTGGGAAAAGAAGGGTAGGAGAGTTTCAGATTCGGGGGATTGCTTCCTCTCTACCCTATAGCATAATGCAAAGGGCAAATAGGGGGAGAGATTCAATCAGCTCTGTGGTAGATAGAAAAGGCTCAGAGAAGCAGAGCTTTTTTGCTTGTTTAACCATCAGTTCAGCTGTCAGGACCCTGCAGAAGTGTTTGCTGACATACCCAGGTAACTAGAAGTAGTACCATGTGTGACATGGTCATCGCTCAGAAGTATAACAGGATTCAGACCCACAGCTCTCAGTAGAAAACAGGGTTGGATTGGACTGATGGCCTTTTAGAAGCAAGATGTTAAGGAAGAAGCTCTTCTAAAGATAATGATTATCTGTTCCAGAAGACAAAGACAAGCCTCAATACAGTGCTGTTGGATCAGTATATAGGTTGTTTGCACATGCTCCTTAAAGCTTTGCTATATGTTAGTGATCTACAAGCATTCAGATGACTGAAAAGCTGTTTGTGGGTGGCTATGCAGTGAGGAGAGAAGGAAAATTGGGAAGCTCTTCTATGAGTAAACTGCCAGGAGATGAGAGCTTACACATTAGAGGGACTGACCTGTATAAACACTCCAGGGAAGGAAGGGAGAAGCTCCTATCAGCTTGCTGCTGATGCCTCTTCTTCTGGCAATACATCCCTTTGCAATGGAAAAGAAATGGATGGGGCTAGAGAGCAGAGCTTTTGTTAAGGTTTTCATATGATCTACTATTGCAGGAACTGTATGATTTTCAATTAACTTCTCAGATTTAAGGCAGAAGTCAGAAACTAGGTTCCTACATTGTCACAGTGTATAAATAGCCCCGAAGGAGGCATAACAGGAGCTCACTAATGTTTTACCCAGTACAGCAAATGATGTACCATGGTCTCAAATAGTTTGATAAAGAAGCCATAGGATTTTATCTAGCTGCTCTTGCAACAAGCTCATCAGCATCTGTGTAATGTATGTGTAATGACAGCTATCCGTGCTTCAGGTGGATCACAAAACTCACCCGGAGCCAAAATGGTTCTTTCCATTCTCTGAAGAGACAATCTTTTCCTTCTAACTTGAAATTTGCCATCACAGATCTGATTGTCTGCTTAAAAAAAAAAGGAAGAAGTGGCACATTAACTTGCAGAGAGAAGAGAGGAGCTAAATCTGAGACCTCTTATCTGAATCTTCTCAATGCCTAAGTGCTGGATAATTGGAATTGCTCTCTGAGCCATAAATGCTGTTTTGCTCAGATGTTTCTAACCTCATGTAGTCTTCTGCTTTTCTAGCACAGCAAAACCCTGGTTCTAGGAACTCGGAACATACATAAAATCTGACCTCTGAATGGAGAGACATTCTACAGAAGCAGAAGGAGATTCGTGCTTTGCAAAACGAGAAACTCTCTCTGAAGTCAGCCAAGCCATAAGGACCTACTTTCCCCTAGCTAAGACGCTTGACAACCATAGTTCAAACCCTCTCAGCCAAAGGGCTTCCTACCGTCAGCCAGGTCTTTAGGAGTGATGTGTGAAACAGTCATGTTATTGTTAATAGCAGTTGAGGAAACTGAGGCTACCTGCTGTGGTCCTCCTTGCCTTGTGCTGATTCTGCATGCTTCAGATTGGATCTGGAGTCCACCTGCTAAAACCTATATGAGTGCATAAAGAGGAATAACCATTAACAATTGCTGATATCCAAGACAAGACAGCTTTCCCCATGGGTATCTCATTTAGGTACTGCCTGGAGGGGAACGAGTGAGGATTCAGCAATTCTGAACATCAGCTTACATATTTAGGAACCTCATATCAAAGGCCTTGTAAATAATAGCAAAAAGGTCATTTGGCAGAGCAAAATGAGGAGATGGGAACAGCTGAATCTGTTCTTTACCACTGAGTCTCCAAGGGACGTGGAGCTAGTCACCTTATTTCTCCGTGATTCAAATAGTGCCTCGTAAAATGAGGCCAACAGAAAAGCAGGTACAGCACTTTCCGCAGCGGCCTGGTTTGTACCTGGATCACGCAGGAGTTTTCAGTGCAGAAGAAAGGCCTGCAGAGAGACATCAGTGTTTGCTAACCCATGCTTTATAATGCTCTGACATCTGGAAGGGCAGAGCAGGATCATTATTGGCCACCATTGCCCTTATTAAGAGGAAATTAAAAATAGGAAGCAGTTATAATTATCATTTTGGACGCCATTCCAGTGGCATCATTCTCAACATGCTGTTGGGATTATAATGTAATAACAAAGTGAATGTCAACCTACAATTCCCTTTTTCACTGCAGCACAAGTGTGAGCAAATATCTCCTGCTCCCTCCTTCCCTGAGATCCACTTCCCAATATGGCTATCTCCCTCTTTCTGAGGCCCATTGTAACACTAACAACGGCAGCCAAGTGGTATTGTTAACATCCAAATGATGGAAGGGGACATGGAAAAACAACCCAACAGCATCTCTAGAGATGAAAACAATCAGCTTGCACCAGTTCCAGAGGGAAAGAGAAGAATTCCCCAGATAAAGGTTTATCAGTGTCCCTGTCTCTTGCTCTAAGGCAACGTACTGCTGCCCATTCTGAGCTCACTGGTTTTGTTCCACACAAGGAAGAGGGAACCCGCCTTTGGAAACTGCTAACCTTTTCCTGCACGGAAAACCAAAGGAACACACTTTGTTTGGGAAAGGCTTGCGCTGCGATTCATTATAAGCCGTCATTGACGTGACAAACCTTGTTATTGACTTGGAGCCAAATCTTGAGATCCTTGCCTGCAGGATGAGAAAGATTTGACCCCAGGACTGTTATTAGCCTTGACATCAGCAGCTCCTGACATGGGATAGTTTTCCAGTGAACTTGCTTGAGAATGTTTAGAAATGTCAAGTGCCCGAGCCACGAGGACACAAGAACGAGAAGGTGTCAGGTTCACCCAATTGAATGGGAGAATTCCAGCCCTCCCCCTGCTCCCGCTGGCGATGGCAGTGCCGCTGACACTGTATGTGAGCCTTACGCTGCGTTATCAGACCTCCTCTCGGCCCAGGCATCTTTTGTCTGCACAGCCCATGTGGGAGATCCCTGCTAAGTGAGCAATGGGAATCTTACACAGAGACCCGCAACAGCACTTTTTCAGCACTGATTGTACTTGTGATGGATGGAGCTTACAGCAAATGTGTTCAAAAGGAGGATGGACACTGTGTTAGGAGGACAGGAGTCTGTCTACGAGTTCTGGTTGTGGTGTGGTAGTATTTTGCCAAAGGATATCTGGTATCATGGCACACTAACTGACGGCTTTGAGGATAGGGAAGGAGAAGGGCAGAGGAGACTAAAGAAGTCTTCTTCTACTAAAGAAGTACTACAGGTAGCTGTAGGCATAGTGATCCCCATACGTTTAATCTTACTTCATAGAGGCAAGACTTCAGTGCTTCACCTTTAGCAGAGGAGAAGCTGTGTGCGAGTTAAAATCTCTGGTCAAACTCTTTCTCCATGCTGGGAACAGCTACAGCACCCTCACTAACACTTGCAGAACAGCTCACCATGGTTTAAACCAAACTTCTCAACAGCCTTTTCCATTCTGCATTGTCTTCGTTACGTTCAGTGCTGCCAGCTTTACTTGGGAATGTATCCACACCTGAAGTAAGCAGTAAATCTTACTTCTGTGCTCATAAACTCAAGCCACCCTTCTGGCTGCTGACACTAGTCAAGGTCTAACAGGATCTACCATGCCTCCAAAAGACTTACACCATGAAGATGCCATTCTCGAGTTGTACTCACATTATTTCATGCAGCTAAAATCAGTTCCATTAACAATAATGATAAGAGGTCATAAATCATATTGATCGCATCCACCCATCTATCATGCCATCTCTCCGCGATTTCCATAATCCTTGAGAGCACCACTTGTTAGTGTGCTGCAGGAACTCATCCAAAATGCTTTAAGATCCCTACATTTATGATGGAGGATTCACCTTCCCTTCCATTAGGGAAAACAAAAGCTTGAAATTCAAGGGGAGGGCTGAAATCTACCCGGCTGATTGG
This sequence comes from Myiopsitta monachus, assembly GCA_017639245.1. Classification (NCBI taxonomy): domain Eukaryota; kingdom Metazoa; phylum Chordata; class Aves; order Psittaciformes; family Psittacidae; genus Myiopsitta; species Myiopsitta monachus. The sequence continues at coordinate 8,165,850 of CM029926.1, read as the reverse complement.
CTGGAAGATGCCTCCTCACCCACACATCCTGCTCAGAAACATCCCCAAATACTTTTGAGCAAGCTGAAAACAATTGTGTTGGAGGGGCTGCTAATACCCTATCGGTTTCACATTCTTAGGAGAGTTCCCAGCCCACCGATCCGCTGTCCTATATCAGGCAATGAGCCTTCAGCTGGAAACTTTACCCTGGCTCTACCTATTGTCCAATGTTTTCCTTCCTGCCAGATGATTGGAATTGCACCAGTTGTTAATTTTACACCTGCTGTTTGTGAGTATCCCTGGGTGACCTTTCCGACAACAGCGAGCACGAGGGGATTTCTTGATGGAGATGCACATACATGCATGCAGGAGCACATAGAAAGGGAACAGGAAGGGGCCTCCTGATGAATGATGAGGGATTAAAATAGCTCCTGCTGGGGCCATAGTGGGATATTGGAGAGCAGGAACGATGAAGCGGATGTTTAAAACAGAGTGAAGTGTCGACCTAAGCACAGAGGGCAAAATAGTGTTACCGGATCCCTTCCTCTTTCCAGCTCTCCCCTTGTGCCCACTTGCCTGAGCAATGCCACCCTCAGAGAAGAAGAATGTCTCTCTCTGAGATGTTGAAGGCAAGGTCCTGGAATGTCTGAAAACCTTTTCTTTTGGGAATCTGAAAGGAATATCTGCCCTATGGCTCCATCATCTCTTCCTTACCTTGGTGCAACTGACCTTAATGGCATCTTGGGAAGGTATTAATCACCCCAAGAGGGATGTGTCAGTACAGCATGAACAGGAAAAGCCATTGGCTCTGCAGTCCTGAATTCTAGCTGGCCTGAGGAAGTCACAGGTGCTCAGATAGCACTGTGACCAGCTTTAATACTCAGATTAGGTTAAACAGATCTCACCCACATTAGAACTGCTGCATTAAGAGCACTCTGGTTATTAAAAATTATTTATGGGGATGGATGAGAAGAGAAACTGGCCATGGGCTGTAGCCAGGTCACCTCATCATTTCCTACAGCAAGCTGGTACTTGGCTGGAGAAAGTGGAGCTAGTATACAAGCAGAAGCAGGAGATGGCACATTTCCCTCTGAGGGAATACTAAATATTGGATAAACATCTCAACACAGTGGTGGATGGCTTCTGAGTGGTAGCAGATGTCTGGGGACAGGCAAGCCTGACCCTGACAGAGGAGAAATCACTGATGTGCATATCAACATGATTCTGTGTGTACGGTGCTCAGTTACAGGCCTCCATCCTTCCTGGTACGGCAGTGATCAGGGTACCAAGCAATCTCTCTCTCAGCCATCTCAGCTCAGCATAATACACCCTTTCACTGAGAATGGCTCAGGAACCGATTCTGTTCAGAGATGATGGGGCAAATCTTTCTGATTGCACAGCTCCTCTGTTCTCTAACCTGGCCAGGCCCAGCTCAAACAGAAAAAGCCTTCTCATATCTGAACCCCAGATCCAAACCAAGCTGGAAGAACTGGGAGCAACAGCCCCCAGATCCTCTATCTTGTCACTCCAGGATGAGGGGGCCCCACGCTGGTTTAGGATGCCACCTCGCAAGTGAGGTGCACACACATCAAAACTAATGATCAGCCCAGCTGAGAGCTGGCCACTTCCCAAACCAAAGAATTCTCACAATTCCCACTGTAGTTTTAACCCCAGAAGACATTGCTCACATCTTCTCCTGATCAAGCGCTGAAGACAAGACTGTTCCTGCAGAAAGCCTGCCTGCAAGTGCCAGGTGAATAATCTCAACAGAGAGAAGATGTCAAAAGAAAACACATCCCTGACTAATCGCTTTGCAATGGTGTTCTTGTGATTCCTTCTTCTGAGACCTTCGGGCCCTGCAAGTGCTTAAGTGCTCTTGGCCAGAAACTCATTCAAATGCATGGACAGCTGCACACAGGATGCACCGTGGGCAGTGTTGGAATGGGGCTGTGTTCCAGACCTCCAAACCTTCCTGGGAACCAGGGGAACAATAGTTGTTATTCACCCCCAAACCCGATCCCTCTGCTAAGTGAAAGGCGAGATTGAAGATCGGGGATGGCAGATGAGCTCCTCTCTGCAGCCTCATCAATATGCTAACAGCCATCTGCATCTCTGGAGTCAGTTCTGTCCTTGGCCAACTCAGTTTAGAAAAGGTCTTGTTTTTCTTGGGCTGGTTTTATTTACAGCTGCTTGACCGAGGCAGAGAGTTCACCAGCAGCTGAATGCAACCCAGGCTCTCCCCAGTGTAAGCTCTCCAGTGAAACATCTGGTTAAAAGGCAAGGTCAAACAGGCCTGAAATGGGAGAGGGCCACAGACTCTTTCCATAGATATGCAGCCAGCTGGGAAAAGAACAGGCTTTTCTGGGTATGTTTGAGTATTTGGCTGGGAAAAGAAAGGAAGAAAAAGAGAGAAAGAAACAGATACTGCAAAAAGCCAGGGATTGAGAGGCTGTCTCTTACTGGTTAAAAACCAAGACCACCCTCATTGCCACAGGAATTGCTGAGTCTTATTTAGCAGGAATTCTAGTTGTTCCCAAATAGACAGAAGGTCTCTTCAAGTCCCTCATTTATGCATATTTATCAGTATATATATACATAGGAATTTTTTCCCCACTATTCTGTAATTAACTCAGATATACATCTCAGGCAGAAGACCTTCTTCCCACTCTGTCCTTTCTCCTACTTACCTCTCACAACTGCGCTAGAGCTGGAAGGATAGGGACCTGACCTGCAGCACACTGCGAACCTCCGTCTCACCATTGCCTCAGGACAAGGACCACCCAGTTGCTCTGTGTTTGTACAGCACCTTGCGCTGCTGCTGCCCAAGTCGATGTCTGGTTGCAATAATGACACAAATAACAACATTGTTTGCGAACAAGAGCTGCTGAGAATCAAATAAGCCATTCAGGAGCCTAAAGAATGAATCCTTCCACACAGCCCCAGGGAATGTTAGCAGTAATCTAACATTAAGGTTTTCCTTGTCTTTACGAAAAGCCTTGTTCCTCAGAATAAGAAAGTCCCATGTGAACTAAGTGACCAACCAAGCACACAGAACACCTGCCAAGAGAGACAGCTTATCATGGAGACACAGTGGGAACTGTTTGGTGAACTGGGATTGATTCATGGACAACAGAAAACAGCAGAAAAGACTAGATTGACATTACAGTGATTCTACAGCACCAGCGGAGCATCTGTAGTAACACTAAGCCTTAGTAATGATGTTCAGAGAGAAACATGTGAAGAATAGTTGTCTGAGCATGGGACCAAGCACTTTCTGAGCCCTGATGCTTCCTCCTTTTGGGACCTTCACTGAGTCTCTCAACCTTTTTGTGCGTGAACATCCTCCTCTGAAAGGATAAGGACAATAGCAGCCATTCACCTACTTCTACTGGATAATGAATGATTCAGATACTCTCATCGACCTCTTCAAGTCCTACACACAATATCTGATGCGTCATGCAGCAGTTCACATCAGCCAGAAAGCTATCATCTCTTAATGGGACTGAGTTTCAAGGCTGATGGACAGGAAGGACCTGGCCTCCGAAACTTTTTCCCCTGGCATCTCTGTCCAAGCTGGTTTGGAGAAGGATCCACTTTCCTGTGGGGGAAAGTACAGTGGGAGAGGGTACAGCTTGTGCTGAGTGTGTGAATGCCATTGAACCAGCTCATGCTGGAATCCGGACGTCAGGGACAGAAACATCTTTTGAGGCACAGCACATCAGCGCTGCCTTCATGCACCAGAAGTAAAGGACTCCAAATCCAAACCTGGAAGCAAACCAAAACTACCAGAAGACCATCGTACTTCTCATGTGCATAACCTGATTCCTAATTTGCATGCATTGCTCGTGCATCTTAATCCCAGCTTTCCAGAGGATGCTGTCCCATCCCTGATATTATCATCAGATGTACTACATCTGCTCAAATGAAAGCCACAGTTTCACTCCACTCAGATTATTCCCACCAAACCACTGGATGCAGGAATTACCCCGCTCCCTGCCTTGTGCAGTTCTTGGTCTTAATGCAGAGATTTTCTTCCACAAACCTGTCACTTGTCCCTTTCAGTCACTCTTCAGGCTGCCTGGATATGAGCAAGCTCCAGCCTAGAGTCACTGTGCTCCAAGAGACACAATCTGCACTTCCAAACACTGGCTAGTGTTTGCCTGGCTTGGAGCACAGATCCTGTGCAAAACCCCAAACAGACTAGCCAGTTATTCACTATAGTCTGTAAAGGGCACACCTTCACTGGGACTCAGACATGTTTGGGAGTGTAAATGCAGGCCATTGCTCCCTGGAACACAAACCTCACCTTGCAAAACTCCTTTGCAACCCTATTAAAAGCCAACCATAGAACTCTGCAACTTTCTGCACCCCTCATTCTGTAGGTAGTATCCAGTGAAAAGAGATGTTTGCTTTGACCCTCTGGTATCTGTAGATAGTACAGGGAGGGATAAAATTCAACCTGGTCCTATGCTTTTCCCAGAAAGTCTGAGGGACAACCCAAACCTCATTCCTTCCCCTAAATAACAAACAACAACAAGCAGACAGAGAGTCTCACCCCTATTCCTGAATCAGTGACTCCTAAAATTGAACCAGTGTTAGGAAGAGGTGTATTTTCAGGCTCTCAGACTTAGATTTGCTAGGACAAACTGAACAGCTTGCAGGTAGGTAAACCTGATTTAGAGCACCAAGTGTGCACATGCTGGAACTCATTCTAGAGACTGGGCTTGAGAAGCAACGTGGTAAAACGTTTTGTCATAACTTAAAGAGTCAAATAGCTCCCTGCTACCTCTACGTATTTACCTCCTGATAGGTGCATTCAGGTCATTCCCATCCTCTGCTAGGCAAAAGGGCTTCTTTGCTTGTTGAAGTTGTACCAAAGCGTCCAGTGAAGTTTGTCAAGGTGTCCCCTCTCTCTGCTGCCAGAAGGGATTGAACCACACTGAGGAACTGTCTGGGACTTAGGAGATTTTTCTTCCTCCTCCTTTGAGCAGAAGAGGTTTGGTTAAATTGGTAAAACTGTTCACTTCTCTGGCATTGCTTAACTTTATTTTTGTTACTTCTAGCCAGCTTGAAACATCCTTCCCTAAGTAACATTCACTACTAACCTGCTGCTTCCCTGCACCCAAGCAACAGAGACACTCCACTTGGATCTGGTATTGACTGGGGAGCAGCAATGAACCCGTCCATCCCTGCTTCTCTGCAAAGAACTCCTGCTGTGCTCTGCTGCTGGGAGGTGATGCCCTCCAGCACCACATTCCAGCTGGGAAAGGTCCCTGTCCTGCTCCCCATGGCGCTCATTTAGGAATCATCACCCCTGAGTGGAGGACAGGGAATCCTGTGAGTACATCTCCATCACCTCTCCATATCCATGGTTTGAATGCAAGCTCAGTGGCACTTCCATGGGCTGGGATCACACCCCTGGATCACCAACCCTGAGGGCAAAATCCTGCACCAGGGAAATGGTCCTTAAAACTTGTTCCCTCTCTAGTTATTCACAGCAGGGATAAGTAAGGCCTCATCTATAATCACCTAAAACCATCACATGATTCATGCTCGCACAGCACAACAGCTGAGCACGCTGCAGGATACACAGCAACATACATTGGAGATGCACCATTACACACTTCCCCATTGCAAGCCCTGTTGAAATGCTGCCATCAAATTATTTCAACTGATCAAAGCAGGAAAAAAATAGAATATTAAAGCCCCAGATAACAAATTAATAAGAATAAAAGCATGTAGGTGAGAATTAAGAAGGCATTAACATTCTGATGGCATCTGCTGCCTAAATTAAACTACAGTGAAAAAAAATGAGTTCAGCTGACGCTCAGGATCAGGACAAATAGTTCCCAAATGGAAATTACAGTTTTGAAAATGATGCACCAAAAAAGGATCCAATTTAGGACATTTCTGATTTGTGAAGTTCTTTCTCCAGGTGGGGATCTCAGGCTTGACTGGAGGGCTGGCAACATGATTGGCAAGAAGCTGGAGTTGCTCAGTTCCTGCATCCCACAGCAGGACCAAACTGGTCCGTAGCCAGGCTGGGCCAGTCTTCGTCACCTCTCTGGTCCCTCCAGGGCTCTGTCGCCTTTTGGAATTAGCCCACATGGATATGGTGTGTAAAGCGTGTTTCATTCATATAGACACTGACATGGAATAGGAGGAGGAATAACGCCTGGATTTTCAAAGGAGCTCAGGTGTTAAATTATGTGGATAACTGCATCCGTAATTTACATGAGCAGTTACTGTGACGACTAATAGTGAACATCATAAGTAGCCAGTTGAGCATGTAATGACCAGAGTTATATGCACCATCATGTCTCTTTGGCACACCAAATTAGGTGTGCATACACATTTTGCATGCCCCAAAGGATTTCTAGCTCAGCAAAGAGCCTTAATTTCACAACACAAACCTGATCTCAGATCTCAGTAGCTGAGCACAGCACAGACACCTTATGCCATGCAAAGAGCTGGCACAAACTCCATGGACCCAGTCGGAATGGATCCTCAGACAGTTAATTAATTTTTACTGCTCCTTTGTGAACTGTAAATTACCCTTCATTTCCTAGATTTCTGTCCCATTTTTCACCTGCCTTTCTCTAGTGAAGCAGTAAAAAGGGATGAGAGCCAATAATGGGCTCTCGTTGTGATAAAAGCAGTCACGACTCACTCGCACTTTGAACAACGCTCTGCTTATGACCAGAATACAAAGGTACTTGGGTTTCAAGAAACTGCCCTGAGATAATGACTTTTCCTGGAGATGGGAGGATAGGAGGAATGTTTTAAAACAAGAGGGACAAGGGGAGTGCCTGCTTTTGCAGGACGAACACAACTCAGTTCCTCTCCTGCAGAGAGAGGAACTGGCCCAGCCTGGCTACTGGCCAGTTTGGTCCTGCTGCGGGACTGCAGGAACTGAAGATACATAATCTTCACTTGGAGACCAAGTTCATCAGTATTGCCTGCATAGAGTGAAGGGAAACTGCTTACAATGCTGAACTGCTAACAGCCTCCCCTCCTCACTCAGACAGGAAAGAAGAGCCTCTCTCCAACAAAGAGTGACCTTCAGACCACACACACATGCCGGAGTCTTTAGAGAGCAGCCCCTGAGCAATTGGTGCTGGAGCAAAGATGAGTGGCTTCTTTTCAATACTGCTGTGCCCTCGTTCAAAGACTAAAGCTGCTGATGCTGTGGAATCCAAATAGCAGCACCCTGCCAAGGAAATACTTTATATACTGGTATATAACAAACCTGCCAAGACGTGGTTCCAGTGTATGTTCTTTGCTGATGCCACTGTTATCCAAGCCCGTTAACTCCAGCAACAGGAAGTAGCTGTAGGGAAGAGATCATAACACACCTGAAATGAACTTTGTACAGGCTCTGCTGAAATACAGCTTCAGCATGGTGAGAATACCTTCACCCTTGTGTCAGGACACCAGTATTTGCATTAAATCAGTGAATAACAAAGGGTATTACTGGAATCTTCATATGGTTGCATCTACTAAATGCCCCTTGAAAAGCCATGGCTTCAAGAACATATGGAAGATTTCCAGGTCCATGCTGTTGGGATGCTGCAGGAATGAGAACACAGCATTGCTGGGTGCGTTTATGGGGCCTTCAGCGTATTAACTACTTATATTGCAAAACACCACATTCCTCAGTTCTGATGGAGCCTCCTTAATCTGAGCTGCAGATTCCTGAGTTGAAATCCCTACCAGAGAACTGTGCACAGTGAGTTAATGGCCACAAAACCTGAGCTTCTCTTGCCTCAAGTCATTTACCCATAGCATTAATGACATTATCATGTTCAGCCCATATTTACTACAGCTACAAACTGATTCAGAGAAACCTGGAGTACAGGATTAATCATTACTCTTGGGACTTTGAAAATGGATACCAGAACGGACTTCCAAATTAGGTATCTAAAAGTCCTGCATGTCCCTGGAGAACCCTATTACATCTCCCTCCTCGTTCTAATGGAATCTATAGTACATGAGCAAGGCTTTGCCTCCCACAAGCCCTCCCTGCATTAATTAGCCCCAGCTCAGATTGCTGCTTTCTGTAATGGCTGGAGAACCACTTTCTTCAGGCTACTGGGATGTAAAAAGGAAATGTTTCTTGCAGAATGCAAGTCAACCACAGCCAGTGGGTCTGGGCCATGGTGGAGGGATACAGAAATGGCTGCTTCTTCTCTTTTTTTTTGCCTCAGAAATAGAATCTCACTAAAAATAGCAGTTCCTCAGGAACAAGACTGCCTGAAAATAGCTGTTTCTCAGGAGCAGGGCTGGCTGCTTCTGAAAGAAGTAGCTATTAACGTATAATTGTCCCTGAGGCTGGTTTCTGAGAAAATGCTGTACATACAGAGGGCTGTAAAGAGATATGTTCACAGGCAGGAAACATAGGCACCCCTCTCTTGTCAGAGGTCCTGTAAACTCCCGTAGCTCACGAGTGCTTTTGGATCACTGATCGTAGGCGCAGTTAGATCCACCACAGCACTGGGCAGTATTTTCCTCTATGCTGGTTAAAGCAGCACTCCGGAATCCCCTTACTATCTAGACCAGCAAATGATAAAGCCTCTATGGGCTCTAACCAAACCAGCATCAGTTCTTCTCCCAGGACTGATAAAGCCAGAGCCAGCTCTGAAACCCCAGCACTCTCTTTCCATAGGAGATCCAAGAACTTTGTTAAATCGCAGGTTGTGCAATCTACTTCCAATTTCCTGCTCTACTCAGCACTTCAGAGTTTTCTCACACAGATGCTACAGGGCAATAAATCTTCTGAAGAATGGCCCTACATTTCTCCCACTGTGGTGTTGCCTTGCAAGGAGGAAAGACAAATTGCTTGTGAGATTGAATGATTGGTTGGTTATTCCCTAAAATGTCTCACTCATCCCTCTCATCTCACCATGGGTTCAACAGCTCATTACTTGTGTCTTCTTTTTCCTTCCTGGCACAGCCAATGTCTTACAGAGAGGCCATTCTTCTCCCCTTTAGGAAAACTCCAGCTTGCCAAAAGAAGCAGAGATTATGAAAGATCCAATAGAGGTGAATTTAAAGCAACAGCTTTAAGGGAAGGGTAGTGCAAAGCGGGCTTTGACTGATTGATGCCACCATTCCAATCCCACACCACCAGCATCCTCTGCTGAGAGCATCCTTGGATCCCAAAGGACTGAGCCATCACTGCATGGAAATCTACAGCTTGTTTCTTCCAGGCTCTACTTTAAGTGCTCCTTCAAGTCATATCTCCCCTCTGTTCCGCAGTGATCTGATGCTTCAGTAGTCTGATAACAGCAGAAGCAGCTTTCCGGAGGAAGGCTGAAGTTCCAGCCACTGAGCAGCCCAAGGCAAGTCTGTCGCTTAAGAAATTACTGCCTTTTTTCCTGACCAAATTCCAGCAAAAGGAATTGCACTCTGCCTTCAATTACAGCCAGCTGCCATTTTCCATATAGAAACTACCCTTAGTTCTGTCAACAGGCTTCATCTTAACCTTGTTTGCTTAGGAGGGAGGACCAGAGAAGCTGCAGAGGCTGATTTTACATACCCACAGCTGTGGGAGACTTGTAAAATACAAACTATATGGTGCCACCATGTCACAACTCTGGTGCCTGACCTGGTGACAGGCGAAACTAGAGCAGGTTTACATCCTTCTGCCACAGAGCCATGACATCTAGCCACACTGCCAGCCGATCTTTCCCTTCCCTAGTTGATTAGGTGGTATTGTAGTATAATCCTGTGCATGTAAACTGCATATATGAAGGGAAAGTTATACCAAATACAGATATACACATATATTCCTTGCCTTTTATTTTGTTGAAGTTTCCAAAACTGCCTCGGGACCCTCAAATCAAATAGCCCATGAAAGCCAGAGCGCTTGGCAGTGCTGCTGCCTGGTAGCAGCAGGGTGAGGAGCTTTTGCAGCTCAGATCAGTCTGATGAAACAAGCACTTTGCAGCAGCCGTCACACAGCACTCATTAAAAAATACTCTACATTTGTGTAGCATTTATCATCCAAGGAGCCCATCGTGTTTCACAAAATGTAATTAATTAAACTTTACAACTCCCCTCGGAGAGGGATGAGGAAAATGGAGAGTCGCCTTAATCCATCACTGAACTGCAGCAGACACTGGGGGAGAGGAAAGCAGCTGTTCAGCAGCATGGAGCAGCACTAGGACAAGAAGTGACTCCAGGCAAAGTCACTCAGGGAATGCACCAATACCTTGAGTTTGCCTGAACTGTGCACTCCCACTATAGGTTAAATCCCAACTCTTGCATATAAGAGCGTGATTTTTCTCCCCCTTCCCAGGGTTAAATCAGAGGCACCTAACAGTACAGTGTGTTATCTACTGAATCCCAGCAGTGTTACACACCAGGGGCAGAACCTCCCAGGACCAAGGGAGACAGAAGATATAAAACCATACAGTCACAAATTGCATCCCACAGTACTGGAGTGCTGTGCAAGCTGGTGCTTAAAGTGGAGGGAGAGTAAAGTCCCCTTAATCCCTTGCTTACTTCCCTCTCCCCTCCCCATCAGTAAATCCACACCTGTTAAAGGTCACCCTGAAATGAAATACATCTGAATGCTTCCTGCTGCAGCTTGGCTCATGCTCTCCCAGGCCCCTGCGGTCCTTCCCACTTCGTGCTGCACAGCAGGAGAGGGGAAGGGGGTGCCCATGTGTGCCTCTGTTGGAATGTCAGAGTGGCATGGCTGAAATCCCACTGGACTCTTAGCTGATCTTTACAGAGGAATCTCTTTCTCATCCTGGCTTTAAGCTCCGTTCTTGCCAAGCATATAGGATAACATAGCCTCTGATGAGATATATCTGTTGTGCTGCTTTCACTAGCTCGCAAGAAACTAGAGTTTCATCTGGTGCAAGGTGGGGAGGGCAGTGTAAAGCATCACTATTTGTAAGTGAAGTATGACAACAAAACCCAGAGAGATACCTGTAGGGAGAGAATGATGCAGACAAACACACATGCATCCGTGCTGCACCACAGAGAAGCACTAAGAGAAGGGAGAACAGATGGAGGAGCAGGCATCTTACCAACTCACCCACTAATCACACAGAGCCATGAATCCTGCAATGGTGACTGTATCTATGGATTGGAGAAGGAGGCATGGTCTGACTCTGGATGTGCAAATACCAAACTGGACTGGCCAGTTCATACTACATACATAGTGAGAGGCAATTCACTGCTGGGACCTGAGCTGTGGCTCTCCCAGTGCAGCCTTACAAATCTCCTGATTCTTTTGTGGCTGATTCTTTTGTGGCTTCTAAGATGCTTAGCTCACCTGCTGGCATAAAGAAGAGAATGAGGTTTAAAGGAAACAGCAGTGTTTCTTGGATCCTAAGCACTTCCTTCCATCTGGTATCTTCTTGCTGTCACAGGTTAAGCCACTGCAGACATCAGGAAGAAAAAGAAGCCCTGGGATACCAGCCCTCCCAGAAGTGCTCAGTGGGGAAATGCACTGAGTGGAACTGGAGACTGGTGGTGCTCTGAGATCCGCAGGAAGCAACATCGATGGGTGCCACAGGGCTGTGGGAGTGATAACATCCCAAAGCCACCAGTGCCTTTGGTCACGTCAGACTCATGTCAGCGACTGAGCTTCTTCCAAGATACGAGGTACAGAAGGAGAACATCCATCAACTGCTTCATCTGGGAAGGCTCAGACAGACAATATCCACGCAAGGCTGTGAAAGTGCTGATTATTTTCATTAGATGTAAAAGTGGGAAGAGAGGAAAAGTACAGGAATTTGTACTTCTTTTCTCTGCAGAGACTTTAGAGCAGTTTCCAGTGCCTGAATAGGCCAACAAGAAAGCTAGAGAAGGACTTCTTACAATGACATGTAGTGACAGGACAAGGGGGAACGGCTTTAAACTGTCAGAGGGGAGACTGAGATTAAATATAAGGATGTTCTTCCCTGTGAGGGTGCTGAGGTGCTGGCACAAGTTGCCCATAGAAGCTGTGGCTGCCCCATCCCTGCAGTGTTCAAGGCCAGGTTGGAGAGAGCTTAGAGCACCCTGCTATAATGGAAGGTGTCCCTGTCCATGGCAGGGTGTTGAACTGGATGAGCTTTAAGGTCCCTTCCAACCCAAACTATTCAGTGATACTTATTGTGTTGAAGGACCTGACAGTGGATTCAAAGATGGTACTAATGACTGGTTGGTCGATCAGAAAATGAACATGAGCCGGCAGTGTGAGCTCACAGCCCAGAAAGCCAACTGTATCCTGGGCTACATCAACAGGAGCGTGACCAGCAGGTCGAGGGAGGTGATCCTGCCCCTCTACTCTGCTCTCCTGAGACCTCACTTGGAGCACTGTGTGCAGTTCTGGTGTCCTCAACACCAAAAGGACATGGAACTGTTGGAACAAGGGCAGAGGAGGCCACGAGGATGATCAGGGAACTGGAGCACCTCCTGTATGAAGATAGGCTGAGAAAGTTGGGGCTGTTGAGCCTGGAGAAGAGAAGACTGTGTGGAGACCTCATAGTATATAAGCCCCCTCATAGTATATAGCTCCCTTCCAGTATCTGAAAGGGGCCTATAGGGATGCTGGGGAGGGACTCTTCATTAGGGACTGTAGTGATAGGACAAAGGGTAACGGGTTCAAACTGAAACAGAGGAAGTTTGGATACAAGGAAGAAATTCTTTCCTGTAAGGGTGGTGAGGCACTGGAATGGGTTACCCAGGGAAGCTGTGAATGCTCCATCGCTGGCGGTGTTCAAGGCCAGGTTGGACAGAGCCTTGGGTGGCATGGTTTAGTGGGAGGTGTCCCTGCCCATGGCAGGGGGGGTGGAACTGGATGAGCTTAAGGTCCTTTCCAACCCTGATTGTTCTATGATTCTATGATTCTAACAAGGTGATACAACCCTCCTGCTAGGACACTGACACTTAACCAGACATATTGATAAGATGGGATTCATCACACCAATCTTCCTCATGCTCATGAAGGCAGATATGCTTGCACAGATGGAAGATGTGTCCAGCCCTGCCCTTTTGAATTGATACCACCATGGCTCTCCCCATGGGTGCATGTTTTCCCTCTTTCTAGCAAAAAGAAAGTGATTTTTGCTGGTCCCTGGGTTTATTTCCATGTTTGTCTATAGGAAGCAGCAGTGTCAGGTACAGCTGTTACTGCAGCAGGTTTATCTTAGTGAAAATTCATGCTTTGGGTTTGCAAGTGTTTTAATTAATGTGAATTATTTTAGTACACTTTACTACTGATAGCATGTAATTATCTCCCCACAGGTATATATTTAGCTAACCAGCAGGCTGATCAAAGACCTACACAATAAGGGACTTTTGCAACTGATGCTGCACACAAGCAAAGGGCAGCAAGATGGGACCAAAGGAGGAAAGAGGAATCTCTCTTTCCCAGTCCTAAACAAGGGCTCAAATTTGTCTCCTTGAAAAGATAATCATAACATTCGCTTACATACATTCTCAGGGGAGCGTGAAGATGCATCAACACTCAAGCGCTGTGAAGGAGAAAACTACGTACATGCTGAACTATTAATCACTGGGAAGTGATCTGCTTTGTAAAGTTGGAGGTTGACTAAGGAAAATGGCTCAGTAGTAACACAGAGCAAGCAATTTGCGCACAGTCATAGGTTAATTCTCTCAACTGCTTTTGCTGGATCAATCCTGAGGTGTTATTATCTACACAAGGCAGTTCACCATTTTCCCAAGGCCATGGAAGAGATTCCAAACTCCACCCCCTTTCTCATCCCGTTCAACTCAGGAATCTGGTTTCTACCACAAGCACGATGTTAGATGAATGAGGTTGAGACCTTTGCTGAGCAGCTGCCCTGCTCTCACTACATCCAACTGCTCATACAAGCAAACAATAACTGGATCAAGCTACCTGGGACCAGGACTTTTCTCCAAATGACTGGTTGATGAAACCTGCATCTCACCATTGAGCTTCTGGCAGTGCTGGCAGCCCATGATTTGTCTTTCTCCTAGATGGCTGCAGCCACTTAGCTGATGCTGGTTGGAAGACATCAGATTGAAATAAGTGTTTAGGAGCCAGGAAGCATCCTGTGCCAAACTGTGTTTCAGAACCTATCTGTCCACTCATGTAGGTTTGATACTTTATTAAAAGCACTGAGTGCTTTGTCATCAGTTTCAGTGGGCGCAGGATCAGGTGGGTAAATCTTCATCTCTTGACCTTCCTGAAGGCCACTCTGCTGCTTTACACATCTATGGGCACTGTGTCTGCATATTAAGCTCAATAGGAGTGAACAGTGTGCAGCTGCAGCAAAGAAAGGCAACGGGATGCTGTGTTCCACCAACAAAAGCATCACCAGCAGAGATAGAGAAGTCATTATCCCACTCTGCCCGGAACTTGTCAGGCCACACCTGGAATACTTGGTTCAGTTTTGGTCCCTGCTATGCAAAAAAGATGTGGGCAGGGTGGAGGGGGTCAGAGAATGGCCACAAAGGTCATCCAAGGACTGGGAAGCCACACAAGGAAAGGCTGACAGAGCTTGGCTTGTTCAGCCTAGTGAAAAGAAGGCTCAGGGGAGACCTTATCAACATACTGCAGTATTATAGTATTATTCAAAGACAGAGGCTCCTTTTTACGAGGACTCACATGGAAAAGATGGGGGCAATGGGCACAAGTTACTGCTGGGGAGGTTCTGATTGGAGTCAAGAGGAAAACATTTCCCAAGGAGAACAATCAGCGAAGGAGATACGCTCCCCAGGAAGTGGTGGATTCCCCAACACTGGATTCTGGTAAGATTCAGCTGGACAGGGTGCTGAGACACCTAGTCTAGATCATGCTTTGCCGAGAAAGGTTGGACCAGATGATCCTTGAGGTCCCTTCCCACCTGATATTCTATGATTACTGTGTTATCACTGACCACCAGGCCCAGGTGAGACCCTGAGTTTCCAAAGGGCAGCACACAGAACAGAACAGATGATCCCAGCCTCCTCACAGTCTGAGTGACGACGTGTTACGCTTCGTACTTCTCCTTTACTTCTCCCTTTCAGCAACTTCAATGAAGTGTTACTTAACTTTTCAGGCCACAAATGTGGATTGAAAGCTCCAATGTCATGTGTTAGGGCTGCTACCGGAAAAAGGAAACCTCTTTCGTACCCATTGACGTCTGTTGCAAACACTCTGGGTTTCTGACTGACGTAGTCCCATTATTTCTATGCCATTACTTATAAACTTCACAGCATTTTCTAGAGGGGTCTTCAGTAAGCTGAAAACCTCCAGGGCAACACTCCATTAGGCTTTTAGTTTTATAGGTTGGGTTAAACCTTCTTGCAATCAGTAGGTTGAACTGCATGCCTTTATTTAGGGTAGCTGAAGGAGACATTAAGTCTATTTTCACCCACAATGCAAAATTGCTCAAGTACCTGAAGGCTCTGGGAGGACAGTTTTGGGTAGGATATTAAAAGGAAAGAAGGTCATGTGTGGCTGAACAATACAGTTCAGGTGGAGGAGGAGACAGAAAGACAGCACATTGAAACAGGCAGGGAACAGAAACTTCAAAGAGCCTGAACAATCATCAATATAAAACCTGGAGGGAATACAAGAAAACAAAGGGATTTGGGGTCACGCTGCTGCCTGGAGCAGGTCTGGAGCTATAAGTAAGGAAACTGGCTCTCATTTGCGTGATTTCTTCTGTGTTCAGAAAAGAAGGGCTGTGAGCATTCTTGTAAGCAAACAGAAATACACCAGAAATGTCTTTCTTCATCAGTCCTCCTCCTCCCATCTGGATCAACCCACAGGACCCTGCATTTTGGCCAGCAGCACAGGTCAAAGGGAGGAAACATGTGCTACAAAACCTCCCACCCATCTAAACCATTAACTCTTCCTGTTTGGTGCAGGATTAAGATGGCACAAAGACAACAGCACTATTCCTCTCTTACTCTACCAGAGCAGAACAAGGCCAAGGGCTGGGTCAGTGCTGTCTCTGCTTGCATGGGAGATGTTCCCTTGTTACTGACTTCCATTCCTGCCCTTACAAAGCAAATGTCTCCAGAGCTTGCTATAAGCACTCTGAGGAACTTAATGTGCTATTCTGCTCTGCAGGGAACTCCTCAAAATGAGGCACCCACCACTGGCTTTCTTCCTGCAGGTGAATTAATCTGCCTTGCATGAGTGATCCCATTTAAAACAATAGGTTGCCTTGCAAGAACGAGGGAAGCAAGTCTGAAGCATGCTTTTATGCAAGGAGTATAAAAAGGCCACCTAGCAGTTCATCAGGGGACACTTGGCAATAAGCTGACAGTTACCTGTAAAGTGAAATAATAAAGAATAAATTTTTAATAAGGGTATTTTTAACTCATTTAACAAGGACTAAATTTGGAACCCTTTCTTCACGGGATCAGGCACACCGTTCTTCCCTAATCCTACTTTCTAATAATAAGGAAAAGAAAAAAAAACAGGCGGTAATCTATTCCTTCTGCTTTTATTTTTAATGTTATGCTATGGGAGAGCACTATTCCATGTAAATAAATGAATTTCCATAAACAAGCAGGTGAAACAGACCAGCCTCTGAGTAAGACGCGTTACAGAGTACCTCAACTCATGTAATACCAGGTAACACAAACCCTAATGCAGGAATACTGTAGTGACAGGGGGAATGAATGTGGAATAAGACTTCATGACCTATGGGAAGTTAAAGCTGCAAAGATTAGTTTATGTAGGGGCTCCGCAGGCTGCGTTCAGCATCCTTGATTTAGTTTTCATCCTCTCTGGCCCGTCCCAACAGCCCTATGTGAGATAGGGGTTTAATACCCACGCTCTATGGGGTCCTGGCTGCGCTGTCAGGAGCAGCGGTGGATGCCTGCTCCCCGCTCGCTGCGGTACCACTTTGCTTTCGGGGTCCAGCGCAATAAACAAGACCTGACGCTGCTGCGAACCTGGATGATACCGTGTACAACCTCTAGAGGTCAGGCTGATGGAGAGCATCCCTCCTGCCGCTCCGTTCCGCTACATGCGGGTGACACCTGCTGGAGTCCTCATCCCCGTCCCGCCACCAGCGCTGCTCCATCGGGGCTCTGCGTGCGCTAAATCCCGCAGGAAGACACTTGGGAATACGAAATAACTCCTGGTGGCTCTTTCCTATTGCAGGGAGGCAAAAGGTACCTTTATCTGAACATTACCTCTTCCACCACTCCGGTTATGCGGGTTTACTTCCATCGTATTACCGATGCCTTTGACATGCTTCCTGAGGAGCTGTAGTAAAACGCAGCATATTCCCATAGGGAAAAGTCCTGAGTGGGCAATGAAATGGAAGCACGGGGTACATTATTCATCTGCCACGAAATCCTATGAAAAATACAGCTGAACATTCCAATCCTCTCACCTAGGAGAGAAGGGTGACCCCTGAAAGAGGTCTGAGAAGCCCTCACCTCTTACATTGAAATACGATAGCAAATCTAAATGCATGTTGCAGTATATTCTGTCTATGGATGCACATTTACAGGGCTAAGAGTTGCAACTTGTTCAGAACTGGAGAAAAATCATCTGTGGGACACCAGCAGCCCCCCAAAACTGATGATGAAGTCTTGTGATGATGCTGATGAAGAAACGATGGGTTTTTCCTCTGTTTCCTCACAAGCCGCAGCGCTAACACCCGACACTCAGCAGGGATGCTGGCACCTTCTACCATCGGAGTACACCCTGCACAAGGTGTAAGGAAGAAGCTCTTCCCTGTGAGGGTGCTGAGGCGCTGGCACAGGGTGCCCAGAGGAGCTGTGGCTGCCCCATCCCTGGCAGTGCTCAAGGCCAGGTTGGACACAGGGGCTTGGAGCAATCTGCTCTAGGGGAAGGTGACCCTGCCCATGGCAGGGGTTGGAGCTGGAGGAGCTTTAATGTCCCTTCCACCCCAACCCATTCCATGACTCTATAATTGCTGTTGCCGCTGAGACCAGGCAGGGCAGGAAGACCCTCATGGAGACCCCAGCGCAGTGCCAGCCCGCCATGCTGGCAGGACCCCACATGCCCACTGATGGAAGCAGCATGTGCCGCCCCCATTGAGGAACCGACCCCGCGGCGAGGAGACTGAACGGGACAAGCCGACCCCACCGCGGCCATCACCTCCTCGGGGGGGGCCGTCCTGAGCGGGACGACGGAGGACACAATGGAAGGACAGACCCCCCCAACATGGCGCCAGCCCTTCGCCACCCGCCCCGACATCCGGGTTCCGCTCGACCTTCCTCCCGTCAGCTTCAGCGCGGCGCTTCCCGACCGTCCCCTCGCCGCGGCAAGATGGCGCAGCCGCCGGGTGAGTGCGGCGGGGCCCCAAGGTGACCGGGGCTGCCTCCCTCCCGTGCCCCCTCTGACCGGGTATGTCTGTCTCTTTATGTGCTGCAGTTCTCCTCAAGGACATGAAGCTGCTGGACGTGAAGCTGGGCCAGCTGCCCAGCTGGGTGGCCATGAGGGACTTCACCCCCGGCGGCATCCTGGGGGCCATCCGAAGAGGTGAGGGGGAGCTGAGAGGATCTGTCCCGCTCCGCATCCCCGCTGCCGGCGGGGACAATGAGGGGTGCGGATCCCTTCTCCTGCCGGAGCTAAGGCACATCAGTGCATAAGCATCGCTGGGTGCTGGATGTGGAGGGGGATCTGGTACTGTCGGGGTGATTCGAGGTGATTTTTTGCGTTCTCAGAACAGCGTCTCCTGTAGCATCGTGGTTTTCCGTAGGTAGATTTCTTTCTTGCTTGGGCTTTATCCACCAAAGGCTTCTTTTTGGTATTCCTTCTTGTGTAAGTTTTGACCCATGCCCTTTGCTGCAGATTGTATCTATGCTGTGTAGATTGTATGCTATGGCATTCAGGTAGGTTTAGAATCAGAACAGGTAGGGTTGGAAAGGACCTTCAGACCATCCGGTTCCAACCCCCTGCCATGGGCAGAGATGCCTCACCCTAGACCATGCCACCCAAGGCTCTGTCCAGCCTGGCCTTGAACACTGCCAGGGATGGAGCATTCACCACTTCCCTGGGCAACCCATTCCAGTGCCTCACCACCCTTACAGGAAAGAACTTTATATCCAACCTGAACTGCCCCTGTTTAAATTTGAACCCATTCAAACATTAAATATCAAGTGCAAGTAGAGTTAAAAAGAAATGGAGGTGTCTACATAACATGTGTGTACTAGTATGAAAGAATTCAGTAGTTCCAAAGCAGCTTGAGCTCATGGAAGTCACAATAATTAAGGTTCAGGGGAAAATGGTAAATGGCTTTTTTCCTTTTCTTTTTAGTAACAATTAACTTGTGTTCACCTGGCCTGGCTAACATGCTGATTGCCTTCTCAGACACTTCTGAGACCCTCAAATGTTCCTTACAAACCATTTACCCAAGTTGTGTGAAACCAGGCTGCTTTCAGACACAGACCAGTGTGTAAGTCCTCTGACAACATCTTTCCTCCACAGGTTACAACAGATACTACAATAAATACATTGATGTGAGGAAAGGGGGCCTGGCTGGTATCTCCATGGTGCTCGCTGGTTATGTTCTTATCAGCTACATCTGGAGCTACAGCCACCTGAGTAAGTAAAAGCAATGTGGCTGTATGGGTATAGTGTGGCCTGGGAGGTTGCTTGGGGCAGTAAAAACAATGTGCTGCTGCTATGGATGACTGTGCACACCACTGCTGCTTGAATCCCAGCCTGTGAGCAAGCAGGCCACAAAACACCTGAATGTGTACTTACTTATCAGATAGCCAATGCTTTCTGGGTGATGTAGCTCTTGTCGCCTGTCTGACCTGCTGGTACTTAGAAATTGCATGCTCAGATTTGTCCTTAGAGTGCTTTCTTTGCTGTAATTTCAGGTGTGGTGCGTATTTCTGGTGACTTCAGTAAAACTAACTTGCTTTGTTTTGAATGCTGTAGAGCACGAGCGCCGCAGGAAGTACCACTGAAGTGTGGCTTTCAGGAAGTGCAGGTGCAGCTCTGGAACAGACCTGGCTACTGAACAGTTACCCTGACAGAAGACATCAGAACTAGTCATACTAACATCTGTGCTATTATGACCAATAATAAAGTGCAGACACTTTCTGTGTTGAGCTGACACTCTCGTAACTGACTTGTTCATTATACTGTGCAAGTGAGGTTTTGGCTTCTCAGTTTCACCCCTAAAGCCTAAGGACTGGGAAAGCATTTGCTGCTTAGGTTGCATTAGGAACTGGGGAAACCGTTGACACTTAATCCCTGTTTAACTGTTGGATAAAAGTAAAAAGCATTGGATTGCTTAATGGCCATTTGGTACAGGCTGGACAAGTAGCTGAGAGGATGTATTTTGATTTGAAACAATAATATCTGAGCTTTAGGTGGGTTGGTGGTGTGGCCATGTGTTTCTGATCCTTAGTCAGGCTGTCACCTGGGGCCTGCAGGTATTTGGGCAGTTTCCAGACAGTTTAGCTTTCAAGAGGCCTGCAACTCCCATTCTGTCACTGGGATTCTAATGCTTCTTGCCTCTGCTAACCTGATATTTCTATTAAAACCTTGCTTTCGTTGCTAAAAGAAGCTGGAGGGCTCTTCTGAACACGTACAAGCTTACTTTAAAAAGAAAACTTTCCTGCTTGACTTCAAGGGAGTGCTGGGAAGTTTTAACAAGAGACACAATGTTCGTAAGTGCAGTTTAAAGGAGCATATGAGGGTTTGGTCCCACTCAGCAAGCACATCCTGCCACAACACTAACCTGCTGGTGCTTGTAGCTGCAGGTGCAACCTACAGTTTGCTTTTCTGAACAGGAGGGAAAAGGAAAACCACTTCTTGAGGGATGTGAAGAGTCTCTCATGAGCTATGGTAGTAACAGGAAGGCTTTCAGGTTTGGGAAGCATCTGTTCAGATAGGGAAGACCATAAACTCAACTAGATGGGGAAGGTGACCAGGTACCAAAGTGTTTTGCTCCTTACCCATATGTCCAGTTACACACAGGTAACACATAGTTCAACCACTGTTCAGCCTCTGCAGGCACTATGTCTTACAAAACGTTTCATGATAGACCATTGGATGCATCTGTTTTGCCTAACTCTCCACAGTGAAATAACTGCAGTCATTCAACACAGGCTCTGGTCACTTCATCCAGGCATATTGCCTTGTTCTTACAAGAAAAGAAATTCACACCCACCTTTTTCCATCAGTACATTTCAATAAAAACAAAAGTAAAAAGGCAGCAAAGGAGAAGGCTCAGAATCAATAAGGCTCACATTGTTGGTACCTTTTTTGTCTTGTTTTTAATTGACATGTTATCATTGGCCCTTTGGAAATAATCTCACAAAATGAAAGGAGTTTGGCTACAAAAAATTGCTCTCAGAACACTCTACCACTTTTAAAAGCAGTGTTCCATAAGAATATATCTCTCCACTTCTCAGTCTTCTCTAGGCTATGGAAATACCTGCTCACTGTGAGCTGGACGTCGGGGGGGCTGAGACAAGGCTCTTCTTCTCTTCAAGCTGTGTTCATTTCCCCTTGCTGTTTGCAAATGGAACATGAGCACAGGCATGGCTTTCCTATAATCATTGCTTCTCACTGTTTGGCTAAGCACAGAGATGCCAATTTATTCTCCCCTTGATCAGTTCTCACCCAGAAGATGAATTTCTTCATATACCTTCAGTATAGCAAGAAGCACAGAAACAAAGCAAGTGGATGAGAGCTTTACAGCCTCACATACGTGAAGCCTTAAGTGAGCCACCAGGACAAGCTTATCAACTACGACAGGCTGGACCTGGGAACATGACTTTGCTTTTTAAGAGCTACAGGACAGCAGAATCCCTGCTTCCTCACTGAAGGGAAGGCATTTCAAGTATGAGTTTTCCCAGACCGCCTGCTTCCACAGGTTCCCCAAAGAGAAGTGGCAGAAGGAAAACACTTTAAAGAAACACTGGCAGAAGACGGGTGTAGGTAGAGTGCTGCACCAGTGAGGGGTTTGCATATCTATTGGCTTTTAGATCCACCTTTCAGCAGGGCTCAGTGAAGAGAGGCAGAGGCCAAAATCTATTTTAAAAAGGTTAAAACGTAAAACAAAAAAGTTGTGGACAGTTACAAAAATGTTGCTTAGCAGCAGCCAGCCTCTGCCCAGTTCTTTCAGTAATGGCATTAAAAAACCCCCTGATTAATAGTTCAAGACATAGTGCTAGGCAGAAACCTTTTCTCAGTGTTAATAACTCCCTTGC
This sequence comes from Myiopsitta monachus, assembly GCA_017639245.1. Classification (NCBI taxonomy): domain Eukaryota; kingdom Metazoa; phylum Chordata; class Aves; order Psittaciformes; family Psittacidae; genus Myiopsitta; species Myiopsitta monachus. Next base: position 8,143,737 of record CM029926.1, on the reverse strand, counting down.
ACTCTTCATTCTGCTCTTTCACTGTCCACTGAGAAAGGCCAGATGTCCTTTGGTGCATCTGTTGGCATAATGACCTTTTTCACCACACTAAAAGAGAAAGAAAGAGAGAGCAATTATTACACAGTTACAGCTCGTTTCCTCCGGCTGCCTTTATCAGCAGCATCTGTTCAGATGCTGTGTATGGAAGATGCAGCATTCTGCAGGGGGAGTGAACCACAGAGTCACAAGGGACGTGATTTATGGGCTATTTCCACTCCTTGGAGCAAAAGCTGCTTCAGTGCTGGAAGCAATATGATGCCATGTTATTGTACTATAGAAGAGAGCTCTCAGCGCACTGCTATGAACAGTGCAGAGCTCTAACACACAAGAAGATTCCAAGACTATTCCACCTAACAGGCACTATATCAAAGATCTGTGGGACGCTCCCAATCAGCTATCCTGAATTAGGGCATCACCAGCACAGACAGAGAAGTCATCACCCCACTCTTGATACACATTAGGCCACACCTGGAATACTGGGTTCAGATTTGGTCCCCAGTATGCAAGAAAGATGTGGACAGGCTAGAAAGGGTCCAGAGAAGGGCCACGAAGTTCCGAGGAGTGGAAAGCCATGCAAGGAAAGGCTGACAGAGCTGCACTTGTTTAGCCTAGAGAAAAGGCAGCTCAGGGGAGACCTTGTCACCATGTTCCAGTATTAAAGCATGGCTACAAAGAAGACCGAGACTCCCTTTTTACAAGGAGTCACATGGAAAGGATGAGGGGCAGTGGGCACAAGTTACTGCTGGGGAGATTCTGACTGGACACAAGAGGAAAATAATTCCCAATAAGAACAACCAGCCACTGGAATGATCTCCCAGGGAAGTGATTGATTCCCCAACACTGGATTCTGTTAACATCGAGCTGGACAGGGTGCTGGGACATGCACTCTGTACTTCCTACATCCAGCACTCTCTGCTTTCCCTCCCCTCTGGCCTACCTTGTAGCAGGTGACCTGCTCCAACGGCCGGGGTCCTCTGTTCCCAGCGTTGTTATTTTGAGACTGCATGACTCCGATGACCTGGGGTGTCCTCTGTTGGTCGGGAGAAAAGTTCTGAGTAATTAGTGCATCAAGGACAAAGAACTTTATGGCTGTTACTTTGTTAGAAGGGAGAAGAGCACCCCATACATCAAATGATCAACTTTCCTCCAAATCTGTGCGTGGGTGCTCTGCCAGCTGGAGTAGCACAGAGAAGAAATGGAGCACTGAGGCTCACAAAGCCCAGCAATACTGGTTTTCTCTGGAAAGCAGATTTAGGGAGTAGGTTTAGGTTGCTAAAATATCCCTTGTCATCACTGACAGGTATCACACAGATTACAGAATCTGGCAGATTGCTGCACAACCATGGATGAGGTGCTTCTGTGTCATGTGGGAGGGCTCTGTGACTACATCTCCACATAAAGCTGAAGCAATGGTAGGGTTTTCCTCACTCTAACAGCACTCAATGTTGTTCACTGCTAATTCTTGCATTGCACCCTCTCTTCCAGGCAGCACCCCCAAGTAACAGAACTGCTACTGTCAGCCTTTGAGCTGGAGGACAGTACCAATAACCAAGCTTAACCAAGGCGTGGGAAGAAACAGAACAAAGCAAAGCCCCATGGTACTAGGACGAAGGCAGCAGCAAGCCTGTTGGGATCAGATGGTGGACATGAGAAGGCTGGAAGGAGAACAGTGCTTTGTGATTGATTAGGATTTGTTCTCCAAGTTCTTAAACACAAAAGAGTATCATAGCCTGTTGTAAAATAGGTAAGATTTTCCCTCATTCAGTGAGTATTCCTCCAATCAGCAAGAGCCCAAGGTGTCTACTTTTGACTGCCAGACACTCTTTCAGGGCACTGTAAGCAATGCTTTGCAGGCGGGGGAATTGTGTACCTTTTGCTGTGCTTGTGTCGGTTGAGGCAGTGGTGGTTGCTCTGTGGTTCCCATTGGCAGTTCAAACCGAGGGCTGGGTTAGATGGAAACAAGAAAATTGATTCTTAAATCATACGTCAACATTTTACCATCAGCTCAATTAAGTCCAACCAACCAACCAACCATTCAGCCAAGTCAATTCAGCTCACAAGAAACAGACTTTCCCCCTCCCCACTTGTCCTTGCATCCTGATGCTCAGCAATTATTTATAGGAAAATGAGAATCTGGGATGTAGTACATCACTCTAGGTGGGAAGTCTTCCTGAATAGAATATTTAGGTGAGCTCTTAGGCAGAAGTTCTGCTCTGTGAGGTGCTGAGGCACTGGCACAGGGTGCCCAGAAAAGCTGTGGCTGCCCCATCCCTGCAGTGTTCAAGGCCAGGTTGGATGGGGCTCGGAGCAACCTACTCCAGTGTGAGGTGTCCCTGCCTGTGGCAGGGGGTTGGAGCTGGATGAGCTTTAAGGTCTCTTCCAACCCAAACCATTCTATGATTGTCTGATAAACCCACGTGATCCCAGTGCACTGATGGGATCTGGTCTCCACTCTGAAGTCTTCAGGGTAACTCCCTGAAGAGGCCCTGCCCCATATCCTCAGATCATTACAGGAAAGTAAACATTGGCCAAGTCTCCAAAGCCACTGGGAAGCACTGGAGCACCCTTGTTTGACATAGACCTGATTATAAAGAGAAACACAGGATGACAGGACAAGCCTGGAAGCATACTCACTGCATGAATTTACAGCTAGGCCCCTCTGGACAGAATCCTACCAGGTAATTCACACAAATGACTCTTCGAGTGTGCCGGTGTCTGCAGAGGGGACCTGCAACACAAAGCTCAGCAGTTCAGGTTCCATGCATATGTACCCCAACACTCAGTAGTACCAAGTACACAAGCAGATCACCCAAAGAAAGAACAGCAGCACCCTACCCTTGAGTTATAGCCACAGAAGCAGCAACTGTGTGACATACCATGTTTACAGAAGCCTCTGTCATACCAGGGACAGTCTTTGATCTTAGACTCCGGGTCAATGTGCAAGAATGGACATTCTTTGTTACTGCATTCCCCTGTACCAAAGCAAACACACTTGTTAGTCAGTTGCTCAGGTTCAAGATCAAATGACTCTCAAAATGTTACCTGGCTCATGTAGCTCCCACAAAGCATTACCAGCATGGATAAATTCAGGCACAAGTCATACTGCCTGCCTTACCCTAGATGAAGAACACCAAGTTCTACCAGGCTGGATTATACATGTGTGCTTTTAGAAACGATGCGGAAACTAAACTGAAAAGAGCAGTCATGGTAACACACCCCAAACATTCAGTGCACCAGAAGTGTGGAGAAACTACAAATTGCACACTAACCTCAATCCAAGGAAACCTACAAGACTGTAAGTTTCTGACAGCAAGTTGCCTCATTATGTCCACATCTCCAGAGCTGGAAAGCAAGTGCATAAAAGTTTTGCACCCCCATGCCCTCTGCTGCTATTATCTCCCCAAAATAAGAGTCATGCAAAGATCAACTGCTCAGCCTACTCATCTCGTACCCAAAGAGAACATAAGGCATAAAACCCAGTCAAAACTTGAACTTCCCAACTGTTTCCCCAAGGGACAAGCTCTTGAGAGAGGAGACATCTATAGTATGTCACAAATTTAGGGGGATAATAAAGTGCAGGACTAAGACCTGAAAACATTACGGCCTAATATCATCAGACAGAAAAGAAATGTAACGCTCCACAGATGGATAACAGGGATGTACCAGGATCCTCTTCACCAGACTCCCAAGCCAGCAAGGAATGCGCAGTAGGAGCTACAACAGCCCTTACCAAATTTGGAGTAGAAGTAACACTCGGGCATCTTGGTCATGTCATACTCGTGTAGAAACTCGCACTGGTCTCCCTTTTTGCACAGTCCTCGTAGCCAATGTTTGCAAACAACTGTCTTCTCCCCACTGATGTGTCGGAACGGGCACATACCCCCTGCGGAAGGACAGGGCAAGGAGAAGGGAAAGAACAACATATAAAACACAGCACAAGGTGGCACAGGGCAATAGCAATGCTTTGCTCCCCTCTGCAAGACCGGGTTTGGAAGACGTCACTTTTTATTAGGAATTTAGCCTTTAATGGTAACAGCAAAGCAGGGAGTTCCAGGCAAGTCTTACGTCACCCTCTAACAAGGTAAGCAAGAGCCTCCAGCTCTGAATCACAGAATCAACCACGCTGGAAAAGACCTTTAAGATCAAGTCCAACTGTTCCACAGCACTGCCAAGCCCATCGTTAACCCATGTCACTGAGGGCCTCACCTACATGGTTTGTGAATGCTTCCAGGGATAGTGACTCCAGCACTGCCCTGGGCAGCCTGTTCCAATGCCTTTGGAACACCTTTTGGGGAACCCTTTGGGGCACCCTTTGGGGAAAGAATGGTTCCTAATACCCAACCTAAACCTGCCCTGGTGCAGCTTGAGGCTGTTTCCTCTTGTCCTATCACTTGTTACTTGGAAGAATCCCAACTTCCAAGAACCACAGCCATAATCGCAGCACATCCACAGCAAGGTCTGCGTGTGGCAAGTTCAAACCTTCCTTTACCGGCTGCATCGCTTATTCACCTCCCCACTTCTAATACCGTTATCTCCCGAGTGCTGCATCCTTCAGTCTTATCCTCACTCTAGGCTTTAAAACCACAAGAGAACCAAAGGCAGTGCTCGAAAACTCTGGTTTCCCTCCCTCCACCCCTATAACTCCATTGGAAACTTCACTTACCTTTTCCACAGGCCGCCTTTAAAAAGAACTCACACACAGCCGCGCCGGATTCTGTGGAGAGAAGAAACAGAACTCATTTTAACACAGTTTGGTGGCAACGTTTACCCTATTTCCTTCCCCAGAGGGACAGTTTGGTCCTTAACATCAAAAGCAAAGCAGTGGTTTGGTTCAGTTCGGGGAATTTGCTGTCCTGCTTAAGTTCCTTGTTCAAGTATGGTCCTGGCAAACAGCTGCATTCTTGTTGGGGGGCACCAAAGGGAACTTGCAGAGATTTAGTGGTGCTTGTTTTGCCTTCCAGGTATTTAGGTTGTGTTGACAGGGTTTTCCTCTGCTGTTAAGTCAATCATGTCAGTGCACACTGTAATTACAGCCCTGGCAACAACAGCCTTACAGCTTTTGACCAGAACAGCCTGAAACAACCATCGGTGCGTTATCCCAATCTGGTCCAACAGGAACCACAATGTTTGAGGGGGTTAAAACACAAACTGAGGAGCCTGAAAGTTTCAGCAAATAAAGTCTCCTGAGACTACCTGCACCTGGTTATTAGACTGAAGGAAAACGTTTACCACGGATATTCCCAAAGGAGAAGTCTCCCTATCATCAAAATACCTCATCTATCAACAGGGAATGGGGAAAAAACATCAGTTACTGTGCAGGAAAGTGATGTTTATTCATGATAACGCCCCAACTTCCATTCTCCACGTATTAACTGCAGCTTTCACTGAGCAGTAAACCAAAATGCCTGGATTACGACACAAACCCCACCGGGGACGCAGAATCCGTGTGGATTCAAGGCCAAGACCCGAGCAAAGCGCTCAGATCCCGGGAAACCTCCCCCCGTTCCCCCAACCGCCCCCCGGCTCCAGGTGTGTGTGTGGGGGGGAAACCCGGACACAACCCGGCGCTCGCACGCACTGTCCATGCCAGGGAAGGGCAGCGGCTGCGCCCCCAGCTGCTGCTCCACGGCCAGCTCCAGGTCGAACTTGATGTGGTCCACGCTGGCGATGAGCTCCTGCATGGTGGCGGCTGGGGGCCGGCGGCAGCGGGCCGGCAGCGGGGGTATGGTGGTGGCGGTGGTGATGATGGCGGCGGGGGCGGCGGGCGGGCGGGCCCGGGCAGGCCCGGCCCGGCCCGCTCTGCTCCGAGCCGGCAGCGCCTGAGCACCGGGGAGAGCGGCGGCGGCAGCTCCTGGCCGCCCCGCGCCGCCCGCCCGCGGAATGCCGGGACTCACCCCCGACCCGGCAGCGCCCTGGCTCCGGCGCAGGCCTCGCCCCTTCCGCCCCGCGGAGGCGACGGGAGCGGCGGCGCGGCCTGCCTGGCGCCATGCGGCCGCTGGGGCTGCTCCTGCCGCTGGCATCGCGGTGCCGATGGGCTTCCAGCGCTGTGCGGCGGGGCCGGGAGCCGGGATGGAGGTTGTTGGGGTCGTCGCAAGCGTCCCGAGAGCTTGCCCCGTAGCGAGCTGAGGGCGAGCGGCGCTGGGGAGCAGCAGGAGGAGGATGGCGATGATGGAGGTGTGGAGTTCGGGACGCTGTCCGAGGAGTTTTCCTCTAGGAAATACTATCAGCAAAACGACAGCGCGGCTCCAGAATTTAAAGCTGCGGGAAGAGGGAGAGGAAGAACCAGAAACAAAACCTCGGCGCGGCCCTAAGAACACCCCGTATTGGTACTTCCTACGGTGCAAGGCTCTTATCAAAGAGAACAAGGTTTGTGCCCGGCCTTTCGCTGGTTTGCTTGGTAACGGCATTGATGGAAGATCGTAGGATCACAGAACATCGGGTGGGGAGGGACGTCAGGGATGATCTGGTCCTACCTTTGTAGGCAAAGCATGACCTAGACGAGATGTCCTAACACCCTGTCCGGCTGAATCTCAACAGGGTCCAGTGCTGAGGAATCCACCGTTTCCCTGGGGAGGTTATCCCAGTGGCTGATTGTTCTCATTGGGAAGTATTGTCCTCTTGTGTCCATCTCCCCAGCAGTAACGTGTGCCCATTGCCCTGTGTCTTTTCCGTGCGACTCCTTGTAAAAAGGAGCCTCTGTCTTCTTTGTATCCACCCGTTAAGTATTGAGCATTGCTGACAAGGTCTCCCCGGAGGCTTCTTTTCTCAAGCCCAGCTCTGTCAGCCTTTCCTTGTGTGGCTTCCCAGTCCTTGGATGATCTTTGTGGCCCTTCTCCACCCTGTCCACATCCGTTTTGCATAGCAGGGACCAAAACTGAACCCAGTATTCCCAGGTGTGGCCTGAGAAGTGCCAAGTACAGTGGGATGATGACTTCTGTCTCTGCTGGTGATGCCGTTATTGATGTATCCCAGCATCCTGTTGCCTTCCTTTGCTGCAGTGGCACACTGTTCATCATTCAGATCACTTGTGAAGACTATTGAATAGTGTTGGGCCCAGTATTGATCCCTGGGGGACCCCACGAGTGACAGGTCCTCAGTTTGAGAAGGAGCTGTTCACCACAACCCAGGACCCCCCTCACCACACAGACCACTTGTCTGGACAGTAAAGTATCAGCTTCTCTGGGGAACTGTATTGAAAGCCTTAGAGGCACCCAAGTAGACAGTGTCCACTGCTTGTCCTGCATCAGCTAAGCAGGTTACTCATTCATAGAAGGTGATCAGATTTGATAAGCACAATTTATCTCTGAAAGATGCAGCCCTGTCCCATCTGTATCATCCTATCCCATCCCTTAGTATCTTTACAGAAAGGACAATCTGTGAGGAATGCCATGCTCTCTGTAGGACTTTCACCACAATCAGCCCACAGCTGCATACATAATACCCATTGTAACTGATCCTTGTGCTGCCTTAGCATGGATTTTCTTCTTCCCTGCAGCTGGCAGAGGCTCTGGAGCTATTTGAAGTGCAGATGCTGAAGGAAGAACGTGTACAGCCAGAAGAAAGCAATTACACGGTTCTGATTGGTGGCTGTGGCAGGGTTGGCTATGTGAAGAAGGCATTCAGGCTCTACAATGATGTAGGTTCATATCCTCTCCTCTCTCAAACCTTTATTATGTTTTCTAAGTTAAAGCTGTTTCAAGCATTTGGTCGCTTTGTTTTGTCTCCAAAATACCTTTGAGTTTGCACCTTTCTTGACGTGAAACTCTTAAAAAACATGTTCAAAGAGCCTAAAAGTCTTCTCCTAAAATGCCAGTTCAAATCCTTCTCTTCCTGTAGATGAAGAAACGTGGCTTAACTCCCACCGAGGCCACTTACACAGCGCTGTTCAACGCCTGTGCTGAATCCCCATGGAAGGACTCGGGTCTGCAGAGTGCTCTCAAGTTACGGCAGCAGCTAAAGAGCAAGAATGAAGAGCTGAACCTTATCACCTACCACGCTCTGCTGAAGGCCTGTGCCCTGTGCTCTGATCTCAGGATGTGCTTTGATGTACTGAAGGTAAATACTATATAATAATACCATATTTAATGCAGTATGCTCCAGTTACAGCTCCTGGAAGTTGCCGTATTGCATAGACCACTTTTATTTCATTCCCAGCTGAGGATGATTACACATCACATGTTTATATTTCATTGATCCTTGGTCTCATACAATGAAATGGTCTTGGTACGTAGCAAACATGAGGCTCAGGTACATAAAAGGAGGCAGCTGCAGAGGTTGGCTTTAAGACTCTGCTCACAGACTCAACAAACAATGCTGTGTCTGTCTCCATTCCTCCTTTTGGAGACCCGTATACTGATACCCAGCTTCTTGTTAAGCTCTTACGGCAGCTCTTCTCTGAAGAGCCAGTCTGGGAGTAGCCAAAAGGATGCTGTTTCCTGCTTCCAAATTCCACATAACTCCCAGGAGGAGGAAGCTGGGATTTGTGTGTGCATTTCAGGGCTCTCTTTCTCCTGGAGCGATCGTTCTAGGAGCTCACCTATGCTTTGTTGCTGCTGTATCCCCAGAAGACAACAGCAGTACTTGAACTTCACAGCCAGCTGCAACAGACATTCTGGGTAACTGGAAGTTTAATGCTCTCTCTGCTCTAGGAAATCATCCACAAGGGCCATGTTCCCACTGTTGAGACCTTCAGCTTCCTTCTGATGGGCTGCATAAAGGACAACGAAAGTGGTTTCCGATACGCCTTACAGGTTTGTCTTCATGTTTTAAGTGGGGAGGAAAAAGTGCTTCTGGCTTGTAACTTGAATGCACAGAAGGTAGGAGGCTGCTCAGAGCTGGTGAAACAGAGAGAGTTCAGCTCCTCCTGGGACAAGCTCTGTAAACCAGACATCCATCAGGATGTCTCATAAATGGGTAAAACACCGTGGATGATCCCACAGTCCAGTGGCATCTCATCATGCTCTAAACTCACTCATTTTCTGCAAGCAGATAACATTCACAGATACAGTCTGCTAGAAATGCCCCTGTTATTTAATATCATGTACATCTGACGTTCATCTTCTCCTCTTCAGGTTTGGAAACAAATGACTATGCTTGGAATAAAGGGTGACAGCCACACTTACAATCTGATGCTGCGCGCTGCAAGAGACTGTGGGATCGGTGACCCAGCCGTGGCTTCTGAACTCCTGCTCAGCCCTCCAAGTGAGAACTCGCCTCAGCTCAGGCTTGCACCCGGGAGGCAGAAGGAAAAGGTTAAGAAGCAGAAGAAGAAGGGATCAGAGAGTGGAGCTGCTGTCCAGCTGGATGTGGAAGCTATGGAAAAACAGCTCTTTCAGGAAGGCTCAGTGCAGCCTGAAGTGACCGGGCCACAAAATAGAGACGTGAACCAGGCTAAAGGAGAAGCAGCAGCTCTCGACAGCCCCCCTGTAGCTCCCAACAAGCCTGGAGCCTTGATGATTAGAGGCCAGCATGAGATGGAGCAGGAACAAGCACACCAAAGCCAGAAACTGCAATTCAGCAACCTGCCCAACTTGCTGGATTCCAAGATGCCCAACGGAGCCGTGGTTTCCTTGGGGAGAGTGACTGCACCATCCGATAGACTGGCTTTGATGGGGGACGTGGAAGGCTTCTTGAATAAAATGAAAGAGGACAATGCAGAACCCAACATTAAAACATTCACGTTATTGGCTGAGCTGGTGGAACCCCAAAGCCCCTCAGAGTCTGCTTTGCTGGCACTCCTAGATAAGCATAAAGTAAAAGTAGATGTGACCTTCTTTAACACTTTAATAAGGAAGAAAAGTAAACAGGGAGATCTGGAAGGAGCAAAGGTGAGGACAAAGACCCCAAAACTCAGCCATGTTGTCTCAGGCCTCCCTCATTAGGTGTGTTTTGTGAGACCTGTTCCTCTGTCCACACTAGCAACTGGGGATCTCATGGTGTTTCCACAGGGTTAATGTCTAAGGATGCTGTTCTAGCACATTCAGCTCTGTCTGGAAAGCTCCACCAAGACTTTCTGGAAACTGATGCCAACACTTGTATCTTGCAGAGCATGCTGCCAGCTCTAGTGAAGAGGGGCCTATCGCCCAACCTCCACACCTTCTGTAACTTGGCAATGGCTTGCCGCCAGGAGGAGGATGGACTGCAGTTACTCTCAGATTTAAAGGTAATAAAAAACCCCAAACCAAACCTGTGTTGCTTGGGGCTCAAGCTGCAGGAAGAGGCAAAAGTGAAGCGTTAATGCTTCCTAAAAACAGGATGTGAACCCTGTGTTGGGGGCTTCTGTTCTCACTCCAAAACCATGCAACTCCAGAGTAGCTGCTAGCCCAAATGTCCTGTATCTTCTGGGACAGGAGAGGGCTTGCAATGGGGTGAGCTGGCACTCTTAAGCTGCTATACAGGGCCTGCAGTGAGAACTATGCTCCTTGTGCCTGCGAGCCTTTTCCTTCTGGGAATCCTGCTCTAGTCTGCAGATAAGCAAGTTTAACAGTAGTGTTTGTTGTTTCCAGAAGTCTGGAATAACTCCCAACAAGTATATCTACAGCACCCTCATTGCTGCTGCTGTGAGGAAGCTGGATTACAGTTACCTCACAGAGATCCTGCGGGACATGAGGAATAACCAAGTGCCTCCCAACGAAGTGATCATTCGGCAGCTGGAGTATGCAGCACAGTACCCCCCAAAATTTGACAGAGTAAGTAGCCACAACTGCTCACAGTGTGAAGGACACACAAGAAGGGAGGGGAAATGGAGGTGGCTGCCTTTTTCCTTTGGTTTGTTTGATCTGGCTGGCAGTCATTCTATAGCTGGGTTTCAAGTAGCAGCTTGTAGCTACTGCATGCTGGAATCAAAGTGAGCTCTCTTCTAACAGACACTTGTTTTGTTGGCTTTCTGTTTGCAGTATAAGTCAAAGAACCGCTACCTGGAGAAAATTGATGGTTTCCGCGGTTACTACCATCGGTGGTTAAAAGTAATGGCAGGAGAGGAGACCCCCCACCCCTGGGCTCAGTACAGGACACCAAAACAGACAGTAGATGAGAGTGCGGCAGAAGCTGTGCAGGAGCAGCCGGGACAGAAACAGCAGTGAGCAGGATGCTGAAGTTCTCCACCCTTCCTTGTGCCGCAGGAACTTGGGACTCTCTACTTTGAACTGCAGTAAAGCTCCTTGGTGTTTCAATGTGAACTGAGCTCTTGTGGTAGCTGTGTAATAAGATGCTTGTGCTTTGCTTCAAGGAGAAGCAAATTTTCAGTTGCAGAGGACTACATAGGCTGCAGCGTAACAAACCCTGTGCTAAACAAGGAAGAAGCAACATCAGATTTAACAGTGGTTTAGCTCGGTGCTAGCTTTGTTCCCTTTCCTGTGTGTGTTCCTGCATGAATCTATGCACCAATTCCAGGTTACAGACCTTAGCAGAGAGCTTGGTTCAGACAGACATTTGAGAAGTGTCTTACTTTCTTTACGCACAGCCTTTTAAGTTCACTTTCTTGAGAAAGAAGAGTAAGAGCTGGTTAAAAATAACCTCCATTTGGAGAACCTCACAGTAGGTAGAGCAACCAGAACACAGCCCAACCAGAACAAGTCAGGGGGGCAGACTTTATTTTAAAATATATGGCTACACAAAATCACATTCCAAAACCACATTCCAAAACCACCACCACTGTAAAATAATCCAGGTGAGTATGTTGCTGGTTATTGCTATAGAGAAATAAGCAATCACACAGAAGGTGGCTGTACCTGCGCTAATAGTCCACTGTGTAGGATGACGTCCCTCAAGTGTTCAAAAAGTAGTTTTAGGGCTAAAGGTGTCACCCAGAACAGCCTCTGCATCCACAGTGAGTGCATTCAATGATCCTCCCCTGGAAAAGGAACAGAGAAGGGATTTGAGCCAAGTGATACATATGCGGAGGGGCCCAGCAGGCAGAGAATAGGTCTGCATGAGAAGGGTTTCTACCATCAGGTTTTCTGCTTTAACAACCTTAAACAACTGCATGCCAAAGTTGATGGTAACTTAAGAACCAATTAGATACCAGCTCTGCCAGCAAGGATATGAAATGTTGGGAGTAGTGGAAATTACCAGGAAGAACAGCACTACCCCTCCTGCTGCCCCTGGCACAGAAGTTAGGCCGGATGCTACAAGGGTCAGGACAAGGAGAGGAACAAGCTGAAAACTTACCACTTCCAGCTTGCTTTTGGGGACCCTGCAGATGCAGTTGGTTCCAAAGTTGGTGTCCCGTGTCTGGATACACCGGAGGCAGCAGAGGTTCTCATAACCCTGTTTCTTCCACTTTGCAATCAGGTTTTTATCAGCATATCCTTCCTTGATGCAGTACTCATAGAGCTCTGTAGAGGAGGAGATACCATCACATGTAGCTCTCAGGAAGTGTTAGAAGATTCCCCATCAGGAATTACTACCTGCAGTAACTAGTAAGTAAAGCCAGAGAGCTGCCAGCTTTCCCTTCCTTCCCCAGAAATCTCATCCCTCCCACCAACACCCCCATGCAGGCAGAAGTCTGCTTCCATTCTCCCCCACCCAGGCAAAGCCTTTGCCTTCCTCACCTCTGCTGATAGCTTTTCTTTTATAGAAGAGGTCAAAGATGTAACGTGTTTTCTGGTGATGGATCCTGAAGATAGGCCAGAGGGATTCCACTTTCCTCTTCCCTTCGTGAGGCTCAGTCTCCGCTGGGAGGGAATACAAATACCATGTTTCAGGTGCCCATCTTAATTCCTCAGTCACTTTGCAAGAAACTGTTCCAAGAATCTTTTATATTAGTGCATGACAGAGATAAGACTGAGGTCAATGGGAGAAGATTCACAGCATGATAGAATGGTTTGGGTTGGAAAGCACCTTAAAGCTCATCCAGCTCCAACCCCCTGCCACGGGCAGGGACACCTTCCACTAGAGCAGCTTGCTCCAAGTGCCGTCCAACCTGGGCTTGAACATTGCCAAGGATGGGGCAGCCACAGCTTCTCCGGGCACCCTGTGCCAGTGCCTCAGCACCCTCACAGGGAAGAGCTTCCTTATGTCTAACCTAAATATAATTCAAATAAAATGGACCTGACCTGGAAGAGCTCCTTTCATTAATAATGCCGGAATGACAACGGGGATGACGTGACCTGCACTGGAGGGGGCAGGTGACTTCATGGCTGCCCTGGCCCATCAGACCAGACCAACAGCATGGACAAGAATGACCAGGCCCCCCACTTGCACCTGTGAGTTTCTGCCAGGGCTTGGCCATAGCTGCCCCAAAAGAATGTGCCCCAAATAAAGTGCTCTGAAACCAGTACATACAGAAGAGAGTGACCAGTACTGCCCAGGCTCAGCCTGCAGTACTGCTGTGAGTCAGAAATGATAATATATTATATGTATAATAATATATATTATAATTTGTGATGGGATATTTGTATTAGCAGGAGAAGCTGTGCTTCTGGAGGGAGTTAAGGTTTAGCTTGTTCCAGTGTCACATCCCTGAGCAGACCCAGCTCCACTACTCACCTTCCCTCATCTTCTGGTCCAGCTCATCCAGTGTTGGCTCTATCAGCTCCCAGCCATCTGGCGGAGGCTTCCTGCTCCTCTTCACCTTCGGCATGGCCTCAGCAAGGAGGAAGGCGAAGGAACAAGTGTTTAACTGCACTCAAACTTCCGGGTGCTCCAAAGTCCTTAGGATCACAACAATAAAACAAAGTTAGACACAGTTCTCCGAAGATACCTGTGCTTATTTACCGCTTCGAACGTAAAAAATGAGGTCGTGAACGAGGGAAATCTCCCCAGAGGCGGCCCCGAGGTGACACCGCATTCCCCACCACAACGAACCGGGTTTTCCCTCAGCGAAACGAGGCGACACCCGTCCCTCCCGTACCGCGGGCTACCCTGAAGCAACGACTTCCGTCAGCTCCGGCACAGAGCCCGGCTCCGGGTCCGGTCCGGGTCCGGCTCCACCGGCCCCACTGCAGCCCCTGTGGCTGCCGGCAGAAGCGGGGGGGGGGAACGGAAACCCCCATCCCTGTCCCGGTCCCCCGACCCGGACCCGCTCACCCCTCAGAGCCACCGCCTCCGTCGCGGCGCCACCGTCACCCGCGGGGGCCTCGTCCACCAGTGCCTCCCCGTGGCCCCGCCCCTTCGGGGCTGCCCTCCGCGGTGCCTGAAGAAACCCTTCGCTCCCCCGCCTCGGCCGCGCCGCCGCGGAGATCGCGTCCCAGCGAGAGGCGAAGCGGCTCCGCTCCGCGCTGCGTGCGGGACGCGGCGAAGCTGCGCGGAGAACGGCAGCGGTGCGGGCAGCCCCGCGGCGGGGGCCTGGCGGGCCGCGGTGACTGCGCGCGCGGAGGCGGGGCGCGTTCCGGTGCCGGGTCACGGCTCGGGGCCGTGAGGGGGGGGCCTCGGTGCAGCCGCCGCAACCGCCATCGCCGCCGCGATGCCCAAAGGAGGTGGGGGCCGGGCCGGGGGGGGGGGGCTCGGACCCTGAGGGAGCGGAGGGGGGAAGCCTCGGGGTGGGGGGGGGGGGCGGCTGAGGGAGGCCTTTCCCCCCCCCCCCCCGATCCCCGGTATTGAGGAGGTTTGGGGGGGGGGGGGGGGGTTGTGTCTCCTTTCCCCTTATCGGCCTCCTCCGGCTGTGGATGGGGCTCTCGGTTTCCGCCCCTGGAGGGCTGTGGAGGGATTCCCCACCCCGCTGAGGAGATTGCGGGTGCGGGGGCTCCAAACGTGGCTGCTTTCGTGTGGGTCCGGCAGCTCCGCGCCGGGCTATGGCGGAGCGGGCACCGAGATGAAGTGTGGTGAAGGAGAGGTGGCGAGGGGCTGTCACGGCGGAGCGGGATCCACCCAGAACCTTCTCCACATGCACCGTCTGCGTAATTGGCTCCTGTGTGAGCGTCGGTGAAACCCCAGGCATGGCACGTAAAGCAGCCCTCGTCATTCAGGACTGGAGTTTGCTCCGGTTGATTTCATCAGCGTTCCCAAGCTTTCGGTACCCAAATGTGCTTCCCTGGTTAGGTTTTCCTTAAGCATTTGGTTTGTGTCCATGTGCGCAACGTTAGTAAATAGGGCTGAAGGTTTCACGTGCTTTTTGTGAAGGCAAAGAACTGTGGTGCTCTGTAACCCTGGGTGCTGTATTTAAACGCCCCATGATTTGGTATTTGCTTCTCTATATTTCACTGTACAGTTGTATATGTTTAAGGCCCTTTGGTCCTTGGGAGAAGAGGGATATTTTCTCACCTACCTCCCTAAGTCAGTAGAATTTATTGTGTTGTTAGCAGAAGAGTGGATTTTTGCACTCGCTGTTTAAAATAGGTGGGAATTAACCAGCCACCAATACATTTTATTATAGGATTATTTATGATTATTTGAGTTTGGGTTCTTTTTAATATCTTAATTTAAAAAAAAAAAAGAGTGATTCCTTCAATATCCTTCCATTCTCTTTGATTTAAATTCCTTTATTGTGCTGTTTAAAGCTGAAGACAAATGTATGTGGAAGCAATCCTGCCTTAAGCACCCATGGGCTTTCCTGCAGGTGGTTCTGGTTTAAAAATGCCTCACTAAAGAGGATCGGAATCATCACCCCTCTTTTACAGATGAGGAAACTGAGGCACAGAGCACAAGTGCATTGTGCAGCGCAATGCAGCAGGTCAGTGGCAGATGTAGGACCACTCTGCTTGTCCAAGGGGTAGGTTTGATCTCCCTGGGAAGAGCAGAGCTCCGTCTGCACTGAGCTGAGCTCTCCATGGCTGCCCCGGCTCAGTCTTACTTCTCTATGTGCTCAAATGTAAATGAGATTGATTCACTCTTCCATTTGCTTCTTTTTAGCCATTTAATGCAAGATAATTACTCCTTAGTTGCTTCGCCTTATTACTACTGTTTATTTGCAATATTAAGGCTTTTGTGTCCTTCAGCTCTGTGAAATCCCAAGCCCAGCTGGATGAGAAGCTGCCCGGCGGCCGCTGAGCCTTTGGCACGGTGTTGGTTTGGTTTATTTGGGTTTGCTTGTTGCTTCATAGGGTATCAAAGATGTGAATGCTCCATTGCTGGTGGTGTTCAAGGCCGGGTTGGACAGAGGCTTGTGTGGCATGGTTTAGTGGGAGGTGTCCCTGCCCATGGCAGGGGGCTTGGAACTGGATGCTCTTCAGGTCCTTTCCAACCCTAACTATTCTATGATTCTACTCCTATTGCATTTAGAGTAATGCCATTTGCTGGGCACTGAGGTAATGTCTCCTGGGCTGCAGCGTTCCCAGATGGTGTCAGCATTGCCACATGGGATGACTGGGAGCATGCACATGGAAAACACACACCTTTGGGTGTAGCCGAGCTTCTGATTTGAGTGCCCATGAGTTTCCATTGCTGAGTTTGGGGAGAAGAATCTGGTCTGTGCACGTCCCCATTTCACCTAAGGGAAACATCTCTGGAGTCTCTAATGCTTCACTGTGGGGGGTTTTAGATCATTTATTCCAAAGCTTAGCTTTTTATTGAGCTAAATCATGTAAGGATTTGTCTCTATTGAGCCAAGAGGACTTGTCAGAAAACACTGACTTCCTAAAGCCCACAGAGGCTGAGCCTTCCTGGTATTCCCAGTCCCACCAAGTCCAACAGCAGGACAGTGGCACAAGTGCAGATCTCTCCCTAAGGAAGGAGGAATGATCCCCTCAGCCATCCCCACTGCTTTGTCCTCAGCAGGTGAAGCAGGGAGGGTGAGAGCAAGGATTTCCTGCTCCTTCAAAGCCTCCTGCAGCAGCCGATTGCTCCTTGCCTGAGCAGTTTGCCTTGTGCCAACCTTGTGTACCAGTTGTACCTTGGGCTCCCCAGCTCAAGGCTAGACACTGACTCTGGTCTGCTTGCTTTCCACTAGGAAACACAAACAGAGCAATCACTTGCAGGAAGCATTAATGGCTTCAGAGTTCTGTAGGTTAATGAACTGCTGAAGTTGAGAGCAGATCTTAGCCCCATAGAGCAGCCAGCTAAGCTGCATCTCTCCTCTTCCTGGTTCCTAGAGCTTGTTTTGATTGTTCTTTATAAAGCAGTAAAACATAGAGGCTCCTTCTAGTAGTTTTTCCACTCTCATTGTAATTCCCAAAGCTTTTGTCCAATTAGCTTCCTACTTTTCTTGGTACAGCCTTATTATGGGGGGGGGGGGTATAAGGAGGGAAGCTGGTTGGGGGGTTTGTTGTAACCATGCTGCTTCAGGAATATGCTGTGATTCTCCTGTGCAGGAAACACAGGGAATGGCTATGGGACTGAGCCACTGAAGGAATTGATTCTCTGGGTGTCTTTCTATGGACCAATAATCCCAATTCTCTGTGCCACTTACCCAAAAATCTTGGCTTTTGTTGATGTTTAGATTCTGTCGAAGGAGCTGGTTTGGTTTGTCCCATCTGAGTGCTGCAGGAGGAGTCCTTTCTGGAAGCTTATCACTAAAGCATTTATTGACTTGACTTTTCTGTACAGGTAGAAAAGGAGGCCACAAAGGCCGAGCAAGACAGTACACCAGTCCTGAAGAGATCGATGCCCAGCTCCAAGCAGAAAAGCAGAAGGCAAGGGTATGTGTTTGCCAATGTTGTGTGCTTATGGTCCCAGGTCCTGGCTTCACTTGCAGTGTGTGAGGAATCAGCTTAATCAAGAGTTGCAGATCATTCTGTCAGTGATCAGAATATGAATTCTCAATAGCTGTGGTTGGGGAGACTGGAAGGTATCATCCAGGCTGGCTCCTCACTGAAGTGAGGCCAGGTAGACCATCCCGCCCACAGTTGGAAGGGTAACAGATGGGGAAGGTGATTGCACAGCAGCTCTGAACATCTTTTCCACCTTTATTTAGTCATTCTGGTCTCCAGTGTCAGCTCATTTTTATATCCATGCTCTGCAGCTTGGCTATGGGGAATAAGGGCTCACATCTTGACATCTTTTCAATGAAATTATTACATTTTCCCTCTTCTAGACTTAAAAGACCAAACTCCTTTGGCTTCTTCCTATACACATGAGTTTCTTGTTTGCCTCTGACTTGCAGGGAGAGAGAACAGTTTTCTGGCCTGAGTCCTTTTTTGAGCATGTTTCTACGCCTTAACATAGGATTGCAACATGTTCCGCAACTACCTGACTGATGCTGTAAAAGGCATGGCTACATTTTGCAGCACTTGCTCTCTTCTATCCCCAAATTATCTCACTGCTGATTTTCTGTGACTTACTGAAAGTGCTGCCTAAGCCCAAATACGCTATTCCAGCTGAAGCCTCATAGCACTGACTACAGCAGGATAATTACACCCTGTATAGGAAATACTGATGAATACCTCTGAGAAGATGACTTTCAAGCAGTCATGGAGCCAGATTCTTGATTCCTTTTAATGTTCTGAGCAGCTGTACCTCAAGATGATGCTGTGGTTTGCTGCTTACCCACATATTACAACTTCGGGTTGGATTTCTTCTTCCTAAGTACAGTTCCTCTTGGTTCGTTTCTTGATTCCATCTACTTGTTTTTTTGCCATCTTTCCAAATTCTGAGACCATTTGTGGGGCTGATCCTGTCTTCCAGAATGATTCCAGCTCCTACCAGTGCAAAGTCATTCACAAGCTCTGGAAGTGCTCTCTACTTCTGAGTTGTTGATAAAAATATCCACTGGAAATGGAACAGAACAAGCAGGACCCTGCTTGAAATATCTGTCTGGTTTCACAACAAACCAGAGAACTGCTCTTTGGGAAGGATTTCTCTCTTTTCTTGTTACATGTAATGTTATTTCATGAGGGAAAGCTTAAAAAAACCCCAAAAAACTAACAGAATTCCCCCTCTACTGCCCATAGCCCATCTGCTTGCTGGGATGAGGGATATCTGGCAGTGGTTAAAGCAAACTATTCACACCCATGTTGGTTCTTCTAATTCCTAGACTTCTGACTGGTATAAGCTGTGCTAAATAGGCTGTGATTTCTTGGATAAGAATATTCTGGTTGATGGTTGTCAAGTTTCTCTTCCCTAGTGGTGTTCTTTTGCCTAGATCTGGTCTGGGACCCAGCTCTACGCTACATCCATGTAGTTTCCAATCCCTGAGATATTGCACACTGGAAAGCTGGACCAAAAAGTCTCCTGGAGATCTTTCATGTGGGGAAAGAAAAGTGCCAGTTCCATCTTTGACCATCATTCTCCTGGCCTGTTGCAGAGGGAGAGCAGCAGAGTTGATTAGAGGTGATGTGCTGGGGCAGATGGATACTTACATGCTGAGAATGAGCTCGTGTTCATTCGCAGAGCATGTGTTCATGACGCAGCACCTTTGGCGTCACAGGGCTACATCAGGAACACCAGTACTTAAGGCTGTCTCTCATCCTTCCGGAATGATCTCATTTAAGAATCACTGTTGGATCTGGGATCTTTATTGATCTATATTTCCTCTCGTTCGCTGTAGGAAGAGGAGGAGCAAGAAGAGGGAAGCGAAGGAGCAACAGGGGACCCCAAAAAGGAGAAGAAGTCTTTAGATTCAGATGACAGTGATGAAGATGATGAGGATTATCAGGTACTGTCATTCTCAGGGCACTTAATGCGTTTGCACCACCCAGATCCTTGGGGCCAAAGAGCAGTGCAGTCTCCTGATTCCAAGTTCTCTTTGAGAGCTACCTCTGATAAATTTTGTTGTGGAAAAGCTGTTTTTAGAAGCCAGAACTCCCTTCCTTAACAGCATTTTGTCCTCAGAATGTGTTTTTATAAGTGAAATACCAAGACGGGGATTTCAAAACAGCTGAAGATGCCTGATGGTAGAAATCTTGGCTCAGCAATGGTTTTGCTGTCGGGCAGTACAAACGTCTTGCTTTTGGCGCGTGTTGCGTTGTGTCTGCTGAGCTCTGCTACAACACAGGGTTGGGTATGAGAGACCTTCTTAACCTTCCTCTTGTTCTTGAACCTTAGCAAAAGCGCAAAGGAGTGGAAGGGTTGATAGACATAGAGAACCCCAATCGTGTAATTCAGACAACCAAAAAAGTAACTCAGCTGGACTTGGATGGACCTAAGGAACTCTCACGACGAGAGCGGTGAGTCTTCCCTGCTGCCCCTGCAGGGGCTAGGGCATCCCTGGAATACCATCCTTCTTCCAGGTGTTTCCCTGCTGTGTCCCAGGTGTTTTGGGGAAGCCCTTTCAATGTGCTGGTTTCTAAAGCAGGCACTGAACTGTCAAGCAGGACTCAGTGGGGTTCAGAATGTCTTTCCTTACAAACTTCATGGAAGTTGGCCGTGCGTCCTGGAGCCAGGCAACTTGGCCAGGTGCACTAAAAGAGGGAAGTTTGTTGCTGTGAAGTGGCTTTAGGCCCTTCCTGAAGTTCTATGCCAAAACTCAGACATAACTGAACCCCGTTATCCAGAGGTCACTGTGGGCTCCACTTTAATCTTGCTACAGAAGGTGCCCAGGTGACAGGTAGTGGTTTCCCAGATTCCAGGCATCATGGAGATACTTTTATGTGATAAGACGAATCAAATGAGAACCAGAGTTCAATCTTCTAGTTTCATTTAGCAGTGGAGAGTTTTAGAGTGGAAGATTTAAGCTTCCTTCTTTGGGCTAGCTTGCTTTGGCAGGAGTACGCCTTTGAGGGGAAAGCTGGGAAAAGCATGTTGTGGTGCTGGGCACTCTGGGGCTAATTCACCTTACCTCATTATGTGTCCTTATTTAGCTGAGTGTAGGTAGAAATAATCCCTCACCTTACCCCTGTTCAAACCTGTGCTTGAAAACTGGTGCTAGGGCTCCCCAGTCTCTATGGAAAGAACTCTGGAGGTTCTCTATCCTTCCCAGTCCAAAAGCCTGCCCCACTCTGCCTGTACCTACCTGCTCGTGGATGCTCTGGTGACTTGTATGTGTTTCACCCAAACAGGGAGGAAATAGAGAAACAAAAGGCAAAAGAAAGATACATGAAAATGCACCTAGCTGGTAAAACAGAACAAGCAAAGGCAGATCTCGCCCGACTAGCCATCATTCGGAAGCAAAGGGAAGAAGCTGCCAGGAAGAAAGAAGAAGAAAGAAAAGGTTAGAGAGTAATCAGTCATAACCCTCTTATTTCTCTTTGTGATGGTTGCACAGTCTCTCATGTCACACATAGTAATCCCTCATCCCCAAGATAGTTGTGTCTTCACAACTGCCCTCATCAAAACCAGCTTCAGATGTTTCACTCTTACAAAGCTCTTGCTTTACAAAGCTCTAGGACGTCTGATCAAGGAGCAGGGAAAAAGAGAAGGGAATTGCCCTTTATCCATGTTGTCCTCAGCTGCCCTGGCAATGCTTGCTTCAGTCTGGGGTTTTAGTGGGTTCTTTGCACACTGGGGATCCAAACTGCCCAGGGAATTCCCAGCATTCCTCCCTGCCTGGACTTCCTCTTCTGTGAACCAGAGGGCTGAGGAGCACATCTTCTCAGTGGATTCCACAGGGATATTCATGCATCAGCACCAGGGTACTTGGCGGACGCCTGGAGAGAGGCCAAGGACAGAAGGGAACACGCAAGAGGGGCTCCTGCTCTTAACCCTGGAGGAATGTGCCAGGGGTTGGTGGGGAAGGCTGGATCTCTTCATTACCTCCTTTGTTTTTCTCCCCCAGCAAAAGACGAAGCGGCCATGGCAGGTAAAAGACTGCAGTCACTATCCCTTAACAAGTAAGCACAGGACATGCAAGAGGAGGAAACACCGGGCAGCTGTGCCTGGAGCCTGCCAGGACCTCTGTTGTGTTGCATATACCAGATAGGGTCTGCTGCGGCATCGAAGTCACCTTCACCTCCAAGAGACACTGACGATGTGTTTGTCCTCATCCTGGCACAGATTTCCATTTGGGGTTAGGGGCAGCTGCTATCTCTGGTGCAGAGCTGCGCTGAGCAGCAATTCTCTGTAACAGTTTGGAAACCTGAATGGTTTTTTTGCTGGTTTTAGGGTTAAAAACTCATTGGGGTGGGGGTCAGGGTGGGAGGGAGATGCTTCAACTATTAGATTGCAAGAGAATAGATTGTGGGGTCGTTGTAGGGGGGGGGCATGGGGTGGGGAACTTTGACTTGCTAGTGAAAGCCCAAAGGATAATGTATCTGAGGAATCTTCTCTGGGGGCAAATGGCCCATCCAATTTTGCTGCAGGGTGTTGCAGTATGAGCTGGGAACCTGACTTCATGGACATCTGGAGTGCCGTTCCTTCCCGGTTTCATCCCTCTTTTCTTGCAGCCGGTCTCCCCTTTTCCCTCCTCTTCATTTTTACTTCTATTTCCTTCTCCTTAGGGATAGTGCCAGTTTTTAACCATGTCATCCTTTGTTTAAAGGAAAAAACCCAACATCAATTGTATCAGATGGAACAAAACACTTGATAAAGTTGAAAACCCAACACCAACCAAACTTGTATATTTGGCTGATTAAAGTGTAACTTATCAGAAGGGCTCTGTCCTCAGCTTGTGTATCTGTGTGTGTGGACCTGAGGTGCGGCACCAGCTCGGTGGTGAAGTGACTTCTTGCCTCTGCTCTTTGCTCTTTTGGTGGTGGTTGCGGTGTGGAATTGGGCTCAAGGTTCAGGAGCTCCGCCAGCAGATGCAGCCTGGAGGCAGAAAGCTTTTCCTGCTGTCTCTGGTGGACATCTGGCACAATGGAGGTGGAGAAAAGCATTCCCTTGGGCTGCTGGCCAGCCTGGTCGCTGTGTCAGGAGGCCAGTCCTGGAGCTGTTACTCCTGTCGGATGTCCTGTCTGCTGGAGCAAGGGATGCTCTGACCTGCTGTGCCCCGGGAGATCCATGGAGCCCCATCTCAGCCTGTGCCAGAGACTCCAGTGCTTCCCATGCTAGAGGAGATTTGATCCTAGAGGTGAAATGAGAGCGCGCTGGAGTCAGTGCCATTGAGGTGACCCTCGTAGAGATGCAGGGTGACAAATGCCACTTGTTCTGTGTGAATGCAGGAGCTTGTCTGGGATAGAGGATGTGCTCCAGGAACGTCGCTGTGAGCCGCCTGCTCGCACCATGGTGAGGAGCTTGCTTTCCTGGTTACGGGGAGAGGTGTGAGCCCTGGAGCTGCTCCCCAGCACTGCCCTTCAGGCCATGGTGGAGGTCAGGGCTGGTTGCTTCGAGGGGCACCACCAGGAGCAGGCTTTGATGGGTTTAACCGAGCTGAGGAGTAACCTGGGATCCCACATCGCACTGGTTCCTTTCCCTTGAGGTGATGGGTGTAGGCTTTCCCTTGCAGAGGCGCTTGGTCTAAGGCACGGTGATGCTGGAGGAGTGGTTGGGCACGCTGCCTGCCCCACACACCTGCACAGGGACTGATTGTTCCTCTGCCTTTGCCAAAGCCCTCACCAACCGCTTCAGCGTGATTACGTGTGAAACCCTGCCCACTGGTTACCACCTGCAATTAAACCCCCAAACACAGATATCTCCTCTTCCTGACAGCTGCTTCCGTCCTCCCCGTTGGGCTGTGAGGTGGGACTGCTCCTACCCGGAGTTAGAGATGACCAAAGCTGCCTGGCAGCCTGCACTAGCAGGCTGGGAAGGGGCAGGATTGCTTTGGCAGCCCAAGGTTTCCCAGCTGGCTCCCAGGGTGTGGAATTGCACAGCTGACGGGTGAGGCGCTGGCACAGGGTGCCCAGGGAAGCTGTGGCTGCCCCATCCCTGGCAGTGCTCAAGGCCAGGTTGGACACAGGGGCTTGGAGCACCCTGCTCCAGTGTGAGGTGTCCCTGCCCGTGGCAGGGGTTGGAATGAGCTTTCAGATCCCTTCCAAACCATTCCATGATTATATAGGGAACTCCTTCCTTTATTTTGCTCTCTAAGCGATGTATGACCCGCACTGGGGAGGACGGTAACAAAACCAGGACTCGTTTTCTTGCAGAGCAGCCGCCGGGGCTGGCTGGTGGCACTGTGCGGCACAGGGGAGAGCAGCAGAGCAGGGCAAGGCAAGGCTGGCAGCAGGGACACCCTTGCTGGAGGGCTCCTTCATTTGATCTTGAGATCCTTCAGTGCTGACTCCAGGCTCTGAAATGAAATCGGAGGTTGGTTGCCATCGGCTCGGTGCTTGCCAAGGTGATTGGAGGTGGTCGGGGAGCTGAAGGGGGGAAGCTGCTTCCTGGGATCCCAAATTCGGCTGGGTTTGCCCCATTTTGAAGCCAGGAGATGGTGCTGGATGCCTGTGCAAGGCTGGCATCAACCCACCCCTGATGGTGAGCTCCGAAACCACCACCCAGGGATGTCCTCCCCCAGCACTGGGTTAAAGCAGATCCCACCCAGGACTGTGGGACCCCCATGTGGGTACCATGGGTACAACGGGCACCACCACCACTGCGCAGAGCAGTGTGAGGGCTGCGGTTAGAGCTGTGGTTAATGGGGGTTCCACGCTGGATGCTTCTGCTCTGGGGGGGGCTGTGGCACCATAGGGACACCTCACCTTGACATCCCAGATGCTCATGCCGCCATCCATCCCTGTGGTGCAGAACTGGGAGCAGTTGGCCTTCCCGCCTACCAGCACCGAGATCTGGCTGTGGGGCACAGAGAGGTGGTTGAGGGTCAGCCCCACGTCCTGCCGAGCCCTCATGGGTGGGATTGGGGCTGGACCCCTTCATCTCCCTCATCCATGTGTCGAGAAGCTCCAGGGATAACCAGGGAAGCTCCCAAGGATGCTCTGGTGCTGTCATAACCCACTGGGCTGGACCCTTCCATCTCCTCCACCCATGTGCAGGGATGCTCAGGGATGCTCTAGGAGGGCTCCAGAGCTCTTAGGGCTGCACCCTTCCATCTTCCCCAGCCACATACAGGAATTCTCAGAGATACTGAGTGATGCTCAAGGATACCCCCAGGGATGGTCCAGTGCATGGAGCAGGGCTGCCCCAGCTCCTGTGGATGCACCCCTCCGTCTTTCCCACCCATGTGCAGGGATGCTCAAGGGTACCCAGGGATTCTCTGGAGGTGCACAGAGCTGTTCCATCTGCCCCACCCACATGCAGGGGTGCTCAGGGATACCCAGGGATGCTCCAGTGCTGTCCCAGCTCCTGCAGATGGACCCCTCCATCTTTCCCACCCATGTGCAGGGATGCTCTGGAGATACCCAGGGATGCTCCAGGGCTATCCCAGCTCCCAGGCCAGACAGCACCACAGCCAGGTGATGCTGGGGGGGGGAAGCCAGCACCCCCAAGGTGACCCAGTCACCCCCCATGTACCCACCTGATGCTGTTCTTGTGCAGGGTGTCCAGCGTGGCATTGGCCGTGTCCGAGCTCGCTTTCTTATCCAGGTTCTGGAAGCGCTCCCGGGCGGTGAGGCCGCGCTGGGAGCTCTGCTTGGGCACATCCAGCTTCCCCCCGAAGGTCAGCACTCCCTGGCTCTCCTCGTAGGTGAACAGCATCGGGCAGCAGTCGTGGCCCTGCAGAGCCAGGCTCAGCACCACGCTAACACAGCACCCACCCCCTGGCCCAGCCCGGACTCACCGCGGCCACCAGGCTGTTCTCAGTGATGAAGGTGACGGCGAGGAGGGGCAGGGTCTCAGTGCACAGGGAGGTAACGCTACAAGGCAGGGAGTGAGCATCACTCAGCGCATGGGTGGAAACCACAAGGAGAGCATCCTCCACAGAACCATAGAATGGTTTGGGTTGGAAAGGACCTTAAGCTCATCCAGCTCCAACCCCCCTGCCATGGGCAGGGACACCTCCCACTAAACCATGCCACCTAAGGCTCTGTCCAACCCGGCCTTGAACACCTCCAGGGATGGAGCATTCACAACTTCCCTGGGCAACCCATTCCAGTGCCTCACCGCCCTTACAGGAAAGAATTTCTTCCTTGTATCCAATCTAAACTTCCCCTGTTTCAGTTTGAACCCATTACCCCTTCTCCTCTCACTACAGTCCCTCATGAAGAGTCCCTCCCCAGCATCCCTATAGGCCCCCTTCAGATACTGGAAGGCTGCTATGAGGTCTCCACGCAGCCCTCTCTTCAGGCTGAACAGCCCCAACTTTCTCAGCCTATCTCCATACAGGAGGTGCTCCAGTCCCTGATCATCCTCGTGGCCTCCTCTGCCCTTGTTCCAACAGTTCCATGTCCTTTTGATGTTGAGGACCCCAGAACTGCACACAATGCTCCAGGTGAGGTCTCACAAGAGCAGAGCAGAGGAACAGGATCACCCCCTTCGACCGTGTCTGCCCAACCCAGACCACCCCAGATGCCTCCATCCCCTCTGAGCTCTCCCCAGCCCCACTCACGCCATCCTCTTGCTGGCATCGGCGAGGCAGAGGGTGCTGTCGTGGCTCACCCAGGCCACCCGGGCGCCGCTGGCTGAGAAGCAGATGCTGTGCACCCACCCGCAGCTGCTGCTGGACTCGAACATCAGCTCCCCAAAGGGCATCTTGGAGCCCCATGGTGTGGGGCTGGGCCGCTCCTCCACCTCCTTGATGTAGGCTGAGAAGATCCTGGGGAGGGGGGAAAGAGCCTCCATCGCTGCCCCCTTTGCCTCAGGCAGAGCCCATAGGTGCCGGAATGGTCCCCAGGGCACCTTCAGCCCTCCCCATGTGTCCCTTGCGCCCAGCAGGATGAAGCCTACCCCATAGTGCTGGGCTGCCCCACACACCTCAGGTGGGATCCCACCCCATCCTTGGGCATCCCCCGCTCATCCATCCCCCTGCTCCTCACCGGCACTTGAAGTCGCAGGAGCCGGCGGCCAGGAGCACGTTGTTGGGGTGCCAGTCGAGGCTGAGCACCGTGGAGCGGATGGGCTTCTTGATGTGCTTGCAAACCCACCTGTGGGGAGCATGGTGGTGGCAATAGGGGAGGATCAGCAGTGCTGGAGCCCCCTCCCTGGGCTCTGGGGGCCTGGATGAGGGTGATCACGGCTCCAAGCGCACCAGGAGGTGCCGGGGCCACCAACCCACAGGAGCAGCTTGGCCATGGGGTGCTCCCCTCTCCATGTCCCCATCTGTCCTCCTGCAGCTCCTCTCTGTCTCTCCTGTCTCCTCCTCCCCCAGTTTCCTAACTCCCAATCCATCCATCCCTCCCTCCTATTTCTCCATCCATTCATCTCTCCATCCTTCTCTCCATCCATCCATCCATGCCTCCATCCATCCATCCATCCATCCATCCATCCATCACTCCATCTATCACTCCATCCATTTTTCCTTCTATCCATCCATCAATCCCTCCTTCTATTTCTCCATCCATCCATCTCTCCACCCATCCATGCCTCCATCTGTCTCCTTCTATTTCTCAATCCATCCATCCATCACTCCATCCATCTCTCCATCCATTTCTCCTTCTATCCCTCCATCCTTCTGTCCTATATCTCCATCCATCCATCCATCCATCCATCCATCCATCCATCCATCCATCCATCCATCCATCCCTCCCTCCTTCTATTTCTCCATCCATCCATCCCTTCATCCATCCCTTCATCCATCCCTCCTATTTCTCAGTCCATCCATTCATCACTCCATCCATCCCTCCATCCCTCCCTCCTATCTCTCCATCCATCCATCCCTCTCTCCTACCTCTCCATCCCTCCATCTCCCCCCCCGGTCAGACCCACTTCCCGCAGCAGATCCTCACCAGTCGTTCTCCTGCTCGAAGTAGCAGATGGAGATGAGGCGGGAGCCGCTGCCCACCGCGAACTTGTTCTCCCTGGGGGACCACTTGACGCAGCGCGCGGCGCGGTTGATGCGCAGGATCACCAGGGTGGGCTTCCACGCGTTGCCCTTCAGGGTCCACACGTAGGCGTTGCGGTCGGTCCCGCACGTCACCAGCCGGTTGCTCTCGGGGGCCCAGTCGATGCCTGGAGTGGGGGGGTGATGGTGACCAAGGGAGCCGTGCTGATGGGGACACTCGGGGCTGGAGGCCATTGCTCTGGTGCTCTCTGCTCTTCCCATACCAACCCCAAATCATCCACCTCGGACCTTCACATCCCTCCCGCCCCAAAGCGTTCCATCCAACCCATCCCACCCCATCGTCGCATCCCACCATCAGCACTCCCCATCCCACCCCATCGCTCCCATCCATCGCATCTCATCTCAGCACTTCCCATCCCGTCCCTCCTACCCCATTCCATCCCAAACCACCTCACCCCATCTCTTACATCTATCCATATCTCTTCCCATCCATCCATCCATCCAACCCAACCCCACCACATCCCACCCCATCCCTCCCCATCTCCCCAGTTCCCCCATCCCACTTCTCTGACACGCTACATCAGGACCAGCAGAGGTAGGCACAACCTGCCCCCTCTCCGTGCCCCATCACAGCCCCATCCAGAAGCTGACAGCAGACCCGTGACCGTTCCTGTCCCCGTGCCCTCCATCACCCAGGACTCACCCGTCACCTGCCCGTTGTGCTCCTTCAGCTCATGGACTTTGCTCCACTTGGCCCCATCCTTGCGGTAGATGTGGACCTCGTGGTTGTTGGGGCACAGCGCGATCTCTGTGGGGCAAGAGCAGTGGGGCAGAGCCCTCCCCTGGGGCCTGGGCTCTGCAGGGGGAGTGTGGGGCTGGACAGCACCAACCCGCCCCTTCCTGCGCTCCGGGCTCCCCGTCTGCACAAGGGGGGTCCCACCAAGCCCCAAAGCCTTGCCCTGGATCTGACCCTATAGGGAAGGGAGAAGGGTCCCCTGGGGCTGCTGGGATGGGGTGAGATGGGACTGGAACGGGGTGGCTGTGGGTGCGCAGCCCCGATGCAGCCCCATGCAGCCTCTCCTGCCCGGCTCCGCAGATAAAGCCCTTTTTGTTCTCTCCCACATCCCTGCTTGCAGCCGGGAAATGCCATGGGCTGTGAATCACCCGGCTCCGCTCTGCTCCGCTTCCCTCCCCTCTCCATGCTCCATCCGTCCCTCCCAGCGCCGCGGTGCCTCGGGGCCGGACGCGCTGCTGGCACCTCCCGTGCCGGGCTCCGCTCCAGCAGCGGGACCAGGGGAACGTTTCCCATCCCATCCCCACATCCATCCATGGCGGGATCTGCTTCCCAAACCCAGCCACAACCCCACTGCAGGGATGCTCAGCCGGGACAGCGGCGCTTTGGGCCATCCCTGGGGATTTGGAATGGAATGCTCTGATTGTACTTACGGGTCCGGTCCTTGTTCCAGGCATGGCAGCTGATGGGCTCCAGCAGGAAGCTGTGGTAGGCCATGGCTCACTGGCTGGGGATGGGGAGAGACCCCCGCGGCCATCAGGAGATGATGCTGCAGCCATGGGGACAAGCCCCAAGTGGTACCCCCGGCTCTCACTGAGCATCCCCCATTCCCTCCCGCTGGGATCAGCCCCTCGCTGCAGTCTATTGCATCCCCCTTCTGCCGGTGAAGGAGTTTCCCATCCCACCCCATCCCATCCCATCCCACGTGCGCTCAGCCCCATTGAGCCAGTGACTAATCCCTTCCCCTGGCCGAGCTCCCGTCCCTCCTGCAGCCCTCGCCATCAGTGTCACAGCACGGAGCAGCTTCCCACAACCCCCCTCCGGGTGCCATGGGGCCGGGAAGGGCTCAGAGCAGCGGCGCAGCCCCTCGGCCATGCGGATGCAGGGACGGAGGGAAACACCTCGCCGGGGTGTGCCAGGGACGGGGATTACTCACGCGTCGCCTCCCGGCTATTTTGGGAACTCCCCGAGCGCTGCCCGTTTCCTTTGGCAGCCGAAGCAGCGCAGGGGAAGGGAAAAGTCCCTCCTAAGGAATCTCAGTGAGAAGAAAATCCACGGAGCTCCGCAGAACCTCAGCCTGGGCTGCGTTGGAAGGGACCTTACAGCTCCTCCAGCTCCAAGCAGGGGCACCTTCCACTGGAGCAGAGTGCTCCGAGCCCCTGTGTCCAACCTGGCCTTGAGCACTGCCAGGGATGGGGCAGCCACAGCTCCTATGGGCACCCTGTGCCAGCGCCTCAGCACCCTCACAGGGAACAGCTTCTGCCCAAGAGCTCATCTCAGTCTCCCCTCTGGCAGTTAAAGCCATTCCCCTGTCCTGTCCCTACATCCCCTGTCCAAAGCCCCTCTCCAGGTTTCCTGCAGCCCCTTTAGGCACTGGAGCTGCTCTCAGGTCTCCCCTTCAGGAGCCTTCTCCCCTGCAGGCTGCCCCAGCCCAGCTCTCAGCCGGGCTCCATCACTGCACACGGAGGAATCCCAGCGCGAACTGCACAGCACAGCCCTGACCTCACACACCCCAGGGCCGAGGCACTGAAACCCCCATCCCAGACACGGGCTGGTGGCGGAGCAGGGAGATGCCTTTGGTACCCTTTGTACCCGGAGGGCACAAAGATGCTGTCACCAATGAGCAGCACCACAAGTGCTGAATGGAACCCTCAGGGAGCGGGGATGCTGCTGTTGGCATTGGAATAGACCGGGAGCAGGAAAGCATCTGAAATGGGAACTGGCTGCAACGGCCCCCAGGGAGGAGGGATGGAGGCAGGACTCCATCCACAGCACTTTCCACCTTCAATGTGTGCTAAGACGAAAGCGATGCTTCCCTTTTGGATGCTCGGAGCTTCCTCCCTGGGGTGTTTTGCTGCTCACCCGTTCAATGCCAACTCCCAAAGGGACGTCGCCACCATCATGCCAAGGAGCAGAAGCCATTCCCAGCCCTGCGGTCACAGCCAAAGGGCCCTTTGAGCTCCAGGTTCTCCCCGCAGTGGTTTGCGTCTCACTTCCCCAGCAGCCGGGCTATGGCCGGTTCCGGGCTCACACCCCGTGGGGAGCTCAGCACCCCCTTCCCCAGCAGGGAAGAGCATCGGAGGGGCCGTGGCCATCTCCTGCTGGACACGGAGGGAGGGCAATGGGGGTTCGAAGGGCAGAGAGGGCGGAATGCGGACCCGGTGCAGCTCCGTTATCTCCCCGAGCTGCTCGGAAACATCCTTGGAGGAGATAACACCACGGCCTTGGCCGGAGCCGGGGGCTCCTCCCTTGTCCCGGAGGAAGCGGTGCACCAAGGAGCTGCGCTGTGGGGTTTGCAGGGGCCTGGTTCGTACCCATCGGTGCAGGGACGCAGCGAGGGGCCCAGAAGGACCCCATGAAGCTGCTCCCTGGGCACCGCGATGGCCCCGTCCTCCTGCGCCCCCCAAGACCCCAGCACTGACCCCCAGGAGCCCCCCTGCTCCTGCTGGCCGGGATGGGGACACCAACACCCCTCAGTGCTGGTGAGGGGTACCCCATGGCCCAGCCTGGCCCTGGGGGGACACCACCGCCCCGGGGCGGATGGAGGGCAGCTCTGACCCTCCTCTTCCTCACACTGGGCAGAGCGGGATCAGGACAGACCCCGGACAGCTCTGGCTCAGCACCGACCCTGCGGGACCCCAACGGGGGACCCTTTCCCACCCCCTCGGGCGAGAGCACAAAACCGAAACTCACTACAAAACGGGGCAGGAAAAGCCCAAACCAACCGATAGCAAAACTCCAGAGCATCCGAGCGCTGCCTGCACCCCCCTGACCCCACCGCAGGGTCCCCATCTCCCCTCGAGCACCGCCAGGGGTGACCCACAGCCCCCACAGGACAGCGGCAGCCGCTCCTTACCTGGAGGCAGGGTCAGATCGCGGACCCCGGGCGGGGGACACGAACGCAGCCCCGAGCGAGCGGCGGGAGCCGTTGGCCTGCCCCGACTTCCCTTTTCCTCTCCGAGCAATGCAACCACTTCCTTACGTAGGCGTTGGGGGAGCGCGAAGCTCGGCGGCCGCCCTGCCCCTGCCTGCCGCGGCCAGGCCTCTCCCCATCGCCGCACGTGGATGGGACGGGATGGGGTGGGATGCTCCCGGCGGCTCCCGCTGCTCCGGGGAAGGATTCCTGTTGTATCCCTATGGCAAAGAGAGGGTTGCTCCCCACCCCACCCCCCCTGCCCCAAGCACTGGGTCCCTGATGTGTTTCAGGGTATGGATGAGATGGGAGCAGTAGGAGTCCACCCTGGGTGAGACATCCTTTGGCGTCACCGGGATCCACGGCTTGGAAGGACCCTGCGGTGCCTGGATCCGGCTGCCCTGGGCAGCAGCTGCTGGTTCCTGCATCCCACTGAGCCCGCTGGGACCCAATCTGGGCGCAGTCACGGCTCTGCTCGCCCCACACACCATGCGTGCGCCCCTCTGTTTCCTTCCTGATTCGGAGCAACTGATTTTCACCCCATTCCCAGCCAGGCAGGATAAACCCCAGGAGCTCAGCTTCCCGCTGGAAGTGCTGGGAGATGGGATTCAGCATCTCACCCCCCTGCTGCAAGCCAGAGTCACACACGGAGGGATGCACTCAGCCCTTCTCTGACCGGGTAACATTGCAGGAGCAGGACAGCAGCGCCCTGGGGGCTCATACGGGGGGGGGCAGAGCCCTGATGGGGCTTCCCAGCTGCAGGACATGGAGAATACCTTGGTATTGCCTGAGCTGCAGAATCGATCCCCATGTGAGGGGTCAGCTGTAAATGAGGGAAACGGTGGTGGTACTGAGCGGGCAGCTCATCTCTCCTTGGTCCTCAGGTCACCAGGAGGCTCCAGGCTTCCCGGGTATCCGACCACTGCCTCCCGCACCAACACCAGCATCCACGTGGGATGTGGGGACGCAGCACAGGAGCCCACCTGCTCAGCCCTTGACGTCAGCTCCCTTCCAGGCAGGGATGCGAATGGACAGTGACCACTTTAACTTCTGCAGCAGGAACCAGGCTGTGTTCCTACAAGGGAAAGGAGAGGCTCAGCCCAGTGCTCCCTACTGAGCCACCACATTCCCTACGGCTCCCGCTGCAGCTCCAATCTGAGCCGGCACTGAGGATACAGGAGCTGTATATGGGGGAATAACCCAGCTCTGTGGTAGGGATGAAGGCTCAGCCCTGCTGGGTCTCCTGCCAGATCCAACTCAAGGTTTGGCTTAAATCCCTCACCTGCTTTTACCTCTGTTTTCCATAAAGATGCTCCTGCATCCCCCACAGCACCACCCCATTGCACAGATGCTGGGGACACCAGAACGTCTTTTTGCTGGGTTTTCTTCCGAGATGGGGCAGAAGGGATGAAAAGCAGCAGCTTCTTTCCATTTAGAGGCCGGGGGGTTTTCCAGGCAGCTCCGGCGAGCATCCCTGCTTGCTCCAAGCCCCATTCCTTGCTCCCAGCAGTCAGCTGGAACGTTAACACTGAGCACAAGCAGCCGGCAGCTATCCTGTAATTAAGACTGCAACCACGAGCTGTGCTGCGAGCTGCTTTCGGAGGCACCACTAACCCAAGCCCATACAAGCATGTGCCAAGCAGCCCAGCGCTGCGGTTAGCTGAGTACACCAGTGAATTCTCACCCACATGGGACACAAAGGACAGTGTCAGAGGTAAGGGGGTGGCAGCAGAACGTCCCCCCAGAGTAGAGCTACGGCCTGGAGAGCCACAAGCACTGTTCTTCACTGTGGGGCAGTGCACAAGGCCCCTGCCCCTGCATTTGGGGTGGTTTTAACCTGGTTTCAATCTCAGGCTTGGAGCACGTGTGTTTCTCTCACACAGCAGCTTCATCACACCTCAATTTGTTGGCTTTTTGGAGCAAATGGGCTCGTTTTACCTTCTCCTCCTCTTCCACACAGAATAAAGAACAAGGCATAAACATTTAGAGATGCATTTTCTCCACTCTCTCATCAAATGATTTTCCCCCCCTCCTTTTATGTTACTTGGCAATAAATCACCACGCTTTCCAGAAGTGACTTTTGAAACAAAATCATCCCTGTCTGTGAGATATAAGCACCTCTAATGCATACAGAGATGGACAAAGCCATCTTCTGTCTGGCCACCAAGGCTGGCAGGGCCACTTTGATCCAGAAGACACTCAACTGCATCAGCACGGATGGAGTTTAGCTGATAAAGCCAACCCCACCACAAGTCACTGTACACATCAGGCCACCAGGCTGCAAGATGAGTCGAGGTTAAAGAGCCATTGTTTTATGTTTAGAAGGGAGAGGAAAGTGCAAAGCCACGCTCGACTGCCAGGGAGGGGGGTGGGAGACACCAGAAGGCCAGAAGGAACAGGAAAACCCATCAATCCTCTGCACACAACCAACACTGCACCTGAAAACGCCCCAGCTCTGCGATGGACACGGTGCTGTGGCAGCAGGAACAGCAGCAGCTTCTCTCCCATCCTCCCTGTTCACTCACTCATGAGCTGAGCTGAGCAGTGTATGAAGCAACTGTGGCTCCAGAGGAAGTGGTAAATTCACTCATTGGGGTTTTTTGTAAGACACTTCTGCATTCTCAGACAAAGCCTTAGACCCTGCAAAGCCTGGGAGGCAGAGAACCCCCGCCAGAGCCTGGAGGCAGCAACGCAGTGAAGTCACCAGACCATGTGAACCAAACAAGTTATGTGCAAACACCCCTGCGAGCTACTGAGGCTCAGAAGTGAGCTTCCAAAAGGGATGGGCACAGCACCCAGCCCATGCTGACGTCTCTAGAAACAGTGTGCCATGTCCCCGCCAGCCTTTATAAACACAGACGTCTGCAGGCTGAGCACTCGGCTCTAACAGGACATGCAGCTCTGGGCAGCTCCATGGACTTACAGTGATTTGCTTTTACTTTGTCCTCCTAAGAGGGGGCTCAGCAGATTCTTGTCTCACTTTCCACATGCAGCTTCCAGCCTGTCTCCTGAGCACTGTGAGAGGCCTTTGTGCAGGTCCTGAAAGGTAACTACAAGTCATTCTGGTTGGAAGACTCTGACCCACTGAACAGACAGCAAGAAAGACATTCAGGTTAATTCGCTCTATTACCAGACTCAATGCAGACAGAATTAAGAGTACGACAATACTGTTCATCCTCCAAAATCATCACCTTAAGGGAATAATTCTTCACATCCTGTGCCCGATGCCATCGAGCTGGCAAGGGGTGGAACCTGCTTATACTTCTGGAGTGACAGGAGGATCCCAAGAGTTGACTGTACTGGAGGCTGAAATCAGCCTGACTGGGAGGAAGTGGCAAGCACACCCCATTGTGACCGGTCCAGAGGCTCCAGCATCCTTGGCATAGACTACCTCAGGAGACGGCGCTTCAAAGACCCAAAAGGGTACCAATGGGCTTTTGGTATTGCTGCTTTGGAGACGGAGGAAATTGAGCAGCTGTCCACCTTGCCTGGTCTCTCAGAGCATCCTTCTGTTGTGGGGCTGCTGAAGGTTGAAGAACAAGTTGCCAACTGTGACCACAACAGTGCACTGGTGGCAATATCGCACCAACCGAGACTCCCTGATTCCCATCCATAGGCTGATCCGCAGACTGCAGAGCCAAGGAGTGATCACATCCAGCTCATCCCAACCCCAGGTCTTCATCTGCCAACTAAGAAACTTTCAGTAAAGATGAACTTTTCCTCTTTTAAGGCCATGAAGTATCAGTGCAGGGCTTTTTCCCCACTCTTTCCAAGCTAATTCCCTTAATATGCTTTTTTAACCTCTGCCAGTGAATATCCAAACAGAGAATCAGTTTTTCTGTTTTTATTATTATTATTATTTCTAGCAGACAATTTACATAAAATTCCCCTTTTAAGTTAGTGATTCAGAACTTCCTGCAACGAACTACTTAAGGAGCAGCTTTGGTAAAGAATGGAATGAAACAACCAACCGAAAACAGAAAGAACAACCAAACCAAAATAGATAAGAACAATCACAGCTGATTTCGAAACCAACACAATTCACCAAATTGAGATCCATAAGAATATCGGCCAAGCTGTATTTTCTCCGTGTTTCCAAGTTATTCCACCTTCCTCCTCCCTTTTCGGGTTTGTGCAGATGTGGGAGCTGCGTTCTGTCAAGCAGTTTGTCCTGCTAGATGACGGCAATCCACCTTTACATGATTCGTAGCCCTTGGATAGAGGACTCTAAGGTCTTGAAAGAGAGAAACATCTTAATCACAATCTGCTATAGTTTCCTGTGCTAAATAATTCAGTGGAGATGCTGATGCTAAGAGGAACAAGAAAAAGCCCTGGGTATTTGAGATCAGACTGAGATTCAAGAGCCAGAGGCCTCTACAGCCATTCCTTTCAAACTCATGCACATATAGACCAATGATTCCACCCTCTTCCCCTGAACCCGCATTAAAGCAGGTTACAAATCACCTCAGTTTTGTGGCCCCAGTCCCCACCAGAGACCTTTTGCATTACAGAACTACTGCTTTCCTTAAGAGGCAGAGCAGGCTCCCAGCAGCTCAGGGAGGCCAGCAGAGACCTCTGTTGGTCAGTCCTCAGCAAAGCAAGCGTTCGCAGCCATAAATCCTGTCAGGGTTTTCAATGCAGGACTCAGTGTATTTCTAACTCTTTGAGTATCTTCTTACTGCTTTCGTAAGTTAAATATGAGAGGGAAGGATCACGTTCTGCACAAGGACAGTGAACAGAGCCCAAAGGGATGGGAGCAAAAAGAGGTAGCGGGCAGTGTCGTACCAATGATGGTTCCAGCCGGAATGTGGCTGAGGAAGAGGTTGGAGGAGGAATTAGTGGGATTCCTACAGATAGCATGAAAAAATTAAGTCTGGATTAGCACCATGTGCTAAACAAAGTCTATCTGCATTTATGCTGAATCTTGGATCTGCCTTCCTTATGGAGCTCACTAATGGGCTTGAATATTCCAGTCTGGCTTTCCTGCTGCTAATAAAACCTGCATTAGGGCTGAGGCTCAGAGGTTGATGCTAGAGATCACCAAACTCCCTCCCACTACATACACACAGTAGTAAAAGCATACCTTGAAATCCCAGATGGTCATTGCTCCATCAATGCCCGTGGTGCAGAATTTACGACAGTCTCGTTTGTCTATCTCATAAATAGACACTTGGCTGAAAACAGAGAGTGAGAGCTGGTAACACAGACACCCATTCCAGAGCGCCAAAAAGCTGGAAAACCTGGGTTGAATTCAACTCCTACTCTCTCCAAGGGAGACATGAGCATAACAGAGCTTATGTTAGACTTCTGGTACAACGTTTCAGGAAAACAAGCACAGAAATAGGATGCCGAAAGCTCTTTTATTGCTCCGTGGCTGCAGCCTGAACATTTTCCTTGGATAAAGACAAATTGCTTCAGGAATGCCAGCATCCTCTAGCCTCACATATTGTTTTTCAATGCAAGGATATTGTACTTGAAGAACCTGAACTGATCCTTCTGATGAATAAATACACCTGGAAATAACTTCTGCAACAGGAAGCTGGTACGGGAATTCCTCATCCAGGTGGATTTTGCTGACTGGATTCTGCACAGCGCTACCCATGTCTTGTGAAGTAGCTACATATTTGATAAGCTGTGCTGAAGTTGCAGAGCACATTAAACAT
This sequence comes from Myiopsitta monachus, assembly GCA_017639245.1. Taxonomy (NCBI): domain Eukaryota; kingdom Metazoa; phylum Chordata; class Aves; order Psittaciformes; family Psittacidae; genus Myiopsitta; species Myiopsitta monachus. The sequence goes on along the minus strand of CM029926.1, from coordinate 8,106,589 downwards.
GAGCAAACAGCAACAGCATGCATGCCACGTTAATGATTAACTCCACCAGCTTCCATATGAGTCCCGGAAAGACAGCTGGTAGGAAAAGGCTAAGAGGGGATATCAGCTAAACCCGGATGCTGTACCTAAGTTGAGCTCTCATCAGTTTGCAGTACATTCTGGGAAACCAAAGTGATGAGGAAAGCATTCCTTCCCCTTGGAATAGCAGGCAAGACACTCACGTTATACTGTTTTGGTGCAGTGTCTCCAGGGTTGTGTTACGATCTTCCGTAGTGGCTCTTTTATCCATGTTTCGGAAGCGTTCCATAGCAGAAATATTGCGCTGGATGCTCTGTTTTGGAATGTCTAGTTTGGAAACGAAGGTCAGCAAGCCACGGTCATCACAGTTAAAGAGCATGGGGCAGCAGTCGTGGCCCTGCAACCAAACAGCATGAAAGCAGGTCAGGAAGCAAACACAATCACCATTTCATTCTTTTACTGCAGAAATGCAAAGACTGACACTATGGAAGAGTTTGCTTATATATATATATACATACTATTATAACTTAGTTATTACCTAGTTCTAGTAGTAACTTGGGTGTTTCTCCCCCTCCAAAACACTCTACAAGGAGAAGATAAAAGACACTTACAGCTGCCACCACACTGTTCTCGGAGACAAACGAGACACTCAGGAGTGGGAGGAACTCTGTTTTCAGCTGCGAAACCCTGAACACAAGAACATTTGTTAAAGGACTTCCTTGAAACCTCTCATTTTGGCTCCAACCAAATTAGAGACCATTCCTACACAAGGATTACTGGAAAGGAAGACAGTGCAGCTCAGCTGTCCCAAAGTGACACCAGGAGGTTGCAATTTGTAATAGAATGTTTTAACCTAACGGCAGTGTCCTGGAAGGACCAAACATGAAGTATTCCAGGTAAAGGCTGGAGTTATTTAGTGCTTGTGTGTAAATAGTGTCTAAAAAGAATGGGTACCTCCAAAAAAGTCCAAATCAATGAAGCCATTCATTCATTAGTGTATAAAAACACTTGAAGATTTACTGTTTGATACCATCTTTTCAGGAGGAAAATGCCTCTATATTAAATTTAGTCAACTTTAGAGATGTTATAACAAATGAGGGAAGAATTCCAGAACACTTCGTACTTAAATGATGTCCCCAGCCAGGTACTGACAGCTGCAGCCGTCAGAATCAGAATTAAAACTGAAGCACAGCAATGCCAGGTTGATCCACTAGAGATCTCTGCTACCAAAATGCATGAGGAATCTCTTTCTCCTTGGTTAGAAAGCCACAGACGCTGAAAAGTTATGCAGATGAGGAGTAGAAGGAGGAATTCCATTAGGCATTAGGAGGAAATTCTTTACTATGAGGATTGTGAGACACTGGCAGAGGTTGCCCAGAGAAGCTGTGGCTGCCCCATCCCTGGCAGCGTTCAAGGCCAGGTTGGACAGGGCTTGGAGCACCCTGCTCTAGTGGAAGGCATCTGGAGCAGGATGAGCTTTAAGGTCCCTTCCAACCCAAACCAGTCTGGGATCCTATGAACTGTTAATAAACCATACTGTTGGATTGGAAGGTGTAAGCTGAAACCTTGCAGCAGCAGTGCCTTAAGGACAGTGGCTGGAGTTAACATTTCATGAAACAACCAACTTATTTTCCAGATCCTGATTGGGAATAGGGTCTTTATTACAGAGCGAGTTTGTTTCTGGATTCCCCTGAATCCATTTACAAGGAAACACTGGTTTTCCCCAATCTCTAAAGTGGAACATATTTTCTTTCAAATACTCCCACCCTGAGTAAACTGACGGCACCCTCACTGAAGAGCTCTTATCAGAAATGTCAATTATATCACCTAAAATTCCAAGAGTCTGCCTTATTTCAATAGGCCTCAAAGAGACTCCTGGAATCAACAGTAATATTGTCACAACTGGGAACAGCAGTCACAGCTCTCATAGTTGCAAGCACAGTATCCCACAAGCTTCTATGTCAAAGAGCCGATAACTGACAAGAAGAACATACTTACATCATATTCTTTGAGGCATCAGCAACTGACACAGTGCTGTCATGACTGACCCAGGCTAAGCGGTTACCACTGGCAGAAAAGCTGACACTGTGCACCCATCCACCAGCTTCCAGCACCCCCAAATTCTGACATCAGCTGCCCAAAAGGCATTTTGGAGCCCCAGGGTGTACTGGCTGGTTTTTCATCCACTTCCTTAATATAAGCAGAAAACACCCTGCAAATGAAGAGATTTCAGTGTGAACAAAGAGAACAAGGCCTCCTGGGAGCCTCATGTACATTTGTCATTGGAAGCAAATAGATGCATTCTAATTCCACCCAAATAAAACACAACTTTCAAACAACAAGGCACTGGTGGCTGGGAAGCTTCACTATACAGAGAGAAAGCAATAGTACAAAGGGTGGAACTGCATATAGGTTTCTGTACTTGTTTCTTTCTCTGTCTTTTCCAGAAGATGGCACAAGCACATACATTGTCATTACATTTTCCACTGTGCTGAGATTTTCCTTTCATCCTTTAGAGGTCCTAATAATTCTGAGAGTCAGTTCTTCAGGAAGAGAAAACCCACAAATCGCACTGTATAATTAGAAGCTGCTACAAACACCTACAAAATTACCCACTTTTTCAGAACATTCACTTTGTAGCCTGGTTTCCAAGAAAGAAAACTGATGTTCCAATGCCAGCACTACAATTTGCGAGATAGGTTTAAATAGAAAAGCCTCCCCCTTCCATCAAATTCCTTCTGCATGATTCAGACATGCCACAATATGGTGTTCCTGATTGTTACCATGGAAGGCACTGGGACGTCACAAACATAGGATAAGAGTCCATTGAGCAGGAGGAACAAGTGAGCCACAGCATACTACTACCAGAGAAATATGCCAGTATAAATGACAACCCCTGATCAAATACTGGTTGCAGTAAAACAATATATATACATACATATATACATATATATATATAGTGAGTTTAAGGAAATGTTGCTCCCCCATCTCTGCTATTTGAGATCTTTTACACATGTGGAGTCTGCACTTCAAAAGGTCTCTATATTCAGCTTACTCAAATAAAGCTGATCGTTCGGAACAAGAAGGGTTTAACTGCAGCTATATTAGGTAGAGATTTTCAGAGCATTAAGTGTGAATTTATATTGGGCTCTATCAGTTTAAATATAATCTAATGATAATCCTTCAACCAACTTAATTTTAGAGAGACAGCTAAAAGGACATATCTCTTAATGTATGGAAATGGGATGAGATGTTTAAAGCCACAGCCTTTAACACAAGGCAGAAAAATCATTCCTATGTAGTGAAAGACCTTGAAGATAACTGTTAAAAAAATGAGTAATTTCCATTACTGATATCTCCCTCTCTTTTAAACCCAAAATCAACTCAGCTTGAAGGCCCCACCCTTTAAAGAACATTGGGAAATGCCTTTCATTCCCACAGCAGCTTGTTTCAGCAAGAATATAAAATTCATACCCATGTAGTGCTGGTAGCTAGATCTGTATTTCTATAGACAAGTGTTAAAGGAGCCCATCCAGGCCAGGTACCAAGGAAACTGAATACTGAGCACCTTGGAGCCTCTTTGTGCTCCATTCTTTACCCAAATGTCTCCCACTTTACTGCTCATTAGTTGGCAGTGGCTCTGGCAGATCCATTTCACAATTCCCCTCAGAGCCACTTATCAGAACAGACGCACACTTCAGGCCCAGATATCTTCATTATGTCACTGAACATTCCCTAGAACTGGAATTCTAGAGATCTGTATTCATCATTCACCAAGGAGAACATTCTTTCATGGGTCTGGGGAAGAAACAGAAATATAAACCTGGTACCAATCTCTACTACTGTTCTTTAATATTTCTATATGGAGATTTCCATGACAAAAGCAGCAACAGGACGAAATGAGTCACCCTAAACTACAATGTTAAGGAAGAGCAGAAAGTTTCCCAAATGTTTTACATCAAGAGCTGGGGAAGGCATTCAAAATACACCCCATTTTCAGAGAAGTAGGATGCAGGACAGTGAGTTTTCTCATGGGAAACAAAAGACTAACTCAGACTTCTAGAGGATGCTCCTAGGAAACAGCCTGAATGACACCTTGACTTCCTTACACAACGAAGCCCCCCAAAATACACACACGCCCACCCCAAAACCCAAGTCACAGGGAACAGAAAATGATGCAAATCTAACTCCTCAACCAAAACAGGGATGCAATGTACACAACAAAGCCTGGAGACAAAAGAGCTCAAGTCCAAAGTAACAGATAGAGAGATATACTTATCAGCTGACCTAATGCTGAAGTCCTGAAATGCTTTCTGAACATGGACAAGTTCCCATATGTGAAAAGCAGTTGCTCTGGAAGATGAATGAGTACACCTCATATCCCATTTTTTTTGGTGAAAGGAAGTGAACATGTATAGTTTATCTCATTAAATCTGGAGCTACGGCAGGAAAGGGAGACAACTCTCCTCTTCTTCCGAGCTTCCATTTAACACCTCTCCTTACATAAAAAGGTATCAAAAGATAGAATTTAGATGCCTGGGTTTCATTCTGAAATAAGGAACGTAATAGTCCCACCTCCCCCTCCTACTCCTTCTTAGTCATTTTTAGTACACACTTTGAAGCTTAAAAATTGCCCTATTACATAAAGAACTTAAGAAAAGAAGCTTTCATTAGTATTCAAGGTACCAGTGATTAATTAGAAGCTGAATTCAAGTCAACCACTCTGCAGACAGTTCCCATGCAGACTTCACTGCAGTGACCCCAACCACTCAGCACAGGGCAAAGTGCAGGACTTCTCCCTCACTGTGTAACTTTCGCAACCACACCATCCATCTCACATCCCAATCTGGCTGTACCAGCCTTGGTTTTGTTGTGCTGAGTTTCAGGTGGACCAATTCCTTGACCACTTTGCTCAAGGTGAGCAACCCCTTGCTCACTACAGGGGTGCAGTGTTGAGGGTAGCACAAAGAGGAGAGAACAAGTGACTCAGGGAAGAAAAAGACGAGATCCTGCCTTTGGAAGTGCCATGTTACTCTGAGTTTTGGGACTGCACTGTTAGGATATATCGCTTTTTAAACTCAGAGTAACAATGGTGGTGGTCTACAAGATAGCACCTCCTAGCCTAATTAAGCCTAACAACTAGACATCAGCACTCAATGCATGCACAGTAGTATTACTCTTGTGTACTGCTAATAAAGAAATCTACCAGTTCATGAAACTGAGGCATGTCCCTCACCAGATACATGTTAGCAGTTCAAAGTCTGCATGTGGTAGCACCAAAGCCAAAGTTTCTCAAGCTGGATGTTTTATTGTGGTAACAACACCGGCACGCAATGAGCCATCTTCTACTCTGACAGCAAATGCATCATCAGCGCGCTCATGGTACTGACTAACAGTGATACAAAGGGATTTGCAGATGCTTTCTTTTTCTCTTACCTGCACTTGAAGTCACAGGACCCTGCAGCCAGCAGAACATTGTTGGGGTGCCAGTCCAGGCTCAGGACAGTGGAACGAATGGGCTTTTTAATGTGTTTGCTCACCCACCTGAATTAAGGAGACAAAAAAAGAGAGAGATATACAAGAAGCATGGAAATATTCTACCAGACTCCCCCAATTCCATGAAGCACTCCTCAAAACTGATCACCCTTTGCCAATGACTGCACACATCAGTTTTGTAAAACACTCAATGCCCAAAACTTTCACATTCCCTTGTAGCCTGTGAACTGTATATGGTTATCTTAATTCCAATGTTAAACACTATGGACTCCCTCTTCACTTGAATGCTATTCCCCTTCTAAGTAATTTTTCTAATACATCGGAGAGGGCTCCTTAGTGTCAATTTCGTGCAGTATTTGCCTGGTCCTTTACATCCTATGATAAGAGCTCAGCTTTGCCTGTCACACTGAGCTAAGCAGCACTATTTTCTTAGCTCACTAAGCACAGGTCCTCTCCAGCTCCTTCCAATGAGTTTCACAGCCACCTCTCTTGCCCATTGCCTTCTCTACTGTTTGATAATACAATAAGTATAAAATGCAACAAGCAATGGGTGAACTGCCAATGATGTGACTAGTCCACACATCTCAATTATCTGAAGTATAGTGAAAAGTGGTCCTGATGTTGAATGCATCAATATCAGCCTAAATACGTCTCAGCAGATTTAGTCTGTTTGAACCATTTACAAAACAGTAATGAAATCTGTTATTCACTTGATGGCCTTTGGGATGATGGTGCTTTTTCTTTCAATTTACTTCCATCAGGCAAAAGCAGTTTTAAGGAGCACACTAAACGGTTTGTCTTCAACAGATAGGTTTTGATTCTTCTGCAGACAAGTCAGGCGGAGAAAATGTCAATAACTGAGTATGCTGGAAAGCACAGAAGTCCAAAACGAGCTTTAAAATGTATTTTGCAGATGGTATTGTTGTTTAGCATCTCCACATGGAAGACTACACACCACGGGCACAGACACCTGTGGTTTAATGCATGTTTATGCAACCCAAGGTAACAGATCCTCAACATACTGATTTCACCCACAGACGATCTGCTAAGTGCAGCTCCAACATGTACAGCTGCAGATGTAGATCCATTAAAGATGAGAAGCACTAAGTTCACAGGCTAAAGAGAAAGAAGTGTTAATGGTGGAAATGGCTGTGATAGTCCTGTCTGAAATCTGCAAAGTGGGATACAAATATATGACAGAATACAGAACAGGTAGATGACAAGCTGGAACACATTCACAGCAACATGTATAACCTGAAAATATGCCAAGCCCAAAGCCTTCAGGTGCTACACCAGGGAAGAGAAGAGGGAACCTTTTCTCTACGATGTAAAAATAAAAGAGCTGATGAGGCCTATCCCTGACATTTCCAGATGATTTTAGGGATCAGTAAGATAGTAACCCAGTTACCACCATTAAGCTCCAAGCTTTAGCTTTCCCGTGATGATCTTAAAGGCAGAAACGCAAATCAACTCAAACAGCTCACCAGTCATTTTCAGATTCAAAGTAGCACACAGATATAAGTCGAGCTCCACTGCCCACAGCAAATTTGTTCTCCAAGGGAGACCACTTCACAAAGGTGGCTGCACGATTAATTCTCAGGATCACAAGGGTTGGTTTCCACACACCATCCTTCTGACTCCACACATAAGCGTTCCGGTCAGCACCGCAAGTTACAATGCGATCGCTTTTGGGAGCCCAGTCGATCCCTGCAAAGTAGAGGTCACATTAATAAACTTGTCTCTTTATACTCTTTGCTTTACCACCGTTATTACTATTATGTCAGTATTTCCCTTAGAATCATAGAATGGTTTGGGGTGGAAAGGACCTTAAGCTCATCCAGCTCCAGCCTCCTGCCATGGGCAGAGACACCTCCCACTAAACCACGCCACCCAAGGCTATGTCCAGCCTGGCCTTGAACACCGCCAGCGATGGAGCATTCACAACTTCCCTGGGCAACCCATTCCAGTGCCTCACCACCCTCACAGTCAAGAACTTCTTCCTTACATCTAACCTGAACTTCCCCTGTTTAAGTTTGAACCCATTACCCCTTGTCCTATCACTACAGTCCCTAATGAAGAGTCCCTCTCTGGCATCCTGACAGGCCCCTTTCAGATACTGGAAGGCTGCTCTGAGGTCTCCATGCAGCTTCTCCAGGCTGAACAGCCCCAACTTTCTCAGCCTGTCTTCACACAGGAGGCTCTCCAGCCCCTGCCCATCCTCATGGCCCTCCTCTGGACTTGCTCCAACGTCTCTTTCTTATGCTGAGGACATCAGACCTGCACACAGTGCTCCTTCTTCGCTTATTCCCCAGGAACCATTCTCAACTGTTCAGGATATCTGCTTCTCCCTCTAGCTTACATCCAAATTGCAGATTCCAAACTTCCAGATTCCATAGGGAATTTGCCTGCTGCCAGCTGGCCCACAGGTGGAGCTCTGCCCTGGCAGAGACTGGCAAACCACTGACTTCTGCACCAGACCCATTTCAACAGCTGAAACCCCAGCGATTCTAAACTGATGCACAAACCCCTAACACGGTTGTGTGCTTGCTGCCAGACTGCAGTCAGGATCTGAAAGTTTAGCTAGGAATTGGATTTAGAAGCTATCAACCTTTATGTACAGACACAATCCCCAGTTTTCCCATGCCTATTTAAGCTGTACCATGAGAAAGAAACCAAGCAAAACCAACAATCTCAAAGAATAAACCAAAGCCATTGGTAAGCCTGACATTGTTTTTTTCCCCTCCAATGAAGTGAAGGATGTTCTCAACTGTCAAGTCTTATGGTGACATTATCTTTCGTATTTTCTTTGAGATGCAGCGTGCAAAACTTTCACGCCCCAAGATTATCCTGCAATGGTTTTCCATAACTCCATTCAGTATTAAAAATATTCCTTAAGCACATAAACTGAAAAGGACACAAGACACAGAAAGAATTTGTATTGATTTTACTATATAGTTCATATATGGCCTACTTCAAAGTAAACTTATGTTTAAAAAGTTCAATTTTGAAGCAGTTTGTAGTCCGAAACCATAGTTCCACGAGTCAATCTAGCAAAGCTTTCGAAAGGGGGACCATCCTGCCTCTCTTGCCCACCACCTCCCTTGTGCCAGCACTGATGTTCTTCTGACCCCAGATCAGCTTTTTAGCTTAGGGAAAAACTAAGCCAACAAAATCAGCAAATAGTGCTCATTTTGGAAGTGAGCAGAAGCAGCTCACCAGAATCTCTAAATTGAGACACACAAGACAAGACAAGGGACCTTATCCCTCATGACCAGAAGCTGGAGTGACAGGAGCTCAATCACTCCCATCAGAGGCACCAAGCGGATTGATGAGTCTATCTCCTATAAGTAACCACAGTTTCAATCTATCCTTGACTACATCCACAGCATTTGGTATTCCAAAGGTATACGCTCAGCTGGAGAGCAGGGAGAGCTCTTTTCCCAAGTCATGAATATTTGGCTTCTAACACTAACAGCTACAAGTAAAATGCAGAGAGCTGTCCCTGGGGAACTGCATGTCACTTGTAAATTGAGCCCATGTGGCTCTTCACAAAAGAGCACGTACACTTGTGCACTTTGGCAGCAAGAATCAGGTAAATTGAATAAAGTTCCTGCAAAACCCTCCTGTCAAGGCAGATATATCTGCCCATTACTGAGTTGAGAACAGAGTAAAGGATATTGCTGTTTTGAGCAAGTGCTTGTATTAATTACTTTCCTCTCCTTAGAGAATAAAGCCCTTATAAAAATATCACCATAAAAAAACCCCAAACAAAACAGTAATATAAAAGGCTACCACAGGACAATCACATCTTAAAATTAACACCTTGTGACTCATCGTGGCAGCTCTTCTTACATTTTCATTGTGGATCTACAGACACCCTAGGCCTGCAGTAAATCACGCTCACTGATGGTCTGTCCTAAGTCTACAACTGACCACTTCAAGTCTTTATACAGTCCCTAAGAAGGATATTTATTACTGTTGGAAACCACAAAACAAAGCAACAACTGTGCACTTGATGAAGTTTTAATACCAGCACTTGAAAGGAAGCAGCATGTATTGGGATTTTCTTCCTGACATTCACTGCATGCAGTCCAGAAAAAAATGCTTTAAAGCTCTCCAAAAGCGGGAATGCCGACCTATAAAAAGATCAATTTACTCAACACTTACAGACTTCCTGTTTGTAAGTGCTGTAAGTGTTCCCAGGATTTTGACTGGGGAAAACAGGGGGTGGGCAAACTTACTGTCTGGCACAGCACAATCTCCTCTTACCTGTAATGTGTCCATTGTGTTCCTTTAGCTCATGAGCCTTCACCCACTGGCTCCCGCTCTTCTTGTAGATGTGGACTTCATGATTATTAGGGCTAATGGCAATCTCTGGAAGAAAAAATAATACAATCCAATAGTACAGAAGGTTTTTTAATACCAAACACTTGTCAAGACTTGATAATCTAAAAACCGTATTCTCAAAATGCAGATCATTACATGGGTTTTGTTAACTAAGGGCTGACATCCACGGTCATGAGTACATGCACAGAAAGACATCTGGAATAGAACAGACCACAGTATAGCAGAAAACTAGGCTACTTAAAGAAAGGGCTGGTCTGGGGTATGGAAACAGAGGGTCTAAGAGGGTAAGGGCCAGGTCACTCTCACAAGGTGCAAGACTAGATTTGCCCATAAGCCAGAGTTCCAGTAAAGGGTTTAGTAAAGCTCAGATTTAGAAGATGAGTGCTTTTTGGATCCAAAGTGGAACATTTAACATGTAGCAGTACGTACTTGACCATAGCTTTCCTAAACATGATCCAGAACATTATGAGATCACAAACTGACAGCAAAGAGAAAACAGCAATGGAAAAATACAGTTAAAGCTAATGTGCTACTTACGAGTCCGGTCTCTGTTCCACGCATGGCAGGTGATTGGCTCCAGTAAAAACTGATGTAGAGACATTCCGAGTTAAAGAGATTCCTATGTTGTAAAAAGTGAAAAAGCTGAAAGGTTGTTTCAGCCCAATATTACAATTCACTTACAGAACATCACAACTCACTCAGTAGATATATTAAGGCCATTAAAGAGCTGCCTTTGCCATTCACCCCAATACCTTCAGAAGGCTGATGAATTTTAACTGTCTTGCTTATTATACCTAACTACAATTCCCCTAAAAGCTGGATCCATTTGCTGCTGTATCCACTTGCTGTATCCTCCCAAATGAGAGAGCAGGGTCTTGAGAAGCCTAACAACCCTGGGAATTTTACTACGGAAATAGAATATTTAAATAATAATAATCCAGGGACATAGCGGAGTGAATTGATTACAAACCCTGACATGTACCAAAGCTCCCAGGCAGCACTACAATAACATGTTTTTTCCTCTTTTTCAGGAGGTTAAATGCGTGTGCCCAGAACACTGAGATGTAACAGCAATCTGCTGATGTACTATTTGATACAGCCATTTCTATGCGTCCTAGGGAAAAATTATTACAATTAGTAGCTAATCACTAATTTCTTCAAATTAATTCTAGCACTGAACTGCTTTATAGCTCAGCATTCGCCCCCATGAGATTCAAACACTAAAAGAATAAGCTGAATCATGTATTTTAATTTGTTTAGAAACCAAAACCTAGATACTTTGCTTTTTCTTTAAAAGACTGCTGCAAGAGCCATCTGCACTTGGAGCTGCACCTACCTGCAAACAGAATGTTAAAATACTATACTGGGGTTTATGTCCTGTATTAACCAAGGGCAGCATAAACAGATGGAAGATAACATTGTAAAAACTCAAGGTCACCTGTGCTAACTGAAATGTGCACAGTTCAATAGACACAACCTGGATTTGTCAATTCCTTCCATGTATTCCACTAATTTTTACAGCAATTTATCCTTGGCTGATGGATCAAAGGCTTTTTACCCCTCTATATCCATTTGAAAACAAATCGCTCTGTGATGTCACTCCAAGGCATCCACACCCATTCTAGCCTGAAATTACAACATACCCAAGTATGGCCATGTTAGCAGAGGGTGGAGACTTGAGGACAAGGTAGGAATTTGGAAGCAAACAGGAAATGAATGGCAGTCCAACAGAAACTCGGGAGTGAATGAAAGGAGCACACTCTGATGGAGCTTAGCAATTACTGTCACAGCACTGGCTTTTCACATACACTGAAAGTGGGCAATCCTGGAGCAGAAATGATGCAGCACCTCAACAATTCAAATAACTGGAGAGACTTTTCCTTTTGTTTTTTAAGGACTCAAACACTACCATTTTAAAGATACACAACTTCTGGTTACATTTCAAATGCACTTCCAATATAACCTCTAACAGCATGAACTGATTTTAACGGTTCTTTGAACAATCATATTCTACCCATCAAGTGAAACTATTAAATATATGCAGTGCCAAGCAATATAATTCATTGCTTTTTATTAATGTGAAAATGTTGACACAGACTGAGTTACCTTTGCCCTTGGCCAGCCATCATTTGAGATTCCATGCGTTAATATAAGCAAAACCCAACTGCAAATTGCTTTTTCCATAATCTTGCTTTCATCTATGCCAACATTTGGTAGCAGGACATTTCCATATACAGGAAAAGTTGAGGAGCTGCTCCACCGACAAGGAATGCTCAGCCTTTCCTACTTTTTCCTAAATAAAATGTAAAAATATCCAATCTCCCCTCCCCAAGGAATACAGCTATTTTGAAACACTTTCTAATACAACCCTCGTATTTTCTCCACAGCTTGGCACTGGTTATAAATGATGTGGTCCCATCCTAACTTTGAGCCCAGAGATTTTTACTAACCTACATGTTCCCAAAGTCAGCCTAGATCCATGATCCATTGCTTCCCATTGATTGTGCTTCTTGAGAACTGTAACTTGCAGCAAGCGACTGCTTTCCATTTTGGAAAGGGACTCATTTCCATCATCTGATAGTTGACATTTGCTTTGAGAAGATAAACCTTAATGAAGTTTCCCAGTTATATTTATTCCTTACTGATATACAGACAAAAATCAAACTCACATTTCAGAAGACAAACTACAACGGGCTCTGTGATTCTTAATGTCATTCCTACGCAGGAAAACCCTCAATGCCTCCCTGTCAGTAACCTCAGAATGTCAAACAGAGAGGATACTGTTATGATAACTTTGTTAGCCAAGTACTTAACACAACTGCCTCTGACCTTTATTTTTCCTCAAATGCAAAGTAACTGCCCTTGAGTTTCAATTACATTTTTAAACAAGGAGGGGGAGAAAAGAAACTTGCACCTTTGTACAGCAGTTCTTTCAGTATGAAATGGTCAAGGGTAGGAAGTACAGAACTCAGCTGTTGTTACCTCTCAATGGGGTGAGAAATATGTGGTGCAAGACCATTGCTGCACAAGCAACTAGCAAGGATGCTATATCCAGAAGTGGACAGAGCATGTGTGTATGTGAAAGAGAAAGGGACCGTTGAAACCCTTCCCTATTTTCAGAGCACCTACATCACTTCCAAACAGCTGGAAGCGCCTGCAATTCCGGCCTGCCTCCTGGTGCTATCACTCCCTTAAAGCCACTCCAGCAGCGTTCCCAGGAGGGCAGCTCCCCGCAGGATAAGCCCAACACAGGACACCATTACAAAGCCGGCCGCTTTGGGACGGACTGCGGGCTGCCACCGGCAACTCAGGTGCGGAGGCCGCGGCGGGGCATGAGGACGGGCAGCAGCCGCTCCCTCCCTCCCTCCCGGCCCCTCCATCCGCCGGTGCGGCCCCGTCCGTTCAGGACGAAGGGGGTGAGGGTTCCCCATCGCCTCACCCTCCCCTCCGCACCTGCGGGCCTGCAGGCTCCCCTCACCCCCCGCCGCCGCCGGGGCGGGGGCAGGCGGGCCCAGCGGCGCGGCGGACAGCCTCCCCCGGCGCGGGGACTCACCTGAGGCGGCGGGAGCGGAGCGGGACTCGCGGACTCTGGGCAGTCAACGCGACTCCGCTCCGGGCGGCGGCAGAGGGAGCGGCCGGCGGCGGAGGCCGAGGGGGGGGACCCGGCACTGACAAGGGAGCCAGGAAACGCGCTCTGCGCATGAGCGCCGCCGGGGAGCCGCTCCGCGCAGGCGCGGGGAGAGGGGCTAAGGGAGGGCGGGGGTGCGCGCGCGCGGCGTGCCCGCGCCTCGCACAAAGGCGGGAGCGGTGTGGGGTGCGCGGCCCCGCAGCGGGGAGGAGGTGCGGGTGTCCGGGGGAAGAGGGGGCAGTTGGTGTTGTCATTGCGCCTCTGAGTGCTGGAGCGGGGCTAGAGAAGGGCGGTGGTGCCTGGAGCACAAATGTAATGGGGAACGGCTGAGGGACGGGGGGGAGGGTTTAGCGTGGAGAAGAGAAGGCTCAGGGGGAACCTTATCGCTTTCTACAACTGCCTGACAGGAGGATGTAGTGAGGTGGGGTTGTTCTCTTCTCCGAAGAAACAAGCGATAAGGAAACGGCCTCAAGCTGTGCCAGGGGAGGTTTAGATTGGATATTGGGAACAGTTTCTTCATGCAGAGGGAGTTTGGTATTGGAACAGGCTGCCCCGGGGAGTGTAGAAGCACTGTTCCTGGAAGTGTGCACACATAATGTAGATGAGGCCCTCAGTGACATGGTTTAGTAGTGGTAGGTCCTGGGGTAATGGTTGGACTTGGTGATCTTAAAGGTCTTTTCCAACCGCATTCATTCTATGGTTCTCTGTAGCTTTGTGAGCTGAAGGTGGCCGCTGCCCGGAGGGGCAGGAGCACAGTGTCTGTGGGCTCTTTGGGTTTGGAGAGGCCCAGAGCGCTGCTGGCAGGGCTGGTTTGTGTGAGGTCTGCTGAGGTGGGGCTGGGGAGGAGGTTATGAGGAGCTCAAAGGGGGTTATTTGGGTTTATTCAGTGTAGGTTGACTTAACAAAGACTTGGAGGGCCACAGCACTGAGTTTCTCTGTTCCGCCTCCCTTTCGGAGGCTGGAAGCAAGGTGCTCTCTGTTGCAGGGGATAATAATCGTAACTCATTGAGATGCTGTAGGACCTTCCCTCCTGTCCAGATGGAATCTATAAAGGTATTTGCAGTTCTTTGCCCTACACTTAATCCCCTTGAGGAGCTGCTTGCTGTTCGGGGTCTCTTGTAAAACTCCATTACCTGTGGGGGTTTGTGAGCTCAAGTACAACAAAAGGCAAGTCTGAGGGAATGGGGAGAGATTAGTGACTCCCAGATCCATTGAGGAGCAGTAGAGTGGGGAGTTTAATTTTGAGTCTGAGAGAAAATATGCAATTTATAAGCATCAAGGAGGGAGCAAGAAGGTGGATGTGAGCCAGTATGGCTTTGTGGTGAATGAATTGAGCCAATCTCATTTCCTTTTCTTGCAGCGTAACAGGGCTTGCAGATAAGGGAGAAGCAGTATGTGTCATATATCTTGATTTTTAGTAGAGCTTCTGACGCTGGCTTGCAGGATATTCTAATAATAAACTGGGAACCAAGTCTACATGATACTGCTCTAAGGGAGTTGCAAAACTGGTTGAGGGAAAATGTACTTGGTTTGTACAATCCGTGCTTGTACAGGGAATTACCCTGGGTCCATTACTCATCCATGTTGAAACGCAGAATGCAATTACTGCATTAGGAGATGAGATTGAGTTTGAAGGCAGAATAAACACAGTCGTAGAACTAGGATTCAAAATGGGAGCTCTCTGGGAAAAAATAGGATGTGGTTCAGCAGCAGGTGCACTGCTGTTGCTCAGCTTTGGAGCTGCAAGACTGGGAAGAACTGGGCAGCTGGCTGTGCTGGAGGAAGGGATGGAGGAGCTGCCATGGGTCCCAAGTGGATTGGGAGTCTGTAACATCTTGCTGTGGAACAAGAGGGAAAGGCCATGTGGGTCCCTAGAGGTGAGAAAATGCTGGTAAAGCAAAAGCAGGAGTCCTGCCCTGCCGAGCTGTGCTGCAAGAGTATGTGGAGTCCTGAGTTTTGCACAGGAGAAACGGGGATGGTTCAGAGAAAAAGGTGTCAATAATGATCAGTCTTTGAACACATGAGGACAGCAAACTGAGGAACGAGGTGGGTAGCTTTCAAATAGATAAAAGGCTGCCGCTGTGAGGGAAGGAACAATTTGTTCTCTTATGTCCACTGTAGGTAGGGCGAGGAGTCAGAAGCTAAGCTAACAGCAAGGCAGATCTAGGTTACAGTGAAAAAATTTCTCAGCAATTCCTTTGAAGTCCTTAAGCCCTGTGTTGGACTGACTTGACAGGGTGTAGGGCTGCTCTTAGAGGGGGTTAAGAATGGATCAGACAAATATTTGCTGGAATGGCAAAGTGCAATATAAGATTTTGCATTTGGGAGGGAGGTTGATGGGCTCCTAAGTCAGTGTTACCATGGCTGGAACTGAGAGATATGTAATCACTGCAGCCCTTATTGGCTGAATGATAAAACTAGATCAGCTGCAGAGATTAAAGATACACAACTGGGCCAAGTAAAGTTATGTAATGGGAATGCAATGATGTTTAAGTATGGTTTTATGTTTACAAAATGATTTCCACCAGATGGAATGAAAGTATCTAAATGAGGAACACTGCAGAGCTTTGAAGCATTACGAGCTCAGGCCCTGTCTCCAGTGAAGCTTGCTGGAGAATTTTCCACTGTTGTTCCTGCTGTATTGCTGATACAATTATGCTGTGCTAATCCAAAAGGATGCCCGTGGTTTTGAGATTAAGGCTTCCAAAGCATGACTGAATTGATGTGAGTGAAAGTAGTTTGGGTGCAGTCAAACCTTATGATATATAAAAACAAAATAGAGCTATCTTCATGCAGTAAATGCATGCAGATGGATAGCAGCTAGTCAAAAAGGAGAGGTTTTGCAAGCAGGCTTTTGTATATGCAAACAGGTAATTGCAGTTTTCATCAATGATCTTAGAATCCCACACTAGTTTGGGTTGAAAGGGGCTTAAAGCTCACCTAATTCCATCCCCATTGCCACAGGCCAGGGACACCTTCCACTGTCTACCCCAGGAATTTGTAGCTACTCGTGCTCTAGAGTTTTGTTGCAGTTGAATGATGAATGACAAGTCATGCCTCTGAAAACACTACACCTTGTGAATTGCCCTTCATGGGTGTAGATCAGCTGCTGCTACCATGGGCTTCTTACTGCTCTACTCAAGCACTGTAAAGATTCTGATCGATGAGTTGTGCACGGGGTGCAAAGTGCTGAAGTTCTCTTGTGCTCCAGTGGGTAGAGAATGTCCTACATGCATCTTTTCTGCCTTGTCTGAATTTCCTTAAATTAGTGCATTCGCTCAGGGACGTGTTGGTTGGTAAATGAAAATGTTTCTTTTCAGGTATTTGTGCTGAATATGGAAGCTCAGGTGCAGGGAAATGTTTCACAGCTGCTCTGTTGGAATGATCTTTCATTTCATGATATTTGTACATGTTTTTCTTACCCTGGAGTTTTATGACGGTGGGGTTTTCTCCTTTCAGGGCTAGCTGCTCAGCCTGTTCCATCTTGACTTCTGGGTCTTTTATTGCATTTTCATAGTTCTTAATCTTTTCCAGGTATACACATCCTGCTCCTGACAGATCTTCAGCCACACAGGATGCCTGTGAGGAAGGTATGAAACAGATTGACAGCACAGCTATTTATATAGATCCTTGACAGCTAGGATACATAGACCCCTTATCTGTATGTTGCCTTCTGAGAAATTTTGCCATAGCTTTAATTTTCCTGTGTATCATAAGCTGCTTTTCTAAAGACTGGATCCACAGTGCACTGAAATCAGTGGGAGTAATCCCAGCTGACTTGAACACATCGGGATCAGACTGTAAACCAGATGGTGATACGCTTGTGTGGTACCACTGGACTAGTCAAAGGTGTTATCCCCACCTATTATTAATTCATTAGCTTTAGTTCTGATTTCTACCCTTCAGTGGAAAGAGGATGGCTGGGAGTGTGCTGGAGATGGAAGGTGAAGATATTGTCTGAACATGCAGTAGCTGAAAGCCCGAAGGTGGCAGAAGGCTCAGCCTTAGTCTGGGGGGGAAGTGCTCTGCATTAAATCCACAGCTAGCTGTGATATTTCTGAAGTGCCAGTTGTCAGCACAGTGCCAAAGGAGCAATCTGCTCAGTCCTGGCAACTTATCCCCCCTCTGTGCCAATTATGAATGCCATTGACTAGCTAGAAAGGGAAGCGAGCCTACTCTTTGCTGGAGGCCTGATAGGTGTGATGAGTGGAGTTGTGTAATAAGTGAAAGAAAGGACAAATCGAGAGGAAATGGAGGAATTCCTCAGGGTGCCATCTGTGATGTAGATTACCAGGGAGGCAGAGAGGAAGTGGATTTCTTCTTTGTGGATTAATTTTGCCAGGTTGCAGACAGTGAGCTAACATGCATTCTGCTTTTCAGGATCGCAAAAGCAATGCAAGTGCTAACGTGTTATTAAAGTTGTGCTTTGAAATAAGCACTGGAGAGAAATAATGGAATATATACCTTAAGACTTCCAGCCACAACATAAAGGGCAGAAAGGTGGGGAGGTGACTTGCATCAGCTACAGCTTGCTTTGCTCTCTTATCAACCTCTTCATGCTGGTACCATACATACTGATGAATTCCCCATGCTCATTAGTAGTGTGTTGAAGGTCAGCCTCCAGCTTTCATTTAACAGTAGGCAGACTGATTCTAGAGGGCAGAAAGAAGCCTTAGATACCCAGAATATTTTATCTGTTCAGCTCTCCCATTTGGCTCTCAGAAGAGATGATTTGTGCATCAGTTTTCTGTAGAGTTTGTTCTTCTCTCTAAGATTGTGCACTATTAAGCCTAGTGGGATTCAGCCCCTCTTGATCTGCACTGGGGAACATTAAGACCTGTGTATTTACTTGCGCACTATATGAGAGCTAAAATGATGATACACCTCAGAGGCAAAAATAGACTCTTATTTATGAAGGCCTTGAGTCTGTCTCCCTGAATTTCTGTTTGAATGGAGTTTATATACCAATATTATTTATTCCAAAGTCATGCTGCTATAGCAGCAGCTGGCTTTAGACCCAACTGGAACTGTATTTGATTGCATCTCAACAAACATAGTCTCTGCTCCACTGTTCATCGTGTGTATGGTTCTTTTTATCTCATGGGAAAATATGACCCTTACAGCTCATTTAGTGCTTACTGTTTGCTGATATGAATCATTGGAGAATGTTGTTGTTGCTGCTGTAAAACTAATAATACAAAAAACATACTCTAAGGAAAGAGAACTACAAAGGCTTTAATAGAGAAAACTATATTTGAGCAACACAAACTGCTTTTCAGCAAAACATCATCATGTAAATGTGCCATTGTGTTACAGAATGCTGCGCAAGTTCTCTGCTATATAGGTTTTGTATAACAAATAAGTTTTAAACCCCAAATTTGGTATGGAGATGGCAGTTCACCTGCTAAAAACGCATCCCTTTACTATCAGTCAATTGGAAGTGAATGTATTGGTTGCACGGTTTTAAACCTATTTGAATAAAAGTCACATTTACAACTCGGTTCTTATAACTGATGTCCCATAATTGCAGCTGAGAAATGCTGCTTGTATTATCAGTCCTTTCCAGAAGTTACACTCTTCTCCTTGGAAATGTCAGCATGTGTGGTCTTTATGGAAAAGAGCTGCAGACTGTAATGGTGAATGTGAAAGTAGCTTCTTAAATCTATGCACAAAATGAAATGGCAGGTATGTTATTCCATACTGCAATCTGTAACACAAGGAGGCTTGAAATTTCCCTAAGATGGAGCTCACTGTGGGCTAGTCTATGGAAGGAATCCGAGCACCATGGAAACCACCGGTAAAATGATAGTTTCAATGGGGACAAAATTTTGCACTGTCTCTTTTGAGGTGGGTTTTTCAAAAGTGCTCAGCCCTGTCTTAACTCTTCCACCAAATTTGCTAGAAGTCTTTTCCTAGACCTTGCCAGCAGCAAAGCTGGGCCAGGGTGGTGCTTTAGAAGTCCTGCTTCCAGTGTAATATCTGCAAAGACTGAACTCTGTGTTCTAAGCAGAGTTACCAGACCTGTCTTACAGATGTCTGTTATATTTATCCATTACTGGCCTAATCCTGCACTTGTCACCCAGAGTTAAGGTTTAACATTGAAGCACGTGGACATAACTCAGAGATAGCTGTTGCTTAAATAGTTCTACTCTCTCTGCGCGTGGACATTGTCTTCTCCCTGATCTCTGCCTGCTTTGGGGGTTTGGGAGGGTGCTCACTGCCCTCCAGGCCTGTCTGCGCTTCCAGCTCCATCTGCAGCAAGCAGAGGTGGAACATAGTGCTCCTGCAGCTCCTCGTGCTGCTGAGAATCCTCATCCATTTGGACCTGAAAAAGCAGATGAAAGATGAATGTAGACAAGGAAGGGAGAGGAAGCTGAAAGATAAAAGAGGTTTCTCTGCAAAGCTGTTCTATAAGGGGATGCCAGATTAAAACAAAGGCAAGCCCCACAACCAAACCCCACAGCGCAGGATCCCAGTTGCATGTGTGCCTGTGTCATACCATTGTAGCCACCCTGACTTCAAGAGGATTACTTCTGACTGAGACTGTCGTAACTGAGGACAAGTTATGTTTGAATGTGTGTATATATATACATGCGTATAGAGAGAAAGAATCTTTGTTATTCTTTAAGTTACTAAAATTGGATTCTTGGCAGAAGTTGTATCACTTTATTCCAACAGAGACTAGCCTTTCACTGATGTACTTAGCTTTATTTTAGAACTGAAGAGCCAAAGGAAGCTCCTTAGTGATATATTCTGTTAGTTTCTAGCCCATTTCTAGGCTATCCTGTTAAAACAGCAGTTACAACTTGAAAGCAGAGCTTTGTTGTAATTACATGTGAATAGTTCCTTGGGTTTCTGGTTTGATAAGAGCTGATAGTAATGCTTATTTTGTATGAGCTTTGTTGGAACTAATGCAGACTGAAATTGGTATGAGGGGGAGAACCAGAGCTTTTGCATAGAAATTCTCCATTTGTTCAAGATGTCTCTCTACACAAGAGTACATAACCTACTGCTTCGTTGCTTGTGCTGTCAAATAGACATGGTATGCTTTTCCACCCAGGGACCTGCTTCCACCCTCTCTAGTTTACCTTGAACATGCTGTTGCAGTTTATGCAGCATCCTGACAAAGCTCCCTGTTGTTCCTGTTGGCGCAATTCACTTACATTTCACTGCTGGTCAGGTCAGTGTCCATCTTCTTGAGTCGCAGAGTTTCAGGAGTTCCTTTCACTTCTATCTCCAGACTCTCCTGCAGAGACTCAGCTGCATGCTGGTGATTATTTCTGCAGCCTCCAGTGAAGCATATGGTCCAGCATTCTGTTCTGTTGGGGCTGATCCAGCCTTTGTATCAAATTATTGCCCACCAAGTAATAAAAATACAGGAACTTTTCAAACTTGTTTAAAACTGAGATGGATTTTGCACCAAGCCATTTATGAATGACCTTCTTTTAAAAGATAAGGCCAGGAGAGATTTCAGGAAGTCATCTTAAAACTACTGTGTAAAATCTGGCTCACCTCCTGCTAAACCAGTCCCATTAGACAACATGTGACCAAATGGTGCTTAACTTCCAATAGTGGAGACTCTACCACCTCCAGACAATGTGGTCCAAGGAGTAATTCCCCTTAATGGTTATAAAATTCCTTCATGCCGCAGCCTTTGCCTGTGGCTTAACATTGTATTGTTGCTATACAAGGTGCTTTCAAATCCTTCCTTCTTGTGTCCTCAGCTTTAACCTGAGTTGCTTTAAGCTGAATGGAAATCAGTTTACGTTCTTCAGTCTGCAAGGAAGGGTGCAACAGAATGGTGAACAAATGCCTTTTGTGGGGTTATTCACCCTAAATCCATCTGATGGAATGTGGGCAGCAGGCACCATGCTGGCATTCAGCTCTCACATCTGTAGCACTGGTACCTCCAGGGAAGACAGTTTCCTCCAGTGTCACCTGCAGTTCATCCTTCTCCATCACCAGTGTCTTTTGCAGCTCATGAATGCTCTTTCCTCCCTCTTCCAGCTGATTGATTAGATCCTTAATTTCCTTTAGGGAAGCAAATGGATATTTCATGTGATAAGTTTATTTCAGGACTATGAACTTTACCAAGTGCCCCAGACAGATTCTTTGACTGGAAATGGCATGACATGCTTCCAGTCACTTTTTATCTGCTGCCCTTTTCTTTCTTTGCTAAATATTATCCTGGATTTGTGAATGAGCCCTGCTGGCTGCGTGTGTTCATGGAGGTGGAAGAATGAAGCCTGTTAAATCAAGAGAATTCTTTTGCAGCCTTTATCCAGTCTTCCTCTCTTTCCCTTTCAGTTGGTTGCTCTAACAAAGTGAGAACAGGGCACCACATCATCTCTCCAGCAGCGTGGGGCTCTCTGCCAGCTGATGTAGGGCAGAGTGAAGGGTTAGGGGAGAAAGCCCAGAAAACACGGGCTGTGCCAGAGAGTCCATTGCTGTTTGCTGTTGGCCACAAGGGCAGCAGATTATAGCATCTTCTAAACATTTACAGTGTTATCTTCCAGCCTCCTGTAAGAGATCAATTTCTGTAATTTACAGAAGTGTTCAAAATATATATAAATAAAATAAAAGGAGCCAAAGGAATTGGTCTCCGAGTGCCATCACTGGGGGAGAAGTGATGCAAAGAGGGAGTCTGAGCGGGAGTTTAACTGATGCTCTAACTGATTCCAGGAGATGCTGCATCCTCCCCTCTGAGGTTAAAGGGAATGTCTTCCCAGGGTAAATCTGGCCGTTGTTACTAGTCCCCTAAGGGAATTGCTCAGAATTAGAGGGAATGCAGGTCACCAGTACTGGGACTGCAGCCTGCATCTGATTTAAGTCTAGTGCTGTAACTAGTCCAGAATTTCCTTACGTGGAGCTTTGGTGGAGTTCATGGCCCAGTCTGGAGTGATGACCTCCTAGTATAATAGTCCAAGCAAGCTGCTATAGTGTTTTGGGGGTTCAGAAGGGACCTGGATCCCGAATATTATTCCTAGAGTTGGTTCCCTGGCAGCAGTACACTGGGGCTGGTTATAGTCTTGGATGATCTGATAGAGGTGGCACGTTTGTGAATGCAAACTCTGTCCCGAGAGCGGAGTCTATCCTGAGACTTTAAGTGCATCAAATGTATGTCCCCAGAGAATGAAAGCATTGATAGGAATACAGGTGAGATTGGTGCTGGAAGACACCACAAGAGATCATTCAGTAGGAATTAAGTGGCTTATAATCTGCAGAGCTTTTAGCAGCAAACCAGGACTTACCCTGAAGGCTTTGTTGTTCTTCATAGATTCCATGTGCTCCGAGGATTCTTCATAGGCAATCCTAAGCTCCAGATTTCACTTGTGTACCTTCCTTCTAGGAACTGCCCTTTTCCTCCTATAGCTCTTTGCATTTTTGTTGCCATTCTGCTAGCGTCTTACCAAAGGCTCTCTGCTGCTTTTTGTTCAGGGCAACACAAGCAGCATTGGCCTGGAAAGATAAAGCCAAGCATTCACTGGATACAAGTTTTCATTGCGCTTCACTTCTCTGTGTGTCCTGCCAGCACCAGTCACGGTTAAGCTGGCAGCCGCCCTCAAGACTGGCAGGGTTTCTCTTGGTCACTCTGAACACATGATTAAAATGTTGATGGCGCTTTCTTTCCTCGCCATTAGGAATTTAACAAGATCCCCCAGTTCCCAGCAGTGTGAGAGTCCTCCTTGCTCCTGTGGTTATAATGATGCTGCTGGGGAGCGAATGTTTTCCACTTCAGATACTCCCTGTGCAGATGTGCTGTTAGGAATTGCCTGGGTTGATTACTGTGACTCTTTCTATTTCAAAGACAGTTTGGTTCCAAACAAGATGCTATTCAAGACTATTTTAGACTGTGTTTAACTGCTAGTCGTAAAGGGAAAGAAGAAGGGGATATTTTTCTTTCCTAGGAGCTTTTAATCACAAGTATTCTACATATCCTTATGATCTGCACATGCATTCAGGTGCCATGGTGACAAGCACACCACTGGAACTGTAGAATAAAGAACTGCTTCATTAAAGTAAGTGATGGTAAAACAGCTTTTTTTGAGCACAGTAACATGATGCTGTATGTGGGATTATCGACCCTCAAGACCTGCTCTGAAGCCAACTGCAGTCACTGGCAGATGCCCAAGGGCTTCAGGGGATTTGAAGCAGCCTTTGTGCCTATTTTAAGTAACATTTTGACTCAAATGTCCCACAGGGGCACTACTATTCATGCTCTTACCCTGACACCAGCATGAGTGGAGATACTAACTTAATGAAGGAGCATTGTTAGTGTTTAAACTAGATGTTGTTTAGATGTGCTGGACTGTGGTAGTTAATAATCAGTGGCCAACCCACTGGTGCTGCAGAGTTCAAAGCAGGATGTCATTATCCTTAAAAAGAAGATGAATCCTTTGCCTTGCAGTAAAGGATGACTTTTACTTTAGCTCCACTCTTGTTTCTGGATGTCAGCTAATGAGCTTATGAGAAGCATGCTGTGTGCTCCTAGGAATTAGCTGTGCTTCTCAGCTTGGCTTTTTCTCTTGATGTGGTAAATCTCAGCCATGTTTCTCATGGCCATGCAGATTACTAGGGGTTTAATAGAGAGGTCTTAAAATGTTAGGAAGTAAGGAACCAGTCCAAAGTCAACCTGAGTTAATAGACTCCCAGGGCTTCCAGTACCAGGTCTTAGATCTTGAAGGGCAGGCTTGTGCTGGATGCACTCTGGAATAGCTGGATTTCTTGCCTTCTCAGGGTCAACAGTGAGGTCCTTAATTTTGAAGCCTCTGCTTTGTTTTCTCCGTGTTGGCAACCCAGTCTTGGATTGATTCAGCTGTTTTCCCTGCTGCTTGGAGCCTCACAGCCAACTTTGTCCTGAGGGAAGGAGGGCAGAAGTATCCTGGTGAGTAGTTCACGGAATGAGGAGTGTTAGGAGTTAGCAGCCCTCATCTCCTTGAGCACCATCACTGTTTTCACCCGTGAAAAGGTTAAAACCTGGCAGCAGTCTCAGAAAAGGGACTATAAAACCCTTGCTAGGATTTGGCTGATTCTTCCCTCCGCTGGTGGATATAGCATATTGGGCTGCAGCTTGGGTCTTTATTACTGGTGACAGATGCTTCACTACCTTCCATTCAGGCAGGATATTGTCTGAGCCTCCTTCCCTCAGGAGTATCCATGGGTCTCAGTACAAAGTCCTGCAGAGATGCTGTAGCTTATTCCATTTGTCTCAACTTGTTCAGGCACACAGTGAAACTCTCCAGATGCTTCAATGTTTGTTGCTATTATGTGAAAGCACCTTTGTTAGCTCTGTTAGACTGCTCAAAGTTTGGCTCGACTTCTTGTCTGTAATACCAGGTCTCAAGGACCAGATTCTGAATGTTTTAACCTGGTTTGGCTTGCTTTATTGTCGGGAAATGCCTAGTGGCTTTTGTAGGCTGCTGAAAGAGTGAAGTCCTTGTTGGAAGAAAGAAAAAGGCTTGAATTTGCCAGCCTATCAGAAAGGATCAGTGGTGGTTTTCTGGTGTCACTGTACAAGTGTTAGGGCTCAACAGTCTCTATTTATTAGTGCAAGTGTTATTTTCCGCCTCTTGGCTGGAGCCCTTTTCTTTCTTTCTGTCTTACCGAACTGACTCTTAACAGATCACATCTATAAGCTGTGACTCAGCAGCCAAACTAAATAACAAGACTGCCATAAGGCCCATCCCAGACCCCCTGACAGCTAAGTGCTTGCTTGGTTTCTTCTAGCTTTTTGGATCTTCCGAATGGCATCAAGCCTGCATTTAGTCCTCCAGACTGTGATTTCAGCATTGAGTTTAGAGACCAGGCACTATAGTTCAGTTTTGCTTTCCTCTTCTTCCTCCAACTGCTCTTGCATTGGATCCAAATCATACTTGGGGTTGGCCAGACTTCACTACAGCAGCAGTGCAGGACTAGAGACAGCACAGCCATTTCTGTGCATCTGTCATGTTGGGAGTATGAATACACAGACCTCCCTCCCCATGACTGGAATGCCCCTCTTCAACTAGAAACATCTCAGGCCCAAACTCCCTTCTTGTTCAGGAGCCAAGTTTATGTTCTCTGTACCTGGTTTTTGTTGTGCTGGGGTGAATTGAATTTAGCTCATACAACTGAAAACAGAACTTGGCTTGTCACCATCACTGTTTTCTCTCAAACAGTGTTTCAAATGCATTCTGACAGTAAACCCATTTGGTGATTGTTCTGAGCACAGAAAGCATTCTTGCCAGACTTCTGATATACAGGTGCAGCACTAGAAATACTCTTTAGAGATAAGCAGAAATTTCCAAGACAGAGAACTGAAACACTGGTATATTTTGAGCCAAACTTGTGTGCTCTGTGCAGATAAACTGCTGTATGACTTCCTGGATGGACAGTGGGCTGAGAATCAAGAGGTATGTGTTCTGCTCTTTGCTGCTGACTCCTGGGACACTCTGTATCTTATCTTCATATCCATACAAGGCTCGTGCCTCCCACACCACCTCCAGGATCAGCTGGTAACAGGCCCAGAGTTTAATTTGGATAAGGAAGTGTTTCTTTGTGAGAGCCAACACAAGATGTGTTGCTCTGAAGTGGACAGCATGCAGAAGAGCTGGCACTGCGCATCCCATGACAGCAGCAGCCTCTGCAGGCAGTTGTGTTCCCCAGAGCCTTTGACTCTTGATCCAGCTGCCTCTTGAAGTCATCTGCTTGCAAGGTGAGAGAAACCTTGATGTGGACAATCTGGTTAAGCCTGCTCCGAGCTTCCTTGTGTTCCCAAACTCAGATGGCTGGTTCTGGCTGTGGAAAACTGCATAAAGAAGTAGGAGCAGAACTAATTCAATCTGACTGGAGAGAAAATAGAAGTGAAGGACTGGGCAGATTTCCTAAAGGATACAGAGGAGACCGGAGGTGGATGAAATGTAGGGGAAGATAAGGTAAAGGTAACATTGCACAAAGCTGTCAAGGAATGTACCTTGGAGCCTGATGGCATTAATTTCAGCTTGGCTCTCCTCCACCTCGGCCAGCTGGGCATTGGCTTCAGGCAGGTTATCCTCCAGATAGTGAACATCAGCATCTGAGTTCAGTGAAAGAGAAATCAGTCATAAAATGCTGAGCAAGGCTTGAAGGGCCAGAAGATCCTTCTCCTCTTGCAGGCTCTGCTTATTCCAGTTGGTTGTAATTACTGTGGGATGACTGTTACAGCCAGGGGAAGTGCAGTGTCCTGATCTTTAGCAAGGGGGACGCCTGCTCCATCAGCACCGCCTGCAAACAGCTGCTCTCTGATACTGGTTTGCTTCTAGTGCACTGATGGATGCATGGGTTTGTTGAGGAATTCCCTGATGGCCTCTAACCTTGGATTTCGGCACAGACTACGCTTGCACTGAGGGCGTCCATCTCTGATTTTGTGACCTGTTTGTCTGTCTCCACCTTTGCTTTCACTCTGCATGAGCTCTGCCATGGCAACCGTGTGCTTCCAGTGCAGGGGAGAGCACCTGAAATTGCTCTTCAGGGCTGGCTTCTCCAGGTCCAGGACTACCCTCTGCAGCCCAGCTTCCTGCTTGCAGCTGTTAGATCTGAGGAAGGGCTAAGTACCTGTTGTCAAGCGAGGTCTGGCAGCCCTGGTGTCTCACTAAGACCCTTGGGGATACTTTATAAGAAAGGCTTCTGGAAGCCTTTTATTTAGCTTTAATAGACTTTCTATTTGGGAGAAATCCCATCTCTGGTATTAAGCCATGAGATGGTCTGTGGCTGGTACCTTCCAGAAGGATTAATCATCTCTAGGCCTCCTTGCTAATGCTCAGAGTAATTCTCTGGATTGCAGACCTTGTATTTTCCTTGCAAAACAATAGAAAAGACACCCAACCAGTTCTGTCTCCTCTTTTTATTGTGCGCTTCTGAACTGGCCATCTCTGAGCACCATGCACTGACCTGAGCAGCTCTTGCAGCACCAGCATCTTCCAGACCATCTTCCTTGTTTCTCCACCTAGTGGGAAAGAGGAGAAGAAATTCTCACTCCATGCCAACGACCCAATGTATATTTAGAAGCATAACTATGTTGGAAATAAGTTTGGGAGCAAGTAGGAGGCTTAATCAGATAGGGATCCGGAATTGCCACATGCTGTGCTCTTTAACTGACATTGCTGCTTTTTGTGTCACTGGACAAGTTCCGTTACGTCTGTTTCCACCTATGCAAGGTGTCTACAACACTGACCTATCTCCTGACAGGGTTGAGAATGAATTAGCTGAAGTGAATCGAAATGGAAATGTTCCTTATTATTGATGCTCTCAGTTTGTATTAGTCATTAGAACGTGTTAAAGAGTATTCTATTAAAGTACACGGTTTTGGGGACTCAGCTATCATCAGGCTTTTCTACTGCTAATGAATCAGATGATATGTATTTAACAATCACATCCTGGCCATTTACGTAAGATTTATTAGAGCAGATCCCTCCATCACTACAGAACTGTCAAATATGGGTGGAATGGTTGGATAGCTGAGCACAGGACAGAGAAATGCCCATCTTCCCTGACCTCCTCCTCTCTTGCTCTGTGAAAGGCTGCTCCTCAGTCACTGGCTTCTCTAGAGGCTGTGATGGAAGGAGCAGAGTGTGCGGTTTGTAACAGTGAGTTTGCAGAGGCTAAAGCTAGAGTACAGGGTTGTTGTCTGTCTTATTTCATGAGGAATTTGGGGGTTTAATTAGTAGTTTAATGTTGTCAGGGCTTTTGAGAGGTGTCATCACTCCCCTGAGCAGGTTTTTCCTCCTTACAGCTCCCTGTGTTCTTACAGCATGCTCAGCTTCCAGTTCTACTCACAGCTCCTCATCATGCAGGCCTGGAGAGCTCACACAACCAAGCACAGCAGTGTCTACAAGCAAGAGAGGTGAGGGAAGCTTGCAGAAATACAAAGAAGACTATTAATTTATTCACTGTATTGTATATTTTAGTCAGGTGTACGAGCTTGTCTTTCCTGGGAAAGATCTACAGCTGGGAATACTGAGCCAACAAAGCAGGAAAGAGCTGGCCAGGTGTCTCGGTTAGACAGCCAGTGTTACCTGCAGCATGGTTTGTTTCCTCTCTTGGGCTGGAATTTGACCTTCAGGAATATCATCAAGCTGATTTGGTTGCTTGAGGGAAATAGAGGCTTGTTCATAGAAATAGCTGCAGTTTGGGTTTGTGGCTCATGGTTTTGTTGAAATGCTGCATTTTTAGTTCAACATTTGGGCACTGAAGACCTCAGATGAAAGACATCTTTGAATTCAGAATGGCAACACTGTGCATCCTGTGAACCTGATTTCTGGGCTTATTTACCTGTCCTTCCGCAGTCAGAGGGAGAGCCCTTGGCATTACTGTGGATGTAAAGGTCTATGAGCTCTCTTTGCAAGCAGAAGAGGGATCCCTGCAGCACATCACCTTTCTTCTGGCCATAGCAGCATGGCAGGAGCTCTGCAGTGACCATGCAGTTCCCTAGACTTCAAAGCAAGTGGAGTTTGAGTGGATAATGCACAAAGCAATCTGGCTCTCAGAGCTGGATGAACAATTGATTCACTGGGAGCTAGAAAGGCAAATGTTTCTAAGCTGAGGGTTTTCACAGCTGATAGAGAAGTAGTTAGAATCTGCTGTAGGAGAAAAAGACAAAACCTACCCTGAGGAAGAATAAATACTAGATCTAAGCTGTGCTGTTATTTAAGGGTTCAAAGAGAGAGAGGCTCCAGACTCCATTTTAACAGGGTAGGCTTAAATGGTCTGTATTAATCTTTTATGCCAACTTGGCCTTCTCAAACAGACAAAGCTGTGCAAGCAGGCTGCTGTGGGGGAGGAAAAGGTGGGACATTACAGCAGATGAGTGCACCCAAATAAGTGTTTCTACTCTGTAGTGAACAGATAAATCTTTGTCAAAAGCAGGTTGAGATCTAGTGTCCTGGCTCTTTAGTGGGGCTGGCAGGGCACTTAATTCCCTTTATATGGAATCATAGAATCAGCAAGGCTGGAAAAGACCTTTAGGATCATGTCCAGCCTTTACCCCAGCACTGTCAAGGCCACCACTAAGGTCCTTGTCTACCTAATTTTTGAACACTTCCAGGGACGGTGACTCCCCCACTGCCCAGGGCAGCCTGTCCCAATGCCTGGGCACCCTTTGGGGAAGGAATTGTTCCTAATCTCCAGTCTAACCCTCCCCTGGTGCAGATTGAGGCCGTTTCCTCTTGTCCTATCACTTGTTACTCGGGTGAAGAGAACAACCCCACCTCACTACAAGCTCCTGTCAGGCAGTTGTAGGGAGCGATAAGGTCCCCCCTGAGCCTTCTTTTCTCCAAACAGCCCCCCAGGTCCCTCAGCTGTTCCCCATCACACTGTGCTCCAGGCCCTGCACCAGCTCTGTTACCCTTCTCAGGTCCTGCTCCAGCACCTCAATGTCTCTCTTGTAATGAAAGGCCCAGAACTGAACACAGGATTCGAGGTGCAGCCTCACCAGTGCCAAGTTCCTTTGTTGAAGCTCTATGTTTGTAGCTTTTCCTCACCCGTCATTAACTAGTCTTTAGGTGAAGGCCTAAGCAAGGAAGTTGCCTTTGTTTGCAGCTCCAAAGGACTAACACCAGCACTTCATTTTTCCTCTGTCCCTTCAGCTTCCCAGTGGCTTTGCTCTGCAGCACAAGTATCTTGTCCTCCCTATGGAGCATGGTGTTAGAATTGGAATTGGCAAAGGTTGCCAGTATTTATTAATGATT
Organism: Myiopsitta monachus; assembly: GCA_017639245.1. Lineage (NCBI taxonomy): Eukaryota > Metazoa > Chordata > Aves > Psittaciformes > Psittacidae > Myiopsitta > Myiopsitta monachus. The sequence goes on along the minus strand of CM029926.1, from coordinate 8,076,397 downwards.
GTACACATCGCTTTAGCTACTTGGGTTTTTAGCTGTGTAAATTACTCGTTTGGATAATGTAGAGGTGGATATTTGTATTCTGAGAAGTGAATTTCTAAGGGGAGGTTTGTCAGGGAAGCACTGGCAGACCCGTCACTAAAGTAGTCAATAGCGGCACTAAAATGAAGTTCTAATTTGTGATAATAGTTTGCATTTGTAAACCGGTTTTTATCTGAGGATCATAAAGCCTTACATAAAACATGAATCATTTAAGCCTCGTAACTTCCTGGTGATTATACACATTTTTCTATGTGGGTGAGCGTGGAAAATGAATTACAGATAGGAATTTGAAGGAAACAAAAGCCTGTATTAGTGACTCCACTTGTCTGAAGTACTGAGCTGTTCTTCTGCTTGTCATTAGATTAACACTGAAGAGATATGGGTCTAACTGTGATGTAGCACAACTACACCCAGAAGGACCCTCTACCCTGAGAAGTTCTGCTACAATTGACACTTCCTTATACCATCTTCTAAGTCTGGCTCATTTCATCTCATTGAGGTCAGGACTTGTCATTTTGAGGTCCCCCTCTGCTTTATGATGAGCCTTTTTCACATTGCCATGGATTTTCTTTTCCTGTTCCTAGTTGTCCTCCAGCTAGTTGAAAGAAGTGGAATCAATGTGAAAAAGAGCTTTGTAACAAACATAGAAGTGGCGTTTATCAGAAGGGCCCAAGATGTCAGAAATGGACTGAAGAGGACCCATCTAAAATACAGACCATATACATCAGCGTGGTAGGTTTGCTGTTCGTATTCTCCTCATCTTGCAGCGTTCTAGGAAGGGAGAGGCCAAGACAAATGCACAGAGTTGGGTGAGAAACTGACTGCCCTGCCCTGGCAACAGACTGAAACCCCACAGGCCAGATTCATCTGAGGTGCTTCCTGAAAGCGCTGTGTGCTTTGTGTGTACATTTCAATAGCCCCACAGGAACTTGGTCCAGCACAGAAGAATCCTGCTCACCCTCAGCAATCCACATTAGCTCTTTTGGGCAGCAGCACACATTGGCACCACTTCGGTGTGCTGCCATGAGTTAATACCTAGAAAAGCACAGCCCCTTCCTGTTTGTGCAGCAGTCTCACTGTATTTAAGCAGTCAGACCATGGTTTTATTCCCCTTTCCCTAGGCTGGGAGAATAAGAATGGGAAAGAGTAAAGAAAAATGGAGTGGTTATTTCTGCCTGACGAGCTTCCTCCAAAGCCCTTTTCTCCTTTTGGAATTTAGTGCCTGAATAATTCTGAGCAGAGAGATCTGAAGTCAAGGGTTTGAACTCTGTGGTCTAATGCCTGCAGACAGGAAAGGGAGTATCACCCAGGTTTTGTGGATCACACAAGCCCTTGGCAGCATCAGGACAAAAAGTCACTGGAAACTTGTATTTCTTTAGAAGGAATCAGAGATTCAGTTAATAAATTCCGAGACATCTGTGAGTTTAACATCCTGTGGCTGTTAACACTGACTTCAGAAGAGGCAGCAGACAGCCACGTGGCTGCTGCAGTACAGATTTAAAACTTCTCCAATGACATTAAGTAAAGAACAGTTCGGGTGCAGGAGAGAGAGAAGTATTCCCCAAGGCTGGAAAGCAGTTACATGGCTGTAGAGTGGGGCATTTTATAAGTAGAGGCCTTCCAGCATTGCCGTGCAAAAGTGGTTGTAATAAAGAACATAGAGAAGATGCAGGTGTCTGTATGTAGAGGGATGCCTAGGCATTGCTGTGAAACGACTGTTACTATGGAGTAGATGGGTGAAGTGGAGAACTAAATACATCCCAGGGTACATGAGATGCTGAAGACAATGTAAGAAACTGGTAGGGGGGGGAGATCAGTGGAGTGAATCTGACCGTCTCAAAAGGTGCTCTGTTTTAAGGAGCTATAGTGGTTGTCAGGGTTCATTTCCCTGAAGAATAAGGCAGGAAAAAGCCTCTCTGCCATGCTTCATACATGCTTTTCCTTCTCAGTTTTAGCCAAGGTAGTGTCCAGCCCTTCCAAGTCATGTTTCCAGTTGCTGAGCTAATGCTCCAGCTTGTTGGCACTCCTGTCAGCTCCTTTATCTCCAGGGGCTGCTCAGCAGGGCCATCTCTGATTTCATCATTAGGGCCAGGCACTCCTCAGCATCCAACAAGTGCTCTTGTTCCTAATGAAGGGCTGGGAATTCAGTGTTCATCCTGTGAAAGGCTGCTACAACTCCTGCCTTTTAAGGCAGGAAGCTTCCATGTGCAAGAAATGCAAGATTTTGCCTCTTCTATGGAATTTATTAGGATTTCTTTAACATACCTGTTGTTACAGCTGATCTGAATCTCCAGGACTCACATTCTTAAAGTTAAGCATCAAAAAATCTGGTTGGTTGTACACATACAGAAGTGTTTGCCTTTTAAGAAGATCACAGTGAGCATCAGGGGTTGACCAGAAGCAGGACTCGGGGCTTTGTGACAGTGACTCCTTTGCTTTAGCCATGAGGCCTTCCAGGCCTCTCTGTTTTCTAAGGGCTTTACTGAAGATACAGCCATAGTGTCTGTGAATCTCATATATATCATCCCCATATGCTCCTTATTCGTTCTGAAAACGAGCATCTTCTGAGTCACTGAGAAAGCTGATGCCCTGCCTAAATGAATACTAAGCCTTTAAGCATGCCATATTGGTAACACCCAGCCAGTTGCATGGGGAGATCATCTTTCTCCTGGCTGTCTGCTTCTCTCTGTGTTATGTGAGCTCCTGAGTCTTTGACATGATGTTTCTCACTGTCTTTCAGTTGCATTTCCTCATCCCTTTGGGCCACATTCAGCAACGGCTGTACCTGGAAGTAAGGAGTTAAAGCAGTGGGATTCCCAAAAGAAGCCTTTTCTGTTGTAATGGTCACTGGAAGCCCTGAGGTGGTCATTTTATTATCAGATCCAAGGATTTCTTGCATGCCAGTGGGAGGCCTGGTGTTTCCTGAAATGCCTGTTTAGTGCGAAGGGTTTCATATGTGTAGAGTAATACAGCTCCTAGCGAAGGTTGTTATGGTGCACAGTAGCAGATCTGTGTGCCAGCACAGAAATCAGGACTGTGTTCCAGACTGTGAACTGGTAGGAATGCTGAATGATTCATACCAGTCCAAATGGGACCAGAACCCTTGGAAAGCTCTTTCTTTCTAAGGCTGTGGAAGTTCATTTAGTTTGCACTGGAGTTGGGAAGGAGTGTCCCAAGGTAAAAAGGAAGATTTTGTTTCACCTATATTGAAGAATTGGCTTTAACAGAGTCTTGTTTCACTTTAAGCTCAAGTATATTGGTCCTGTCGTAGAAAACCACCTGAATTACTCATACTGGGACCAAGTGAAGACACTGAGCTGGAGCTGCCCCTTCGTGATGGCAGTGTGGTCCTCCTTAAGAGAAGTGAGCCAAGCAGTTTTGTTTCAGCTTTTCAATGTTAATGAACAGTGAAATCTTGTATTCCCATGCTCATAACCTCACTACTTCCCTCTGTACTCTTTGGTGGGAAGTCCAGGTCTTGAATTTCCAAGACACTCTCTTTCTATTCCCTGGAGGTGACTTAGACTCAGATTTCAGCACTTCCTCCATTCACTAACTTTTCTGGCATTGATTTGGAAAGAAATCATTCAGGCCCCTTGCCCTGTTAATAATTAACAAGAAAATCACTGGCTTTCTCAGTGGCTTTACTTAAGTGACCACAGTCTGAACACAGTTATTTTTTCTCCCAGCCCTTATCTTCCCTGCCCAGGCATCCCAAGGTTCTCAGTGCCTATAATTGCTGCTGTTTAATTCTGCAGAACGGGCCAAGCTCAGGGGATTTTCCTCATCTTAACAGACAATTTCCATCCTTCCCAGAAAAGCAGCTGCAGAAACCTGTGGCTATCCCTCTGCATTGCCATCAGGTGTATCCTGGAGCAAATAGAACATGTGGGGCTTAGAAACAACTCCCTTTCCAGGTGAGGTATGTGGGGGGGCTCAAAGTGTTCCTGCTCAGTTGTACACTGCAGAATGCTGGTGTTGGTGTGGAGCTTCAGTCAAATGGGGTAGGTTTCAATGCTCCACAACCTTCTGGGGTGCAAGGAGGCTCACAGAGGTTTGCTGACATAGGAAAAAGGGTAACAGGAGTGAATTTGCGTTAAAAATGCCACTGTGGATGTAGAAAGTGAGGCTTTTGTGCACTAGGAGAAACAAATAAACTGGAAGCTAATTAAAAGGGTGTGTTTTGCTTCCCCTCTTTCCTCTGTCCTGCAGCCACAGATACTATGAGCAGTGACAGAAATAGAGTCAGATTGAAACCAAAATCCTGTGACTCATAAACATATGTGCTGTGGTTGAGTTCCAAGAGACTCACAGCATCACCATGTGGGTTAAGGTTTCCTGACAGTAATAATGCTCACTCCCAAGTTACAGGGGGTCTCCAGCTATTGGTCTCCGGGGTGGGTGCACAGGGAGTAAGTCAGCAGCCCTGCTGGCTGGCTGTCATATTGTTCCACTGCATGGAGCCATGTGGAGAAAGCAGGAAACTTCCTGGCTTTGCTGTGTACTGGGATGTAGAACATGGAAGTCCCAGTTTCATTTCATGGTTCTTGCTAGTAAATGAATTTCATTGGTGGCTTGTTTCTAATGTATTCATGGAATAGTTTCTAGAGATTTTTCCCCCAGGATGCTTTATTTCCAGCATCACTTTGTACTTAATCCTCACCCGGAAGCCAGGAGCACAACACTGCAGCATGGTCATGATCTTTAACAGGGGTTCATCACTTGGATCTTCCGGTGTGGCCAGGATCCCAGCACAGAAGAATATGTTGGAAGACAGGAGCTGTTAGAACCTGGAGTTCCAGGTTGCCTTTGGGACTATGACACTCTGGATGTGCCATGTATTAGCACTCAGAAGTGAGGGTACTTTACTTCTTTGGTCTCTACTTGTTGCGATCTTGTCTGATTCTCTGTTTACATTTACAAAAATGATTGTGTTTGGGGAGGTTATGGGCATGGAAGACTAATATTTAGGAATCGGATTCCATTCACCTTTGGCACGGATTTGCCCAGAATTCTTTAGCCTTTTCTGTGCCCAAGGAGTCTAGCTATAGAAAAATGACACTGGGATCACCATAAAATCTACTTAAGTGGCATATAGCAGTGCAGGGGTGGAAGTCTTTTCCTTGATGAAACCCATATCCACCTCGTGCTTTCCAGTGAGAAAGTACTCTCAGTAACTGTGAAACAATACTAGTAGTAATCTCGTGGCTGTTGGCTTTAAAAGTAAGAGCAGGGAAGTGTCTGGTCCACTTTAATCTCCATCTCTAAATTGAGATTTAAGGATAGAATAAGCTGGAGGAGGGATGAACACTGTGTAATGATGATAGAAGTTGGGCAATGCAGATTTGAGGTTCACGCAGAGAACAGAACGCTCCCTTCGCGTGGCTGTTACAGTAACTACTTTCATTATGTTATGACAAAAACGTATGTGCCAAACTAATGATATATGCTGCTAATCTTAGCTACAACAGTCTCTCTCCGTTTTCCTTTCCACTCTTCAATTGGATAAACTGCTCAGTTAGTGGGATTTTTGCCTGACTCAGGAATAGTAAAGAGCAAGTGAGATTTATCACGTAGCCGAAGGTGTACTTCATTTGCATTCTATTAACTGTACTGTCTGATTAAAAGTCAGTTTGGGGAGCATGTGTCAGAGAGAACATTATATGCATGAGGAAGTGGGTTGCTGTAGAAACTCTAACTCTGCAGCTATATCTCCACCAAAGGCATGCTGAGTCATAACTGCCATCCATTTATTTAGCTCAGTTTGCTAGGAGTAAATACTACCTTGTTATAGCCAATTCCTCTACTCCTTTCCCCCCAGGTCAGCGGAGCCAAGCAGCAGCTCTGATGCCTTCTTATTGTCCACAAACCGTGGAGGGATTAAGCTGGGATTCAGGCTTTGGTATCTAAAATGAGCAAAACAGGTATAATGATACAAGAGCTCCAGTTAGCAGCAGTGCAGGAGGCTGATCACTTCTGAGGATCAGCTCTGCTTTAGCTTCCCAGCCCCACAGGCATGGCACAGAGATCCTGGTGCTAAGGAAGCCCGTGGACGTTGCTACCTGCCTGTGCAAAGTGAAAGCTCGTGGCAGGGGATGGAGAGGCATTCAAAGCAGGTTTCATACCCTTCCCTCTCCCTCAGGATCAGGGCACAGGGTACACTCCTGTGTCATCTGAAGGCAGCAGATGTGTGCTCAGTAATGGTGTTGGAATTCAAACCACATGAGTAACTGGCTGTTCATAGCAGATCTGTTTGCTGTTCACTGCTTTCCATGACTTGCCCTTCCACTTGATTATATATCGTAGGTGAAAGCTTCTGTTTCTCTTCCCCTCTGCAGCTCACTGTTTCCGTGGTTGAGCATGCAAAACAAAGGGTTGCAGGAGGCAATGCAGCCTGATAAATGATGGTGCCAAGTTTGTCTAGTTCCATGTTGTGTATTTCCTAATTCTTTGTGCTTCTCTCATTAAGTCAGAGCTTTGTTGGACCTCTTGTCTCTAGTCCTGGCGCTTGGAAGCATCACGGAGACATTCCATTGGAGGGGTACAAGGTAATATGTGAAGTGACGACCCAACTTCTTTCATTCCTGAGTGAAGAGCTGCAGTTGAGCCAGTCACAGCTTGTGCTGAAGACACTAGGGTGGCTTTGCCTGAGGGTTGCTTTATCAGACTGATTGACTTCATTTGAAGCAATGCAGTAGATGAAGTGTGGGGATGTACTGTGCAAAGCAGCCATCAGTCAGTTCAGCTGCTCCTGGAATGAGACAAAGAGGAATAGAGTGCGAAAACTAACAGAAGTTGTGGAGGGAGAGAAAATCTTCTGGTTTATAAAGTCATTTGTGTTTCACAGCTGGAAACAAGCAAACCACCCAAAAACCCACATACAACAAGGTAGGAAGCAAGCTGAGTCGTACGTGGTCCTAGGGAACAAGCTTACCTGCATGGAAGCAACCTTGGACATGGCGTGAAGCTGCACCAGTTTTAGGTAAATGTTATTTTGTGATTCTGATTTATAGTTTTATATATAGTTTTATGTAACTATTCCTTTGGGGATCACCATCACATGAAGAGTTAAGAGTGAAGGTCCTGCTTCCAGCAAGCCCAGAGGAAGAGCTCCATGAACTAAGAGCAGCAAGTGGCTTTTGTTGGCTGGGTGGACAACAACAGAGGCATGTTACAGAGGACAGGCAGCACCCAGTAACCTCACTTAGGCTTATGTGGGAACTCCAGTGGGGCTTTCAGTGTTCAAGAGTGTGTGACATGGCAGCAGGGTGCATAATAAAGCAAATAAGGATGTCTGCAAATACTGGATTGGTCTCATCCATAACCATACCAGCCTCATGCAGCTCTGGATATGATCGCTACACTAACACAGGCCTTTCACTGTAGTGTATTCCCCCCTTCATTTGTGACTTTCAAGTACTAAGAGGCTTCTTTAGACCTTCCTTGTCCTGTTTCTAGCACTCATGAAGCTAATGTAAGTGCTGTCTTGGACACAGCATCCTCCAGCTGCTGGCCTGCATTTCAGGAGACAGGGATGTCATTCTCTGCTCTGCCATATCCTTCCTGTGGGACCCTGCAAATCTCTTAGAGGGGTTCCAGTTGCCTAAACATAGTGGTGTTTTCAGTGTGTTCATGTATCACCAGGCACTGCTCCAGCAGAGCACAGGTCTCTCCTAAGCCCCGTATTGTATCTTTTTGCCCCATGTACATGTGCCAGGTACCTCAGGGCATTTTAAATTACACCGGTGACACTGGATGCCAGTGTTTCTGTGACTGAATGCCACCTTTCTCTCTTTTAGGTCTGCATTGCTAAGATGAGGGTGACAGCATTGGCCATCCATGGGCAGGGTTGCAGATAGACTGGGAAGACGGAGCTGCTGCTGGAATACAAAGGCATGGATGATTGCTTATGCCATAGAAGATGGAGGCACTCATAAAGGAGGACCCTCTTCCCTGCCTCTTGCTGCCACCAGCTAAAATCAATAGTATTGCACAGAATATGTGAGAGATGCTCTTGCAGAGGACGCACACTGAAGTATTATGCTGTAGCCTCCAACGTAAATCTGTCTTAACTGACTTTAGTCAGCAATTCAGTGCTGTCTGCATAAACTACTGACTCAATAAAATAGGCATCTTTTTACCTGCCTTGTGCTTGGGTTTAGAGGTTGTTCTTTCATTGTGCAGGACTCTAAGCAATCCTCAAACCGGAAACCCCTTGGAAGAGAAGAGAAGCAGTTTCCTAAACTGTTTCCCATTCACCTTTCAGCTGCAGGGTCCAGGGTTGGGCTGGTGGCAATCCCAGTGGGCAGCAAGTTTTTCTGGTTGATAGAAACCTGACATTGATCTGGGCAGCAGAAGGCCTCTGCGTGCCAGGAGGGGATTATGTAGCCTGTTGTTGATGGGGCTGCACTCACACTTCCATCTGTGCATGGTTCTGCAGCAGGGCTTAGCTGTGCCTTCCCCAAGCAAAGGGAACATAGTGTGTACCTTCTGCCTCGCAGTGCTGGAGGGGCAGGGATTTCAAGGACAGAACTAGATTGGCTTTCAGCGCAGGAGAGGCAGACACAGGCTGTTACCTGAATGAGGAGAGTGTTACAATGACAGGCTTAATCCTGTCCACAAGAGTGATGGGGAAGCACTGGGCATCAAAGCAAATGCTGCTTGCTGACAGTATTGACTGTACTGCATGATGTTCTCTCTGCAGCAGCAGTCCTCTTTAAATTGGACCCAAAGCAGGGACATGCTGGATTTGTGGAGCAAGCCCGCCACCATGTTCAGGGGATCCTCGTTCTTCCTGTAGCCACCCTGGAATACTGGAAAGAAGCAGGGAAGTAAAGGCATGACCAGTTCAAATACGGTGAGAGAGCAACCCAGAAAGCAGATTTCTGATTGTTAACCTCTGTAGAGAGGGGGAGAAATCCTCTGTGGCTATAGGGAAAGGAAGCGAGTTAGTCCTGGCATGGGAATAGCATTAAAGCACTCCCTAAAGTCACGGGAATTGTGGGGCGCCTGTACCATGGAAAGCCCATTAGCCCTCAATGAATGACTCTGCAGCACTGCCAAAGCAAAAGGTGTTGCTATTTTTACCTCTTAGGCTCATACACTGACAGAGGGGACCATGGGGCTTATAGACTGGTATAACCAAGCGCAATCAGAACCTGTTTTGGCACAGTCAAATGTCACTGTCAAAATCCTGCTTGGTAGCAAAGAAAGGAAGTAGTTGCTGAGTGTAAAAAAGATGAAGCAAAGGAGCTGTGATTCATGCTCTGCTCGTGTTCCGTCAGGATGCGTCTGCAGTGGAGTACGTGAATAACCGGTGGAGTTGGATAATGTGCTTAAATACTGCTCCTGCTGCTAAGCATTAGCATGGCTGCTTGACAGTGCAGCAGAGAGGCAAGGCTCATACACCAGCAAAGGCTGGACAAGCTGCAGGACGCTGGCTTTCCAGCCACACATGAGCAACAGGAGCAGGAATAACTGAATCCTTTGGCTCCCTTTTGGGGAGCTTTGTGGTACTGGTAACAAGCTTTGGCTTGAGTTTGGGGGTTTTCTTTAAAGCATATCCATAAGGATTATATGTTTGTAATCATGGCCAGTGGCAACATGTCGAAGAGTCATGAAACAGCCTTGGTGTTCTTTGTACTGTTGTGTCGCTGGTCAAAAACCACTGCGCAATCAGTGTGCTTTCAACTAATTGTTACTGGAAGGGGTTTCTGAGATGCCCATTTCGGTGTAGCAGTGCCAATCTCTGGCTGCAGTGCAGCTTTAAGGCAACACAGACATTCATTTGCACCAACAGAGTACATTTCCCAGTGTTGCTGTACACTTCAAACTTAGGGGTATGATTCATTCATGCAGAGGGCTTGGTCTCTGCATCTTGGCTTCATGTCTGAACTCCCTACATGAGGTTATTCAGGGTGAGAGACAGGGTTTGGCAGAGCCCACACTGGTCCTGCACTCATTGTTCCACTGTAACACACTGCGGTGCTCAAAGTGAGCTCCTTCCCCTTTGCCTCCCTTGGGCTTGAGGGAGGTGGGTGGTTGCTGCAGTGGCAGCCTTCGCTAGCCATCAGGAGCATGCACATCCTGGCCCAATCCCTGGTTCTGGCACTGCAGTGCTAAGAGAGCACCTTTCCTGCTCCAGCCTATTCCCTGCTTTCACCCTAGGCCCTGGTGATGCTCCCTCTGGACTTCAGACCCATGAGCTGAGTAATTTCAGCAGCCACTATCATGGGGGACATTAACATGTTAATCTGAGTAACAGCAGAAAAACCCACTCATTGTCCTATCCCCTTGCTGCATACTCGCGTAAATGGTTACAGGCTCTGCCTTCAGGGGCAGGGAAGCTCTCCAGCCCTGCTGGGAGCTCACTGGGAAGCCCAGAAAGGAAGCAGGTCTCAGGTCTGCCCCTTCATCCGCACACACCATTCAGCAGAATGCGCCGAATGGAGCAGAGGCAATAATACCCACCTCAAACAAGGTGCTGCAGGAGCTGCTCTGTGTCTGGGTTACCGTATGCTCTGGAAGGTATGTGCCTGTTTGCTCCACCATGGTTCCACAACCACCTGCGAAGCAGAGCTGCTCAGCAAAGGATCAAGTCCTTAGCTGACAGCTCGACCATCTGGCTAGGCCTGCTGGCCTGTGGCAGCTGGGAATGCCAGCTCTGACTCTCAATAGCACATCTGTTCGGTTAAGATCAGTGTGGTTTTTAAGGTCAGTTTATATTCCCTGGGAACAAGAGTCTGGTTTTAGCAGCTTTTCGATCTTGAGGAAGTGGCCACGCTCTCAACACAGCTGCTTTGCTGTCACCAAGCTGAGATCGCGATCACCCTCCATATTGTCCACCTCTGCCTGCTCCTCTCTTGGCTTCAGCTTGAGCTTCGTAGTGGTTGGGACAGAGCAGCTGTAATGGTGCTGTAACCCCAGACTGTGCTTTACTTTCGGTTACTGATCCAAGCCAAGAGCCACGTGCAGCTGACAGCAGTTCTAAGGGTCCTTTGGTACTGTGAGTAAACCGCAACGCATCATCTGGGATGTCAGCTCGTTCCACTCTTCACCACGCGTCTTAACATCCCCATCTAGCAGTTGTCCCCCATGTCAGCTAGCAGAGATAAGGCGGAAGCAGGAACACGGGGCTTGGCTCTCTCAGCATGCCTGGAGAAGGCAGAGCTCACCAGTGAGTGTGCCAGGGAATCTTGCAGCGTGTTCCTTGTGAGCCATGACTTGGAACTCCCTGCCTCGGTGGCTGTGAAAGTCATCTCTGCTTTGCCCAGAGGCTTGGTTGCAATGGACGGATCCTGGAAGCTGTAAAATACCAGCAGCTGCTGGAAAGGGCTGGAGACTGTTTGATCTCTCTGGAGCTCAAGTCCTGCTTATAATAACAGTCTCAGGAGCCGGCAGATATCCCCAATAAGCTCTTTTCAGTCATAGATACTCTACGGCACGCTTTTTAAAAGGGAAAAGTGTGTGTCAAAACCAGAGAAAGGGCCAACTCTCCCTCTTACAAAAGCCGCTCCTGGAGATTACATACGTATGTGAGATGAGCAGGTTCTAACCCAGGGGCTCTGGCGGCGCTTTCAGATCTGTCAGTTTTCAGCCTTCAGACAAGGCCTGTGACTAACTCCTTTGAAGTCCTGCAAGCCCCAGGCCGTTGCATGCTAACCAGAAGCTCCTACGTTGGGCTCATTTGCTCTGGAACAGATCTTACATTCAGGCTTCAGCTCATAGACAATTGGACTGATCTTTAGGCCATCCCAGACTGCTCTTTCAGTAGCTTATTTATCCTCGGGTTGAAGAAGCTGAGTTTTATTCCTAAGGGAGACTCAGGCCAGGAGGGGATTGTCCTGTTTGCTGTGTTTTCCATTTCACTGATGTTTCTCTGGCTTAGCTTAGTGAGAAGTGTCTCTTCCCCTTCTTAGAACCATAGAATAGGTTTGGGCTGGAAGGGTCCTTAAAGCTCATCCAGTTCCAAGCCCCTGCCACCGGCAGGGCCACCTTCCACTCGAGCAGCTTGCTCCAAGCCCCATCCAACCTGGCCTGGATCACTTCCAGCGTTGTCTGCTGTGATCACACCTTGATGCACACAGTGGTAAGGATTAGAACTGGGCACAAGAAGCAGTTTCTGCAGCAAGAGGCAGACCCAGAGGTGACTGTGCTACTTGCCACCAGTACAAGCAAGGCATAACCAAGCCTTTGGGCTGGAGAAGAGCTGAGGGTTCTTCTAGGCTTCAGTTCCTGAGCATGTTTTGGATGTATGACTTCAGATAAAAGCCTTTTGTGGGATGAGTTGCTTAGGCTTCCTAGGAGACTTTGACATAGCAGCTACGTCAAGTAAGTGGGACAGAACACATCAACCTTTTCAGCGGTATTGAAACACGGGTCCCGGCTGTCTCTTTCCTGTCCTGGGGAAAGGTAAGCAATCGACATGAAGCAGCTCAATGTTTCAGTTTGAAAATGATCATTTTGACCGTTGTGGCAGCCCTGCCACATCAAGCAGGACCTCAGAGGCACTGATCCAGATGAGGGAGGACAGCTCTCCTTTCTCACTCTGCTCTGCCTAAGGAAAAGTCACTCGCAATCCATTCTTCCTGGGTAATTAGTAACAGCCCCCCACTGCAGAGAACCTGTTTCCATCTCCAGCCAAGTACAGCTCTGGTGAGTAGGCTTCTTCTTCTCGAAGCAGAGGATTGAGCAGGGATGTGGGTATTGAACAGCACACACGAAGTGCCATAGCAGCAAGTCCAAGCTTCTTCTTGGAGAGAGTGGGATGGAAGAGACGGTGGTGTCTCTTAGCTTCTTCCTAGGAAATGACACATGAATTTTCCAGACCTGGAACACAGAGGGAAGCACATCCCGGTGTAGGGAGCAGCCAGAGACTGAAAAACCATGGTTCTGTGCATGCCAGTGGGAATTTTGCTTTTGATATCAGTGAAACTAGCGTTTCACCAATGTCCTTTGGAATTCCTGGAAGTGCAGCAAGAGCCAGAGTATCCCTCAGTGATGCTCTCAGAGCACCACGACTTCACAGCATCCCCACTGGTGCCAGTTTTGGCACAGCTGTTTTGGCAGCTAGTGAAATGGAGGCCAAGATGCCATCGCTTGTCCAGGTATGTCATTGCTGGCTTCAGGACCTGGTCTGCAGAGGAATCCATTCGTGCATGGTTTGTGAGACTGACCTGTGAAACATGTCCCTTTCTTTCTGGGAAGAGCTCTGGACCGCTCTGTCCATTCCTTCTGTCAGGCACTAACATGCTTAGTGTGGCTTCTGCTCTCCGCAAATCCATCCTCCCTCTGCCTTCTCCGTATCAATTCATTGAGCTGTTCCTTGCTACCAGGCCTGCCTGGGCATTTCTCGTCCTTGCCTCCCAGCTCAGGTGCTCTGTCCCTCTGGCTCTGCTGGTGAGCAGCATCATGTCAGTTCTTCAGACAAATTTGGGTTGACTCAAACCACCTTTATTGCCAATTTTAGTTCGTCCGAGTCACTTCAGGGAGCAGAGCTCCAGGGAGGGTGCAGAAGGACCTTGCACCAACTGCTGCTGGTGCACAGCGGGGGGCTGACCATGCCCTTGCTCTCTAGGCCAGGCTGAAGAAGATGGAACCTGCCACTAAACAGCCCAAACTTGCCTTGGCCTTGAACTGTCCGGAGAGGCAAATCCAACATACGGTCTCTGGGCGTGATGCAAAGCTGGGATGAGTTGAAAGTAGGAGGGATGCGGACAATCCCACATTAAAGAATAACTGCTCCATATGTTTCCTCTCTCCCTTTTCTGCATGCTGAAGGGCAGTAGGCAGGAAACATGCTGGGGTCCTTTTACCTTGAGAGCAGGGATTTGTGCTTCCCAATTTAGTCTTGGATGCACGTGTGCAGACTAAGGACAATGCACCTTCCCTGGATAGCTATATTTAGGGTCTTGATTGCAAGACAAGCACGGGGTTGGATGGATGAATGTAAGTCGTGGTTGCAATGTAATTGTAGAACGAAAAGTGTACAGCTTTGGGGGGAGGCACTGCGGCAATGTTGTGCTCACAGGAGTCTCATAGGCAACTAAAGAAAGAAGAAAGACATTCGTCATCATCCAGAGCATCACTGTGGAAGCAGGGGAAGTTTTGGTTTCATTTACAGCAGTGCAGAGCCCTCGAGTTGAGAGAATTCAGTTCAGGTTTGCACGTGTCTGATGCGATCGGAACAGGGTCTATTCAACACGAGGAAACAGCCAAAGCAAAACGAGTATAAGGAATGATGTGTTTCCTTACAAGCCTCGGTGTCAGCCCCAGCTCCCAAAGGGAATTCAGATGAATTTGCCCCAGATGAACAAATCAAAGAGGAGTCTCTTAATCAAGACTGCAATATCTGGAGGAAACCAGAAAGTAGCTGAGAGGCTGTGAGCATCCATCAGGGACAGAGAGCGTTGCCTGGAGGGGCAAACCTGCAAGTCAGGGAGAGGAAATGTAATGTTTTCAAAGATCAGCTCTATAAACCCCCTCTTTTCTGCTCAGATTCTGTATTACAGCTTAAAGAAATCCTCCTTTCTCTGCAGCATATGGCAGGAGTATGTAGCACCCAGAGACAGAGGAACGAGAGCGCAGTTGGAAACCCCAGATCGCCACTGACAATTTCCATATCAGCGCTGATCTGCCCAAGCTGAAAGCGTTCGGAATCTCTGCAGAAGTCAACAGTTGAGAGCGCAGGTAATTTGGGGTTGGTCGAAACTGCTCTTTTCTTTCGACAGCTGAAAATACAGAGTCCAAATCAGAGTTCAAGACGATGGGAAGCAGCGGTGCTTTGTGTGGACCGCCGGTGAAGACCAACTCGCGTCAGGGCTTGAGGAAGCGTTCTTAAATCATCTGTGGGTTTAATTCTTCTGAGAGCAGATCTCTGTGCACCCCCTCAGTAAAGGGCTGGTACTTGCAAACAGGGGGAATCGTTCTGCCTCCTGGTTTTAGCATGATCGAAGGCCTCCGGAACAGGGTTCACCCGGATGATGTGATGTTCAAGGAGGTAAAAAGTCAGCGTCAGTCGGGTGCTCCACGCTGAACACTCGGGCTTGAAGCACAGCTAATTCCTCAGCATCCAGAGCATCCCATGCATACCTTTCCTGACAGGCAGCTGCGCACAAAGCTTGCTACGTCTAGAAGCAGTGATTCCTCCGCAGAGGTCCAGCCCTATGGCTATGGGGCAGGTGGAAGTCTGGCTGTTCCAAGAAGGAGCCCCAGATGCAAAGTGGAATGTAGTTTTTAGTGCTTAGTACTTCAGTCTTCCAGAAAAGAGGGTTTGGGATGTGCCGGGATTGGGAGACCCACAGGAGAACGCTGGGATCTGCAGCAGAGAGCTAGGAAAGAGGAGGGAGGTTTATTGCTTGTAGGAAGAGGAAGGTTATTCCAAGGATAGAGGGCAGCATAAGACAGGCTAGGAACGAGGAGAGTAAGGGAGAGCCTCGGGGGGGAGAAGTTGTGGAGGAGGAAGCAAGCTGGGACATGACAATCCAGAGCTCCGGCAGCAAGGAAGCTGGAAGGAGAAATAGGAAGCCACCGAAGGAATCCCACAAGGCTGGAATAGCAGGATTTTTGCTGCGAGGCCAAATGTGGCTGCTGTTTCTGTGTTTGAATTCTGAATTGGTTTACTGACCCCCATAGACTCAGAGGGGAGAGGAAAAAGAAAGCGGAAGAGAAAAAGAATGAGGAAAAGGAGAAAGAAAAGGAAAAGATGGAGGAAAAGGGAGAGAAGAAGGAGAGGGAGGGAGAGAAAAGGAACAACTGCAGCCTTAGAAGCTGCGATCCCTCTGTTAGAAGCTGTTAGCGTGGAGGGCTTCTTTCTGTTGGGTACCAAACAAGGTGCTTCACTGCTGTCATGAGAAGGACCAGGTCTCCCTCTCTCCTCATTGATGCTTTTCACAGTGTTTTACTCCTAAACCAGTTTTTACTACATGCTGCAGGCAGCAGGAAATGAAGTGCTGGGAAATCCCCCCTGGTTGAGGATCCCTGAGGCTGCTCCTCAGCTCTCTTCTCTCCACAGTCTCCACGCAAACACTGTGATTATTCCTCCCACTGCTATTGACTGCAGTTTTCAGACTACCTGCAAGCCCCCAGAGCTCAGTGTGAGGGCAGATTCCCTGCAGCCACAGATCAATATCACCCTCCGGTTTGTGAATGGGAAGAAGGAAATGCAGGGAATTCATATGAAGACAGAGAACTCCAATGTCCTGGTGCTTTGCCTTTGCTTGTGAGTGATAGGCAGGGAGAAGTGTCTTGGCTATAAGCTGGAATTGGCGGAGTTAAGTCACACGCACAATTCAGAGCAGCACGGGCTGGCCCACTTGAGTCAGGAGCTGTTCCTGTCCTGCCTTCACCCCACGCAGCTTTGCCATTCCCCTCTGCCCTTTCAAACCGTAGATCCTCATGTGGATGTAGTGCTGACACAGGCTGGCTGGGACACTGGCCTCATTCAGGAAGGTCCTGTTTGCCTGTCTGGTTGAACTTGGATGGGTTCATCATCCACCATTCCGTCCATCCGCTGGGCGTTCTTCACCGTGGTGGCCTGTAGGTGATGTTATCCCAGATAGGTCTCCATGGACCACATGGGAAGACCATCTCTCAGGTGTGCTTCTGCTTGTTCCAGCTGCCCCTGGCTGGCGGCCTCAGGAAAGGAGTCACACAAGTTGGCTGACCCACAGAGCAGAATAGGTCTGGTCTTAGATGTGATTGCACTTCCTCTAGGGACAACCTGTTGACCTGTTGGGGTCCCATTGAACCCATAAAGCAGAGCTTAGCTGGTTGATTGCCGTCTTCACCATGACTTTGTCATCCTTTCCAGACTGGATCTCCCCAGCAAGGAAACCTCCTTTCTCATCCTTCACCCAGCAGAACGTCTTCATGCCATAGGGCTTGTTCATGGCCTCAGTTTTCTCCTTCTTGGGGAATGCCAGGAACTGCAGGATCCACACACTTCCTTATAACTATGAGACACTGTGGCTTCTCTTTTAGGCAGAAAGAAGGGGATCACTGCTTCCCACGTTGCTGAGAAAGCAGATTGAAGAAGCCTGGAATTTCCTGTACTGCTGTCCTGTTCACACCAATGGTACCTTCCAGTTCAATAGGAACCTGCAGCAGGAGGAACAGGCAAGTCAACATCCCAAACCTGGGTGGTAGTTCCTAAAAGGGGCCAGAAAGCAAGAGATTAACTGGGGAGAAATAGGAACAATATCCCACTTTCTTTCCAACTTTCTTCATTGTCAAGTGACCTGTGGCTGAGAAGGGGTCGGGGGGAGGCTTTCTTCCACCTTTTGCTGCCCTAAGGCCCAATTCTGGTGAGAGCAGTTCTCGGATGGGGATGCCAATGGGATTGTGGAAGCACTGAGGGTGTTGGTTGTTTTCTGTGGTTGCCAGAGCACTAAGTCAGAGCAGCTACAGAGCTTCTCAGGCACCCCCTGTGCGGATGCCTCCTACGCAGTATGGGCATAAACCCTCTTCGTGTGAAAGGCTACAGCAGTGTGCAGAATAGCACCAATGGAGGCATGGCTGTAAAAGGGGCTCAGAGGAACCTGAAAGGGAGGACCTGGATCGTCAGCTCCTGTCCTCATCCATCAAAACCCACCAGGATCATCCAGGAAAGTCCATGGCACGTCAGCTTCGTGTGCCCCTGTGTGGTTTTCACCCTTGTCACAAGCTCAGACCACACCACATACCGCAGGAGGGAGCAGGGAAGTCGAAGGACATGACTCATGTCCCAGGGCTTTGTATTTTTGGAGGCTTGTTCCGTGTCGGGAGCAGCCAATGTCCCACACTCCAGGCAGCCTCTTCCTTCCCTCACCCACACATCTGAACTAGCTTTCCTGTTGTCAAGGCAACACTCAGACTGCTGATGGCGAGTTGGCTTTGTCAGTGTCCAGCCACCTAAAGATGTGCCTCCTGGGGACCTGCAATACCTGCTCGACCCGACCCGTTGCTCCCCACAGAGGCAGAGCTGATTTCATCACTATGCATTGCACAGATTAAAGGGAACCCGGGCTCTGCTGTGGTTTGCTTTGCAGTGTGGACGCATGGCCCAGGCCAAGGGCTGCTCTTTGTTCCACCTCTACAGCCCCATGATGACAGCCCCAAACAGTGCTTCAGCCTTGTGAGTCACAGCCGTCTGCGCTGGGGTTAGTCTGGGGGAAGTGGCAGAAGCCCTTGGGGGATGCTCGGGACTTCTTCCAGCAGGGTCTGGAGGCTACTGCTTGGGCTGAAGTCAGAATAGGTTGGCACTGGTGCGGGACAGCGTTTGCCCAACGCTCCTCATGTCATTTTCACACCACCCTCCTGCAGACCTGGATGGTCTAAAAACGATGGGTGCAAGGACTCCGAGGCAGCAGTGCTGCACCTTTGCAAATGGGTTTCAGGGCTTCAGAAGGTCCTGGGGTAACGCTGTCAATTGCAGACTGCTGCTCTGGGATGAACTTCCCTCAGAAAGCAGGAAGGAGAAACCTTCCTCTGTCCATTCCCACTAAGATCAGGCAGAGATACAGAACTATGACAGCTTAGCAGTTGTTTTCCCTCTCAATCTATAGTTAAATCTGTAGAGTTGCAGGGTTTTACATGTCCGGAGTTGCAATGTATATTGAAGACTTGGCTCAGGTCTACATTTTATGTGTCCCCTCCCTGAAATACATGGACTAGCATGGTCCCTGGAACACATCACTGAAATGGTAAACCAAACACCTGCAGAAGATCAGTGCAGATCGTGCATCAAACGGGGTTTCTTGGGGCAGGTCTCAGACCCTTCTGGAACCTCAAATCCTTTATGCGTCACCATCCTTCTACAAGGGGAAACCAAGGCACAACACGAGGACAACTTCAGTCTTCAGGGTTGTCCGCCCATTGCCAGTCCAGTCTTTGGCAGACTCCAAGAGGTCTATTTCATTCTGGCCTTTCAGTGTGAAGTCAGTAGGCAGTGGCTGGTGCTTCTCCAAAGGCAGCCCTTGCCTGTGTTGGTTTGGTACCCAGAGACAATATATGTTAAGAAAAGCTTAGGCATAAATGTAGTCCCGAAAGCCATAGGTCGAGGAAGTGGTGAGGCCATGGCAACAATTCCTGAATTTCATTTCCCCCAAAATCACGTGGAATCGAATGAACTTATGGCTAAAATACCTTTGAGCTCAAGTCTACCTGTATAAAACACATGAGTATAAAGCCAGACGGGCTTTATGTACACCTCCAGGCACTGCCCTTCTCTCTTTCTACCTCTGCTTGCAAGTTCTGCCACCCCTGATCCTTCCTGATCTCCTATCCACACCTCTTCCCAGTATCCCACACAGCGAGTTCCTACCATGGTCCTGGAAGATGCATGTTTATTAGGGCTGGCCAGGCTCCTTCCCAGCTGTCCAGAGGGCCTGAGCCAGCGCTTTGTGTTCTAAGAGACGCCACATTCCTTATGTGTAAGTTCAGAGGACTCTAGCATTGGGAGCCCGCTTGGGGAAGCTTTGATCCCTCAGGAGATATTGGGTAGTGCTCTGTTTCATGGGGATTTCTCCTTGTCTTTCCTTATAGGGTGTTTTATGAGCTCAGCTGCTGGAGTGTAGGGACAAGAGGCTGAAATAGAAAGACCGTTGAATGAAGCCTTCAATCAGAGGCACACCTTTGGCTCTGCCCCTCTTGCCAAGGTGGAGTGATGGATTTCGTCAGGGATCTTTGGCAGACAAACCGCAGACTGAATCCTTGGCAGGAGCAGCCACGTTGGTGATGGAAGGAAGGTTGTCCTTTAAAGTAACTCCTAAGCCCTGTGTTTCGATGGATAAATTCTGTGTGTCAGCTGCAAACAGAGGAAGAGGCCGTGGCTGTGTCACAGTCGTGCTTGTTTCAGTTGCGCAAGTGCCCTGAAAGACAAATGCTTCTGTATCAGCTTTAAGTATTTCCCTGCTATATTTGCCTCAGCTGGAGTCTGGGATGTGGTTACTCTGCGGCACTGCCATTGTGGGTGTTTCGGGTGAATACACTTGGAATGGAGTTTCCGAGCAGGAAGATTCGGATAAAACAGCTGCTTTGAGGTGAAAATGAGAGCGTTCGCATCGCGCCCACCTCTTGAATTTGTAAGTGACCTATTTGCATTGAAAAGCTGATTCTAAGAGCTCAGCAGTGTCCCGTCAGGAGCAGAATAACACCACAGGAACCCTGGCCGGCCTGAGCCTGAATGAAGGTTGGGAATTGTGATTAACTTCTGAGGAATGTTTCCGGAGCAAGTCTTGGTTTAGGGCATTTTTAGGTAAGGATTTCAACCCTTGGATCCGTGAGTGAAGGTTGCCACCAGTTCCCACACAAAGAGATGTGAAAGGCATCAGGTAAATACTGGCTTCTGACCCGGTGTAAGGCGCACAGATGGCTGTGTTGACTGCGTAGAAGGAGCGAGCTGCAAAGGGAGCAACCGGACCCCTCCATAAGGTGAGGCAGACCGTAAATGGCTGCAAGCTCACTCAGCCCCTGGCCACATCAGCAACGGGTAGGACGGAGCCAAAGTGCTTCCTGAGTAAGTAGGATGCCTCTTGCTGTGTTTAATGAGCTGTCCTTGGCAGTTCCCGTAGCCCTGTCCTGTATCACCCCTGGCCACGCTGTGCACATCACTGCTCTGTGAATGCTGCTGTGACAGCCTGGGTTGGGCTGCAGCTGGTTCACCCAACCACATCCCATCGCAACCGTTATTAAGGAGGTTTTTGAAGGTTCTCTTCGAAAATGAAGGAGCCATTGTGCAGTGATGTGTCCTGGGAGCACTGCAGAGCAAGCTCTGCATGCCGCGGGTCGTGGGGAGGGAGTTGGTTGTCTGCTAAGCAGGATGTTTGCCTGACAGTTTCTTGCCCTGACACAGATTCCTTCATCACCTTCAAGTGAGACTGAGTCCAGAGTCCAGCCTTGTCACCTGAAGGGATCGGGAGCAAAAGTATGCTTCGCATTGGAGAATGGTCTTCAGATAAGGGGCAAACCAGCCCATATAAAACAGACAACGTGGGAGAAAGGCTTTGGTCTCTCCCTCTTAGTGTACTGCCAGGGATCCCAGGCTAAACACAGTGTGTCCACAGTGGCATTCCCAGTCACAGAGAAGGAGGTTGTAAGTGGAGGAACATCAAAAGGACCTGGAACTGTTGGAACGAGTCCAGAAGAGGCCATGAGGATGATCAGGGACTGCAGCACCTCCCGTGTGGAGATAGGCTGAGAAAGTTGGGGCTGCTCAGCCTGGAGGAGAGAAGGCTGCGTGGAGACCTCATAGCAGCCTTCCAGTATCTGAAGGGGGCCTACAGGGATGCTGGGGAGGGACTCTTCATGAGGGACTGCAGCGATAGGACAAGGGGTAATGGGTTCAAACTTAAACAGGGGAAGTTTAGATTGGATATGAGGAAGAAATTCTTTCCTGTGAGGGTGGTGAGGCACTGGAATGGGTTGCCCAGGGAAGCTGTGAATGCTCCATCGCTGGTGGTGTTCAAGGCCAGGTTGGACAGAGCCTTGGGTGGCATGGTTTAGTGGGAGGTGTCCCTGCCCATGGCAGGGGGTTGGAACTGGATGAGCTTATGGTCCTTTCCAACCCAAACCATTCTATGATTCTACGAGGAGGGCAACACAACCTTTGTGCTGTAGTGACAAGGAAGTCAGTCCAGATGCTGGCTTTCGGGGTTGCGTTTCGATAGCAGCAGCAGCAAACTGATCTTTAATGGTTAGGGGAGGAATGGTATCTGGAGCAGAAAACCCTGCTGCAGCGTCGCGGGGTTATTTAAAGGGCCAAGATGGGTTTGCATTTATTAGTCATTTAAAGAATAATGGTGGTCCTGTGCTGAAAGCTGCATCCTCATTCTCAGCTGTTGTCTGTGCTTGTTTGGGGAGGATCAGTGCATGAGAGAGGTTTGGCTGTAGGGAGACACAGCCGGTCTCTAACCAAACAAGGGCTTGTGAGGCTCTGAGGGTCTGACAGGGACAATGTCAAGGGCTGTCAAATCCCAGTGGGTGCTCAGTGAGTCCCCGGTCCTGCAGGAGACAGTCCGTGCAGTTGTACCATCCAAATCTCCACGGGGAAGTGTATGTGCATGAAAGGGAAGTTCAAGTCTCTCTTTCGGGTGCCTTAACTTTTCAGAGCTCAGCTTTTCAATCGTAGCACTCCTTTAGGGCAAGGAATGATGGAGGCAAAACAAACAGCCCCAAAACTTCTGGAAAGGTGGTTTTTAAAGGAAAAAGAGAGGAAAAAGATACCTGGAAGCCTCTGGTATGTGGTGTCAGACTGGTGGCAAGGTTGGGAACTTCTAAGCTATGGCACAGGCTTTGGTCGCTTGAGCTCGTGGGGCGACATGGAGCTGTGCTGTCTCTGCCCTAGGTGGACCAGATGGACAGAGGGTGAAGCCGAGTGTCCCACCAGGTTTGACTGTGTCTGCCAACAGCAGAGGCGCGTTAACAGTCCATAAACAGATCTCTGCCCAGAGCTGGAAGGGAATGGGGAGTAACAGGTAATGGCTTCTGCCCGTCCCCTCCTGTCCATCCTACCTTGCTTCTCCAACCAAATCCTTAGGCTTAGCCAGAGGCCATTGGGAGCCACAACCTCATCCTGGACAGGGACCATCTCCCAGGCCTTGGCAGTGGGACTGGGCCAGCCCCAACCCACAGAAAGGCCTTGAGTCCCAGCCCCATCCCAGCACCTTCCTTGGATCTGTCCCTTCCAGTATAGCAAAATTCTCTTCAGCTCCTAAGATCAGGTGGAGTACGCACATTGAATCCTCCTTTTAGCATTTCCTTAGCACGGCTTCCAAACAAAGCCCCCTAAATACATATTCTAAGCAAAAAGAAGCCCACTTCTGTTGGAATGCTGTCCTCAGCTGTGATAATCAGATGCTCTGGAGTGAGGTGAGCAGTCCAATTGCCCTCCCCACCAAGGAAATGGCAGCAGGAGAACGGGACAGCTCATCTCCTCAGCTAATTAAGCTGCCTATGGACTCCCTGACACCAGAGTGGCATCCAGAGGCTCCAGGCTCCATGATTTATGTGGCTTGCCTGCTGTTTTCATGGAGTTTCTCTTCCTTAGATGCTTTACAAGCTACTCCACCCCTTTAGAGAGCACCTTTCTCCCGCTGGGTGCCATGGAGCAAGATCGCACGTGATTTATACAAAATTACGTGGCTTTTTCAGTAATTCCAAGGTTTCGCCCTCACTCTGATGTGTCTCATCCCCAAATTCTCTGTAGATTTCCGTGTTCCAGTTCCTTGAGTTACAGATTCAGGGCCTAAAGGAATACTTTTCCATCAGGAGAAAGAACGAGAAGTGAGATTTTTGGCGCCGGTGGTGAGAGTTTCTGCAGCTGCATCAATGGGAGTCCCATAACTGACAGAGGAAATGGCTTTAATCAAGAGCTGTGATTAAGTCTGCTGTTATTTGTAAGGGATTCCAAAAACTGTTCCTCTAATCCCTCCCTGGCTTAGAGGTTAAAATTAGCTCCTTAGCGTTCGGTGTGCAGTTACGAAGCCCGGCTTTCTGGGGCATCCTCTTACACTGCCCGAGCAGCGTCAACAGCTGCATTTGCCAAGTGGGAAAATGCTCCCGGAACTCCTACTCCAGCCCGGCTGCTCTTCTCCTTCGCAAGGCTCCCTGAGCTCCATGGGAGCTCCCACTGACTCCAGCCCGGCTGATGGGATAATCGCTTGGAGTTACACTTCCTGGTGTTCCTTGCTTTACCAAGCTGTCTTCCTGCAAAGAAATCCCCTTCTCCTTGATTCCCAGGGAATTCCCAGGCTCTTTATTAATAAATAAAGATCTCTTCTGTCCAATATCAATGTGACTTTTTCTTTTCCTTTTCAGCATCTACATTTATGAGTGAGTGATCCCATGTCTTGGCTGGAAAAAGGCACTGAAGAACACTTTGTGTTGGGAAGCACCACGCACAAGGATGAGCTTTCTGGTCCATGTAACCTCATGGGAGTGTTAGGCGTCAGCAGCCTATTTGCTCAACCAAATGACTCGAGTAGCTAACTTGCACAAGGATCACAGGACTGGAGGTGTCCCACAGCACAGCAGAGTTGGTATTTATCCAACCCACCTCAGCAGGCCACATTCCCAGGTTTTGGGGAGCAAATTAAGCTGCCTTTGAAACAGGCTTCCCTCCTCTTGGTGCTACCCCATCATAGAGGCCCTGGGTCATTCCTGTACTGACCACAGGGATGAGGCTCTGCACTGGGGACCAGTTTGCCCTGACCTGCCCTAAGTGCTGGCAGTGCACAACGTGATGCGGGCCAATGCGTGATGTGATGCTGCTTCCCTCCCTCAGGGACACCTCTCCTCCTTGTCTACCAGCAGTAGCAATCCCATGGCTGTTTCAAAAGGATTGATGGAAAACCATACTTCTTTATTTGCATGGGTTGCTTTCCCTTCAAACGAGCTGTCTGGACTGATGCAGCCCTATGGCTCCCTGGCTGCAGAGGAGCTGGGGAAGAAAAGCAGAGGAGCAAGTGAAAAGCAAAGCAGAGGAGGGAGGGAAAAGCAGGAGCGCTGTTTTTGAGGCTGCAACACTAAATTAGGAGAAACAAGCTGCACCTTGAGCCTTGGAAAATCCAGCTGCGATGCTGAGCTTTGCCTCTGGCTCAGCACGAAGGCATTGCTACCAATAAATCCCTTCTCCCACCTTCTGCATGTGCTGATTAGATAGACTGCGACAGACGGGGGCTGTCACTTATTATGTGCTTGTTCAGTGCCTGGTACAGTGCAGCTCTGATCTCAGCTCACACCCGTGGCTGCTGCATGAACAATAGCGCTGAAATGAATCTAATGGCTGGCCGTGGGGAGGTCGGCGGCTGCCTGATGTCTGCCTCCCCGGCAGGAACCACTGCTTCCTAGCTGGAAAAGGACGAATTTCCAGGCTCCATCCGGGCCGCGCTTGGGAATTGCCCCTCATTGCCTCAGCAGCTAGTTCAGGAGCCCACATGGATATTTCCTTGGTGTAAGCGTGACTAATAAGTAGAATGAATGTGTTGATATTAATTTAGTGGACTGCATCAGAGCTGATGGGGCAAATACACTGAGAGCAGACGGGCAGGGGGCTGCTGCCAGCTGCGGTTCTCCCTTCACACAGGGACTGCTGCAACCAGCTACGGATGCAGCCTGGGCTGTCCCTGCCTCATCTAACCCCATCACAGTGATGCCGCACAGTGACATCTCCCCTGCCCATTACGCAGCAAGGGTAAGCCTATTAAAGAGACATGAAAGAAACAGAGGAGGAAGAATCAATGCTTTTACCTCGGGGCTTAGAACCGTGCTTTCAAATCCGCCACCGTGCACCAAAGCTGCAGGGCCCTGGTGGGAGCGTGCTGGGACAGAGGGTGCCAGGGTGGGAGAGAGCAGCCACAGAGAGAACCTCTGGGCTGCAGCCATGGCTTTTCGTACCTGTCACCATGTGGATTTTCAGCTTGAGCGCACAGGGCCGAGCTCAGGGGACACTGTCATGTAGATTTAGGGGTTTCTCTCCTTTCCTCTCCATTAGCTGTGATACCCTTTCATTAAGCTGGAGCTGAAACAGGGTTCTTTTTCCCTCCAGGTTGTTCTCTTTCCCCTCTGGCAAGTATCGATCCGCCCGCGTCCCGAGCACGGGTTGCAGTGAGCGCAGCTCGTCCTCTGCCTGCTCCTGGGGCTGAGCACTCGTGGTGCCACCTCTCATGCCGTCAGGGGCTGAAGCAAAGGCCGGGGAGGGGGGTTGCAAATCAACTGACACGTATTTAGCTCTCCCTGGCAGTGACAGAGGAGTGAACACAACATGAGATAGTGCTTGGCAGGTAGGGAGGGAATGGGAAGGGCAGGGAGAGAAAGAGCAGCCCAGGGTAACAATACGCTTCTCACAGCCCTGTCGCAGCTCCTTGGGCGAGGAGAGAAGCGAATGCCAGGGGCTGCCCCCACTTGTCTTGGGGTGTGATTTTAAACCAGTGTAGTTAAATCACTACGAAAGGTTGCAAGGGTCCATCTGTTTCAGCTGGAGCCATTCCTGCTCTCGTTCAGCGTTGGGTGATGAGGCATTAGACCCGAACGCAGAGGGTGCACAGTAACTTTTGCCGCGGATGAAGTTGCATTAAAAAGCAATTGAAACGTAATTTTCCTGTCTAAAAGAGCCAAGAAAGAGCATGCCACTGGTGGCACTTGAAGCTTAAAGATGCAGCTTCTAGGATTAGCACAACTGCCCCTGTAATGCCCACAAAGAACAGATTTAGCCAAAGGTCCTCTCTCAGACCTCCCACCATCAGCTTCGGCGTGAAGCTTCACACAACTCATTCCGTTTGCCTTAAAGGGAGAGCTGGTACGAGCCTGGCATTGGAATCCGGGACCTAAGGCAGGCTGGCTATTGCACAGTGGATTTCCATAGGTATCTCCATGCTCTGCCCACATGGAGTGGGGTTTTCACGGCTTTGCTAACGAGGGGAAGGGATTGGAAGGGTTTGCACAGCACAGGTGCCTTCAGCACTTCAGAGCCCCCAAAACTGCCCACAGTGCCGTAGCCAGCCCCCATGTGAGGGGTTGTTTTGAGGGCAAGGATACTGTTGTCCCTATGGGATGGAGCAGTGGCTTGGGCAGGAGGACAGGCTCTGCCAGCAGCCTCAGAACTGGTGTGTGACTGGTGTTGAATCATGGAATGGTTTGGGTTGGAAGAGACCTTAGAGATCACCTATTTCCTACCGCCTGCCATTGGGGGTCCTGGTCCCCAGCATCACAGACACTGAATGGGTGCATCTCCACAAAGAACCTGGCCCACAGAGGTATGGGAAGGTGTGGGGAGGTGAGCAGCGTGGCCCAGCACCATCCATCCTCCTCCAGGTGCATCCAGTTGGGCATGGCAAGGGAGCAGCTGGAGCTAATGGGAGTGTCCTGGGAAGGAGGGTATGTGGCTCCTTAGGAGCAATAAAAGAGGCAGCTGAGGGTGCAGTGGGGTATGAGGGTGTTGGGGTGAGTGGCTTTGCTCCTCTTTGGGGCTGTCTGTTCCTTTCCACCCTCTGGTGGGTGCTGGGCTGCTGGTGGGATCCCCTGGCTGTTTGCTGCTGTGCTGGGTCTCCTGTTTGGCTGGTGTCAGCGTGGTGCACCTCTGCTGAGATAAGGGTGGAGGAAGCTCCCCAAAAAGAAGAGGCCTTTTGGGATGCTGCTGTCCTTTGTTGGAGGGGGAGTGGAGGGTGAAACAGAACCTGAGGGCTTAACACTGTGGGGTGTCATCAGCTTGAGCCATCCCCTCTGTGAGCTGGGGGATGGCTGCAGCTTGGTGCCTGGGGGCGCTGGGGTAAAGGGCTGATGCTGCTGGGATCCAGCCTTGGTGCTGGAAAGAGGATGAGAAACCCCCCCAAAACCTTAACAAGATGGACCAAGGGCAGCTCTTGGAGGCTGCTCTGAGCCAGAGGAGTTGGCTGGCAGGTGAAGAGGCAGCAGCTGTGTGTGATCAGCCCTTGAGTGGGTTTATGCACAGCCTGGCTTTAGGGAGCCCTTGGTGGTGGCTGCTCTGTGAAGGGTGGACGGCTTGCTTTTGCTGATGGAAGCTGTCTGAATGCCTGCCCCCGGCTTTATTTGCGTGTAGCTCTGTGATTCTCACCGGGAGAGGCTTAGGAATTACCTTTTCTTGGTCCTGTTTAATGCTCTTCACCTTATTAGAAGCTGGGCTTCCAGGAGAGCTCTGCTTGGTTGAGCTTGGTCACTTCATGCCCCTGCATGTGGCCTTGTGTCTTTCCTAGTGGGGGCTCTGGGGTGAGAGAGTAGGCTTAAATGTGGCTGCTTCTCCTGAAATCAGCCCTTAAGATGCCCTTGGAGGCAAAAGGCCTTTGCCAGGCTCGGGGCTGTGTATCTGACAGCCCTGGGGTCAGTACTGGAGGGGAGAGGAGGTCTCCTCATGGACTGCAGCAGCAGCTGTAACTTTTACAGCCTGGTGTTAGGTGATGCCTTGCGTCTGCATTTAGTTCAGCTCAGCCGCAGCGTGCGAGGATCCTTCTGAGCTCAGCGTAGCGCGGGAGACCTCCCGCACCTCCATTGCTGGAGGGAGGCAGGGGATGCATGCGTGGTGCAGGCTGCTGGTGGGAGGTGGGGGTGCCGGACCCCGCTGTGGATGGAGGCTGCTGTACAGCTGTGACCTGACCCTGCTCTGTCCTGACCCCCAGAAGCACTCGAAGGCTTTCGGCTCCCCCCCCCCCCCCCACCGGCCAAGATGTCACTCTTTATCAAGCGCAACGAGAGGTTGAAGAAGTTCAAGAACAAAGGCAAAGACCCCACTGTAAGCACCCACCTCCAGCACCCCCTTGGCACAACAGCAGAGCCCGCTGGGGGTTTGCTGTAGGCAGGAGGTGATGGGAAGGCTTCCGAGGGGCAGTTGTGCCCAAAGCTGCCTGTGTGTGGTGGCTCTGCCAGTGGGGATGCTCGGCCACCTTTGGGATGCGGCATGGAGCCGGCTGGGCCGCAAGGAGCGTGGGGAGCATGAGCTTTGGGTGGGTGCCTGTGGAGCAGGGGTCAGCCCCAGCCGGCTGAGCTCTCTGCAGCAGTTATCCCTGCAGAGAGTATGGGATGTCAGGCCGCAGGATGTGTCAGCTTGCTTGAAGCCATTGGAGGAGATGAGGGTTTGCCTTTCGGGTTCAACAAATCTGCTTTCAGAAGCACCCACTGGTTCACCCAGCAGCAAGCCTCCTTGGGAGGCACTGCGGGAGAGGCTTTACTCTGTCCCATCTCCTCTGCAACCCTCCAGGCCATAGCAGGGAGCTGCCCGAGAGCAGCTGCTGGTTCTCTGCACTCCTTATGTAGGAAGCATGAGGAAGGGGGTTATAGAGTTGAGCAGAGAGAAGCTCCTTGGGTGATGCAGATACCGGTGGGATGCTGCCCATCCCTTTCCCTCCAGGCCCTGCGGAGGCAGAGAGTGGAGGTGACCATTGAGCTGCGAAAGGCCAAGAAGGATGAGCAGATCTTGAAGCGCAGGAACATCGAACAAAATGAAGTGGGGATGGAGAGGAATCTCTCTACAGAAGAAGGTGAAATATATGAGGTGAGTGCTGGGTGCTCTGCATCCAGGCAGGGTCACTGCCGCAGCTCGTGTGACCCAGACCCGATGATCTAGGTTAAATAGCCAGTGCCATTCCTCATCTCCGTGCGGTGTTGGGAGCGTTTTACACTGCCCAGCCACGTTGTTTTGCATGGAGATGATGTCCTGCGTGGCTTCCCTTGATGGCAGGCAGAACAGGCTGGTGCTGCAGCTCGCTGGGAGCTGGTGGAGCTCCTGTCTGGCTCCCTGCACAGTGAGGGGTAATTAGGGAGCCCATAGACCCGTTACGGTGTCAGTGACTCTTTCCCTGCGCTTGATTATAAGCATTAGTTGCCTTGAAGGCTTTTGTGGATTCTCTTCCTCTGCCTCATCTCGAAACTGCATTGCATAAAGAGTAGACATTGCTTCGATATGAAGTGGTGACTGACTCGGGTCTAGACAGCTGATTGCCTCTGGTGATTAAAGCGGAGGGAGCCCTGCCTTGCTCTCTGACTCTGAATCATCCCTGCGCCGCAGATCATTCAGTTCACCTTGGAAGAAGTCCTTCAAGGTGTGAATGGGAACGACGCTGAGCTGCAGCTGCAGGCCACGCAGGCCATCAGGTATGCTGCAGGGCTGCCCTGTGCCGGGAGGGAGGTGGCTGCTGGGGCTGCAGCGGGTTCCATTGGCGGAAGGTTTCTTCCTGCTTGAAGAGATGACAAAGGGGAAGGTGCCTGCTCACCCCAGCTGCCCTGAGGAGCCTCGCCGGCTGCCTGCTTTGTGCCTTGCTTGGCTCCATCGCATTCCTGGGCAGTGCTTGTGAGGAGGACCTGTGTGGTTGGACCCAAGCAAGGGGCTGGCTGCGCATCCTGTGCCTGTGCGGGATCACATTGGATCCCACAAGAAATCAAGTGCCTAATGCTTGGGCTCCCCAGTCCTTGTCCTGCCCGGCTCTGGAGGGGTCCGTGCTGAGCAGGGCTGTCCCTACCCAGGAGGGTAGGAAGGATCACAGGGTGCTGTTATCTCCCAGCTGGCAGCAGGGATGTCTCTGGAGGGTCCAGGAGAGGCTGCATCACTGCTGGTGCTGGCTTGAGCTGCCACATCAGCACTCTGTCCATGTGCTATTCCCAGGGGACCAGCGCTATTCTCAGTGGCTGTGGGGATGTTCTGCTCATCGTGAGCAAATAAAAAGCTTTGCTTCCAAGCTGCTAACTGGGGAAGAGTCTGCCTTGCCCAGCCTGAAAGGGGCAAGGGACAGCTAGGTCCCTAATCAGCTGTGCGGTGCAGACCTGGCTCCCTGCCTTCCCAAACTCCCTGGGGTGTCCTGACAACCACCGAGCCGTGGTGGGGTGCCAGTGGCAGCCCGAACACGGCTCTGAGCTGTGGTTCCCACCTCCACAACCCTCTGCCAGCACTCACTAAACCGGGCTGGGAAGCAGATGTAGCTGAAAGCGTTTCTTTTTCTGGCTTTCTTTGGCTTGATCAATGCCCTGATCCCACGTCCGTGCTGCTGTGCTGGTGTGAGGTGGGGAGCGGCAGCAGGGAACTGGTGATCCTTGGTTTTAGCTGGAGAAGCAGGCTGGGAAACCTCATTTTAAATGTGAGCTCTGGCCTGTGCAGGGCTCCGGAGCCAGGGAGCAGCAAGGGCAGGCTGGAAGAGAGCAAGCAGCAGGTGCTGGTTTTAACCTGTCTGAAACTCCTGCGCAGTGGGAAGCACGGAATAATGTTGTCATGGTTCCAAAAGTACATTTGAAGTATTGCACTCCGAGTGCAATGCTTCACGTATCCTTTCCTCTAATAACCCTGCTGTTGCTTCAGCGTCATCTTAGATGTGTCTTCTGCAGAAGCCTCTCTATGGCAACTCCTCTGCTGGAGGGTTTGCTGGCATGAGATGCTGAACTAGCATCTCTTACAGGTGATGCTTCCCTTGCAAGCCACAACCTTGGTCCTGGCCACAGGGTTAGGGTCCATCGTGGAACCACACAGGGATTCTCAGTGCCGTGTCCTTTCCTGCAGGAAACTGCTGTCCAGGAGGAATGACCCCCCTATCGGCGATATCATCGATCTGGGGGTCATCCCCAGGCTGGTTGAGTTCCTCACCTATGCTGACAATGCTCCTCTGCAGTTTGAAGCTGCCTGGGCACTGACTAACATCGCTGCTGGCACCTCTGACCACACCAAGGCAGTGGTGGAGGGAGGTGCCCTCCCAGCCTTCATCTCCCTCCTGTCCTCCCCACACATACACGTCAGTGAGCAGTCTGTGTGGGCTCTGGGTAACATTGCAGGTAAGGAGAGGTCTCCAGGCCTGGGTTGTGGGCATGCAGAGAGTCACTGCCCAGGCAGTGCTGGGGACCTGAGAGTAGTGGTGCTCCTCAAGGTAGCCTTGTCTCCCTGCAGCTTCGCCTCCAAGCTGCTGCCCCTATTAAACCTTTCAGTCCCTGGTAGCCTTTGAGACCCTGTGTTAGTCTGCAAGAGGACCTTGGCCAAAGCCAAGTGCAAGACTCCATTCTGCGGGGGGGGGGTCGAAGCCACCGATGTTGCCAGTAGGGAGAACAGAATGGGCCCTGTGTGGTTAGCCTGCCACAAACCAGCCATGAGGGCACTCCAGTCTGCCTGAAAAGGCTTGATGGTGTGTGGCTGGTGAGTGAGCCCGGTCACCCAGCCCTGGCCTGCGCCTGCATTGCTGTCTGTTAACTGGCTTTGGACATGGGCAGATGCAATAAGCAACCCTTTTCATCTGCACAGGTGACAGTCCTCTGTACAGAGATGCTCTTATCAGCTGCAATGCGATTCCTCCCTTGCTGGCTCTGGTGTCTCCTGCAACTCCAGTAAATAACCTGCATTTGCTTGACCTAACAGCTCTTATTCACTTGGGGAATGGGTGAATGGTGGTGGTGATGCCTTATAAGCAACGAGCTGTTTGTATGATGGGATGACACCCTGTCCTAAACTGGTGTTAATGACCCCACCTCTCAGCTATGTACAAGCTATAGACACACACCTCGATAGCTTCAATGCTTTGAACGTAGCCCCACTGCTCTCCTGCAACATCCTCACTGGGATGAACTTCATCAAACCCTTGAGGTGTCCCACTCTAGAACAATGAGCTGGAAATCCTTATTAGTGCTATTATTAAGCAATAAATTCCTGAGTGTGTCTGAAGAATGCCCTGTAGTTTGTCCAAGGACCCAGCAAATAAGCTGTTTGGCACCTTTGTTACAGTAGCTTGTCGCAGGGCCAGAGCTGAAGTTATTGGAACTTAATACTGGGCAAGGAGAAGGTGAATCCAGCGTCTTGGTCACTTTTATATTCCTTCTTCAAATGAGCCTCAGCCTTTAAGGAGGCTGCTTCTGGCTCCTGGATAACATCTCTGAGGTGTAGGGACCAGCAGCGTGGTGCTACCTCGTCCCCACTTGTTACTGCAACCGGGATCTTGCACCTCTGTGTTTCAGGTTTGGTTCCTGAGGAACATCACGTGGACACTCTCAAACTTCTGTAGGCACAAGAACCCCTGTCCCCCCCTGGATGCGGTGCATAAGATGCTGCCAGTCCTCAGCTGCCTCCTGGAACATGAGGACAATGAAATAGTCTCCGACTCCTGCTGGGCCACTTCCTTTCTGACCGATGGCTCCAACGATCGCATCCAAGTTGTGGTGGATACAGGGATTCTCCCAAGGCTGGTGGAACTGATGGCCAGACCGGAGCTGACCGTTATGGTAGGAAACAATTGGCAATCTCCAGCCTCTGGTCCCTTAATGTAGGAACATATAAGGAGAGGGAAGGCATGCCTCTTGCCTGTATGTGGCAAGTGTGGTCTGCTGCCATCGCACTGCATTGATGGCTTGTTTGTCAAGCCACAGCCCTGGTCCAGCTTTCTGGATAGAAACTGCAAGGCTGCTTACAGCAAAACCCAGAGGACAACACTCTCCTTATTTGAAGGATCAAGCACTTAGTGAGGAATCTTTCTGGCATGTATCCCTTGAGGTAAGGATTCTCCTCCTCTCCCTTAATCTCTGTCTAGACTCCAGCTCTCCGTACCATTGGGAATGTGATCACAGGCACTAACGAGCAGACCCAGGCAGCTATCGACGCTGGTGTCTTGGCTGTCCTGCCCCATCTCCTGCAGCATGCAAAGCCAGCCATACAGAAGGAAGCAGCGTGGCTGCTCAGTAACATCGCAGCAGGGCCTTGCTGGCAGATCCAGCAACTCATCACCTGTGGGTTGTTGCCTCCTCTGGTGGAGCTGCTTGATAAGGTAAGGGATGGCGGCAGTGTTGTACATAGCCGCTGTAGAAGCGATGCTGGGGTTCGTGATGCCTCGCTTGCGAAGCACTCGTTCGTGTACCCAAGCGTGTCTTTCAAAGCTGTGGAGATCCTTGGAAGAGCTTGGACACTTGGACTTGTCCACATGCGTGGAAGTATAGATTGGAGCTACCCTTGGGCAGCTCTGCCAAGTGCTCACCCACTGCTCAAAGAGCTGGGGAAGGTGGATCAGTCCAAACTGAATAGAAGGGAAATGGTTTTCCTCACTTTGCACTGCTCTTAGGGCAATGCCAAAGCTCAGGGATGTCCTCACTGTGCTGCTCTTCCAGGGGTACTTCAGTGCTCAGAAGGAAGCCGTGTGGGTAGTAGCCAACTTCACAACAGGAGGAACCGTGGAGCAGATAGTGGAGCTTGTCCAGTCTGGGGTCCTCAAACCTCTGTTCAACCTGCTCTTGGCCAAGGACAGCAAAACCCTCCTGGTTATCCTGGATACCATTTCAAATCTCTTCCTGGTAAGATCTCCCATCTCCTGTGTTCCTTCTCCAAAAGAGCAGCGAGGTGTGAGCTGAGCGCTCACGTTGTGTGGTTAAACAGCAGCTGCTGCTCTTGCATGAGTAAGAGGTAGACTTCAAATTGTCCAACATGTTCTTGGATGCTCTCTTGGGTTGTCTGAAGACCTTGAGGAGATGCAGTTCCCAAAGTGCTCCTCTTCACCCTCTATGACTTTAGTCTCCTTGTGGATTTTCTGTTAATCCCCAAGCTGGATGGAGGTGAAGGCCCTGCGGAAATGCCACTGCAGAGGAATCAAGTGGTCCGAGGGGTATTCCATCTCTGCTCCCTGCCAGCTGATGCCTATGTAATTGAAAGCCTGTTTCTTGTAGCACATTGAAACCAGTGAAGGGATTTTTGCAGATGAAGTAGTGGGTGGCAGGTCACATCTGCTGCTTCTCCATGTGTGGACTGAGGGCCTGGGTAGGGTCTGGCTAACCGGTGTGCAGTAATCCCAGCAGGGACTGGTGGTTGGTAGATACAGCATCACAACATCACATCTCTGGGATCGGGTAGGGACTGTTTCCCTTGGACTTCTCTTACAGTAACGACCATCTCAAACCTGTTACTGAGGTAATGTGTGTTTTCCTGCTTGTCTTTCTGACGTTGCAGGTAGCTGAGAAGCTGGGAGAGACAGAGAGGTTGTGTCTGCTGGTGGAGAGGCTCAATGGCCTGGAGAAATTGGAAGCCTTGCAGACCCACGACAACAAAATGGTCTGCCAAGTTGCACTGAACATCATAGAGAAATACTTCTCTGAGGTATGTGAGCTCTTGCAGTCTCTCACCTGGAAATAGGGAGCTGTTATACACTGAAATGAAGCGCGGGCTGTAAGGATGCTGAAATAAGTTCTTGGAAGAGACCTCTACATGACTGGAGTAGTCCTTGCAGCCTGTTCCTGTTGCTTGTAAAGGTCTCTAAAAGCTCAGAGTTGTCAGCTGAGGAGTAGCACAACAGATATGGGTACCTTGATAGTATCTTGCTGCTGGAATTCAAGCTGGCATCAGCTGGAGCTATTGCAGTTGTGATGTGAATACCAAATGTGGAGAAGTTTCCTCCCTGGGAGCTGAGCCAGCTTGTCTCTATGAATGGAAGCCTCCTGCTCGGCTGATAACCATGCTCGGGTTGCATTTGAATTATTGACCCTTCTCATGCGGACAGACTTACGGAAAAAGAATAGGACACCATGGAGCAGTTGCAGGAGTCCCATGACTGTCACAGATGCTATGTGTGGTCCTAGCCTTAGTCTTGCAGATGGGGAAACATCAGGGAAGAGGCTTAGTACTCTGGCAGATCTTGGAGCTAAGGCTTAGTCCGGGTATGAACTGCAGCATCAGGGAGCAAGTAGAATCATGGAATAGTTAAGGTTGGACAGGACCTTAAGATCATCCAGTGTCTGTTCTAGCCCCTTGCCCAGAACAGGGTTTATGGAATGTCCCTGTGAGAGGATGTGGAGGAAGCTCTCCTCCACACAGCACCAGCCTGAGGGGCTGGATGCCAGGGGAACATCTCCAAAGCAGTCCTGGCCTCCTGCCGTTCCAAGCAGGCTATTTAATTAGAGTGAGTTCTGCCACTGCAGCCACTCTTTGCTTCTGCCTTTGGTCTCTGAGCCTGTAGACTTGGCTGCTGTCTATATGAAATGCAGGGACACTGCAGCTTCAGTGTGCTGTAACGAACAGGAGGACTGGGTCCGGTCTCCCAGGGTCCTGTGTGAGTCAAGCTGATCTCAAGAGCTTGTTAGAGCAGCAGGCTATTTCTTAAAGCAAGGGAACTGCTGTAGAAAGCTTCAGGCAAGCTCTGGTGTAAAAAGCTTAGGTTCATTAGGATGCAGAACCTTCAACTGATGGCAATCAACTTCCTCGTAGGTAGATTCAGACCTGTGTTGAGTCTGGACTCTCATAGTCCAAGGTGGACTGTATGATCCCTCTGCAGAGAAGCTGAACTTCACCTTCTGAAGATGAAGCACTGCGTAGCTCTGGGCTGGTAGCTGGAGGTGTTGGGCATCGAACCTGAGAGGAGCAAAGGTGCTGAGTCTTTCTACTCTGAGACTTGTCAATAAATTGCACTTCTGGCTTTGTACTTCTTGCCTTTGACTTGATTTTGGGTTTGTTCTCAAGTTGCTGTTGCGAACTGTGTAGACTCCTTCCATAGTGTCTTAATCTACTGGAGCTCCTGGGCATGTGTTCTGGGTGGTAGGTGCAGCTGGAATGCATTAAGCTGCTTGGAGAGCAGAGTGATGCCAGCACATCCAGCTGGGATCTTCAGGCTTGACTTGGCGTGGCTGGAGCTGCTCTGGAAAGCTGTTCAAGAGGGGTTTCACCCTTCTGCAGGTGAAACCACCTCCACTGGAGAGGGGATGCTTATAGCAGAGAAGGAGATCAGCCAGGGGCAGGTGGGGTATGGTCACCCCTGTGTGCTACTCCAACCTCCATGAAGTATGGGGGCCTGGATGCTGTGTAACTGCTTGGGCAGGAAGCCTGCATCAGAGGCAGCTCTTGCAGCAGGAGCAGTTCTCCTCCCACTTCAGCTTCCCAGATGCTATCCGCTAGCCTGGAGCCCAATGATCTGGCTCTGCCTGGAGCTGCCCTTTAATGCTGAGGACTCGTATTGCAGGTTTCCATTGCAGGTCTCTGGTCCTTGCTGAGAGGAGTCCTCCCTTTGGCTTCTAGCTGCAGGCTGAGCAGAAGGGGAGGATGGAGTTGGGGTGGCTCTTGGGGCCAGCTTGCAGCAAGCTCTGGTGCCCTGTGTCTCCTCCAGGCCACCTAGGGAAAAGGGAGCTGGTTAAAGCCTGGTTGTGTTCCATGCCGTGCCAGGCATGCACAGCCCTGCCTGTGTGTGCCAGAGCTGGGTATCACTTATTTAATCTTAGATGCTGGAACTGATGAATCACAAAGTGCTTCCTGCTTCTTTTTTCCCCTCTCAGGATCCAAAATGATGCTCTTAAAGCTGCGATCAAGCGATGCCTGAACATGCACCTGAGCCCAGTGCCTGTGAAAAGGCTTTGTGTGTGCCCCCGGGTTAACACAAAGGGCTCTGAGCATCTTCCCATTGCTGGCAAGGCTGATGCAGCATCTGGAAATGGTCAGGTTTCACTAAGTAAAAGGAATCTGAGGCAGGTGCTTCTTCAGCGTAAATGGAGATGTGGACCGGAGCTGAGCTCCGTGTGGCTGCCCTGCCTTCGGACCGTGGTCCAGCATGGAGCATCCCATAGGGCTTTTCCAATGGATAGAGCTGACCCTGAGTTGCTGTTTGATGATGGTCTGCTGACTAAAACCAAGCTAAAAAGAGAAAGGGCAGAGGCATTTGATGGTTGTCGTGCTTTCTTGCATGTGCTGGTGTAAGCCTGTAATAGAGGGTGCTGGGCAGAGCCCAGGGACCAAAGCTGCTCGCTCCCACCATCATGTCCTTAAGCTGCAATAAAATAGCATCCCTGTAGCCCTGAATGCATTGGAGAGAAGAACATCCCCTTTTCATAAGAGCATTGGTACATGGCTGATGTCCTGTGCTGCAGGGCAAGGCAGCCGAGGAGGTGATTTGGGATTGAAGCTACCTGCTTCTCCCAGTGGGCTGGGCTGGGGTATCCATGGGGACCAGCGAGGGGAGATGCTGCTTCCCCCGAGCAGCAAAACCTCCCTCTGGAGATGCACAAGAAAAGGAGCTTTTCTTATTAAAGTATCCCATATCCTGGCCCCAGAGGAGCACAACGGTGGCTGCTCGGTCCCTTGCAGCACTGGGGAGCTGGAAAAGGTGTTGCCGGTGCCCGTGGGGGCCCAAATGAGGTCCCACTTTATTCATGCAGCTGAGGCAGGGCCTATGTGAAAGCACTTTAATGCCTAATGGTACATTTCCTATCTCGTGTCACCCCCAGGCACCCCTATTCACCCTCCATGCCACCCTGAATGCCACTTAGCATGTCACCTCCCCTTACCCTCCATGCAACTTCCATGGCACCCCCCAGGCACCCCTATGTA
The DNA here is from genome assembly GCA_017639245.1 of Myiopsitta monachus. Classification (NCBI taxonomy): domain Eukaryota; kingdom Metazoa; phylum Chordata; class Aves; order Psittaciformes; family Psittacidae; genus Myiopsitta; species Myiopsitta monachus. The sequence goes on along the minus strand of CM029926.1, from coordinate 8,038,623 downwards.
TGCTCCATGCCACCCCAATGCCCCCCCCCAGGCACCCCTATATAACCTCCATGCCATAGCTATGTCATCCTGATGCCACCTTCCATGTCACCTTCAGGAACCCCTCTGCCACCTTCCTTGCACCCCTATATATGCTCCATGCCCCCCTCCATCCCACAGCCATGTCACCCCAATGCCACTTTTCATGTCACCCCCATGTAGCCCCTCATGCCATAACTATGTCACCCCAATGCCACCTTCCATGTCACCCCCATGTACCCCCCCATCCCACAGCCATGTCACCCCAATGCCACCTTCCATGTCACCCCCATGTACCCTCCCATGCCATAACTATGTCACCCCAATGCCACCTTCCATGTCACCCCTATATCCCCTCCATGCCATAGCTATGTCACCCCAATACACCCCTATACCCCCATTGCACCACCCCTCCCTTCCACCTCCCCCCCACCAGAGGGCGCCATCCCCTCTCACGCCTACCCACAGCGCATACCCCCCTCCGACCTTCCCAAGATGGCGCTCCCCAAGCCCTTCCCAACATGGCGCCTCCCTTCGTCCGCTCCGCGCCGCGCGTTGACGTCACCGCCGTCCGCCGTGCGCGGGGCGGGGCCGTGCCCAGCGCGCTCCCCGGGCCGGGCGGTGGCGGCGGCGGCGGCGGTGTCTGAGGGGAGCGGCCAGGCCCGCATGGCGGGGGGACGAGGGGCTGCGGGCTGAGACCGCTTCCTCCTCCTCTTCCTCCTCATCTTCCTCTTCCTCCTCATCCTCCTCCTCCTTCTTCCCCTTCCCTGCGCGATGTCGAATCCCGGGACCCGCCGGAATGGTTCCAGCATCAAGATCCGCCTCACAGGTAACGGGGCGACGATGGGGTGGGTGTGTGTGGGGCCCGGGCTCCCCTCCCTTCACGCCGACAGGCCGGGGGCCTGTCGGCGTGAAGGGAGGGGAGCCCGGGCCCAAGGAGAGTGGGGCAGCGGCGTGAGGGGAGGTGTCATCCCGCTTGTCTTACCCTCTCCTTCCCCCAGGCCACAGCACCCTGCTCCTTTATGGGGTCTCTCCTGCAGCTTCGCTGTGGGCGAACCTTGTGTTTTGGGGTCTCTTCTGCACCTTCAGTGTAGGGGGGTTCGTTGTGTCCCCCCTGTTCCAGCAAGGCAGAGCGCCTTGTTCCTTTCTGGGCTCTCCTCTACGCCTTCCATGCGGGGATTCCTTTTGTCCCCCACTCCATTCTAGCGAGCCGGAGCGCTTTGCTCCTTCCCGAGGTCTTTTCCGCACCTTCCTTGTGTGTGTGTCCCCATTCCAGCAAGGCAGAGCATATAACTCCTTCCTGGGAGCTCCTCTGTACCTTCTTTTTGGGGAGATTCCTTGTGTCCCCCCTATTCCAGAAACCCGGAGCACCCTGCTCCTTCCTGGGGTCTCCTCTGCACCTTCCGTGTGGGAGAACCTTGGGTCCATTCTGTTCCAGCAAGGCAGAACACACTGCCCCTTCCTGGGCTCTCTTCTGCACCTTCCCTGCGGGGATTCCTTGTGTCTCCTCCATTCCAGCAAGGCAGAACACGTTACTCCTTCCTGGGGTTTCCTCTGCACCGTCCTTTTCAGGGTATTCCTTGTGTCTCCCTTATTCCAGCAAGGCAGAATGCTCTGCTCCTTCCTGGGGTCTCTCCTGCACCATCCCTATGGGGAAGCTTAGACACCCCCCCCCATTCTAGCAAGGCAGAACGCATTACTCCTTCCTGAGGTCTCCTCTGCACCTTCGGTATAGGGGTGTTCGTTGTGTCCCCCTTATTCCAGCAAGGCGGAGCACTTTGGTCCTTCCTGGGGTCTCTTCTGGACCATTCCTATGGGGAAACCTTGTGTCCCCCCCATTCCAGCACAGCAAACCACATTACTCTTTCCTGGTCTCTTCTGCACCTTCCCTGTAGGAAAACCTTATGTCTCCCCATTCCAGGATCCCAGACCACCCTTGCCCTTTCCTGGGCTCTCCTCTGCCCTTTCCCCAGAAGGACCCCCCGGGCCACCTCTCCCCCAGCCTGGCTTTCACCAAAGCCTTTCATCATTCATCTTGCTTTGCTGTAGTTAATAAACTCCCCCCCACTTCCCATGTGCAGAGGAGGAGAACTCGGTTGCTAATGAGACAGCGTGCGTTTACTTGCTTTTAGCTTCGCTTTTGGTGCTTTCTTATCTGTTCTTCCTCCTTCCTCACAAGTTGAAGGCGAATCCTGCCTTCAACTTCCAAAGTCCCTTCCCCGAGCGAGAGGTGACACCAACCATAGTGTGTGTGACGAGGCCTCAGTGAGAGTGCACCTATGGATAAACCAATTTGTGTTGCACCCTGAAAGATCTGGATTAAGCCTCCTAGAAGCTGCTCCGGTTGATGCCAAGGCTGCTGTTTTAATGGGAAGAGACAGTTTCTGCTTCTTGAGGCTGCTGTAAGAAGTATTAATAAGCAAGGTGCAATACAGTCTGTCAAAGGCAACAAGTGGATGGTGGAGGTGTCTTGGGCTGAAGGAGCCATGGTGCTACCCCGGGTCGCTACCATTGATTACATAGAGCTGTTTCTGCATAAATAGTGCCAAACAATGAGAAAAGAGTGTCAGTTAAACTTCAGTTACAGGTTAACTTGCTTGTGGCATGGAATGCAATCAGTCAGAAGCAGCTCTTCCCCAAAAATGCCTGGTTTGCTTTTAATCCTTCATTTGATTCTGTGCTTTAGAAGACCAGGGTTGGGGAGGATCATGTAAAGCTGAAAATCCTTTTCCTGGCTGTGAGAAGGCTGAAAATAGTGTTAGGTTGTATGGATGATGTGTGATGTGAAACGAGTTCTGTGGTGCTGTGTCCGAAATGTCAGCTCAGTCGTTAATGTGGCTTATTCCTATGCATGTCAGTCAATAAAAATGTGAGTGAAGTAACTGAGGCCGTGGTCATGGCCCTCCTGAGCTGGAGGATAGCATTTAAATAACAGAGAGAAGCTGCTGGGTTTCACTGGAGAGGCTGAATGCTGCATCCAGATGCTTTGTTGCTTTTAGCAGGCACTCGTCTTGCTGAGAATGTTGTCTGGAAGAGGCTTTATTCGAAGTTTCGCTTTATTGAGGAACTTTGTGGCTGGTTTTTCTCCTTACTCCGCTTTTTGAGCTGTATTGAAGCAATCTGCTGGCTCCAACACCTTTTTTACGAGCGGGAATGGGTGGTGTGACAGAAATTGCTGTATTTAATCAAAAAATAAATTGCTTTGGGAGAGGTTTAGCTTCTGAATCGTTAGGCAGTGCTGTGCTCTTGGCTTCGCTGGAGACCAATGTGCTAACTTACCTGTTTCAAAGAGCTCTAGCTAAGTGTGCCTTTTGTTTTCTCATCTGTTTTGCTGTTGGGAGGTTGGAGCAGATTTAAATCAAGACAGAAGGAGCTCTTTTGTTATGATTTACTACCTGCATTATGTGTCCTGTGATTAGAAACCATTTGTGTTTTACCCTGCTGAAAATAGCGGTGTAAATACCTCTTTAGGCTGAAGATCCCATTTACTTTGCAAATGGGAAGGGAACAGTGGTAGAATCTCTCTTGCTTTTTTTATACAGACGTAATTGTATTTTCCTCATATATTTGTATTAGCAGCATGTTGGGATTATTTACGTGGACATATCTAAAAGCTTTGGCTCCTCTGATGATTGTGGGATATTCTCTTCCAGCTTATACAGAGTGGTGTCAGTCCTATCCTGATGGAAATGGTAATGAAATAAAATGGCAAATGATGCATCGACTTTAGAAATGCTGAAAAGAACCCCTAACATCAGGAAGGAAGGTGGATGGCAGCTTAAAATCATAGAATCATAGAACGGTTTGGGTTGGAAAGGACCTTAAACCATCCATTTCCAGCCCCCTGCCATGGGCAGGGATGCCACACACTAGATCATGTCACCCAAGGCTCTGTCCAACCTGGCCTTGAACACTGGCAGGGATGGAATGACTTTGTGTCCTGTGGCTCTCAACCATGCTGATCTCTCATCCTATCTCCATTTCTCCTGTTCCTCTTATTCCCATTGAAGCTTTCACCACTGCTGGTGATGCAGGAGCTAGAGAGATCCCTGGCCATGTCTCTTGCTGCTTGGAGCAGTTCTAGGCAAAGTAAGGTAAAACTTATCATTAAGTCTGTGGTTTCTTTGTGCTGCCCTCAAGGTAGCGCAGCAGTGGTGGAATTACCCAAATAGAGATGGAAATAATGCAGTGATATTGTGAACGTGTATGCTCAGGATCCCCTGCATCAAGGAGGAACATGATCCACAGGCCAGGGGACCTTCGTGGAGCACGTGTTCCTTTGCACTGATGTGCGTCTCTGAAACCTTTGTTTGCTGCTGCAGTTGTTGCTCCCTGGGGAAGTTCCAAAGGGTTCATCATCTCCAAGGCTTACCCGCATCTTGCTCATGCCGTTATATCACCCTGGAGTACTTGTGAAAACTGCAGTCTCATTGTGCTGGGTAGTAGAGATGTTCCCGTTCCAGGTAGCTTGCAGGCCACGGTTGCAGATGGAACTGGGAAGAGACTGTGAAGAAGTGGACTAAAGATGCGACTTTTATACCCAAAAAGCTACAAGTTGTGTTGTGGCTTCATCACTGGCTATTTCGACAGGGTCTCTGCTGAGGTGGTAAAAGCTGGCTGGCTTCTGGTGCCATTGTGGAACTAAGAGATTGGGAAGGAAAAGGCATTGCTTTAAACTTTATGGATCACTCCATAGATGGAGACAGGGAGGATCTTGTGTATGAGGTCAGATGGAAAAACCAGTCTCTTTAACAGAGAAGCCAGAGTTGGTACAACAGGAGAATACAAGTGTCTTCAAGCACCCTACTTAGCTGCGGTTCAGAGTACTCAAGAGTGTAAAAGACATTCCTCCTCAGCAGACCTGGCAGTTGTAGGGATTTTGGAAGGAGGGTACGGGCAAGAGCCCTTTCATGTGTGAGGAGTGCGCAGTGTAGGAAGCATTAGGGAGGAAGATGAGAAGGAAGCAGGCGGTTTCTGTGCGCTGAGGGAATGAACCAGATGGGGTCTGTAGGTGACAGATTTGATTCCTGCAGGGAAGGTGCTCAGCCGTGGCAAAGCAAGGGAAAGAGTGAATATCCAGAACAGCACTTTCAGTTCACTGTATTCTGCACAGGCTCAGGAAGTCCCATCCACAAAACTGACCAGCTGGTAGCTGGTAAATGGGTGGCTTTGGGTCTTTTTGCAGATGTGCATTTGTAATTTAAGGAATACATCAAAGAATACAGTTACTTCAACTAGAAGACAGTACTTCAAATAGAAGACAGAATATTATGTTGCCTTAAAAGCAAAGTTCACATAGGATTGTTGCAAAAGTGCAGGTTAAAATGTGTCACAAACATCAGTACATTTTGCTTGCCTTTCCTGACTAATGTATTAACCACTGCAGCAGAGTTAACTGAGTGATCAATAGGAACAGTAAGAGTGGTGACCTGGACAGTTTTAGAAAGACAGTGTTCAGAAACAATGAAGATCTTTGTAGAGTTCTCAATATCAGGCATTGTAAATCCTTCATAGGCTGTCTGTAGCTTTATAGTTGTACATTAGAAGGGCTGTGGGTTACAGCCTAAGAGCACTGGTGCAGGACAAACAGCGGTTGCTGAGCCCAACATTGGCATTTGGAACTTAATACTGAGCCGGTTTCATGCAATGGGGAACACAGTGGGAAGTGGCAGTAAGTTGCTCCAAATATATTTTGCATGGTAATCTGGGAGCATGGCGAAATCTGTGTCTTGTTATTGTCTTCTTGGAAGGATTTTCTCTACTCCATGTCTTCTGGGAGCGGGTCGCCTGGTGTTTGGAGTGCCAGGCTGGAACTTCACCACAGATTCCCTGTGCGACACTGAGTGAGGCGCTTAATCTCTCCCTGCTTCTCTTCCCCATTTGTGTTCTAAAGTAGTAGTGTTTGGTGAAGGTATATCTGTGGCTGCTCAAGCCCCTTGGACAGGGATGGTGAAGAGGCTTGGGGCATATAACTATAAGGACTTGAACAAGACAAATCATCCTGCTTTCCTGGGGGGAAGTTCGAGTGCAGCCTTTGCAGCCGGCCAGCTGGCATCTTTGGGCTGCCGGAGTGGGAATCCAAAGAGCAGCCTTTTCCTCTGGGCAGGCTATGGGTAGTGAGGCTCCTTTTTTGTTTCTCCCAGTACGTCAAAACAGTGCCAGCACCATTGTCCTGGTGGAAGTAAATTAAATCTCCAAAAGGAGTTTGTTTGAATATCCCCCTCAGGCAGGGAAGGGAGAAACAATAACTGCTTTATTCCCAACTTGAAACTTTCTTTTCTCAAATTGAATGTCTTCATATAAAGAAATGCTATTTGGGATGTGGTTGTGCAGTTATTTAATGATTTCTTCTTTTTTCATTCCATACTACCCACCAGTCCAAGACCAGTTTTCTCTTCATTTCTTTCAATGGCTTTATCACATTTTGTAGCATCGTACTTTGTGTTTTCAGTTCCTCAGCGAGGAAGTGGATTTTACACATGATGTGAAGTGTGCCAGGTAGCTGATCTCTTCCTGACAGCAACTGGGAAGCTTTTAAAGCTGCAACTGGAAGGAAGTAAAGATGATTGAGACCCCTTGGTTGTGTCTGTAGCTGGCTGGAGGTGTGCTTGGTGGGTCGATAGATGAAGAATTACTGCATGGAAACGCCACCCATGCCTCTGTGTGTTGGAGGTTTACCTGGATTGCTGCCCAGCTCCAAGCAAGCCCGGTTGACACACTTAAAGTGGGATTAATCTGGTTGGATTACTTGCTGCTATTTATGGTTCCAGCATTAAATACTTGCTCGGCTGCCCGGCTGGTTTGCGCCACGTTGGTTGAGGTAGTGTGATAGGGCAGTGGTTTGGAACAGACGCAGTTTGATCAGTCAGTGTAGTACTTGTGAAGTTTAGGTATGTACATAGCAGAGAAACTCCTTTAAGACTAGAGTGGAGAGAACAGTAAAAAGAAGGGGCTGAAAAAGGCAGTTCCATTGGCCATTTTTTCTCCTAAATTAGGAATTAAATCTTTTTTGTTATGTTGTAGTCAGTGAGATCTTGAGTCTCAAGGTACTTGTTGACAGCCACCACGTTGTTTCTGCTGTTGTGATCTGTTTAGGTTTTAGGGTATGAATGTGTTGAGGTCTCACGTATAGTCCTCATATATGTGACTCCTCTTTTGACGGTGAGGACACCACTACAGTTGATCAACTTCCAGCTTTTTTTTACCTTGATATCATCTCACCTTCTTAAGTATGTATATTAGGAAGCCTGAAGTTAAGCATGCAGGTAGTTGACAGTGCTTGTGTTATGGCTGGTGGTAAGGAAACTGCGCTGCATCTGACTGTGATGTTTCAGGTACTTACAACTGAGTTCCTGCAGATACTGCTGCAGTAACTCAAGCTGTTATCTCTTATGTTATCTGTTATGTTGCTTTCTGTTGGGAGTTGATTTTGGGAGAGGACAGGAGAGAGCAGTGATTTCTTAAACCATGCAGCAAGCTGTGCTAGAACTTGTTTGTCAGTATATGTCCATTTACAATAGATTTATTGAAGTATTACTGTAATATAAGAATAAACCTGCACATGTATTTGCCAAAGGAGAGCCAGTAGCTCTGTAACAGGTTCAGGTGCTGGTTACATGGTTTTAAACTTTGTTTCACACCTCTTTGAAGGAAAATTCAGTTATTCCTGCAAGGGGATCCCTGGGGATCTTTTTTCCTCCGTTTTCCATCTCAGCCTTTCTTTGTGAAAGTCTTAAAACTCAACGGGAGGACGTAGCAAAAATGTTGTATTTCTTACAACTATTCCCTTACAAACCGGCAGCTACACTGGGAATATTTGAGGGTACAGGAGGTGGATGATACGTTTGACGATGCTCTGGGTGAACTGGCAGAATACGTACGCATGCTGGTTTTGGGAGAACCTCTCCACAGGGCTGTAATAGCTTGATGCCTTCCTCTTCAGTAAGTCGTTTTTGTCAAGTTAAGGGCCAAAATTCAAATTGGCTTGTTGTCAAGGCCACTAAGCACAGCAGGCAAAAATCCCCAAGGCTACCCAATTCACAGTGTAGATAGATAAAGCTGGCAGAGCATGGTTTACTTGTTTACTCCCCTTCCCTTCCCCCATTAAAAATCCTCTTTCCTTGTTTTGGGGTTTGGGGTGTTTTGTTGTTGAGGATATGGCCACTATTATGCATACTAATACAATTGAACAGCAAGTATTTAAATGGAAGTTTTGTTCCTCTGTATGTGGGGAAAACAATCCATTACTGTTTAGGAGTAATGCAGAGATAATGCACAATCCCCCCCCCCCCTCCAGTGACTGCGTGGGGCTGCAGGCTGCTCGCTGTTCCAGCTGTGCTCACCTCTGCCACAGCTGGAAGGATTTGGCATTGGCAGCATCACATCCTGGTGGGCACCAGCTCTTTACACTGGCTGTTGTGTGGGGAAGCAGTTCACATGGGTTAAGTTCATAATCCGAAATGGTGCTCTTATGACCATAAGAAACAATGGAAAATCCAATGGAATTAGGTGTTTGGAATGGCTTTTTTATTTTACACTTTACTTCCCGATTCCCTTGTAAGAATGTACAACAGCCCATTTTGGAATAAAGGGCTGTGTTAAACCACACTATTAACCTCAAGTTATTGACCACTGGAATACTTCAGGAGTGTTATGTGTCCCTGAATGTCCTCACTAATGGGCAATTTCAGCCATGGTTGGGTTTTTTTCAATGGTGGATGGTTCTTTCCCAACTGATTATGAAGAAAATAAAATGTGTGTCTTTTTCTTTCATAGATAAACCTTATATTATCTTTCTCCTGCAGTAGTTTTTGCTTTTACAGCTAAGACGTAGTAGGTAAAGAAGTATTTTGCTTGGATGCTATCTTTCTTTCCTGAAGTTGATACATTCTTTCTAGACACAGTTTATTATTTGGAGCAAAATGGCATTTCTGGATGAGTGAATTAGGAAGACCAGCATTTTCTTTGACCTTTTCAGATGTTTGCATTTTTGTCCTCTGCAGAAATCTGCCCATTTCCTCCCTCTAATGGTTACACTAAACCAAAATGCAAATGTTCTTATCAATTGGAAGTTTCCATCTCTTGTTTACTTCACAAAATGGCAAATTAAATTCGCGTGTGTTACAATCTATTCCTCTAATTGTGTCTCTAGTTTCCAGGACACTGCATTAAAAGCTCTCCCGTGTCTTTTTTTCTCCTTAAAATAAAGGTTAAAAACCCATTGAAGAGTTTCCTTTTTAATTATCTTCAATTCCAGGCAACCGCTGCTATGAGTCTGAGCTCTTCTTTTTCCATGGTCCTGACTTTACTTCCTCGCATCCCAAACACAGTCTGGATTGCATCCACCGAAGCCAGAAAACCCAGTCCCTGTGGTCAGTGGTTTTGCATCTTCTGGGCCATAGAGTGTATGACCCGAAAAGGTCATTGAAAAGGAAGCATCTTTTGAAATGCTCTGTTTTCCTCAAGAGCAAAAGAAAAAGGAAGTTCTCCAGACTGCATATGGAGATTAACTGAGTATGGGTTGTGCTGTTGCTTTAACATCACTTTTTAACCACACTAGTGCAGAATTAGCCCAGAGAGGAATTGCAGTTTGATTCGGGCTTGTGGTGATGGAGACATTTACAGGGGAAGCCTTGTTCTTTATCACTGGTAAAGACCATTGAGTTCTAGCTATCCTTGAAGCTGATGCGCTTTGGTTTTCTTTTCCACACATGTAGACATTTTATAAGCCTGTGGGAACTTCAGCTGAAACTTGGAATTAAAATGCAGAGTTGTCCTGTTCTACGAGTGTCTCATTAGCGATACCTCCTTGTTGAAAAAGGCTCCTTTAGTGTTAATGGGAAGAGAATCCGCTACATTTGGGTTTGGAATTGAGTGGGTGAATGAAAGCTAAAGGTCTGATGTCAGAAAAATTGGGTGAATTCTGGGTCTTGAAATCATATTTACTTCAACGTTATATATAGTAGAGATTCCAAGCAGTATCTCTTGTTTCTCTGCTTAAAATCATCTGCAGACAGGTAACTGACATGCTGAGTACTGCCATGGGTGTATTCACGTTTCCGTGTCTGTAAATACCCTACTAAACCACAGGTCAGAGGGAACAGAATCGGATTGGAGAAAAAGAATAACAAATGCATGGAGTGTTGGGACTTTGGGAATTTGCAGAGACCTTCGGCATATCTAACTTATCTCCCAGCTATTTCTGACGTCAGGAGTTTTTATGCTGTGATCTGCTGATGCATTTAACCCACTCCTGAAATTACTTCTATCCAGAGTGAAAACACTTCTGTTGAGGTTCCCCCTTTCACAGATGGGTGCTGGAATAAGGTGAGATAAGGTTAAAGTCAGGGAACTGGTAGGTGCCAGTGAGTAGCACAGGATTGGAAGCATGGCATGGTCCATCAGTATGTGAGTGTACTGCAGTCAGAGAAGGGGCCCAAATAGTGAACTTAGGCCTTAATGACTTAGTTCAAATTGGTAGCTGTATGACATAGCCAAGCTGTATGATGTGATGTAACCACACTCAGGTTTAACTCTCTGCCCCTGCACCTTTCCCCAGAGGTCCTGTAACTCATTAAATAATCCAACATTAAACTGGCTACTGCAAAAGCACAGGCTGTAGGGATAAATGTCTGGCTCTCTGTAAGCCTGACTTCTGCAATAATTAGAATCACAGAATGGTTCAGGTGGGAAAGGACCTTAAGATCTTCCAGTTCCAACCCCCCTGCCATGGGCAGGGACTCCTCACGCTAGACCGTGTCGCCCAAGGCTCTGTCCAACCTGGCAGTTAACTGAAATATGGTATACGCTCCACGTGCAGCTAATGTGCCACAATAAGAGCACCTACATCTTTCATTCCTTCTTTCCAGGATTTGTAGAGAATTGAATATTAACAGACTTCTTTCAAGATGTTAATTAGATGTGTCTGTTCCAGCACAATAAAGGAGCACAGGTATGAGAGTCAGTGGGTCAGACTGACACCAGCGTGCAGCCCTTACGTGTGCTTAGGGTAATGTCATCAGTTCCAACGATTGTGCTGTCACCAGCTCTTATTAGGAGTGCTTTTACATGGTCTGAAAGGAGACTTAAGCAAACAAAAGCAGCATGTACATGGGCGCTCTTCTGTGTTGTGTTCTTTAGTTGAAAATGCAGTACCTTCTCAGAATTAAAGGTCTGTCTGGAAACAGGATAAATCAGAAATACTTCAGGATAATCCAGCAGCTTGGCTTGGACCTGCAGTCACAGGGATTTCTAGGTTTTGTTTTCTTCAATCACAGAAGCAATTAGACTTGTCTACAAATGATGTTTTGATAAACTTCAATGGAAATCAGCAAAGCAGCCATCAAATGGGGTTTATAAAAAGTTGCTTGGGAAAATGTGTTGTAAGTAGTCTGCAATTCAAGGCATTTCCTTCACAGGATGCTTATCAAGTCTGCATGTGCAACTTCCAAATGGAACTAGGACATAGATGAGAACTATTTTTCATAGAAGAAGGGAGAAAAAAAAGAAGAAAGCCCAGTTGGAAAGTAGTATCAGGGGTTTTTATCATTGCCTTAGGATGTAAATCCTACAAGTGCACAGAGAGAACAGAGACTTTGAAACACAACACATTAATCTGTGATGTTCGAGATGATGCCGGTAGTGTAAACGTGATTGAAATAGCCATTGTAGGAGTGGTGAGTAAATATATGAGAAGCCTTTGGATAAACTACCTTCTCTTTGATATTATTACAAGACAAGACAAAAGGTCCTGCTTGTTCCTGTGATGTTTCTTCACCAGAGAGGTTGTGTCAGGCAGAGCAGCTGCCAGTTTTAAGGGTGATCATGCTTCCAGATGCCAATGTAGAGCTCTTTATGATAGCAGCAACCAAAGACTCGTGCAGAAAGTCCTGGTCGTGGCCTCCAGCCTCTTCTGGGGTGGTGGAATGAAGATGTTGCAAGACTAAGGGGAAAAGGATCCAAGACCAAAGGGAAAAGGATCCAGCAAATATTTCTGTAGGGATTTCTCCTAGATTGGAAGGTGGTGTTACTCAGTTTCTAGGCTTTTGGTGATTTCGTAAGTCAGCAGTGAAACCTGCCACATGGAAGCTGTCTGCAGGTTTTGGGAGATGGTGCTGCCTTAGCTGGCCATCAGGCTGATGGATAAACTTATGGGACAAGCTTAATCTTCTTTCGAGACTCAAAAATTACCAGACTGCAAAAAGGATCATACCTGTCATTCTCCTCTAACTCATTTTTGGCTCTTATCTGATTTCTGTCAGATTTGATAAGGACAGAGATTATAAGTATACCAGGTCTCCCAGACTGATGGAGATGAGTAGCTTGGTAGAACAAATGCCTCTTCCCATGGTCCACATGAAGAGGGCAAGGTCCAGGTCCTGGTCCCAGTCATGTGGACAGATGTGGAAGGAGCGACCCGGGATTGTGGAAAAGGAGCTCTGAGGTAGGAAGCAGAGAGACATGTATCGATTAAAATCATCACACACCTATGAGTAAACCAAGCTTCCTGAATTAAACTCCTGATTCCACAACCAGATTGAGAATGTTTGGTTTGGGGATTTGGGGGTTCTTTTTTGCTTGCTTGGCTTGTTGTTTGGGGTTTTTTTCCCTTAGTATTTAACATCATTCTCCAAGAGAAACATCCAGATGACTTTATCATATACCTGTAATAACACTGCCTATATGTTTGTTTTAACGTAGGGGTTTTGTGTTGCTTTTTAACCCAGATGAAACTCACGTAAGGATTCATCTGCGTCCTGTGAGCATGTCGCTCCCAGCATCAGCCGATGCATCAACCTCCTACTGGCATTTTTTAATTACAAGAACAGCACTATCACTTCAAATTAGTGCCACACAGCTTATTTTAGTGAGGAGCAAAACGGGCTTTGAAGGTTTTTCTCTCGTGAAAATTGTTTATTCCATTTCACTCCATTTTGCTTCTATCTAGTAGGTTGTCATTCAGTGCTCAGACTGTATCAGGTTCCTTGGGTCCTATTAGTGATAGGAATGCAAATAAAAGGCTTGCTTTTAATATCTCCTCTATTTGATAAATAGGAATCACCTTGTTAAAACCCAAACCATCAAACAAACATTATATTCTCTTCTGGTTCCTCCAAACCAAGTGATAGCCTGTTTTGAAGTGCATTCCCTGCGGTGAAAAGGTGAAGAAACATATTTCTGGGATCTTCTGTGTTATAAGCTGTGAAGAGTTGGTTTTTGTAACCCCGCTCAGTGAAATTGTTAGGCCTTTATTTTACTGACTTACTGTGAGAACAAGTAACATATCCAGTGAATTTAGCCCCAGTGAGAATTCTCCTCATACAACGTTTCATTTTATCTGGAATATTAGCACCGTTAACCATCCGTGTGAAATGTAATGTACTGGATCTATTGAATCAATTTCAAATGGAAAGCAGGCAGTCTGAGGCTTTGACTGAACCAGCTGTCCTCATGGATTGTTTTGTTAGATATTAAATTTGGGATGTGTTGATGTGTTTGATAAACAACTTTTAGCTTAGGAGAACTTTCTTCATGTGTTTTTGGTTGCAGCTGAGTGGTGTCACATAAAATCCTAGGTCTGAATACAAAACACATGTGTTAAGGTCGTATAGGAAGAGGTGTGATGTCTTTTCATTCACGCTCCATTTTATGTATCTAACGCCTTTGATCAAGGTATCTCGGAGCAGTAATGGGATTATAATTCGTGGATGTAATGGACACAGACATTTTGTACAAGGAAAATCACAAACCATTGCTGTTGCAGGCAAAGTGCTGAATGTGTAATGCTGAGGAATCTATGACCAAACATCCTGGTTGGAATAAAACACTAAAACATTTTCATCAAGAACCCAGCCTTTATGAGTGGATTCACATGGGGTTAGAAAGGGGGTTTCCTTTATTGAGTAGCTTGCAAGTTGCTCTTAAAGAAATCCCCTGGTGGGGGAAGTCCACATGGGCTGTTGTTAAGCCACTGCTGAGAAACTGACTTTGCAATGAAAGCATTTATATTTTTAATTACAAAATTCCTTGCTGGAATGCTACATGCATGCTGTACGTTGTCTGTTTGCATTCTAAATGCTGTTGTAACCCTGCTCTCCGCAGCTAGTCTGTAACTAAAACATTCCTAGCATCTTTTGGCTGGAGATTCAGCCAAGGACGTTTCGCATCCTGCTTGCAAGAAGATGGTTCCAGCCTTTCTTGAAGCGGCTCCAAAAGAGATTTCCTTCCGTAGTGGGTAAGGAAGTCACTGCTTATGGTCCAAAGGCTTAGTGACGTCCTCTTGTTGTCATGACCTACCATGCTTAACCGATAAGCAAATGGACATATTTAATGTAGCTAGATGGGACAAGATAAGGGCTGGGGCCACTCTGTATCCGTGATGTGTGTTCTGCTTGATCTCACTCAGCTCATGAGTTGGTGTTGGCAGAATAATGTGAATAAATGTTTTAGGGGCATGAAGGAAAGGGACTGTGTCTATGCCCATAGGCAACAGACCTCCCTCCCCACATCCTGACCAAATCGAAGAGTGTTTGCCATCATGGATTAGTTGTTCTTGCTCACCCATAGATTGGCTCTGCCCACCCTGTTTGTTTTGTTCTTCATCCCTGGTGACTGTCAGTAGCGCTGGGCTGAATAAACAGAGACTATTGATCAAATTTGAAGTCATTAACTTGGCAGTTTAAATAGATGCTGTCCTATATAATTAGAACAAGGGAGTAACACATAGGCTGATACAGCTTTATTCTGAATAAAAGCCTTCTTTTCATGAAATCTTGTTTGGTGCTATTCAGCTCTGGGGTTTGTGCCTCTCATAGGTCACACAAGAATGAGCCATTTTGTTTAAAATACCTACAGTGAAGGGGATGCTTTTGCTTGTGTAAGAGAGCAGAGACACTGATACAGCATGGATCTGATGAACTTTGCTACTAATTGGAAATAACATTAGGAAGAAGAGGGTGCTAACATGAGGTTACTGGTTAACCACATCCACCTAGAGCACACCTTGGGGAGGAGGACCCCTCGGTGTTGCCCTTATCTTCAGTGCTACTTCAGCTCTGAAGCAGTAGCAGGTTTTGATTGTCCATCTCACTGCTGAGAGAAACACACGTGCCTGTTAGACGTGGATGTTTGTACTCAAACACAACGGGGGATTAATTATTTCTGAAGGAAGACGTTTCCTTTTAATGGCCACTGTCGCGCTACGCGCCTGTCAGCCTGCAAAATGATGGCAGCGTTTGGAATGCAGCACATCCATAAGACACGGAGTATTTTGCTCTGTGCTGTAGTGTGAACGCACCAGCAAGGAGCAGCAGTAGTGTCACTGATAGATGCGCAGTGTGTGCCCGCAGCCAGGCTGCTTGCTCCCAAGTCACCCTGCTGCGGGTCCCTCGAGAGCAGGCAAAGCCTGGAGCAGGATGTGCGCACGTTGACCCACATTTCCTGGGGCAGAGCAGCCATCACGTGCAGCTCACTGCTTGGGAATCAGATGAGAACTGATGTAACTTGGTTCAGCCGGCATCCGCATGGATGCGCTTTTAGGGATTTGCCACTTGTGTGATTAATACACGATTAGGTGGATTGGAGAGTGTGTGTGTGTGTGCTTCTCATAGGCAAGACTTAGCACTGAACAATGGCAGCATCAAAATAAGTCTTTTTATGTATTATTCTCTTGTAAATAGGGCTGGTTATTAAATCAGATCTTTTCTCTAACAAAAATGTTTCATACTAAATCCTGGGAGAGTTTGTTACATAGGGGTGTTTTTCCTGCAACAGATGGACAAATGCCCTATAGAAGAAAACGGTGATTTCTTACTAGAAAGGCAGAAGTAGGTGAGTGAATGCTAAAAATTCAGCCCCTGAAAGCTATTAATGTCTCTGTAATTACAGTCTTTTTTTGGAATAAGCCTAATTCCTGTCCCATTCTCCTTTCCCCTCATTCACAGCTTCCTTATTCCTGCACAGACACACTCAGCCCTTTCCTTCCCCCTTAGCTGGTGTCACCACTGTCACCTCCCACTCCCCACGCACCCAATGCGAGTTGGGCAGAGAGAATAAGCCGAGAGGAGCTGACTGACTGGCAGGTATCCAGCATAGGTGCCCTGCACAAATACAGGCGTGTTTGGTGCTTCCTCTGGTTTTCGTTTGTAATCAAGGAGGGTTTAAGCTGAACTGCCTGAACAAATGGAGAGAAACCCCAGCATAAAGAAAGCAGAGCGATTTGTAACGTCTTGGGTGGATGTTAACAGGGATTAGAACAGGCTGAATAATCGGGAAACAAACTACTGAAGACCCAAAAGCTGAACATTTCCAGGAATTAAAACCAATATTCTAAGCTGAGGTACTTTCTTCAGAATCAGAAGTGATGCCAAGGATTTAATCTGGGAGAACACAGTTCTTTCCCCTTCCTGAATGTAAACTGCACCTTTATTTGAGCTTTTGTATTGGAAATTCCTGAAGCAATTTTTCCCTTTTTGGCATTATTTTGGAGTTATTTTACCTGGACAGTCAAGGTGTCACTTTTCCATTTCTTTTTTTCACGTGCCTCTTGAATCCTCTGGAACATGTGAATATGAAATGGTAACGAAGACAAAACCAGATGTGTGGCTGTATTTTGCCCAATGTCAGTACACGGAGTTGCTGTACCAGGACTGTGATTAGTGCTCCTGCTGAACAGTGACTGCTGCAAGGGGAGATTTAGATTAGACATGAGGCAGAAGCTGTTCCCTGTGAGGGTGCTGAGGCGCTGGCACAGGGTGCCCAGA
Organism: Myiopsitta monachus; assembly: GCA_017639245.1. Taxonomy (NCBI): domain Eukaryota; kingdom Metazoa; phylum Chordata; class Aves; order Psittaciformes; family Psittacidae; genus Myiopsitta; species Myiopsitta monachus. The sequence goes on along the minus strand of CM029926.1, from coordinate 8,021,845 downwards.
GAAGCTGTGGCTGCCCCATCCCTGGCAGTGCTCCAGGCCAGGTTGGACACAGGGGCTTGGAGCACCCTGCTCCAGTGGAAGGGGTCCCTGCCCATGGCAGGGGTTGGAACTGGATGAGCCTTAAGGTCCCTTCCAACGTAAACCATTCCATTATCCTCCTCCGTGTGTCCCATAGTAGCAACTATGTTCTGCTCACCCTGGTTGAATGGACTTGGAAAAATGGTGGATGCTGCTTAATGTGAAACCCTGCTCTGTTCTTGACATACAGTGTCAGTTATAAAACTGCTCACCTCCGTCTCAGTACAGATTTACTACAGCAAGGTGTCCAGGTGGTATTTTTAACAGCTCCGTGGTGGGGTTTTTTGTAGCAATACCTTCAACTCGGCTATTTTAAGTCTTCCCATTTCAGTCTGTTCTGTACTGACACTAGCTGAAAGCCAGCTAAAGAATGGAGGTTAAAACTGGTCACCAGACATGTACAAGAGCTGGGAATCATCAAGAAGAGAAGTCAGTTGAATGTTTTCATTCCATCTAACATGGGCAAACCCTACAGGTTTTCCCATAAGGTACTAAAAGCATTTATACCTCAGTACTAAGATCCAAGTTTGGATTAAACCCTCATTTATTATGGGCTATTAGGCTGCGCCACTTCTTTCCAGCACTAACTTGATCTTGATGATCCATATGTTTGTTATCCTCAGGTTGATAACGACAGCCTAGGGAGCTATGGGAAGAGAAGGAATGACTTCTGAATGCATTCCAGCTGGTTCAGTTTTTGGCTGTCCATTCACTAAGTAGCCTAGAACAAAATGAACTCGTTGCTCTAGGCTTTTGTACACAGTTAACTCTTCACTGCATGTTGACTTTCAGTGCCCTGATTTTTAAGTCTGAGCTCTCTCTCAGCCTGCTCAGAAAGCACCAATCCATCTCATCTGTTTGTTATCATGCTCACCACAAACCAAACAACACATTGGTGAATAAGGAAGGCAAAAGCTCTAAGAGCATGAAAAAGTTTCTTTGGCAAAGAGGCCCAAGGCTTTGAAAAGCTTTATATGGCAAGGCTTGAGGCTTTTTATGTTTCTATCCAAACATGCCAAAAAGCACTCGGCATACCTCAGTTAAAACACAAGCCTGGAAAACTACTAGATGCTCTAGAAATGAGGGGAAGTTTCTAAGTCATTTGTTAACCTGAGGTATGTGGTTTTAAAGCACTGATACGGTACCGCTGCCTTGCTTGAAAGGAAGAATGCTTTTCATTTACCTGCAGAAAAATTTGGGGTGTTGACTTTGTGCCTCTTGAAAAGTCATCCGGTACCTGTTGGAATCTGTTCTGGTAGCAGGAACTGGAGGTGGTTGTAGCGCTAGAAGAGGTGCTTGGTAAGTGTTACTCTTTGCAGGAGATTTCTAGCGACTGCTTGTTTTAAGATTGCTCGGTTATTAAAGAAATGCAAAATGAGCCTAAAACATCTTAGGCCCAGTGCACTGTTTTTATATACCTAATATTCCATAGGTTAAATTTCTCTGTGGAATTTCTGTATTGGAGATTCCTCGCTCCAGTGTTTCAGACTGGACGAAGAAGTGTGCATTCTTGACTGTTGTGATCACAGTGGTCACCGGTGCTTCATGCTTTCAGTTGTGACTTGTACAATTACCCAGGCAAAATTTGTAGTATTTGTAGTAAAATTTTGTATTTTCAATGTTTTTAAAGGTTATTTAACTTCATTTTGCTGACAGTTACCTTCAACATCAGCAGCATCCCAGGTCACCTACGCTCTGGCCAGCTTCCTCGTCTTGCTTCACTTTGGTTGAGCACTGAGTTGGGCAGCCCTACTTTGACCCGAGCCAAACCTGCATATTTAGCTTTAAGGCAATATTCCATGTGAGTTGCTTAACTAAAACTCTTCTACTGATACATTTAAGCCCTCATGGGATGAACTAATAGTTTACATAGTTTACAACTTACACATAACTTAACGCCATTCATTTTTTAAATAACAATGTTCTTGCCTGTAAGCAATCACTTGATGCAAACCAGACATTAATTTTGCCCTGTTTATTAAAATACCCCTATTGGAAACTTTTGTTGCTATAAAGTTGATTTTATACCTTATTTAATTGCAGTAAGATATGAAGCCAGATACTGGTTCTGTCTAGAAAAACGAATCTCAGTTCTTAAACAGAGATTGGGAACGTGTTAAACCGCCATTTGTTTTCCCTCCTTTACAATAGCGTTTAACATTCAAGTTGCTTTGTTGAAATATTGCCACTACCTGGATGTGTAGGGATGTAAATACCAACCCCTCTGCGGAGAGACAAAACAGATGGTTTAGGTTTTAAACTGCAAAATCTGCTTTGGTTTAGCTGGGAAGTTTCAGACCTTTTACTGTTTGACAGTAATTCAGTGCTTCTATTGAAACGTTGCTTGGCTCTATCTGGTCATGCTTTGCCAAGGTTTTCAGTACCAAGGTTTCTGCTTTCTGCTCTCAGTACCAAGGTTTTTACGTGTTTCCCAGTGGAAGGCCAGACTTCTTTCTGCTTTCTGCAGAACAGGCGGATACTATGAGACCACACAATACATACATGAAGAGAACCAGCAATAGTATTGGGTTGAAAAGTACAAAAGTTGTGTGTTCTGTTCCTGTTGTTTCAAAACCGTTTTGCTCCGTGAACAGAAGCTCAAGTCCACATCTGTTTTAATTGCTGTGATTGCTTGAGCGTTCTGCTAATTCTAGGTCTATGGGTAAGCATCTGCAAATGTGTTGCTTCTGGTTTTGGTTTCTTGTTCCGTGCTTTTCCCTCCTTTATAAAGCAGCAGAGAGCCGTTGTGCAGGTTTTCCTCCCGGACTTAGGAAATGAATGTCTTGTAAAAGCTCTAAGTCCATTAATTGGATGGTGTTTTGTGGGGGGGGAAAAATAAAGCTGCTGTTAATAGAGAAATGTACTTGTAACTGGAGTCACACAACCTGGTTATAAAATATACAGTCGTAGTAGTGCTATGGCTGGCCCCATAGAGGATATCTGGGAAGAAAGGGAATCTAAACGTCCATGTTTTATAGTGAGCAAGAGATTTATTGGAAAAGCCTTTTATGTACTGAATTAGTAAGCAAATGATCAGCTGCACTTGAGAGTCCTTCTAAGGTGCTTTTTGGTAATGAAAATAAGGTGTTTAAGGCTTTCTACACTGAACTTCTGAAAGTGGAGATCAGAGGCATGTTAAATGAAACACACCTAAAGGAAACGCTGACTGAGCACTTGGCTGTGCTGCACGGGGGCTCTGCTCCTCCGTTACAGGGTGTCAAGTATTTAATACATTATTTCTGTCTGAGGAATATCTTGTGTTCTCTATTTGATTAATAATTCACTGTTGTTCATCTGGTATTTCTCAGAGAAATGTATCTGTAAGTCTGAAGATCAGGACAGCATTTTGAGATAGGACCTTTTGTTTCCAGGGAGTAGGACTAAGTCTGATGCCCAGCTCTGCACAGGACCTGTTGTAAGCAATGGTAGCTTGAGTGCGTTGAGCCCGTTAGGTATTCACATCTGTAGAGATCTGGAAAAGGTGCTTTGAAAACTCCCAAGTGTTAAAAGTACAAAATATTTTTGGCAATCTGGGTAAAATGGAGTTTGGAATCTGAGTTATGAGTGCATGTGGGTGGAGGAACATGTTTTTCATGCTTTAGGAATTTTTTTCCAGATGCTTTCTCAGTGCTTGGGTAACTGTAAAAGTGAAGTATTAAGACTTGAGCGTGGATTTATTCCTTACTTTTAATGTAATTGAAGGAAATCGAGCCACAGTTTCCTGGTGTGTTTTGAGCTTTGCTATGGGGTTGATGTCACTGGGCTCTGTTTCAAAACGTGAGCACGAGTATGTGCAAGCTGCACAGATGAAGCTATCCGGATAGGCGCTACCTGCTTGAAAATCCGCAGTATTCATTGCGCGTGGTTGGAGATGCGAGAGGTGTAAGGCGAGAAATCCACAAGTGTGTCGAGCCCAGTAACTACAACTTGCACACGGGATGTGTGGAGGGAATGTAAAATGCCACTTCATGGCATTTATTTCCAGTAGGAATTCTGTCATTGAGATTGCTTTGTTTAGCCGTAAACCAAGCGTTTGTATTTGCCCTGAGAACAGGATATTATTCTGTGTGGTTTTAATAGAAGATTTTAGTTCTTTCCAGATATTTCTGTTGCTGCTGTACACGGAGGCTGACACTATAGCTGAAGCCTGAGAGTATCCTTTGTTTACAGAGAGCTCTTTTTGGAGCCTGTTTGTGGACACACACAAAGGGAAAACTTGACTGAATTTGGGAAATCCCTCTCTACAAAATCAATATTCCACTTGGTCGTGGTTCTGGTGGGGGTGGAGGACTGAGATTTAAACCCCAAGCAGTGGATAGAAATGACCTGATGTTCTGTTAACGTTTTCTCTGGTAAGATTGTCATCAATAGGGTGTTTTTTGGGGAATGGCTGTAAAGTGGCAACAGTAAGAACAGATTTACCTCTCCTGTTCCAGTTCTCAAAGAAAGTGGTCGTGCTTTGAACGTGTTGGGAGACAGTGTGCCAGGGCTTCATGTCTGCAAGACTCAAGCAGTCGGAGATGCTTGGGGCTTATATCTATCTAGGAAATAGGAGACTGTGTAGGGAGTATGAGGAGGTGCTTGGCCTGGATTAGAGGAAGGCATAGCAAAGTGGTAAGAAAACTGATGTAATAGGTAGGATTTAATGAAAGATTTAATCTGGGAGGTAGCCTTTATCTCAGGCATTTGTTATGGATGAGCAGAGGGGGAAGGAGAGAAAGAGGAGTTAGTGTGAGGGATAATTGGATATGCTGCTTTCCACCTCTCTGATTTGTGTGCTTTGCTTCTGTACAGCAGCCCTGCTTCAGCTTGCTATTGATCTCCCTTTTTTTTATCCCTGCAAAGTTCTTCAGCTAATTCCATAACTGAGTGTTTCTCCCAAGTTTTACATCTCAGTCTGTTCATTCTTAAACTTGCTTTACAGATCTCAGTTAACTGGGAATTTAATGAGTCTTGTTCTTCCAATAGGTCTATGCTGATTCTTTAATGATTTGTGTTACTGAGGGCTAAGTCGGCCCTTGCTGCTGTGTATACGAAGACTTATTGTTGGTCAATTTGAGTAATTCTTAGGAATCCTGGAGTTGAAACTCTTCTGTTTTATCAACTTGGTATTGTTTGCACGAGGAGGACTGACTCGTTCGTGACAGGTTTCTGCTTAGGTAGGATGGAATCTTGATCCCTGGCTAAGTAGCTACTTTAATGACATGTTAATGGGCTAATAAAAATGAGTTCTTCTGGGTGTGTGGTTTTTTGAAGATCTTTTCAAAGTTGTCTAGTGTTTGCAACTGGCTGCACGAAGCCAAGTTCCAACCCACGAGGAAAGCAAGCCTTGAAAAGAGGCTTTGATTTTTCACTGCAGCCTACACAAAAGAGCCACAAAAAGGCTTCGTGTATCAAATCTAGCAACTCTTTGAGAATCGAGGGGTTGTTTTTAATGAAGCACTGCTTTAATCTGGTAGTCAAGGTCTGGTTTAGCATGAGTTCAGGCAGAGTCTTACAGTGTCAGGGCAGAGCATGACGTAGGCTGGTCCTTGAAGGCTGAAGGGTCTCGGGGGGGCGTTTGGTTGGCTGATGTGTCAGATTGCAGATGTCAATGGCACCATGATGCTGGTGAAGGCCACTCAACGTACATCGTGTATCAGATTAGTTCTGTGCAGCTTATTGGCTTATTTGGCTTCAAGTAAGGGAAGGCTTGGGTTTTGTTTAGCTTTTCCTGCATGCTAGGCACTGCAGTGATTCACAGTCGGTGACTGAGAAGTTAAAGCACTCGGTGGATTTATGCATTTCAGTCTCAAGCAGGCAAAGAGAACGACGAGAAGTATTCCTAAAGCAAACAAAAAATAGGACTAGAATAGAAACCTTGGCCTTTGTGGTGGCAATTTAGATTCCAATTTGTGAATAAAGTGGGGTATTTTAGTGCAGTGATGTGGCCAGCTGTAAGGAAACGGCACTTTTACACACTTCGTGCCTTCAGCCATCTTTCCTTTCCCGTTAAACCCTTTCTCTTGTACCATACCAAGGATTGTCACCCTTAAAAAAGCACAGCACTTAAACCCTTCGTGGGTTGTCTGGTAGAGCAATAAACCCAGACGTTTATCTGCAGTGAAGTCTCATTAAAGTTGTGTGCAGAGAACAGAGCAGCGAGCAGAGCCCTTTGTAAAGCAGTTCAGAAGGGCTTCTTTGTGGGATTCGGAGTATTTTCCACAAAATAGGCTGAACCATTTGGACAAGACGTGACTTCACATCCCAGCTTCAGCAAGGGTTTTAATTGTGGCCACGGCGTTAGAGCAGCATGTGGTAAAAAGCTGATGTTTGCTTTTTTCCCCTTGTTTCTGGAGGCTTTTTTACACTTCAAGCACATTATTTTTGCCATGCAGCCTCTCAAAACTTGTGCAGAATGGCACAATTTCTGCTGTGGAAAGCAGCCTCTAAGCTGGGGCTCTCCTGCTGTCCAGGAATTGGTTTGGAAGGGGCCTTAAAGCTCATCCAGTTCCAACCCCCTGCCATAGGCAGGGACACCTTCCACTAGAGCAGGTTGTTCCAAGCCCCATCCAACCTGGCCTTGAACGCTGCCAGGGATGGGGCAACCTATTCAAATATGAGCTGCTTTGCAGCCTTTTGTATTTGCAGTGATACGCTGTGACTTTCGTTTCATTTTCTGTCAAGATCTTTATCCCTCTCCCCTCCAAAGCCTCATTGTTCTTTGCTCCTTGCGTATATCTTAAAACCAACCAGTCCGTGATGCTTTAAATGATTGTGCTACATATCTCTGTGATTAAAGATGGTCGACACAGAAGTAAATGTTAAGTAAAGCCGTTTCTACATCCCCAGCCTGCCGGCCTATGTTTGTCTTGTGTCAGAAAGCAGAACGAATGTATCCTGGAATCTAGCTGCCTGTTTGCACAAGCACAAATGATTAACCTGGAGTAGCAAAGGGAAGGCCAGAGATGGCTGAAGGGTGGATTTGCTAGCAGCGTTCACGGTGACCTTCCCAGCCCTTTCCTAAGGAATATGTGGACTTACTGCTGGTTTGTCTTGTCTTCACAATTAACTTGAGTACTAAATTGAAGGCTGTCGTTGACTCTGATCCTCTCCACGTGTAAAAGTCTTAATCTGAGCAAGGAGGCTCTTACCTTTAACTTGCAAAGTGTGGATGAGTCCCAGGTGCAGATTTGCCTGCTGCTTTGCATTGGGACTGGCTGGGACCTAAGGAATATTGTTATCACTTACATTTTGGTTTTCCTTTCTTCTCTAGGTCTCAAAACACAACCACCTAGTTTCTACAGTGCAACAGAAACCAGTTGTAGCATCTTATCACTGTGGGATGGGGCATGTTGTGCGTGAATAAACCCCGTGTTGATGCAGACAGCAGTGTGAGAACTCCTGCAGACTCGCAGCCATCCTTTGAGCACTGAGAAGGCGGAGGAACGTGCGCGTGATGGCTTTGATTTTGTAGGCTGGGTCTGTGTACTCGGGGATGTTAAATGGTCCCCTATCCAGGCTGTCTTTCTCTGCCTCCCTTCCAAAAATGCTGGTCTTGCTGCAGAGGTAGCTGGTGAAGCAGCACCTTTCTGATGCAACTCTCAACTGGGTTGTTCAGACCTTGGTGCCACTCCGTGCTTTCCTTACTACACCCGTCTGTAGCTTGTTCCTGCGGCACCTCCTGAACCACAGCAGATGATTCATTCCTGCTTTGGAAGCAGGGTGGACAACTGGGGGCTGGCAGAGGAACCACTCTGCTCACTCAAGTTCCATCTGCATTGAAGACATCCCCGGGGTGAATACTGACTTTGTAGAAGGCTTGTCCTTTCTCTTCCTCCTGCCAAAAATGCTTTCACACTAGCACTTTACCCAGCTGGCTAATTTGGCCTTTGAAATTACCTCAGTAATGTCAGGTACTTAAAAAAACATTCCCATCCCTTTATAAATATTACAATCTAGATGTAAAGGCATTGTTTCAGTGCTGTTTGGGACCTGTTGTATGAAGAAGAAAAGGTTCTTCAGTGCTGTGCAGCAATCCAGAGCGGGAGTATAAACAAATACTGTGTCAAGCTCAAACAAGTCGGTTGACTTTGAGAAGGCAGAATGTAAATGCCCAAGTCAGGAGAATTAGTACCTTTGGTAACGTTGCAACAAATGCAGGGAGATTGCTCCTGCTGACAAGCCCAAAACCCTTTCTTGTTGAAAAGAAAGGAAAATGAAAAGAAAAAGCTCTTTGGAACGGAGGCAAAGATGGGGTTTGTTCAAAGCTCCTGTAAAGCTCATCTCCATTGCCTACAGTTCAGTTCTACACCACCTCTGTGCCAGGGGTAAAATGAATAACCCTCTAAGCCTTTGTAGCTCCATCTCCCCGAGTTCACAGGTTTCAGGCTTGCAGGAGCAGCAGTCGCATCATGCTCGCAGTCTTGCTGGAGTCCTGTTGGAGAGAATGCGTTTAAGAAGCAAATCCGGCATCAACTCGGTTTCACAGAGCCAGGAGGGGCTGTCTGCTCTGCCGCTGGCATTGCTTCATATCTGAGTCTCCCATTGCTGACCTTTGTCACCTGTATCTTTACTGGAATTTAGAAATGTGTGGCTTTTAAGTGATAGAGCCCTTAAAAATACTTGTTTTGCTCTATTGGGTTTAATATGCAAAGAGTGGAACAGAGCCAATGGCCCATCTTGGGCAGCCTCATTCGGGAGATTGCTCCATCAAGGTTTATTTCAGCTGTTAGCTCTTGCGCCAATATTTTCCTTACAAGCAAGAGTAATGATTTCTCTTTGCAACCTAAAATTGGGGGTTTCACAGGCTGCAACTGGAAAATTGGCAGCCATGCTCATCTGCTGCCGACTGAAAGCCTGTGGCAGAGGGAAGGGAGTTAAACGAAGTCTACAATAATAGCTTTAGAAACTTGAGGCTGCTGAAAAAGAAAGCACACCTGAAATATAGACTAAAGGTGGTAATTATATAGTCAGACTATATGCAGGTGGTTACGGAGGGAATACTTTTCCAGCTCAATAGTTGTCCTGGGTTCAGCAGTAACAGTCATTTTTTTAATGTATACTTAAATTGGGGATAAGGAAGTAAAATGAATTGTTTGGTTTAAGAAATAAGAAGGAAAGCTCTACCACTCACAAGAACTTCAGCATTCCCTTTGGCTGGTACCAGAACACACGAGTTTTGGGGTTTACCTATCTTTATTCCCTGTTTTCCTGGTATTTTTTCTCTCTGAAGCAGTAGGAAGAGGAAGTTAAAGGTTGCTGTGTTGTGCTTCCATTGAGCAGCGGGTGGTGGTTCTGCAATCCTGCTTTGTTTCACATTGAATTGCCAGTGCTGCAGACCTCTCTTTCTCGGTCAGGTGTTAAGAGAGAAGCTGTCTGTGGTTACGCACTTTTGCCACTGTAAGAAATGAGTGATTTTTAAGCCATTCTAAATATAGTTTCCTGGTGTGGCTGCCTTCATTATTGCCAAGACAAAGGGTTTGTGTATGTATTTCCATGGGCGTCTGGATTACATAGTAAACTTCTTTGGTCTTTTTGCCTGGCACGTGAGGTGAGGCAGGTTTTGTTCTGCTGCTTCCGTGAGGGGGGAATGTTGCTCCAGAGTTCAGAGGTGGATGGAATTCTTGATGTGTAAAAGAAGGAACTTAAAAAGGGATTTATTCCCATGTGTTTCCTACTGCATCTTCACTTTCCCTGTTGTAGAGTTAAGGTGAGACTTGAGCCTAAGTCAGGAGCGAGGTGAGATAGAGATGAGAAGGAGAAACGGACCATACCGGGGGAATGGCCATTGGAGCATCTTCTGAGCATTTGTTCTCATGCTCAAGGATCAGAACTGGGTGGGAAAGAGACTACCTCAAAACCAGTTACGTCTATTATAGTTATCTTCCTCTCTTGGATCCTGGGTTTAGGTAAGTTAGAGCTCTGTATTTTCATCTTTGGCTCTGTAGGTCTTTTGCCTGGCCCGTTAGAAGAGTTGAATGGATACTGAGCAACTCAGATTGCTGAGACTGTACTGAGCAGTCCTTATTGGAAAGCAAAACTAGACTTACAGCTGGTAATAGACTGAATAGAAATGGAGATTGATGCGAGTTTCCTGTTCTGATTTTGTTTAAACCACTGTGCTGTCGAGTAGAATTGGAGAAGGGGAAATAATGTCTCATTTGTGGCCCTTTCAAAGGAAAATCTTGATGCAGTTTCTTGGTTTTCAGTGCACTTTTTTCACCTGAGGTCCTGTCGCACCGCAAAACCTTCTCTGCAAGTGTTTGCAAACTGCTCACCCTGTGACAGCAACACCACCGCCAGTCTGCTTGAGCATTTGTGGACCGTGCGGCATAGAAAATCGTGAGGTTTTAATGCAAAGGGACGATCATTAAATCTTTTGTGTGTTGTAACAATAGAACAAAAGCAGCAAAGGCATTTTTCTCTGTATGTAAACCCATATTCCAGTCACAGATAAAGAAAACAATGCTCACATTTAATATGTGGGTATTTATTATGAATTATGATCAGGTATTGCAGCTGCTGTGATTGCCTGAAAGGGGTTTTTCATGGGTTTAAGGATTCTTTATCTGTTCTCTTGTTTTGCAGTATTATGTGCCAAGAATCTTGCAAAGAAAGATTTCTTCAGTAAGTATGCCCCAATTGTATGACTTTCTGCTCTTGATTAATCAGATTTATTTGTAGATTGTGCATCAGTGTCATGGCTCATCTGTGTCTGCCATTTGTTCTGTGGTTCCATTCTTGTGGTAACATTGCATTACTACATGAGTATGTGTTACCCTGACTTGTAACTCTGGGGTTAGAAAGACCAAGGGCTCACAAATTCAAGTTGGAAGTCTGGCTGATGAGACCACAAACAGGATGCTGCTTACAGCTCTGTGCTGGGGGTACCCCAAGCATCCATCTCAGACATATTCTATTTGTAAAGTGAGTAAAAGATCCTGGTGCTGCAGTCTCAGTATTACGCTAAGGACTGAATAAAAGTGGCTGCTTCTCAGTGTGAGTGGGTCACTTAAGCACTGCTAAATTATGCACCTTTAACCTCTTGTTTCTTAAAGCATTCACAATTTACAGCAGATACCAGTCTGTATGGCACAAGTATGTTCCCTAACTAGGAGCTCAAGTCTCTGTTTTGGATTTACTAAAATAGTTCTAGGATAATGGCAATTTTCCTTTCCTGGGAGGTGGAGCAGAAGCTCATGATAGCATTATCTTGGAAGAAACAACCCAAAAAGTACTATGTCTAATAGCACCTTTTCCCTTCCACAGGACTTCCTGACCCCTTTGCAAAAGTAGTTGTTGATGGGTCAGGTCAGTGCCATTCAACGGACACTGTGAAGAACACACTGGATCCCAAATGGAACCAGCATTACGATCTGTGAGTTATTTCTAAGGTCATAAATAAACAATATTCCAGAGATGTATCTAGTAATTGGAATGCAGGGGTTGGCACTGCGGCTTCATCTTGCATTAGCAATGGAGTCACAATTGCTGAGGACTGATTTCTTGCAACAAGAAATTACGTGTTACTAAAGGAGTGCTGCTTTGCTTTTAGGTGTTTGAATGAAGAAATCCTTGTGTGTTGGGTACACAGCACAGCTGCATAGAGTAAGCTCTACTGGAGCAGTGCAGTCCAGCTTGTACGAAAGATTGCCCTTGTTGTAGTGATTTGTATTCTTCAAATCATTAGAAACAGAGATTCTACAGTTTCGTACATTAATCAGCTTGTTGCATAGCTTTTAATGAGGCTGGCTGTAGTTAACTTCGTGCTGCAGCAATATCAATTTAACATGCTGGGTGAAATCCTAGTGCAGTAATTCATTAATAACACCATTTCAGGCTTAAGCACTTCTGTATTTATCATAAAGCAGCGTGACCAATGTACTGAAATGTATCAGAATTTGTACCAAATAAAGCATAAATTCTGTGGAGGAAAATTACTCTTCTAATATGTATTTTTCTAGGTATGTTGGGAAGACAGATTCCATAACCATCAGTGTATGGAACCATAAGAAAATCCACAAGAAGCAGGGAGCTGGCTTCCTGGGCTGCGTCCGACTCCTCTCCAATGCCATCAGCAGGCTAAAAGATACTGGATGTAAGAACAGTTCCTACCTGGTGCAATCAGGAACCTTCCACGCCTTATATCTGAGCAATGAATAGTATTCCCACCTGTCCCTCCCTGGTGTTTTGTTGATCTTTCCAATTCTCATTTGCAGACCAGCGTTTGGATCTATGCAAACTAAATCCCACAGATACTGATGCTGTACGAGGCCAAATAGTGGGTAAGAATCCTCTCAGCTAAACTTTTCATCTTCTTGGGTAAATATACTATACAGACAAGTGTTCTATTAAAAAAGGAAACCTGTATATTATTGCTCTGTGCCTTTTCTGTATTGTTTCTTCTGACTTGAATGGGATTTGATTCCATAACCTGAAAATTTTCATTGTGCTCCTATGTAGGAGTTTGTTTTCTCTCAGTTGAAACAATATTAAAGAGGGGATGCATCTTGTAAGGTTTCTAATGTAGCTCTGGAAGGGTAAATGTTACCATGAAACTCATTGCCTTTGGACCAAGGTGACAGGCAAAAAGAATCTTAAGTGGAAAAGGGGACCTGGAGGAGTTAAAAGCAATATTGCAAATTGCTGTTTTAATACCTCTGACTCCTGTAACCCCATTGCCAAGTTTCAACAAGGCACTGCTAGTTTTACAGCTCATTCACCCCATCTTAACCACGTTTTGATGGCAAAACCACCAAACCCAAGCTTTTCATTTCAGTGTAGTTGGCAACCCCTAAATTCTCACTGTAATGATGACATCTAGTGGTCATTTCTTGCCAGCTTACCTTTCTGGGGCCTCATGAAACACAGATGTAGAACTAGACATGTTTGGTATTTACAGACCAGACTCAGCTTAAGTTTTGAGGGGTTGATGCCTCTGGTTTCTCTTCTTCCTTTCTAAAACATCAGTAATGCCTTACGGTTATAGAAGGAGTTTTGGTAAAGGGTGTGCTCTCAGCTTTCCTTTATATTTTACCCTGTATAAATATGGGTTGTTTGTCTTTATGTTCTTTTTAATGGAGCTGTTGTTCTTTAATGAATAACTTGTGTTTGTTTGCTTTTTATTGCAGTCAGTTTACAGACGCGGGACAGAATAGGCACAGGAGGTTCTGTAGTAGACTGTAGAGGGCTTTTGGAGAATGAAGGGTAAGGATTGTTTTCTTTACACTTCATTGGAAAAATGGTTTCTATGTGGAAAGAAGAATTAATACTAGAAAAATATCAGTATAACTCATACATTGGCTGGGGATGTGTATCAGGTAGGAGGGTGGATACTGACTTGAAGAGAATAAGCTAAACTGGGTAAGACTTGATACTTTAGTTAACAGCAATTCTTGCATTTCTATGAGAAATATGGGGTATAAAAACATGAAGAAAGTGGCACATCTTGGGTTAAAAGTTGCAGTAAGAGGGAGTGAAAGAGAAACAGTTATTTCTGCATTCACTTCTCTTGTGATGGAAACTCTTGAAGTTTCCCCATTTTCAGAACGGTTTATGAAGATTCCGGACCGGGAAGGCCGCTGAGCTGTTTCATGGAGGAACCAGCACCATATACAGACACTACTGGGGCTGCTGGAGGAGGCAACTGTCGCTTCACAGAGTCCCCCAGTCAAGATCAGAGGCTTCAGGCACAGCGACTTCGCACTCCTGAAGTCAGAGGTCATGTACAGACACCTCAGAACAGACCGCATGGGCACCAGTCGCCTGACCTACCCGAAGGCTACGGTGAGAGCTCTCCAGCACTGTAACACTGAAGTTTTTCACCTTATAAAAACCTTGAGAGACAGAAAAATCTCCCATTTTCCTGTCTAGATGTGGTTTACCTGTTAGAACATGCAGCATCCACGTGCATCTCATGGCCTGCAGTTTGGATAGGGAACTAAGCAGAGCAGATGGGAGTTTGAGATTGGCTAATTAGCAGTTGGCTATGCCAGGATACACTGAGGGGTTGATGGTAAATTAAACATGAGGTTGTGGTATGATGCTGTTACAGAGAATTCACTGCTAATCTTGGCTTTGTATCTAGGGAGAACGAATGGAAAGAGCTTTTTAAACTAGAGCAGGAATGCTATTTTTTCCTTCCTCCTTGGCATGTTGTGTAGGTTTTGAGCCCACATTTGAGAAAAGATCAGGAAAATAGAAAAGCAACAAAGAAGGCAGTAGTACAGAAGATTAGGGAGGATAAGATTAAGGAGAATTTAAATCTCGGTAAAGAGCACAGCAAATCTATGAGTAAAGAAATCTAGTTTGGGGGCTTGGGTTGTCTTAAAACCTAAAAATAAAAATAGAAGCTAAGGCACATGGATTTGTGAGCTTCAAGAAGGATGCTGAAATGTGTAATTAAAGTACATTTAGGAAGGACAAACCAGTCCATGCTGCAAGAGATCAGGGGGATGGCTCAAGTACTTGCTCCTGGATCTGACAGAAAGAATATTCTAATGGCTTTCAACAAACTGTTTATTTTGGGTGGGTTTTTTTTCCAGCTGTTTAACTTAGAATAATCTTTCTTCTTTTTCTATAGAACAAAGAACAACGGTACAGGGCCAGGTTTATTTTTTGCACACACAGACTGGAGTTAGCACATGGCATGACCCAAGGATACCAAGGTATGTATCTGTAGTTACAAAGTCAGGGGGGTTGCTGTGTGTGTGGCAGTAAGCTGAATCTTTAAGAGCAAAAACCTGTGAAATGGCCTGTCTGAACTCAAAGGGAGACCTATGAGCAGAGGAATAATTTGGGGTCTTTCTAGTTACCTTTTCACCAAGGTAAGAGTTTGAAAACACGAAATTATCTACTTGTGAATCATGTAAAGCAAAAGGGCAAGAAATACGTAGCCTTTCAAGATTCCCATTTGACAAAGTCTTCCTGCTACCTTCATCTGACTTTGTATTTTGGTGAAGCAGCAGGCTTCTGAATCTTACCTCATTTATATTTTTAAATGAAAACAGCTTAGACTGCAAATAGATGAAAAAAGGGACTATTTTCTTCAAGCCATTGTTTCTTGAGTATTGAGCTTGTACCTTTTGCTCTAGTAGTGCTCATTTATCTCTAACTGAAGCAGAGATTACATGCCATCTTTAAACCTGAAGTGCTGTTGAGGGGTTTTATGCTTTAGACCAATGATGTGCAGCTAGAAAATGTAAATACTCCACATGATTAATTTAGTAAAGCCTCTTTAAACCTTAACCTGGTCTTTGTGACTAAGGCCTGGCTCTCGGCTGCTCTGAATTTGGGCTGTTTCACTGGACAACCTGCAAGCCAGATCCAAGAGTGAAACACAGTTGTGACTCTTCAGCTGCTGCGTTGGTTGGATAATACATGAATGTGATGCAGGATATTAGAAAAATGCTATAAAGTAGTGCAGGCAAAAGAGTTGATAAAACCATAGTATATGAGAGGATATGAAAAATGAAGTTGAAAGAGAAAATAGCTGATGTTAGATTAGCTGGTATCAGCTGGAAGAAGAAATGACAGTGCTCATTCGTTCATGTCACTCACGTCAGGCACGTGTGCCCAAAGCCTTGTCTCTTCTCTGGGTGATGCTGGTAGGTATTGCTGCTTCTCTCAAACCTTAGAGCCAGGTTTTCAGGACCAGCAATGTAAGTGGCCACAACAGTACCTTGCGAGTCACAGTCACACTTCTAGTTAAAGGTGGCTTTCACACTACCAACTTGCAGTGCAAAAACCTTGGCATTTAGCACAGATGTAGGTTAAAACTTGGTGTAATCAGATCTCTACAGCACGTTCAGATGCACAGCTGACTGAAACAAATGGTTACAACCTTAATCTTCTTTAAGGAGCCTAACAAAGGCTTGTCTGTCTGCCTGTGTATGCCCTGCTGGCATATACTCACTGGTTCACTAATGAAGCCTTTGGTGTACAAAGTGTTTCTACCTTTCTAAAACCCCTCAGTTTACTCATTTATACTGATGTTGCACAGCTGGATTTAGGGAAGGAAACACATCAATTGATGTCTTCAGCCCTGGATAATAGATGAATCCATGCCAGCTGTCTAGAGAATACTTGACTTAACAATAGCTTTTCTGTCTAAAAATAATCTTCAGGTTTCCTTCCTTCCTTTTCTTGCCCCTCTTAGTGTTTTCCTCTCTTAGGTGGCTGGGGCTTTAACTGTTTTCCATTTTCTTGGTGTAAATACATCCTATGTATTGAATTCCAACACTACCTGGAAGCGAGTGACTACCTTTAGCAGCACGTAGAATGATACCCATAAGTTAGCTAGGATGAAAGGGCTGAATGTGTTGGTAAAGCCTCACTCTCAATGATTTAGCAGTCAAATAGTTAGGATCTAACGTTGTCTAATTAAAGAGATAGGTTTTGGTTTCTATTTTCAGGTGATCTTGGTATTTGGCTGCCTTAGCCTCTTAACTGAGTGTCTGGAGGCAGTGCTTGATGCAGAGATGCCTTTGGTTAAGAGATGGTTTTCTGCACATGGATCACGTTAATGGAAACTTCCCCGGGAAGACTTTGCTATGGAAAAATCTCTCTTCCTCCTTTTGCAGCCCTCAGAAGGCCCGTCATCCCCTAAGTGATGATGTTGCACATTGAAGTTACTTTTAAGCTGTATCGCCTTGTGACTTTCAAAGCCTCTCA
Organism: Myiopsitta monachus; assembly: GCA_017639245.1. Lineage (NCBI taxonomy): Eukaryota > Metazoa > Chordata > Aves > Psittaciformes > Psittacidae > Myiopsitta > Myiopsitta monachus. The sequence continues at coordinate 8,005,114 of CM029926.1, read as the reverse complement.
GAAACAGAAGGTGTTTTGCTGATGTACCCTTTTATCCGTGTACCGTGCATGCAGAGGGACTTGCACTGCTTAGATTGAGGCTTCTAAAAAGACAGCATTAAAATGGCTATTCTGTCCTTCCAAAGACTTTCAGGGCCTTGAATCACTGAGCACCAAATTCATTCCCCCTCCCTTCCCCTGAATGTAAATTGCTTTCATCTTAACTTCAGAAGTGCTATAACATTTTGTTTGCTTTTCTCCTTAGAGACCTTAACAGTGTGAATTGTGATGAACTGGGACCTTTGCCTCCAGGTTGGGAAGTTAGAAGTACGGTTTCAGGAAGAATATATTTTGTAGATCATAACAACAGAACCACACAATTCACAGATCCCCGACTACATCACATCATGAAGTAAGAACCCTGCCTCATAAACAATTCATGTCAAGTTTGGATCCTTAAACCTTTTGTCCGATTTTAACTGCAGTCTGGGAATCATGAGGGGGTAAAAAAACTGCAGGGTAACGATACTGGGGAACAGATGCAGCCAATGCTCTAGTCGGGGCCTGAGCATTGCTTCTCAGTGCTGGTTTTATCTAAGCTTTCAGGTTAGACATAAGGAAGAAGTTCTTTACTGTGAGGGTGGTGAGGCACTAGAACAGGTTGCCCAAAGAAGTGGTAAGCGCTTCATCTCTGCAGTGTTCAAGGCCAGGTTGGACAGAGCCTTGGGCGACATGGCCTAGTGTGAGGTGTCCCTGCCCATGGCAGGGGGTTGGAACTGGATGAGCTTAAGGTCCTTTCCAACCCAAACCATTCTATGAGACTCTCCAAAAATGTATGTATTGTGCTTTGTAGCTCTCAGCTTTAAGGGAGGGTTTCCTTATTTCAGCACAACACTGATCTCTTTAAGCTGCTTTGACAAAATTCCCCCAAGCTGTGCTGGAGTGAATATGCAGCCCTGGAAATGCTGAGGTGTGGGATAGAGGGTCTGCCCACAGCCTGTCTGGATTAGCAGTTCTAGTTCTGTGCTAGCTACACTAGATCTGAACTGGCTTCATGCTCCCTTGAGCTCCAGACAACAGGACTATAAAGCCAGCTGGAGTCTGGTTGCCTGGTACTGTGCACAGCCAGTTTGGGTTTAGCAGGATTTAATAAGCTCAGGGTCTGCATCACGCAAAGGCAGCTGAACTGTTAAGAACTGACCCTGGAAGCAGCCTGGCAGTGCTTGTGGTGCCCAAGATCAGACTCATTCCTGGATCGGAGTTGTCTATGTTTGAAGCCAGATGGGGAATACCTGTATCTATAATTGCCCTGCACCCAAATAAAGCACTGAGGGATAAACATAGTTGAATGTATGAAGCTGCAACTCTTTGGGGCAGTCTTTCTCTTTTAATAACCATAGATGCAATACTTCATCAAGTATCGTCAGCTTTATTTTGCATGGAGCTGTATTAAAACCCATTGGCGTTGTTTGATAGTTCCATTTATAAAGCTGTTGTTTGTTCTGTTAGAGGCCTCTTTTCATGTTCCACCATTGAAAGTTGTCTCCATACAGGAGAAATACCACACAAACTTCTTAATCACTGCTCAGTCAGCGTGCAGTGATCGTGCTCCACAGCCTCCCACAATGTATTGCTATATAACAACTGAACTGAAAAATGCTGGAAAACTTTACTGCAAATATCTGTATTCCTTACATCCCTGAATGTACGGGCAAGTGATGCTATAGAGTTACCCAGCTGAATACACATTTCGCTCCAGCTTCCTTTTAGAGAAGCTTAATCAGTTCTTCCTTCATTATATATTACATTGTATTATATTATATTATATTATATTATATTATATTATATTATATTATATTATATTATATTATATTCATTATATTATAAAGCAATGTAATTGCTTTATTGCGCTTCTAGAATATTTCTTTTCCTTTCAAAGCCATCAATGCCAGCTAAAGGAGCCCAGCCAGCAGCCTCTGACAGCTCCAAATGAGGGATCACTAGAAGACGGTGAGGAGTTGCCTGCACAGAGATATGAAAGAGACTTGGTACAAAAGTTGAAGGTTCTTAGACATGAGCTCTCTCTTCAGCAACCACAGGCTGGTCACTGTCGCATCGAAGTATCCAGAGAGGAGATATTTGAGGTATTTCATTGACTTTTTACTCCTAACAGCAGCTTTTGGCACTCAGGCGTTAAGTAAAACTGATCTTTGATTATAGTAAGTGTGCTTCACAAGAGAGGTAGTGGATGTCACTACCAAGTGTTGCAGACTTGTCACTGGAATTTGTTTCACATATAGGAATCCTACCGTCAGATAATGAAGATGAGGCCAAAGGACTTGAAAAAGAGGCTTATGGTGAAATTCCGAGGAGAGGAAGGCCTGGATTATGGAGGAGTAGCAAGGTGAGAGATAGGGGGTTGTCTGATGCTTTTGAACTGTAGAATTGTCCTTAAAGAGACCTGCGGCTGATATCTTTCCCTTTCAAATCATATGTTTATGGTATATGTAAGTTATTTGTGATCTAGTTTATAGGTAGTGATTATAGCTTCAGTCGTCATGTCATGGTAGATGGGAAAGTGGAAGCATGTGATTTAACAGTTGTCCCACAGCACTCCTGGTGTCAAAGACTGGTACAAAAATGACTTTGTATTTGGGAATGTCACCGGAATTAAAGCAAGATCGAGGTGTTTGTTTCCCCTCTTCTCTATAGGTACTCAGTTTTCGTCACCATTACCCAGTGAATACAAAAGGCTTGTTTAGGACAGGGTATTCATCTTATTGAGGAAGTGCTGATCCCAGTCACATTCTGATCTGTTGGAGCAGGAGTGGAGAAGAACTAATCCTAAACAAAGGCTAAAACTTTATAGAGGACTTGCCTTCCTCTTAAAAATAGTCATTTCCTTTGGGTTGTCAGATGAGCTCTGGAGCTGATTTTAGCATCACCAAAGTGCTCATCTTTGCATGCTGGTGTTTAGATGCATTGTTTCAGTTCACTTGGAAATTGCTCAAACCCACAAAGGCTGGATCATCTACTTGGGTGTCTTTCAGTAACCCATCCAGGGACAAAGGAAAGGAGTTGGAACATTCGGAGCTGCCTTACCTGGGGCAGCATTGAGTGTCACCACTGTTGGCTTCCTGTTGCCCTGATCGTTGCCCATTTGCTGCAACAGACTCTTTCTGATCAGTACAGCTCCACTTCTAAGCATTAAAGTTGATAGCTCTCTCAGGGTATTTTGGACCTGGGATGGGTGTCCAAATGTAATAATAAAGGTTTTTTTGTCCTGGAGAGGTCAGAAATAGCTTTAGTTCCATTCAGGCCCTGCTATGGTACTAAGGTGAGAAGATTTACCTAACCCCTGCTCTTCTAATTCATGTGGTCTCTGCCCCATCTGGCCTTTCTGCTGACAGCAGGGATTCTCTAGTCATCAAGCATTTTACATTGAAATAGCTTTTCTAAAGACCTCCAATGATTGAGCTCATTTAAACAACAATTTTTGCTTCGTATTTCTTGATACTGTGCAGGTTGCAGAGGAGCAGATCGCTCAGTCGCCAAGTATCTGAACTATGTACAAAGTCAAGATGCTTTTAGAAGTGGGTCTTGTTCAGGCTCAGTTTGTTGATGGTGTTAACAGCTTGCTATAGCTTCTCTAATTTAATTCCTTCAGTACTTCTAAACTAAACCAAGTCTGCCTGTGAGTGGAGGAAGACACTTACTGGAGTTTTAAGCAGCCTTTTTGGTCTGCAAGTGGAGAGCAGTATGAGGTGATCTGATTTTGAAATAAGCATTCAGAACTGCTGATTCACAGTAGTTGTGTGGTCTGAAATGCAGTGGAAGTTGCACCCTTCTAAATACCATTTCTATTTTTTTCCTCTTCTTTTCGGGCAGAGAATGGTTGTATTTACTATGCCATGAAATGCTGAATCCCTATTATGGACTTTTCCAGTACTCCACAGATAATATTTACATGCTGCAAATCAATCCAGACTCTTCTATCAATCCTGTAAGTATTAACTTCTGACCGACGTATCTGCTTCGTGGGGTTTTATTGTAGCTGTTCTTCCATGACAGCAGTGTAAAGTGAAGGGTAAAGCAGAGTAAGAATGTGTTAATGACTCTTATATTGACATCCTATGAAGAAGAGGGGTTTTGCTCAGAAACCAAAAAGATAGAGGAGGTATCCTTTGATTAGTATCTGATTTCTTTGAGTCTCATTTCCTGACATTTGCTCTGTAAGGATGAGGGAGATAGATTGGAAGAACCTCAACCAAAGCACTTACACTCCAGTTTTCAGAAGTCAGTTTATAAGCAACATGAAAGACATGAAGGAAATAAGCACATGGCCTGCTTCCTCAAGAGAAAAAACATTTGATGGTTAAAAGAATAAAGCCATTTGTTTGGAGTTGTCCCATCTTCTTGCATTCTGGAGGTTTCATGGGGATTTTCTTCTGAGTGTTGCTCTTTGAGGGGTTTAGAGGACTCGTATCCAATTTATTAGTCAGGTAATGCACAGAGACTTGTTTGAGGCATTTAATCATTAAGTGCATCTGTTCCTGGTTATGTCAGGAGGAAAAATGGTTGGCTCCTCTTGCCCAGAGGGTTGCAGATAACTTGCACTGAGCACACAGCTGATGGTGCAGATATAACCACAAGATGTCAGTGTCTTCCCGCTGCCTGATTTCCTTGCCTCTGTCCTTGCAGGACCATTTGTCTTATTTCCATTTTGTTGGTCGGATAATGGGTTTGGCTGTGTTCCATGGACACTATATCAACGGGGGGTTCACGGTTCCCTTCTACAAACAGCTCCTGGGGAAGCCCATTCAGCTCTCCGATCTGGAATCTGTCGACCCAGAACTGCACAAAAGTTTAGTCTGGATCTTGTAAGTACTGTGTTCATCAATTGTCTTGCTGTTCCTGTGTTAAAAAGCTCAAGGTACTTGAGGAAAGGCTTCTCTGTGTTCACAGCTAACTCTGTTAGCTCTCCTTGCAGCAAAGTAGATCCTAAATCATTAAGCATTGCATGGACTGGTTTGAATTCTGTATTTAAAGTTACTGAGGATGTTGAAGTTCACTGCTTGTGAGCTCTTCTGTGCTTCACATTGATATGTGAAGCACATCAGCTTATTGCTCCGTGTGGATCTTTACGTCTGTATGTTTGTGTATATGGGATTGTATTCATTATCCTGAGTACTACTCGAATTAGATATACTAATTCTAGTTAGTACATCTAATGTACTATTAGTTAGTCCATTACTGTAGTAGTGATTAGTATCTGATCAGTATTTAATCAGGCTCTTCAAGATCTATTAAGCTATATAGAAAGTGGTCATTGTGGCAATACTAGTGGTGTGAAATGCAGATGGTTAGTTACTAGGTTTACCCTGAAGACTGCTTAAGTGTTCAGTAATGTCAGCATCACCACTGAGAGCTGTGAGACTATCCAAACTACTAGGTTTACCCCCTGTCTTTCTGTTGTCAGAGAGAATGATATCACCCCAGTTCTGGACCATACATTTTGTGTGGAACACAATGCTTTCGGGCGGATTTTACAGCATGAACTCAAACCAAACGGCAGGAATATTCCAGTGACAGAAGACAACAAGAAAGAATATGTCAGGTATTGCAGAACAAAAATATACCCTGTAAATGTAGTGCCAAGAAGATAGTAATTGTTGATGGAAAAGAAGCTGGTAAACACTCACGTAATACTAAATGTGTGCATTAAACCAAGTTCCTCTGTAAAATGAGCATCTTCCAGCTCTGCTATAAAAAGCCCAGTCCTATCTCGCTCCCAGTCCTATCTCGCTCCCAGTCCTATCTCGCTCCCTGTCCCTGACTTTTTCTTTCCCTCCTCCCCCAGGCTGTATGTAAATTGGAGATTTATGAGAGGAATAGAGGCACAGTTCTTGGCTTTGCAGAAGGGTTTTAATGAACTTATTCCACAGCATCTCCTTAAGCCTTTCGACCAGAAGGAACTTGAGGTATGTGTTTTGTCCACATGGAATACTGGGTTTTGCAGTTTGTTTGATCTGCCCTCAAGCACTGCTTTAAGAACAAACCAAACCTACAAAACTTAATTCAATGTATGTACCAGAAAGCTTTGTATTCATTTAACCAAACCCTTTTTGGTTTATTCCAGACATTCTTTGGGTTAACATTATTGAGAGGGCTGCTTAAAAGGGGAAAGATAAATACATCGGGTTGTCTAATGCAGGATTAATGCTCAAAGCAGGTGTTCTGAGCAGTACTGCAAGTCTGAGGCATTGCTGACAAGACCTAACATGTTCTCTACCCCAGAACCTGCTTCCATCAGTTACTACTCAACCGTGGCTGTTTCTATATGCACACAGGGCATGGTTTGTATAGACTAAAACAGAAGTGTAGAGCAAACAGAAATGAATTTGTCTTCTCATTGAATCCTGAGGTGCAGATTGCTCCCTCTTAAAATAAGTCCCATTACAGCAATTTTTCACCTAGTTTTGCCTTTTTACAAGGCAACCTGTGGCATATTGACAGTTTGTGGTACTGGAAGCACTAGCTTTGTGCTAGTTGTTTGTGCGTGCCGATGAATCCCATGAAGTTATTGCATTCCATTTGCTAGCTGCTTGAAAAGGCAGATTAAAAATCCATTACCTATGTCAATGCTGTCAGCATCAGAGCAGTCACAACTGCCCTGATAATGTAAATGAGTGACAGTGCTGCCTCGGTGGCACAAAAAGGGAGCTGCTAAATGGTAGCTCTCAGAAATGTGGCCCTCAATATGGAATATTATGGGAAATGTAGAGTATGACACACATTTGGTTTTGAGGGATGAAGTTTTTTCTATGCAATTGATTTGTCGTTGCCAGCAGTGACTCCCTTTTGCAACCTGGTGTCATCTGGAAAAGAGATTGAAGTGATGTGTCTAGTCTGTAGTTGTATTGGCACCTCTAAGACAAACCTGCATCGGTACAGTGATGATGTGTTGTGCAGTAGATGGCATGTCTTCTTCCTAGTCTGTGCTGTATCCTCTTAAAGATACGCTTTACTTTTCAGGTAGCACTGATTTAACAAAGCAGGTCTTGGATGGGCTTCTGTCTCTATAGCTTCTAGTGCAGATTCTGGTTCTAGTTTAAGTCTATTTGGCCTCAGGCTTCATTGCTTTTAAACTGGAGAGATTTACTGCCTGTTCTGAACTGCTTTGGAGCATTACCCTGCACCAACAAGGTGGTTCAAGCACGTAGAGAATGTGAGGCTTCATGAAATGGTTTGTATATTCTTACAGCTGCAAACCTGAAATGACTCTGTAGTTAAAGCGTTTTGTAATCCTTTACCAGCTAATCATAGGAGGCCTGGATAAGATAGACCTGAACGACTGGAAGTCAAACACCCGTCTAAAGCACTGCATGGCAGATAGCAATATTGTGAAGTGGTTCTGGCAAGCAGTGGAAACATTTGATGAAGAAAGAAGGGCGAGGCTGCTGCAGTTTGTGACGGGTTCCACGCGTGTCCCACTTCAAGGTTTCAAGGCTTTACAAGGTGACTGATGTGGAGGCTGAGTTAATCTATGGTGGGAGAAAGAGATAACAATCATGGGGTATTTACTACCCCTTGTAAAATGTCAGCGTATGGCTGGATAACTCAAGCACTTTCCATCCCAAGAGCAGTTCGACATTTGTCAGCAGCTCTGCTGATGGGGAACACTTCAGTCATTGCTGATAGTGATAGAAGCTGGTCAATCTGTCATTGTGTAGTGCCTTTGACTGAGGTCAAGATCAGTTTATCAGTCTCCCACAACTCTGGACTGATGTTAAAATCACTGCATGGAAGCACGCACGTGGTTATAGAGCTGACCAAATGGCTTTTTCACACGAGAATCGTGTTCCCTTCATTATCTGGCAGCAAAACATTAGACTTTAAAACAAGTACCTTAAAGTTGTAGGTTTTATCAGCAGAAAAGGTGGCAGCGTCCTTAGCTGCTGTGATTCTCCTGGTAACGTTCCGTCTGTTGGCTGACAGTAAACTGATGTTCCAAATTAAAGTACCTCTTCCGGTTTACAATTAAAACCTTCCTGTACTTAATTCTGTTCATTTTTGAAGGTGCAACTTTGTTAATAGAGAATTTAGCAGCTTTCCAAAACACTGGTCTGCAGATTATCATGAACGGCCCTATTGCTTCTGCCATCCCTTATCAGCTGCAGACTGATCTACAGATTCAGCCTATGCCATAACTATGTTTGCAGCTGGAACTGTAATTTTCTCTCTTGCCTTTACATAAGTAGCAAAATCTGTGTGCAGGAATGATGCTTTGTTGAAGTGCATTAACTAGAATGTCTGTTCGTAAGGTTCTACAGGCGCTGCAGGACCCAGACTATTTACCATCCATTTAATAGATGCAAACACAGACAACCTGCCAAAAGCCCACACTTGGTAAGATGAACACATTCTGCATGTCACTGCTTGCTTTCCCTTTGTCTTGGCTTAAAGGAGCATCTCTGCTTGTCCTGAGTATGGATTAACTGTGTGATATGCATAGGTGACTCCAAGTGTGCTCTGCTAGCTTGGAAATAGCTATACTCTGCAGCCAGCAAGATAATTGACTTCTCTTCCTACAGCTTGCTTTATCTTCTGTACTGTCTGTGTTTTTCATTTATCCCAGAGTTGATTATTCTGGATAGTGAGATGTTTGTAAGTTTATTTCTGTGTGTAAGTTTGTTCATATGTGAGATCCAGCAAAAGGATCCAGTGAGAAATGACTCCCAGCCACAAGTCCTTGCTCAGGATGACAAAGAATAGCTTTCAGATGTCGGACGTAGGGAAAGTGTGCTATTGGCACAGACTAGGCACAGACCTGGGCTCCCTTATGGAAGTCTCATTCTGTCAGAGACAGGAAATCATTTCAGCAGCAGCACAGCTTGTCTGCAGGCAGAGCAGGGAGCAGCCTGGCTGAGCTCTTGCTTTAGTTGCAAGACTCCTACATCTGCCACCTGCAGATGCCCGATGAAGTCATGCATTCCTGCTGCACGAATACGGTTGGTTGTTATCTTGTCTCCTTCAGCCACTGAAGAGGCCACATTCTAACTCCATGTAGCTATTTAGAGGGGTTTTTTTCCCAATAAATATTTTAAATTCATACAGCATAATAGAATCAATTGGGTTGGAAAAGACCATTAAGATCATTGAGTCCAACCTTTACCCCAGCCCTGCCAAGTCCCCCACTAAACCATGTCAGTAAGGGCCTCATCTACACCGTTTGTGAACACTTATAAAGATGATGATTCCACCATTCCCTGGGCAGCCTTTTCCAATGCCTGAGCACCCTTTTGGTGAAGGAATTCTTCCTAATCTCCAGTCTAAAATGCTTCAATGTGTTGTTGTTTTACCTCTAGCTTTAACCGGATTGACATTCCGCCTTATGAGTCATACGAGAAGCTTTATGAGAAGCTGTTGACAGCTGTGGAAGAGACATGTGGGTTTGCCGTGGAGTGAAAAAGCAACCAAAGGAAACAGACACTAGCTCATGGACCACCAAATCAAAAGCTAGAAGAAGCTTGCTGTGAACTTCCTGCTAAGCTGTCTGAAGCATTGGAACTTAAAGACAACTTAGAGATGGGGCCGTTTCCCTTCCGCCACTGGTGGATGAGGGTGGGGGTAGGGGCTTTTGTTGGTGGTTTCCAACTTTATTTCCTCCCCTTTGTTACAATAACCCCTTCCCTCTTCCTCCATCTCCCATACAACGAAATGCAGCCAAGTTCAGCACTTGGCTTGGGTTACACAGGATATTCTGCTAGATTTGTAACACATATTGTGATAGGGTCAGTGACATGTGGGGGATTTTTTTAATCATAGAATCAAAGTGTCATTAGGAATGAGCTTCATTTGCTGAGGACTTGCAGCTGGTAGATGTACCTGGTTAGTTTGTCCTAAATCAAGCTGGAGCCCTTGTAAGAGTCTGATGGGTGCAGTGCCTGACTGGCACTAGGATTTGCATTGCACATGTTAAACACCGGTTGAAAAAGTCAACTTCTAGCAGAAGATACCTCCACGTCAACACTTAACTGAAAGGTAAAGAAATCCAAGTTCTGCCTTAGCAGGAAGCTCCCAGTGGAAGCTGTGGCTCACCTAGAGAAAAGTGAAGGAATCTGGGACAGCTTAACTGGTATTGTATGATTTCTTTTGGTTGTCCTGGCTGAAATCTAATTGTTTTGCACACAAACAGTGTTTTCCTCCTGCAGAATTGCTTTCCATAGTTCGTTCTGATGTAAGTACCTTGCAGAGAAGCCTTGTGAGGAGAAGGCAGAGGATAAAAAGCTCTTCCATCCCAAAGCAGTGATTTCTGTGCCGCTGGTTTTTACCCAACGTGCGTTTGTGTGACTTCAACTCCTGAGACTCACATGGTAATCACCAAGAGCTGAGTTAACAGAGCAAACTTCTGTTCCAAAGGTTTTAGCCTTGGCAAAGGCTGATTTGGAGGTTGAGGTAAAGGGTAACTATCCAGCGAGCGCATTTGAAACGTTATGGAAAGCTATGGGAAGAATTTATGACTTCAGTTCGGTAGGGATGGAAGATATCTCCAGAGAGCCACAGAAAGGCTATTTTTCCCCCCATCAAATGTCAGAAACTAATACTAAGAGGTTCTCTAACATATTGCTAAAACAACTTCCCAGGGGCAGCAAAAGCAAATCAAATACCTGAATCACTAACACCTTTTCCAGTTTGCACACCGAGATGAGACAGTGTTTTAACACATAACGCAGCTTCAGAAAGACCCAGTTACCTGTCCAACGTGTCTAAACTTAAGTAAAGCAGACTTGCTTGTATAGGATTTTTTTCTCTTTGGCAAGCCTGGTTTTTAGAGAGATTCATTACTGAAACATTTAACAGATGTTATGTTTATGGAATAGTGCATTGAAATTCAGCTGTGGGTAAGAGATCGTTCTTAGAAGATGTCTACTTGGAATACTTCTATTTTGTCTTTTTTTAATGGAATTTGATAATAGCTTTAAACTGTGATAGGACAGAAAGTAGACTCTGGTCAAACCCCTGGCATCTCTCTCTGTTTCGTTTCTTTGTGGTTTTCTTTCTTTTCCCTTCACCATCGTTCTCGTGGTTTGTTGTTGGGAGTGAGGAGCGCATCGGAGGTGTGAAATTGTACCATATTGTGAGATTTGCACGGGGTGGCTGAAGATGCTTATGCAGCAAGACTGTAAGGAGAGGTGCAGTCAGACCCATGTCCTGTAGGAAGCTTCTGGCACTTGGCGACCACTTTCTGCAGTTCTGGTTGTTGGGACTTAAATGAAACTACGTGGATCTTTTGCAGGAGAGAGAGGAAACAAGCATCTTGGTTGAGTAGCAGAGTACCCATTCGTAGAGTGTATTTAACCCTTTCAGTACATTTGAATGTGCAATAAACCAGGCAGATAAGAAACATGCAAAATGGATTATTGCCCAAAAGCTTCGCATGCAGCTTCATGTGGATTTTTCACTAAAAGAATATTAAAGCAGAAGAAAAGCAGATACTAAAGCCCACCACGATCCAAAATCCTATCATGCAAGCTCTACGTGCAGCACAACTGGCTCAGTGAAGACCAAGCGAGGTGAAGGTAAAGACCCTTGGTTTGGAGATCTATAGGTCAAGTAGCTTTATGTCAGTGCCACAGTTGACATATGATAGTCCCTAATGTCTTTGCTAGGTCCGTGTTTTATGGAATGCACAAAAGAATAAGCAAGGATTGGCGTTTTGACAAGTCTGGAGTTTGCTGTAGTTAAAAGCCCTTGTGAAGGTACCTCCTCCATGCTGACAGTAACAGGAATAGGGCACCGTCTATTTGATGATTTCAGTTCTCTCTTATAGAGCTTCACCACCGCTCCCATTGTGTTGTCTTTGCAATTTTGTGCCACTTCAGTGATGATGAAGACATCTTTTGTGTTGTTCTGTACGTGCATTTGAGGCAGGCCTTAAAGCTGGTCAGGTGGGTGGAGGGAAATGAAGCAGAATGGGGTTTGAGTGATGGCTCCTTCTTCTTCTACGGCTGGTTTCCAGGCCAGGGAAGGAGGAAATGCAAACAAGGGTTTGCACAGCTTGAGCCATTGGCTCTCTGTTGGGATAACCTCAGCTCTCTGAATTTGTGTGTTCATTCCCACTTGGTCTGCCAGCACTTGAACTGGTTGTGACTTCTCAAACTTGCCCAAAGAATAACATCGAGTCTGGTGTTCATTATGTCATTGTTCCACCTCGTACACGGATACTCTTGGATCTGACCCGAAGGAGATAACAAGGTACAGCGTGTCTTTTTGTTCCTGTCCTAAAGGCAAACCTGAAAGCTGGTCCATTGGCACCACAGACCTTCAGTGCTCACCCTGATACCGCTCATCAGCCTATACTCTACGCTCAGGGATGTAGGAAACCACCACTTTGCTCGTGTTTTACATCGCGGAAGAAATGAGACTGGTTTATGAACGTTGGTGTTAACTCGGGCATTACGTTAGAAGAGACCCTGCTTCAGAAAGGCTGCTGGAAGCTCCAGATGGTGAACTCAGCGTTTACTCCTCAGTGTGTACTCAGTGCAAGTCGAGGTGGTTGTAAAATCCAACCCAGTTTGTACAGCAGAGATCCAGCCCTTGGGGCCCTCTGGAGCCGGAGGCCAGGTACAGGGGTTCAAGTGTGGCACACAGCAAGTTCCCAGAGACACAGTATGGATCTGGTTTTTTAATTCCTTACTTCTGTTGTTGTTCCTCAACCACTTTATAATGTATTTTTTTTCCTTCTTTCTTTTTTAATTTATTATTTTGTAATGTCATGTTTAAGTATTGCTGCTATCCTTGTTCTTCTTCCCACCGTTTTTACAGCAGATTTATTTTGTGAAAGTTGTACACTAATGTTTCATTTTATGTCTAAATCAAAGTATTTAAAGAAATACTAGTTCTATTTAATGTGGTTATGGAACCAGCTGGAATAAACAGTGATTGTATAGTAGGCTGGACCCAGGAGGTCATGTTCATTTTTGTTACATATGCAATAAACTCACGACTTTAAACTCTTGGTAGCCACCCATTTGTTGTTCCATATATATGGAAGTCACGGGAAAATTGGAGGGTGTGATAGAGCTGTACTCAGCATAGCAACACCAACATAAGTATTGCTGTTATTGAGAATGTAGCATTGCCAAATCGATGCAGTTTGTTTGACAGAGCTGGAATTCCATGTGATGGAGCCATCCTGGCATCAGCACTGATCTCCCATCAGGATCCAATCTGTTTCCAGCATCTCTGCAGTGGGATCGTGGTCGCTAACTCGCAGACAAGGTATTGAATGCAACTGATACCACAGGTTTATAGGGACTGCATAGAAATCCTCCTTTGAGACAGAACACTTTGCTTCATTCGTTAACTGATTCCTTACCACCCCTACTCATTTTCCCTTCTTACTTTATTATTTGTCCTGCTATTTTTCCGTAACCTCAGTTCTCAGGTTACAATTCCCACAACCCCCTTAATGGGAGCTGGAGAAAGAGTCATTAACGCTGACGAATCTCTGCTTTCCTGTTCACTGATTAAAACAAGCCCAAAACAACCCATGTCTTACAAGTGGAGAAGGATGGGGATGGGTCTGAGGATGGTATCAGGGCGTGCACAAAGGATGCACAAAGGACGTGGAGTTCGTTTGCCCACCCCTCAGCTGGCAGCAGGGATGGGGCATCCACAGCCCCTCTGCTGAGTGCTGCCTGGAAAAGCCATTGGCCTTCCCCACATGCATTGGGAAGCCAGTCCCAATGGAAGTGGGATTTGCCCCTCTGCCCACAGCCTTTCCCGCTACCCCTGAGCACCCTCCCCATTGCTGCAGATGGATCATTTTCTATGAGAGATGGGGTTGATTCCCATTCTTTTTTGGTTTTCCCCTTCTCCCGGGTCTCTCCACTCTGCAGTGCTGGTTGGGAGGCTTCATGGCGGTGGGATGTGGCACTGCCTTCATCCTCCTTGTAGGGTACAGCTCCCCATAACCAGCTCTCCAAAGAGGAACTGAGTGCAATCAGGAATTCAGTGATGCCCTATCCCCAAACCTGCTCTGGCCCAGATGGGGCTTTTGGGGTGGCAGCTCAAGGGTCCCAGGAAGGCGAGAAGAGTCCTTGCAACCAGCCTGGGGCCTGTCACACACCCCTATGGCAAAGCACCCCATAGGGGACCTGCACTCCATAGGGACTTCCCCTCCTATGGCAGGGCACCCCATAGGGGTCCTATAACTCCCTCCACAGCGGAGCACCCCCATAGGGGACCTGCACCCCGTATCAGCAGCGCACTCCTACAGGGTTCCCGCATTCCATAGCGCTTCTGCACACACACACCCCGCCCCCCCCGCCCAGCAGCGCATCCTGATAGGAGACCTTCCCCCCCCCCCCCAGCAGAGCACTTCCATAGGGGTCCTCCACCCCATAGGGGATCACAAGCACCCCCATAGGGACCCTACACCCCCCCACAGCACAGCACCTAACGGGGCTCCTGCCCCCCTCCCACCCGGAACCACGTGCAGCTCCTCGCCCCGCCCCTTCCCTAACCTCCCGCCAGAGGGCGGTGCCGCCTGGAGGACCGCCCGCCGCCGCCTCTATGGTAGGTTTAGCCGCAGAGCGGCCCCTCTCGGTGGGTTGCCCGTCTCTCTCCCTATCCCTCCGCTCCCCGCAGCCGCTCTCTATGGTGCGGGGCGGGCGGAAGGAGCCGGGCCGCGGTTCAATGGAGCGCGGTGAGTGCGGCCGGGACCCCTCGGGCCTCCCCTCCCCTCAGCGCCGGGTCCCTGGAGGCCGGGACCCCTCGGGCCTCCCCTCAGCGCCGGGTCCCTGGGGGCCGGGTCTGGGTCCTCCCGCCCCGCTTCACCTCAGCGCCGGGGGGCCGCTGCCCCGCTCCCCATTCACCTCAGGGCCGCGGGCCCCCCTCGGGCCTCCGGGTCAGTGAGTGGCTCCGGGGTCCCGCTGTCCGCTCCCCATATAACAGCAATAAGGCAATGGGGGGGGGGGTTCTGTCTCCATGGGCTCTCCTGACCGGCTCGTTGCAGATACCCTGGGCTGAAAGCCACCGTCGGCTCCGGAGCTGGGGGAGCAAGGCGGATGTAAACTGTGCTGCTGCTCTTCCGACCTTGTTGTGGAAACACTTGGACCGCTGGGACGTTACAGACATCTGCTGTGGGAAGGGAAAGCGAAACACGGCTGGACACGGAGCACAGGGGCTGTGTAAGGTACTCCTCCTCCTCTTCCTCCCCCTTATCCCTATCGATTGGTGGCAGAAAACAGGCACTGGGAGCTCTGATGTCCATAGCGCTTTTATAACAGAGGTGACTGATGGGTGCTGATCTATGGCTGGAGGAAGGTCAGTGTTTCGTGTTCTGAGGCTGAAGAGCTCCGGTGTGCTCCAGGAGCAGTGCTCCTGCATGGTCTGCATGGTGCTTCGGGATGGGTGAAGGTCGGCTTAAAGAGCCACTGTCACCCCCCTGGATCCACTGGCATTGGGGCTGTGCCCGCTGGGCACAAAACTGCTGCTTGTGGCCACAGATCTGGACCAGGAGGTTTGCATTCAGGATGTGTTTTCCATAAGCAAATATCTCCAATGCTTGGGAATGACTGAATGCCTGTTTGGAAGATACGCGGTATATTCTTTATATCTCGCCTTCGCTTCATGACCTGAAGTGTTGTCTTCGAATGCCTTCTGATGCTTGAAGTTCAAGTCTTGCTAAAAAATACTTGTGCCAAAAGCATAGGCTTTGTATGAATAAGTTCAGTTGTGGATGTTGCTGTTCAGTGCCGCGGCTGCTGGTAAAGCAAGGGGCAGTTTCAGGGGTGAAGTGTTATGGTTTGGGCGCTGTTCTGAGACCTCTGTGGTTGCTGATGTTGCTGCTGTTCGCTTTCTGTTTCCATTTCCTAGGCAGAACACTTGAGGGACTATAGCTCAGTTCTGTGTGTGCTTTTCCCAGCATCTTCTGTTGTGTTTCTATTCCAGCCTTACGGAACAGCACACTCCTCTTGCTTTATTGTGGGCAACAATCCTAAAAGCAATAGCTGATGTCTTTGGTGGCTGAAAGGCATGGAGGAGCCTTAATGCTAAGAACCAGGAGTAGATCCTGTTTGTTCTGTCCCTGTGCTGGTTGGTTCCTTTTCCCTACGGTCTCTGCTGTCTCATGGATGTACTCTGGAGCTGCTGTGGGTTTCCTGCAGGAGAAGGCAGGCATTCCCCCATCAGGTGGATGGACTGGACTTTGCATGCTCAGTTATAAAGTGGCCTCCTCCCTCTTCCAGAGAGGACAGTGTAAGGGCTCTTTATTTCCCTCCAGCAGCCTCTTGGGAAGCTGAGGGGGGATGTTTGAGAGCCAAATCCCGAGCAAATTCTGGTACATCCCTGCACAGGGGCTGTAGGAGCGTGCAGCACAAACCGTATGATGGTACCCGTCTTCTTTAGGACTAGCAGAAGTGCAGGGACAACTTTTCCTTACAGAGCTGTGGGATTTACAGCTTTAATCTGAGCTTTTCATTTCCAGGCTGAATGCTGTGCAAAAATTCCACTGCTTTCCATGAGGCCTTTCCATGCTGTAAACATCTTAATAGTTTTCATGTGCTGGATGTCTGCATGGTGTGAGTAGATGTTATTAACAATCATCTTGACAGGAGTTTGTGCTTGGAATACCAAGGCTTAGGAAAGAACTCAAACCAGCTTCCTGAAGAGGAGATGTGGAGATGCTCAGTGTTTGGTAGCGCTGTGTGTTGGTAACAGGCCTTCTTCCATCTCTGTTCCTTTCCTTCCTAGGATGCTTTCCTGTTGGCCTGGCTGCAGGCATGCCTCCTTAAGTCAGGGCATAAATAACAGCCCCTGGAAGAGCGTTTGAGGCAGGTTTCATGTTGATAAGGTACATTTGGGTTCCAGCAGGGTGCTGGCAGCCTGTTCCTGAGCTTGTGCTTCAGGAGCTGCCTCAGAAGTCCAAATTCCTGAGCAGAGCAGTGCTTTGTCTGCTGGAGAATGCCGTGGGCATTACTGCCGGCGGAGAGCACTGGCACCGGGGTTTGTACTTTGAAATGGGACATACAGCCCTAAAAAATCCTGTGGCAAAAATAGGTGGAGCGAGCTCAGAACTCCAGAGCAGCTGGAGACAGGCAGGAAGCGTATCCCAGGGGCCAGGAGCTCATTAACAACCTGGAGTAGCACAAACCCAAGTGTGGGAGAAGCGGAGGAGCCCTTTGGGTGTCTTGGAGTGCCTGCTGGAAGAAGCTCCCATTCATGAAGTTGGAATGGGTGTCTTTATTTGTCTTCATTTCTTTTTAAAGCCATTGTGAGTGGTTTGCTATGTTGGGGCTCGCCACTGGCTGCATTCTTCTTGGGACAGTCAGAGCTGTGCTGCTAATTCCTCTCTTGAGAAGCTTGGAGAGGGTTTTTTTCTGCACATGGATTTGGTCTGTGGAGATATTTTAAGCCTCTATTTAAATCACTGCATTCAAACATCATCTTAACTGCTTAAAGGAGAGGCGTTAATAGTCTGTGTGTGCACTAAAGTGGTTTGTATTGCTGTGGGGAGATGGGTGGGCTTTCCAAGCTGCTACATGTGACTTCAGTTACTCTTCTCGTAGGATCTATCCCCAGTGGGGAGAGTGCCTTTTCTTCATTCCATAAGCAGTGGAAGGTGTGAAACATTCAGCTGACTCTCGCTATCTTCCAGGGGTTAAGGTCATTTGCGTGTGATGTGATAGCTCCTGTGTTTGAAATGGAGCTGAATAATGTGCTGGTCTGCATTAGTGTGCTGAGAAGTAGCTAGTTTTAACTAGGTTGCTGGGAAATTTGGGAAATGAGGGGTGGGAGGGCAGGAGAACAGGAAAAAAAGCCACTTAGCAGTGACCTGATGGCTTGGATAAGTTATCTGTGCCCAAGCACTGCGATGTGAGATAATAAGGAATGTTTCTCTGAGCTGGGATAATCTTGTCCTCAGCTGCATTCATATTTCTCTCATTGAATTTCAGGTTTATTTTGGAATATCTCAGGAGTGCTGTTTTTCCTCTGGGTCACTGCTTAAGAGCTTTTTTAAAGTAGCTTAAGAGTTAGTGGTAAAATCCTAAAAATCCTTGAGAGAGCTTAATTCCTGAGGACTATACACGGTATTCCTGCTGAAAACAGGGCCTTGAGCAACCTGCTCTAGTGGAAGGTATCCCTGCCCATGGCAGGGGATTGGAACTGGATAATCTTAAGGTCCTTTCCAACCCAGACCATTCTATGACACCTTTCTCCTACCCGCCAGCACTGCTGTTGTTCCCTCCCTGTGTTTGGGAGGGGAAGTGTCAGTGGATAAAGCGCTTGGCTTTGGGGAAAGATTTCAACACAGGGCAGCTGTGAGTCCTGCTGCCCTCTCATAGTGTTTCTGACCTAGGGAACTGAAGTGAAACTTGGCTTCCCTGCTGGCTTTTGGGGGAGCCCAACTCCTTTGCTGTCACCAGTGGTGCCTGTTCACAGCGAGACTTCTGGTCACTGCGATCATCACTCAGTACAAGAGGCAAAGTGGAGGAGCTGAAATCAATCTGGGAGCAGATGTAGGTGTCAGGGTAACCTGGAATGTTTTCAGTTGGCTTCTGAGGCCAAGCACTGTGTTGCTGTCACTTGGTTGCTTACCTCTGTAAGGAGGCCAAGCTACTGTTTGCATTATTCAGATAAACATTTGGACAAGATTTGCAGAGGCAGCATGTGATGTTATTCCGTAGTGTGAGTTGATTAGGATTTGTACTGGCTGGAATCTTTGTTTAGGGAATATATGGATGGAAAACAGCCTCATAGTAATGTATTTTGTCTAAAGAACTTCTCATGCAAGGCCTCTGTGCTGCTTTGTCAATACTGATGTGCTCTTGTCAAGCTGTGGGCAGTTATTGCTCTTTCTGGATTGGGGATAGGAACACAGCGGTTGGCATCTTGCAGCCTTTGCAAAAGCAGAGCTGGGAGCACACTTACACTTCTACTCCCCACATACCAGCCCAAAGACTTGCTGCATTTGTACATTTAATGGAGAAAGGGAGAGGAACTTCTCCCTGATGCTTCTTGCTTGAAGGTACCTGGAGGCCAGTAGCAGAAGGAGTGCTTACTCCGTACCCATGGCAAGTACAAAATGCTGTTGGCTGAAGGTGTTGCAGTGGGGTAGAGTGGCACAGGCAGTGATGGTGACTTTCCTTCTCCCCCTGCTCTCGCTGTAGTGTTCTGTAATTCAGTTTGAGGAAGGTGACAACAGCAGCAGCATGGGGAGAGGCAGGAAGAGCAGCTCTCTCCCTCTCAGGAAAGCAGCCGTGTAGGGTGTCTCATCCCTCCCCTGTTGCTCGCATTTCCAGCTGCAGATGAGCAAGACCAGCAAGAGCCATCAGCAGTGTCTTGGTCAGCGTAAATAGTTCATGTCCTCTCTCTGTATATTGTTAGACCAGAATGCTATTGTTATGTATAAACTGGGGGGTACCCTTAGATCAGCCATGACTAGCAGAGACCAGCTTGCAACGGCTGGAATGCGCCTCGAACACAGTGTCTGAGGAGTGCTCCTCAGCTTAATGTTTGTGTGTAGGTTTAGCAGTTTGTGGCTGCTTTTACTGTCTGTCCGTCCCAGATGGTGACATAATGTTTGATGTACTGTTGCAACACCCAGGAAAAGAATTGATATACTGTTCTGTGAAGACTTAAACAGTGTTGGACACTTGACTGGGATGACTAAGGGGTAGCACGCAAGTTTGCATCCTGGAAACAGGCATGTCCTTAGCAAATGGTTTGGCTGTAGCCTGTGTAACCTCTGAGGAATGGCCTGTAGTGGCTTTTGTAGTCTTACATGTGTGAAATCGTTTGCCATGGGCTAAAATGGTTGTGTACCTAAATCTGTATGGCTGTGGACCTGGAGAATTAATGTGCAGTGCTTCTGTCCTTGCTTTTTAGCTGGCCAGCTGATAATACATCAATTTGTGAGCTGTAGTCATCTCAGAAGAGGATAAAGCTTTGCATGGAGCATCTCTGAATCTGGCCATGTTCTGTTTTCACTGGGTTTAATCCTGATGCAGTGGTACACCTCCCTCCAATACAACCCCTTTGCTTTTCTGCTATTCTAATGTATTCTGCCTCAACCCTGCAGTGGCCACTGCCGCGTGATGTGGATGAGGTCAGGCTGGACAACTGTCATGATCCTGGATGGCTGCCCTCAGTTCTTGCTTGCTGGGCTGGAATTGGTTGGCCACAAGGCTGCAAATGAAACTAAACCCAGCTTTACAAGAGTAATGGCTGGAAAATCCTATCACAACTGGTCATTTGAGCTGTAAGGACACAGTTACTGTAGGTTGGTGGCCATACTTCTCATGCAGGAGTTGTTGGGTGCAACAGGCAGCTTTTTTTGTCTCTTTCCTTCAGGAATTGGTGCAGGGTGGGCACTTGCTGCCCAGAGATTGCCTTGAAAGCTTTCTGTTGGTGTTCTACTCAGTAAATAAGGCAGTTTAAGACATGTTTCACTGCAGAACTTGGCCTGTTGGCTCACTCTGGCTCTTGTACATATTTAAGCCCTTCAGTTGAATGTGCAAAAGCACCTTTGAAAGGCAGGGCTGGATCTTGGACTTAGGAGTGCGTAGAGACTGAGTGCTAATTGGGTATCAGCTGTGGTT
Organism: Myiopsitta monachus; assembly: GCA_017639245.1. Taxonomy (NCBI): domain Eukaryota; kingdom Metazoa; phylum Chordata; class Aves; order Psittaciformes; family Psittacidae; genus Myiopsitta; species Myiopsitta monachus. The sequence continues at coordinate 7,984,526 of CM029926.1, read as the reverse complement.
GTGTAGTGTCAATCGTTAGGCTGCAATTTAAGGTCTTCCCCCTTCTTGCAGTTTATTTTAGCATCTTGGTTCTCCTGTTTCTGCCCTGGTGGATATGTGAGGATCTGATCGGAATCCTCAGGAATGGTTTTCCAGGCCATTTCTTTTCAAAGGTGTTTCAAGCGCTGGTGGAGCTCAGCGTGAGAGGAGGTGACAAGCTGTGGTGTTGGAACATGGCCATCTTAAGCAGGTATTGCAATGAAACCCTTCTTGACATGAAGCCGCAGTTTCTGGCCACTGACCTTTGGAACTGTGGCAGTGCAGATGCTTAACACGGCTCATAAATAAGGCACGGCTGTAATAACCAGAATGTGACCTGTGAAGCTTCATCCTGTTTGGAAGCTCCTAATTCTGGGATGTTTGACACTAGAATGGTTGGTGGCACGCTTTGAAGTCGATAGTTCTAAAAGTACTCTGCAGATCAGCACAGAAACCTTCCTTTTGGAGGGGGTGCCAAGCTGCAGGAAGTCGGATGTCTTTCCCTTCTGTGCCACCTCAAGGTCAAGTGTTGGCATTTATCTTGTCAGCAGCTTTGTGGAAGGAGGTGAGGTTTGTTTTGCAGGCTGCAGCCTTGGAAGCAGAGTTTCTTGTGGTAGGTTAAGGCACGTTTAAAACAAAATACAGTAAGAAATCCCCCCCTTCCTTTCCATATTTGCTTCTACTTTGATCCTTCTGCTGTTGCGAGCTGATGGGGTTTCTGCAATAGGTAAAAGCACGATGTAGGTACCCCTCTTAGAAAGTTTGGAATTGAGCTTTGAGATCTCCCTGGTCTACAGTGCCTTTTTACAAGGGCATGTATTGGCAGGGGAAGTGGGAATGGCTTTAAGCTGAAAGGGGGAAGATTTAGATTATATATTAGAAATTATACATATTATTTTTATATATATATAAAACATGTTGTTATATATATTCCCTGTGAGGGTGCTGAGGGCTGAGGTCCATGGGGCTTGGAGCAACCTGCTCCAGTGGAAGGTGTCCCTGCCTATGGCAGGGGTTGGAACTGGATGAGCTTTAAGGTCCCTTCCAGCCCAAACCTATGATTATGCTTTATTTTCTGGAACACAATTTCCCAGATGCAGCTTAGGTGGTTTCTATGAGTTCAACATCTAGGATGCCATTGCAGCCTATCAATCCTTTGGGACTCAAAGGTCCTCTCTCTGTTACTGCAACTAAAACTGACTCTTGGTGCTTTCTAACCCTCTTGGCTTTGGTCTAGCTAGTCCCTTACAGCTGCTTTTAACATCAGTTTTCATGCTGTATGTATCCTGTCTCCTCTTGCTCCCAGTGCCCCCAGCAAACAGGGCTGCAAGCAGGGCAGGCTGCTGGTTGCTGTCTGTGGGGAGGTCAATGCTGTGTGACCTGTCCCAGGGTTACTCCAACCAGCAACCTTAAACTCCTTTATTTCTCTGTTTCCTCTCCAGTGTAAAACTGGGGTTGGTAACCTGAAGGCTCCTGAAGATGTGCATCCAGCTTTGTAACTACTGAAAAGCTTGTGCTTGGTTTGCTTTGTTGTACCTTTTAAAGGGGACATTCAAGATCCCTTCAGAAAGGGAAGAAAACACTAAGGATTTGGAGAGGAAATGCTGTGTCCTTTCTCCGGGAGAGCTCTGTGAAGTACAAACAGCAGAGAAGCACTCGCATGTGTATCCTGGGGCAGGCAGGGCATTTCCCTTGTTCTTTTCTGTGTGGCCGCTGGGTTGATGGGAAGAGAAGGCAGTTGCAGTTCATGTTACGTAGAGCTGGTAGTTGTGGAAGTGTTAAACCCACACATTGTGGGTTTAATAAAGGTGCTGCCCACAGAAAGGAGCCTCTGCCTCCTTTTCTTGGGATCTATATGAGTTAAGGGCAAGAAAACTGGAAGTAGAACTCATTGTGGAAGCAGCAAAGCTGCAAATCCCATGGTTTCACGTGCATTTCTGTTTGTCCCCACCCTTACACCACAAAATCAGAACAAAACAGCTCTGTAAAATGATGCTTTGGGAGGTAGCCCGAGCCCAGAGGGATTGGTTTTGTCTGCTGGTGCTGCTGCACTGAAGGGCTGAGCTGCTTGTGTCTGGATTGTGGCTTGAATGTGAAAGCTGGCACCTGTGTTTGCGGTGGGGAGGGAGGTTTGGGACTGTGGGAGTTATACTGGATGCTTCTGCACATGCCACAGCAGTCTAAGGCAGGCAGAGTAGTCCCCTTCACAGGAGCTTCCTGCAGAGGCGCCTTTTCTTCCCTCAAAGGCTTACATTTTCCCTTTGCTCTTAAAACGAGCCACTCAAGGCAATGGCGTTAACTTGCTTTCTAACCAGACCTTGTAAATGTAATGCTTTATTTAGGACTCAATCTGATAGGGGAGGGGGGTGCCTGATCCAGAGCTCCCCACCTCTTGTGCAGAGCCTTTTGCATCTGTCAAAACGAGCAGCCTCCTGCTGGTCAGAGAAGTGAGGATACAGAGCCCTGTTATTCAGGGGGACTGAGAGGGGTGGTGGGAAGGCACAGGAACGTCCTGCGATGTACACACAGTTGAGATGTTTCCTGGAAGTCCGAAGTTGGCTTGCAAAATGGGAAAGGTATTGTTACAAACCCAAGTAATCCCTAAAAATCTACTCTTAATTGCTTCTGACTAAACAATATTCATGAGGCTGAAGCAGTAACACACAGATGCATCTCTCACCCTGTTAAATCCATAGCTTTTCTTTCCAAAATACCCTCTGATATGTTCATGGAATGCTGTTGACTGAGGACTGACTGGAAAAATGCATAGCAGAGATCTGAATGAGGCTTCTGCACAGAGTACAGGTGCTGCTCCTTGAGTAGGAGAGGGTGAGGAATAGGGAATGAGATGCTGTGATTGCTGCCAGAGATGCTTGAAGGCTCCCTGTCTCCGTCTTAATGTTCTGGCCTGGAGCACTGCTTCTGGAGCCAGGTATGATGCTGGTGTGGCTGCAGAGACAGTGGCTACTCCAAGATACCTTCTGAGCAATTTGTGTGTTGCCCATCTCGTATGTATGGGGAGGTGACATCCAGCTTGGATTTACTTGCCACAAAATACATTTCCTGATGTTGTGGTGTGGCAAAATCAAATCTCTGCCTTTCTGCAGTAGAACTGTGCTCCCTGGCTCTCCATGGAGCTTCTGTTCCGTGATTTTTCCCAGACCTCGGGAATCCTGTCTCCTTAGAGGGGGGGTGTGTCTGTCCTAAGTCATTTGGTAAAGCAAGCCAACTGCTAATTCATTGTGAAGCAGGGGGGGTGTTAAAACATACAGGTAAATTCTGTTATTGACTCTCTTGAATGGTTTGGGTTGGAAGGGACCTTAAAGCTCATCCAGTTCCAGCCCCTGACATAGGCAGGGACACCTTCCACTAGAGCAGGTTGCTCCAAGCCCTGTTTGATAAATGAACATTGTGCCCCTTCAGCAGATGTTATGTGTCCAAAAATTGCCGGCAGAGCTACGTGGATGCAGTTGTTGTAAGTCTCTGCCTGTTCTGTGCTCCTAAGAGGAGCTTTTGGGCAATAGCTGTAGCTGGTTGTGCTGTTTTCCTGGTAAGCAAACAGGAGGAAGCCAGGAGGCCTTGCCTGCGAGCTGCTGCCCACACTCCCCTACCTTCAGGAGGCCAGGAGCAAGGCTTTGGGATGAGGCCAGTGCTTTTGTTCTGGTGGCATTTCCCACTTTTGCCTGAGCTGGGGGCTGGCCTCTGGGCAAACCTGCTCAGCAGAAGCCCTGCTGCAGGTCCACATCTTAACCTCTGCCTTTATCCCTTTGCAAGGGGTGATGCAGTGGTGATCGCTGCCTTGTGCATAGCAAATAGAACTTGTTTGAGCCCAGTGGTTCTTGTCAGGCTTATGATCAGGGGATTTCTGATTTCCAGTTGGGATGCTGTTGCTTGACATGATGTTAAACTCTCCCTGCTTTTTCTAAGTGACTGCTAGAAGGAGCGGCCCCCAGTGCATCATGAACCCTTTGAAGGGTTTCAGTGTGATGCTGACAGTAAGTCAGGCTGGTTTATTCCCCTTCTGCAGAGCTCTTCTTGTTTTAAGGGCTGAATTTTGAGCTTTTCACTTTGCTGCTTGTCACAAGCCATGCATTATTTAAGTGCCTTTTCTTTGGTTTAGGAGCTTGAAACAAGCCAGGAATTCACCTTGCTTGCAGGCTACCAGCAGAAGCATTTGCTGCCCGCAGGCAGAATCTAGGAGTTGGTGCTCTTCTGTCAATGTAGGTGAGCAGCAGTGGTGTTGCTGTATGGGGAGAGGCTAAAACACACAATGATTTGATGTTGCTGACATCTCTTTTAAGTCGCTCTTTCCTTTTTCTCCCCCCCCTTCGGCTGGGATTTCAGCTCCTACCTCCCCTGCAGTGCTTTCTGTCTACTCCTGTTGCCTTGAGCTAGAGCTAGAAAAGAGCACTTTGAATCTAATCCCATTTTGGGGATGTGGGAGTTTCAAATACTATAAGTAGGGGGAAAAATACACTACAGTGTGTCTAGGAGGGGGGTCTCCCCTCAACTGTCACTTCGGATTCCAGCTCCATCAGAAGATGCTCATTGCAGCACAAATGTGAGGTGGAGGGAGCAGATTTGAGTTCTGCTCCAATTACTGCAGGCCAGAAACGCCTGCCTATACCAGGAGTTTAAATATATTCACAGTACTGACGCTTGCTAATTTTAGGTTAGGCTAAAAATACACGATGTGGGCTTTGCAGGGATTTTGAATGGGTTTTGGAAATCCTTGTGCGGCATCCCTGTCCATGGCAGGGGGGTGGAACTAAGTGATCTTAAGGTCCTTTCCAACCCAAACCAATCGGTGTGCACCTGAGACCAGCTCCACATCTTATCCGCAGATCCATCAGCTTTTAGTAGTGGTTGGGACCAGTGATTTTGTGACTTATATTTTGGCATGTGTGAGAAGCTTGTTTGGGAAGAACGTGTGACTTCAGTTGTAGGTCTGAGATGTGCTTCAGGGAACAGTTACACACAAGTCCCTGATGGCCTCTGATCTTCCCGTTAGCTGTTCTGTTAATGGATTCCTTCTCCTTTCAAGTTGCTGTAGGAAAAACCTTAATGGGGAGGATTTTACAGCCTGTGCAGCGAAGCAACTTGAATGTGCAGTGTCATGAGTACACGGAGTAATGTGGAACACAGAGGGGAGGATCTGGGGGGCTTCACTGCACTGTCAGTGGGTGCCTTTGAAACTTTGACAAGAGTTTTGTGTCACCTGGGTACTGTATAGGGTTTCAAGTCCCAAATCCAGTTTGTGCTGTTATGCAGGTGGGAGCCTTTAAGGCAAAGGGAAAACCAACAACAACAAAGCAAAGTGTCTATGTGCCTGCAGCCAGGTCTTTTAAAGCGATTCTAGTATCCTGTCTTTGACTGTATTGCACAAAAAGCTGATGGGCATGTTAGAGCTTGGTTACTTATGCATAGCTTTATTCACCTATAAATAGGCACTGAAATCACTGAGGTAGTGTGGAATAGCTTCTTCCCATCTTCCTTGCGTTCTTGCTCTGTTGTGTATGTAGGCGAAGACCTGGCTTTGATCTTGTTACTTCACATTCTTGGCAGCCTAGTGCTAGAAACATGAACAAACTTCTTATTCATGCCACTGCATGGAACTGGCCCATGCTCACAGATAGTTGTTTAAACTAGAGCTCTGTACTGAGTATTGACAGAATGAATTGCTAGCTCTCTTTGGAAGCTTGGCTTTTCCCCTCAAAGCAGTGCTTTATTAAGCTGCCTGGGTTCTTGTGCAGTCTGTTTTGAAATAGAGAAGTGGTATATTGCCAGTTCTTTCCAGGCTTGGCTTTTTGGTTGTTGTTGCCTTGACTGTGTATTAACAGTTAGTGCTATTTATTCCTGCATTTAAACTACCATGGGTCTTCTGGTAGTGTGTGTGTGCATCTTGTACGGGCGCATAGGCAGTCTGTTGTCCTAAATCTCATTTCCTGTGCCTTTTCTTGATGCACAAGGCTGAAGCATACAAGTTCCTCTCTACAGGAACCAGCATTGTCTATGGAGAATATGGCTTTAACCTCAGTTTTGTGGCTTATCCCTTGTTCTTGGACATGAGCAGCTCTGGCTTTTAGTTGGAGAAAGCACTATTTGGAAGAAGACTTCTTGGTGACTGTGCTGAGCATTCGTGGTGTCGACTCACTCACACGTACCCACATCCCCTGCTGCTAACACACTGCGTGCCACTGCCGGGGAGCAATATCCAAGCCGCTTAGCTTCGCACAGAGCAGATAGCAAGCAGGTATCTGTCTAGCCGCTGTCTGTACCACTCGATGCTGCAAGAGATGCTTTGTGGCTTCCATGAACATCCTTGTTCCTTCACAGCCGGTTTTGGAATGAGCCTTCTCTTTTTGCCTGCCAAGAGGTTCCTTTGTTGAGCAGGAGCCTATACGTAGCAGGCTGAGAGAGGTGGGTGATAGCAATGCAGGGGCTGTTGGTTATTGCAAGGGATGCTTTTGTAGGACCAACCTGCTGGGAAGCAGAAGTGGTTGGAGTGGGTATAAGAGGTCTTAGTGCCTCTCCTGGCTCTGCTGCCTGCCTGCTCAGTGCCCTTGGACGTGCCTGGTCCTTTCTGTGCTTTCATTTCTCCATCTTTTAGATGGCAAGAAGCACATTGATCTTGTTTTCTGAAGTGCTGAGAGGGCTCAGGGTGGAAAAACGCTGTGCAGGACTAGGTGGTAGCGGAACTCCTTTTAAGAATGAGTTCACAGGGCTTTTATACCAATGTATGCTGACAGTGACCTGACTACTGAACTGCAGCTCCAGCTCTTGTCTGCTGCACTGATGAGAATGGTGCTTCCATGACATTCCAGCAAAGAAAGATTGATTTCTCTTTGCTTATAAAGCAGAAGCTGAAGAACCCAGTGGAAACACTCCCAAAAGCTTGCTTGTGGAGCATGTTTGAAGCGTCAGTGTACCCATGATTCGCTTGTGCTTACTGGAAATAGGGTGTGCTGCTGAGGTTACAGGGCTCAAATATGTAGGAGTAGTTACATGTTTGTAGTCATGCTGGTTAAAGAGGCCTTTACAGTTCCTTTAGCCCAATATGCTGCTCAAATCTGGACCATTCACCAGGTGAATGGGGCTGTCTGTAGCCTTGAAAACCTTTATGGTGGAAGCTCCCCCTGGAAAAGGCTGGTTCAGCACTGCCCCGTGCTGCTGACACCTTTTATGTGTGTGTTGAGCAAGTGTCCTGCCCTGAAATGGAGAAAAAGCTGCATCCATCTGTCAGCTTAAATCTCCCCTCTGTCAGCTTAAAGCCATTCCCTCTCATCATGTCACTACAGGCCCTTGTCAAAAGCCCCTCTCCAGATTTGTTATAGGCCCCTTTGGAATTAGCATTCCTTTGGAAGACTGCTCTAAGTCTCCCCTTAAGGAGCCTTCTCTTCTCCAGGCGGAACAAGCCCAGCTCTCTCAGCCTGCCTCCAGAGCAGAGGTGCTAGTTTGTGGCAGGAAAGTGTGCTCTGCAGATGTGATTTGTTCACAGTGCAGGCACAAAACACTTCTATACTGCCCTGCCAGGGCTGCAGCTCCCTTCCGACGTGCCAACAACACGGGCATCGTGGTAGTGAGCTCAGAGCATCTCTGATCCCTCTGAAGTTGTGCCTCAGCCTGGCAGCACACAAGGTAGTTGAGGGAGTGATGCTGGTGTCTCCATTTCAGCAATGATCAGCACTTCATGGTCCTGCTCCTCACCAGCAGAACTGTCAGATCTGACCCATAATAATGACTGTTCACCTCAGTGCTGGTGTTTCTGCAACACTTGTGCATGGTATGACTTTCTGGGGATGGTTGTAATGACATCAACTGGTACATCTGAGATGCAGGCTTATGTGATGTTGCCCTGTGGCAGCTCAGGCAAGTGGCTTTTGCTCCTCATTGTTAGACGGTGACAGAAATACCACTATGTGAGCTGATGCATCAGGGTTTTGACTTCTTGGAAACAGGAGATGCACATATGGGGATGGTTGGAATGCTGGCTGGACAGAATTCCATCTCCCCATCTACCCCTTTATGTGACTGCATAGCTGTAAGCATCATTGTGTCTTCTCCAGAGAGGCTTCTTGGGCCTGGTTGTGCTCCTCAGTTGGCTGTCTTAACTGCCAGAACAGGAAATAACAGAAGCATGTCTGCTTTTAGAGGTGGCACAGCAAAATACCTGTATGGAGAGACTGTGCTAGGGGAGCCAGGACAAACCCCATTGTTCTGGCACCTTCGTCTTGGGAAAGCCGGATTAGGATGCTGCTGACTTTGCCTTACTCTCTTCTGGTTTTGCTTTGTCGTGTAGTTCCTCACGTGAGCCTGACTGTGCCTGAACACTGCCACTTCTGAGTACAGCTCTCTAAAATGGCAGAGGGAGACAGAAATGAAGAAGCCATTAACTTGAACAGTTTCCAGGGTCGCAGAGGGAAAGGTGAGTGCTGGTTTATGTGTATCCCTGAAGTGCTCTTTGTGAAAACTCTGCTTGCAAGCAGCAGGGTTCCTCGATACTAAACTTGGAAGAGTGCTGTTAAGGGGAAGCTGCTAGTGGTCTGTTTTGCCATGTCATACGCTGCTCTGTTACGCTTCCTTCACAGCCACCCACTGAAAAGTCTTTCATTTCATGCAGACATGCAAAATATTTGGCTCTTGCCTTTCTTGTGTTGTACTGCCTCAAGGCAGATTGTGAACTTCTTGGGAACACCATGTAGAGATGAGGGGCTTCTGGTGTTCCACCCTCCTGAGGACCTCAGAGGCTGGCTCTGCGTTCCTATCCACTGTCGCGCTGTGTGCGTTGGCACCCGTTCCTCCAAGAGTGTAATTCAAAATGATGCTTTCTGTGCATGCCTGAAAGGTGATAAATGAATGCTCATGAATACTTATGCTAAAGCATAAGCCAAAATGATGTGTCAAATCATAGGGAAAGCGTGGTTGTATGCTGTCTCTGCAGTACAGAAACCCTCTGTTTCTGTCTTGAGTGTCTCTCCTGCATTCAGCCTGGAGAAGAGAAGGCTGCGTGGAGACCTCATAGCAGCCTTCCAGTATCTGAAGGGGGCCTACAAGGATGCCAGAGAGGGGCTCTTCATCAGGAACTGTAGGGACAGGACACGGGGATGATGGGTTCAAACTTAAACAGGGGAGATTTAAGTTAGATATAAAGCAGAAGTTCTTCCCTGTGAGGGTGCTGAGGCGCTGGCACAGGGTGCCCAGAGAAGCTGTGACTGCCCCATCCCTGGCAGTGCTCAAGGCCAGGTTGGACACAGGGGCTTGGAGCAATCTGCTCTAGGGGAAGGTGTCCCTGCCCGTCGCAGGGGTTGGAGCTGGGTGAGCATTAAGGTCCTTTCCAACCCAAACCAATCCTATGATTCCAGCAGCTCTGTTCAGTAGTGTCTGTATTCCATTCTTGACAAGCCTTGAGGGACCGGGTTGTCATTTAATAGCAGGGTATCTTCAGCATCCACAGCCAGGGGCAGTATCTCAGCCTTCCATAAGGTACTCCTGCAAAATCACACCCTTTCAGAAGAGGCAGTTACACGGAGAAGCTTCTCTCTCCCCTAGAATGCACTGCACATTCATAAAAGAGAATGTATCTTCCCTGAATTACTGAAAGTTCAGGAATTCTGTGCGAAAACTGGGAAGCAGTCTGTGCATAGTGTGTTCAGGATACGTTTTCCAGCAGCTTGTCTTGTCCTGATGTATGGAATAGAAGAACCTCTGCATAAGCATCAGTGACTGTTTCATGCATGTGCTGTTGTGGTGGGCTGTAGTTCGTGCAGGGGTTTTGCTCAGAGGGGCTGAGGGAGGTAGGAGAGGACTGTAACTGTGCCACAACTGCAACGTGCAGAGGAATCGGTGATCTTTGAGCGCTTCTTCCCTATTGCCGCAATGCAAATGTACAGATTGCTTTTGGAGATGTATCAGTGCCTGTGCCCTGTGATTTCAGTTATTTACCTTGAGCAAATAGCTGACTTCATATATCCCACAGATTGGATCGACCGCAGGTATGAAGGTATACTAACATTGGATTCCTCGGATGAAGAATCACCTTTTCTGCTGGAAGCCCCAGCGGAAAAGCAGCATGAGGAAGATGATGACGATGTAGTCATCTTGGAAGAGGTAATCTGTCATTCTTGTACTTGCCCTGCTTTATTCATGGCCTTTATAGCCAGCTCTCCTGTGAATATCTGATGTGTTCCTTTGAGAGTCTGGTCCAGTTATGGTAATTTACTTAGGATGTCTGAAATGAATGTTGAAATGATGGCATTTTGTTGGCTCTGTTTAATCATATTTTGGGCACAGGAGGGGAGATCTAGAGTATTAAACTCTATTGTATTTAAAGTTCTAATTAACAAAGGCTGTAGCTTCTGTAAAGCTATCTATTGAGATCCAGAAAGATGGAGTGCTTCATAAAAGGATGTGGTGTTCCTTCAGAGGCAGGTTTTCAAACCCTGCCTTGTTTGACCTTGTGTGCTTTAGGTCCCTTTATTCCAGTTCAGATTCTTGTTGGGCTGTTGCAGGCACCTGTATTTTTGCATATTTACAAAGCCAGCCCACCTGATAAACCTTTCTACAGGCACAGAGGAGGGCCAAAGGCTTTAGCTTACATAGATTAAGAGTCTAACTTCATACACAGCTGCAGGTTGGGCAGGGAAGAGATTCAGAGCAGCCCTGCAGAGAAGGACTTGGGGGTGTTGGTCGATGAGAAAATGAACATGAGCCGACTGTAGTGTGCGCTCACAGCCCAGAAAGCCAACCGTATCCTGGGCTGCATCAAAAAGAGCGTGACCAGCAGGTCAAGGGAGGTGATCCTGCCCCTCTACTCTGCTCTCGTGAGACCTCACTTGGAGTATTGTGTGCAGTTCTGGTGTCCTCAACATCAAAAGGACATGGAACTGTTGGAACAAGGGCAGAGGAGGCCACGAGGATGTTCAGGGGACTGGAGCACCTCCCGTATGGAGATAGGCTGAGAAAGTTGGGGCTGTTGAGCCTGGAGAAGAGAAGGCTGCGTGGAGACCTCATAGCAGCCTTCCAGTATCTGAAGGAGGCTATAGGGATGCTGGGGAGGGACTCTTCATTAGGGACTGTAGGGCTAAAATAAGGGGTAATGGGTTCAAACTGAAACAGGGGAAGTTTAGATTGGATGTGAGGAAGAAATTCTTTCCTGTAAGGGTGGTGAGGCACTGGAATGGGTTGCCCAGGGAAGTTGTGAATGCTCCATCTCTGGCTGTGTTCAAGGCTGGGTTGGACAGAGCCTTGGGTGGCATGGTTTAGTGTGAGGTGTCCCTGCCCATGGCAGGGGATTGGAACTGGATGATCTTAAGGTCCTTTCCAACCCTAACTATTCTATGATTCTATATCTAAGCTATATGAAGAATATCTTTCACTTTTATGTTGAATTAACCAGAGGCATTGAGAAAATGGGTTCCAAAGTTGACCTTTCTATTTCTTAGTTGAAGACAGTAGCAGAGAATATTCAGCCTGTTGGCATACAGCAGCCTGTCTGCCAGAGGCAAAAACAAGGCCAGAGATTAATGCTTTGAGCTTTGTTTTCTGGCTGTTGAGATAAATCAGTAAGAATGCAAACATGCCAGCAGTTAGTTCCTCCTTCCCAGGCTATTCTAATGGGGGGGAAGTGGGAGCTGAGGTGAGTTTAGGATATTATTCTACTCTGAAAGTCCTGTGCATGCCTAGTTCTACCAAATGTTCTCTTAGCACCTGGGGATAGACTGAGGCTGGAATTCAGTGCAACAAAGGGATGTGGGTTGCAGTTTCATGCCTTATTAAGGACTTTGCTAAACAGACTAAATCTGTTCCCAATCAGAAACCTGATTAGATTCAAAAGATCACCTGGAGCAAGGGTTCTGCCATGCAGACAGGAGCTTCCTGCTTCCTTACTCTTGTCTGTCTTCTTTTTAGACCCCAAAGCATCAGCAGCTTCCACGTCCCAATGTCATCAGACCTGCTGCTCAGTGGCAGTGTGCAAGCACTGTGGGAGAAGGAGGATCTAAAAGTGCTGTTGAGCCCTTGGGGAGCACATATCCTGATGATGTGATCCCAATTCTGTCCGGCCAGGGAGCCCAGGATAACCATGTGATGGAGAGCAGTGCTGGGCCAAGCAAGGATGAGAATATGAACTTTGTATTGCAGCAGTCCAGATCATCAGAGCTTAATGGCCCCGGATTTGAACTTACAAGTAACCAGGAGCCTCGTCCACGTTTCTTTCCACCAATAACTACAAGCCCACAGCCTGTCGTTAACAAAGAAATCATTATTCTGGAGGATTCAGACTTTCCACCACAACAGGAAGAGAAGGTGGAAGCCCAGGGAGAGGACTTGGAGCCAGAGCAAAACCTCAGAGAACCAGCTGATGCGGGTCCTGCAGACCAGGAGATCCATGAGGACAGCCAGCTGGATCATCCACGCGTCCAGCCATCGGAAGGAGAGCCACATGCTGTAGTAAATAGTTGTGCTCCTCAGCAACGGCAGCCTGAAGCAGACCCAGGATCTTTAAGGGCATATGGAGAGAAGGCTCCTGGGCCGGCCTTCCCGCGACCTGAACCACAGCAGGATGGGATTCCAGGTCCTGCTTCACCCCAGCCAGCACATCCACCAGAAGAAACGGGTCCACAGGCAGCGGTAGACAATGAGCAGCCAGGTCCAGCATTCCCTGCACAGGGCTGCCAGGAGCTTGGCTCTAGTAATGTTCCAGAACAAGGAGCTGCTGGGCAGGACCAGGACCTCACTGCGCAGCTCATCAGAGAGACAGTAAGTATTCCCAGGGCTTGTTTGCCTTCTGTGTGCATGGTATTCCCAGACAGGTTTTTCAAGGTGTGTAGTGTTTCACACGCTCAAAGCACAGCCCTGTTGACTTCAGCGGCAAATCCTCTTCGTTTTGGCTGAGACTCAGCTATGCAGCAGGTGAGGAGCATGCAAGGTACTGTTGGGAAACTCTGCTTTGAAAGGCTAACAGAAGTGTTGGGAGGATGTCAATCTTGAGGACACTGTTTGCTCTGAGATGGGTTCTTGGCCAGAGAGATAAAGCGGAGTTGATGGCAGGGTCTCAAGGGTGCAGTGAGGTGAAATAACAGGAGTCTGTTTCCTTAAAGGCTACTGCCCTCTCAGTACTGCTCGTTTATTCTCGTCTGGTTGATTCCTAACCCATCACTATAGAGCTGCTTAGGAATGGATGTGGAGCTAAAGGAGCGAAAGAGACATAGAACGCTGGCAGAGGGATAGAGAGTGAGATAGAGAAGGCTTAGAGACACATTGGCTGAGAGCCATGGTTGCTTTTAGCTGCTTCTCCTAAAGCAGCGTGGTCCATGGCTCTGTTGAAGGCACCGTGGTGCTCAGGGGGTGATGGTTGCCCTTGCAGTGTGGATTTCCAGGCAGTAGCACTGCAGGATTACTGGGTAAGCAGCATGAAGACTCTTATAAGTTAACTCCACACGGTCCTTTCTGACTCTGTGCAGCTGAGCTCGAGGGGCGCTAACCACAAGAATGGAACCACCAGGAAGGGTATTCCTTCACCTTTGGGACATTCAGCAGCTTCTGTGTATTTAAAAACAAACCAAAAGTGTGGTGAAGCTTCACATTTCTCTGTTCTCCCCTCCAGTGCATGCTCCTGCCCTTGGTTGCTAGGGAGGAAGGTTCTCTCTTGATACCTTATGAATACTTATTTTGCAATCAAGTGTATTTCACTGCATCTATATCTTACACCACCGCTCCCATCCCCTCCAAGTCTTTCCTCCGCATCCTGTATCTCATTCTGTTTGAGACAACTGGGATTTAAGTACCAGTCCAGCAAAACTCAGTTCTTTCCAAACCAGACCTTGATGATGAGTGACTTGATTTGAGGTAAGTAGGTACTTTTGCAATGTTAGAGTTGCTCGACAACCCTGACCAGTCCAGTCTTGCAAAGCAGAATCCATCTGGTGCAATAGTTGCAATACCTGTACAGAAACCCAGCAAGAGAGCAGCAAAGGGTGCTCTTTGATACGTAGCTAATGCTGGGAGAGCTTGCACAGGAATGCCAGGAAAGGTTTGTTGTCTGGCCTGATCTCGTTGCTAATGTGTCTGGGTGCTTTTGGGTGGGTATACGTATTGTTGGGTTTTTTCCTTTGGCTTTGGAATGTTGAATTTCAGCACACAGTCTGGAACTCCTTAATCTTCTGTCTGAAGGTAAATATTAGCTTTTTTGTGTTGTAGATCATACCGACATGCTTTGCCTCTTTCCATCAAGCCTGAATCGCTTGTTAGGCCAACTGCTCATTGCTAGCCTCACTACACATATTCTTCTTGTGAGAAAGAGGTGTTAGCGATCATCCTGTGGAGCAAAGGGAAGCCAGCACCTTGCAGTATCCATGCTGGATGGATAGAAGTGGTCTCTTGAAATCTGTTTTGGCCTTTGTCTCATGAGTGTGATAGATCCACCCATACATCCGTGTCTTTGGTGCTGTTCACTAGGTTGTGCTACACAGCTCCTCTAATACCTCCATAACCTGTAGCTTTTCCTGCTGTAGGAAGCAAGATTCCCGGATGTGAAGGAGGACTACATTGAAGAGCTCATCATCATCAGGAACTGCTGTGACTTAAATGTGTAAGTACAGAACTAAGAGTCAGGGTGTATTGTACAACAGGCTGGCTGCAGTCACATTGCCATTTCCCCACCTGCCAATGACACTGTTCTAAAGCATACCCAGGCTGGGAGGCAGCGCTGTGTTGATAATGCCAAAGAGCAGGGAATTTGTTGGGATTTTTCCTTCTAATAGAGCTTTTCTTAAATTCTCTTTAATTCTTACATTGTGCTGTAGCTTCTCTGCTTTTAAGATCATTTACTTATTTAAAGACTACATATCACTTCTTAACTGTTACTAGGGTTCTTAAAAAGGGTGAGTGTCAGGATTAAGGTATTTTGAGATGACTTCTGTAAAACATAATAAGAAGGTGGATTGCTGACTTTTGAGTTGGAGAAGAGTTTCCTGCTTCTTAACTTCACTGTTTTTTGGCTTTCTCCAGGTAAAGATGACATTGTTTTGGACTCCCTTATTTATTGTCATCATGGTGGCTTTTATCCCCTGTGTTTAATCCAGTAGAAGTGGTACTGTCTGAGTTCTCTCGCATCACTCTTTGCAGCTGGAACAGAACAAACACATTTAAGGACTGGTAGGATTGGCTCTAGTTACCTGTTAAGGGACTGATTTGGTCAAGCTGAGGAGAAACATGAGCTCAGATGGGCAACAAGTTAATGGAAGAAGAGGGTGAAGTCTTGCTTTCCTACTTGTGTTGGCACCAGCAACACAGGAGGGGAGAGTGGCTTGAAGTAAATCACTTGTGTCTGATGCTTGGTGGTCCCTCTCTCTGTGTTTTTGTCTCTGCAGCTGTCGCTGCTGTCTCAAACATGTTGAAACTAGTTATTGTGTGATACAAGAACGAAGAATAGGTGTTGGTTGCCAGAGTATTCCCTCTCTTGTGTTACTCCAGGGCCCCTTTCCCATTAACTAGGGCACTAATTAAGCAGCATTTAAGTGCGTGAGGCTTGAAATTAGTTATTGGACCATAAACAAGTAAACTGGCAAGGAAATTAGGATGATCCAATCCATTGGGCATAGATTTCCTATTCTGCTGCCTTTGTGCTGTTGTGTCTCCAAAGCAGGGCTTCTTGGCTAGCAAGAAGGTAACTTCTTTCTTGTCTTTCTAAAGTGCATTCCCTGCAGTGGTGGTGTGGTCAGCAGGAGAGAAACTTTTAGGTGCCCATACCACATACCTGTGCTCCTCAGTGTAGACAGTTGTGTGTAGAAGACCAGGAGAGCCGTTCCTTGGAGCAGTGGGGCTGTAGAAGTTACACATCTGGCTGCAGGACCCTCTCACTTGTCAGTTTGTTATTGTGTCCTGGGGGGATTTAGTGAAGCCTGATGGAATTAAAGCACAGTAGCGGCTTCTATCAGTCTTAATGTTTTCCTTCCCTTCTGCTCCTGAAATCTCTCCCATTGTGTGCCACAGACCCAGTGAGATGAAAAGGTGCCTGCAGGCTTCCCTGTAGGCCACGTACAGTGTCTGCTCAGTGGCGCGTTACCCACTTACTGGATGATAAAGATTTCTTCTCCATATTTTTATCCCTTTAACCAAACCAGCTTTTTGAGTTGCCACTGCATCTTTTGTGTGAGAACAAATGGGTCAAAGCACTGGTCAGCCTCGCTGGCAGGGTCTCTTTGATGTCCATGGTGTGTCAAGCTGAATCAGGCTTGAAATACAATAAATAAGGGTGGCTGGGTTTGGGCAGGGATGAGGCTTTTAAGTGGCTCTGTGTCCTGTGGTGCAGATACTAATGAACAGTGCTGCAAGTGTGCGTGCGTTGCGTGCGGGGACCCGCTTCACTAATTGTCAGACACTGAAGGTTAACATCTCTGGAAATCCCAAGCATCGAGATGGCAACATGCAGAACAGTTCAAATGCATCCCGCCTTGAGCCCCAGCTGACACCCTTGTGTTTGAGCTCCTTGAAGTTTCTGTGTTGTTGCATTAAAACAATTATCTTTGACCAAAAGGATGCGAAGGGGGAGAGCTGGGATCTGTTAAATGCTCAGTGCCAAGGTATTCTGTTGGTTTCCAAACTGATCATCATATAAACTTCCAGCTGATGTGAAAGGTAAGATGTGGGAGCTGCTCTTAGCAGGGTATCATCCATTCAGCTTTTGTGTGCAGGAGCATTCACGCTCAGTCAAAAGCTTCTGGCTCGATATGTCAATACCTGATTAACCAGAAAGAAGTGCCTCTGCTTTGAATGTGAAAGCAGGGCTAAAGTAGTCATGCCTTGATAGTGGATTAATGCTTCAAACCGGTCCAGATTTCTTAATGAGGGACTGATTTCTGACATCAGGAATGTGAATTAGCTGCGATTGTGTCTTTGCTGCAGCCTTGCACCTTCTCATTCAAGAAGTTTTACAAATGCTAATGCTTGTCCGAGCTCTTTATAAAGCTTTTTATTCTACAGCTGGGGAAACTGAGGAACAGATTCTGTTAGTTGACCCAGCTAGCACATCACTGGTTAGCAATGGTGGAGAATAAGCAGTGAAAGCCTGCTTCAGACAGCCTCCAGCAAGCTTCCCTTTCAAAAGGGCTTCTAAAGTATTTGTGCCTCTCCAGCAATGAGGTATTCTGCTTGTTAGAGTCTTTCCTAAGCCAGAAACTCAATTTACCTGCCAGTTAGGATTGTTTGTGCTAGGACCTCAGGTCTGCTGCATTCACAGGCTGGCGTACAATTGCTTTAAACAAGTTTTAGTGATTATTTTCTGAATGCTGTTCTCATTAGACCAGTTCTAGTGGAAGTTGGAGAATCTGATGTGATTTCAAGCTTTTATTATAATGAAACCTGTATTCAGAGTACATACTGTATGGTCACACAGTTGAAACATGTTTCTGTCTCTTCTCTATTTGGAAGTAGATTGAGGCTGGAGGCTTTAATTCCAGTTTGAATCTGCAGCCTTTCATTGAGGAAGACATAGAATCATAGAACCATAGAATAGTCAGGGTTGGAAAGGACCATAAGCTCATCCAGTTCCAACCCCCTGCCATGGGCAGGGACACCTCCCACTAAACCATGCCACCCAAGGCTCTGTCCAGCCTGGCCTTGAGCACCGCCAGGGATGGAGCACTCACAACTTCCCTGGGCAACCCATTCCAGTGCCTCACCACCCTTACAGGAAAGAATTTCTTCCTCATATCCAATCTAAACTTCCCCTGTTTCAGTTTGAACCCGTTACCCCTTGTCCTATCGCTACAGTCCCTAATGAAGAGTCCCTCCCCAGCATCCCTATAGGCCCCCTTCAGATATTCATCCTTTCCTGGGTTTTGTAAGGGTTTGCATGCTGCTTTTGCCATAGATGCATTTGTGTTAGCCTCAGATTTCAGGTAATGCTGCTGACGTTGGGACTCTCCTTTCTTGTATGGTCTTCATAAGGTGAATTCCAGAGTAGCAGAAAGTTAGTTCACCTTAACTCTTAGTGCACTCACGTGGGTGGGAGCGAGGAAGGAAGCCTGATTGTTTACCTCTGCCATGGAAAGATGTAGGTTGGTTAGCAGCTCACCCATATGGGCCTCATGTATATGAATTTAATTGTTGAAAGGCAAATCTCTTTGCTTTCCCTCTGCAGTCATACAGCCAAATATTCTTTACTTCATTCTCAGGCAGTTGCTTGCCGTTTGCTCCAGTCTAGGACCTCCCTTGGTTCTTACAGGGCAGGCTGGGACTTGCCTGCCCAGCCTCATAATAAGGTACTAAAAATCAGACAAGTGAGGAATGAACCGGAGCTCCCGGACCCCCAGGTAACTGTATTTCTCTTTTCAGACTGTGTAACTTTCTTCTGGAGAATCCAGATTACCCAAAGAAGGAAGGCAGAGTGGTTTTAAATCCCAGCAGCAGCTTGCTTCCCAGCCAAGATGAGACAAAGGCAAGTGTCCTCATCTGCAGTGTGCTGCCTCTCAACCAGTCCGTTCAACCTCAGTGGAGCTTGGGATGTCTGGTTTTATTAGTGCATATTTGTGGAGGGCCTGGTTGAGCCATACTTCCATCAGAGGCCTTTGGGTGTATTTAAGACAGCTTTAAGTAGTGATAGTTGCTTGCAAGGTGACTTCCAAGTCTCTCCTGGTTTGCTGTTGCATAGCTGCACCATGACTGCTCTTTGGCCATCAGCAAGACCCTTTGCCCTGCCTGCCTGTCAGCCACCCCCTCTGAAGTGTTCATTTTGATACCTGATACAAGAATTCCATGGTCATTCTGTCACATGAAGTAGACTTGGCCCTTGTGTCTCTCCTGTGTGGCCTCAGGCATTGCCTTTCAGGCTGCTTCTTGATTTTTCTGTTGATTCATGTATTTTAAAGTCCATTTGACAAAACATTCTCTCTGAGCTGCTTTGAGTGTATTGAAATAGCTGTGTGTAGCCTAAGAGAGAAACATTGAATGGGTAATCCAACTCTTTCTGCTCTTGGAAGCACCTCTGAACCTCAAGCCAATAAAGATGCTTTTATAATAACCTAAATGTGTCCTCTCTTAGCTGTCTCATGCAGCCATGCACAATGGCTTTAAGCTATGTGGTGTAGGTCCTACTAGGAGCAGAGCTGCAGCGTGGTGCAGCTCAGGGCAGGTTACCCACACAAATGCATGGACCAGTAGGCTTCACACCCGTGCTGTGCTCTGAGCTGATGCTTAGATAGATGCTCAGAACTGGGTGCCATGTAACCTGAATTTGGGGTGGTCTTGCAGAAGGTCCTGATAACTGAAAGAGTGGTTTGTGGTGTTCTTGTGCATATTTATAGTGGCCTTCTCATTATGTTTTGCATTTTCTCCTTAGGTGCCTAAAGTGGACTACTTTGACTTCTTCAAACTTGCCCCACTCGATCAGCGGTGCTTTATTCAGGCAGCTGACCTCCTTATGGCAGACTTCAAAATGCTCAGCAGCCAAGACATTAAGTGGGCGCTACGTGAACTGAAGGGACACTATGCAATCACGCGAAAGGTTCTCCAGTTCAAGTCTGTTTCCTTTCCTTGGGTTATCCCTCATCTCTGCAGAGCAGTGCTATGTCTTTTGCCTCACTGTACCATCTGCTGCTGGGTGGTTATGGGCTTTTTAATGCTCTTCCTTTCCTTTTAAGAAGTATTAGTC
Organism: Myiopsitta monachus; assembly: GCA_017639245.1. Taxonomy (NCBI): domain Eukaryota; kingdom Metazoa; phylum Chordata; class Aves; order Psittaciformes; family Psittacidae; genus Myiopsitta; species Myiopsitta monachus. The sequence goes on along the minus strand of CM029926.1, from coordinate 7,964,860 downwards.
CATTTAGTAGAGACTTGCAAAATATATTGGGCAGGCAGAATGCTGCAGGAAGGTTTTACTTCTCTCTGATAGAACTGGCTAGTTGATGGTAGGTGATGCATTAAACTGAGAAGTGTTCCCATACGTTGCTGCTGAAGTGCCATATAATTGCTACATCTTTAAACATTTAACATTTAACTGCTGCTATTAGTTAACTGACTGCATGGAATGGAGAAGAAGCCCCAGTCTCCCTGTCCTGGTTCTTTTTATGATGACTTGTGGAATGAGTCCTGTATTCATCATAAAAGAGTGTCGCTGTAATGAAGCTGCAGAGACACTTGGGTTTTATGTCAGCAAACTGAATGTAAATGTGGCTTCAAGCATTTGACTTGGATCTGCTCTGATATCCTCTTCTTGCTTGAGCTTCTTTCTCTACTATTCCAGGTCTTAAACAAAAATCCCTTGTCCCTTCTCTTGCTCGATTGAGTATTTGAGCTTCATTTTTTTAACTAAAAAGCAAAACCCAACAACAAAAAAAAAGCCAAACCAGCTCCATTGCATCAAAATAGACACCAGATGGAGTTGAAGTAGCTTTACACAATAGGTGGTGTGAAGTATCATTCAGCTGTTTTGGATTTATGGAGTGATTGCTTTATGAGTACATAATGCGACAAGGTGAGCAAAGTAAAGAGCTATATTTACCTCTGTGTGGGGTGTTTGGCTTTCCAGTTTTGGATCAGCATTGTGCACATGTTTGTACTGTGCTTTGATTTGATTTGAAGTCTGTGGTTTTGCTTTCTTCTAAGAGCACAGGATTTAAGTCTGTCTCTTGCTTTCTAGGCCTTTTCAGATGCTATCAAAAAATGGCAGGAGCTGTCTACCGAAACCAGTGGGAAAAGGAAAAGGAAGAAAGAGATGAATCAGTATTCATATATCGACTTCAAATTTGAGCAAGGTGAATAGCAAGTTTCCACATCGTTGTTGTAAGCAGGACTGGCTTGCAGCAGAAAGTGCTGTTCTTGAAAAGGGATGTGGTCCCAAAACAGAGATGTTTCTGTCAATATCCGGCATCAGTTTCGGAGATATTCTTTAGTACCTCTGCTTGGTACAGTGCTGCTTGAGATGCTGAGTGTGGTGTGTGGAGAAAGAAGGATTTAAGCATAGTCCTGACTGCTCCATCCCATTTCATTGTGCCTTTAACTCTGCTGTAGGGGATGTGAAAATTAAGAAGCGCATGTTCTTCCTGGAGAACAAGAGGCGGCACTGGAGGTCCTATGACAAGTGCTCCCTCCTCCCACTGGTGCTACGGGAGCAGGAATTCTATGAGCAGAAAGTGAAAGAAATGGCAGAGGTAAGTGGTAGGAGCTGCTTTGATCTCATGGTGCAAACAACTTCAACTGTTATAAAAGACTTGGCCCTAAACATGGAAATCTGCCTCGTGGAGCAATTCAGACACTGAATAACTGACTACCTTTGCCCTTTTGCTACCTGTTACATGTATGACTCTTCCCAAATTACTGATTTTTGTCGGAAAAAAGCCAAGCACAGAATTTCTTATTTACTCAAATATACATCTGCTGCTTTTCCAAACACTGTTCTGGACTTTAATTGCTGTGAAACAGTAAAAGCTCTGCTAACTTACTCCTCCTCTAATTGTTAGCAGGCTTCTCTGCTGCTTTAGGCCTTGCAGTTGCAGCTCAGTGTCGATGGTGAATAATGACCAGGCCCAAGGCAATCTGTCCACTCACTCTGCCTTCCTGTGTCTCTGCATCATCTTCTTCTGTGCTGAGGGCCATGTGTTTCAAGGCAGAACACTGCAGCACCCACTGTTGTGTTGTCTTATCCTCTTGTCTGAGGAAAGACTGAATTCACAGCTCTGCACCTGCAGTCCTTTCTTAAAGATCCTTGTCTTTTAGGCAGATGGGTGGTGTCTCCTTTTAATCACAAAGCTAATGTTCCTTGGGGCTTTCTCTGGAGGGGTCCATTGGGTGAGATCATCTCTGCCCATGGAAACCTGAACCAGCAGCTCCCCATAATACAGAATTCAGGTCTTTGTTCCTGTTCCTTTGCTTCTCCCATCTGTTTTAGCTGAATCATAAATAGCTTAATGGATTGGAAGGATGGGCTGAGTGGTGGTGTAAGCAGGCAGGGAGCTTTTTATGGTGGTTTCTAAATCCTGAGATAATGTAAAAGAGTGTAGAGGCTGTAAAATTTCTTTATCTATGCTATAAATACAGGTGCACATGTCTCTCTTACAGCATGCAGACTTCCTCCTTGCTCTGCAGATGAATGAGGAGCAGTATCAGAAGGTCAGTATCTATAATGTGGTCTGAGTTCAGCATAGATGCTGTTTTACACTAAATTCTTCACAGACTTATTTTGACTTCTGGAATGGATCTTTCCTGAAGCTGCATTTATACTGTGCTGTGTTTGCTGAGCAGGCAGAACCTGCAGTGTGTGTGTTGGCTGGCGTTTAGCAAAGGTAGGCAGGAACCGAGTCCAGCAATACAGTATTGATGCATGTAATGATCTCAAGTAATTCAGTTAGCTGCTGCTTTGTATCTTGACTGGCCAGAGCAAACATTGCAATAGAATAGTACCAGGCTTGCCCATGCTACCACCATTATGGCTGTTTAAAACAGAGATGCTGTTGTTGGAGCTCTGACTCCAACAGGCTTTCCTCCTTTGCCGGAAGGACTCTAAAAACTGAAAATTGGGTCTTTCCCTTTAAGTAAAGAGAGAAAAGTTGAGCAGATTACCTTGTCATTCTCAATGCCCATTTCTCTTTAGACTTTGGAGATATTGGACCTTTAAAGATGTGGGCGTACTTACTACTTAAGAGGCAAGCTTCTTCACCCCTGTAGTGAAGAGGCCACAACAAGGTGTCTCCAAGCAGATGGGTAAATGTTCTTTCAGAGGGCATCAGATCCAAAGCTTGGTTTTCCCCATAGGAGTGGTGGGAATGCTGCTTCCCTGCAATTGCACCTTCCCGAACCCAAAGTGCTTCTCTGCCTGTAAGCTAAGAACTATTAAACACCATGTTTTCTGTAGCTTTTAAGAACCTCTCAAGCAGGACATGTAGCTATTAAGTTACTTAAAACTGAGTTTCTGGTTGTGCTTAGTGAGTTTTGACAACCAAACAGGGTAACTAATGGAATGGTGCGCATCTGTGACTCTTTTTAGAATGAATGCTGGCAGTGCTTCTAGCTTGCAGTTGTATGTGTCTGTATATTGCTATAGCTATTGATGTTCTGATGATGATGCCAATACCTCTTTATGGCTACAGGATGGGCAGATGATAGAGTGCCGCTGTTGTTACGAGGACTTTGCGTTTGAGAAGCTGACTCAGTGTGCAGATGGTCACTTGTTCTGCAAGGAGTGCCTAATTAAATATGCTCAGGAGGCAGTCTTTGGCTCTGGGAAGGTAAGAATTCTCCACCTGGATGAGGGGCAGATGAGTAAACTGCTGTTGGGGGATCACAGTGTTGTTTGTGTCATGTTGTTGCTTAAATTGGATGTAACTGCACTTCCAAGGAAATAACTCAAATGGAATTGTGTCCTGAAATCCAAATCCAGCAAGTCAGGCTCCCCATCAAAGTGGGATCTTTGAATAGGATTTCAGTTTTGCCAACCTCCATCTTCTGTGCTCTATGCTGAGCAACTGAAATTGTTAGGAGAACTTTCCACACTATTCATAGTGACAACAGTAACTTGCATTTGTCTGGGTTTTGTTTTCTTCTTAATAAGCCACTCTCTGCCCAGAGAACACTCTTGTCTGACTTGGCCAGTATCCTCCTACCTAAGAGTGTTTGTCCTACATAACATCACTGTGTTCCCAGCTTAATCTGGGAGTTGGTTCCTCAATGAACTTTCTTAAGCTCCGGTTTAGCAAGCAATTACCCTGGTACTCAGCTGAGCTATAAACAAGTCATTAGCATGCTCTGAGATGTGCATTCTCCTTTGCCTTGAGATAGGAGGATGAAACTGTGGGATGCATTTGTAGTCCGGGATCCGTGTAAACATATAAACTAGCAGCTGTATTTGATATGACCATAAAGAATGCCACATGCTATTTGTGAGCAGAGTGCTGGTTCTCAGCAGAGACCATACAGTAATAACAGGCTGCTACGTGGTCACAGTGGGCTTCAAGTGAACTGCGATCCCAGCTGTCAGCACCATCTTCATGCCCAGTGCCTGTTTGAAGTCTGATTTGTTAACTGGTCTTGCTCTTTCTTTGCTGATAAGCAAACCCATTCTCTGGCAGTCATCTGCTAACTTAAGCTCTATTCTCTCTAAGCAAGGCTCTGCACTGGTGTATTTGAAAATGTTCTGGGTACCAAGTCTTGCTTTTTGCTAGCATCATCCTGAACCTGAGCTCTCTCCTTCCAACCCTAGTCAGAGCTCAGCTGTATGGAAGGCAGTTGCACATGTTCATTCCCCACCAGCGAGCTGGAGAAGGTGCTTCCAGAGAACATCCTCAACAAATACTATGAGCGGAAAGCTAAGGAGGAGGTGGCTGCTGCTTGTGCAGATGAGCTTGTCAGGTAAGTGTCCATCAGAGGATGCAGACTGTGCTTACTGTTGTACAGAACTGTCCCCTGAAACCCTAAATGTATGCTCACTGTGAGATAGGGAGCTTTCGGAGCTGTATTATGCATTCAGGCTTCTGCCTTTCCAAATCTCCGTATTCAGGTTGGTCTGCCTTTGACTAGGAGCAGATTAAAATTCAATAGACTCATCTCCGTTAAGACTTGCTTGCCAGCTCAGTGCTGATCCTCTAAATTACATGGTCAAAAGCAGTGCTGAGCATAAAATATTTTGACTGTGAGTGACTGAAGAAATACGAGCAAAAATGGCAGTAGTCAGCACATCCTGGTGACAGGCATTTGGTTGGCAGCCTTATTAACTACCACAGAACTATTTGAATCCCCTTGCAGCAAAGATACCTTTGGCACTCTGCGCTGATGGCATCTTCTTTTGGGCTCTAGGTGTCCATTCTGTAACTTCCCGGCACTACTGGACCATGATGTGAAGCGGTTCAGCTGCCCCAATCCCCGCTGCAGAAAGGTAACTGGAGGATACTTGCCATTTGGTCTCTTCTGGAGTGATGGGCAGGAGAGCTGGGAGGACAACCCACGCTTTCTAGGAGCAGGATGTGGCTGCATGGGGCAGCAGGCAAAATGTTGGATCCTGCTGATATTCCATACAAGTGTGTGGCTGGACAGATGAATTTCAGGGCACTGTTGATAAAGACACCAATATTCCATTCTTAGGAAGATGTTGGCTAAAAAACCTTATGGGTGCAATAAGTTACTGTCTTCCATATACAGAAAAGTTCTCGGTGAACAGGGAGATGGGTGCTTAAAAGGCATAAAACCAAACTGTTGTCCTTTATGTAATGAAACTTGTGGAAAATGAGCTGCAACAACCTTACGTGCTACCCTGAAGAGAATTAGCATCTGCGTTTTTCCTTTATGCTGTCACCTGAATACAGATTCAGTTGGAAGTGACAAAGAACTTGTTGGAAGAGCTCCCTGAAACAGGAGCCCGTCAAAGGGCAGGAGATCTTGGTGCTTCCCTCAAAATCTGCTAATGGCCATAGCGGGAGAATTGTCAGGCCCAAGGGGGGGATGGAGCAGGGAAAACTTGCTGCTTTTGCACCATCTGCTCTAGGGGAAAAATAGAAGCGAGGAAATATGCTTCCCAGTCTCCTGAATGTACCCAGAATCCTGCTTACATCTGGTGCCAGCGAGCCAAGGCTGTACCGTATCAGTGTTTAGCACTGAAGCTACAAGGCAGCTTGCACAACTTCAGCCGCAGCAATGAATTCTCATGTGACACTGAGGGAACTGCCTGTCCCCCAGCAGAGATTGCTGCTAATCACTGCAATTCCTCTTGGGTGCGTTAACCTTGTGGTTGTAGCTGCCGTGGCTTTGTGTTCTTGGGTTGACTGTTTGCCTGTCGTGAGGAATTAATAGGAAGTCAAATTCTGGTGTCTGGAGAAGGTGAAGTTGCATTTTGTAGTGAAAAACCGAACTTACTGGGGGTAGAAAGCTGCTTATGACAGATGCACAATTCCATTGGAGATCCCTGATCTCCAAATACGTTTTGCGAACATCTACCTTTAGCATTCGGGAAAGAAAGGCAACTCTGGTGGATTCAAGTGTCAGGAGTGAGGAGGTTTGCCAGTCGCTAGGTGGCAATGTTGATTCGTGTTTAAGTCACTTCTTTCCTCGCTGTCCTTGCAAATAAGAAGTCGCTTTCAAAATGTACATATGTCAGCACCCCAGAACAAAACTCAGGCTTGAAGAACATGAACACTTCCATGTGCAAAAGTTGCTTTTTCCCCCTAAAATGTGTAACGCAGCGCAGTAACTGTGGTGGGAAGGGTCAGGACTGAAATGTTCCTTTCCTTCTGGTCTGCTGTTTCATTTCCTTCCTAGTGTACTGCCTGTCCCCCCTCCCTGGAGTCTCAGCATTCCAGCGGGCTGGATTTCTGGTTTCCTGGACAGCTTGTGTTGATTCATTAGCTGAAAATCTGCTGAGTAGCTTAGTGCTGCTCTTAGAAATCTTGAATGACTTTAGGATTTGAAGTGGAGGGTGAGGAATTCCGATTGCAGGATGTGGTGTCTCACAGCATCAACTGCAGCGGTTCTTTTTATTCCAGCTCTCTTTCCTCTGCCCAGAATGAAGAATTTCAGTTAATGCTCTTGCTTGCAGGAAACTCGTGCCCATAGGGAGGAAAGAGCTAATCTAGGGAACTCTACGGAGGTTGGAGAGGATGCATCAGCTTTGCTAGCAGTGCTTCTGGTGGATTCAGTGGTGATGATGACTGAACCTGGAAGGAGTCCCTTTCTGGTTGGAAGGACTGCACTTGCACAGCTGAACCTAAAGTGAGGGGAAGTGTGGAAAGGGAAAGGTCAAAATGTGCCTCTCCTCAGGCCTCAAGGCTCTTCAGGGGTGGGGAGAGGGGGACCAGATGGTGGACCTGCGTTCTTTCTGTGCTCCATCACCTGGATCTTTTGTCTTGCTTTGAGAATTCATGTTGATACTCTCAGGCTTTCCTTTAAATCTTGCAGAGAAGTTGATTCATATTCGGGCCAGCTATGGATGTATTGTGAAATAAGTGATGGGAACCAGCTGGAAGCCTTCATTTCGGCTGTATATATGTATGCTGGGCTCAATAAGAGGAAGAGTTCTGGGTATATCCATGTCACTGCTTATGATCTCACCTGCAGCTGCAGTCATTTGCACCTTGGAGGGACCAAAATGCAGCTAATTGTAGCCAGAGCAATGGGCATAGCTGCTGTTTGCCTTCTGTGAGTGAAGGGCTGCACGGAGAGCATGCAGATAAGCCTGCACCATCTGCCAGAGCTCCAGCTGTGTGCTGTGAAGTTTAGCTCCTAGTTAGGTGGCCAGGGCTTGAATCATAATATCACAAACAGCAGGGTGGAGGAAAAGCTTAAATTAGCCAAGGAAAAACAGTGCCCAAGCCACCCTATGGATGTGTTCTGTGTGTTTGCAGACTGAGCTGGTGCTGGGGCAGAGGCAGTGTTGGCTCAGACCTGGGTTTTCAGGTTTTGCTCCCAAACAGGTTCCTGACCACACGTGGAGCCAGGCTTCCTGGTGATAGGATTTGTCAGCCTGTTTGGTCAACCTCCATCTTCCTAGGCACAAGGATCCCTGTGTGGAAGCAGCACTTGAATTTCTCACCTCTCATGATGCGTGTTTCTCCTTCTGGTGCTCTGAGAGAGCAGACCAAAGCTGGCAGTTCAAACTAGGAAAGGCACGTGTTGTGCAGCTCTGGGAGGCCAGCCTGTACTTTCGCATATTGGAGGAAGTACTGTTTCCCATCAGAAAAGGAAGTCCATCCTTTCAGCTCAACACCCCTCCTCCCAAGACCCCATAGTGTTGATGAAGACAGGGCTTTTGTTTGTGGGCTGCTTGCTGCTATCCCCAGCATTGCTGGTGATGGGAGATGGTTTCCCCTCTTTGCAGTCTCGGCACAAAGCACTGCAGGGCTTCCAGCCAGGGAAAAGATGGGGAGGTGAAAGCTGCCGTTGCCATGGAAATGATGCATGCAAGGAGCAGAGCTGTCCCTCCGGTGCCACACTCATTTCGGAGCCAGGCCACATTGCTGGGACTTGCATTTCCAAGACTTTTCCTTAAAAGTCCTTTGCATAGCATGGGATTTTCATTGTACCAGCCTCTGCGCTGGCCGGATGCAATGAGGTGATGGCGTATGGTTGTGTGCTGCTAAATCACATTGCCCTCACACTGGGCAGCTTAGTGCATCCCTGAGGTTGTGTGTAGGGACTGGGTTTGCCTGCTGGGCATCTGAACTGTCCCGCTGTTAAAATGAGCATTGATGTGCCTGTGGCAGATGGATGAAATCTCCATTTCTATTTATTATTACTTTTCAGGTCAGGCTTTCTGGCCACAGCCATCCTTGGGTGTGCTTTTAATTTACAGAACTGAGACTTGGTATTTTAGGGGCCTTATTTTTAAGCTTCTACAGTATCTTGGGATTGATTTCAAGGTGCTGGCTAAGAACAGATGCACCCAGCTGCTTTTAACCTTCATTTGCTGCTGGAAACCAGACAGGTTTAAGCTTGTACAGAGCTCTGCCTAGCAAGCTGCATCTGAACACGGCTTCTCTTAGCAGGGTGCTAACGCTGCATCCACAACCTGTGGTAATAAACCTAAGTCGTGCTGTACAGTTTGCAGCAATTTTGATGTGAGTGGCCTTGCTCAAGTAAATTGCATGATTACAAGGCTTGAAGTTGGAAAAGGAGCTATGGGGTGAGCTGCAGTGCCTGTGATCTCTCTGTACCTGGTGTGATAACGGAGCACGCAGCTGCTTGTGCTTCAGAGGCGGGTAATGAGGCAGCCCCATCGTCCCATTACAAGTGTTTTATAGGGTGCAAGGGGAGATGTTTGTGTAAGCAAGTACCCAGCAGCAGGGGATGTGTTCAGGATGACACAGCCTTCCGAGGATGTCATCCAACACATGCCATAGGGGCTGTTAGTTGTGTGCCAGAGGCTGGCCTGTGGCTCCCCTGCCCTACTCCAGATGTGCCGTGGTTTTAGGCTTAAACTATGTCAAGATTTGTCACTGGCAGGGTGAGTGTGCAACATGGAAAAAACAAATCAATAGCTCCGGTTGGAGAAATTGAGCTTGTCCAAAATGCCGGAGTGGGATGAGCGTGTGGAGAATTACTTAATTCTCCTTGGTTTGCAACATGTTTTCCCAGCTGTTGGAGGCCGCTGTCTCATTCAGCTTCCTGACAGCAGAGCAAACATTTTGAAGGTCCCATGGCCCTGTCTCATTCTCTTTTCAGCCATTCCTATTGCTCTTCTCTCTATGCTTTTCCTGGAGCTATTTATTTGGATTTAATTGTTACTTGGAGCTTAACCCCGCGGCTTTAGTGCTGAGCAGAGCCAAAGGCGGCACTTGCTTATGGCAGACCCCTGTCATTTCCTTCTAATGGCAGTGACCTCAAGGCCCAACTCTGGTGTTTAAATTCCCATTGGAATTGTGGCTGTGTAAATGCAGCTTAGCAGAATTTACCAGGATGAGGAAGAAAGGGGAATGTGGTGTGGAATCGGTGTGTCTTACTGGGGATGGAGCACTTGTGCCTGCGTTTGCTTTCATCCGGAGGCCTGTTTCCTGCTTGTCCAGGCCGGCGGAGCGGTCTAACCCGTCATTTCACAGCTGTACCATCTTCCCCCTCAGCACTGCATCCTTAAACCCTCCTGCTCCAGCGCTCTCAGCCTTCTCCTCCAGCTCAGCGCCTTTTGAACCGAGCGGCGCGCATGGCTCCGCTCTGCTGCTGCCAAAACCACAACAAATGGCAAGTTTCCGTCTGTCATCTCTGCTCCGAGGCCGGGCAGCCCATTTTCATTTTTCTTCCTTAAAAGGCCATTGCAACTCCTCGTCTGCAGCCTCGCTCCGTGCCGCAGGCAGGGCGAGCGGCGAGACGCTATCGCACAGCGCTGCGGATCCACGCATCTCACCTCAAAGGGATCAGCGAGGAGGGAGGGACCGAGGCCGAAGGTGGGGTTGAGGTGGTTGTTGGCAGCAGATAACACACACACCCACCCAATAGGTTTTTATTGCTAAGTCCGAAAGGAAGAGAGGTAACAGGAGAGTTCTCTGGTGCAGCAAAGCCTTAGAAGTGCAGTCCCATGTAGGAAGGATACGTGCGTTCTAAGCCACGTGGTGCGTCCTCCGAGGGGTGTAGGGTCAAAGTTGGAAGGGGAGTGCTGAGAGTCAGGAGATCTCCTCATCAGCTTTATCTTGATGGGAGAGCTGCAAGGGGAGCAAGGGAAAGCCACGTGCCAGGGGTTCTCCTCGCTTCCCTGGAGGCTGGATGGTGCATAATCATACACTTGATCCCTGGTTGTGAGGGAGCACCCAGGAAAGCCAGAGGGAGGGAAACAGCTTGTCCCATATCTTGCTTTTAGGTGTATGCCTGCTCTGGGCTAGGAGCAATACAAGAATTGAGTGGTGCCAGCAGTAGCTTGCTCCTAAATGCCCCTTTCCAGAAAGGAGGCACAATGATCAGCTCAAAATCACTCCTTGCCTTACCTACGTACCTGCCACCCTTCCTCAGGACACGTAAGAAGGGGCAGTAGGAGCCCCGAGAATACCTCACAGGGAAAGAGGGCAGGAGCGGGCTGGATTTAATTGCTGTGGTGGAGTGGAGAGCCTCCATCAGTGGGAGCTCAGGTGGTGCTGCTGCTTTTACAAGGTCAAGTCTATTTATGCAGTGGTATGTGGAAATGCTTCGCTTGATAAATGAGGCTGACAGAGGAGGAGAGGGCAGAGCCCAGCCTGGAAATGGACCTGAGGAAAGAGGTCAGCTTAAATGGGGTGTCTGTCTTATAGAGGGTAAAAAAAGCTGCTGAAAACAAGAACTCAAACTAGTCCCTTTAAAAATAGACCACCTAAGTCAGTGCAATTTCAGGCAACAAAGCGTACTCCTGTGCTTTCTTTCTGCCTTATATAGCAATATTCATTCAGTGAAAAAAGCAATTCTCTCGCTGCTCCCTGACCACTGAATACCTCTGTGTCAGGTCCATAGGAGGCAGCAGCTCTGTCTTCCCTCTGTAGCTTTGTCCTTTGCCGAGGAGGGGTCCAGAGGTGACAAGCTGAACACAACTTCACGTGGCGATGGAAGCTTCACCCTCAGCAGTCTTGTCTCAACCTCTCTCCCTGGGCACAGCCTGCAGCCATTTAGGCAATGGAGCCTCTGGGAGCAGCTGCAAACGTGTAGTGGTCAGTACCAGGACAGTGTCTTTGGAGATAAACTGATGGGCATCACAAGGGGTTGGGTAAGAGCAGCCTGGGTTGGTGATGCCAGGGGTGAAAGTTCTTCGGATGCCCTGAATGTGGCAAAGTGGTCCTGTAGCCACATTGATGGTGTTGGAAGGACCGTGGAGCAGAGGCTGAGACTTGGCTGCAGGCTGAGATGAGCTTTAAGCTTTGCCTTTTTCCTCCTAGATCCCTTTGAAAGTGCAAGGGAGGAGGGGTGTTCTTCCATTTCATGCAGGAAACGAGAGGAAGTAACATAATGGGATGACCCCAACATGAGGGAGAAACCCTAAATCTCTGTGTGGACCAGCGTGCTCAGATTGTGTGACTGGTTTCAAGCAGGGAGGTACTTACCCTGGGTCACTTTGTCTGTCCTCACAATAGGATGTGATGCCACCGAGCTGCTGTGGGGCTGCTGTGGGAGCTTGGTACAGGAACCCCCTGAGTTTAAGGTTAAAACCCTGCCCGGTGCTGCTTGTATTTGCAGAGTACCAGAGCAGGGTTATCATTTTGCTGCTGCAGTGGAAATGGAGGTTGGAGAGGATGGAAAAAAGGCCGTTCCCAAGCTAAATTCAAAACATTGTTCTGCTCTTACTCAAGAAGCTCCCTCTTCCCTCTCTTTCCTCCCCCACACATTCCTGCCGTAGTAATCACTGATCTCTAACCTCAGCTTCATCTGCCACAGGCTCACCACTTCAGAAACGCAATTAAACCCCCCCTGGCTCTGCATACACCTCATCTTGCTGTACCTGGGTGCTTCCAGGGCCCTTGTCTTTGGAGGGGTCTGAGTCAGCAGCAGAGGTTTTGAGCTGTATTGTGCCAGGGCAGCTGATGACTCTCCTCTCTGTGCCAGGGCCCTGAGCTGGCCTAACCTGGCATGTGCAATGCGAGGAGGTGTTTCGCTTCTCCTTTCTGTTTGCACATAAACAGATCGGAGCAGATGACACAGTCATCAGACTTCCTGAGCTAATAGGAGGCTGCTGCAGATGATGTCCATTTTGGAGGCTGTCAGTAGAGTTTGTTTCCTAATTTGGTCACAGTGTGCTCAGGGCTGCTCTCCTCTTCTTTTCTTCTTTTAAAGCACCCATGGTCTTTATACCGTTGTCCTGGAGGGGAAGCTGTCTGTAGCAGAGAACCTCCAGCTCCTCTCACTTCCTCTCTGCAGAGGAAGTGAGACTTGAAAGGTCTCTTTGAAAAGCAGTGCAGTTCTGAGGCCTGTCTTTCCATTTTGATTGCCTCCTTTGCCACTCTCTCATGAGCTCACCTCAATGAGCTTGGCTTTTCATCCCTCTGGGTGGTCACCTGAGCGAGCCCTTTGTGCCGGATGACTTTGGAGTAGTTCTCTTCAGGGGCAGAGTGAGCCGTGCTGCAGTTAAATAGTAACATTGATACGGTGATCTATTGGCGTATGTATTGCAGGAGGTAGATACGTGTGTGATTGCAGCTAATGAAAAGAGAATGTGTTTGGTTTCAGTTCATACATCATCACTAATCTGGTAGCGTGTAGGAAGCTGTAAGTGCCATCAGTGGGAGAGAAATAGTGAGGCTGGTCAGCTCTGCTGAAAGACATTTAAAAGTTAGCTCCTGTGTCTTAAAAATCATGGAATGGTTTGGGTTGGAAGGGACTTTAAAGCTCATCCAGTTCCAACCATTGCCACAGGCAGGGACACCTTCCACTCGAGCAGCTTGCTCCAAGCCCCGTCCAACCTGGCCTTGAACACAAACTGGGGATTGCCAATCCCTGGAAGAGGTCTGCCTTTCTGTGCTGAGCCACAGTCAGCCCCAAACCAATCACCTTCCTGGAGTGCAGGAGGCAGTTTAGCCCTTCCACTGTCAATGTGTGTTTGCATTCAGCAATAGGAACAGCTGAGGAATCAACGCCAAGCCTGTAGGCACCTTTATTACTTTATTTCTCTGCTGGACTTAGCAGAACGAAGGGGAAGAAACATTCCCAGGTGGTGCAGTTGAGGATGCAGCTTTATTCTGTGTGATCAGGAGGCTTGTGTGCCTTACGTGGTGGTGAAGGTACTGCTGTCACAGGAGTTGCTGCCCCTGGACAAGATTTTGGGGCTGTTCAGCCTGGAGAAGAGAAGGCTGCGTGGAGACCTCATAGCAGCCTTCCAGTGTCTGAAGGGGGCCTGTAGGGATGCTGGGGAGGGACTCTTCGTTAGGGATTGTAGCGATAGGACAAGGGGTAACGGGTTCAAACTGAAACAGGGGAAGTTTAGATTGGATATGAGGAAGAAATTCTTTACTGTGCGGGTGGTGAGGCACTGGAATGGGTTGCCCAGGGAAGCTGTGAATGCTCCATCACTGGCAGTGTTCAAGGCTGGGTTGGACAGAGCCTTGGGTGGCATGGTTTAGTGTGAGGTGTCCCTGCCCATGGCAGGGGTTGGATCTGGATGAGCTTAAGGTTCTTTCCAACCCTAACTATTCTATGATTCTATGATTCTATGACCCCCTGGCCTTGGAGGTGCTGGGTTACCTACTGAAATCCAGCTCTGCTTTAGGTTCAGAGTAAATGAGCAGAGTCTCAGGTTAAGGTGTACCACGAGCAGCCTGATTACTGGTATTAAAGGTTTGGCTGTAGATGGGCAGGTATGGGCTGGTCTCTGGAGAGAGGAAACTTCAGTATGTGTCATGTGTGGAATGCCAGGTTACCATTGACCTCTGAAACATGAGTAACAGAGAAATGGGAACCTGAAGTGTTGCGGCAGCAGGATGAGGGGGGGAAAGGGAAGGTGAAGCACAAGTTTTCTTCTAATTTAGTCAAAACCATCTCTGTGTGTCATTCTTATTTGCATGTTATCTTCTAATAAGCCCTGAGTGACTCATCCACTACTTCCACCTGAAAGGAAGGGTGTGTTTTTGAAGCCTATAGTTTCTAATCTCAGTAGGCCAGTGTTTCTTCTTCTCTTCCTCCCTCCCCTTCCTGTGCCCCCAAAAAAGCATTCTCTTACTGCTTTTAACCTTCAAGCCCCTTTTTTCTGCTTTCTCTGTTACTACCCTTGCATTATTAATGGCACTGTAGCAGTTCAGCCAGAACACTGACATTACTGATTACTACTCATAGCAGAGGAGCAAGGTAGAAACTGGGTCAGGAAATGTTGTCATAAAATGATAGCATCAGAACTGGGGAGCAGAACTCTGTGTGAGCAGGTTTGCGTTGGAAATGGCCTCCTTCACCCAGTAGCATACCTGAGCACATCCACCATGTGCTGCTTTGCTGCTTGCAGATGGGAAGATCATCTGGCACACAGAAAGGTTAATAATGGCCCTGTAATTTCCAGGAGCAGAGGAATGGAGTGATAGGTTGTGTTCTGCCTGGTAGAGCTCTGAGCATCACAGAATTCATGTGCGTTCACCAGCATTGCTGGTTCTGGAGTAGTAGCCCCTTCCCTTGTTGGTGCCAAAAGGCTGAGGAAGCAGAAGTGTCTGCAGTTACTTATGCATTCAGTGAGAGCCTGTCACACTCGATGCGCTCAGATTGTCCTTGGTGGTACCAAGGGCGTCCTATAGCAGCAAACAACTCTCCACACTCCATGTAAGTCAATATGACTGCTGTGGAATCAGAACAGGAATGTTATTTTGGGGATGCAGCAATTAACCTGTGAATCCTGGGCTCTTGTAAACAGAAGGAATTACCTGTTTCTGGTTAATGGAGCCGTGCCTCTTCACTCAATTGGACACAGCATCCGCTTGGGGATTTGGCATCCCTTGGAGGCCTTGTGTGAACAGTTGCGCTGTCATGTTAGCTTGCTTCTTGAGAGGGGGCAAGTGTGAAAAGGGAAGTGTCATTTACTGTAAAATGTAGCAGCTCCTATGGGAAGTGACAGTTAGAGAAAGTTATATCCTCAAATACATGCTGTTGTCTTTAAAATAGCTGAAACAGCTAAAATGCATAGGTCAGAAATAAAGAATACAAACTGGGCCCGTGTGTGCTGGCAAAAGACAAGTCTATCTCTCTGAAAGATGCTTTAAAAGCACAAACTGAAGTCTTGTCTCTCCCAGAGGTGTACACGTGCTTGCTGAGGGAACAAGAGCCTGTCTCTGGCTGGCTCAAGGCAGCAGATTCCTTGGAAGTCTCTTGGAGACGGGGACTGTGTTCTTCCTTCTCCGTGTTGCTGCTCCTGGTACCGGTGACCACCTGTGTGTGCATCAGCTGAGATTGGGATGAAGATGGGGAAGCATCAAAGCAGTCTGTGCTCAGTCCCTGCCAGGCAGCCGTGCATCCGGATGAACCAGTGATGTGCTTCATTTATATTCTGGACCAAGGCTGGAGCCAGCCCAGGAGCAGTGTGACGCCCTCACAAGTCAGATGGTAACTCACACACAAAGCGAGCTGGAGATTTAGGCTGGGCAGACTTGACAATATCCCCTTTCAAGGATTATCCTTTAAACTGTCCCACTCACACACTGCCTTTGGTGCCTGCTGAAGCCTTCTGTAAGCATGAGCAGTATTTAAGAGAGAGGCTGGTTGGCTGGCTACTGTGATCTCTGCTCCGTGGGCTGTAAAACCCTATCCTGCTGAAGCTAGCCAACTTTATTTCTCTAGCTGATCATAAGAAGTGTAAGGCTCTTAAATCCTGGCTCATGTTTTATCCGTGGCGTTGGTGGAGCTGCCTGTTATCTCCAAGTGAGCCCAAAGCAGAGCTTTGCTAGCGCAGCTTAGAGTGTTTGAGGGAGAGCAGACATTGCCGTGAAGTGGAAGCTGGTGATAGGCAGTAACTTCTATTTAATAAAGCCATTGTGGAGCTGGAGAGATCTAAAGTTTATGACCCCGGTATTCTTTTTCTTTCTCAAAGGCAAGTACTGATTTGCCATTAAACTCGAGCATTATCAGCAAGGCAAATGCTTTCCCTGTCCAAACTTCCATGTGCACGTATTTAATTAAAAGGCACCAGGGTTAATGAAGCTTTGAGTGCAGAAAAGCCTCATTCCCTGAATTGAATTTTCTTTAATTGCTCCAGAGATTGCATTTCCCAGCTGTGGTTGTCCCTTAACATGTGAGTCAAGGAACTGGAAAGGGACAATTTGAATTGTCTCCTTCAGTGCCAGCTTCTTCCTCTTCTATTGATTTTTCATCTCTGGTTGAAAGAGGATTAGATCCAAATGCTTCCTTAAGTCAGTGGTTTAACCTTGTGGTAGAATTGGAGTTGCCAATGCCCTGGACACTGGGAGTGTTTGTGCCGATGATGTCACTCATCCCTAATGTATTGTAGAGGATGGAGAGCAAATACGAGATTTATTCTTCTCCCACCCCAGTAACTAAACCGTGCTGCTCCTGAATACGATGGCAGGTAACTGAATTGCATGCTACAGCCCAAATCAAACCAGCTTTCATTAGCGTGCAAGAAAAAGGGTGTTGGGTGTTTTGGGCATGGATTTCTTGCTTGTTTACAGGGCATTTGAGTAGTGGATTTAGTGCCTAAGACCTCTGTAAGCGACAAGGTCATTTTGTGGTCCTTTTATGTTAATGGTTGTGCAACCTCGTAGTGCAGAGTCTGCAGAAGGACATGAATCTAAACCGCAGCAAATTCAAGTACCAGTGAAATGATCAGTGATGGAAACAGCCAGTGGTGTTCCTGACGTTGTTACAATGAAAGCATACATCCGTCTCTGGGTACCACTGTATGTGGTATGCTCCATCTCTGTTTGTGGCAGAGGCATGAAATATTCCAAGGTATGTTTTTGTGTCCTGATGGACTTGTTAGCAACTATAACCTTGGCTAGATGCATAATAGAAAAGAAAGCTTCCAGCAGCAACAAAAGACTTTGGGGGATTAGTTTAATGCACATCTAACATTGAAACAACAGAAGCAACAAGTGTTTTAGGGGGTTGACTTTTGGAGGTCTTAGCTGTCAGAAATCACTGGTAGTCAAAAGTAGTAGCATCCGTCAAAGTAGTCCATCCGCCTGGATGGAGGCTTGCCTTAACCTTATACTGATAGATAAGAGTTCCCCTATGAGCAGGTATTTGGGAGCTGTCAGACTTTTCGTGTGAGAAGCTGGTGGCTGCTGGTGAGCTGTGGTGTGTATGACAGTGGCTGGAGTGATGGTCTGGATGAACAACCTGGAGAAGAGAAGGCTCAGGGGAGACTTTATAAGTCTTCCAGTACCTAAAGGGTGCCTACAAGAAATCTGGAGAGGGGGTTTTTCAAGGGCATGTAGTGATAGGACAAGGGAGGATGGCTTTAAACTGAAAGAGGGGAGATTTAGGTTGGATATAAGGCAGAAGCTCTTCCCTGTGAGGGTGCTGAGGCGCTGGCGCAGGGTGCCCAGAGAAGCTGTGGCTGCCCCATCCCTGGCAGTGTTAAAGGCCAGCTTGGAGCAAGTTGCTCTAGTGGAAGGTGTCCCTGCCCATGGCAGGAGTTGGAACGGGATGAGCTTTAAGGTCCCTTCCAGCCCAAACCAGTCTGGGCTTCTACGAAAACGAAGACAGTGATTCTATGATCTTCAGCTGGAGGCAGCACAAATACCCCTCTCAAGCTTGATTTCTGGCCTGGAGGAAACCACCTTCTTTGCTACTGCTACACAGCACCTCCCCTGCACCTTGATTTAAGCAACCTCTGTCTCATCGAGTAACTAATGCCTGGGTTGTTGTGCTGGGGGCCAGGAGGTCCAAGGCCTGCCCTGTGGGCACAGGGAGCAGAGGTGGTGCTTTAAGTGGTCCTCATGCTGCTACCAGTGTAAACAGAGCAGATGTTTCCCTGAGCCGGGGGAGCATTAATGGAATGTGTCGGCCCCGGCTGATGTGAAACATGGCTGCGAGTTTTGGGGATGAGGTCAGTGGTACTGAAAGCTGATGGGAGTTTAATGTCGAGTCTCTGCTTCTCCGAGCCGAGGGGTCAACCGAGAGAGCCACGGCTAATGGAAACACAAGTACACTTGTCATAAATCAGTGCCAAAACAGCGAGCAGGCATCGTACCGCTGCATCCCACAGCGATGTTTCTGTAACCACCTATTAGCTCTTCAGTGGCTGCTTTCCTCGCTTGGGTGCTCTTAGTGTTTGACTTAGAAGGGACAAATTGAGGCTGAAAATGGAGGGTTTGGGAAAAGCTTTACGTGCTGGGAAAGCCCCGCCTGCTTCACTGCCTTCCCCTCCGCTGTTTGTGGGTTCCGTGGTTACTGCGTCCCTGTTTGGGGAATGGCAGGAGGGCAGTTAGCATCTTGTTTTAAACAGGTTGTCCTTCTGGTGAAAGGAGATGGATCGTGTTGCTGGCACGAGGTTGCTAGGAAGTCCTGAGGCATCCAGGAGGCAAAGCAGGCTTGGCACTGCCCAGAGATCATATGGGGTCTTTAAAAACAAACAGTTCTTGTACAAAGTAAAGAGCAGCATTTTGTAGACAACGAAAAGTCCATTTGCTCTCCAGACCAACCAGCATGTTCCCCCTACAGCTGGACCCTGTAACGTACCATTTGCCAACAAGATAAGATGGTTGTGTTTGCTCAGTGATTTATCCTCTGTGAAGCTAATCTGAAAGAATGCTTTATTGCTCTATTTATTTTCTCAAAAGAAGCTGCTTTGACCTCATTTTTTGTGTTGGGAGCATGTGTGCCTTTAAGCTACATCTCCAAGCCCAGTTGAAATTGGGGTCTGCCTTCTGCTTAAAACACAATATCCGTGGGCTGTTAGTGGCAGAGACGCCATTCAGAAGCCAAGAGGTGAGCATCTCTCCCCGAGGCTTTTTGTGTGTTGAAAAGCCTCACCACGATACCCAGCCTCATCCCCCAACAAAGCCAGTCTGCAGCTAGAAGGGGTTTGGGTATTTTTTCCCCTTTCTGGGTCCTCCTTAAGAGGCAGAGGTTAAAACAAAACAGATGCTCTTGGATGGTGCCTCTGCTCTGCTAAGAGGCCTTGGCTCCTGGTACACAAAGCAAGGATGCTACCTCCTATTGCAAGTGAATGGCAGGCTTAATGAAAGAAACAATCTGAAAGAGCCAGATGCTCCCCAGAGTGAGGCAAGAGAGCAGTATCGATGGTGTTCTTGCGTTACTTCCATCCTGAAGTTTGTGTGTGCAATTATCCATGTAAGTAAAACCTGAAAATGGCTCTTAGGGCATGTTCTCCCCAAACAAGGGAAAGGATTGCAGCTATCGGAGCGGCCTGCGAGGAGAGGGATGGAGCTCTCAGGTAGCTGGAAGCCGTGCCAGTTTGCGTGCTTGCTGGTAGCCTCTTACTATATTTAGTTTCTTTTGGCCTCCCAGAATGAAGGCATTGAACCTTTCTAGGTATGGAGATAGCACATCATCGACCAGCTCTGAACAGCAGCTTGCCAACTACTTGGCTCTCTAGCTGTTGTTTTCAGCCTTGGTCCTTGCCCTTCCTGTGCTAGTAGAGGGTAGCCAGATGAGGTTTATGTGCACAGGAGTTGGGTTTGTAGCTGTTCTGTCTGCAGGTGAGAGCTGCGGTACCTTTGAAATAACCAGACACTCCAAAAAGCAGTTTTTATCCTGAGGCTTTAACCCTTTGAGGGGTATTTCAGGTGTGCAGGGTGAAGAACAGGCACTTTGCAGGAGTCATTGGGTAACTCTTCCAGTTTGTGCCATGACCAAGCACGCAGATGCTTTCAGGCACCAATTCCTTTTACTGAGATCCCTGTCTTGAAAAATTCTGACCTACCCCTGTCATGAAATGAAGCATTTTGTATTTCCTGGACCTTTCCTCTGGTTGCAGCTGTTGTACAAGCTATAGATTTCTAGCTCTGTGTCAGAAAACCATGACTTCAGGCCACTGGGATTCTTGTGGGTGGGTGAAAGTGATAGCAGATTAATGAGTTTTACTGCAGCATCCCCATCTGCCAGACTAAACCGTGTTCTGCACAGGAGACTTAACACAGCTGGTTTGAGCTGCTCCCCTAAAAGCAGATCGCCCTTTACCCAGTCAGAGCTGACCCCTGCTCGAAAAGCACAAGCACTGCTCTTTCAAAAGCCAGTGCTTTAGTTATAATTAGAACTAGATCTACTTTCCTTTTCCTGATGCAAGCACTGTGGCGAGCTCAAAGATTGCCAGTGAGGACAAGTGATGACCACATGGAAGAATGGAGGTGATTCCCTATGCACCAGGTACAAGTTCTGAGTACTCATCAAATGTGGCTCCAGTTTCTTGTCTGAAATGTACTGGTGTGACACTTGCAGTTGCTTTCCCTGTGCTTTACCTCCATGAATAGATGAATTTAAATGAGTAGTATATAATCAGTTGTCTCTGTCCCAACCGAACCAGAGGAAAATGACTTGCAAGTGATAGCTGTGGCCTGGCTGCATGTGTAAAACTCTGTGTGCTCTCAAATAACACTTGGCTCAAATCTCTGCGCCTGCAAGGGGCAGCCTTAAAGTCCAGCTGTGAGCAAAGGCAGGGTGAGGAATGAATGACCCCAGCAGGCAAAAGCTGCTGTGCATTAGCTGTAGCTGTTAGCTTCTCTGTTCCCTCCTTCGAGCTCTGACAGTTAAATGGGAATGAAGTAGCTGCTGAATGAGACACGTTATCCTTCGCTTGCATCCCTTTATGTGGCGAGTTGCCATGGCTGAGACATCGATCAGTTGTTGTTACTTTGCAATAGGGGATTATTCTTCAGGGTTTCTTCAACAGAAGTGGGTATCTGTCATCCCCAGTGCCCAGAATGTGTCTGATAGTGTGTGTGTACCTGCGCATACACACTCCCCTGCTGCTTCTCTATGCCCTTTCTCTATGTTTCTTCATTGCCTGCAAGACTGGATAAACAGCCCCAACCCTGAGAAGCCCAAAGGCACTGGGGAGTTGGAGGGTGTGGGAGAAAGGCTTATTTGGCTATGTAAAACTGAAAGAGATTTACTCAATACATCGGGTAGACTGTAATGTATTGAGTTGTGCAACTGCACAGCTGTACTGAAGCAGATCGAGGTCCTCTGACTTGTCTCGCACATGGGTTTGTTACAACTACTTGTCAGGAATATGCAAAACTCCTGTGATGTGTTTGTGTGTGTGTTACTGTGGGATGCTTTCTGCTCAGCGTGCTCTCTATTTGGTGTACCAGTGGGCCTTCCTGCTGCTTTCTGCGTTCTTGATGACAGATGCTATCCTAACACTTTGGACTGGGTAGTTCCTCCGAAGTACCTCCCATCACCATGGAGAAGGGAAAGCAAGCAGTGCTGTTACCAGGAAAGCTGCTGTAGTCCTTGGACTTGCGTGCTGGGGCATGTAGAGCCAGACAAAGAGCCTGTTCTCTTCCTGTTGCGGTGTTAGTGACACCAAGTGTTTTGTTCTGGTTCTTAGTCAAGAATGGCAGGAAGGTCGAAGACCTTTAGAAAGAGTTAAGTCTTCTCTGCAGTGTAAAGATCTGCCTTATGGTAAGATGTTAATGCTGACTCTTAAGGAAAAATGTTATGGGGCCACTTGATGAGTCTGTAAGTGCACACCTTAGAGTTGTATGTAACATCTTAAGTGTTAGTGGGTAATAATAAGTTTGCATTAAAAGTCTAAAAGGCAAAGCTGGTTGAAAACCAGCGCTTTGAATCAGCTTGGAGCCTTTGGATCAGGCTGGATGGAAAAGGAGGAAGGGAGAGATTTTAGACCTAGTTGTGAATGGAATTTTGCCAATAAGGAATAGATGCTTTTTTAGGACTCCCTACTTCAATGATTGCTTTTGGCTTCATTCTGGGATGAAGTCTATTGCTTTACCATCAGTACAATCTGTGGCCCCACCATTTCGAGCTGTGATTCAGCTAGGCTGTCCAGACTAAGTGAGACTAGGTGTGAACAGACAGGGCTGGCCGACAGCCTAGGAGCCAAAGAACTGTGAGTAGCAGTAGCCTGGATTCAATAGGTAATGCTCTCCCAGGGGTCATATGGTGTATTAATTAGCAGTACGGGGAGAGACAGCCCTGGACCATGCGGGATTCAAAGGCCACAGTGCAAACTCAAAGAGGAGGAATTTATAGAGAGCTATTAGATGAAGCATTGCCAGTGGTGCAGAAAGTCCCTGGCCCATGGAGAGCAGCATGCAGGAGTAGCTCTCCTGCCCTGTCCATAAGGTACTTCCTACCTGCCTTTTGTTTTCCTGTGCTGGAAACAACATAGGTGGAGATGGACTTCTAGTGATGCCACACTGGGTTGTGCTGGTTACGCTGGTGGAGAAAACTAGCACCGTGTTGATATCGAGGAGTAAGAGATCTGTATGGAAAGGACTGTGGGTAATCCCTGCATCTAAAACTCCACTTTTGGCCTGGATTCTGCAGTGCAGCCTTCACTTTGGCACGGTGGTTTGTTAAATGGTGGCTGTTCCAGGCTAAAAGCGGTCATTTCTATATGTGTGTACTGAGAGAGAGGTTCTGCTACTGCGGACTGAACCAATGCATGTGGATGTTGCCATGTGGGAAGGTCCTCTGGGTTCCTGTTAGTGACTCTCCACTTAGCATTGACTACAGATGTTTATGCATATACTTAGAAAAGGCTGCTCTGAAATAAACTCATTGCAGCACTCCACCTCCCTCTTCATATTTTAAGACTGTTTATTCTCTCGTAGTAATTTTCTAAGTCACCAAGGTATCCACTTCAGTAAAATACAGTGAGATGGTTACTGTCATCTCCTGAAACACTCCAGCACCCACCCCACTGCTTATCAAGCCACAGTAATAGCTGTGTCAGAGCAAGACTAACAGAAAATCCAGACAAATGTTTATGGTTCCCTTTAGGTACATATTAATCTGAGAACGTGAAGCAGGGTTTCAAAGGAGAGCTTTGAAACCTTGCTCATGTGGGCTAGGGGGGCTGCAATTCAGATTGGTCTTTAAGGTCACTTCCAACCCAAACCATTCTGTGACGCAGAGACTGGACTGGCCTTGTGTGTAGCATCCCTCAGCTGAGGATGGGGAGGGAAGCAGCTGCAGCTCACAAAGGGAAAAGGGAGGGATGAAGACCAGTGTCTCAGTTGCCCTTGGTGCTGTGACAGCATCATACAGCAACTCGGTAATGAGAGGAAAGGAGAAGAGATGAAAGGCTGAAGCAGAGGAGCAGCTTGAGGCTGGAGCAAACAGCTATACAGCAAGGTGGCATCTAGTGACTGTCTGAGGAAGCAGCATTGGCTGGGAGGTGATAGTTTTGATCATGGTGAGGATGATCATGATCATGGCTCATTTTTCTCTGTGAGGCTGTGCAGGTTCCTGGAGTCTGAGGAGTGACAAGAGAGTAATGAGACCAGGCTCCGCTCCAGCTAATGGTGAGGATGCTTCCATGGTTCTTAAACCTCTGCGCTCGTAACAAGGTCTAAGCTAAGACTTTAATAGCAGGATGTCAGCACTGACCAGGACCATGCACTGGAGGGCTGCTGCGGAGGAAGACTGTGTGAGGAGCTTGGTAGGTGCTGCAGTTCAGCCAAAGTCCGGCAGTGACCAGTTTCCGAGGTGGAGAGCAGGAAAAGGAGGACACTCTGGCTGCAGCTCTGAACCCTAGGAGGTATCTGTGATGCTGTTAGTGTGCTGCAGTCAAAGAATGCTTTATGCCTGGCAAGGCCGTGGTAATCACCAGTGCTTGTAAATATTGCTCCCTCTTTCCCAGAGCAAAAAACCAGATTCCTTGTAGTTTGTGTGGGTTTGGGGACCCTATCAGCTGCAGAGCTGGGACGCCAGAGGGAGCAAGTGAGCCTGAAATAGTTGCTTTCAACCAGAAACAGCAGCAAACAATCACAGCCGTTGCAAGAGGTAAATTAAAACCATCTCCAGCCTGGGAAACATGCACAGCTCAGCATCTTTCCTCCATAAATATTTCCATGCTGTTAAATCTCTGTAACCCCTTCGGAGCCCAGCAGCTGTGCTCTTCCCTGCTGTTACTGAGCTGCTCCCCGCCGTCTGCTGGGTAGATCCTGACCTGTGATGCTGAGCCCTGGGGTCTGCCGGACCTCACTGGCCCGGAGAGGTCGAGAAAGGGTTGGTTTGAAACCAGTCTGGCCTTCGTGCATGGCACCAGGCAGCCTGACATCCCTGTGGAGCAGCTGTTAGTACTGCAGCAGTGGATTTAGTGCCTTCCTTAGCACCCCTCATGCATTTCTACTGCTACAGCAGCACGTTAGCTTCAGCTGAGGTTGGCCCCACTATCTTCTTTCCCCCCCCTTTAAACATGGGTGTTGTCCACTCTTTGCACTCACCGGGAGCAGTCAAGTCGCTGGAAACATGGGGTTTTAACATTTCTTAGAACCCCAGACTGGTTTGTGTTGAAGGGACCTTAAAGCTCATCCAGTTCCAGCCCCTGCCACGGGCAGGGACACCTTCCACTAGAGCAGGTTGCTCCAAGCCCATGTCCAACCTGGCCTTGAACACTGCCAGGGATGGGGCAGCCACAGCTTCTCTGGGCACCCTGTGCCAGCGCCTCAGCACCTCAGTCTCAGCCAGATGATGTTCTTTTGCACCCTATCTCAACGGCATTGCAGCCTTGATACTCAGAGATGCTACAAGGCGTATGTATGTGGGATTTGGCTCCAGGGAAGCTGAGAGCAGGCTGCCATAAGAGGGCTCCAGAGCTCTGTTCTTAAGTTGCGCTCTTTTGTGGACTGATCTTCCTCTTTTTCTTTACCAGTATGTCCAAGCTGCCTTAGCAAAACCCTCTTACACCTGCTCTCAATAGGTTTTCTCTCTTGTATTGCTCAGGCTGGTTATGAACCTGGCCCCTTCATTTTGAGCAGTGTAGCTGTATGTACTACAAGAACCCCTTGTACTAGTAAAGCTTACATCTTGTTTGAATAGAGATATTTGATGTTGTCAGACTCCTTCCCTTCTCCTTTTGCAACTCTACCTCCATAGCAGGAGCTGTGCCTGTACAGAGAGGAGGCCTGAGACCACTTTGAGAGCTTGCTGATCATCTGTATGCAGTGTGCTGCGTGCCTGTCTGGTGATGAACACAATGAGACTCGGGGATGAGGTTTGGGGCAGGGGAGGGAGTTGTGTTGCCATGACAATACAAGTTGCAATGGATGACTCTTCAGATAAAAGCATCATGTTTTCCAAAGGAGAGGAAGAAAGGCAGTGTGAAATAATAGCAGTTGAAATACGGGGGGAATTCTAGCTTCAGGAAGATGCAGCTTGCTAGAAAGACATAGGGCTATAATTGCTGATTCAGGAGATGTTCTTGCCCTTAGGGTGCTGAGGGAGCATTAAGATCATCGTGCAGGAGCCAGGCTTCCTGTGAGTAAGTGTCCAGCAAGTTTTCCATGCAAATACTTGCACTCGCAGTGATGAGTTCCAGTAATAGCTGAGTGCTGACTCGCACCATGGGAGATGCTGGGCGAGCAGGGACCAGGCACTGAGTGATAGTGCAACCAGGGAGGATACAGCTGCCAGTCTGGAGCAGCCAAGCACAGTGCACATGGCTAGCTATTTATACTGTTGTTGTGCCTACAGCAGACTCCTCTGTGCTACCACTGTCTGCGGGAAAGTAAATGTCCCCTGGAAGCCAGAAACAGTAAGGATGTGTTTAGAGGAGAGACAGTAAAGTCCAATAGACGTAATGCTGCTCTAGGGGCTTTTTAGGAGTCTCCTTGGTGATGCCTGTGTAGGTGGAACATTCTAATCCTGGTGTGAATCCACATTGGAGTCCAGTTTTGTTTTCAAGCATGGCCAGTGTAAGATCTGCTTCTACTTGGACCTGGCATCAAGCTGTACATTTGTCCCTCTTTAACACAGACTCCACAGACCACAGTAAAATAGACTTTTCTTACTGTCATTCTCCCAAGGAGAAACTAAACTTATGCAGTTGCTTGTAATTCAAGATGTGTGATGATTGCACTGGTGTCGCAGCCTGTTGTGTCTTGTTGAGCACAAATAGGCATTCCAAGGAAGGATGGCATAATTAGATGCAATCCAGTGATTCTTGTGACTGTATAAAAATAACAGGACTTTTTACGGATGAGTTATTTTTAGCAGCCTCCTGTCAAAAAGAACCATGAGGGTTTGCATCAGAAAACAGTAAAATGAGGTATTATACCTGCTTTTCTCTGAGTATGGTATGTGCTGAGGGCCTTGCTTCGTAGAAAGGAAGTTGTTGGGGCAGCTCACAGCCCTTTGGCTTCCCTGCAGAGGGACATCAGCATCAAGTTTAGCAATGGGACCCACAACCAGCCACACACTTAGTGGTTAATGGAGATCTGATTTAAGAAGAGCATGGTTCAAACAGTACACCCAAGGAGACCTTGCAGCCTGAAGCCGTGTGATGTCTATCTGATCTGTGTTTAATTTGGGTGGTTTGTTGTGGCTTGGGGAGGGTAACTTTGCTTGTCCTGTAGTGAGACTTTCCTGTAAGATAGGGTGGTTTTCAGCCTTGGTCTGGAAAGCTGCTCTTCCAAGGGAGAGGTTCCAGATTGGTGGCCAAAGCCAAAAGGTGCTGGTGTTGTTGGGGGTTTCCGTTGTAGTATATCCCCTTTGCGCTCCTGGGAAGTCAGTTAATAGTGTTCCCATATTAAAGGGGGAAAGGGCTGCAGGTCTCAATAGCTGCTCACTCTGGCTGCCAGGCAGCATCTGACCTATCACACCAAACCGTTTTACAAAGGTACTCAGTTGTAGTGTGTGTATTACCAAAGGTGAAGCTTATGCACCTGAAAAAGGCTAAACAAAGCTCAAGATAAAACCTGGAAGTGATCTTGGGAGCTCTACTGGTAGGACTTTTGTTGGAGAGCAATTGGAGCCGTTTGGGAGATGCGTGAAGTGAAGCAGCTTGTCCTAAGGTCTGGTGCGGAGCAGAGCAATATCCCCTTTGGTATAAAGGGGAAGGACACAGATCCTTCAGTGTTGTCTGGAAGTCTTCTGGTTCGAGAGGCTGATGCTGTAGGGCATGCACCCATCATGCATATGGCAACCACAGCAAGGAAGAAACTTGGAGATGTAGTGAATACAAAGAGGCGATTCTTTGACATTCTCTAAAATGCCTTTATAACATAAAGCTCCAACTGTGTAGCTCCCTCAGCGATAGCAACCTCCCCCCAAAACTGCAACAGATGGTGTCTTGGGATCTTAACATGCACTAGAAGCATGACGCTTCCCCCCCGCAATGCCACTGTGCAGACATCACCTCCCTTAAGACAAACCGAAGCCTGGGTTTGTTTTGACTCCTGGAGGCACAGTCAGTCCTGTGGGTTCCACCCAATGCTGCCTGCATTGTTCTGTGTGATTCTGAAAGTGAAACAAAACTGAAACTGTCCTGTCAGCTTTTGTTGTTGAGGTATCTGAAGTGCAAGGAGTAAAGTGCTGATGGCAATTCGTGCAGGGTCATTCAGCCTTCATCTTGGTGTATGCGGGTTTAAGTACATTAAGTGTTCAGTAGTGTATAGGTAACAGAATACTTTCTCATTTAAGAAAAAGGGGAAGGAACATAGAAGCAAAGTTACTGTTCCTGAATAAAATCACTCCTCATTGCTCTTATTAATGGATTGAGCATATCTGTGTTGAAGCTCAGGAGAAACGTAGGGGTTTGTTAAGCAAACATAAACATGCCATAGCGTAAAGGCCAAGTGCATTCCTGATTTAAATGAAATTCCTGGCTTGTTAAGTGTCTTTCTTTCAGCAGATGCATAAGTAGGTGGTGTGGAAAGGAGCATTTTGTGGCACCTGGTAAAACTGCAGAGCCCTCACAGGCTTCCTGGTCTATGTACAGGAGCCATGAACACTTCCCAGCTCTGCCTGTTTGCTCCCATCTCTTTTTGCTCCCTTCCCTTTTGTCTTCCTTTAAAAACAACACGTCTGCACTCTTCCAGCATTTGGTGTCACATCCCATGTGCATCCCTGATGGAAGAGGGAGAAGAACCCTTTAATCCTCACAGGGGGTGACGGCGGCAGCCTCTGGTGCTTCCGGAGTTTTAAGGAAGTTGCTGAAGTTCCTCCTTGGTGACTCCAGTCGGCACAAATGTGACAGATGGGTCTTTTCCTTTTATGGCCAATAATGCTGGTTTCCCTTTGCAGTCAAACCCTGGGTCAGAAGTGGAAGTGAGAAGTGGGGCAGGGGGAGGGCGCTGGTTTTACCAGCTCCCACTGGGCGAGGATGTGATTTGCGACATAGTCAATTCTAGGCTAAAATAAGCCAAGTTACAACATCTCCCCAGAGGTGCCGCTTTTGTTTGCTTGAGGGGTGCCTTAGGTTTGTTGCTTGAGTCACAGTTCCTAATTGCTGCCTTTGCTTAATTTCATGGGGAGGTTTATCTAGTCCAAACACAGGGTGGTTATCAAATAATCTGATTGGGGGTAGGTAATTCTGATTGAATCTACATAAGCACAGGACAATACCCACTTCTTTTTGACAGTCACCTTCAGTCCTTTAAACCAAGTGAAATGTCTTGGCCTCTTATGGACATCGCGGAATGGTTTTCTTCTGGACTCCAAAAAGCCATTTTCTACATCAGTTAATGTAGCCTTGGTGCCTCGCGCTTGGCACTGGCCTCCCTCATTAGCTGAGAGCAGGTAATGTCCCTCTGGATGGTAATTGCTGATGGTGTTGGTAAGCCAAAAGCCAGCTTTGTCAGCCAATAATGTCTGTTACAAATCATCCGTGGATGCAAATGGTTCAATGAATTTGAACCTTAAAAGTCTTTTTCCAATAAAGTGAATGTACTGTTTCTTGCTCCAAAGTGCTTCATATCCTGTTTCACGACATTAATGCAAATGGCTTATTTGGCAGTCGGTTAAACTGCTCGTTTTTAAGTGGTCGAGCTCATGTTTCTTCCCTGCAGAACCTGTTGGCTGACACTTTGGTTCTTATTCAGCACTTGAGCTCTGAAATGAGGAGGAAAAAGAGAGTAACTGGTTAGGAGAGTCTGTCATGATGTCCTCAGGACTGTCCATGAGCATCCTTTGCTTCCAGAGCTGCTGACAGAAACAAAATGGTTCATTTATGGGCTTTCCATTCTTTCCTCTGGCAGGCAGGTTGAAAGACTATTTTCACCCTGGTCCAAGTGGTTGTAATTACCCTACTTGCACTTTTGAACAACTGAATCTGGCATTTGGAGCGAGAGTGGATGTGGGCTCACTGTAACCATATCAATGTTCCCTACCTTGTGTTTCATTCCCGCCACCCCTCACTAGGTCACTGTTTCCAGTTGTGGGTGTATGCTTGGGGCTTCTCTTTTGGGGAGAGGTGTTCTGAAGACTCCATCCCTTGGTGGTTGACTGTACGAAGGGCAGTGCTGTTTGCTGACATGGAAGGCCTCTTCCCCAGGGTTGCTAACTGGTCAGTAGGAGCTAACCATTTCCTCACGTGTTGGGGAAGCACTTTGGAAGTGGTTTTCGGTAGCATCCGCATGTTCTTCAGCTCTGTTTTAATGATGCTAATGTGTTTGGATCACACTTTGGAGTTTTTTCCTTCCTCTCCTTGTCTTTCCAATAGAGATCCCATGAAAATGAGCACAGGACCTGTAAGCTGCACTGGGGAAATGGCCAAAGCCAGGCCTGTTTCTAAAATACTGACCATGTGCTGCCAAAACTGTTGATTTGATCTTTGAGTGTCCCATATTCTGCATGTCTGTGGTTCTGAGGGTATTGTACCTTATCCTGTCAGAGGAATTACATGGACAGCATAACTTAATAATCCCCCCTTTTGATAAGGTAACCCTCACAGCAGCACTCTTGATCCTTACCTAAGTTCAGCCACCCCGAAGCACTCCATACTTACAGTTCTCTAATTCTTTTCTTCCTGTATGGATGTAGAAGGAGGGAGGTGGTCTGGTCTGTGTGGAGTAAAGGTGGACCCTTGTCTTGCGCCAGAAGCAGTGTTCCTCGGTGGCCTGGGTTGGTGTGATGGCTTTCCTTCCTCTGGACCAGCCAGAAGATAAAACTGAACTAACATCAGTGATACAATGTGCAATATTCCAGTTTGGTTTGCTGTTGTGGTTGGGTCATGGCAGGAATGGACTGGAGCTACTTGTGAATGACTTGCTGGGTCTCAAATGGATCCCTGGAGATGAGGTGGCTCTACTGAAGCAAGGGAAGAAGAGAGGAACTGGTCTTTCTGATCAGAGTTTGTGAGCGTGCCAGAAAGGGAGCTGCTTGCCTTGGCATTTCACAACACCCAGGGTTGCAGTGCATTCTTCCCGTCTCACTTCTGTTGTGTCACATTGGGACCTCACCAAAGTTTCAGGATTCAAGGAGTTTTCAGTCTCATTTTCCCTGCCTCTCGCCCGGTCCCATGGGATTGTGCAGAAGTGAGCCTGTTGCTGGACTATCAGCTTTTGTTTCAGAGCTGGTGCAGGTAGAGAGGCCCCCCATGGATGTGCTAACTCAGTTTAGCTTCAATGTCTGCAGATCTGAGACAGGTTTTCCTCTTATTCCAAAGTGTTTCCAAGCTCCGCATTTTTCTGTAACTAAAGAGAAGGTGAATTGAAAGAGGTTATGTGACTTAGAGGAAAATCAAATTACAGAGGAAACAACTCTTCTAAGTAAAAGACAAACATGTCCTCAGTTACCCTGGTTTGGCAGGATGTTGCACTGTTTTTAACCTGCCCATCGTCCCTCAGGAGTTCAGGTCAAGATTAGGCTGGTCTGGGGGTAAGGAAGCACT
The DNA here is from genome assembly GCA_017639245.1 of Myiopsitta monachus. NCBI lineage: Eukaryota > Metazoa > Chordata > Aves > Psittaciformes > Psittacidae > Myiopsitta > Myiopsitta monachus. Next base: position 7,934,059 of record CM029926.1, on the reverse strand, counting down.
TTGCACCACGGCTTTGGATCACTGTATCCCCTCAGCCATGCTCCTTGTCCTGGCTGGAAGGTTTGTGCTGGGTATTCCTCTGTTATTGCAAAGCCTCAAGGCTGGTGTGGTCCTGCCTGCAAAACACCCCTGTTCATTCACATGGTGGTGGTGACCTTCAAGGATGGCAAGGGCTGAAGCTTGTGTTTTCCCCCACTGCAAGGTGTGCTTTGGGTAAGAAACCCTTTGGATCATTGCAGCCCGTGCCTGATGGTTTCAGACATCACTTGTCTTGCTGCATCTCCTTCCTAGTGTGCCCCTGCTCTCTGCAGCCCTGGACAGGCATGTTGCATGCACTGAAGCTGTGGAGCCAAGCAGCTTTAGCAAGGCCTGAAAAAAATACCTCCAAATTGCAGTTCTGAGGCTTCTTTGCCATCTCTGCACCAAACAGAACCCCAGGCCTGGGCTGGTGGGTGATTTAAATACAAGAGGAGATGGAGACATCATCTGGGGGCTCTGAAAGAGGAATCGGTGAGTTGCTGGCGTGTCTTTTTCATGGAATCATGGAATGGTTTTAGTTGGAAGGGACCTTAAAGCTCATCCAGTTCCAACCCCCTGCCACAGGGAGGAACACCTTCCACTAGAGCAGGTTGCTTCAAGCCCCATCCAACCTGGCCTTCAACACTGCCAGGGATGGGGCAGCCACAGCTTCTCTGGGCACCCTGTGCCAGCGCCTCAGCACCCTCACAGGGAAGAGCTTCTTATATCCAACCTAAACCTCCCCTCTTTCAGTTTAAAGCCATTCCCCTTTGTCTTGTCACTACATGCCCTTCTTATTTTTAGTACTTTGCTTTTGTTCGGTGCATACTCATTTGCATTGTATCTATTGCTGTTATTTGTTATTAGTTTGGACAGGTATCTGAATAGCTTTAGTGGTGCATCCAGTGCATGTCTGCACTGGAACTTCAGGTGTGAGCTGCCATCAGGCTGCACTTCTCAGTAGTTTTGGGTTTTTAACATCTCGGTCATTGCTCTTGCTTGCTCTTGTTTCAGCAGGCTGCTGGTCCGGGCCAGCAGCATTGCTTTGACCACTGGCTTATTTTAGTGCCGCAAATGAGCTACAGATGACTGTCCCATTGGTGAGTTTGGGAGATGGAGGTTACCGGTGCAGAGGGCTGTTCCCATGTTAGCTGCAGGAAATACTGTAGTTATAAATGCTGTGGTTGCAGGGCTGGACTCTGGCTCTTAAACCATGCGGCTCAGTTCAGGGGCTGCGCAGAGATCTCATGGGGAGCAGCAGGAAAGAGGTAACTCTGTACTAGGTAGGCATTAAACCAATAAATCGGATGCACTGCCGAGACCTCAGGAAGGCCGCATATCACTTTGCTTTCATTTTTCTTTGTTATTTCTTTATCCTTTCTTTATCCGCCATCTTTTATTTCACTATGGCCAGATGAAAGCTAGGAGCACTCTACTGTAGGGTTTTCTCCTCCTTTGGGTTTAATTTCCCTGGCAAAGCAAGCTATACTCTCCCAGTTTCTGAGGGTGTACCTGTATCTAGAATAAAGCTATTCACCAGCATAGCTGCTCTGCTCAGATCACATTTCTCATCCCTTGCTGGTGTTATAATGACCTGCAGTGTTAATTTCTGCTGTAGGTAGCGAGTACGGTTTAAAAGGCTCTAAAATTGGAAATGAAATGTGTTAATGCTGCTAAATTACCGTCCAAATTGCCATATTACAGAGACTCATTGAAAGTGGTTGTAGGTATGTTATATAAATGTGGGTCTCCATGCAGCTCTTGGCAGAGGAGAGCGTATCTGTAAGAGTTGCTCATGCCATCCTTTTGTAATACAGTGAAATCTGGGAGACAGCAAGGGGAGAGAGAACCACGAGTAAAATAGGACTGATGCCACTGAAGGCTTCCTCCAGTTCCTGCCACCCTGGGTAGGGATTTGTGGCTGGGTTGGGGTGCTTTGTTTGTCATGCGGTGGTCTAAGAGGGAAGTTTCACAATTAACTTCAGTGATTGTTCCTCCTCTCTGTCTTACAATGTGTTGTTAGCACGTACCTCCGCAAAGGAGATACCTTGCTCTTGTTAATGCCTTAACATTGATGTGGTTGGGTGCAACCCTTTGACCTTCCAGAGTTATCCTTTAAGAATCAGGCCCCTTGTCTTGAAACCTACATCTCTTCCTCTCCTAATGTCTCTTTTGCTTCTCCCAGTTCCACAGTTACTACTCCTGTTATTTAGCCCTGCTAGATTTCATCACTTAAGAGTTCCAGGATCCCTTTTTGTGTGAGATTGTAGGATTAAATGGATAACCTTGGATCTCCTCTGCTGAATAGGGTAAGACAATCTGCACTGGGGGAAGAGGCAGGAGGGTCAGCTGCTGAGTGCTTTGAACTAATCTGCTGGTATTCAATTATTTACATTGGCTGTGAAGGCACGTAGCTACTGTCTGCAATCAGTCTAATAGAGCTGAAAACTGTGGTTAACAACTGCAGATAGGTATTCAGTAGCATGGACTGAGCTCCTTTTAAGTTTCTGGCCTGGAAAGGAACAATATGACCTCAGGTATATTGATTTAGGCATCTTCAGTGCGTCTGGATGTAACCTGCCTTTATAAAGGGACCAAGAGGTGATTTCCTTTACTTGCACTACAGGATGGGGGGTGACCACCTCTGGATAGGTCACAAAGGCAATTCCATATCCAGACATGCTGGAGAGCTGCTGTGTGTGGTATCGGTCCCCTCAAGGCAGGGAACTAGCTTCTGATAAATGCTATATTAGGGGGAAAAGCTTATTCTCATGAGAACCACTTGTTCCTGAGTTTAGGGAAGGCATCCTGGTGTGGTGAATGCGTGATGCAAATACTCCAGTTGCTTATTTCTGCAGCCAACCTGCTGCCTGCAGCTTGTGACATATTCCTCACCCCTCTGGAGCTTGAGAGGAAGTAGCTTTGAAACAAAAATGCTTTGAAAACATCCCAGATAATGGGGAAAGAAAAACCCCAAACTTTAAAGTTTTGTACAAGTTCAGATTAAATCATGCTCCTTCTCACTATTTCTCTTACTCCAATTACACTGCAGTACATGAGCATGAGCTCAGTGAGCCATTTCGTGTGCCTGGTGTGGTTTCCACCTCTGAGCAGCCCTAGGGTGTTACTGATGCTGAGCAGCACTTGTGTGAAGCTCCAGATATTTTTGCTCTGTGGGTCTCTAACCGCTGCACCCAACCAGCAGCTGATCTGACCTTTGAAAGTCAAGCTCTGGGGAGGGGAAAAGCTTGCTTTGGTTTGGTGTATGTGTTTCTTAGGAACTTCCAAGTTATAGATAGTGGTTCTGACCTAGGCAAGCATGGGGTGCAAGTTACCGCGTGTTTCTGGTTCTGAGATGCTAACGCAGATGACCCAAACCTCTGTGGAATTGGCCTGCCAACGTGCTCCTGGAAGCAAAAGAGCATCATAAAGGTGGGGAAGGGAGTCCAGCAGGCTTGATTTCGTAAGGGCATGCAAAACAGGAAGCATTGGTTGAAGTCATCTTTTCAGGGGCTTGATATATATATATGGCCGTAAAAGCTTTAACCAACCCTCAGCTGTTAGATACAAACGCATGGTTTTCTCATCCAGCTTTTAACTCTCCATCACTCATTGTTCTCTGCATTTCCACCCTGGCATGTTCTTACAGCCTCATCCAAGGCTTGTCCCTTTGCTTTATGGCTTTCTGCAACCTCTCCCCTCCCTCTTGGTCTCCTCCTTTCTGTCCCAGGGCCAGGAGCTGCACTGTGGCCAGCAGCCGCTGAGTGGCAGCCCTGCCCAGGAGCATCCTATCCGGGGACCCAGCACAGCACAACCAAACCCCTCTGCTTCCAAGGGGTGTATTCCCAGCACCCATCCAAGGCACAGTGTCTGGTTTTCCATGCTGTATTGGATTCCATGTGCTTGGAGTTGGTATCTGCTGCCTGTCTCACCCATTGCATGCAGCAGTGCTGGTGGCCCTGGGGTCAGAGAGCTGCTGCAGCAGTTCCTGCTGGAAGGAGCTCTCTGTACTGGGTGTACTGGGGTCCCTTTTCCCTGCATGGATGTTTGTACATCTCTAAAGAGGGGTCTCTCATGAAAATGAGTTGTATTGGGCTGGATTATAGCCTCTTTATCTCTGCATAATGTATAGGAAATCCCAGAAGCAGCCCTGAAGGGGTTTGCCCATGAGAGCTTATCCATGCTTAAAGGTTGTATTCATTCAGCTACTTCTGCATCCATTTTTAGTGAAGGTCAGTGCAGCTTTAGGGACAGCGGAGGCTCTGTGGGGAGGAAGGCTGTGTGGTTCTTTGTTTTCCCATTAACTCATCTGCTTGGGAGCCGCAGCCCTTTAATTAAACCAGCGCAGTATGGACTGGCCCTGAGGTGCTATTCTAAGACTGTTGCATTCACATCTGCTTTTGGGTAAAACTTGGCCTGTTTGAGGTTAGCTTGTGCTATTGTGTGCCTAAAAGCAGGAAGAAGCAGAGAATCAATCACTGGAGCTCCGTCCCCAGCGAGCATCGGAGGGATATGCAGCGTGTTTTACCTTCCTCTCCCTCCTAGCAGGGAGTGCAGCAGCAAACCCCGGGTGTGCAATCGGCAGAGACCGCTGGAGCGTGCATCCCCTTCCTGGGGGATGCAGGGAGTTGCACAGCACAAGGATTTCATTAACCAGCATATGGAGAGCTAAGGCAGGCGCTGGGCTCTGCTCAGAGCCGCCACTGAGAGCTGGAGGGCGGTGACGAACAGCCTGAGCCGCTGCCTGTTGTTGTTTAAGTTGAGCTTCCCCACCACCACCACCGCCTCCCTGTGCTTTTTGCTCAGTCAGTAAAGGGCTGAGTGCGAGCTCCTGCAGAACTGCTGTGGGCAGGCGGGCTGTGATCCATGTGCATCCTCTGGTCTTTCTGTCCATGTGGCATTTCTGTGGGTTGGAAGTGGGAAAACTGGCCTGCACGAAGGCTGGAGAGGAGCTCTTTGCATGGCACAGTGACAGGACAAGGGGTGATGGCTTTAAACTGACAAAGGGTTGATTTAGATGAGATATTAGGAAGTTCTTCCCTGTGAGGGTGCTGAGGCGCTGGCACAGGGCACCCATAGGGGCTGTGGCTGCCCCATCCCTGACAGTGTTCAAGGCCAGGTTGGACACAGGGGCTTGGAGCAACCTCCTGCAGTGGAAGGTGTCCCTGTCCGTGGCAAGGGGGTTGGAACTGGATGAGCTTCCAAGGTCCCTTCCAACCCAAACCAGTCTGGGGTTCTCTGATGTACAGTGCGTACAACAGCCAAAAGGGCACAAAGAGTAGCAGGGAGCAGTTGATAACTTATGGTTTGGGTTTGGTTTGGTTTCCCCTCCTTGCTGTATGGGCTGGACCTTGGGGAGTTGTTTAGCAGATAGCAGAGTGAAAAATGTTTAAGCTGTGTTCTAAAGCCTGTAGCATCCATTGCAGATACAGTGGAAGCGCTGAGGAAGGTGGTATGGTCACATAAACACTCCCTTCTACCTTCCTGAGGTGCTGGGACAATTACCAAGGATGTTTAAGGATTGTGCTGCCCTTGCTAAAAGCAGACTGGCCACCCTTAGCCAGGCTGGCCCTGAGCACAGAAAGCTGCGTATCCGCACTGCTGACCCTGGGAACAAAGGATCCTCCTGAACCCAAACATGTTTGTGTTAATCCCGGCTGCTTCCTGGCGGCCAGCGAGAGGAAACGGAGCCACTACCTCTAACAGATGTACAGTGAGGAGATTACAGTGTGTGATTAAACACCCTCTCCATCACATCCTCCTCTCTGCTGTCCCAGCACGGCGCATTAATGGACTGTCCCAGGCTGCCTGCCAAGCTCGGGCAGATGTAACAGGCAGCAGATACTTCATCTCCTGCATCCGTGCCTGCTTTGGAGCCGTTTGCTGATGCCAAGGCTCTTGTGTGAGCACACCACTCATTGCAGCAAAAGCACGAGCTGCATTAGCTGTACCTGCCTGTGAGGCTGGGGAAAGGCAGGAGCAGCATGGAATTCCCACCATCCAGACATGGTGTATTTAGCTGGAAAGCTGTTAAAACTACACCGTGCTTTCCCCAGTCGCTAGGATAGGGTTTGCTGATGGACAAGGTGCTGAACTTGTTTTGTGGCTGCTACACTTGGAGTAGATGATTTCAGGGCTCATTCCCTCTTTGTGTTGGTTGCAGGCACTGCCTTATATTGGAGTAGCCAGTCCTTGTGGCAAATGCTGCTCTTACAATGGAAATAATCTAAGCTGCTTGCACAAAATCAGCCGTCCTGCTGTGTGTTTAGGTTAATGAATATGGTAATGGCAGAGTGGGTTTCTTTATCAAGTGGAAAGCTGTTTCTGAAACGAAAGAAGTCCTTTGGAAACTGTAGAGATCACAATGGTCGTATGCGAGATGTGCAAAGCCCTCATCAGGCAAAGTGGGGTGGATTTGACTGGGAGTGAAAATTGAAGTCACTTTTCTGTTCTTGGAGGAGAGCTGTGACCTTGGTTGTAGCACTGAAGCCTTTGATCCATGGGCTTCCTCCCTGCTTTTGTGTGAAGGGGTCCAACACAGGTTCCTGTAAGTGCCAACAATGTGCCATTGTCTTGGGTGGAACAAGGGGAGAAGTGGCATTTTGTTCTGCTAATGGCACGTGTGTTGTCCATTCCTCTGCTCTGGAGAGGATGTGGCTTGGTCAGAGGCAGCACCAAGTGATGCTCAGAGCTGGGAAGCCATGGGGACGTCTCCATGGGGTGCACTGGAACAGGCGGAGCTGCCTGTGGGCTTTGCAGCTCCTCGTGGCCAACATATCTTGGAAAGGATCCCAGGAATGTGCGCAGCTGCCATGGCACTTGCTGTGCAGGAGGCACAGTAAGGAGGAGAGCCGGATACCTGCTATCTCACACCATCCCATCGCGTCTGGGAATCTGCATTGCCGTGCCTCTTCCCTTTCGCCTTGCTTCCACTGAAATCCCTTTTCCTGAGCGCAGGAGACAACTGTTTGGCAACTGACGGCAGCCTTAGCTCAGGGGAGAGCATTGTGCTTAGTGCTGCAGCGTGCAAAGCAAGGGTGGTGGCAGTAGCAAAAGGCAAAGGGAATGGCTTGGTAAGAAAGTCTTAAGTGGCACCATCTGCTTCCAAAGGGCATCGTTTCTAGTTCAGCAGCGAAGGAGGCTCCTGGAGTTCAGTAATTGGGAATAGTAGGCTCCTGGCTGGAATGTGTGCCAACCCTTCTGGCAAAAAACTGTTCCATCTTTGTTGCTGGCATGTGAACGTGGGTCTGTGTAGCAGGGCTCCAAAGGCTGGGTTTAACCCTTGATGTATGTGAAAATTACCCAAAGCCTTACAGCACTTTTGATCTTGGAATGGCATGTGGCCAGGTGTTGAGGGTGAAAGGGGAAGGTGGGTCCTCACTGAGGTATATGAGCAGCTCCAGGTCTGGTCCTCCCATGCTGATAGCAGCCAGATGTGACCTGCCAGCAACACACACAAAATGGTGCCTCTTTTAACAGCTTTAGCAGGAAAACACAGAGTGTGATGTATGATTCATGAGGATCAATAGGACCAAGGTGTTTACTGCCCCTTGAAGCTAGTGCCAGCCTGCCAAAGGCTGTATTTGCAAGGTGAGTGATCCCAAAATCCTCTGCTGAGCTTTCGGGACACAGTCACGCACTTGGCTCTCGTCTGACTGTAGCCTTTACCCTGCAGTCTGGAAACATGTCCAGTTCACCAGCCAGGATGAGGAGCCTTTAATTCCGCAAATGAAAGCACAACCTCTTCCACATCTCCCAGCGAGCACGACTACAAACAAGGCAACATTGTGCACCATCTCCTAGGGCTGGCTTCCTTGGAAGCTGTGGTCTTCATCCTGTTTGTCCAGTTCATGATCAAAAGAGTTGCTGCCTACGTGTGTCTTTAAGCAGTTACTTCTATTTTATCTCATATAAGTGCCCAGTTTCTTTATTAAAATGAAAGGAAGGTCATGCAATCAAATAAGGTCTTTGTCTGCAGACATTAGCTTTCAGTAATAGCATGAGCAGAGCTCTTTTGGGACTTTCTTTGGTGTGGAAGGGAAGAGGATGCTCCACAGCCATATGGGTTTTCCTGCCAGGGGGTGAAAGCTGGATTGAAAAGCCTGAGCCCCAGCCATCCTGAAGATGAAACAGTTGGATTGTGAAACCTGTACTTTCTTCCAAGTTTGATCTGGATGTTTTTTAATCTTCCTCAAATTAAAAGGGAAAAATCTCTTGTTTGACCCAAAACAAAACGATGTTTTCTTTGGCCAAGCAACTGAACAAACCAACTTCTCCCCAGTGTTAGGCCAAGTTCCCTTGCCAGTAGTGCCTCCACAGCCCTCCTGCTCCACACAGCCTTACCAGTCCTGGATTAAAGCCTTGTTGCTAAAGAGTTTACAAGAACAGGGGAATTCAGTCACTTGCTGTAAGCTTAGTTCAGCAGTTCTGGTTAAACTTGTAAATATTTGTTCATGTTCCACCTCTGTTTGTGGGCATTTGTCCACATCCTGCCTTTTCAAGCTGTTTACTTCTGTAAAGTGCTTTATTTGGGGGGGGGGGGGGGGGTTACAAGGCATAATATGGATACTTTGCATGTGTGCATGGTGAAGCAGAGGTTTTGATGCAGCTGCAAGGTTTCCTTCTCCTGCTCAACTGAAGCTCTTTAAATGAAGGTGAAGGATTTTGGTCAGGAAACAATGAACTTGATGTCCTTTAGCACCATGTTTTCATCTCTGCAGTCTCCTCTTGGAAGTAGCTGGTGACATTGGTAGCAATTCCATGAGTTTTAGGTGAACTAGAGCTTGTGGACTTATTTTGTACCTAAGTTCTTGTGCCTTGGAAAAAACCCTTGGCTGCCATTACCTGCTGGACTTATTCTGGTCCCTGATGGAGAACAGACCTCTATAGCAAACTGTCAGCCCCATCCTCCACTGATATCCTGTAGCTTGGTGGGGAAAGAGAGTGGAATTTTCCCAGTTCCTAATGCTGTTAATGGTGTGCTGGGTCTTTTCCTTTAATGCTTGTTATCCTCAACAGGAAACATGTCGGAATTGCCAAGTGCTGTGGAAGGAGCACATGAACCTCACCTGTGAGCAGCTGGCTGAGAAGGATGAAATCAAATACAGGACATCTGTGTAAGTAAACTCCACAACCAACCAAAAATGGGGGGTGGATGAACCCCCAATAGACTCTGTTGTGGAGGGAGTGAGAAACCCCTCTGTTCTCCTGGCTAGCAGAGGCCCTCAAGTTCTGCTGGGTGTCCTTCCATCAGGGGGGTCCTGGGGATGTCAAAGCCAAGGGGGTCAGAAGGCTCCCAGGATAGGATTTCTTTCTGTGGAATATACTTGGCAGCGGATCCAGCAGGTAATTGGAGAAGCTGGGAGAGCTGTCACCACACCAGCCTGCTCCTCTGGCTTAGCCCAGTGTCTCTTGGTCCTTCTCAGAGGTGAGAAAACTCCATTAGCGTTTCTTCAGGGGGAGAAGGGAGATGTTGCACCGAGGCAAAGAAGTGTATTGAGTCACAGTAAGTTGTGGATTGAGTCACAGTAAGTTGTGATTACCCTTTGAGATTCCTGAGAGGAGATGATGTGTGGATTGCTCAGCTCCTGCTTTCTGGCTTTGTGGGAGGATATGTGTTTTCTTACAGAAGCTTGTCTCTGTTTCTGGCTGGTTGGTAGGAATTGTTACAGAATGGAGCCATATTTTCAGGTGGAAGGTGCTTCCCTAAAATCTATTGAAGTTTGATCACTCTCATTGCTACAGTAAACGACAAAATCCTCTGCCTTTAGGGAATAAGGGACAGAGCAGCCAAATGGGACTTGCCCACGTTGCTTAATCCTTTCCTTTCTGATTTAGAGTCTGTCTGGCATGAGTAGGGGTTGGAAAGCCTCACCGCTGGGAGGCTGAATGACTGTTGCTTGCTCATCCCACCATCCCTAATTCAGAACAAAACCTTTACACATTTGATATGACTTCTTTTCCCTGCCGCTCCTTTCCCTGTAGGAAAGAGGACTGAGGAGGAGCGACTTGTTGTGTCCCTAATAAGGGAAAATACCAGTTGGAAAACCTTTAGCAGAACGTTGCTGTGCAGAGATGAGTCTCGCTGCCTGATACAATGAAAGCTTCCTTTTGAAGCGCTGTGTAAGGAAAGGGAAGCACAGCTGGAGCTCAGGCCAAACTTCCTGCCTTGCTCAAAGCTTCCCGAAAAGAATCTGCAGCAGCAGCATCCTGTTGAGGAGCGGAGGGCAGAGCAGCTGCACCTCAGAAAGTCAGTCTCAAGTGGAGGGTTTTCCCCTCATCTCTGTTCTTAGCACATCTCCCAGTGCCTGTGTGCAGGTCATGCCAGGTGTAACTGCATGGGAGCTTTGGGTAGCTGCAAGGCTGATGTTCCCACCTCGCCATTCCCTCCTCCTCCTGTTGTGCTGATGGAGCTGGTTGTGGAGCTGTGCCTGGTTTGCTGCTATGATCCTCTAAAATACCTCTCTGTCATCCCCCAAACACATGTTGAGTTTGCAGGTCCTCCAAAAGACTTGGGTGGAGATGCCTGGCTGAGGAAGCTCATTCCCCACTGTCAGAGCAGCACAGCCAGAGAGCTGTGCTTTCCTCAATGAAAACACAGCCTTTTTACTCTTCTGTCATCAGATTTCACTTGTAGGTTGTGAATTAAACTGTAACGTGATCTCCAGCGGTCAGAAAATTGGCCCTTAGGATGTCAGCTTATATTCTTAAGTCTTTTTAATTAAAGGACTGAGGCTTTCCTCCAGTTCTGTGCCAAAATAGCACTGCCACAAGCTGGGCCCTTGCACTGGAGCGTGTGCTGCTGCCAGGACGTCTCCTGGGGACAAGGACTGTGCTTTGTCCTGGATTCCTGTTTGTGCTCCATTAAAACCCATCTCTTGAACCTAAAAGCAGTAACCTCTGGAGAAGGCACATAGGGAATCATAAGAGAAAGGGGGAAAGCCCAGTCTCTGTGGGGAAAGATGGGATTATTTTCCACTTACTGATTGAAATTTAACAAAGACCAAATAAATCTGGAGCGTAGCAGCCAGGCTTGGGGAAGGAAAACCACGGTTGTGGCAGCTTTGTAGCCAGAGCAACAGGCAAACATAAAACTAGCTCGTAGATGACAGCCAAGGGTTTGCTTTTCCTGAACTTTATCTCCCAGGCTCTATTTCTCCACAGCCAAGTCAAGCATCCATGTGCCCTTTGACTTACAGCTTAAATTCCTCCCAAACCAGAGCCCGGCGCTGCGGTGTTTTGGCTCACATGGAAACCAGGATCAGGTCTGCAGCATGCAGCCAGTGATGGACGTTCTTTCACTTCATTTGTTCTTGAGTTGTCATGGGTTGGCTCCAAGTGGAGCGGAGCCCGGACCTCCTTGGAACAGCGGGGTGGGCCGTGGGGATGGCGTAGGAGGAAAGAGGAGGGGAGAAGTGCATTGGAGATGGGGGTTAAAGCATGGCTGGGGTGGCATAACAGCAGCTTTAACACAGGCCGGTAGCTGCAAACACCCCTTCTCTCATTCTTCTCCCTCTTCTTGCATTGCAGAGAAGAGAAAATGACAGCAGCCCGGATTCGGAAGTGCCACAAGTGTGGCACCAGCCTCATTAAATCGGAGGGTTGCAACCGCATGTCCTGCCGCTGCGGTGCTCAGATGTGCTACCTCTGCCGGGTTGCCATAAACGGGTACGACCACTTCTGCCAACACCTCCGGTCTCCCGGCATTCCCTGCCATGACTGTAACAAGTGCTCTCTCTGGACAGATCCCACAGTAAGTAACAGAGGACTTCTGTGAATGATTTTTCACCCTGATTCCAGTTACTGCTCCATGCCGCCGTGTTGAAGCACATGCCTTCCACCAGAGGAGGAGGGTTGGCTTTAGGCAGCCCAACTGTTTTCCTCTCCCAAGGCAGCTGAAAAGCACACTGGAGAAGCCTACATCAGCACGGAGGCACATCTGACCACAACTTGGAAGGGAGTGGTGTTGCTTTGTGGAAAAACAGCTCCTGTTAGACAAGGGGCTTGGCTGGAAGCGCTTTGAGCGTTGTTCGGGGGCTTGTGGAAAGAGCTGGTGGAGAGCGTGTGCTGGCACCAGGCACAGTAGCCAGCATTGGGATTATTTGGGCTCAGTTCGCAGCTGAGAGGCTGTTTGGTACCGCTTTGCATCTGGAAGCAAGGAGGGAGTTGTCTTTTTGGTGCCCAGATCATCCAGCTGCTGGCTCTGCAAATCCCTGTGCAGAGATGGACCCATGGAGAAAACTGCCTGGAAGCCAACAATGCGGAGTTAGAGCTGGGTCTGTTCTCATGGCTGTTGTCAACAGCTGCAGAGAGAGAACTGAAGCCTAGACTGAGCTCTAAGGGAAGCTGTGGTAACTTAATACAGCTTGTAGCTGTGACGAGCATGGGAAAACGCAGTGCAGTGTCTCTGTAAATAGAGGTCTTCAATACCAGAAATCCAGGAGTGTAGATAGGAGCAGGAGTTGAATTTCCTGATTTCAACAAAGGAGTAGAGCAGTGTGAATTGTGGATCTGCCTTCCCAGGGCTCGTCTGAGCTTTGTTGTTCCCAACACTTCTTTGTCTCGGGCTGCTGCAGTTGCCAGACTGCTCCCTGCCCCTCTTTCTGCGGGGAATGTGCACAATCCTGTGCTTGCACAAAGCCGAGGAAAAGCCACTCTCAGTCTCTCCCTTCTATCTGCAGGCTCTTGGGGATTTCCCAGCAGCGTGGCAACCAACTTCCCAGTGCTCTGCTCGCCTGCTTTTATTCCTTGCATTACCCTATCAGTGCGAGGTGTTAAACTAAACACAGACATCTCTTTCTAGACACCCCTGTAGCGTTTCTGGCACCTGGATATGCACTCCTCAGATTCCTGTCCCACTCCTCCTCGTTTTCCACCGGGATGTGATTCAGGGTTCGGCAGCGTTGGCATCCTTTGTTCCCATCAGGACTGCTGATTGTGCTGGGTGCTGGCATTTGTTCAGAGCCAGAGAAAACATGAGGCCTCTCAAAAGACTCGTACTGTACTTTAAAATAAAGAAATAAATAGGCAGCACAAAGAGGACGCTGTCACCAGGCCTTTGCCAGCTCTCTAATGAACCAGTGTTGTGGCAAAGAAGCTTTCCCACTGTCAGCAAAGAGCTGGCACTGCTCTTCATTAGTTATTATTGTCATTTCTTTCCTTTTTGGCTGATTGAGTGCTGGAGGCTGGGGAGGTGAAGTTGGGTGATTCTCCTCACTGCAAAGGATGATGTGAAACTCAAGTGTTGGCTTCAAAGGTTCAAGTGATGGATACTTGTGTGTGTTATCCCCCTTTGTGAGGGGCTTAGTGACACTAACCCAGTCCCACCTGGGTGATCTGCACGCTCAAATGGGACATGGGAACTGGGGTTAACGTGGTAGGTGTGAAGAAGGGGAATGAATTTGAATCTTGACATGGGGATATGGAAGAGCAAGAGGCCATAGAGAGAATAGCTTGTCCTTTGTCAGGGACGATGTCCGCCCAAGGGACTGCTCCATCCCAGCTTTGCTGGCTGCTGCATTGGCATCTTCCTGTCCCTTTACCAACTCCTCTGTTTCTTCTTTTGGCCCAATTTCTTCTATTCTGTTGAAATCAGTAGACAGCTGACGCTGTATATGTAGGAAGAGAGTATTTGCCATGAGCTTGCACACGTTTGCAGCCACACGTGTGAGTACAGAGAAGATGAGCTGTCTCATCGCCTGTGAAATCGCAGCCCATCACTAAGGAGCAGCCACTCCTCTCCCTGGCCTAGGTTTGCTGCAGCATGGGGAGGACACGTATGTGGCACAAAAGCCTGGCTTCCAGAGGGTGACAGGATGGTTTTGTTCTGGTTTCTGATAGACTTATGTACAGCCTTAACTTAGAACCATCTCCGCAGCAGCCCAGTGCCATGGTCACAGTAACACGGTCTTGTCCGTTCACGTTTCATTGATGTAAGAGCTTTCTGTCAGACCTGGATGATTTCATACCTTTGTGAAGGCTCTGGTTTGGGTCTCACTCCCCATTATTTAAAGCAAAAATCATTTTTAAATAGGGCACCTTTGTTCTTTTCCAAGTGTTTAACGTTTTCTGAGGCTGAAAGGATTCTTGCAAAAGTATAAGTAAACCTATTCATTAACTTGGGTTAAAACCAGATTAAAGACAGTCCTCCAGGAACTGCAGCATCTGTCAGTCTTTGTCTCAAATGGTCTTGAGGGAATAAAGCAGACAAAATTTCCCATCATAACAGGTTAGTTAAAATCTTGCGCCTGTGTTGTAATGAGGCTGGAGTCTGGTTTAAGAGCAGTGGTGCAATATTTGCTCTCTAAGAGGCAAGCTGCAATCGGGCTGTGGTCAGCGGCTTCCAGGGTTGGAGGCAGTAATCACTTAATCACTGCATTTCTTCTGGAGCTCATCCGTGCCCTGCACCCCTGTAGGATATGAACACGTGCCAGGAGCTCTTCTCACTTGGCCAGAAGTCCTCATGTTCCTCTCCTGCAAAGCCCATGCTCGCTTTGGCTCGGCTCGCTGAGGCGTTGCTGGCTGCTGCAGGGGCTGATGCAATATTGCCAGAGACAGAGCTCGGGATGGAGCAGTGAGAATTGGCTCTGCACTCGGGGCTGTGATTTCCCTCCTCTCGAAATATCCGTAGCAAACCTTTGTGTGTCTTAACCAGTACGTACAAATCCTGTGGTGCAGTTTGACTAATGCATTCTGGCTGTTTGGTAAACCAGGTGCTGCTCTCATATGTATTAATTTCATACTCCTCTTTGGACTATCAGTATATTACATAGCAGCTTTTTTTGGCTTTAAGATGTTTTCAGTAAACTCTTAAAACACTCCCAAAGGCCCATCATTAAAGTTCAAAGCAGAAGACTAATCATTATAAGGTGTTTGCAATTACTCCTCCTCCTAGCATTATAAAAAGAAGATGGTGAGCAAAGACTGTGTAAAATTTCAAATGCATTAAGGTAATGCATGAAGGACACAGTGCTGCCTTTAGGATTTGGAGGGGGGAAAACACCCCTAACCCCTTCTTTTTTAACATCCTATAAAATGCCTTAATCATAAGCATGCAGTTAATTCAGGCTATTCACAGAAAGCCATCAATAGGGAATGCCTGTTGCTAAAATAACTCTGCATGTCTTAAACGCCAGCGTGTGCTTCATCCCCGTCCTGGCCCCCCTTTTCCTGCAGCACTGCGGATGCCCTGTTCCAGTTACAACACAGCCTGCTTTTATCCCCTGTTTCCTGCTGCATGGAGGAACATGCCGGAGACAGCCGATGCCTGTTCTTGCTCAGGATCTCCGCAGCTGATCTGGGAATGATTTGAAATAAAACCCCTTTAGTCCTTTGGAAGCCTCCATCGTGAAAAAAATCATTTCAAGTTTATTAGGACCGGCTGCAGCCACACATACGTGGAAAAAGCAAGCTGTAAAGAGCTAGAAAGGGGGAGACGGTGGTGGTGGAGGCCCTTTCTGAAGACAGGGGAGGGGTTGTGCAGCCCAGGAATAGTTCCCAGGTCTCTTGTTTTCGCTGGTTCAGGAGGCGGGCAGCAGCTTTCCTCTGGCACTTCATAATTAAAGATAACAAGAGCTTTCAGAAGCTCCACGGATGGCACTTTTGTTCAGGGCAGAGGAGGGTTTATTTGGGGGAGGTTGTGTCTGCGTGATTTGCAGAGCTTTTCTCTCCTGTGCTGCTGTATTTCCCTCTTCCGATGGGCTGTTTGTTTCTCCAGCAGCTCTTTCTCCGTGTGTGCAGGGCCCTGCGTGGATGCTGGATGCAGCATTGTTGAAACAGGCCATGAAAAGGTGTCTCGCTTAGCAACCCAGCCCAGCTCTTTAGTTAAGCCAGCCACAGACCCGAGCCACCCTTTCTGCTGTGATTGGCTCTGTGCTCACTGCATTCCCTGGATTCAATGGGAGAGGGATGAAAGGAAAAGCCTTTTCCATGCTGAGACCCTTTTGCGGGTGTGGGATCATAAGGGCAGGCTCTCAGGGATGAACATTGGTGGTTTTGGCTACAGGAGTGGCGATGGCTCCTGGAAAGAGCATTCCACCATCAGCTTTGGAGCAAAGCAGGGTCCTGTTTTGCCTCTTTAAAATGCAGCTGCTCTTCATAACCACGTTTGCTTTCTGCAGTGTTCGCTGATAAGGGGGGTGAATACATCTCAGATCCTTTGCATTTTCCTCTTGGCCGCCTCCCTTCTCCCGTGATGCAGCAGGGGATGGGGAAGGGCCATGCTATAGCATTGCCCTGGGTGCTTTCTCTGGGAAGGAGAGGCAAGCAGCATCCTTGCTCCAAACCCATGCAGGCTGGGCAGTGCTGAAACCCACCAGGGCTTGGGGGTTGCTTTTAGTCTTTTATCTTTGTTGCTGTAGGCAAGGCAGCAGCTGACAGGAAGATGACTGTTAACATGACAAGATCAGGCCCTTCAATCCATGCAGCCAGTGAACGGGCTATTAGAATCATAATCTAATCCTTTATTAAGGGACTTGAACCCGCTCAGGCAAATGGACACAAGAGGCTTTTGAGCTTGTGTTGCAGCCTCCACCCCATGTGACATTAAATGGGGTTTTCACCACAAAAGCCAGCCCGAGGTGTGCTAATGAAAGCTTAATTTTTGGTGTGGATGAATCTGTCACCTCCCTCCAGTTACTGTGGAATGAAAACCCTGCCTTTGCTTCTCATAGAATTAGAGGTGCTTTGCAGAAATCACTGCTGTATATGGCAAACGTTTGCAGCTCTGAGACTTGTTTTGCAGTTCTGCCCTGCATTGATGCAAAATGGAATCAGCAGAACTTGTGGCACCAGTTTTCCTTCACAGATATCCTAAAAATGTCTCGCTGTGCACATTGCTTTTTATGTCGTTCAGTTGGGATGTGGATCTTTCCTAAATGCTGCACGTGTTGAACTGAGCTCTGTCTCCGGCACTTGCCAAGTGTAAGGTCAGCTTCTTGGGTAGGAAGGTGCATGTTGTGCAGGGTGGTTTTGTTCTTTCTGTGTTAACGGATAGCAGTGTTTCAGAAATACTGATGCGAAGAAAAATTCAAAGCCAAGGTTCAGTGTGTGGGATTGAGTGTAAATACCTCTTCACCTTCCAGGGTGAGAATACGCTTTTATCAGCAGAGAAGCAGCAAAGCTTTCCTTGGAGAGGAACTCTTCATCATCTTTGTCACTGTAGTGATAAAACAAGAGGTATTGGGTTCAGTCTTAAACAGGGGAGAAATAGGTTGGATATAAGGAAGCTCTTCCCTGTGAGGGTGCTGAGGCGCTGGCACAGAGTGTCCAAAGAAGCTGTGGCTGCCCCATCCTTGGCAGTGTTCAGGGCCAGGTTGGACACAGGGGCTTGGAGCACCCTGCTCCAGTGGAAGGTGTCCCTGCCTGTGGCAGGGGTTGGAACTGAATGAGCTTTAAGGTCCTTTCCAATCCAAACCGTGCTATGAGTCTATGTGGTTTGTTATATCTCTGCTGGGATTTACAGTCGCAGAAGTGGTCGGCAACTTGTCATCCTGATTTGGGTCTGTTCTTGGCATGTTTTTTGCATCTAGGGGGTGTGCTGTAAGGTGTACCCCTTCCTGAAGACCAAGAAGGGATATGGAGTTCAGTAGTTATCTCTGGCCGCTGTGTTTGAAGTGATGTGGTTTGTGTTGTGCTTGCAAGACAGACGTCATTTCAGAGCTCTGGCAGATGGGCTTTGCTGTTCTGCAGTTCCCTGTTGCCCTGGGAGCTGCAGTAATTGAAGCCAGCATCACCTTGGTGTGCGTGCAGCTGGCTCTCCGGCCCTGGGGGCACATGGCTTTGTGGATCCTCATTAGTGTGGAGGTCAGCTGCAGTTTAAACTGGGAGGGTTGAGTAGCCCTCGCTGCAGGAGGATCTTGTGTTTGATGTGTCTGACTCCCATGATTTCAACCAGGACGGCATTTGCAGGAGCTGCAGCATCCCAGGGGGTGGTGTCAGGATGGAATTTCCCTGGAAAGCACCATCTCAGAGGGTTAATCACAGACTTAAAGTAAAAGCTTTTCTTTCTAAGTTAGAAGGGACTTCTGCATGTTTCTAGGCTTTAAGGTGAGGTTTATGCTTTTGTGTAAGGGATGGAGATTGGGTGACCTTGTTCAGTTGAGCTTAAGGTATGTTTCTTGTCCTATAACTAAGAAAACCTTTCAGGTACATCTTTTCCAGTAAGTGGCGATAAAATGGGAGATGTATGGCTATCTCCATTGTCAACAGCGTTGCAAAAAGTATTCTGAGAACAGCACATAAATGAAGTTTTGGGCTACCCTTTGAGAGGCTGCTCAGGCAGCAAAGGAGCAGAGGATGTTTGGTGCTTGTTGCAGAGCATGCCCACGTTGCTTTCCAGCCAGGGAACATCACAGTCTGAAGCTTGGGGTGTAATTAGAAGTTCTGCATAGGCTCAGAAGAGCCATTCTTCAGCAGTTTTTATGGAGATAGATAGGCTGTAATTAGCAATCCATGGAAGCAGCCTGCATGGGAAAGAAAAAAGCATGTCCTGGAAAGTCTTCATGTTAACTGTTGACTCACAGAAGAATAAAAGGGAGGCAAGTATCGAGTTGGATGGTTTTCTGCAGATTAAGATAACTTCAGTCTCCCAGGGAAACCTTATCTGGAGGCTGGAGAAGGGCACATCTTAGCAAGCTTCCCATGCTAGACACGTGCAGGGCCATGAGATTGGAACTGGGAAGCTGGCTAGACTTAAAATAACTTCAATGTAGCTGCACACATGAAGCGTATTTTGAGTCGAGTTCCAGCACTCTTTAAAATAGAGGCTATTTTCCACATTAAGAGTGTTCAATGTATGGGGTTTGGCAGAGCTGAAATGAGGATCGATAAACTGAGGCAGAGTCTTGTGCGTTGTGGGGTGCTTGGGGTTTCCCTCCTGCTCCACTGGTGGTTTTTAAGCATTAAGTGCTCCTTAGCACCAGAGCATCCAAGTGCTTGATGCAGGTGTTGCGTGTCAGCAGCAGCTCCTGTTCTTGGCCTTCTTCCCTAATAACTAACATTAAGAGTACAAACACTGTCCAGGCGGCTTAGCTGTTCCCGTTTGTTTTCTGAAAGTGCCAGGTAATGTTTCATCCCAATGGACACAAAGCAGCAGCAGATGCAACCCTGCAGAGACCAGGGGGACCCCTGTTGCCATCGCTGCACATATGGCCAGCAGAAGCATCTGCTGCCTGGCACTGAAAGGGAGCTGTCTCTTGAGTTGTTGGGTGTGATCTTTGTTACCCTGATAGCTATCGCACGCTGTGGTGCAGTGAAGAAACTCATTTTTCACACCTCTTCTTGTAAGCAGACAGTTAATAGCTCAGGAGTTGCATGGTCTTCTTCCAGGACTTTATGCATCCCTTGACCTAGTAAATGGTGGCATAGAAGCCATCCTTCCAGCTACCTGAAGCTCCTCTGCATTGTTCGGTCTCTCTGCCGCTCCTTTGGGTTGGGAAAACCAAAGATGACAAGAAGCAGAATGATGCTTTCCACTTCTGGCTTGTCCTTATGTTCTTGGTGAGCAGCAGGTCTGAATATACTTCTTATAACCTCTAGATAGACATTAAAGAAACATATTGGGATTTATGCCCTCCTCAGAGTTACAGATAAGATCTAAATGGCCTCGTCACAGTAGTTTAGCTACTAGAGCCAGGATTTAAGTTGTGTTAATTCCAGCTGTTGGGCCAAAAGCTCTGGAAGTGCCAGGGTAATGTAAATATTTAATAGACTATTGCCATTTAAAAGATTAACAGCTCTTCTGCAATGCTTTACATGGGAGGAGCTGGGTTGCCCTTCTCTGGTTTCCATTCAGGCAATGGATTTTACCACTGATCTCCCAGGAAAACTGATCTTAAGCCTCTTAGTGCTGCTCTGTAGAGTAGGCTTAGCTGTGTGCTGCAGTCCCCCATCGCAGCCTTGCTTTGGACTAAATGTAAGTCAACCCCAAATGAGGACAATTCAGCTGAATTCACCTTTCATTTCCCCATGCAAACATGCTGAAAACCAGCGTTGGGAGGACAGAAGGTTGCTGCAGCAGGAATTAACCCACTGACTCTTGCATTCCTGTTATTGCTAGGAAGACGATGAGAAGATAAT
Organism: Myiopsitta monachus; assembly: GCA_017639245.1. Lineage (NCBI taxonomy): Eukaryota > Metazoa > Chordata > Aves > Psittaciformes > Psittacidae > Myiopsitta > Myiopsitta monachus. Next base: position 7,913,965 of record CM029926.1, on the reverse strand, counting down.
CCAGGAGATTCAGAAAGAGGCTGAAGAGGAGCAGAGGAAGAAAAATGGAGGTAAGTCAGCCTGTACCTGTGCTTTGACATCAAGCTGAGGGCAATGGGAGAGCTTAGATCCCAGCTACCGACAAGTCTGGACCTTCGCTGGATTCTCCTCACAGCCTGGCTGTTTGCAGGCTCCTCCATGCATTGCTGTGCTGTACCAAGCATCACCCAAAACATGCTCCAGAGAGGGGCACAAGCCATCACCCTGAGAACCTGTCTGGCTTTAAAGTGCTGTTGCCTACAGGCTTTCACTGTGACAGTGTGGAGGCACAAGGCTTATGTCCAGCTCCCTTGGTGCCGGGTGTGATGGGTACACAGACCTATCTCCATTTGGCCAAGTCGCTGAGGGGCAGCAAAACCTTTGTGGTGCGGTGAAAGGAGCCAAACTGGAAAGCTGTGCCCGCAGCATGGAAGGGGCAAGCAGTGGTGCTGTAGAGCGTGCTTAAGGAACGTGCAGGAATGGAGGATGCTGACTGCAGGTGCAAGACTTGTTTGTGGTGTGACTGGTTCTTGTCTCTCTCCCCTCTGCAGAGAACAGCTTCAAGCGGATCGGCCCTCCTGTAGAAAAGCCGGTGGAGAAAATCCAGAGAATTGAAGTCATCCCCAGACCTGTTCCTCAGAACCTCCATCAGCCCCGGATGTGCCCTTACCCCTTCATGCACCCTCCTTTCCAGCTCCCTCCCATCCGTCCCCTCTACAATAACATCCCGCTCCACATCCGCCCTGTCCCTGCTCCCTACGTGCCCCCGTTACCCAACATGAGGGTGAACTTTGACTTTCCCCAGATCAATGCTCGGCGGGAGCACAACTTGCCTATGCACTTTGGCCCTCAGCCTCGCCAGCAGTTCTGACCTGCTTCAAACAGCACTTGATGTAGTCACTGCAGGGCAAAGCCACCCTATAACATCACCCCCCTTCCTTCTCCAGCTCCTCTTGGATTATCCAGCTGCCAGGGCACCTCTGATTCACCTGTCTTTGCACTGTATCCCTCTCTAGAGCTTCTCTGAACCTTTGCAGTCAGACATTTCAACCTGTGCTGCAACAGGCCTCGGTGCTGTATTTCCCAAGGGATCTCTCCCTGTATTGGGCATCCAGATGATTTTGATTTGACAAAGCCTGTTCAGGCAGCTGTTGGGAGGGAAAGTGACACTTTGCGAAGTGGAGGGATGCAGCCATTCCCTGGGGACTTCCCAGGTATCCTGCTTTCCTGCTGGCTGGAGCAGCTGCTGCACAGACAAATGAGTCTGGGGGTAAAGAGGGAGACTGCATCTGAGTAAGACCTTCAGGAGCAACATAACAGGAGCTGGCTGCCCTTCTCCCTGCAGGCAGGCACAAGGCTGATGCTCCCATGTTCCCCAGCATCTCTGTAACCTGCCAGCGCCTCCCAACAGAAATACACTTTTCAGTACCAAGTCAGTGAAGTGTTTTTAGCATTTCTCACTCTCAAAGTGGGGTAATGGGATGCAGCAGCCATCTCACTGCTGAGATCTCGGTGGGAAGCCCAGGGCCATGTTCCGACTCGGGCTTTAGCAAGTAGCACAAGACTCAGGCACCCTAATCTTTGGCTGAACTGAACTTGCCCCTGGAAAGGGCTCAGGGCTTTTATCCCCAGAGGAGGGTGGCTCTGCTTCCAAAACGTGGCCTTTGCTTTGCTGTTCCCGTCTGACAGCCCAGACCTCCCCCTGCTTCTGGCCATGGTTCTCAAACAGCTGTCAAAGCACCCAGAGCCAAGCTGTGCCCATCGTAGCAAAAACTACTTGGGTTAAGACCCCGTTAGATGCGTCGGCAGTGCTGCGTGATGTGTGCTGTGGCAGGAAGACTGGAAGTTACCTTTGTAGTGATGCGTGCTCTGCAGCTCTGTGTTGCAGGAAGCTGCCTGCTTCCATGGCACGTGGGAGCTCCTGAAAGGGTGTGTTTCAGCCTAGTCGGGTTGGGAATAGCATGGTAAGAGGTAAAGGTGAGTATTGCTGGGCTTAGGAAGTGAGGGGTTAGGAACAGCAAAGCTTCCCTATGAGAAGCAGGGGGTGTAGGTGCTGGGCTGCAGGAGGAGCTTTGGCACAAAGCCCTTTCCTCACCATTGTTTGGGTGTTCTGTCTGGTAGAGGTCTCCTCTAGAACAGAAAATGGTTGGAGGGGATAAAACCTCCTTCCCAGACATGCTGGGCTAGCTTCAGCATCCCCTTGGTGCTATCATTCCCTGGGTGGTTTGGTTTGGGCTTTGTCCTGCTGGCAACCCTCTGGGTGCACTTCCCGTTATTCCCTGCTGTATTTGAGCATCCATCTTCCGGTTTCATTTGGGTTTCTTAGCTAAAACTCCCTGCCTCCACCTCGCAGCTTCTGCCCACCCCTTGCTTGCAGCTCTGTAACTGCTTCATGCACAGCGTCCCCTTGGGAGTGCAGTAAATGATGGGCTCAGGGCTGTCAGTGGGATGCTCCTGGAATAAGCTGGTGTGTGGGACAGCATCTGTAGACCACTGTCCCCAGGAGGCTCTCCCAGAGGGAATTTCCATGCCTTTTGGAGCTGAGTCAGCAATTTGTCCACGCTTGGGTATTGCCTATGGGTTGAACATACCCTGTGGGGTGCTCTGCTCCAGCTCTCGTGCCATGGTCTCTCTAGCATTAAGAACCAAGTGGTGTTCCCTTGCTGCTATCATCTCTGTTTTCAGTTTACCTCTGGGAGAGCAGCCCGGGGTACTGCTCAGCTGGGGTTGGCCAACTTTGCATCCTGTCTTGCACCGGGTGATTCCTGTGGTAGCCAGGAGCAGTGTCCATTGGATTTGGGGCAGGAGGGCTGTGTTCACAGCGTTAACAGGTGGTGAGAAGACGGACTCGGGTCAGCAGAAGAGTGGGTGCCTTCCCTTTGCAGAAAGGAAATCCTGTGTTGTTTCATAGCTGGGATTTTCTGTGCTCGAGTCTTGCATGAGCCCTTCAGGCTTCCTGCAGCAGGGTGGTTGGGGTTATCCATCAGTACCCACCTGTGCAAAGGGGGGATCCTTTGGTGTGTGTCTGCGGATGTGTGGGCAACAGGAGTAAAGCCTTGGCACAGGGATGTGCAGAGGTGGAGCAGGAGGGATGGAGAAGCATCGGGCAGAGGTGGGAAGTGTCTGTGGTCCATCCTTGTGGTTAGGATGTGTGGGTCTCTGCTGCTGTGGCCCAAACATCATGGACCTGGAGTTGCTTGATGGATGTAAAGGGAGGAAGCCTTGAGCTGGTCTGTGTCTGAGAGAAGACGACTCAGTGCGTGGCATCTGGTGCAGAGGCTTCTGATAGGGCTTGGGTTGATTTATGTACAACTAGAAAGGAAAATAACCCCAAACCTTACTGCACCCTCCCCAGATCCCCCCTGATCTGGTCTCCAACTCCTCCACCCCGTTCCCCTCCTGCCCTGCAGTCCTTGAAACCATCCATCCTTCACAGGGTGGCAGGGAGGTTGCTGTGCCCGTCACAGGTACTTCTGGTTATAATTGCAGTGTTCCATTTTATTTGCCTTAAAGGTGGAGAAGAGAAACTTAGTATTTGCACTTAGCAAAACGTTCTGTTAAAAGAAAGAAGCCCTGTAAAGATGTGCATGTTCTGCCACTTTGTATAACGATAGCTGAAAAGAAATAGGTGTTTTATTAAAGAAACCAACCCGAACAAGGAATATTTTTCTTTACCTTCTGGTAGTTAGAGCCATTCTAATATCCAGTGTGTAAAAAGTTCCTGTCTTATATTGTAATTTGAATTATTTTGTAAATAAATTTGTGCACTCTGACTTCTACCCTCTGTGCTTTTTATTACAGCTGAAATATCATCATCCTCCTCCCGTCCCGACTGTGCCAGCTTGATGCTGGGGCTAATGGCAGGCAGCAGAGCAGGCAGGGCTGTTGTGGTTGAAAACTCTGTAAGTCGCAAGGCAAAACCCATTGGACCCTCCAGGAAAAGCTTAATATATTCCACATGCTCCCGAGGAAAAAGTGGATGGGATAGAAAATGGTTTCCAGGCACTCCCTTAAATGGAAACCAGGATGTGTGTGGTGGGGGGGAGAGGAAACAGGGGAGCTTTTCCCCCCTTGCTTGAAAGCAAAGGGGAATGTGTTGGTGAGCAGGGGGAAGGGAAGGGTGAGGGTCCTCCTGCCCAGGCTGGGTGTTCACAGCCCGTGGGTGTTCACAGCCCATGGGTGTCACAGCCGGGCTCATTCGTGCCCATGCGGATATCGCTGGGGGTGAAGGTGCACACGTGGTGATGGGAGCTGCTCCCTGTTTCCTGCATTCATTTCACCCTGTTTATAGTGAGGAATGAACATCCTTCCTCTGCTCCACCCCTGCTGTTCTGCTTGAACCTGGGCCTGAAGTTGAAGGGCCCTCCAGGCAATGCCCTTTCCGCTGTGCCCATCAGGATGTGTGTTTGGGGGGGAGCTGAGCACCCCCTCCTTCCCCCAACCTTGCTTTTCCCAAACCAGCTTTAGGTGGGTGCAAGCCAAACAGGAGCCCATCAGTGGTCCTGAGCCGGCTGCAGGAGGTGAAGGGCAGCGAAGGGGCTGGCTGCTCGTGGCACGGCTGATGGAGTTGATCCCCAGCTCCCCCATAAGCATGTGCTGCACCCCATCTTCACAGCCAAAACTGAGGTTGGCCCCAGCATCAAACCTCAGAGGCCTGGTTGAGTTTTAGGGCTGGTTTTGACTGTCCCAAGAGGGTCGGGGGCGCATCCTGGCCATCCCAGCTCTGTTTGGATGCTGTGTTTCAGCCTGGGCTGTGGTGGATGGGCTTCCCACCTCCTTCCAGCCTGAGATCTCTTTGATCTTTATCTTCCCCTTCTCCATCCCACCAAGCAAAGGAGGAGGGGCCTTATCACTGCCCCCTGCCATGCCGTGCATCCAAAACCAGCATCCCACTGCTCTTCCCTCCTGACAGGTGCCTCCCCATCTGGGCCATCTTATGGGGGGGAGAATACCTGAACCAGAGGGAGAAAAAGCAGCTCCTTCCCAGCGCTGCCATGCTGAAGGGTTGCAGCTTCCCTGCTGGCTGCAGGGGCAGCTGGTTCGATGGTGTATGTCCCCAAGCCATGCAGGGTTCACCCATCCTCTAAGGCACACATGGGCTTGATGGCTCGGAGCTGCTCTGAGCATCTCCGGAGGCGACCCAGCCTCAGCCAGCTTTGGCTATCACAGAATGGTTTGGGTTGGAAAGGACCTTAAAGCTCATCCAGTTCCAACCCCTGCCACGGGCAGGGACACCTCTCACTAGAGCAGGTTGCTCCAAGCCCGTGTGTCCAACCTGGCCTTGAACACTGCCAGGGATGGGGCAGCCACAGCTTCTCTGGGCACCCTGTGCCAGCGCCTCCTAATGTCTAATCTAAATCTTCTCTCTTTCATCTTAAAGCCATTCCCCGTTTTCTTATCCATCACATAGCCCATGGTCAGCCCTTACCCATGATGTATTTCCTGGCCAGGTAAGAATCCCCTTTGAGCTGCTTGGTGGAGATGAGCCTGTTGGCCACCATTGCCTTCCCTCTAGAGCCAGCTCAGTCACGGCAAAGCAATCTAGCCCCCAGGTACTCCACGCTCAGGCTCATGCCATTAAAAAGCCATTGCAGCTCCAGGCACAGCCACCAGACACAACTGCACACCTCCGCTTGTATCCGAATGCAGGTTTTATTGTTATTCATCTTTCTCCATTTGAAGCTCATTTTTTGTTTAAGTTATACAAATGGCACTTACAAAAAAATAATAATTAAGAAAAACAACCCAAAATAAAAACCAAACCCAAACCTTAACTTTTCAGAGTGAGATGTTCGTCAGAGAGTCACGACACCCGCTACGGGGAGACAGGAGAGAGGTTTGACCTAGTGTCACACAGAGGAAGCCAGAGCAGGATCTACATGGTTCGAACTGCAACAGGGGGACAGGGAGGAGGCGACACGGGGCAAAGGGGGGGTGAAGGCCAGCAGAAAGTGTGTGCCAAGTCACAGGGTCACTCAGGGCTTCATCAAGACACTCGGTCCTTCGAGGGGCAGAGCGGTGCCCGGGTGGGCGCAGGCAGCCCCTGGATGCGAGCGCAGAGCCGAGGTAGCATCCCGATGGGATCCCCTGCGCCAGCGAGGGACCCCGGCCTGGGGTTGTCCCGGTGCCAGGGGACAGGCCACTCGCTCTCCCAGCTGAGAGGATAGCACCAAGCTCCTAGGGAGGGGTTTCCACCCTCCGCATGGCTTTAAGGCTGAGGAGCCCCTGCCTTGCCTCCGGCAATAGGGACCGGTGATTTTGGCACGGCAGCGATGCCGCGAGCACCCTTGGTGTGGGGTGGGGGGAAAAAGGCTCCTTGGTGTGTTTGCAGGGAGCAAATACCGGCCCCGGGAAGGCCCCAAAGGATAAAGTGCCTTTCAACACCCTAACGGACACGTCAGCATCACCCGCTACAAACAGCGTTATACTCTAATGCAGACCTAGTACAGAGAACAGCTGGTAACACAGTGCCATGGAGAGCATATATAAATAGAGACTAACAAAAATACTGTTTTGGTCTTTCTCTTTTCTTTTCCAGTTGAGTTGTGATGGCACGAGAGCCCAGGACCAGGAGCTGCCCTCCTTGGCGGAGCCCACAGGAACGGGCACTTCCCAATTCAGCATTAGGTGTGCAGTGATTCCCTTCACTGTTCCAGTATTTGACGAGAGAGAGAGGAAAGAAACAAGGTACTGAGCAAATATCACTGTGCAAAGTTTGCTAAGGAACTTCTCTATTCTGTAAACCAAAAGCTGCAGTTTATGCTTCCAGCCACCACCCAGGGGAGGTTCCATCAGCCAGGGACCAAAGCCCACCATGGGCTGGATGAAGCTCCCTACCCAGCACAGGCTTGCTCTGCATCCCCCCCCACAGCATCCCCTCCCCAGCACAGCAGCAGGACCAGCCAGGCTGGAGCCACCGTTGGGGTCTGTGATGCTCCTCCAGAGCCAGAAGCACAAGGAGGGGCAGAGGGACACAAGGAGTGCGGGGCTCCACGAGATGAAAAGCTGAGGTTTTCCAGACGGGATCACCCTCAAAACTCATTTCCAGGTGTATGGGGAAGAAGGGAATCGGCTTGCTGGCCCTCCCACAGGGATACATGCCATCCCACACCGGCCCCAGGGATGCTGTGATATGTAAGGTCACCTCTTACGGCTCAGCTGGGGATGAATCCTACCCCGAAAGCCAGGAGCAAAGAGAAGCTGCTGGGGGGGAGCTGGCTGAGCCCAGCACCGTGGCTCTGTCCCTGGTTGGAATGGGGTGGGATGGGGTGGGAGCTCCAGGGGACACTGGCAGCACAGACCGAGGCGGTGCCAGTGCTGATATGGCAAAAGCAAGGACAGAGGTGATCTCATTCCCTTTTATCAACTGAGGAGAGGAAGATACAACTCCCTAAGGTGATGTCTGGGGCCGGGAGCAGGGGGATGGCAGTTTCCAAGCCCAGCAAACCTGGAGGGAAAGGGACAATGCAAAGCTATAGGCTGCCCCAGCGCTTTTCCAGTTCTTGATTCCGAGAGCCCCAGCTCCCACCCAACGCGCCAGCTCTGCAGTGGGAGGGAAGGACAAGCCAGCCTGGAAATCCTTGTACAGAGAGGAGAAGAACAAAACCCAAAAGGAAACCAAGGACGGAGGAGGGGGAATAATAAAAGTTGGCAATGGGAGGTACGCTAAAGTGCATTAATATTCCCAGAGGGTAGAGGCGTCGATGGTGTCGGCGGATGCCTTGAGGACCCCGGCGTGGTCACCCTTCAGGTATTTGCCATTGATTTTGATGGCCACTTTGTTATAGTCGCAGAACTCAAAATAGAAGTCCACGGGGGTGTCGCTGCTGCTGGTGACGGACGACTCGCTCCCCACCATCCAGTACTTCCCAGTGGCATCTGCAGGCAGAGGGGACAAGGTGGCCCCGTGAGCCACCACCGGGGCGCCAGTGGCCATCACTTCCCACCCCAATACCCATCCCTAAGGACTCACCCTTGATGTTGTAGGCTCCATCGTTGAACTCGAGCTGGAAGACGTCATAGGAGGAGCGGTTGGAGTCCAGGGTGCCGGTGACCTTGCGGCAGCCGATGAAGCCGTGCTCGCCGCGGAGGACGATGATGGGCCGGTTGATCAGCTTCATCACGAAATGCTCCGTCTCGCCTATGTCAGAGGGGAAAGGGGCTGTGAGTGCATCCCATGGGGGTGCAGAGCCGGGGTTCCATGGCTGGCAGCAGTGAGGAAGGTGAGCTCTGCCCCACATCCATTTCCCACCCACTCCATCAGTGTCTCCCTCTCAGCACATGAAAACATTGCCTGCATCCCTCAGCATCACTTGGAAGAGGAGGCTGGCTCAGGGGGGACCTACTTCATCCTCTGCCACCCCAACATGGGATGGGGGTCCCCCAAGGGTGTCCCTTACCTGCTGCCTCCATGGAGGCTGCCAGCTGCCCGTTCTTCTTTGCCGTCACATACTTCCCATTGGCAGCTTTGAGGGTGATGCGCTTGTCACACCACTCGATGTCAAAGTAGCAGCTCGCGTTCCTGCGGGGTATAGAGGGTGGTCAGCGGGATGCAAGGGATGGGGACCCTCTAATGCCACCCTGGGAAGGGCCATGGATGGACTGGGAGACCCTGATTCAGTTCGGTTTTGCCACGTCGTGGTGGCCATCCCAATGGGAAGCAGGCAGGAGGCAGGCAGCCAAAGGCACTTTGGGGTTTCAGCCTCGGTCAGTAGAGGGTTGAGCTGCAGGGAAAAGCATTTCAACAGCTCCAGCCGGCCGGGAAGGATTACGTGGCCTGAGGGACTTCTTGGGTGGCAAAGCCCAAATCCAGCCCCAGCCCTCCAGGGAATTCACTGCTTTTGCCAGGAAGCGTTTTGGGATGAGCGCCGAGGCTGAAAAATCCCCTTTGCTTTCCTCTGAGTGATGCGGAGGGGTTCGTGATGCCCAGGTCAGGGGACTCACTTTGTGGATGCGGTGGACTGGATGCCCCCGTTGGAGGTGAGGGTCCAGTACTTCCCAGTGTAGGTCCTGAAGGCGCATTTCTTGGTGTCCTTGTTGATCTCCAGCTGGTAGGTCTCCTGGTCACCCTCCTCATCCTGGTTGGCCGAGAGGTCCATCCCTGTGGGGCAGAGGCAGATGGAGGTTGGGGGTCCTGGAGAGGGAGCCCATCCACCTCTGTACCCCAGGAAACCCAACTGAAAAGGGGCTCCTGCTCCTGGGTGAGCTCTGGTGACTCCCAAATCCCTCACTTTGAACCCTGGGGGTTCAAATTCAGGTTTCATTTGGTTACTCAAGTGTTAAGGCCATAAAGCAGGGCTGGGCTGAGCTGATGCAACCGCGCGCTCCAGCTCAGGACTCTCCATCACGATTAAGCACCAAGCTAAAACCAACTTAGATAATTCACACAGGGAAGAGCTGTAGTTCTTCCCCTGGAGGTGACAGCCAGGTTATTCAGTCCATTACCAGAGGCCACCTCATCACCTATGAATCTCCATTCGTGGCATGTTTAAGGACCGTGGAGCTGCTTTTCATCTGTGTATTGTCATAGCAGCCAAACCTTTCCCTGGCTTCCAAAACCCCATTGGAACCAGAGACCAGAGACAGCATCTGCCCTAGAGGTGGATGCAGCCCATCCTGGGGCCACATCCACCCACAGGCACTGAGGCCAAGCGAACCTGCTTAGTCAGGGCCTGCAGGGCCAAATCCTCTCCAGAGCGCTCCAGCTTGGTGGATTTCTGCCTAAAAATACTTCTGGGATGGGAGTCACAAGCCTGGAGCCAAAGCAAAGCTGCTGCGCTGGGATTTGGGAAGGGAGATGAGGCACGGTGCTCAGCCCTGCTTCTCCCTGTCTTCCTATAGCTGGGATGAGTGGAGATGGGCCCCAGACCCAGCTTTCGGCCCAAATCTGCCTTTTCCTAGAGCCAGGAAGCCCCTCAAAGGGCTGGCAATGCATTCAAGCCCCTGCCCCTCCAGTTGCTCAGCTGCTGGATTTCACATCATGCAACACATGGTCGCTGGGATGCTCTCAGGACTGCAGCCTTCATGGCCCTTCTGCCCTGGGAAGCCCCCAGCAAATCCCATCGGCTGCACCCATCCATCAGGGGAGGGACCACCTCCCTCCAGGCACTTAGAAATGGAGATGTCTTCCCCCACATCCTGCAGACACAGCTACCTGGCAGCTTCCCATCGCCCCATCTGCATCTCCCAAACAAGCATCCCCATCCAGCGGCCCTCAGGGAGCAGCCTCTGCTTTGCATATCAGTCTCCCACTTTTCCCAAAGGGATTGGGCTTTGAAGGCTTCGCTCTGTTGGCTGTAATCTTATCTCCCACGCTCAAAACTGTCCTTTGGCTGCTGCACTGCTGCCTGTTCACAGCATCCCCTCTCCAGCAGGCATCTTCCAGCACCTTCTATAGCTCCTGATGGAAGTAGCGGTGCTTTGCTCTCCAGGTATCTGGGGCAGGAATCCCTGACCTGCAGGCACCAGGATGGGGAGAGCCTGGGGGTGATGCTTTGCGCTTCGGAGCAGGATGGGATGGGCTGGAGGTGAGCGCTGGGAGCCTCCCAACACCATCCCTTCACCCCAAAGACCCCACCATAGAGCACAACCAACCCACAATGAACCCCATTGCTGGGCAGTTGCCTACACTCTCCCCATGGGGCTGAGGTTTGGCTTTGCCTCACAGGGCCCGGCTTAGGGTCCCCCACCGCCCCCTCCCCGAAACCTGGGTTGGGTTACACCAAGTCAGCAGAAAGGAATGCAATTGGGGCCGGGGCAGGAGCAGCTTCAAAGGGCTGTAACTGAGCTGGAGCAGGGGGGCAGAGCCGGTGGGATGGGAGAAACTGCCCTGAGAGCCTGGGACCGTGGTGGGCGCAGGAGAGCTGTCCCCATGGCAGAGGATATTGGCTGTGCCCCACATTGTGCAGCCCAGGGCTGTGGATGGAGCCGTGAACCCCCCCAGGGCCGCTCCTGCTGTAATCACTTTAATTACTGCTGGTGGTAAAGGCACAGTCTGGAGCCTGACCTTGATGAAGCTCCTCCCCTGGGGGGGGGAGAGGAGGCACGTTTGTGCCCCCCCCCGAAGTTCCCGATGTGGGGTGTTCCCCATCTGCAGCATGGGGTTGCTGGAGGGGCCTTGGAAGGATGCAGGGACTGGGGGTGAGGTGCTTACGTCCCCTTGGCTTCCCCAAGCAAAGCCCCTGGGCTCAAGGTCCTTATAGAGGTGGGGATGGAGGATGAGGAGGGGAGGCAGAGCTGGAGCAGGGAAGGGATTCCCAACCTCTGCCGAGGTTTCCAGCCAACCACTTGGGATCAATGCCCCCCGCCCTCACTGCCCTCCAGGCCAGGATGGGGGATGCACATGGAGGGCCATGGGCACCATAGCCCATAAGCTATCCCGAAGCTTCTCCATCTAAAGGAGCCACAGTCTGCAGCAGCTGTGCCACCTCCATGCCATGAAGAGCCACAGACCCAGCGTGGGGGCATTTATGGCCTGTGGAAATCTTACCCTCTACATTAACCTCATGCAGGTGCCCTAGAGCAATCCCGGGATGCTGGGGAGACCCAGTGGGACACTCCCGTGGAGAGGAAGCCAAGAGCCTGGAGGACCATGGCCAACCCATGGGACAAGCAGCTGGAGCTGCCCCATGGCCAGACCCAAGGAGGCAATGCCACACGTAAGGAGCTGTTTTTCCATGGCTGGGAGCTGTCACCTTTCCCATATTCCAACTCCCCATAGGCCAAGAGGTTCCCTTTCAAAAACCCCATGGTTATGCCCCGAAAACCCCGAGCCCACTGCACCAGCAGCACCCCACAACCCCTCCAAGCCCTCATGGGCAGGATTTGGGCCCTCGTGCCCAGCAGCCCGGGGGATGCTGCACCCAGCTCTGCCTGCACAGGTCAGGTCTGGCCTCCCCGCAGGGCTCTGGCACCCACAGCCCTGCACTGCTGCCTCGCACGTGCTCCCAGACTCATCCCTTCCCTGCCCTCTGGATGGGCTTTTGCTGCACCCAGGTATAAATCCAAGCATGGTTTTGCCTAAAAGCAACAGCCTGGGGACGGAGCAGCTCCTCTGCAAAGGGGTCACAAAGGGGACGGTGCATGGCTTTCCTGGAAAACCCACCCCTAATTCCTGATGGATTTTGTGTGGCTCTGTGATACCCACCCCCCCCAAGCAATTGGCATCTCCGGATCGAAACCCACGAGCCACACTGCAGCCAGCGCCAACCCCCCCCATGCCATGAGGGCTCTGGGCTTGGGAGCTGAGCTCCCATCGCCAGCCTGGCGTGCCCGGGCGTGCTCCCCCCTTCCCAGACCCTGCTTCCCGAAATGCCTCTCTCCCATCCTCTCCCTCCCCGGGGCGGGAGGCAGGCGCAGGCCTCGCAGCGCTCTGCCCCCGGGACCCTCGTGCCCACAAAGGGCCCTTTGTTGCCGCAGCCGGGGCCAGAACGGAGCCATTGAGCCGGGCGGAGGCTGCGCTCCTCGGGCCCTGGCTCCCTTGGAAGGGGCTGGCACCCACCTCGTGCCCCACACCCTGGGACTGTCCATGGCGTGGTCCCTGTGGGATGCTGACGCCGCCATCCCAGGGACAGGGAGCGGGCTCCAAGCCCGGAGCTGACTCGGCACTCACGGGACAGCGCTATCCCAAGGCTGGGCCAGCTCCAGCTCCCAGCCAGGGGAGCCACAGCAGCCTCATCCCCACTGGGGACACAGGCGCTGCCATCCCTGCTCCCTCCCTGGGCCCGCAAGCTGCCTTTTCCCATGAGCCTGCGCCGAGCCGCAGCCGCTCCCTGCCCGCATCCCGCATCCCGCATCCCGCATCCCGGCAGCCATCGGCACATCTGCCAGCAGCGCTTATCAGCGCGGCGGGGGCAAGGGCTGTCTGCAGCCGCTTCCTCCGGCAGCTGCTGTTCCACTGCCTGCTCCGTAACCTTGGGACAAGGCGCATTCCCGGCGGGAGAAGGGAAGGCAGCAGCTCCCCGCCTCCCGCTGCTGCCGGGCGGGATGAACCGTGTGGAAACGGCTTCTGCAGCCAGAACGGACTCAAAGCGAAGGATGCGCAGCCCCAGCGCCCCCCTCCCCGCTCTGTTTTGCTTGGAAAGGGGCCGGGCGCAGCCCAGAGCCCCCTGTTGCTGGGGAGATTTGGATCCCCCCCCCTTCCCTTCCCATCCCCCCCATCCCTCCCCACCACACAAAGAGCGGCGGGTCCGCCGGCAGCGGCTCCCACCCGTGGGGTGCCCCCATCGCACACATCTCCCCCCACATCTGCTTTCCCCATCTCCGGTGACAAAGGGCTGCAGCGGCCCTTCCCCCACGGCGCTGCGGCAGCCTCCCGCCATCCTCCCGCCATCGCCATCCTCCTCCTCCTTCCTCCCCATCGCCATCCTCCTCCTCCTTCCTCCCCATCCCCCTGCGCGAATGGTCCCGGGTTCTTCTTCGCAGCCTTTTTCCTCTCTTAGGGACTGCTTCGCTCTCGGGAAGGACAAACACAGTCGAGGTCCCCTCCAGGCTCTGCCCAGGCACAGGCGCGGGCTCAGCCGCAGCCTTGAGGTGCTCCATAGGCGCACACAAAAGGCATTCCCCGCTCCACGTTCCTCCGGGCTCTGGGACGTGCTCGCACCCGTCCCGGGCTCGGCATGCGCCGCCCTGACTCGGCGCGCCGGTGATGGGCCCCGGGGCACCTCCAGCATCGCTGAGCGGGGACCCCCCCCTCCCCGTCCTGCACAAACACCCGTGGGGCTTGGAGGGGGGGGGGGGGGAAGGATGCTCGTGGGTGCTGGGAGGCGGGGGGGTGGCGTGTGCCCGCCATGGCCCCCCCCCAGCGAGCGGAGGGGACGGGGATCGGCTGCCTTTGTGCGGGTGGATGCAGGATGCGGTGGCAAAGCCGTTCGTGCCCCGCTGCTGAGGCCAGGGGGTGGGTGGCATCCAGCCCCCTCCCGCCGGGGAACACAGCCCCATGGGGGACACTGCAGCCTCCCCAGGCCCTGATCTTCAGGGGACGAAGCTCAGCGGTGCTGGGGGAAGGAGGGGACAGGGGGAGATCGGAGGAGGCTTTGTTGGGTGAACAATGAGCTCCGCAGGTAGGAAGGCGCGGGACGGCTGCTCTGCCTCCCTGGCGGCAGGGAAGACCCCATCCACTGCCCTATAGCCCCCCCATCCATCTCTGCCCCCCAAGGCAGGCCCCTCACCCTTCAAACCCGCAGGGCAGAGGGGATGCTGCAGGGATGGGGGTGCTGGAGGGAGGAGGGGCCCAGGGAGGCGATGCTGGAGGGGTGCTGGGGAAGACAACGACTTCAGAGGAGGGGTGCAGGGACGTCTGTAAGAAGGGGTTCCATCAACGAGGGTTGGCCCTAAAGAGACGGTGGTGCGGGGATGCAGAGGGGCACTCCGTGGGGCTGCTGCTGAGCATCCCGGAGGCGGGGGATGCTGCCGAGATGGGGGGCTCCGGGGGGGGGGTGTCACACCGAGGTGCTGATCCCGGGTCAACGCAGGGGCTGCGGAGGAGGCGACGCCCGAGGGATGCGGGGGGGGCGGCCGAGGTTTGTGTGTGTGTATCCCCCATCCCCTCCTACCTTGCCGGGTGGAGACGTTCCTGTCGTTGCCGGCTCGCAGCACGACCTGCGGGCAGCTCTGCTCGAGGGCGAAGAGCTCGTCCTTGCCCACCTTAGCGCTTTTGCCCGCCTTGAGGGTGCCGCTGGGTCCCGACGGGGCCAGGTAGCGGCCCTCCCCGTCGCGAAAGGCCACCTTGCCGCAGCGGAACTCGAGGGTGAAGGCGGTGCCGGGCTCGGCGGCGGGGACGAGGCGGCCGTCGGAGCGCAGGAGGCGATGGTCGCAGCTCTGCAGACTGTAGCGCTGCTCCACGAAGAGCAGCGTGATGAGGGCATCCACTCCCCACGGCACATCGCGGTCCACGGCCAGCTCGTCGCGGCGGGGCCCGAGGTGAGCGTAGCGCTTGCGGGCCAGGCTGTAGAGGTTGGCCTGGGGGTGCATGGCCAAGTGGACGCTCCACTTCTCGGTAGCCGAGACGGAGGGCGCGAAGCAGGAGAGCCGGTCCTCGGTGCCGCCGAAGAAGCGGCGGTGGGGCTCGGACTGCAGCGACCAGCGCCCGTCGCCGTGAGCCACCACCAAGAAGCGACAGTCGGGGCCCGGCTCCTCGCTGTCGCAGCTCACCCGCCCGTCCTTATCGGCCGCCAGGTACCGGCCGAGGTGGCTCTTGAGCAGCACCGCGCTGGAGTCCTCCCCGTCCTGCTCCAGCGTCCAGATCTGCTTCTTCTTCATGCTGGCGGCCGAGGCGTTCACCTTGAAGCCGAACGCCTCCGCCGTCAGGTACTTATTGCTGCAGTTGATGAGCCCGAACTGGATCTGCACCGGCTCCGCAGTCCCGTTCGCCGTCATCCTGCCCCTGCCGCTGCCGCCGCCACCGACCGCCGCGCCCGCCCCGACGCCGCCTTTATAGCGCGGCCGCCTCGGTACCGCCTCCCTCCTACCCCCCCCCCCCTCCCCGCCGCCGCCCGACGGGGCCGCCCCCCGCAGCGACCCCCGCCCGACGCATCCCCATCACCAGCGCCCCCCGCGCCGCTGCATCCAGACCCTTCCCGCGCATCCAGAGCCCCCCCCCAGCTGCAGGACATTGGGACACCCCACTGCATGCGGAGAGCCCTCCCCGCTTTACAAACGCCCCCTTGAGTTGCAGGAGCACCCCCATGCACTGCAAGACCCCTCTTCATGAAAGATCCTTCCCTGCATGTCAAAAGCCCCCTTGAATAACAGAGCCCCCCTGCCCGCTGCAAGACCCCTCCTTGCATAGGAAGAGCCCTGTTGAATTGCAGGACCCCCCACACACACATTATAAGCCCACCCCCAGCACTGAAGACACCCCCTTGAACTGCACGTCCCCCCCCTGCATTGCAAGAATTCCCTCTGCATCTCACATCCGCATCCCACTCCGAGACTCCTCCTACACTGCCAGACACACACACACACACCCCCCAACCCCGCAGCCCTCTGTGCCTCCAGGGCTGTTGTCCATGGGGCAGGGCTATAGGGCAGAAGGGAAGAAGGATGAGAGATGCCCTCTGAGCCATCCCAACGCCCTGCGCCGGGCACCAGCCGGGCTGGAGCATCCGTGCCCTGGGGCATATGGATTCCTGCGGCAAAGCCAGGGGCAAACCAGGGCGCTCCTGTGCAAGGGGGGGGCTGAGGCCGTTTCTCGGGGTGTAGGTGAGCAGCGCTGCTGTGTGCCTGGGAGCCCATGGCACGTATGGCAGGGCTGGGCCCGAGATGGGAAGGGGCCAGCCTGGGGAGAGCCGCCTGTGCTGCTCCGTAGGGACAGCGGCACTTCTCCTGTGGGAACATGGAAACACAGATAAAGGGGAGCAGATCCGGAGCCCCTGCAACGGGAGAACTGGGGGAAACGGGCAGAAACAGAGAAACGGGAGGAAAAGGGAATGGGGTGGCACAGGGGATGGTTTTCAGCTGCATCAGGGTCCCGAACCTGCCCCAGCCAAAGTGGGACAAGGGAAGAGCCGGAACACGGGTGGGCTGGAGGGTGCCACAGCGCGCACCCAGGGTTGGCTGCCGCGAAGGCTGCTCCCACCTCCAGCGCCCTCAGGCTCCGCACGGGCCATACTGGTTGGAGGCCCCGGTGCGCCACAACCGCCCCAGGGCAAACCTGCCTGCTGGGGATGATGCCTCACCCAGCCCTGCTCCGTGCTCGGGCCTGTGAACCCAGGCACACCGCTTGCACCCAAACCCAACCCCGCGGCCTCTGAGCTGGGCTGGAAACGAACCCCCCCCCCCCAGGTCCAGCAGGTCCGTGTTCGCCTCACAAACCCCCTTCTGCTCCTCTCGGTGTTAGGACCCGGCCATGAGGCCAAGCAGCTGCTGGGATCTGCTGCAGCGGGCAGATGGTGGCGAGGCTGGGAAAGAAACGGCTTTTCTGTGTGAGGAATAACCCAGCGATTATCCCGGGATAGAATAACCCATCCTGTTCTGTCCCCATCCCCGGCAGCGCCGCCCTGACGTCGCCAGGCTGGCACTGCCTGGCGCATGCAGTGGGCATCCTGCCTGCCCCCAGCCTGCCTGCACCCAGCCTGCCTGCCCCCAGCCTGCCTGCCCCCAGCCTGCCTGCACCCAGCCTGCCTGCCCCCCATGCAGCCAGCCAGGGGAGAGCCCTCAATGCTGTCTAAGCCATCCCCACACATCACTGTGGTGGCAAAGGGTGATCGGTGCCCCCCCCCCCCCCCCCGGGATAAGGATGCAGTGGCCAAAATCACACCTCCCGAGTGCATCCGTGCGTGGGGAGCGCTGGAGCAGCGAGGAGGGCTCTGGGTTTCCCTCTCTGCATTGCATGGCCCTGATTGAATGCTTCTGAGGTCCTCCCTCCCACCGCCGCTCCCGCAGGAGACCCAATCCCAGCGCACGCAGCATCCGTGATGAGGGCATTCCGGAGCGTGGATGTGTCCCCTCCACAGGGGCTCCCTGGGTCACCCTCTGGGGCTCCAAATGAACCCCGGCTCCAGAAGAGAGAAGGAGCCTTGGTCGTGGCATGTCCCTGCTCGCGCCTGCCCTGGGGAGCGCCCTCGGGTTGTCGCGCTCGCCTGGATGCCCTTGGATGCTGCTTGGCTTTGAGAGTGACCCTGGGGCTTCCAGCTCATGGAACGGGGCTTGAACAAGGAGCTGGCCGCGGGGCTGGTGCCGGCAGCAGGCACAAGGGGTTGGGGGGGCGGAGGCAGTGCGTGGTGAAGAGGTACAGAGGTGGTTCCATCCCCGTGCCCTCCAATGGGGACATCCCCGGGTGCAGGGGCAGGCGGAGGCAGAGGGACCAAATGAGGCGCAGCAGCCAGGGGATGCTTTGGGCTGCGCCATCCTTCTCCTCACACACACACACAGCCCCTTGGGGCACGGCTGTGTCATGGGGTGGCTGGGGCTGGTGTCACCCCTTGGAGCATGGGTATCCTCTGCCTTCAACTGTCCTTGCGCTCGTAGGTACCCCCTTCGCCTCCCGGAGGGGCTCGGCAGAGACTGGGGGCTGCATTGCCGGGTGGCCACCATCTCTCCAAGCCACCTCCATCCCCAGCCAGGACAGGGTTTGGTGACGCCAGGAGCCCATGTGCAGGACGGGGTGACCCCGGGGCCCAAACCACCCAGCGATGGGGAGCACTGCTGCCGTAGGCCAGCAGCAATCCCGACAGTTGGCAGGCGCTCGGCCTCATTAAAATTGCATTAGGCTGCATTTGACGGAAAAGCAGCAGCACGGCACCGGGGAGAACAAAGGGCAGCCCCAAGAGAGGGGCTCGGAGCAGCGGATCACGCTCCGGGGCAGTTTTCCCATGGGATGCTGCCTGGAGAGGGCTTGTTTGGCACCAAGAGTAGGGAAGCAAGGGAGAGCGGTGGAGCATCACCGGGGCTCAGATGTGTCCCTGTGTCTTGTGGCCGTCAGGAGAGGTGATGGTATAGGTTGTGGTGCTTGCTCGGTGCTTTATTAGCTGGGTTTATCCCATTAGCCTAATTCGATCACATCCCGAGGGCAGTAAGGGATGGGAATGCTGGAATACCCCGTTCCAAGGAGTTCAGGTGTTGGGCACAAGCAAGGCCCAAACAAATGAAGGAAGAAAGGGGACAGGAAAGCACACACGGCCGGGTCTGGGCCTGCGTTGAGGCTTTGTTCCTCTCTTCCTGCTCCAGCTTGTTTTCTGGGGTGGTTTTTGCATTATCAGAAGCTGAAGGGAAAACCTCCCCCCCCCGAGGACCCTGCGGAGGTGGGAAGGGGGCCGGAGCCTGGTTCAGCCAGCAGGAGAAGGAGTTGTATAGGGAAAGCATAAAAGACCTTTAGTGGTGGGGATTAACCTCAGTGGTGGGGATGATGCTCTGTGTCCCGGGCCCAGCACCCTGCCTGGACCCTGGGGGCTCTGCTTGGGCATCAGACACCCATAGCCCCATGGAAGTGCCCAGACGGGAGAGGTTTGGTCCAGGTCTGGGTCAGTCCGTGGCAGCAGGAGGGTGATGCCAATGGAGACCAACAGTGCCCAGAGGTGCAATGAGCACCCATCAGCCAGGACCCAGCCCCGGCACACATCCCTGTTTCTACGCCCCGCTGCAGCCCGGAGCCAGCGCACGGGAATCCGCAGGGAAGCAGAAAGTGAGTTATCAGCATCTGCCCACACAGCGCTCCAAAATAACCCAGCGCCAGGAGGAGCAGGTGACTCAGCTTGCGACAGCAGCTCCCTTCTGCTCCCATCTCCTCGCTTGGCCATGCCCGCATCCGTGCTTCCCACTGCAGTGGGTGCACCGTGCCCGATGCACAGCCTCAGAGCTGCCTCTGCGCACGGCTTCAATGGGGCTGCTGAAGGGGTCGGGGGGTGAGGAATGGCACTGCTTGAATCCAAACCCACAGAGTGCCAAAAAGGGGCTCTGAGCATGGCTGGGGCGGTGGTTCCATCACCGCTGCAACACCACTGCCATCAGACACAAGACACGGAACGGATGCATGGATACTTTTCAGGATGCTGCTGCAGCATCCCCTCGGGGGGCTGCACCCATTGGTACTCAGGTTTGCGTGCAAACACCTCCCATAGGGTGAGGGCTGAGGATCAGCCTGGAGAGCCTCCAGAACCAAATCCCAACAGGCCCAGGAGGTTCCACCCTGACACCCCCGGAGCAGGGGCCCATCTCCTCAGGGATGAGGTAGCAGCAGTAGGAGCAGTAACTGCAGCCAGCTGGGCAGCCCCAGGGGATCCTATAAAGGGTTGAGAGGGGAAGGGAGGGGGCTTATTGCAGGCTGTGGCTTGGAGAGGAGGTGAGGGGGTTGTTGGTGGAGGGATAGGGGCATCGGGGGTGGGATGTAGGGCAGCAGCAGCGCACGCACCCATAGCTGCGGTGGGGAGCACTGGGGTGAGGGGGAGCTGGGGGTTTGGCCTAGGGAATGGGCTGGAAGCAGTGCTTTGAGGCTGGAGGAGGGGACCTCCCTACCCAGGCATGGCCCACACCAGCTGTGCCTTCCCAGGCCCGGAGATCCCCTTCCAGATGGATAACTCCATTGTCCACGGTGAAAACAGTCCATTAGTCAGGATTAGGAATGGGGCCTTTGGGGATTAACCATGCACCTCCCACCCAGCCCTCCCCTGCTTCCTGGGATGCTGGGCTAGGCTGGGCCATCTCTGCCTCCTTGGGGCACCGTGTTCCCTGGTCTCGGAGGCAGGAGGGAATGGAGCTCATGAAGAGCAATGGCGGAGTGGTGGGAAGAGGGGAACTGGGTTGATAACCCCCTCCCCATTGTGCTCTCTCGTGTTTGCGAGCCCCCCCCCCCCGCAGCAGCACCCCTTGGATGGTACCTTTGGGGTGAGCAGAAACCTCCCTGCACTTGTATGGGGCTGTTTCTATGGGGGGGGCAGCTGCTGCTGGGGGTGCTGCAGAAGGGAAGGGGGGATCGTCCCAGACCAGGATTTTGGCTCTCGGACAGCCATGAGTCCTTGCAGCCCCTCATTTCTCCCCTTAGGTACGTCCGTGCCCACCCCCCTTTAGTGTTGCATCCATACAGGGCCTCAACGTAGCTGGAGGTGTGCGCATGGGGAAACTGAGGCAGGGGGAGCCCAGCTGTGCTGCCATGTGGAAAACCACATCTGGATCGAAAGCAGAGGCTCTCCCCCCTCCTGTGGGGAATTCGATGAAGGGGGGGGGGCACCCCAGCTGTGGAGCCCCTCGTTGGATCGAGCATGGTTTGCAGGATCCGACCGCAGGCTTGGAAGCCTGGGGGGCTCCTGGTGTGAAGCTCTGGCAATGGGAGCCGGAGGGGCTGGAAACTCACCTCTCCCATCCCTCCGTCCCACCTCCGCCTCCATGTCCCATCGCAGGGGCTGTGTCCGCCGGTGAAGGGCTGCGGGAGGCCCCCGGGAAGGCAGGAATGTGGGAATGCGGGAATGTCGGGGGGGGGGAATGGGGGGCGCTGAAACCCAAAACCTCAGCGCAGGGGCCCCGGGTCTCGCTGCATTCGGCGGCAGCGCGGGGGCCCCTCTCGGCTGCGGGGTGAAGAGGGGATGCGCACCCGCATGGGGAGGACGTGCGGGAGCCCCTCGTAGTGAAGGGGATGGTGACCCCCTCCCCAGCCGGGGATGAGCCCTGTGGGAGCTTCCCGGCTGCGGATGGAGGAGAGGGGGGGAATGAGCGCCGGTGCTGTGGGGCTGGGGTCCAGGGGGAGCAGAGTGGGTCCATGCGCATGGACTGTGCCCCAAAGCCGGGCTGGAGATGGGGTTTCCCTGCGCAGAGGCACCGTGCAGGCAGAGGGCGGATGCGCAGGACAAAGCAAAGGCCTTTGGTGGGAAACAGGGACCATATGTTGGGGGTTGGAACTGGAGCGGGATGGGGTCCTTGGTCAGTACTTAGGCACATCTACAGCATGAAACGTGTGTGCAGCTCCTTCTGCAGTGTGTGTTGGCATGCGCAGCGTCATGGGCAGGGTGCACCTTGGTACACCCCTGTGTGTATCATGCGTTGTGCACTTTGTGCATTCCCATGCGCACCATGCATGTAGGTTTATGCAATCCCATGTGCAGCGTGTGCCATGGTATGTTACCCCATGTGTACTCCCATGTGTGTAATGCGTATGTTGGTATGTGCAGTCCTGTGTGCACCTTGGTACACGTGATTCTGTGTGCAGTGTGCATCTTAGTGTGCATGTTCCCATGTACAATGTACATGCTGGTGTGTGCAATCCCATGTGCAGTGGGCAATAGGCATGTTGGTGTAGGTGATTCCCATATGGGGTCATATGCAATCCCATGTGCAACATGCATGTTGGTACGTGTGATTCACATGTGGGGTCATATGCAATCCCATGTGCAGCTTGCATGTTGGTACGAGTGATTCCATGTCAGTTTGTGCCTTTGATACATGTGACCCCAAGCGCAGTGTGCACCTTGGTACATGCGCCGTGTGCACTTTGCAATGTTCAATCCCATGTGTGGCATGCAGAGTTTCTCGTGCAACACGCATGTTGGTGCACGCAGTCCTATGCGCAGCGCGCGCACCTTGAGACCTGCGCTGCGCGCGCTTGGCAATGCCCAATCCCACGCGCGGCGTGCACGATTCCGTGCGCAATTCGCATGCTGGCGCGTGCAATCCCGCGCGCAACGTGCACGCTGGCGCGCGCGATCCCCCGCGCAGCACGCGCTACTCCTTGCGCGACCGCCGCGCCGCTGCGCGCAGCCCCCCTGCGCTGCGCATCCCAACAGCGCCACCCAGCAGCGCGGCCGCGCTCTGCAGCGGGTGCTGCAGCCCCCGTCGGCCCCGGGCGGGGTGGACCGCGCGGGGCCGAACAAAGCGGCGGGGGCTTTGCTGCCTGCTCGGGCCGCGCGGGAGCGCGTCTGGTCCGCCCCGGGGTGCTGCGTGGCTCCGGCAGCGGGTCCCTTGTCTTGCGCATCGCTTGCAAAGGCAGCCCAGGCTCTGCGGCGGGTTGGGGCTGGTGCTGAGGGACTTGAGGGCAGGGTGGGAGGGAGCATCGCAGCGGAAGGAGCTGGGTGCTCAGGGCTGGCTGAGCCCCTCCAGGGAAGCCGCAGGCTCCGTGCTGCTGACGGGGGAATCCAACGCGGTTGCTCGGCCTGGTTTGCCTTGCGCTGTGATTTCACGAAGTGATG
Source organism: Myiopsitta monachus (assembly GCA_017639245.1). Taxonomy (NCBI): domain Eukaryota; kingdom Metazoa; phylum Chordata; class Aves; order Psittaciformes; family Psittacidae; genus Myiopsitta; species Myiopsitta monachus. Next base: position 7,891,337 of record CM029926.1, on the reverse strand, counting down.
GTGGAGCTGCTTGTTCCGGTGCAGCCTGATCCGCATTGTGGTACCCAGCCCAGGGATCAGAGAGGCTGTGGGGCCCCCAGACCCTCACCCAACACAATGATCTCAGCATCATTCCCACTGGTGGGACACGAGGATGGCGCAGCCCCAGATGCTCTTCCCCACAGCATGCAGGAGAATTGCACCAGCAAAGCACAGACTCCCCCAGAGCTGCCCTGGCCATTCCCTGGGGCTCCCTTCACCCCAGCACACTGCACTCTGTGGCCCTGCATGCACTCTCGATACTGCCAGGTGTTCCCAGAACACTCCCCTGGTCCTTCGTGGCTGGGGTGAATCATTTGCCTCATGTGAAACCCCAGAACACCCGGTGCTCGCCGCCCGTCAGTCAGGTCCGGGTGTTCCCCTGCCCCGTGCGGAGAACCAGCTGCAAAAGGGGCATTCCGGGAGCAGGATGGATGCTCGGTGCGTTGCTGGGGTTGCTGCTGGCTGGGGCTGCCCGTCCAGGGTGGGTTTATTTAGCCAAGACTTGGGATTGCTCTGGAGTGAGAACCCAGCTGAAACCCTGCTGCAGGGGTGACTGCAGGGTTGGCTGTTGCCCCTTTAGCGTCCCCACGTGTGTTTTGGGGTGTTTGCCCTGCTGCGCAGGCAGGGATGGCACCACCCTGATGCCTTCCCAGCCCCTTGGTGAGGTGGCAAGGGATGTGTGGGTGGTTGTAGCCACCCGGACCAACACCCAGGATGTCTCCTGGTTGGGTTGATAGGAGAAAATGCTGTTTCCTCCTTTGGCCCCGGGGCTTTCGCTCCAGTGACCGTAATCCTGGTGAATGCCTCATGCGGGCAGTCCCCGTTAAGGATGAGCAGTGCTGAGCTCCGGTCATTTCTCCAGGGCTTATTAAACCACCTGTGGTGGAGCCGAGCCATCAGCCCTACTTCCTCCATGGAGGTGGCATAAGGGGGACCCAGAGATGCCCCATATCCTACTATGAGCACGGCTGGGGAAGGATGCTCCAGGCTGGGGGATCAGGGTCGTGTCCCTGCGCTCTGGAGGTCCTTTATTAATGATGGACTCTGTGACGCCTGTCACAGGGGCAGCAAACAAGCTTCCCCCCCCCCCACACCCCGGGTGCTCCCAGGTGCTTCCAGGAGCATTTACACTTCCCTGCCTGTAGCCCAAATTCTCTGCGGAAGGAGAGGTTTTGGTGCCCTCCCAACCGGGTACCACTGCACCAAGTGCCGCGCTTTCCCCTTGCCCCAGGCTGCGCATTCCCCCCCCCCCCCCCTTGCGCAGGACCACGGCAGCATCGCCCCAAGCCCAGCAGCGGCGCTTGCGGTGCGCTGCGCACGGCGTTTACCGGGGCGGCACCGCTCCTCCCCGTCCCCCCCCGCGCCGTGCGGGGAAGAAATCGCTGCTGGCGGAGCCGTGAGCCGGGCTGGGAATGACTCAGTTTGGCAGCGCTACCTGCGCCTGGTTTGCCTTTTATGGAGGATTCCAGCGAGCCGCTGGAGCGACGATCCGGGAGAACCCGAAGGGACCCACCCTGACCTTAGGGATGGGCACTGCCGGGTTGGGGACAGGGTGATGGGGAGCCGGGGCTGTGCGTGTGGATGGTGGAGGCAGGGAGGGGCTCCCCTGAATGGGCACCCCAACGTTTTCACTTTCTATTCTAGGAGCTGGACGCTGGCCCCGAGGGGAGGCTCAGCCCTCGGTGCCATTCGGGGCTGCCGGCGCCATCCGTGCCGCCCGCATCCATCCCAATGTGGCTGGGGCGAAAGTGATGGCATTGCAGGGGACACGTCGCTGCAATGGGACACCCCGGGGTGTGGGGGGGGGGCACCGCTCTGTTCCATGGAGCTGAAGTGGAAACGGGGCAGCCCCGCATCGGAAAGTCCCCGGCGGTGAGAAATGCACAGAAAGAGAAGCACAAATAGCGCCTTTCCTTCCAGGTCCGGGGTGGTTTATGGGGTGAGGGTGGGCGCTTGGCCAGGCTCCCCCGGCGGCGGCTCCCATAGCCCCCAGCCCGCAGCGGGGCCGGGACCGGGCTCCTCACGTTGTGTCCTGCATTCTTGACATTATTCTCCTGTTTTTCTCCTCCTCCTCCACCCCGGGACCGTCTCAAACCTCTCCATTTATGGACAGGAGGTTAGGTCAAGTGGGAGGGTGAGAGGGGATGCTGCAGTCCCTGGGGAGGGACAGGGATCCCATGCGGAGCATAGGGGTGCTATGACCACCCCTGGGAGTCACAGCAGTGATGGTGCGTGGAATGTTAAGGGATATCCGGGCGTTGCCCTTGGGACCCCCATTGGGATGCCTTGTGTCACTGGGTGGTGGTTGGGGTCACCCCAGCACCCATCTAAGATGCTGGAGCGTTCCACTGCAGACAGCCGAGGAGAAAACAGGCCCTGTGTTTGTGGAGGGTGCTTTTCCTTCTGCTTGGTCGCTTTATTCTGAAGCAAACAGTGCTGGTTTGGGGGTGAGGATGCAGCAGCTTTCCCCTACAGGAAGGAGGCTGGATGTGTCCCCAGGCCACCGAGGAGTCACTGAGGCAGGGTGAGATGACTCCGAAGCGGCTCTGGATGATGAAATGTCCTGATTCATTCAACTAATGAATATATTTATACATAGAGATATGAAAAAGGCCGAAGTGACTCAGGCAGTGGTACCCTGCCATTTGGTGGTGATGAAGCGGCTGCTTGGGGTTAGACTTTTGGGGTGGATTTTCTCTTGGTCTATAATAACACCCGAGGGTGTTGCTGACAGCAATGAGCTGGGGTAGAGGTGAATACCCAAGGAAATGCGCTCTTGCTTTGCCAGGCAAGCAAGGATGCTTTGAAGAGGCAGCATATGGGAGCCCCCTCCAGCCCCGGGATGTCCCAGGCTGTCCCCCCAAAAGGACCTTGGTACTTCAGTGGAAAGGGTGAGATGGATGAGCCTTGGTTGTCCTTTGGTGTATTAACCCCCCCAGCCAAAACCCATCCCTATGGGCCGAGGAGCAGAGGGAGGACCCCAGGGCCTCATCATCTCAGTGGCTGACTCAGCTGGATGGGATTCCCACAGTTTCCATCAGGTGCTGCCTGGAGTAACTGGGGAAGAGGTTTCACAAGCCCCAGTAATTAATGCTAATTACAGAGCAGCACCATGGGAATCGCTTCTTCCCCAGGTGTCCTTCCAAAAATGGCTTTCTGCAGGTGTGGCACCCATCCCTTGCTTGTCATTAGGCTCTGCTCCGCCTCGGAGGAGGTGAAGCCTTCGAAGGCTGGGAATGTGGGAATGGGGTGATGGAGCTTGGTACCTGTGGGCACCCGGCCTGGCTGCTGCTGCTGCTGCAATGGGGTTTGGCTGGAGGGCAGGGCCAGCTCAGCCCTGGGTCAGGATAACCCATAGGGAAAAGCAGCATCCAACCTCCCTGAGCAGTGACTGCTGCTGGTGAGAAGTAAAACCATGGAGTAGGGGCTCAAGTTCTTGTTTTATGGCTTGGTTCTGCTGCCTGCATTGGAGGGACAACATGGGTTTCTCGGGACCAAGAGCTCATGCTCTTTTCAAGCTCTGAGGCTTGGAAGAGATATGATTAAGTGGTTTAAAGAACTTTTTCGTCTTGTTTTGTCATGCTCGACCCCTCCAGTGTGTGACATACTGGAGGTAAAGCAGGGTGGAAGTGGGCTGGAGGACCTGAGCTGCAGACCCAGTGGTGATGGGCTGGAAAAAGCCTCATCTGCCTTAATGCACTGAGCATCTGCAGGGAACCTTCCCTTCCCCTTACCTGTCTGGAGAAGAGAAGTTAGAGGTGATACTACTGGGCAAAGTGGAGAGGAAGGGACCACCGTGGCCAGCGACTGATAGAGAAATCCTCATCTGAACTTCCAACAGCAAAGACATGGGCTAGAGGTGAGGAAACCCTTCCCATGCAGACTGTGGGGTCTCCATCCTCAAGAGCCTGATTTTATGTGGTTACCCTGCAGGACTGAGCAGTGAGAAGCAGCTCAGAGGTGGCCCGGTGATGCAGGACAGCAGGAAACTGCTGGTGGTGGCATTGCCTCTAATGGTGCAAAGTCAACCACCCTGGATGGCTGCAGTGATTGACTGCTCTGCTGGTCCCACAGCCCCATTCTGCTGTTCAAAACCAGGGTTAGAATTACAGGATTAAGGTGTCTGTCCAACAGGGATGGTTGTGTCCTATTTAATTAAGCCTCAGGACTTCTGTGGCAGAGGAAGATGAAGGGGCTGGTGCTTCCCTGTTTGATGAAGAGAGTATCCCATGCTGGAAACAGCTCTTTCATTTAGGAGTGGAAGGGCTTTCAAAAGGTTTGGTTGAAGCTCACAGAAGAGGAAATCAGATGGGATTAAAGCCACCCAGAGCCAGTTTCCAGGTTGTTTCCATACTTCTCCAGTTCCCAGTCCATGGTTGTGGGTGAAGCTCCATCCCCACTGGGCTGGCGAGCTTGGAAACCGGTCCTGGCACAGGAGGAACCCATCTCCTCTGTAAGCTGTAGGGAGGCAGCTGTCTGCGTGGTTTTAAATAGTCGTGACTTTGCTGAGATGATTCCTTTTTGATGTGTGCAGACTTCTTCCTCTGCCTTTCCCTTTGCAGCTTTTCCCTTGCAGCAAAGGGAGTTGCTGTGAGTATCCCAATAGTGTCAGTATCCCAGCTCCCACCACTCAGTCCTCTGAGGCTGGGGAGGAAGAGGGCAAGGCCCAGAGCATGTCTGCAAAGCCAATTTCCCCAAGGATGGATGCTTTGATGGGATGTCACACTAAGGAGGCTGCTGGGAGCGTGCTTATGGAGCTGGGAAATGGTAACACTGCGAATCTTGGCATTGGGAGCACACAGATTTCCAGGCTCTCTCCCATCCCAGAGACATGAATCCATGGGGAAAAGCTGGGTTAAGGACCTTGTTCTTCACTTCAGTGGCTTGCTGACAGCCCGCTGCCCGCTCACTTTCAGGATGTGATTAGACCGAGTGTAAGAAATGTGCTTATTTATTGGGATGGCAAATAAACCGGCCAAAGCAAATAGTGGGAGCTCCCAACACACTGAGCAGCAGCACAGGGTTCACTGGGGGGAACTGGTGATTTATGGGAGGAAATCCATGATGCTGGTGGGCTTGTCCTGTACTGTGGGACCTCCTTTGCACATAACCCGATGGGGAACAGCAACCTTGCAGAGGGGCTCGGGCTGTTGGTAGATTGGTGGCTCCCGTTAATGGGCATCTGGATTCAAGGGGGCTCCTCAAAATCCCAAGGAAATGGGTGAAGATCCAAGCTCCTTTCCATCCCAGTGCGGGGAGATTTCAGATCGGAAGCATTTTCACTGCTGAGCATGGAGTTATCTTGGAAGCAAGCACAGGCCTGCAGCACTTCAGCAACTCCTGCCCTGGCATCTGCTGAAGTTCACATGCAAAACTAACAGTGGGGAGTCGGGGGGGGGGGTGTTGTTCATCATTATTGCTTCAGCTGGTGCACAAGGGAGGGAAATACAGAGACCTTTTCCCTCCCTGATCCTGTTCTGGGACTAGGTGTGCAGGAAGATCCAGGATGCAGGATGATCTGGAGGTACGGGATGATCTAGGATGTGGGATGACCCATGGTACCCACCCCACGAGAGGGCACCCCACCACTCAGATGGAGCAGAGGAGGGAGAGGATTGTTTCTGAGGAGTTTCCTGGTGAATTCAGGTCTGTGAAGCGACGGAGGGTGCTGGGTTCAGCTGCTCTCTGGTTTCCTGTTTCCGCTGCCTTTCTCCGGCCAGATTTTGCCATTTAAGGTTTATTTCCCCTGGCTGGTGCTGTGCTGGGAGCTGCTGGGTAGGTCGGTCCCTCACACACTCTGCACTGGTTAAAAGATGTGCCCAGAGGGAGAAGTGGGTTCCTTTGCCATCCCAACATCCCTCCTTTCACTGACCTCTGCAGCAGAGGGAAAAGCCAAGGGAAGGGATCTGGGTTTGGATGTGATGTGCTCTATGTCAGATGGACAGGAGAAAACCTTTCCCAGTCCCACGGCTCACCCAGCTCCATGGGACCACAAGCCCTGTGCCCATCAAGCCAGCTCTGAGCAAGGGACCCAGCTGAGTGATGCTGGGGTGAAGCAGGGACGCCCCTGCCCTGCCAGGCTGCTCCCAGCACCAAACCCAGGTTGTGTGGGGCTGGACCTGGGGCTGGACCTGCCCCCCACTCAGGGCTTCCTCATTCCCAGCTGGTTGCTGTGTTCTTCCTCTTGCTTGTGCCCCCTCGTTGAGCTCTTGCAAAAGAAGAACAAGGGCTCCCAGAGTGAAAGGTGCTGTGCAGCCATCTCACAGCCATGGGTTATGGGAATGGGGCCAAGGGGGCTTCTGCAAAGCCCTGCTCCAAGGGCTTAGAAGCTGTAGAAAACCTTAATGTCTCAGCCCCTTTTCTCTCTGGGCCCCACCATAGCCCTGTATCTGCTTTGCTTCTGCTGCTACCTGTGGTGCTCCAGCAACAGAGGAAGTCTGGAAGCCACCTCTGCAACCCTGCATGGCTCCGGCATGGGGAAGGAAAGAGAGCAGGAATGTTTAAACCTTAACCCCATTTGTCATTAAGGGCTGGAGGAGGGAGAGGTGTGTCCATACACCACCCTGCATGTGCCAGCACAGGGTCCCTTGGGGGATGCGAGGGCAGACGGGGAGTTCCTAAGGCAGTGCCATTGCTCTGGTGAGTGTCACCTGCAAGTCCTCGAGGTTTTAATGGGTCTTAAGTGCATTTTTCAAATACCCTCAGAGCTGATAACACCTCCAGCACCCCAGAAGGGCTCTGTGTCTGCCCAGGCCCCATCACCCACATGGGACAGCAGAGTGGACAGCCAAGTGCGGCAAAGGGACCCTAACACCAAGACAGAGCACAGCTTCGCTGTCCTCCTTGGGACCTGATGACTCAAAACCACTCGAGTCCCATCAGGCTTTCTCCTTCCAGATCTCCATCCCACAAACCAGCCTGTGGGGGGATGAAGATGAACATTCGGGTGTCCTCGATAGTCCCAGGTCAGAGGTGGCAAGGAGGGGGCACGGTACCTTAGTGTGCCAGGGAGGGATAGTCAGCACATGGCACCCACAGCTTATGTTTGCCTTTCTCTTGAGATCTTATCTCCTGCTGTCAGGAATGTGTGAAATGAGCCAAACAAAGCACACATGGAAATAGTGTCTCGAGTGAGGGATGGAAACTTTGGGGGCAATGGGCTGAGAGGGTAATATAATGAATGCAGTGGGGATCGGTGCCTCTGCACACAGGCTTTGTGGTGGTGGTTTCCTTTTGTCCCTCGTGTGTGGAGCAGCCTCTGGATGGTATCAGAGGAGTGATATTGTTGTAAACTCACTGGTTTGCCCCCAGGTTTGCTGTGGATCTTGGTGTGAGTGGGACCAGAGGGACTGGTTGGGATTGGCATCACCCCATCTTCTTCCCCTGCTAATTGCCCCTCATGAGCAGCATCACCCCACTGTTATCCCTGCCATGGGGACCAGAAACAAGCCCACCGTGCCTGGCACTGGGTGACAACCTCCTGGTCTTCCTCCACTGCACCCACTCCCAGCCAAGGTAGGGTGGCAGCAGGGCTTCATTGGCAGTGACTCTTGCAGACAGGATGAGTGCTCTGTACAGGTACACACTGAATCACCCCTGAGGGTTTATTTAACCCAGAGGAGTGCAGGGAGTGGATGGAGCATTGACTAGAGCAGGTCCCACTCTTCCATTGCCAACTCCCTGCCTAGGGTGAGCCGCTTGCATCAAGGCTCAGCCCTGGCTTTGCAAACAGAGCCTGGGGCCAGCCCTGGCAGGTATGGGGCTGGGATGGAGTCCAGAGCCATCTGCATCCCTCCTTCTAGGAATGGGCAAGCCTTGACTCACCACCCTGAGCATCCCTGCGCCTGCAGGCAGAGGAGCTGGGTGCAGGCCTAGGGCTGATGGAGGGGTGCTCTGGGATGCACTGTCTCAGCCCCCTCTCTTCCATTTAACCATAAGCCCATGTAACCTGTATTGCTGGAGATAAATGGGAATTACACCCCCAAACCCAGAGCAGAATTGTTTGCAGTGTCAGAAGTGCTTTATATTACCTGGCAGGGGTGGGAGAACCAACCTAACCAGTGGGCATGTGCTCTCTGCTCCTCCATTCCCCACAGGAAAACAAAGGCAGTGCTCTTCCCTCCCTCTTTGAGGTGGGAGAAGTCTCTCTACCAAAGGCTCGAACCCCCAGATGGAAAGTGCCATTAGCCCAGCAGAGATTAAAGTGAACTTCCCGCATGCTTGGGCAGCTCAGGATCTGTTTCATTTCCTAGGCATGGTACAAGCAGAAAACTCCATCCAGCTGCCTCCTGCCCTTATTGTCGGCGACTGAACAGAATCACTTCTCAGAGTCATTAAGAAGCAGTTGCAAATACCCCATCCAGCTCAGCACAGCACCACGGAACACTGTGTTGGAGCCTTTTGCCAGGTAACCAAACCCCATGAAGCATCTCTCGCAGGAAGGTCCTGCATCCCGGTGCAGGGGTGATTCAGCGGGTGGTGATGCAGTGGGGCAAGTGGGGCCAGAGGGCTGAGGCTTGCAGAGAAAGCCCAGGGAGAATCAGCTCTTTCTCTTCCCCTTCTGTTTTTAGCTGGAGGAAATATCCCCTGAAGCTGACGCCAGGCCTGGCTGGAGGGGCAGGGCTCCCAAGCCCTGCAGGGAAGCTCTTCAATAGGGGCAGAGGTTTGTGTCTTCAATCGGGGTTTAGCTTATAGCTGCCCCATTGCTGTGGAAGCAGCACAGGGTGGCCCCAGGCCAGCATCACCCGGGGGGGTCTGGCTGTGCCGGTGTAATCCTGCTGTGCTGGGGAACGACCTTGGGCACAAAACAACGCAAGGCTTGGGCCTCACCGGCTCTTGTGATCAAGGTCAACCAAGACAGCACCAGCAGCACATTGAACCGAGGGGGAAGGGAAGGCTTTGCTCTGCTCCTGACCAGCCAGCTCAGCCCAGGAAAGGTGGGATGGCTGCTGGGGCCAGGATAGAGGGTGCTGTGAGTCCAGGCACTGGCTAGCAGCTCCTTATCTGGCTGCCTGCAAGGGCTGGGGGACCCTGGGGCCAGCATCCTGATCTGGAAGTGCTGGCAGAGGGATGAGCTCAGGGGGCTATGGAAGGCATGGGAGCACAGAGGGATGGAGCTAGGCAGCGAGGACAGGCACTGATGGGGAAACGGGTGAACAAAAATCACTCCTCTGGGCTTCAACCCCTCCAGCAAAGCCCTGTTATAAGGGACAGCAGGTTGTAAACCAGGCATGTGTTCCCTCTTACCACCTCTGCTACCCGGGCAGGGCTGTGCCTTTTCCAACAGCCTCAGCCCAACCTGACACAGGTTGTCTATTGATGCCCCAAAGATGTCAAGTGGTGAATTTATAGAGTTTTCCAGCATAATACGATAAATGATCTACCTTTGTTGTAGATGGGAGAGATGCTTGATGCACTGTCAGCCCATCCATGCAGATGCAGCACATCAGGGAAGAATGGTCCCTTACATGTGGGGGCCTGCAGAGGGAAAGACTTTCATCTCTCTGCAAAAGACACTGATAAATCAGAGAGCTCGAGGATCAATACAAAGGAGCAGGAACCTCAGGGAGGGATGTATGAGAGTAGGGAGTGATGCCTAAAGGGAGAGAGGAGAGTCTGCAGCTCGTTGGAGATGAGCTAACATCAGGGATGCAACACAATGGAAGAGGAAAATGTCAGGGGCTGCTTTGCTGCAGGTTTTAATACTGAGCATGTCCCTGTAAAGGGAGAGGGGGGGGGGACTGCATGAGGCCCCCAAGCATCTCCAAATGGGGAGATGGGCTTGGATCTCCTGCTTGGATTTTACCTCCTGCGCATTCCCATTGCAGCTGATGCTGCAAGGAGTGAACTGAAAAGAGGAAGGTGCTGGGATGGTCCCCAGGGCTGTGAAATAGGGGATGTGGCCAGCGCCTTTCCCTCTTCCCCTTGGGGAAGCAGGAAGGGAGGGGAAAGGCAGAGCTCTGAGAAACCTCTGCACTTGTGCAGGACAGTGATTTAAAGCAACTGGTTTCATGAGTTTCCACCTCTTTTCTCAGCATCACAACAGCAGGAGGGCAGGAACAGAGGCCTGAGAGCATGGCTGGAGCAGTGATGGAGGGGATGTGCAGAAATTCAATCCCCAAAGCCATGAGGATTATTTCCCTCCTCTCCCCAAAGTGTGCAGATGCCATCCCTGTGTGGGCAAAGGGCTTCTGCTCTAGGGGGGATGGAAGAAGCGAGTGAAAGGAGAACTCACATATTGTCCCACAAGTGCAGCAATTCAAACGTAGCCCTATCAGCCAGCGAAGGGCAGGAGCATCCTCCCACAGATAGTTTTGTCGGGAGCCGGGTGCCAAGGACAAGCAGGGAGAAGTGCAGCAAAACAGGGCGAGTGGGGAAGCTGCAATGTCTGTCCAAGGGTGACACGTCGGCTCGGTTCCCCTTTCCCTCCTCTCAACTCTTGCAACATCCCAGGAGCAGAGCCCTGAGCCATGGCCAGCGGATCTGGCTTGGTCTGTCGCACAGTGCATGGTCTGGGCAGTGAATGCAGTGGCTTTGCTATCACAGCATCTCCAGGCTGGGAGGAAGCGGTGGTGCCTGGGCTTCTGCTGCGGGCCACATCCTGCCATCCCTACCGAGGCCACATCTCACAGCCCCCAAAAGCCAGGAGACACAGGGCCGGTGTTACTGCCCCCCGGATGCTGGGGGGTTGATTGCTTTCTGATTCAGCCCAGTAATCAAGAGGAGCTAATTGCCCAGTAATTCCCCTTCCTGCCTAATGGGCTGTCTCCATCTGTGGCTCCCCAGCCCTGCTTTACCCAACCGGCTTACCGAGATGCAGTGGAGCAGAGCATCCCATCCCTCTGATGCACACCCCGCAGTGGCCTCCCAACCTGGTCCTGACCTCCTGCTGACGTTCCCCATCCCAAACCCATCACCCCAGTGCTATTGTAGGGCTTTTCCCACTGCTGTTTGCTGCAGATCCCTTATCAGCAGGTCGGTGGACCACATTTTCCACGGAGAAGGGCCGTCAGCTGTACCCATGCCTTGTGGCTCCCCTTATTTGACGTATAATCTTCTAATTAATAATCAGCCTTTTCAAAGCGGAGCGCAAACATTAATTAATTCCCTGCGAGGTAGGTAATTAATGGCGATGACTCCCATTTTACTGCAAGGGAAGCTGAGATACAGAGATCCTGCAGGATCCACCCGAGGTGGTAGGGAAATGACCGTGCGAAGGCAGCTTTGCTGCAGAATGACCCTGCAGACACCCCAGTTCATCCAGGCTGGGTGTCCTTCCACCATAGGACAGTCCCTGTGTGCTGGGGTATCTCTGCTCCATCTCCAGCGTGAAGGGAATAGGGAATGGCCATGGTGTGGCTTGGCAGGGCAGGTCCATCCCTATGACCACCCCATGCCATCCCCTCTGAAGCACCCATCTGGTAGCAGCATGGTGCTGGGCTTTGGGCTTTTGACCTCCACCAGCTCCCAGACAAGGTGATGCTGTCCCATGGAAAAGTGCCGCTCAGCCGCTATTCCCATCCATGCCCAGTGTCCGTTTCCTTCCATTCCCTGTAGGTAATCTCAAACCTCCATCCCAACAAGCGCCTGCAGGTTCCTCCTGCTGCTCTCTTCCTTTGTCTGTCCCACAGCAGGGAGCAATGCTGGGCAGTGGAATACAACACCTGAGTCCCCCCTCGGCCAGACCACATCCTTCCAGACCCCATCCTCATCCTCACATCCACAGCTCCCTGCTGACAAAGAGCTTGCTGGTGCGAGCTGCAAGACCCCGACAGGAGGGCAGGGTCCCCACCATGATGCTGAATGAGGGGCATCCCATAAAAACCAGGCATTTTTAACCATTTCCCCCCCAGGGAATTGTGATTTTCCCCGTTACTGCTGGTTTTAAACAGCTGAGATTCCACATTCGAGGTCTGCACACCAAAGCCTGCGTGCTTCCAACCGGCAACAGATTGCTACTTTACTTACAGGTCTGCTTAATTAACTTGATTAATCAGCCCGTGTTCGCACGGCGCTCTGGAGACGCAGAGCCCTCTCCCCGCTGCCGCTCCATGGACACTGCCCTCGCCTCTATTCCCGACCGCTGACGGTCACAGCCAAAGAGGCAACTGCAGGCAGGCAGCTTAGGGCAGGAGCAGCCACGTCTCCGAGGTTTGGATCGAAGAGGATAGCAATGAATATTACCCATATGTGACCGAACTGCAGCTCCTGGATGCGGAGCGGCATCCCGTTTGCCTCAGCGCACAAGCGAGGGCCGTGGAACGCTTCCTTCAGCCCCGGTCACCACCAGCCGCGGTCCAAGCGGCAAAGGCCCTGCAGCGGGGGTCCCCGCTGACAGCACCCCACTGCCCTGGGACAGCCCGGGGCGTGCAGCCGAGGGGCCCCCCCTACCCCAGGCACCCACGGCCGCTACCCCCATGCCCTGCCGGAGCTGCTCCCGCCGCCCATACAGCCCGGCTTTGTGTGTGTGAGGGCTGCGGCCATTCCACTCCCGGTAGAGGGGGGGGGGGGGGGAAACACGGACACAACTCCACGGTGGCGACCGCACCGCCGCGACCCGCGGGTTTGAAGGGTGGCGAGGATGGAGGTAACAGCCCCGATCCCTCGGTAGAGCGCATCCAACGCGGGGTGCGCGCCGCACACGCACCCCGATCGCTTCACTCACGCATCCCCATTAACCACCACCACCCCCCCCCCGCGCCATTATTCTCGATGCAGGGCGGGGAGAGGCGGGGCGGCACGAGGCGGGGCGGGGCGGCACGGACCCAATCAGAGAGGCGCGCTCCGAAAGTTTCCTTTTATGGCGAGGCGGCGGCGGCGGCGGCCCTATAAAAAGCCGGGTCTGGGCGGCGGGCGGGAGCCGCTGCGAGCTCTGCTTGCCTTCCGTGCGCGCCGGCCCGCTCCTCCCGCCGCCTCGCTCCGACCGCGCAACACCCCGAAGGTGAGCGGGATCGGGGGTCCTCTCTGTGCTCCGCCGTTCGGTCGGTGCTGTTGTTATACCGATTGCAATTAAGGCGTGGTTGTAGGGTGGTGTGCCCGCTCTAAGGGCGCCCTTTGTTTGCTGAAGGGGGTGGTGGGGGAGCCCGGCCCGCTGCGCGGTGCTGCATCTTGAGAGATAGAAATGGAGCTTACGGTTTGGTAACGGCTGTGGGGCGATGCTTGAGGGGCGGGGGGCTGCCCCTCTGCTGCCCGTGGTGTTAATCCGCCTCCTAAGAGGATTGATGGCGGCCGAGCGCGGGGCCGGGGGGAGCGGGCAGCGCAGCTATTGTGTGCGGGGAGCGGCGGGGGGGGGGGGGAAAGAACGGGGCGCGGGGCTTTGTCTGCTCCGCGCTGCCCCCTCCCCCAGCCGGCAGCGGGGGGGGGGGTTGAAGCGCTGCTGGGCTGGGGGGCGGCGCCCCCCGCTGGGGAGGGGCGCGGTTCTCCTTCCCGGCCACATGGAGACGGCCGCGGTGGGGTTTGTTGCGGGGGTGGGGGGCGGCTCCCCCTGCGGAGGGCGAGGTGCTGGAGCGGAACAAAAGCTGCATGCGGAGGGGCTGCGGGAGGGTGAGGAAAGGGAACGGCGCCGTGTGCCGCGGCTGTGCCCTTGTGCGGGCGGGCGGCGACTACACTTCCCAGGCTGCCCCGTGCGGGGCTGGCACATGCGCTGCCCGCTTCTCACACCCCCCGGTCGTTGCCAGCGGATTAGCCGGGCGCTGTCGGAGGCGCTGGGGCGGGCGGTAGTTGTGTAAGCCCCGGGTCTAATCCCCCCCCGTGCCGCCGGTGCGGAGCCGCTGTGCCCCGGGGCTGTGCGTGCGGAGGCGCTGGGGCGGGGCGGTGGGCGCCGGCGGCGTCCCCCCGAGCGCTGGTGGCGCGGCGCGCTGCATCCATTGCCTTTTATGGTAATAACGCGAGCGGGCGCGGGACTTCCTTTGTCCCGCTCCCGCGCTCGCCGCAGCCCGGGAGCCGGCGCCCCCTCTAGCGGGCGGAGGGTGAAGCGGTGCCGCGCCGGCAGGAAGGAAATGGGTGGGGAAGGCCTTGGCGGCGTCGCCCGCCGTTGCGTTCCCCGGCTGCTGTGTGACCCGCGATGCTCACCTGCCTTCCTCTCCTTCGCCTCCGCAGCCAGCCATGGATGATGATATTGCCGCGCTCGTTGTTGACAATGGTTCCGGTATGTGCAAGGCCGGTTTCGCCGGGGATGATGCTCCCCGTGCTGTTTTCCCATCCATCGTGGGTCGCCCCAGACATCAGGTAGGTGGCCTGGGTGCAGCGGATAAAAGAGATGGAGGTGGTTTGCCTAGAGGCACTGAGCTTCAAGAAGCCTTTTTATTTGGGTTTGTAACAAGGCTTCTGTGCTGCAGCACAGCTCGTGGGAAATACAGCCTCCTGTACAGCTATATGTTGGCTGAATACCTTTATTATTGATAGAGTAGGGCAGAATAGGGACGGTAATTGGAGACTGAACTTCGAGAAAAGAAGCTATTCCCCAGTGGAGCTTACCCTTCAGTTTCCTTACCACTTGTTCTTTGTTGTGCAGGGTGTGATGGTTGGTATGGGTCAGAAAGACAGCTATGTTGGTGATGAAGCCCAGAGCAAAAGAGGTATCCTGACCCTGAAGTACCCCATTGAACACGGCATTGTCACCAATTGGGATGATATGGAAAAGATCTGGCACCACACTTTTTACAACTGAGCTGAGAGTAGCCCCTGAGGAGCACCCTGTGCTGCTCACAGAGGCTCCCCTGAACCCCAAAGCCAACAGAGAGAAGATGACACAGGTGTGTATAGCTCTGGAGCTTGGAGCTACAGCAGGTGTTGCTGCAGGCCAGCTCTCCTCTTCCATGTTGTTCTCTGTCCTCCTTCACCACTGTTCTCCCTTTTTGCCATCTTTACAGGGTTTTCCTTTCCTGACCTGAGTCTCCTCTTTGCTGGACCTTGACAGGTTTTGTTTGCTCTTCTAAGCTGGCTTTCTCTGAGACTGAACTAGCAACTTGTCTAACTGCTGTTTCTGACTAGTCACTAATCCATTTACCACCCTTGAGTGACTGTACTGTAGTTACTTGGCATTCATTCTGTTCTTTGCTGTGACATGTGGACGGGTCTGGGTGGTGGTGTGGGTGGAGAGCAAGCAAGATGAGCATGGACTTCAAGTGGGAGTGAAGACTCAGGGACAGGTTTAAAACCACTTGCATGGACTTGGCATAGACTTGTAGCAAGAAACGTATGGGTTTATTCTTGCTGTTGGCTCAACCTTTTCTTTTCTCTCCCTAGATCATGTTTGAGACCTTCAACACCCCAGCCATGTATGTAGCCATCCAGGCTGTGTTGTCCCTGTATGCCTCTGGTCGTACCACTGGTATTGTGATGGACTCTGGTGATGGTGTTACCCACACTGTGCCCATCTACGAAGGTTATGCCCTCCCCCATGCTATCCTCCGTCTGGATCTGGCTGGCCGTGACCTGACGGACTACCTCATGAAGATCCTGACAGAGAGAGGCTACAGCTTCACCACCACAGCCGAGAGGGAAATCGTGCGTGACATCAAGGAAAAGCTGTGCTATGTTGCTCTGGATTTCGAGCAGGAGATGGCCACAGCTGCTTCTAGCTCTTCTCTGGAGAAGAGCTACGAACTCCCTGATGGCCAGGTTATCACCATTGGCAATGAGAGGTTCAGGTGCCCTGAGGCCCTCTTCCAGCCATCTTTCTTGGGTAAGTCAAGCTCTCCTACGATACGATACTTGTGCTGCCCCCCTTCAGTGTTCCCTCTGTAAAGGGTGAACCCAGAGGCCATGACAGTGAGTTCCCTTGTCACTGCTGGTCCTTACTGATGTCTGGGCTGGCCCAGCAGTTTAGCTTTCCGCACAGTCAAAAGCGGTTTGAGGGATGTGGGACAGCAGAGCAGGAGGTTGGGCCTGCAGAGCCACAGCTCTAGTGCCTTCCCGCCAGAGGGGCTCCTGGTTACCCATAGTAGTACTTCACTGTGTCTGAGCTGTTGCTAACTGGAGGCTGCTTGTTTTCCTCACAGGTATGGAGTCCTGTGGTATCCATGAAACTACTTTCAACTCTATTATGAAGTGTGATGTGGATATCCGTAAGGATCTGTATGCCAACACAGTGCTGTCTGGTGGTACCACAATGTACCCTGGCATTGCTGACAGGATGCAGAAGGAGATCACAGCCCTGGCACCCAGCACAATGAAAATCAAGGTAGGATGGAGGGAGGGGAGCAGCTCTGAACCTTGTTGATGCTGAAATGCAGAGTGTGGGTAGAGGGAGGAAAGCTGAACTGCTGCTGGAGCAGAAAGTGTGCTGCTGTGTCTGGTGCAGCCTTAATAGCTTTGCCCTGGACAAGGTGGCATCCGCCCAAGCCACATGAGTAATGGGATTAACGTAAATACAGCCTTCGAAGAAGGAGGGGAGGGTGTGTGAAGTTGTGTTTAAGCCTGTTGGTGCTTCATGGGATCTTCGGCCAGGGCTAGATGTGGGAATGGGGCAGCTCCGTCTCACTCGGCAACATGTGGGCAGTGGGTGCAGTCTGACCCTGTGCATCTGACGGATCCCTTCTCTTCCTCCAGATCATTGCCCCACCTGAGCGCAAGTACTCTGTCTGGATCGGAGGCTCCATCCTGGCCTCCCTGTCCACCTTCCAGCAGATGTGGATCAGCAAGCAGGAGTACGATGAATCCGGACCCTCCATTGTCCACCGCAAATGCTTCTAAACCGGACTGTTACCAACACCCACACCCTTGTGATGAAACGAAACCCATAAATGCGCATAAAACCAGACGAGATTGGCATGGCTTTATTTGTTTTTTTTTTGGCGCTTGACTCAGGATTAAAAAACTGGAATGGTGGAAGGTGTCAGCAGCAGTCTTTAAAACAGAAAACATGTTGGAGCGAACGCCCCCAAAGTTCTACAATGCATCTGAGGACTTTGATTGTACATTTGTTTCTTTTTTTAATAGTCATTCCAAATATTGTTCTAATGCATTGTTACAGGAAGTTACTCGCCTCTGTGAAGGCAGCAGCCCAGCTCGGAGGGAGCCGATGCCAGTTACTGGTGTTAGGTTATAATTGCTTGTCTGTAAATTATGTAACCCAACAAGTGTCTTTTTGTATCTTTCCGCCTTAAAAACAAAACACACTTGATCCTTTTTTCTCTTCGATTTGTCAAGCAAAGCAGGCTGTGTTCCCCAGTGATAGATGTGAATGAAGGCTTTACAGTCCCCCGCAGGGTCTAGGAGAAGCGGTGCCAGTACGCGGGGGAGGGAGGGGCTACCTGTACACTGACTTAAGACCAGTTCAAATAAAAGTGCACACCATAGAGGCTCGACCGGTGTTGGTTGGTGGTTCTTTATTCCGTGCTGCTGCTCGACGGTTGCTACGTGTGCTGATCTCGCTTTGCCAGGCTCCAGGGGGTGGCTATCTGGTGGGGTGGGAGCTGGGGGATGGCTGGTGCACAAGCCACATGGGTCATGGTGATAAGAGGCGGGGAGAGCAGCGGCTGCCAAAGTGCTCTGGAGCTGCTGGAGGAGCTGGGCTTAGTGGAGGTCCGGCTGTTGGCCTGCCTGCGCTCTCAGCGGGTGGGTTGGCGTGGTGAAAGCCAGTGGGGTGGTGGCTACAGCTCTCCGTGGGGCCATATGCCCTCTTCATGCAGCTGGTGCTGTGTGTGCTGCCCTGCTCCTGGAGTGGGGCTGGGAGCCACACTTGCCTTCTTATAGCTGCTGTGCTGGGTGGAGCAGCTTTCAGGTGAAAGCAAGGGAAAGTCCTCCCTGAAGTGGAAAGTGAGAGCCAGGGCCATGGGGTGGGGCTGGGAAAAGGGTGTGGGGGAGAGGAAGCTCTGACAGGGTAAGTGCCACCTGCAGCTCCAGGACCTGCTCCAGAACTGGATCCGACCACCGCGGGGGAAGCCTTAAAGGTTCAGAAGCCCAGAGGGGCACCAGCAATTCCTGTGTGGCCCGGGAGCTGGAGCTGCTGCCGGGGGAGGAAGGGGCACGGAGGAAGGACCAAAGAGAACCAGGTCAGAGATCAGAGGCAGATGACACCATGCGCTGCTAACTCAGGCAGACCAGACCTGGGAGCCTTGCTCGAAGGCATGCTGGCTTCCCAAGGCTCCTCCAACCCGCCTGTCTTTGAAGAGCTAATGGCTGTGATTGTGTCATGCTCACAGCACATGAAAGGCTCCATTGGCCCTTTAATCCTCTGCCTGGCCTGATCCTGCTCCAGCATCGTGCTGTATTGAGGGTGGACCTGCCGGTTTCTGCCCTTCATCTCCCCAGCCTCCCTCCTGGGTGCAGCCCGAGCCTGGCAGGGCTGGAGGTGCAGACACTGGGCTGGGCAAATGAGTTACTGGAAGCACCAGTTTGCAACAAGGAAGACTGAAACAGGTTGAAGCAAGGCCCAAACTGGGCTTATAACCTGAGGTCTTGGGGAAATGGAGTGAGGAGGAGGCAATGGCAGCTCTTGAGCATGGAGCTGGTGGGAGCGGGGCAGGAAAACGGCCAGGAGGCAAGAAGAGATGACAGCAGTAGGGAAATGGGGCACTTTTCTTCAGCCCTCCCTGAAATGGTCACTGCTCCACTTGGCAAAACGTGTTGAGACACAAAGAACAGAAGAGATGATGGTAGTGGTGAGGAGAAACCACAGAGCAGCAAAGCACTGGGGGCCAAGAGCAGCTCAGAGGGGCAGAAGTGTGTGGGGAGGATGGGTGATGGGCTGGTGCAGAGCGCTGGGCACGGGGGATTAGGGGTGATTTTCAAGCTCCCGAGCGCAGCAGATGAGGCTCTCTGTGAGTTAACACTTTGTGGGGTGTTGTTTCTCCTCTATTCCATTCCATTTGCTGTTCCAGGCAACCAGCCCCCCAGTGAAATGAGGCTGAGCCTTTCGCAGCCCTTCCTGATGCCTCTCCAGCGCAAGGCCGTGGTGTGCACAGCTACTCTGCAGGCTGCTCCA
This sequence comes from Myiopsitta monachus, assembly GCA_017639245.1. NCBI lineage: Eukaryota > Metazoa > Chordata > Aves > Psittaciformes > Psittacidae > Myiopsitta > Myiopsitta monachus. Next base: position 7,872,388 of record CM029926.1, on the reverse strand, counting down.
GCAAGGCGCAGTTTATTTCTCCTCTGGGCCATTACATGCTGGAGAAAAGAATGTAGGTGCTGGGCAGGGGAGCCTGCGAGCATTACTCACTGCTCCCAACTCCAGCGAGCAGGGGGGAGCCTGGGGTGGTTTCCTTTCAGGAACACCAGGCACTGGGAGAGAGGGGATGTTTTTAACCCCAGTTTCTCTGTGTTTCGGAGGGCTTGGTTTGTCCCTTGCTGTGTCACAGAGGTGGGGAAATGCTTTAGCTGTATCCTGGCTCTTGAAGACACCAACCATAGGCAAGACTCAAAGACGATGAGTAGGGAATAATCAGTCCGCTGGCTACTTCCTCCTCCTGCTCTCCAGCACACAAATAGCCAGGGGCTGTGGGGAGACTGGGAGGTTTAAAACAGCCACCCATGGGCCAGGCTGTCTGGGTCAGCAGTGGCGATGTACAGGGATTTCTCAGGCTGCAGACGGCGGGACTGGGCTGTAGATGCTCCAAAGCCACCGCAGCCCTTTCTCACTGCCCTTTAGCTGCTTGGAGGGAGCTGGCTCAGCTCAGAGGAGCTGAGTAAACCCTGAATATGCCCTTTCTTCCCCCAGAGCTCCCAATTTTCACTCCTGCTGGAGACAGTCACTGGCACTTCACCTGTAATTAGCCGGTGACCTGGAAAGTCACCTTGCTGAGCCGCTTATGGAATCAAGCCACCGCCAGGAATTAGTAATGTCCTTGGCAAAGGAGACACTTGTGGCTCTTGGGATTTAGCCCTAAAGGGCCTCATTGTCTCTTGGTCATGTCAGGGAGGAGTAAGCAGAAATGGTGCCCAGCTGAGGAGGGTCCTGTTCTCCCATTAGCTGTGCACTGCCTGTAGGAGGGATGCCGGACGCAAGCATGGAAAAGCCCCAGGAAATCCCAGAGCGTTCAAACAAAACGGGCCTCCTTGCAGAAGTCCCCTCGGAGGGTACAAACGGGCTTTCTGAGGTACCAGTTCAGGGATGGGGCTGTGAGTGTCAGCTGTGCTTGGTGCAGAAGGAATCCTGGTCTTTGAAGTTAGTCCCTGCAGAAGGATTGCTGTCCTGGAGCCTACTCTGACTTGTGTTATACCCATCTGTAATCTACTTTAGCAGGCCTTAGGGTATCAAACCATATCAAGTACTGAAAATCACTTAGGACAGTGGAGCCAGCAGTTCACCCCAGCATACCAAGTGCTCTGGCTGCTGTGCTCCAGCTGGGCTTTAGTCATGCTGACCAGATGAGATGTCCAGGATGTGCCAGTCTTCAGCAGAATCAGAGGAGAGAAATTACCCAAGACTTTCCAGAGTGAAAACCACAAAATCCCCAGGGCATTTTGGCCTTGAACAGAAGAGATTTTGTCTTAGAGCAAAATATCTTGATAGCAGCATTAGTTTGTTTGTTTGCCCTCCTGGAATGGGACAGCATGGAATGTACCTGCCTTCTTTGGGCTAACTGAACCCATCTTCCTGTGTAACCACACTGAGACGTGTCCCTGAAGCATGGCATAGCAGGGAGGGTTTCTCCTCTCTCCATTCGTCCACCTACCAGTGACCATCAAGAGAAATGCCACAGTTTGGTGTAGCTGTTCGTTCAATTCCTCCTCTACCGCCCATCTGACGTCCCGCCTTGTGTTCAGCCTCCGTGTCTAATCTACACCACCGCACTGGTGGATCATGAGTCCAAGTGCTGCTCTTCTTACCAACTGCTGCGAGCCTGGGCTCTCCTCAGGAGCTTCTTACACCTATCTCTGGTGCCAGGTCCTATTCAGAGTTGCCAAGTGCTGTCTGGTCCATGTATGCCCCGGGGCTGGAGGTAACCTATGGCTGCTCCTAGGCTGCTCCAGCAGATCTGGCTCTCTGGACAGGGCTTTCACTCTGCTTATGGGCCATTGTCATGGGTTCAGCAGCAGCAGTCCTTTTTCTCCTTCTCGGTAGCTGGTGCAGCGCTGTGGTTTTGATTTTGGGCCTGGGAGCAGCGCTGATAACACCAGTGTTTATAGTTACTGCTTGGCAATGTTTTGGTTTGACCAAGGACTTTTCTGAGCCTCATGCTCTGCCAGGGAGGAGGGGAAGCCGGGAGGAAGCAGAGACAGGACACCTGACCCAAACTGACCAAAGAGGTTATTCCATACCACAGCACGTCATGTCCAGGATGTGACCACAGAGGGCAGGGACCCGGAAGGGTGCAGTGGTGGTGGTGGACTGGGGGTGCACGGCATGCTCAGGTTTTTGGTACTGGGGGGTTCGCTGCTGGGGGGTGCACTGGCTGGGTCGGGCTTGGTGAGCAGTTGTATTCTCTTTCCTTGTATTTCTCTTGTATCATTATTGGTGGTAGCAGCAGTGATTTGTGTTATACCTCAGTTACTAAACTGTTCTTATCTCAACCTGTGCGAGTTGAATTCTTTGGATTCTCCTCCCCATTCTCCCAGGACTGGGGGAAGAAATGGGGAAAGAAAGAGGGGAGTGAGTGAGTGAGTAAAACTGCGTGGGTGGGGGGCTTAAACCACGACAGCCATGCTGATGACTTTAGGTACCATTTGCATTGGAAATGCAGGTCTCCTCCACCCTGGTCTCTCTGAGGACTGCAAATATGGTAGGCTGGTGTTTTCCCAGACGTCAAACAAGTCGGTCTTGACTGGAGGGCCTCCAGATTTGTCATTATAGAGTGAAACACATGACGAACAAAGCAGGTACAGATTGTCTTACTGAGGCTCTCCTTCATCTAAGGGCTAAGAGGGGTTTCCTCTTCAACTCCAGAGCCTTCTCACAGGCAAAACAGGCAGTCAAAACCTGCTGTTCCTAAGCGAACCCCCCAATCTATCCTTCATCTCATTCACAGCCTTAAATGGCAACAATCACTCGTGCAGAAAAGCAGCACCCCATTCATTTCCCATTGCGGGTCATCTTTAAAACACATTTTCTGTGAACAGAATTCCTGAAGCACACACGTAACTGGAAATTCCAGCGCTCCGGTCCTGTCTGTACTTGAGATGTGGGATGAGGAGCTAACAGCAACAGTGCTGAGCCAGCTGCTCCCCTTGGTCGTTGTGTGTGCTTACTGCAGCTCTGGATGACTTCTGCATGGCCCTTTGTGCATCAGTGATGCCAAAGGTACAACATTTAACCGGGTTAGAACCCTGACTGATGGTCGTTGAAGACATAACCAGGGAATCTGAAGGCTCAAAGGCTTTTCCTTTGAGGAAAAGGTTGGTAGCTGCAGCCCCTTTGCTAGCATCAACCCACGTAGTGCCCATGGATGTCCGGTCTGCCATGCCCCGGCTCCTTCCAACCATGACCCAGGGGAGGATTATTCTCCCAAATACTCTTAATCTCAATGGAAAACCAGGCGCGAACGTGGCGGGGCCCCCTCTGCCTCTGCAGCGCCCGCGGCTCCTCACAGCGGGCATTTACACTGCGGGAGCCGACTCAGGGTTCCGCGGGGTGAGTCAGCGCTGCCGTCCCCGGTGAGCACTGGGGACCTCGGAGCAGAGAGGAGGGAGCCAGCCGGCTGCAGTGCGGGTTTGGCTTCCACACAGCGCCCGCAGGGACACCCACACTGAGGGGACACCACAACCGAGCCCCAGCACGGCCCCGCCGCTCCCATCATGGCGCCGCCGCTCTCAAAATGGCGCCCGACGGCGGCTGGCACCTCCCTCCTTCGTCTTCCACACTCAAGATGGAGGCGCGCCCCGGAACCGGGGTCATGGCAGCGCCGGAAGAGCCGTGCGGCGGCCGGGCCGGTGAGGAGCCAGGCCGGGACGCGGCCGCTTCGAGCGGTGCCGGGGGAAGGCAGCGGCGGCGGCGGGACCGCGCGGCCGCCGCCATGTTCCGCTCCGAAGAGGTGAGCAGGGGAGGGACGGGCGGGAGCGCTCCCTGCCCTCCGCTCCCCCCTTCACCTCTCGGAGGGCCGTTAACCGGCGCTCGTCCTCCCTTGGGCTGGGGCTGAGCGAGCCGGTGCCGCCTGAGGGATGGCGGCGAGGCTGGAGCCGATGAGCGGCTGAGGTGGTGGCGGCGGCGGGGCCCGGAGGTGCCGGCGGCTCGTGTCTCCCCGTTGGGCCCGGCCCCGGCGGCGTGGGGGGGGCCCTGGGAAGCCGGTTCCTAACGGCGCTGGGGACGGGTTCCCGTTATCCCCCATCGCTGGGTGCCTCTGAGAGCGTTCTACAGGGACTGTGAGGTGGGACCGGATCCCCCCTTCCCGTTGGCATTGATGCTGCTTTGTGCTTTAATTCCACTTAGTACTTTAGTTAAGGCAGTGCTAAAATCCAAGATGCCCCCAAAAGTGCTGTCATCGCAGTCCGGTCCCCGCACAAGGCAGCGAGCACCCCATCACCTCATCAACTGCTGATGGGTTTGGGGTGCTGTTGTTGGGATGCCTCTTGGCACCCCGGTGTTGAGGGCAAGGGACATGGGGTGTATGGAGGAGCAGAGGGGCTCTCGTGTCCCCTTCAAGCCCAGATATGTGGCTTTGTAGGGCTAAGGGATAAGCAGAAGAGCTATGGGTGATCTGATGCTGACTGCAGTTTTGTATGTGTGTATATATATATATATATGGTTTTATAGCTCTTCAGGTTATTGAAATGGATGGTACTTGGAAGAATGATGTAGGAAGGGAATGCTGTGTTACATTCAGAAAGGAATCGGACACAGTCGCTTTTCCAATTGCAAAGGAAGTGGCAAAAGCGGAATGAATATAATGTGTTTTCTTCTCATTTTAAAGCAACCAGCAGCGAAAGAGCGAGTGGAGGTACCATGGCTTTACGTGAAGCTTTGCACTACTTCCAGAATGTCCTCTAAGGGAAAGCTTTTGGTTTCTCCTTGCAGATGGAAGGACTGAAAGATTCCGGCATTGCTGTTTTGTCTCACTATATCCTTATAAGACTGGGGGTGTGTGTATGTGTGTTTTCTCACAAGCTTTGCTGAGGTTTCTGAGCTCATAGCTTTTATTTTTCTCTTTTCCTTCCTTTTTTCTTGTCCCCACAGGAGATTATAAGTGGGGAGAACGAGGAGGAGAGCAATGGTGTCAACTTGATGGAGTTCTCGGATGAGATCCTTCTGCACATCCTCAGCTACGTCCCTTGCACAGACCTTGTCCTGAACGTCAGGAGAACCTGCAGGAAACTCGCAACGCTTTGCCTCGACAAGAGCCTAACGCATACGGTTTTACTTCAGAAAGACTATAAGGTGGGGAGAGTAGCTTGCTGTTTCTCTTAGCTATGAAGATAAATCTGACTTGTGAAAAAATGCCAAGAAGTGGAACTTTCCAGTGTGTAAACGAGCAGCTCTTGATCTCTGAAGTCTAATAAACAATAAACTGTTCTATAAAAGCATCTGTTTTCTGGGATGCTTTGTTAGAACAGCTCTGGGCTCCCTTAGTTATATAAAATACTGTCAGTGAAGACTATCTTTGTGTTTCTGGAAGCTAAACCGAAAGTAAACGTGACTTCCCATTTGCAGCTGTGGTTGTGTAAAGTGATTGTTTTCTCAAAATGCATTTTCCATGTTGTACGAAAGAAGTCTTCTGCATGTTGCTGTCAGGCATGCACTCTGCTAAGCCAGAAATGGTATATGTATTATACCAGAAACAGGGCTTGGGAATGAAGGGTGATACATTTTATAAGGACTGTATCACCAAGTGCAGGCGAGGGGAAGCCTCTCTTAGTCGTTTCCAAAAGAGGAAACTGGATGAAGGAGAATGGAAACGTTCTTCTTTCAATTTGGGTTTCCATAGATGGCTAGTTCTGCTGAAATAGCTTTGCTGTTAGAAAATGGAGATGGTTTTCCAGTCCCCTGTCAGCTGCTGAACAGATTTAGCCTCACAGTAATGCAGAACTGCACTGACTAAGAAGATGAAGGAAGTGTAATCTCAAGAGCCCAAAGCATGGCAGACTGAGCCAGCTACCAGCAGTATAATGATTCTTAGGCTGTGCTAGAGTCCCAAAACTTGGATGAGCCACATAATCATAAGTGCTAACCACTTATCCCTATCTTCAGATGGGAAACTGAGTCAGTACACACCATTGCCATGTGTATCTCACTGAATATGGTTTTGTTTGAGTACAGGTAAACAAAGATAAAGTGAAGCAACTGATGAGGGATATCGGAAAGGAGATTTACCAGCTGAACATGGCTGGGTGCTATTGGCTGCCAAGCTCCACTATTGATCACGTAACACGATGCAAGAACCTGGTAAAACTGAACTTATCTGGGTGCCAAATCACCTCCCTTCGCCTCTCTAAGATGCTGTCCACGCTTCAGCACCTGCACTCCCTGGCCATAGACGTCAACCCGGGTTTCGATGCCAGCCAGCTAAGCAGTGAGTGTAAGGCCACTCTGAGCCGTGTCTCAGAATTGAAGCAAACCCTTTACACGCCGTCTTATGGTGTTGTCCCGTGCTGCACTAGCCTCGAGAAACTGCTGCTTTACTTTGAGATCCTGGATCGTTCACGAGAAGGCTTTATGCTCTCTGGACAGCTAATGGTGGGTGAGAGCAATGTGCCCCATTACCAGAACCTCCGGGTCTTCTATGCCAGGCTGGCTCCTGGTTACGTTAACCAGGAGGTGGTGAGGCTGTACTTGGCGGTGCTGAGTGATCGGACACCTGAGAACCTTCACGCCTTCCTTATTTCTGCTCCCGGTAGCTTTGCAGAGACGGGAGCCACTAAAAACCTCCTGGACTCTATGGCTCGAAATGTCCGTCTGGATGCTTTACAATTGCCCAAAGCCTGGATTAATGGCTCTGGGCTCCTGCAACACTTGAAGTTCAACAACCCTTTCTACTTCAGCTTTAGCAGATGCACCTTATCTGGTGGCCACCTCATCCAGAGAGTTATTAATGGTGGGAAGGACCTTAAAAGCTTGACCAGTTTGAATCTCAGTGGCTGCGTTCACTGTCTGGCTCCGGAGTCCTTGTTTCGAAAAGCAGAAGATGACATTGACAGTAGCATTCTGGAAAGCCTGGTGGTGTCTTGCTGCAACCTGAGACACCTCAACCTGTCAGCAGCTCACCATCACAGCTCAGAAAGCATAGGCAATCACTTGTGCCAGCTTCTGTCCAGGCTAAAGCACCTGCTCTCATTAGCACTACCGGTTTGCTCAATCACGGATGTTGCTGCAAATGTGGAAAAGCCTCCCACAGTGTCTAATTTGGTGCCCCAAACGTTTGGAAGGAAAGTTCGGATTGGGATACAGACATATCCAAGGAACTTAGCAGACCAGGCAAATCAGAAGATAGAATCTTCAGTATTCTGGGCTCTGATGGGAAGCCTCCGGTATTTGGAAACCTTGGAAATCATTGGGTCCAGTTTTTCCTCTGCCATGCCCCGCAATGAGCCAGCAATTAGGAACTCCTTGCCTCCTTGTGTCCGGGCACAAAGTGTCGGGGATTCAGAGGTGGCTGCCATTAGCCAATTGACTTACTTGCAGAGCCTCACCTTAGCACAACTGCCAAATATCCTCACTGGCTCTGGGCTTATTCACATTGGATTGCAGTGCCAGCATTTGCGGACTCTTTCCTTGGCCAACCTGGGCATGATGGGGAAAGTGGTCTATATGTCTGCTCTCATGGACATGCTGAAACACTGCAAGTGTTTGAGAGATCTCAGGTGAGGGGATGCCGTTGAACATGTCCATTTTGTTTGTGGATCTCCACAAATGTGGTGCCTGGTTTGTCAAAACTGTGAGGGTTCCTATTCTGGTCCCAAGCAGCTGCAATGGCTTGAAAACTGGGTATTTTCCTTCCTGACTTGTGGAGGATATGAAAGCAGGATGCTGTCCTTGAGGGTTGAGGATATGCCCTTTAACCAGAGTTTTAAGAGCAAAAGAAGTCTCCATGCTGCAACTGCCTTCCTTTTAGATAAGGAAGAGTGGATGCTGCATATTTGGGAGCTAGCAGCCTGTCAGGACTAGGTTAAGTACCACGTCTTTGCTGACTGTTGTGTAAATGTACATCGAGTCTCCTACAGTGGCTGGATAATGTAGAGTTCTCCTTAGGTTTCCCAACAAGATACTTTTTTCCCTTGGGTTTGTATTAAAATCTTACCTCTTTGTTTTTTTTATTTCTCAATAATGTACTGGAAACATTCCAGACCTGGAGTTTATCCTGTTGGTGTTCCTCTCCTGGTAGGATTTAAAGGATCTTACCAAGGATCTGTTCTTAAAGGGTGCACAAAGGAGCTTCACAGCCAAAACGTGCATGAACCGTGATGGTTTCCTTGCACCAGTCTGTATGAACACAAATGTTACTGCATTAGAAAGATGGTTTTTCCTTCTTTTCCCCGTAAATCAGCTCCTGTTGGTGAAACTGCTAGACCTGTCAGTCCTGTTGTTCTCCTCTGTTCACAGATGTGTCTAAAATAACAGTAGTAACAGCAAAGTCATTCCTGTGATCACAAAGCCAGGGTGACTAAAATCATTGCTCATCAGCTGAAACTGGTGTTCGTGTATGTGTCCCTGATCCATTGCAACCGTGAAGGGAACCAGGGTGGCTAAAACACCTCAGGAGGTGTTTCATTTCCCACCACTTCCCATTTGTAACAAGCAGGGAGCGTGCTGGTCTCTTGTTCAAGAGATGGGAATTCAGTTGCTTAATGGTTTGGGTCAGGTGAACGTCTCTTTAACCTTCAGGACACTAAATAGCCATGGAAGAGCTAAGATCTGGGGAAGGAGGTTTGGGTGTGCAGTGTTGCTTCATTCAGTCTAAACCCTGCAGCTTCCAGAGACTTTGAAATGGAGGCCAAGAGCGACAAAGATGGGAGGCAGCACATAGCCTTGAATAAAAGACCAACAAGGGTGTTCCCTTGGAACATCCAGGCGTTTCCATGTAAGCCGTCATTGTTCTTTCCCGAGTAAAGTCTAAGGTTTTATATAGGTTTAAGAGGATTTTAATGTTTAGCCCTTCCTCCTGATAATGTCGCTTCCTTTTCATTTCAGTAATTCTCTGCTGCTTCTACTCTTTTCTTTTTGCCCTCCCCATTTTCCAGGCTGAGAAACTAGTTTAAGTGGCTATTCCAAAGCAACATTGTCATCTAGCGAGTGAAAGGCAGTATTGCAAGCATGGCTGGCACATCCCAGAGATGAACCTCGAAACCTGCAGGGAGGTTACAAGAGATTCTGTGTTCTTTGTCCTGAATTTATGATGGAGCAAATAACGCTGTTGAAAACTTGAAGTGGCTGAAGTGATTTTAAGTTGTTACCCAAAGTGTTCACAAGCTGTTAGGATCTCTTCAGGCAGTGCTACCTGACCAGCAGTCGCAGGTTGAGACTCCAAACCAGAATTTATCAACTAACAGGACTGAGTTGCTGAAATACCCCTGCATACTACAACAGCCTATGCAGAGATTATCCAGTTCAGGTCAGGACCAGCATCTTGTTATCACTTAATGGATTAACCTTCTTGGAGCTCTTGGCCTTGCTGACCCAGTGACTGGGATTCTCAGGTGCTCAGAGAGCCTGTAGTAAATCTGCACTAAGCAGATGTACTCTTCTGGTGTCATCAGCTCTGCAGACTGGTTTCTGTGAGGGCATCATCCAGTTACGCTGCTAGTTAATGCATAGACCCCTTGTTGGTTAGCTGTGGTTTCACCATGTCATTTTGTTGTCCTGCTCTGGGGTGCGACATAAGATTGTGATGGCCATGATAGAGGATCCTGTCTCTCCTCTCTGAGCCAAGTGTTTATCATAAAGGTTGACTCGATTATGGTTATTCTTACTGTAGAAGAGCAGTTGCTTTGATCCTTTGCCATCCTCTGACCATGGAGAGCTGGTTGTCGTCACTCATTGGCTCAGAGGCCCAAATTCGGCATGGCAACGTTTGCATTGGGAATTTTTCATGCCTGTTTCTCTCTAGGCAGTAAACTGAAGATATGACCACTTTGATCAGTGTTGGTGCACTGGAGCAGTAAGTCCCTAAGTCCACATCAACTGCTTGGTGGATGTCAGGTAGCAAAAGCCAGGCTTATCCTATGACCAGAATGGATCCGCTGCTCAGGCCTAGCATCTTACCCAACATGCTTTGTGGGAAACTTGCAGAACCAGGGTTACTCTTGGAATTCTGCAGTTTAGGACCTTTCTGCCTATTTGTGTCCTTGTCCTTTAGTGCGCATCATTCAAGACTAACCAGCGAGCAAGAGGTCTGAGCTTGCAGTGTTGGGTTTGTCATGCCATAGCACTGGCACAAGCGCTACTAGGTTATTGTGTGTGTGTAAGTGAAACAGGCTCTGGGGGACACAGATTGCCCTACATTTGCCAGCCCCCCCATGAATGTGCTGTTGTCCCCTCTTGCCTACAAACAGCCCAAGCCTGAATGACCCGTTGACTTGTTGTTGTTTATTCCTGCAGGCTGGAACAGCCTTACTTCTGCGCGGGTGCCCAGTTCTTCCAGGCACTGAGTCACTGCTCCTCTCTCCAGCGGCTTTGCATCGTCTCCCGGAGTGGGACTCTGCAGTCTGACGCAGTGATGTCATTCATGGCCAACTGCCTTGAGGTCGTCATGTGCCACATGTTTATGGGAGAATCTCTTACCGTTTGCAAAAGTCTCCAGCAATCTATTGTCCGGAGGTAAGTGCGGAAAGAGGTTGGTGTGGGATTTCTGGAGCTGGTGAAGATTTATCTCCCATTTCCTTTGCTTGCCAAGGTTTATATGGCTTGGAGCGCTTGTTCCAAGAAGCTAATAGGTACTGTGTAACCACTTGGCACATGAACTCGCCTCTTATTTTAATAAGAGTGAATCAGTGAAGTATTTGAAGGTATTATATGAATTTTTGATTCCATTCCCACCCATGTTCTTTGCAGTTGAAGTTCTGGATGTGACCCTTTATAAATCCAATGACACTTTTTGGGTAAACAAAACATCTGCCGACATTTTAAGTACTGAAGAGCTCTGACCTTGAAGCTTTCCTCCTTTCCCACAAGTGACTAAGATAATTCTCTGTCCTCTAATCAGTTGTAAATGTCACTTACTGATAATCCCTGGCAGCGCAATTCAAACCTTTAAAGGGTTGTTGTGAAGGGTTTTTCTTGGGGGGTGGGGGGAAGAATCGGTACAAACTCCCTTTGCACCTTTGGCAGTTCTTAAATGCATTTCGTGTGGCCTCTTGCAGTGTTCTGAGACTCACGTGGTGGGGTTTGTGTGTGAGCTGTGAGCTGCATTAGAAAAGAGAGCTTTTAATTACGCTTGACATTGTGAAATCTCCTCATAGTGGCAGTCATCTTACAAAATATTGCCCGTGCAATGCACTTCCCATTAGGATGAGTTCTCTTTTCCTCCTCCTAGAAGGCTTTTTTCTCCTCCTTCCCTCTGTTTTCTTTGTCACCTACTGCTGCTGGGCCCTGTTAAGCTCTAATACAAATTTCGAATCACACAGCATTATGACTGCACCCTAAAGGCTGCTCCTCCTCCCCCCCCTCCGCCTTCCTGCAGCTTCCAAGTGACTTATTACATTTGGCTTGTTTCCACGGATCAGATCCAGAAGAGCCTATGACTATATTAGCTACCTACCAAACCGCACACGAGATCATTTGTTACTGCCTCTAAAAGCCTCTGTGTCCTTCTGGGATGGGGATTGTTGGAAACATCTCAGTAAATTCCTTGTGATAAGACAGGGATTGAGTTTGTTTTTCGCAGGGTTCCATCGTTGTAAAAACGTTCCTTGGTTGATTTCAGTTGTGCTTTGGGGATCCGTAGAAGGAGCCACAGATCCACAGGCCCCAGTCTTTGTTTTGTGCTGCCCTCTGAGGTGCCACAAATCTTAATGTCCACTTCCTGAGCAGAAATACACTGTTCTGCATGTTTTTTCTCCCTCTGTTTCTCTGTGGTGCACAGATTGTCACTGCATTCTGTACCTCTTCATAATTTAAGCCCTGGGAGCATTCCAAAGAGCAGCTGATGCCTTGTGGAAATGTTAAAAACTACTTTTATATTTAGCAACAGTTCTGTCATATTATTTTTCTTCTTTTGTATTTTATTAATAGAGACATTTGCATGAAAACAGGAGGTTTTGAGGGTTTTTTTTGTCTTTTTTTTCTCTGAAGAGAGCATCTGCTCCCACTGCAGATTCCATACCTGAAGTCATAATCCTCTGTGACATTGTAATTGGTGGCTCTGGAAACGATTTTGATGTCACGTAAGATTATGACTTCAGGAGGAGGATAAGCAGTGGGAGCAGATGCTCTCCTAAGCAACAAAGATCCCCTTCTCATGCAACTGTCTCTAGTAATAAAATGGAAGGAACAAAATACAGAAAACGATGTGTAAGCAAAGCCTGGAGTCTTCCACGAGCCATCAGTGAGTCTTTAGCCACATGGCTTTCCCAGTGATCCCATTCTCATCCTTCAGAAGGAGTCGGGAATTGACTCTCTCTAGACTGCATTTGTCTGCTACTCCAAAGGCAAAGAGATGTGCAGTAAAATCCATGTGTGAGCTGGATCATAGCTTAAACCCGTGGATAAGGCTCCAATTCACACAGCTTGGCTTTCTCTAAGAATATGCTGCTAGTGTTTCCTTAATCCACGTTTTAAATTGGAAGAGTCTATTGGGCAGCAAGTTATATATGCTTGTCCCAGAATAAAATAAGGTGATTTATCCTTTTTGTTGTTTGCCTGTTTGGAATGTGTGCAGATGCTGCGTGTGCGGGGAAGGCATGGAGAGTGGGTGGGAAGGAGGAGGCGAGAGGAGGGAAAGTGAGGAAGGCTATGAGCCTTTGTTTGCTCCTGTTCTTGAGATAAGGGAATTAATCCATATTCCTTAGGTTTCATTAAGTGTTAGAGTTCCTTATTTAGATGGAGATGGACATCTCTTGATGGAGATGGTCCTGTTTAGACTCTGAGCAGCCAAATGATGGCTGGTTTTGAACAGGGAGGTGGGGTCAAAGCGACTCCCATTCTCTGAATGCATCTAAAAAGAGAAGAAATGTGAATTGCAAGGATCTAGGACTGGGAATGCACCAGTAGTTTTCTGAGAGGGGCTTGAAAATGCAGAGCATTCCTTGTTCAGACACTCCAGCTGTGGAGTTGTACTGGGAGCTGGTGTGGTTACAGGGTGTGGTGAAGGGAGCTTGGGTATTACATCTACATCACACCAGTGGCTTAAAGCCTGATCTTAAGCTCTTCCCTTTGACTGTAAAATAAGGTTAGTGTTATGCATTACTGTTCTACTGGCTGGAGAAGAGAGTTCTCGTGTCTATTAAGTCTTGTGACAGCTCTAAACCAGGCCCTGTGGTGTCGAGCTTTCTTGTGGGCAGTTTTCTGCTTTAAGTTTGCTGATTTTTGGGACAAATTAGTTTACATATTTAAGTCATTAAAACCCTCTGATTCAGTTCTGCCTCTTTTGCAATGAAGCCAGTAAGCAGAACAGCACTCATCTGGAGCCCTCATCAACAAACAAGAGGCTTGCAAGGGCAAGGTCTCCTCTGAGCTTTAGAGAAGACTGTTTCCCTCTGGGCGGACAAATCATTGCAGTGTTTTTCTTCGTTCTTGTTTCTTCTGTGTGAATGGGAGGAGTAATCTCCTTTATGGGTTCAGGGAGAAACCCTGTGCGCCTAAGATGGGCCTAGTGGTTAGAGAGGGAGATGTGGCTTGAGTGGTCTATATCCATCTCCCTGATCTTCCTCAGCTTCACATGTGACAGTGATCTGGTCTCGGTTTCTCTGTAAAATGACATCTTTTTTTCCCTATCACATGGTGCTCAGCTGCTGCCACACTCCCGATAGCAGCAGATCTAACAAACACAATGTTTTCCCTTTTATGCTTGGACCTTAACTTTGCCAAAGTGCTTAACTCCAAGCATGTGTTGTCTTTGTTTAAACAGCTCTGCTGTTAAAACCGCAGCAGTGGTTTTAACCAGAAACACTAACATACCACAACTTGAGGTCCCACTGTTGTAGTTTCAAGACCTGTTGCTGTACAGAGAGGCTTCTTTGCAGAAAAGGGAGGTTTGGCTTCTCCCTTTAGGGCTGAGGTGCTTTGGATTCTGAACGCTTGCAAAGAGCCTTGTGGCCAAAGTCCTGTCCGAGGGGATGGAACTTGCCTCCAGCAGCTTTCCCTGAGGGTTTCCACTCTGCTATTTTGCGAAGGAGTCAATAGATGGAGCTGTGACCTACAGAAGGTATCCCACTGCTTGCTGCTGTGCTGCATGCTAACGATTAGTGTTTACATGCCTGGATTTCTCTGCCCTAGAAATCTTGCGGGCAAGGAATTTGGATGGCTGGAGGCTTGCACAGCTACATGGCATGCTCAGCGGGCACTTCGCAATTGTGCAGGAGGAGTTGCTTTACCGGCAGAAAACAGGGCTGGAAAAGAGGATGGGAAATGCTTTGGCAAATATCCCCTTGGCCTCAATGATAGATTTTATTTTCCAGTGTATTCCTCTAGAATTTGATCAGTTTTAGCTTAAGTGTTTAGGTAGCTGCTATCCTTGTAATGATTTCAAGGACCCTACAACACCAGACAATAGAAGCCTGTGAAAAGACCTTGAGAAAAACACCTTGGAAAAGATCAAGAAAGCAACAATCAAAAAACCCCCAACCAACCCAACCCCCAAAAAATCCCTGAGAGCATCATTAGGGATTCTTCATTCCTAGGGGGAAAGTGTCAGGGCATAGAGGTGAGTTGTAATTTATAGAAATGCAATCCAAGGTAAGTCACGGAAGAGAGCGTGGTCAGGAAGCCAGGGATCGTGGTGTGCTTTGGGAAGTGGTGGGTAGCTGGGCTCAGCTGCTCACATCTCCCAAAGGCGCTGTTGGGCATCTCCTGGGGTCTGAGAGCTCTTGGGAGGAAGGCTGGGCCTGGCTGTGTGCTGGTGCAGCATCCCCTAAGTGCTGTGGGGGTGGAGAGGGGAGTTGGCAGCCCAGGCTCAAGCTCTCTGCCCTCCCCTGTAGCCACACTGCCTGCCTGTCTCCAGCAAATGGCTTTGTAAAGCCAGTCTGCAACTGGTGAGGCTGCAGCTTGAATCCTGTGTTCAGTTCCGGGCTCCTCGCTATGAGAGAGACACTGAGGTCTGGACACTGGAGCGGTGCCAGAGAAGGGCAAGGGAGCTGGTGAAGGGCCTGGAGAACAAATGTGATGAGGCTGAAGTGGTTTAACCTGGAGAAAAGGAGGCTCCGGGGAGAGCTTGTCACTCTCTCCAACTCTCTGAAAGGAGGTTGTATCGAGGTGAGTGCTGGTTTCTTCTCCCAAGTAACAAGCCATTGGACAAGGGGAAACACGGCCTCAAGATGTGCCGGGGGAGGGTTAGATTGGATATTAGGAACTATTTCTTCACTGAAAGGGTTGTCGAGCATTGGAACAGGCTGCCCAGGGCAGTGGTGGAGGCACCATCCCTGGAGGTATGTAAAAGACATGTAGATGTGGTGCTTGGGGACATGCTTTAGTGGTGCTGGGTTAATGGTTGGACTGGATGATCTTAAAGGCTTTTCCAACCTAAACAGTTCTGTGATTTGATGACTGAGGGTTAACCAGTGCTGGAAGGCTCAGAGAATTTTACTGGTTTAGGACAATCTGCCCGTTCTGGGGATCCAAGACCAAGAGAAACACTACCTTAGCTTTCCTTCTGCCTGTGGCAAGCATGAGCGCCGCTTCGTTTGAAGTGTCTTCCACAATAGGACTCCTGCCACTTTCCAGGAATAGCTGTCTCAGTCTAAATTAGATTTTACTATTCAAGTTCCTGTAGCATTGCCTAAATTTTCCCCTGCTTGTTATTATCCTTTTTGAACATGAAACTCTTGGCTAGATCTTACCTTTTCTTAAACTGCTGATTCCAGTGGCCCTGTGTGGCTGTGAGAGCTATGATGCTCGCTGGAGGGCTAAAGCACCCTCCTGGGATTCAGTTGCAGAAATAGGGCTTCCAGGTGGGAGCATGGAGGTGAAACTATTTGGAAAGTGCTGAGTGAGCCAGTCCCTCTCCGGGCATTTAGCACCGGATTGAACTATCACAGATGAATTGCTCACCTCGGAGCTAAGCGTTCTCCCCTCCCTTATTGCTATTGCCCTAGATACCCCTGCAGTGTTCCTGCTGCCTGGATTCTCATTGTGGGCTCCGTCTCAGAGAAGCCCTTTTGGGTAATTGCTTTTACTGTTAGGTTGGGTAAAAAGGGGATATTAGGGCAGTAAGTGAGTGCAAGATCATCTCTGAATCCAGCAGAGTCCTCCAGCGTCCTTCCTGCACTGCCCGCCTGACTGCTGCAATTGTATTGACACTGCAAAAAGCTGCTCTTGGCACCTAGGGCTTCTTTGAGGTTTTCAAGCTGGGTTTGCATCCCTTCGCCACCTTCTGTTCTCTCTGACCTTGAACAAGTCCCTTTATACTGCTGGCTTTCCTGGAGCCTAGAGCCAGCCTGGTAGCTGCCAATCCCACTCCGCTAGCCTAAGCATGTTGTGGGCTCAGGCCCTGCGTCTGATTGCAGAAGACTTAATGTATCGCTAGGCTGGTGTAGTGAATCATTAGCATCCTGCTCCAGCTTTCATTGTCTGTTTCATTTCCTGCTCTTGGAAACCCCTGAATCATTCTGTCACAGACTGAATAACAAACTGCATCCTTGTCAGCTTGTGTTACCCAAGAATTCCTTGGCGAGGGCTGACTGCTCGAGGTGTAGCCCGGACACCTTTGCTTCTCTCAGGGGTGTTGGTTAGGGGTGGATGCAAATACTTTACAAGCCAGTGGGTTAAAATACTTTACAGTGGGACCATCCCAAACTTGTCATATTCATATATCTTCTTTTGGGGGTCCTAACATACTCCCTTCTTAAATGCATTCCTGTGGTTGACCCCAATGGCTTATTCTAACTGCTAGCTCATGTGTTTTGAAGGGAATTCAGTCCTGAACCTTTCCTTAATGGATGGATTGGTTTGTGCATGAAATAGGTTTCAAGGATTGTCCTGTCTCTCTCCGCTGAGAAATGATATTGGAATAGTACTGCCATGCTTTCTCTTCATGAGGGTGTAAAAGGCTGAACGGAAGCATTAACTGTAGCTTTAAAGCATTTCCATAGTAAAATAAATCTAATTGAGCTGTTATTGCAGTAGGTTTTTAATTTGTGGAAGAGATTAGGAAATAACTTCCAGCTTGCTCTGGCAGAGCACTCCCCTAGGATGTGTCCTGGGCGCTCTGGCATCGCTCTTTGGGTTCCTATTCCCTCCCCTCTTAATTGTCCAGTCACATTTGACTGATGCAGAGTTCAGCTGGCAAACTAATGCAAGAACCTTAGTCTGTGAGCGTGTTTGATATAAACCTCAGTTCACAGGACGGTGTCATTCGTGCCTTACAGAGGGAATCCACAGTAGAGAGATGGAATTTGCCTCTACTTGGGATGAGTCTGATTTATGTTGCTCCTTCCCCATGACTCGATGCAGTGGCAGAGGATGCTGCATTGAAGATAGTGGGAGAGCTGGCAGTGCTGTGTGTGAATGACTTCCAGAGACCCATCTACACCCGTCCATCTCGGGTTGGAGACTGTAGTGGTGGGATTTGAAGTGAAAGGAGATCACAAGCCTTGGGAGAAGGCCAGTTTGTCCGCATAGACATGAGGGGGTGGAAGACACCCTTAAAAGAAAACACTTTATGGAGGAAATATTGTGTGGAGCTAAGAGCAACATGAGGAATCCCGACAGTTTTCCTCAGGGACTGTTGAAGTCCATTTCTAAGGTCTGCAAATGATGTCTGCTCAGCGCTGGTCCTCCAGGGGGGTCTGAAGTGTGGATGGCACTAAAGAATGGGTCTGCTTTAGAGTCAGTGCGTGGAGGCTTTGGGCTCCTTCTGGGGGATGAGTGGGGGGCAAGGGTCCTTGCTGCTCATGGAGGAAGGGGCCTGGGAGAATCCTACCCGCAGTTTCTTTGGCACGGCTGGAAGATGCTTTGGAGAAGCTTCATTCTATGCTAGTGGCAGTCACTAAGGCAAGGAGAGCATTTGCAGTTCCCTGCAATGAGTTCAGGGCATGGCCAGTGGAACAAATTGTAAGTGTGTGTGTGTGTATCCTTCCCTGAAAAGATGTCTATCTGTTGGGTCATGCCACTTGTCTGCTGCTCCAGCTTGTCCTGGCATTTCCTCCCTTCCACCCTGCCACGCTTCAGGGATGGGAGTTTCCAGCCTGGCTCAGGTATGCTGGCTCAAGCATTCAAGGCAGATTTGAACTTTCAGATGTAAGTCTTCCAGTGGAAACAGATGTACGCTGTGCTGGCGGAGGATTAACAGGGGGTTGTGCATGTAGGTGGAAGAGCTGTGTACAAGGCGAAAAGTGAGTTGGTCTGAATTCTCTTGAGGCCTTGTGCCTCTCCAGCAGTGGATCGCCAGTTACATGAAGAGAGGAGAAGGTGTGTGACTGCAGCAGAGATTGGTTTGCTTTTGGAAGAGTCATACAAACAGGAGCCCACATCTGCTCTGTCCCCACTGCGCTCTATTCCCCCAAATCAAGCCTCCCTTGGTTTCCTTCCTCATTTTCCTTCTCTAGAGCCTCTTCTATAAGCTCATCTCATTGTGGAGTTGAAAAATCTGGCCTTGATCCACTCCTGATACACTGTATTTCCTTGTTTTAGCTGGTGTGTGCTGCTTTTGTTGCCAGTGCTTAATTATACCACCTTGTGTGTCCTCACTCCTGCTTGCCAGCTTTTGTGAAGCAGGATATGCTGCAATGTCTGAATTTGGCATAGGGCTTTTCTTAGGTTGCTCTGGAAAACCTCAAGGGGAAATAATATTCTTCAGTCCCAACTATTGCCTTATCCTTTCCTTACAAGTAGGAGAAGGTAAGTTTGAGCAGCGCCTAACGCAGCAGAGCTGTTGTCTCCTGGTGTGCAGAGTTGCGGAGGGGCATAACCCATCCTTAGAGGTGAGACCGTCCTATGGCTTTGGGATACCCTTTAGCTCCATCAGCAGATGGAGTCCTGGGGACACTCTGGCCTCTCTAGAGAGGTATGTCTGACAGCATGCTGAGAGTGTTTGCCCGGAGATAACCACGTTCCAGGGAGTGGCACCTTTGTCGTGCTAAAATCGAGGAAATCTGATCAAAGTGTAGCTTTGCTTTAGTGTTTTTCCTCCTCCTTTTTGACTTTGTCCCTGACCTACATATCGGATCCTGCCACACTGCTTGGAAGTAATTGAGAACCCAGTGTTAAGCTATTTACCAAGCTGTTCACTTGAAAATAACCTTATTGTGTCCAGTCCACACCTGCTCTGGGATCATTTTGGAGACAAATTACAGCCCTTTCAGCCACATGCAACCTGCTCATGATCTAACTGGAGGGTGAGGCGATACCTCTGCTGATGCCAAGAGGAATTTGTGACACTGGCCACGCTTCACTGCTGGTTCCCCAGCTCTATGGATGATTCCAACCAGCTGCCCACGTCCAAATGGAGACACTTCAGACACATCCTTGTAAAAGTTCCCACTGGGTGGCTGTTGGTTTGGTGTTGAGTCTGCTGGACTAGAAGCTACACTGGAAAATATGTGTGTTGGGGGTGTATTTTCTTTGTTATCCCAGTGGTTGTTTCTGATTAAAGGCTCTGTTTTGAAGGGGCTGCTAGTCAGTTGCCGAGAAAACTTGCTTTCATCTAATTAATCATGATGAGTTTAGTCTGGAGGTTTTGTAGGAGAGAGCAAGCAAGCATGTCCTTGGCATTTCTCCCTTGGAGGGGAAAAAACCCCAGGCCTTCATGTCTGAAACTGCAGCTCTTTTGTCTCCCCAGGTCAACAGCCTTCTCTGTCCTTCGGGTTTTCTTTTTACAAGCCATGCTCTTGCAGAGGTAGATGGAGTTTGAAGTCCATCCAGGTGTGGAATGAGGAAAGAAGATTACAGGAGCTGTTCTGCAACTCATTAACTCAATCTCTTCCCCTTCTTGTTATCTCCTCCCCATGCCTGGGGCCTTTGGAACTAGTGCTCTAAGTGCTTCTCACTTAATCTAGCCCACCTGGACAGGTGTACCGAAGAAAGGAATTGCCTTCCGGGGGAGGACTAAAGGAGCAGAGATTGCCCAGGGAGCCTTTGGGAACTGCTAATCCCAGTTTAACATTATGACAGCTGCTTGTTAAAACCAGGGTGTTTTTTAACAGGCAGTTAAAGGAGAGGCTTTGCACGCACATTTAGCCTCGAATAATAGTGACCCATGTGCATTTGATTCCTTTTCTTTTCCCCTTAAATCACGCAAATTGTACATGGAAAGAATTCGCCGGCGTCAACTTGCTGGGTATGGAATTTACAAGGTTTGCAGTAACATACAGTTTCCTGTTGAAGGGGTATGGGGTGGGGGGAGAAAATGACAAAGCTTTCTTTTCTTCTTCCCTTTTTAAGCTCAAGTTCAAACCTCTCCCATCGAGCCAGCCGCTTTGGAAGGTGGATTTACTGCACTGGGGGTTTTTCAGTCGTCTTGGTGGCATGATTGTCATGTATACTTGTCTAGGTGCTCGTTTTTATAGCTACGTGTAAAGGCTGCTCATAAACTGCAATTTTGTCTATGGTGAGAAGGCAGCATGCAGATCTAATTTGGGAGAGTCTATAGCCAAAGAAAGAAGCAGAGGTTTCTCTGCCTTAGGGAGAGCACTCTTTCTTCTGAGCTGAACTTCAGTCAACTTGGTCTATTAGCATGATTTTCTCTGCAGGACTGTGGTGTTGGATAAGAAACCTGAAGAGCTGAGGCAGAGGAGGGACTATCAAAGAGACATTTGCTGTGTTTTATGTAATTTCACTGCAGACTTTACCAACTGCCTCTCAGATCAGTGGTTATTTGCTGGCTGATTTCTTGTAGGCAGTGCTGTGGAAGTAAGAAACTGCAGCTCTTACACAAGCCCCCATATCCCCTCAAGGAGAGGTGTCCTCTTCTGCCAGCCCTGAGGCATGAGGCATGAAGGGCAGGTCTGTGATGCAGAACCATGTAACATTGCCCCGGGTAGTTTTGCTGCTGGAAAGCCTTATCCCTGCAGCTACTTAGGTTGAGGCAAATTAATTTAAC
Source organism: Myiopsitta monachus (assembly GCA_017639245.1). Taxonomy (NCBI): domain Eukaryota; kingdom Metazoa; phylum Chordata; class Aves; order Psittaciformes; family Psittacidae; genus Myiopsitta; species Myiopsitta monachus. The sequence goes on along the minus strand of CM029926.1, from coordinate 7,851,462 downwards.
CCGCCAGGACTGAGCAAGGAGCTTTGGAATGGGAGTTTCTCTGCTTCATTTTTGGCAGCTCTACTCCAAATCATTTGTGGATGGGAATATCCTTTCTGACTCCTGAGAAATGCCACTCTCCTGTGGCCTTTTCTTCAGCAGGCTGTATTGCTACCTGGGATTTCCATGTGTGTTTCCAGGAGCGGAATCTCCAGCTGTTCCCCTCTCTGTTTGACAGCAGTCTGGCTGTTTCAGAGCTGGAGATGAGCTGGGAATTTTCCAGGCACACATCTGTCTAAAAGAAGTCGATGTGAGCAGTGAACTTGTCTTTTGCCCCAACCCAACCTGGGAGAGCCTCAAGGGACTGATGCTGCCTGTTTGACTCTGCCTCTTTTACAATGAGGATGACCTAGCCCTTGTCACACGCTTTGGAGGAAGCATCTTGGTGGCATGGGGCTAAGAGTCACGAGGCTTTTTAATCTTCAGGGTGTAACTCTTAAACCATAGCATAACTTCCCTTTACCCCCCAGCTTTAAAAGGCTAACCCATTGTTATGCTACACTGAGTAATGCTGTTTCTCTTCCATGTTCTCTTACTCACCAGGTTGCTATCATGTAGAGTACTTGCTGATGGGCTTTCTTTTGTGCATGGTTCTTATTACATTGTATAAATGGCTTTAAGTTTTGCTGTTCTCTTCCTTTGCTCTGTAGTTATAACCCTGCTCTGTAGTTATAACCCTCTGTCATGTTGTTGTATTGGGCCTTTTCCTTGCTGAAAGGCAGACCCAGTTGTTGGTGGCACGAAGAGCTAGGAGGGCAGGAGGAGAACGCAGATTTCTCTAAGAGGGGACCAAAAAGACTGAGGCTGCGGATTAAGAAAGTGGAACCCAAAATTCAAGTGGCAAACAGGGATACGTGACCTGTGTTTCTGTTAGGGCAAATTCCTGTGGGGCCAAGACAGGTTTTCTGCAACTTGGATTAAAAAGGAGGCTGCAGTGCCTGTGTGTGTGAGCACACACTTCAGTGCTTATCTGCAGATCGGAGCTTTCTAAACTTGCCCATGCTCTAATTGCAGAGTATAAACTCTGCATGCAGAACAATCCCGCCTGAAGTGATAATCGCAGGCTCAGCCCCCGGGGAATGCCTGGCACTGCTCTGGCCTGATCTTCTTAATGGCTCTGCAACTTGCCTCTCTCTGGTTTGGCGGTGGTTTAAATTGTTATGTCTGAGCACCTTGCCCCGAACTTCTTCCTCCTTCCCCACGTGAGGCTTTGTGTTAGCTCAACAGACTGAGAAAGGGGTGCAAGCCCTTGCTGATACATTGAGAGCAGGAGACTTCCAGCTGCCTTCTCTGAACAACCTTTCCTTCACCTACCGCCACATGATCTATATCCATGCAATCCCCTTCTCTTGCACTGGAGATTTCCTCTTTTTCCTCAGCTAATAACCTGTGTCTGATTTAGTTTCCAGGCGGATCGCCCTGCATTAAACGTCGTCATTTTCCCTCTGCTTCATGAGGACTTGACAGAGGTCATCAGAGATGTCCCCATGCGGCACTTGGATGAAATTACCTTGTTTAAAAGCAGAGTGGCCGAGGAACCTCCCAACTTGTGGTGGTGACTCTCACAGCATGGAAAGGACAGTCAGCGTGAACACGGTGAAATAGCTTCTTGTTGGCCTGGATTGCCCATCCTTCAGCCCCTGGCCACCTCCCTGGATGCTGTACAATCACTTGAAATAGGTGCAATTGCAAACTGAAATAAAAGCTGGCCCTTTGCAGTGGGGAAAACATCTATTGGATATTGCTTGCATCTGAAAATCCCATCTCCAAGGCTTCTGGAATCTGATGAGTGTTTCCTTGCGGTTAATAGGAATTGTTTTGTTATTTTATTGAAGTTAAAGGTAAGAGAAACTGACTTAATGATGCTCTTTCTGTGTCGCCTGGTGTATTTCCTAAAGGGCCCCTGTGTACTTCAGCAGTGTGCTTTGTGGTATTGGTGGAAATCATTCTTTGCTTCAGTCTGTTTTTGGCAAAGTAGAAAGCCTAAGCCAGCTAAAAGGCACAAACCGGTGTTGCTCAATTGTAGTGCATCACATCTTTTCTATGTTACAAGTACACATTTGTGGTTACACACATGCAATTGCAGATATTGAAAGGGGTTTATTTCTGATGGAGAAGTGCCACAAGGACTCTTTTTATTTTGAATAGCAAATTAAAGGTCATTAGTGCCTCGACCATGGTATGTTCTTGCTGATGCTGTTTCCATCCCTCTGGTGGAAGCAGTTCTCAGCTCTTTTAGAAACCCATGTCCTAGGGGTAGATGGTGCCTACAGTGAGTAAGTTGAGGCTTGGATCTGATTTTAAACGGGGTCTCTCTTGCAGTGTAGGTGGGAATGGAGTGTTTCAGTCCTGTCCTTAGATCCCATGCCTCAAGCTCATGCTAATTTTAGAGAAGTTAGGAAGTATTTTCACAGTGTGATTTCAGTCAGCTTCTCTGCTCCACAGAACTTCCTCAGGCACCAGTAGTGGTCTGGATCACTTTCATATTGCCTTATTTACTGAGCACTTTTGAAAGCATCAGGCAGCTGTACCAAAAGCCAAGTTAGGAATTCCTGGAGCTACCTTTCTGGGTGGCAGTTGGATTTCCCTTCTGCTGGAGTATTTTATGGTAGCACACTGGGTCTGTCTTCTGCAAAACGGCTACGGCAGCTTCTCCACCTAAACATTCCCTAATGTGCTGAGCAGTGCTTTCCTGGGGAAGCCCAGATGCATCATCCAAAAATGATGGTCCCCATCTCCTTGTTGGCATTTTCTACACAAGATACCGTCTCCCAATCCATGTTCTTCCATCAATGGTTCGTAAGAAGCCTGATCTGTTGGGATTGATATAAGAGCGAAATGCACCTCACAGCTTTGGAGGACTTTCTCTCCTTACTTTCCCATCAGTCAGGTGTGAACCTGCCTGGTGATCTGTCGTGCAGGTATAAATCCTGAGCCCGACTGCAGTAACCCTTGTGCTTGGCTAGGTTAGGCTGTTAAGCAGGCTGATGTTAGTTAGCCTTCTACTAGCACAAGCCTGTGCATTGCTAAAACTAACGCCTGCACGTGGTTGATCTCTGCCCTGAGTTTCTCTCCCTTCCCCACTCAGGGCAGGGTGCCACAGCGGTCTCTGGTTTGCAGCCGGTAGCAAGGTGGTGAAGCTGGCTCCTGCTCCTGGGAAGCGGCTGCAGCTCCTCCAGCATTTGAGCCTCTGCCTCAGGTTAGACACTGTGCTGGTGAGTGCGAGGAGCTGGTGCCCTGTTCTTGGCATCCTGCCACTGTTTTCTCTCCCGCTCTCCCAACGAGGTCGTTCTTTCTACCTCTTGTCATATTACTTGCCTGTTCGAATCCCTCTCTCCCTCTCCAACTGCTTTTGTCTCTCCTTCTCCCTCTCTTCAGTAGCTTGGATGTACTTTTTGGCAGGAACAGGAGCCACTGCTCTGTCCAGTTCAGTCCACTTCAGCTCTGCCTAGCTGTTGTTTCTTTCCTAGAATAAATAGCGAGGGATAGGCAGTGAGTGTTTGCAAAGCTGCCTTCTCCTTGTTTGAAGCATTAGCAGAGCTGCTTTCTCCTCCTTGTGCCTCTAGCCTCAGGGCAGGGTAGTGGGAAGGCTGAGGGTATGGAGCTCTGGTGCCTAATGGGACCTGTTTTGAGGAATCTCAAGGTTTGGTACATGCTACAGGAGTGAGGCCATTCCCACCTTCAGCAGGGATTTCCCATCCACATACACACTGTGGCATCAGGAAGAGTTTGGCAGAACCATGGGCTTGCCTATTCCTATTCCATTGGGAAGCTTGGGTTGAGGGACAGTGGAATGCAGAAAACACTTGCTGCTTCATGGTGGTGTTAACCCTTTGGTCTTGGAGATAAGAGCAACCTGATGAAACATGCTCTGTCTTTTGCTTGGCAAAGCGATCCCCGTCTGCCTCGTGTCTTGCAATCAGGCATGTTTTATAACACCATTATTCTGTTGCCTGGAGTAGGATGTTTAGACATCTGTATTCACACAAGCGGGTCAGAAGTCCCGATGCAAATGCTACCAGTTATAATCAGGGCTAGGAAAGGTCACCCACAGCTAATAAAGACAGCACCACAAATAATGCTAAAGAGCTAAAAACCCCTTCCACCCCCGACTCCCCAGTTCCGGGCCAGTGCTCGATACCTCTCCTACAAATCCTCTTCTGGTGAGTGAGAATTTCCGCTGCTTCTGCACTCGAGGCAGGATTCACCAGATGTTAATAATGTGCTTATTTTCTCTAAGTGCTATTTTGGCATCGGTGTTAATTACAATTTATATTCTGCAACATTTACACTGGGAAAAGAACCCACCCTAATAGTCCCCAATTGGCAGAGCCGGGCTATTAAACATCACACCATATGTTCTGAGCAGAGCAATATATGGGACTCGGAGCCCACTCAGCGCTGAGACTCCGGTGTGCAGCATCAGAGGAGGAGAGGAGAGCAGAGAGATGGGTGGTTTGTTCCTAGCTCTTAGTAATATCAATTCCCCCTCCTTTCCTCTGGTCTCTGTCCCCATCTCTCTAGAAATCTCCCTCCCTGCTAGCTGTAGGCGTCTAATGAGGTGACCTCTGAGCCTGCTGATGCCACTGTCCATACTCTGAAATAAATGAATTCAATTACAGAAGGTGCCCTTCTCCCAGGGAGCGCCTCTGCAGCATTCCCACTCCCTGCTGGCGTGTTCCTCGCTGCGCTCCAAATCAGACCTCTGATCTTTGGGGAATGCAGAAGAAATCTTTGCCCACAGATGAGGTACCCACACTTCTTTGGGAGAAGGATATTCTGGGTCAAGTGCCATTAGTGTGGAAAACCAGAAGTCGTTTGCTGCTGTGCTAAAATCCAAAGTCGTCTTCAGTTAACGTGGCATTTGATTCCTGTAGGATGGGAGGATCCAGACCTGAAGAGTGACAGTGGGTTTGGTGTGGGGAGTTTGGTGGCACTGAGTTGTCAGTGCGTTTCTTAGGTCTGTGGGTTAAAGGATTGCTCCTCGCTGTTCTCCAAAGCTGATTTCATGGTCTCTTCAGGGAATGGCAGCGTACCCACTGCTCAGTTTGGAACAGGGCTGTGAGGCAGCGGCCTCTCCCTTCAGGAGCTTGGACTGCAGTGTTTGTCTGTCAAGGAGGTGGTTGGGCGGGCAGGGGAGAGATGGGAGTGAAGGAGACAGGGCAGAAGTGTCATGGACCTCAAGCTGGAAGCCAGGCACGCACTGTGAGACTTGGGCTTCAGTTTCTCCTCTTGCAGGGCTGGGGCTGCTGATGCAGGCTGATGGGTGGCAGAGCAGTGACCCTGCTCTCTTCAATCCACATGACTACCTCCTCCCTCCCCTGCCCAGGCCTGCTCCCAGGGGAACAGAGCAGGATCTGTCGCTTCCCCTTGCTGATCTTCGGAGGCATGGCAGTCCAGGGATGATGTACAGGAATGGGGCTGTGCGTTGTGAGGTGCTGGGTGCTCTCTTTCAGCATCCCTTTTTAAGGATGCGGTATTCCCTGTTGCCACAGGAACACGGGGCTTTTCCTTTTGGGAATTAACCAGTGCAGAAGGGTTGTTTTATCTGCTTAAAGGAGATGCAGTCCCCCTTGGCTGATCCCAGCAGTGTCCAGGACGAAAGTACAGGAGCCCGGAGCAGGGAGCCACGTCGGGTACTGCGGAGGCACATCTTCAGTGCAGCTCTCCTGCCTCTCTGATTAGATGCGCAGGCAGCCGGGGTACTCCAGCAGGAGAATCATTTCCATAGAAACCAATTAGGATGTTGTAGGGGGAATAATGATTAATAGTGAAGGGATGTTGCCTCAGGCCCTTTTCATTTTTTAGGGGGCAGTGAGGGACAAACTGGAGTATGGGTTCTGGGGGGACAGGCAGGCTCAAAAACTAATGGAAACCATCTCTTCCGTTAATTTCCAGGGCAGCATCCCCTCTTTTCCTCCTCACCGCTGCTTCCCAATTTTCAAAATGGCTAACCTGGTTAGAAATGATGGTAAGAATAAAACGGGATGGATGAGGGCTGCCTACTAACATTGTTGCTGTTAGCAGCAGGATTTCAGCCATAAAACATGAGGCAAGGGAGGCATTGACCTTTCCGCTGGTTGAAATGAATGGAGACATCAATATGTATTGTTTTGTGGCATTGACCTCTGACGCTCTCCTTTCACCCTCCCCTTTCTCTTGGTTCTTTCATTTCTCCCCCCCCCCCCCGACACTGGAGGAAAGGGTTCAGTTTGTACCATCTATTGATCCCCATCTGACTTGGTGATAGGGAAATAATTAGAATCTTAAAGATCTCTGCTGCATGGGTTGGTGTGAGACACACAGACACTCTAAGCCCCCTCTTCCTGCATCACGTTCTTCCCCCCATCCTCACAGAGATCCAAAGCCCTGAGATCTGAAGGGAGGCAGATCAATACAGGTTTAATCGTGATGGGGGGGTTTCTTTCAGTGTTTTAAATGGTAAAGTGTAGCGTTTTATGTTAATGTGGTCGGAGCCTGGCTGCCTGGTGCCTTGGTTTATTTATTCTTTCAAGTAGCCCCTTCTTTTGTGCACTTCATCTTACGTACAGAGAATGGGAAATCAGGCATTGCTAATTAGCTGTATGACAATTAAGTAATGTAGCACAAAACCATTAGGACACTGGATTTGGTTTTGAAGTTGGCCCTTTGAAGTAGAAGCTGCAACTCCCTGCCCAGGGCTGCTGGGGAAAATGGGTTTCTATCAAGAACTTGCTTTGGAAAGAAGATGTCAGTGTCAGAGTCCCTGTTCTGTCGTCTCTGCCTATAAACAGCGGGTGGAAAGTGTTTCTCATTGTAGGAACTGCTGGCATTGATGGAAAGGGGAAGGCAGGAAAGCATTGAACGGGCAGTTGGTCTCCAAACACCCTCGGTTCTGGTGGAGATGGTACCAAAAGTCCTTGTTGAAAGGGAGCAGTGCTGCTTTGGGAGAGAAGAGCCAGGTCACAACCAGCGCCCTGGACATGGCAAAGGGAGCTGCCCATCAGAAGTGGGTTCTCCGATGCCTCAGGTGCCATTGGGATGCGGCACAGCCTGGTCACAAGTCCCAACAAGCTGCTGGGTTCAGGCTCCTCCATCCGTGCACTCGTTTGACACTTGGTTTTTGCATCGGGCCCTTTGTTCTAGTAGTGAGTCGAATTCTGAATGTGCAACTTTCATGTACGCTGGTGGCATGTGAAACTTCAAATAAAGAGTGAAACCCAGCTGGAACCAGGTCTCCTCATTGCCTCCTGCCTCTCATTTCCCTTTCAAACCACAGCCCAAAGCCTCGCACGTCTGTTTTGGTGTCACACTTTAAGCCTAAGTGATGTGAGGGGAGTTGCTGCAGTGAGATGTGGCTGGGGGTAGCCCCAGTCCAGACTGGAGCCCACTGGGAGTGCTGGGGCAAAGGATGCTAATGAGGTCCAGGTCCGAGGTCTGTGGGTGCTGCTCTGTGAACCCCCATGGTTGTGGGCTCAGCAGCACATGAAAGGAGCTACTTTGTCTTTAGGAAGTGCTTTTCCTCCATGGATCTCCACGTACTTGACTGCCGAGCTGTGTTGCTGTGGGACAAAACAGCTCTTATCCCTGGGTAAGTGAACCAAAGCATGGATGTAGTTGGGTTGGGATGGTGGAGGCTGTGGGAAAGGGAAGTTGGTGTGCTCCAGCCACAGCGGGAGCGTGGTCCCTGGATCCTGGGCACTTGTGGTAGTGCGTGAAAGCACCACATATTGAAGGGATGGAGGGGAGAGGGTGGATGTGCTGGACCACAACTCTGCACTTGGGGTGGCACCAGCCGCTGGGCTTCCCTGCATGGGAAGGCTGATCAATGCTGAGGAAAACATGGATCCTACTGTCTCCTGTGTTGATGTTTGTAGGATGCAGGATAGTGCTCCACAGAGAAACTGGACTTCAGGTACCTGCAGCAGCTACTTCTGATTGAAGAAATCCACAATCCAGGCATGCAGAAGGAGCAGCTTGGTGGAAAACAGCGCAGCTTATGTACCCGTGTGCTTAAATCAGCCCATCCCCGGTAGGTGAAGCAGCGGGAGATCCCTCAAAAGGTGGGTAAGGCCATGCAGGACTCGTGTGGGGCTGCAGGAGGGCCCGCTTGCCGTGGTCGCTCCATGCAGTGATCCAAGGTCCTGCACCAGGTTTTGTTCCAGAGGGGATCATGGGCTCTCCTCTGTTGTTCGCCTGCTCTGGTAAGGCTGCTCACCAGGGCACAGAGCAGAGACCCTCCCTCCATCCCTCTGCCCTTGGGTTTAAGTTACGGATTTTATTGTTCCAATAACTTTTATCTAAATGTGTGTTTGGGGGCGGGAGGAAAGAGATAAAGAGGGAGGAGGCTGAGGAAAGAATGTGCTGTTGGACTCTGCTAAGCCTCCGCTTTATCGCTGGGACTGGCCATGGGGTTCTGGTGTGAACGATCCCAGAGGAGCACTGAAGGGGGAAACGGCTGGAAGGGCCGTGGTCGATAGGATGTGCTGGTGGGAGGAAGGGCCCGTGTGCAGCAACCCTCTTCCCGTTCCGCACTGATCTTGTGCCCTCTTATCTGTTGGCAAAGAGGGACGCAACTCGGTTTCCAGGAACAGGGGGGTGAAAGGGCCGAGGGTGAAGAGCTTGTTCTGGTGTCTGCTGGGACCTTGTCTGGGAGGTCTCAAGGCCTGGGGTGGCAGGAGGAGAAGCCCCCTGGTTCTGTGCTCTGAGTGCAACTTCTCACCCCCCGGATCAACGTGGGAGCAGCTTGTGCGTCGCTGGCTCCAAGGTGGAGGAGAAGGGAGCATGGAGGAGAGAGGCCAAACTGCACCATCTCTCAAGGGCCTCATCTGCGGCTGCAGGATGGAGGCAACAATTCCCAAGGTGCTCATTGTGTGCTTGGTACCTCCCGGGCCCCAGAGGCAGCTTCTCCCTGGGGCTGAGAGGCAAGGCAGAGGTGCAGCATGTGTGCACAAGTGAGACCCAGTAGGTTCTAACCGTGGGATTAGGTGGAAAGTCTTGAGAGGGACCAGAATGAGAGGAGAAACGGTGTTGTCAGGGCATGAACAAGCCATAACCCTGTTTCAGTCCCCATGATCCAGCTCTTTTTGTGCTGTCCCTGTGGGACACATGATGGTTCTCATGGTGGTGTGGACTGTCCCATCAAGCACAGATTTGGAGTGGTCCAAAGCCACACTGGGGCCCATGGTGGCTTTCTGATCGGCATCAGAGTGGACTCCAGTGTCCCATTCCCATTTCACCATGCTTGAATTCGCTTTCTGGTGTGCTGCTGGAGGCTTGCATGGAGAGGGAGAGCCACAGCGAGTGGGGAAGAGGAGGAAAAGGATGAGCTTTCTCTTGTAGATGAAGCACAAACGGATGGAGAAGTATTTCTGAACAAACAATTGTCTTGGAAGCTGCGTTGTCAGAGCACCATCGCTGTCCTCTCTTCTTCCCCCTGATGAACAGGAATTAACAATACAACCGATAAAACCCTTTTTTACCTTCTCCGGGAGGAGAGGAGAAAAACAGAGAAAGGAAGCCTTGAAATGCTGAAGGACATAAAGGGCATTCATGAAAGGCTTTGGATGGTGGTTATTGCAGCAGGGGGAAAAACATTATTTCACTGTGCAGATAAAAGGAAGTGGAAAAGCAGCATATTTATAGCTAGGGAGCCTGGATTCCTTGTTAAGCTGCTATTATCAAATTAATGTCAAAATGCATCAAACAGGCATGAGTGTTCTGGGTCCCTTATGCAAAGTGCTTGCAAATTGGTTACAAATACATTTGTTTACAGGGTACGAGGCAGGAGCAGGATAATTACTCATTGTAGCAGGCTCGGGTTGTGTCTTTCTCCTTTATTTCGTTTCATTTTTTGTGGCAATTACACAAACAAGCTGGTTTGAAATAGAACTACAGCCCCTTTAGAAAGGAATCCAATAGAACTGGTGGGATGCAGAGGGCTTGATGGGAGTGGTACAGAGCATCGCGCCTCTCCTCCCCGACCTCCACGAGGACACAGTAACCCTCGCTGGGAGCTTGGCTCCAAGGGTGGCTTCAAAACCCATCCAAGAGCATTTGGAGGGTGATACACGGGTGGAAAGGAAGCAGCTTGTGGGTTTGGGTCCTCTGGGGGGTTGTAGATGCCCATTATGTGGGCACAGTGCTGGGATGGCTCCCTCACTGAGTACTTCAGTTGCACATCATTGCTGGGGACTGGGCTTTTTGATAGGCGACCTGTTTGAGGTTTCAGCTGCTCACCAGAGGGAATTCACTTTGAGCTGGGGTATTTTAGGGCATTTTGGCCATTTGCAGCTGTCAACTCGGGTTCTGAAGCAGTTTGTGCCCAGCTGTGGGTACCAAAATGGTTTGGTTGGATTCTTGGACTTAGAGCATCCTGCGGATGGGTGATGGCATCCTCTCTGTGAAGGAAGGAGTGTGGTGTGAGCTCGCCTCCATGAACGTGGCTTTGGGGCTTCTTTAACCAAGCCATGGGCTGGCACTCCCAAACCTGTTAATGTGAAAGGGAAGCCGGGAAGCTTATCTGATACTCAGAATGGCTGGGGAAGGGAATTTGGTTGGGGGGCCGATGGAAACTTCCTGCTGCCCCACATCTTAATGGGTCCCATTCTGGGAGTAAATCACAGCTCTGCCACTCAGGGAAGCTGCTCACTGAATCTGCTCTGGTGGGGGAAGATGAAGCCAAGGGGAGTCTATTGCCATGATGATTATAGTTAATTTAGTAGGAAACAGGAAGAAATGCGCTGCTGTCCCTCTCATGCTCATTTCTCGGTAGAAGGTGTGCAAACAGCCCCATGGCTGCTTTTCCCTTCGGATTTGTCCTGGTAAATCTGCCCTTCCGGCTGCAGTAACCCCTGTGAGCAGAGCCTGTGCTGCCAGAGGTGCTGGGAACATTGAGTTTCGTGCTGTCATAAAACCCTGCTGTGGTTTCCATTCCCTCGAGGGGGGCAGTGACCTTGCAGGATGCTGTGCTCAGCGTGGCTTTGGTACCAGTGCTCCCTGGTCAGCAAAGCTTGGAGTGCATCGGGTCCTGCTGTGGTGTGGATGGAGCTGGGCGGCTTCCTGAGATCCCTTCGGGACTGCAGCTTTCTTCTGAAGACAGGCTGAGAACATCGGGGCTGTTGAGCCTGGAGAAGAGAAGGCTGCGTGGAGACCTCAGAGCAGCTTCCAGTGTCTGAAGGGGGCCTATAGGGATGGTGGGGAGGGACTCTTCATGAGGGACTGTAGCGATAGGACAAGGGGTAACGGGTTCAAACTGAAACAGGGCAAGTTCAGGTTGGATACAAGGAAGAAGTTCTTTACTGTGAGGGTGGTGAGGCACTGGAATGGGTTGCCCAGGGAAGCTGTGAATGCTCCATCGCTGGCGGTGTTCAAGGCCAGGTTGGACAGAGCCTTGGGTGGCATGGTTTAGTGTGAGGTGTCCCTGCCCATGGCAGGGGGGTTGGAACTGGATGATCTCAAGGTCCTTTCCAACCCAAACCATTCTGTGATTCTCAGAAGCCCATGGGCTTGGTGCAGCTGAAGGGACGTGAGCCCAGCTGAGCATTACAGACCCCATTCATGATGGTGTCGGTTATCCCAAGCGTGATGAAGAGGTTTGCTGTGTCTCCAGCATCTCAGCTCTTCCATACAGATGTTGGGTGCAGCACATCACTAAGCTCATCTGGGTGCGAAGTGAGGACCGCCGAGGGCAGTGGGACAGAGCCATGCTTCCACCAACCTCCTGCAGATGCTCTGATGTTTGCACCGGGGTTTATTGCTTTGACACTCAGGGTAACGTTTCTCTGCACCAGGAACCTGCTTTTCAATGGTACCTTCAAACTCCAAGTCTCTCAGTGCCGTTCTCTGTCTTGTCCTGTTGACTTTGGCATCGCCATGGGGAGAGTGACCGACTCCGTTGGGATCCGGGTGTCTGCTTTTGAGGAATGTCCCCATTCCCAGCGTAATCCTGCCCCTGCCCCGCAGAGCACGGCTCAGCTGCTCCGCAAATGTGGGAGCAGCCCAGGGCGATGAGGCTGGGAGCAGGTGTTTTAATCAGGGTGTGCGTCTCCGCTTCCAGCAGGGTTAAGGCTCGGGTTTGACTCTCATCTCCTGTTACTGGTGGTGACTGTGTTGGGAATGGATCCCGCTCTGTTCGGAGCTGTTGGGTGTTTCACACTCGCTTGTCTTAGGCGGGGTTGTGCCAGCATCTCCGTGCTCTGATGGTTGGGAGCAGGCCTCAAATTCCCACCTTCTTTAAGTGATGCTGGTTCGTACCCTTCCTCTTGGATCAGTGCTGCCCTTCAGCTGGATGAGGTGTGAGGACGGGTGGGTGTGCAGGGATTTCCAGGCTACCTCGTGAACCAAACCCCTTTGGTTTCCAAACGTGCCCTTGGCCGTGTTCCTCGATGCCCACGTCAAGTTCCCTTTGGCAGTTCCCTTTGGCTCTGGCTCCTGTACTCACCAGGGACAAGGCTGAGGTGTGGACGTACCCCTTGAGGCTTGGGGCTGTCCTGAAGGTTTCACAGCCCAGAGCTGGTGGTTCCCTTGTGGACCATGGATGTGGTGATCCCCCCGCTCCCCGGGTGATGCCGAGCTCTGCAGACACAGGGTGCTGCTGCCCATCCCTCAGGCCGCGGGTGCTGCTGGCACTTCCTGCAACTGCGCATCCTCTCCCTCTCCCCGGGATGTGGGAGCGAGGGGGGATCCATGTGGGCAGCTCGAGGGCTGTTCCGGGGATGTGGCCTCTCCTGATGAGCTGCTCGGTTGGTGCTGCGCAGGTCTGCGGCCGGAGCGGGGCAGTGGGTGATTTACAGCTCTCTCCTCCCTGGTGAGGCCTCGGGGCTTGCATTGGGTTTTACAGCTGCTGCGACCGAGCTGTGGGTGAGTTAAAGGCTCAGCGAGGTCACCGCGTGCTGGGACAGAGGTGGGAGCAGGTCTCTTCCGGCTGTGGCTTGGGGAATGTCCCCATCTCAGCATGGGGAGGGATGGAGCCTCCCCCAGCAGCCGGAGGCCTCTCTTTGTCCATGTGGCTCCATGGCACCGGGGTGCTTCCACCCCCTTGATCCCTGACCTCCACACTCCAGAGCCTATCAATGGCACAAGCGAGATGAGTTTGAGGTTCTCAGCTCAGACCCACGTGGAAGGCACTTTCCCCCCATGAGCATCACCACTGCGCGATGCCTGCGCTGCTCCATTACTTTTCCATGTGTCCCATTGACACTGACTGAGCAGTGCCGGCGGGGATGAGGTGAGGAGGAGGAGGAGGAGGAAGGAAAGCTGAGATGCCATCGCTGCTCTGCTTTGCACAGCCCAGCTCCTGCCCGGGTGAGTTCCCAGCTCTTCTGTTCTGTTCTGGAGGCAGCACGAGGGCCCCAGACCCGGCAAGCGCCTCCTGCCCCGGCTTCATTGGCATGTGGAAACCCTCGGGTCTGGTTTCAGATCTGAGCACAAACCTCCCCGCTGCCCTCCCCCTGAAAGGGGCCGAGGACCGCGGGTGACCCACCTGAGCTCCTCTGCTGCCCTCTTTCTTCTCCCTCCCCACGTGGTTCTCCTAAATCCCGACTGCTTTGCTTCCCCCTCCCTTCCCTATCCCTGCGCATCAGCAAGGACGGGGTTTGTGTAAATGCTCTTTCTGTTGTTTCTATTCCCCCCCCCCCATCCATGGGTCTTGGGGTGCTTTGTTGTGCCCCCTCCTCCTCCTTGGGTCTATGCAGGGACAGGAGCGAGACAGCAGCTTTGGGCATCCCTGTGCTGGTGGTGGCTGAGGAGGAGCAGGGGAGAAGGCACCGTCCCTGATACAGAGCCCTGGCAGAGCCGGGGGTGGGGGGGGGGGCAGAGCAGCCACATTCCTCCCTTATTTATCACTGGTGAAGCGCGGACGTGGGGCATTCCTGGCGAGCCGGCTCCCATGGGATGAGATGGGATAAGGCTGCTCCAGGATACAGCACAGGCTCCTTCCAGGGTGTTCATGTGCCAGTGCCTGGCTGCAGCCCCATCCGGATGGGGGCTCCTGTGGTTGCTCTGGGTCTTATCCCCTGGCCATGTCCCCCTGCCCCAGCCTGTGCCACTGCTTTGTGCTCACCATCCCAGCAGGCAGCATCCTCTGCAGAGCCAGACCGGAGCAAAGCAGCCGACCCTGCAGGTAGGGTCTGCATGGAGATGCTCAGAGCCTGGGCTCTGGTGCTGGTGGGTGCCAGGAGCCTCTGGAGGTGCCAAGAGGAGGATGGGGAATGGTGGTTACAGAGGAGAGGTGGATGGTGTTTGGGTAGCGTTGGTGAGTGTGAAGGACTGTGAGCAAGCGTGATGCACGCAAGACGGAGCTGGGAGGTGTTGGAAGTGGTTATCCATCACCTTGCTCTTTGGAGAGCCTCCTCCTGCGATCCGCCTGGAAGTGCATGGGTTGAACACGTGTTCGGGCCTTCTGCTTCGCCAGCAGTAGACACGGAGGACATGGAGCAATGGACACACGTGGGTCTGGTGAGGGAGGATGGGATCTCAGGAGCTGGTGGCCGTTGTATGGACCAAGCGAGCACTGAGGAGGTGTGACCCTGATGGTACCTGAAGAGACGTTTGGTGTGACTCACGGAATGGTTTGGGTTGGAAGGGACCTTAAAGCCCATCCAGTTCCAACCCCTGCCATGGGCAGCGACACCTTCCCACTGATCCGGTGCCTCTCCTGCATCCATCCGCTCGCTTCCGCATCACCTCCACCCGCAAGGCCCATTGTAGCTCTGGGTATTTCTTACACTACAGATGCTAACCAACCACAACGGCCCCGTGTCTTCCCGAGCCGCGGACTCCTCCCGACAAGGATTTTTCCTGGCGTTCCAGGTATCTCCTCCTTTCCCCGGGCTTTTCCTCAGCCCAGCAAGCACTTGTCTGAATAATGCAACTGAAGATGCCGGCTGACAAATAAATAGGGGATAATTGCTCACAGCTCGCAGCCGATCCGCCCTGAATTATTTATCCAGGATGAATTACTCGCTCGGCCCCGTTACGGAAGGAAAGCTGCTTCCCTGCCTGTGCCTGCCTGCGGAGACTCCTGGTGCTGACTCAGCTCTTTCCCTGGAGGAGCTCTATGGAGCTCCTCTGTGGACCCATAAGTGTGGGGCAGAAGAGCGTGCGCTGTGCCCTGGTGTTGTCGGGACCTGACCCCTCTTTCTGGGCTATGTTGGAGCCATCCCACTGCCCTGCGGTGTGGCCAAGGCCTGGTTGTGAGTCCCGTCGGGAAGTGAAGGCATCGTTCCAATGGGGACTTGCACCCCACGCGGGCAGGATCACCCTGCCTGCAGGATCAGTGTTCCTATTCCAGGCTCTGTGTGCATCTTAGGGATCAGGTCTGGAAGGCATCAAATCCTTGGGGAAAAGGCGGCTCAGCTCCGGAGCGGTGGCCAACGGCTGAGCCGGACCCTGTGCTCTGGTGGTAGCACCAAAGGGGGTTTTCATCTCTCTGCCTGGTGTCACATGCGGTGCCATTGAGTGTCTTCAGTGCACGGGGATGCTCTGAGCATCGGTCCCTTGGGGGGGAATGTGGGGCTATCCCAAGGCAGCTCCAACCACGCTGCTCCTGAAGCTTTGGGTCGCACTCGCATCCTTCAGGCTTGGTCTGAGGGTCCCACAAACCATCCTGTGCCTGCAGAAATACACCCCTCCATGGCAATCGCACGCTGCTCTACGATGTGAGAGTGGGCAGCTCTAGGTGGGGGAGATGGAAAGGGTTTCCTGGTGCTTTTCCCACCTATGAGCCTTGGAAGGAGCAGGAGGTGCAGGAGTGGGAGTCAGGGATGGGGTCAGAACAGGGATGGGGTCAGAACGAGGATAGGGTCAGAACGAGGATAGGGTCAGAACAAGGATGGGGTCAGAACAAGGATGGGGTCAGAACAAGGATGGGGTCAGAACAGGGATGGGGTCAGAACAGGGATGCAGGCTGGAGGTTTCCTGTGGGATACTCCTTGCTTAACTGCAGTAACGCTGCAAATTGGTCCATGATGATGATGTCCCTCATCCTACTCTGCAGCGTCTCCAGGCTGAACCATGCCAGCTCTGCCCTGGCCATAAGTGATGATGGTCTGTGGAGCAGGACTTGTGGGTATCCCGCTGCTCATTCCCTCACCTGGGAACAGAGCTCGAAATGGCCCTCAGAGGTGAGGAGCTGCCTGCGCTCATCAATCTCCATCTGCATCCCAAAGAAGAAGAAAAAGATTTAGGAGGAAGATCAGTATCCCAAGAGCCTGCCTTTATCTTATCCCCGTGCTCCTCTGGGGCTGGAAACCGGAGGCAGGTACTGGTAATAAATCCTCCTGGCTACCGTGATGTAAATCAGGAGGACGATGATGGATTTATGGGATCTGTGCCTGATTTATGCTCCTGTGTCTGCTCCTTGCAGGTCTGTGCGTGCCCCTGGGGCGGATGGGGACCGGAGCCACCACCAGCCTCCTGCTGCAGCGAGGTGAGGCCGGGGCTGCTCTGGGCTGAGTTTGCCTTTGCTCCTGAAGCCCAATTCAAGGTACTTCTGCTGTGCCTCTTCCCACTGTGTTCAAGCAAAGCAGGTCCCAAAGCGATGACTTAATGGAGAAAAGGCTCCCAATGGTGCTCTCCCTCCTCCATCCCTCCTTCCGCCCCATCCTGAGAGCCGGTGAGCACTTGCTGCTGGTGAAGTTGGTGTCTCCATGGAAGAGGGGGGCGCTTTTCCTTGGAAAAGCCCTTTCCGAGGTCCTGGGGGCGTCAGTGGGGGCCTTGTCCCGGCTCTGGGACCCCCCTTACCAACCGATCCCAGATTCCCGGCCCAGGAGCTGTTGTTATTCCTCTCATGCAGCAGGGAGGATTTCTGTGAGTGCCATAAACCCATCACGTGGGCAGAGCCTGGGTGAGCTCTAATTGCTTCTATTTGCATAATGAAGCGAGGCGCAGCATCCTGCTGCTGTTTGAAAGAGGAGAATCGGGATCAGCGCGAGATAAACAACCATCCACCCCCCCCATCCCTATCCCTGCTCCTAAGCTCTGTGCTTTATCCCTTAATGCCGGTTTTCCAGCTCTTTGGGAACACCAGGACCTCTCCCCAGGGATCATGGGAGCTAAGGGGGTGCTGCTCCTCTCGCCTGGCTGCAGTGATTCGGGGGCTCTGCTTGGAGCCGGCAGTGAGGGATGTGGTGTGCAGGTGTCCGAACGGGAGCTGGCCAGGATCAGGGGCTGGGAATGCGGAGCCCTGGCTGGATCCCCCGGGGTTCCACGTGGGAAGCGTTGGTGTCTGGGGCCGTGCGGAGCCGGAGGGTGAGCCCAGGGATGGAGGGTTTCCATGGGTGGGAGCGCAGCAGATGGCCCTGCAGCCCGGGGTCGCTGTGGGACGGTCCAGGGTGAGCAGGCAGGCACAGTGCTGCTCTCGCATCCCCACGGGTCCTGCGGCTGCTGGGGCCTGCAGGGATGGGACAAGCCAGGACCCGTCCTCAGAGCCCCCGCGTGTTGCTGGCTGCGGGATGCTCCTCCTGCCCCGGGGCCCTCGGTGGACCTGAGAAGGAGCTGGGGGAAGGGGGTGGCAGCCCCGAGCGTCCCCACATGCGATGCTCATGGAATCACAGAATGGTTTGGGTTGGAAAGGACCTCAAAGCTCACCCGGTTCCAACCCCCTGCCACGGGCAGGGACACCCCACTCTGGACCATGTCACCCAAGCCCTTCTCCTCACTCACCAACAGCCCCAGGGACCAGGAGCATCCCTTCTATCCTCTTGGGTCCCCGTGGTCCTCCCCAGTGGCCAAACCCAAGTGGTCCCTTTGGCATCACCCAGACCTGCTTGGCACCTATGGCACCATGGGAGACTGAGCAGATCAGCTCCTTCCTCCTCTTCCTCCCCAGCACTGAACCCTTCGCTGCCCTTTAGGAGAGAAGTGCTGACTCCGGATGCTTCCCTAAATGAGAACCTTCTGCAAACAGTGCTGGTTTATTTTCCTATTGAAAGCAAAGGAAAGGGCTGCTATGATGATTATTAACATTTCTGCAGCCTGTGCTTGGAGTGGGGAATGCCGTGCTGGTGGGAGAGAGGACAGACAGATGGATGGGTGCATGGGGAAGCCACGTCCCCCCTCCACTTCTGGGTGCATCACTGGGCTGGTTCACCTTGCCCAGCTCCATCTTATCCCATCCTTTTGGTGCCTGTGGTCTTCCCTTCCTTCCCCAATCCCAGTGGTCCAGGGATGAGGACTGGGACCCCCACGAGTGGGGACGAGAGGCATGAAGTGCCCTCTGCTCTCCTGCCCATGGCAAACCCATGGCCAAGGCTGCTGCTGACGTATCCCCATCCTGGACCATGAAGGTCCTCCTTTGGCCTTTGTGGTGTTTGAAAGCCCCTCCTCAGGTCAATGTGCTGAACAGGAGGGGAGCAGCGGTGCTTCCCCCATCCCCTCCTCATCCTCTGGCCCCAGGGTTAGGATGGAGAGAAGAAGGACCCTCAAAGGTGGGAAGAAAACCCCTTGGCAGATCTTAAGGTGGGAGTGGAAGAGGGGGGAGAGAAGGAACACGATGGGAGGAGAGGCTGCGAGCAGGAGAGAGCCGCTGCTTGCAGCAAGCGTCTGTGTCTGTGTGCGTGCGTTGGGGCTGACGAAAGGACCAGGAGCTCTTGAAGCCGAAGCCAAGGTGCGTAACCTGTGGCTGTCCCAAGGGTGGCAGAGGGAAGAGGCCTGTTTACCCGGGAGCAGAAGGGATGCTCCGCCAGGAGCTCTGCAGCGGTAGCCGCTTGCTGAGGAGGGGTTGGCTTTCAGCATCCTTGGCTGGCAGGAGGGATGCAGGCCGCGGTCCATGGGGATGCGGGATGGATGTGGGTCTGCCTCTTCTCTGGGTCCCTGCCGCTGAGCAGGGGGTGCGGGTGCTGCTCCCCACCATGGCGGGGCTTCAATAGAGCAAAAGCATCCCCGACACAGCTGGGAAGTGGCTTCGTGCTGGCCTGAGCGAGGGGTCCTGCTCCCTCTGCCCCATCAGCAAGAGGCGCTTCCCCCCTCCCATGCAGACGAGAAGCTCCCATTGCTATTGCGCAGCTTTTTGCCCTGCATAGGGTCCTGCTTGCACCACCCCCCCCCCCCCATTTCCAAGGGCTTCCCGGGCTCCCTTTATCACCCCCCTGTTGCGTTTGAGGTTTGTATTTCACTCTTCTTTCTTTCTTCCGAAGCTTTGTCCCTGGCGCTGCTGCTGTTCCCGGCTTTCCAGCAGGTTTTGCTCTGCAGAGAGCTGCAGGTTGGCTATGAAATATGACAAAGCGTTCATTTAAATGCACACCATGATGCCGGCGAGTCCATTAGGGGAATTAATTTGAATGGTTGGCATTTAATAAACAGCCTCGTTCCTCCTCTTCTTCTTCCCCCCCTCCCCTTTTTCTCCCTGTGCTGCCATCTCGCTTAAAAAGAAACCACATGTGGCTATAGGAGGGAAGGGGGAGCAGGTATCCGGGTCTAAAGGGGGGGCTGGAATAATGAAAGAGAGCTGGTGTGAGAAGAGGAGCTGCAGTTTGTTTTGTTCCCGGTAAAACAAAGCACATGTGGAAGGGGCCGAGGCGTGCAGCTTTGGGTTCGCAGCGTGTTCGGTGCATGGGGGAAAACAGGGATGAAACGGGGACGGGAGTTGGGAAGGAAGCGAGGGTCCCAGCCTGGCTCCAACAGGGGGAAGGCGAGGGGGCTCGGAAGACGTTGCTGCCCATATGGTGTGTGTTACAAGCTCCTTTCTAGTTGTAAAGATTAATTTAAAGCCTTTCTCACCTCCCCCCCATCCCTCTTGCAGTGACAAATGAACATCTGGGCTGAATGCTGCCCAGATCCTAATCAAAGCATTTTTCCAGGGCCGTTGTCTGCCTTTATGGCGATCTGCTGTTGGGATTCGCTGCAGTTTCAATGCACTTGGCAATTCAAGGCTGTAAATACCCCTCTCTGGGATTTATGATTCGGGATAATGGGATTCCCCCCCCCCCCTTTTTGCTGCTTGATTCGTTTGTTTGGTTTGGTTTAACGGCATCTTCTTGTCTGTGCATAAGTTATGGCACGAAGGGAGGTTGATTTCCCTCCCCTCTCTGCGGTGGGGTATTAGCAATTAGCTACAATGGATTTGCTAATCCATCGCTGGTGGAGGTACCAGAGGTACCGGTGAGCCCCAAATCCCTGCTGAGCATCCCCAGGTCATCCCAAAGCATCTCTTTTGCTTATAGAAGAGGTGAAGAAAGGAGCTTCCCGCCAAAGGGAAGCTGAGCCCTTTCAATGATGCTCAAGGGCTTCTTCAGCAGAGGAAGCGTAAGCCACGGCCTGATCTGACAAATCCCTTTGCTTCCCAAAATGATGCTTGAGCAGATGATGGAGATGCTGGAAAATAAGGAATGCTGCGGTCCCATTCCCATCAGACTCATTTTTTAATCCTGTGTTAAAGGATGAATATTTGAAGCTTTCCTGGGATGTTGAATAGAGTTGGTGGTATCCCAGGTGCTGTAGGAAAGGACAGTGTTTGTACTGGAGCAACGAGGTAGGAAAATCGCTTTAGGGCAAATACAGGGACGTGGTGCAGGGTCCCCTGTGCTGATCCCTGTCCCTGAATGAGAGCGGAGTTGGGAAACACAAAGATGTATTTTTATATACTTTGGGATGTATTCAGAGCAGATTCATCCCTGCAGGAAACATTCCTCCTCATCCCAGGCTTCTTCCCTTCCAAGGCTGCTTATGTACCCCGATGGATGCCTCAGGGTGTGTGATTTCAGGCCATTTAAACCATGAAGGAGAGCTCTTGTTTCTACAGCGAGGGCATGAGGTAATGGCAATGGCAATTAAAGGTGTTCTCCTGAGTGAGCTAAAAATCACTGTGGTGGGAAACACTTTGCCGCTGCTCCTTGGATCTCCAGGATGAGGGATCACCTGAATCCCAGAGCCTCCTCCGGTGATGCAGGGGTGGGTACCATCCATCACTAGCACCCTTTCCACGCAGGGAAGCCAAACTTCGGCTGGGAAATGGGAATGGATTGGGAATGGTGGTGGCTTACACTGATTTCTAGCTTGAAGCTGAGGTGACTGTTTACGTGTGCAGCCAAACCACATCCTGGCTATTGCAAGGACAGCTATGCCTTGGGAGCATCCTTGCTCAGGACTGGGAGCATCCTTGCTCAGGGTTTGGAGCAGGTACGGGTTATTCCCCTTCGTGGGCACTGGGTGTGTTTTTCCCAAGAAACTCTGAATTTCCCATGAATATGACAAGCCAGGATGCAGCAGGAAGGTCCCTGGAAGAGACCTGGGGCCATTTCTGGGGTAATTATTAATATCTTTGAGGTTTTACTGCTGATTTAGGGATCGCTCTGCACCTCCTGCCTCTTTTCCATCCCTTTCCTCCTCAATATCCCCTAAGTGCTGACGATGACCATGGGTCTTCGCAGGGATGCCAATGCTTCCCCACTGATCTCAAGGTGAAGGTGAAGCCTGGCTTTGGTCCACAGCTGAGCCAGAACATCCATGGGGTGAGAGCAGCCACCAGCATTCCCGGGGTGAGGTGGATTTATGGAGCTCCACATCAGCACCATCAATCCTGGGGATGGAGGGATGGATGCTGAGGTGCATTGCAACTGAGGATGGGGAGAAAAAGGGCGGTGGTGTCCAGGGGTGCTGGGGGGTCCCTTTGATGTCCCCACGGAGGAGGATGCGATACCCGGCTCCAACCTCATCCCTACCTCCGTGCAGGAACGGGAGAGGGCAGCCGCGGCCGGAGCGGGGATTTGCCGCTGAACTCTGCTCCCAAAGCCGCTCTCAGCCTTTTCTCATTCCGTTCTTTCTGGATTTAAGGCAGCTTCCAAATTCCTGCACAGCCCAATCCCGCCTGGGGCTGCCAGGAAACCTGGCCAGCAACAAGTACGTGCCGTTTCTGTACCCACAACACAGCCAGGAGTGCTGTTATCCTGCGGGTGGCGATGACGGGACCGAGCTCCAGCCCTCCCGAGGATGTGATCCCATCTCTTCCCGGGCTGCAGCCGCCTCTCTGCCCTGGGTGCTGCCCCGGGGAGGGTGCTCAGCGCTGTGGCATCACCCCCCCCCTCCCATCACTGCCTTTTATAAGCCATAAAACCCCTCCATCCCACCCCAGATTCCCTAAACTTCACCCTCCCGCCCTCCCTGTAACCTCCCGCTTTCCCGGCACAGGGAAGCTCATCAGCTTGATCGGTTCCCGCCGGGATTTACGATCCCCGGGACTTCCTGCGCTGCCTTTCAACGCGCTCCCCTCCTTCCCGCCACCCATAAATCAAACCTGTTTGTTTCGGGTTGCTCCTTCCCTGTGTTTTTATCTCTGTCTCTGCCTCCCTCAGTTCCCTGAGAGTTTTGTGGGATGCTGGGAGGTGTGGGAGCAGCCCTGAGGCCACGGTGAGGGCACACGTTGGGTCTCCATGTGCAGTGTCCATAGCTTGGGAAAGGGGATGGGGAATGTGTTTGGGAAAATCCTGTATTGCTGGTACCGGCCAAACACAGCTCCCCATGTCTAGACACCACCAGGATGCAGCCCCGCACCCGGAGGCCCTCAAGGCTTTGGGGCTTTCCATTGAGTCCATCCCAACGTGATCCCAAAGGGATTTTACTGGAAGCCTTGGGTCAGGAATCCAGAGCCACGGTGCATGGGATGCACATGGAGCATCCTCCTGGTTGTGGCGGGGACGCGGAGCCGGCCCCATCCGAGCCCACCCATGGGAGGCCTGATCCAGTCTTTCCACTGGTGACTCATGGAAAAAGCCTTGTTTTGCAGCGGCCGCTCGGCACGACGGGCGTTTCTGCCTCACTCTGCTGCTTTTCAACATCTTTGGGATGAAAACATCTGGAATCCTGACCTTCCTGCAGAGCTTGCCTCACCTGAAGGCATTCCCCCCCCTTCCCTATATGTGTGCAGGGCTGGCTGTGCACACAGACCATGCTCCGGCCGCTTGGGAAGCAGCCCGGTCGCACTTCCAGGGTTGAATTCTTTGGGAATTACTATTTTAGAGCAGCTCTCATACAATGGTGCGGCGTTTGGAGGGTTTCCACCCCCCCACGCCAGCTCCTTGCGGGCTGGTTTCGGTACAGCATGTGCCGGGCTGCATGGGGCCCCCCAGAGCCTCTCTGTAAGGTTTATGGCACAACCTGGAGTGATGGGACTGGGGATTGAGCCTGGCTTATTCTGGGTGTCCCTGCTGTTCCCAAGGCCAGGGTGAAGCAGGATCTCCAGGGATTCCAGGGAGCAAGAAGGATCCACCACCAGATTTGGGTTAAAACACTCCAAATGGTGAATGATGCTGACGTGTCACTCCAGCACTGTGCTTCATCCCAAATACTTGCTTTTCCCTTCTTTTTCCAGCCATCCTTCAGAGGGCAGGGATGGAGCATGGACCATTCCTGATGGGAAGAGCCCATCCCAGCCCTGTCACAGAGGGAGCCCTGGGCAGCTCTATGTTTAACTGAATTGGCTTTCCTCTTGGAAAAGGGCATGGAGAGGGCTGCTCCTCAGTGCTCGTTGCTGTGAGCTTTCCCACCTGCCTTCTCACACCTTCACCCTTCCTTCGCACAGCCCTAACCCTGCTGCTGCTC
The DNA here is from genome assembly GCA_017639245.1 of Myiopsitta monachus. Lineage (NCBI taxonomy): Eukaryota > Metazoa > Chordata > Aves > Psittaciformes > Psittacidae > Myiopsitta > Myiopsitta monachus. Next base: position 7,827,909 of record CM029926.1, on the reverse strand, counting down.
TCTGGAAAGCAGATTAATGGGGTTTTGTTGGGGGGGGGGGGGGGAGGATATGGTTTAGTTTGGAAGCTGGGATGGAAAATGATTTCCAACCCCCAAATTAGAAACAGAATGATACTGAAGGGCCTTGTTTTGGAGGGGGTGGTGTGTGTCATCCCACAGCAATGAGAAGCACGTGCTGAAGAGGAGCAAAGAGCTGTGATTTATTTCCTCTTAATGCTACCCAAAGGACTGGCTTGGCTCCGAGATGCTGCTCTCACTCCCTTGTACCCATCCATGGGGATGGCTGAGCCGCTGTGGGCAGGGGACACCCAAGGGATGGGTGTCCTCTGGGGGGGGGGGACAGAGTGTGTCACCCAATTTAGTTGTTTTTGTGGGGAAAAGGGGATTGTGCCGTGTGGTTTTCTGCCTTGATCTTCCCAAGGGGGTTTGGATGGAGAGCTGATGCGAAGTGATGGGATAAGAGCCAATGTTTTGCTGTGATGGGATGGGGGGAGGCGTGAGCAGGCGATGGCTTTCCTTGGGGTTTGTCAGTGCAGTGGATTACAGTGATTTCTCTGTGGGTTGCTCTATGGTCTCTATCTCCCCAAACCCATCAGGTCCTATGAGAACTGGGCCGGACTCTTGGATAAAGAAGGCCTGCTGGGGCAGCAGCTGGTCCTGCCTGAGATGGGCTGGTCCCTGCACTCACCAGAGTTGCCAAAACCCCCTTACAAATAATACATATCCTTAAATTGCAAGGATTTTCCCCATGTGCACAATGGTGGCTGCTCAGGGGCTCAAAGACCCAACTTAAAGCTGAATTCCTGCTGCCGAGGAGCGTCACCCACTCCATTTATTTCTCTTGTTGGGTATAACATATACCCAAAAGCAGTGCTGGAGCTGGGGTGACCCATCTGCCCTTGGGGTGCCCTGGGATGGGTTTTGTGGGGCATGGAGCCGGTCTTTGGGATTTAATAAGACACTTATTGTATGTTAAATATCAAGAGCTGATAGGAAACATGTGTCCCCAGGATTAACAGCCACATAAAAGATAAAGCAAGGAGTTCAACCTCCAATCAGCACGTTTCAAATAACCCACTGTTGCTGCAGTATGGAATAACCAGGGTAAGGAGTGGGATCGGTGAAGGTAAAACCTGTATCACAGGTCACTATGTCCCAGTAACGATGGGATGGGGCCGGTGATGCCTAAGGATGCTGGTTATAGCACAGGAGCAACGTCAGTTCCCTTCTCCCATTTCTTCCTCCTGTTCCACCTCTCCCCTTTCTTTTTGCTTTTCCCAGGCCCCAATTTCTCCCCCGTTGAGGCAAAAGCTTTGGCTAATTAGCAAAACGTGTCAAAGAGAATGATGAATGGCCCGGGAGGAGGTTTAGCTGCCTTTGTGCCTGACTTCTGCTCTTAAAGAGTTTATTAAAAGATAAGGGAGCTCATGATGGTGGAGCAAAGCATGTGCTATGCCGGGTGTTAAAGGGTCTGAAAAGAGGGGGGCATATGGGGTGGATTGGGGTCACCTTCGGAGGGAGAGCCGAGAGAGCTCGTGTTTCTCTGCCTCTGTGCATGACCATCACCGTGGTGTCTGGCCTTGGCAGGGGAAAAAAGACATTAAATCCCCCATGGCTGAATGCCTCCTTTATTCTTGCAGGGCAGGTAATTTAATCTCATCAGCCAGGTTATGAATGTCCCTGTGTTACAGGGGGTTTGTGTGGGTGCATGTGCTGGGGGCGATGCTTTAGGGTGTTCTTTATGTGGGTGCTCAAGGTTGGTGCTGAGTTTAATGCTGGGGAGCAAAGACAAGGAGAGGCACAGACAGGAGCCTGTCCTGCTTGGTGGCAGCAGGGCCAGGGCTGCTCGGGCATGTGTTTGTTGGACTCCATGGCCACAGTGCCTTGAGCCCCGTGGGACATCCCTGATGCTGTTCAGTGTGGGCTCAGACTCTCCATGCTGGTGGCTCCCAGTCCTGGGTGCGCAGCAGAAGCACAGGCAGGGATACCAAGGCATGGTTCTACCACGACCACGGTGCGCAGCATCTCGACTGTCCTCATCTTTCATGGGTTCAGGCATGTTTCAAGCAACTCCCAAAGTGACCAATTCATTGCAACTCATACTCCCTAAACCCCAAACCCCTCAAAACCAGCAGCTTTTGCAGTGGGCTGCCACTGTGGGATCACACGAACCAGAGCTGGCAATGATACAGCATCCCTGTGCCATGCCAGCATCCCAGTGAAGAAGCAGGGAGAGGATGAGGGTGGTGGGAGCTCTATCACCAGCACTTGTTTAAATCATGAGTGATTCCAAACCCCATCACACACTGATGCCTGCAACTGCAGAGGCCTGAGCCACTCGATGAGTGTCAAAGGGGTCGGAAAGGGGGGTGTCAGGAGCTGCTCCATGGTTTTCCTCCAGCAAACAGACCCCTGGGCTTAATAAGCTATTTGTAAAGCTTGCTGTGGATAAACAAGAGGCCATGTGTGAGGCTGGAGGCGGCCTCGCAGGGCTCCACTGCGCGGGCTGGGACCTCAGCACAGAACTATTCACAAGATAAACAGAGGAAAATGAGTGCTGGAGGAGGCAGGGGCTGCTGGCAGCAGTGTGCTGCTCCTCTTGCGGGTATTTTGGGGCAGGAACTTGGTTTTCTGTGTGCTGTGGCTGAAAGATGCTGGGGTTTTGCCTCTAAAGGGAACCTCGCGTGCTTCTGAGTCAAAAATAGACCTGAGGAGTGGTTGGGGGAGGCGCAAAGAGGGCTTGCAGGGAAGTTTGAGGGTGAGGAGCTGGGATGCATGGCTGCTGGTGCAGGTCCCCCTAAGGCCGAGGTGGCAATAGTGGCAATGTTAGGAGCCCTGTCTGGTTGCTCATGCCTCCTGTCAGCTCCTCTGCTCCTCCATGCAGGCAGATGCAATGCAATGGTGCCCAGGGCACTGCTCTGTTCTCCGCCTGGCCTAGGCTGGAGCAGGGAAATGAGCTGGGCTCCATCCTTCCATCCCCTCCATCTTACCTTCCCTCTATCCTTCTATTCCTCTATCTCTCCATCTCTCCATCCTTCTATTCCTCTATTCCTCCATCCCGTCCATCTCTCCATCCCCCTATCCTTCTATTCCTCTTGCTCTCCATCCCCTCCATTTCTCCATCCTTCTATTCCTCTATTGCTCCATCCTGTCCATCCCAACATCTCCTCCATCCCACCATTCCTCCATCCCTCCTGGCTCTTCCAGAGCAGCAGGAGGTGATGCTCTGGTCAAGCGGGACAGGGTGTATTCCCTGGGGCCTGGTGAATTCTCACTGCGGCATCCCTGTATCCTGATGGCGATGGCTGAAACACAGCACCCACACGTGAGGCTGAGGATGGCTGTAGCAGCACAAGCCTGTCTGGTGGCCTCTCTGGGAACACTAAAACTGAGCAAACTGGGATAGGGGAAGCTGTCCCTTCTCTTTGCACACTTGCAAATCTCCCTTGGCTCCGTGGTGATTTCCTTTTCCCCTGGTCTGGAGACTGCAGCCAAGGGGTGATGTCTGGCTTGGGGCACCATGGCTGGGACCTGCCTGCAGCCGAGATCTCCCAGTGAATCTCCTCCTTCTCTTCCCCACCCCCAGCAAATTCAATTAAAAGCCATTCAGATTCCTTTGAAAGAAAATGTCATCCGTCGACACAATTACACTTTAACTAACCAAAGCTGTTACAGTTCCTATATATATTGGAATCAGGCTGTCGTTATTAGTTCTAAGTAAGTAATTTATTCCCATTATTGTGTTCAAATTACAGGATATTACCCCCTGGGGAAATAATCCTGTTATTTGAAATGTAAAAAAGAATTCACATGGACAACAACGGATTCCTAAGTGAACCCAACAACAGTCCCCACTCCAAGTGCGACATCACTTGCCTCACATGGAAAAATACAAAGTCGCTTTTAAAAATGCTCTTTTCTCCTCTCTTTTCCTCCTGCCACCCCAACAGAGGTAAATGCAGCTCCTCCTCTTCTAGCAAAGCCTCTATTTTGCGAGGAAATCCTGGATGTGCAGAAATAAGGGGAAGGGACATGTATACATGTGTCCCCCCTTAATGAGGCAATGGGAAGGGAGCCCTGGGATGGTGGATGCCTGGCACATCCCAAAGGGGGTTCTGCTGGAGCTGGGAACCATCAGCTTTCTCTAGCCAAGAGCTGCTGAGGCCCTTCAGAAACATTGTTCCCTTCATCGAGATCCTCCAAATAACAGCTTGTCTCTGCAACACCCAAACATAAGCAACTAATTTGGACCCACCAAAAGGAAAAAGGGGGAGGCCAAAAAAGAGAAGAGAAAGAGGAGGAAGAGGGAGGGGAGGGAAGAAAATCAGATACACTTGTAACCTGATTACAACAGCCAGCTATGTGTGCAAAATCACAATGCAGCTCTATAATTAAATCTCTCTTTCCCCCTCCTGCCGAGCTCTTTCCTCTAACAGGCATGGTACAAAAACAGTCGTTAAGACATCAAATTCCAGCTCCGACAAGAGGGGACCTTTTTTGTCTATAGCTGCTTGGCTCCTCTTTAAGGAAATAATAATTATAAGCCCAGCACTGCTGGCTGATGAGCTTTGTGGGGCAGAAAGGGCTCGTCTTGTCCAACCGCTCCTTTAGGGCTGTGGAGAGGGAAAAGAGGAGGGGAAGCGCTGGGAGCCAGCATGGACACCCCCTCCTTGTGTTGGGGTTCAGGGTGAGAGGAAACCCTGGGGCCTAACAAGATGCTTGAAGGTTTGGAGCCATAGCTATGTCTTATCTTGCTCTGCTGTTTTAGCATCAGTGGTTTGGTACCCATGAGATTCCTAGGTGGGTGTGATGGTTTGGTGGGTGCATCCTGAGGGATGTGAGGAGCCAGTGGACTGCTGAACATAGGGAAAACTCCTGCCCTAACACTTTCCCAAGGGGCTTGGCTTCTCCTCACAGTGGTCCCAGATCCTTGGCCACAAGGTGACGGAAGGATGCTATGGATATAGCCCCCAAAAGGACCATGGAAAGGAGCCCCAGGAAGGCAGGGCTGCCAGCCTCCCCCCCAGCCCTGCCTGTTAATGGCTTTGATTTACTCCACATTCGCCACAGCTATTCCCATCCTTGTGACACCCAGCACGTGCTTCTGCTGGCAGCTGCAGGCTGGTTTCAGCCTCAGGGACCCATTTCCTCGCAGGCAGGTTCCTGCTTGCTTCTTTGGCATATTTTTGGGAACAGGTTTTGCATCCCATCTTCTTTTCTGCTGGGGGGGGGGGCTGAGTTTCTTACAGTGACAGTATGTCTGGTGCAATGATTTGCAGCATGGTGGGGAGGGCAAAGGAGAAAGCCTGGCAGCAGGGGACCAAAAATGGGTCCCAGTGTGCAAGATAACTACCACTGAGAGAGGATTTATTGATTGCACCTCGCTGGCAGGTAGGAGGAAGGAAGACCGAGCGCTGACGAAGGCTTTGCGATGCGACACGGATTCAGATGCAGTTCCAATAAAGCTGTGGATGTTTGGGTTTAATGGCAATTAACAGCTGTTAACAGGCAAAAAGATCTATCCTAATAACACCTTCCGTTCCTGGTGCCTTTCATGAAGGGATTTGAAAATACGTTTGTGAGTGTTGATTTTAAGCCACGATAATGTACCCCGGGGAGGTGGATGGGTTTACCTTGTTTTCAGGCGGGGAAGCTGCAGCAGGTCAGGGCATGATGTGGGGACGAGCGTTTAATGCCTGGCTCTGGAAGACGAACAGGACTGAGCCAGGGACAAGCCAGCAACATGGGTGCAGTTTTCACCAGCATTTCCCATGTCTTTTATTTAGGGCGGAAGATTAAATCAGTGCAAAACCAGGGACACTCACGAGTTTAACCTTCAGCAGGACCCTCACGCTGAGGGGGCACGTAGGAAATCGTCTCCCTGGGAGATGCAGCAAATCTGGATTTTCCAGTTCCTGGAGGGCTCTGCTTGTTGAAATGAGAAGCAGATAGGAGAGGTGAATTTTAAGAAGGACAGAGCAAAGGCACACAAGTATGCAGTTAAGTTCTAAACTTCTTTCTCTGGATCTCCCGCTGAGTAAATGCTTTAGGAGCTTCAAACCACAGCTTTTAATATCTCCTTAACATGCCCCGCGATTCCTTCTCCCCCCCTGTCACAACGGCAAAGAGCAGCTGGGAATATTTTCCGTTTCCAAATGCTTTGTATGCATACGAAAGTACCTGCAGCTCCTGTGGGCCGGGCTACGGGAGAAACGCTGAAGCCAAGGGTATCTATTTGATATCAAACCTCAAAATAGCACATGCTACTGCTCGTGTCCTGCATCCAGGAGGGTGTTTTGGATTTAACTGACAGATCAAGGGATAAATTCCCAGTTTACTCTGTTGATGTAGAAGATCTTGTCCTTTGGAGCTCAGCATTCCCGTTTGCTTGGATGGAGGCTTGTTTTAAACTCACATACCTGTAAGGCTGGGGTGTTAGATGGGGGTTGTGGATTTGGGGAGGGTTTCCCAGGCACGTTTCTCCACCAAAGCACATTTTTTCCTGCTGAAAGGTGTAACTGCCATTTCCGTGCCTTCCAACCAATTTAGCAGCAGATCTGTAGCCAAAAAACGCAGGCAGTAATTACAGCTTTGGGAGTCGCGCTCCTCTCAAAGCTCTCTATGGGTTGTGCATGTCAGCCCTCCTCCCTGCCTATTCCACACCCCCCCCCCCCCATCTTGGATGGAAAAAGCTTATTATTGGGTAAAAGGGAAAAGAAGAGAATATAAAAGTATCCTGGTCTATTAAAGATCAGATCTATCTGTGACGAAAGCCGGTAGCGGGGGGCTGACCAGGGGGCTGTGAAAGCATGGGGTAGCCAGCACAGGTCCGGGTCCTGACACTGGGGGGTCCTAGGTTTGGATTTGGGGGGATTGCAGGTGGCAGAGAGGGAAAGCGGGGTGGTTTTGTGGATAAACACCCGCCCGCCCATGCCAGGCAAGGAAGAAACCATCAGGCTTTATTTGGACTTGAAAACCAGCTGTGGTTTGGGAGATGTTTGGCTTTAGAAACCCTGGAGCTGCAGGGTCAGAACTGCTGTGATGGGAAGGGGGGGGATGCCAACCATATCACCCTCCCCATCCCTTCTCCCACATTGGCAGGGCACTGGGATGCTGCATCCATGGGATGTGAGGATGCTGCAGGCTACTGGGTGCAGCCTGGGGGGGGGGGGGGGGGAGGCTTTTCTTGGGCTTCCCCCACTGCCCCACGCAATGCAAAGCCCGCAGCAAGGCTGAGCACAGGACTTATAATCAGCCAGGATTTATGGAGAAAAGTGAAATCCCGAGCTGTTCTGGTCATTAATCAGGAATTCTTCACTCGGTTCCCAAGCTGTTTCCCCAGGGGGATCTCCTCATTGGGACCCCCCACCCTGCAGTCCCCTCCCCATGGATGTGCAAGGGGTTGGGGTGGGAATCTGAATTAACTACCCCCCCATCGATGAACAAATCCCATGGGATTCATCGGAATAAACCCCAGCAGGGCCCCCCTTGCCTTCAAATCCCACCTCTGCCCCTGCAGGGGTTTATTTGGGGGGACACACACACATCACCCTGCTGTCAGACTCCGTGCTGTTTTTAAGGCTGGGGGGGGGGGGGAGGCATGAAATCAGGGCAAGGCTTTGCCGATGCGTTGGGCTCGTCGCCGACCGTGTTTTAATGTGATTTATGGCTGGATTTCTAAATCCAGCCACTGACTCCACGCTTTAAATATAGCTCCAAACCTACCCTGGAAACGTGTAGTAAGCACGTTAAAAACGCCGGGAGAAACGGATGCGCAGCCGAGATGGGGATGGGGGCCACGGGGGGGTGTTTTGGGGGAGGGGGTGTCCTCCCTGCTCCAAGCCCATTAGCAATGAGCAGGTGAGTGTGTCCCCCCAAGCCTTGTTAGCCCTACAAACAGGGGGATCAGTTTTGTCTTCCATGTTTCTAGACAGCCCCCTCCCCCCCATCCTACCTGCATCCCTGGGCGGGGGGCACGACACAATGGGCATTGTGGAGCTGGGGGCTGTGAGCTCTGCACTGCTCCAAGAGTGGTTGGGCTGAAGAGAGGAAAAAAAATGGGGAAAAAAGGAGGGGGAAAAGACAAAAAGGGAGGGGGGGGGAGAAAAATAAGAGGGTAAAGAAATAGGGAGAAAAGAAATAAAAAAGAAAAAAAAAAGAAAAAAAGCATCACCCCCTAAAATTTAAAAAATGTTAAAAAAGAAGAAAAAAAAAGGGGGGGGGAAAGAAAAAGTGGGAGGAAAAAGGGCGGTGGTAACGGAAAAAAGGGAGAAAAAGGGAAAAAACCGGAAAATAAACAAAAATAAGGGAAAAGAACACAAGGGGAAGGATGGAGGGAGAGGAGCTGGACGCAGGGCGGGGGTTGTCACCCCCCCCCGGGGGCGGGCGGCACCGTGGGAACCTGCCGGGACCCTGGGGCACTGGCACCGGGGGGAACACGACACACACACAACGAGCCCCCCCCCCCCCCGCAATATTTTTGACCAAAAAGAGGTATTTTGGGACATAAACAGTGTTTGCGGTAAAGCTTTACAGGGAAAAGTGTGAGAACGGCGCCTGCCCCCCAACTTCCCGTTGGAAGCTGCGGTGTCCCCACTTTGAGGACCCCCCCCCTCCGAGGGGCAATGCGAGATGTGGGGGGCACACACGGACACCGTCTTCGTGGAAATAAAGGTGGGAAAAGAGGGGGGAATGTTGGGAAACGGTGGGAAAATGGTGCCCCCCCCGGTGCAGCCGCAACACGGCGGGAGAAATCATAGTAATAATGATAATAAAATATGGTATATATAGGTATGGGGGGGTATTTCTATAGGCAAGGGGGGGGGGGTGTCAGTGCTTTGTAGCAGCCCCAGCCCGGAGCTGCTGCTACAAGATGGCTCCCGGCCGGGGGAAGAAGAGGAAGAGGAGGAGAAGGAGGAAGGACTGGAGCCGCGGGGGGGGGGCGGGGGGGGGGGGAGGAGGAGGGGGGCAGGGTTTTTATTAGCATGTCTCTGATTTATGGCATGCCAGCCCCCCGTCCAGGGGACAACGGCGGGGAGGTCCGAGCGTGAAGGCATTAAACATGTATAAAATATGCTTTTAAAGCCACATAAAAGTGATCGAGCCATTAATATATGTATTTTTTTGCCTCCTAATTCCCAATTTTTTTGGTTATTAAACAGAAAAGGGGGGGGGGAAGCAGCCCTCCCCCTAGAAACATCGGGGTTTGAGCCTTCGCTTCTGACGCAGCCGGGTTTTGCTCTTAGATATAAATAAAAACACATATATCTATATATATTCGCGTTAAACAGCGCCTTTCGGAGTGTGAGAGCTTTTCGAGGAACGCGACGCCGCTTTTAAAGCGATTAAAAATAAGGAAGAGGGGAATCGTTCCAGGCTCCGTTTTGGGGCCGTTTGGGGACCGTTTCTGCCCCGTTTGTGCCGTTTCTGGCGGCCGCCTCCAAACTCCCCTGTCCGGACGTGTAGGGGGGGTGGCTTTATTGGTATTATTTAATTTATCCCGGGATTAAAAATGTGTCCCCCCCCCCCCTTTTTCGTTATAAAAGCCGAGTTTTAATTAAATAAAGAAGCGGGCGGTGGGTTGGGAAGCTCGATGGGGGATGTCGTTGGGAACGATGGGGTTTTCGCCGCCCCCCCCCCCCCCCCCAGCTGAAAAAGGAGAAGGAAAAAACGTATTAAAGAAAAAGAAGAAAAGTAAAAGTTGGGCTGGACACTGGGAAGGCAGAGCCTGGGCCGTGCCCCCCCCCCCTTTTTGGCGGGCAGCTCCGCTTCTCCCGCCCATTTCTAACGCTAAACCCAGCTGGAAAAAGCGGAGTTTTGGTTAAATCTGAGGGGGGAGGGTGTTGTCTCCTCCCCCAGCCTTCCTTTTCACCCTATTTTTACATTTTTTATGGGGCGGGGCCCGCAAGGAGGGATCAATCTCCCCCCCGCTTTCGGCCTCTTCCCTTCTCCCCCTCTCCCCCTCAAAGGCCGCTTTGTCCGCGGCAGGACCGTGGGAGAGGGCCCGGCGGCGCTTCCCCCCCTCAGCCTCATCCCGGGGGGCCCTCACGTCGCGGCGTTGGCAAAGGGAGAAGGGAAAGGGGGGGGGGGGAGAAGATTGATTTAAACCCCGCGGATAATAAAGGGTAGAAGGGGTCGCGTCCCCCCCCCTCACACCTCAGAGCGGTGCAGGGGGGGCCCCGACCCCAACCCCGCTTCCCCTTCCAACCGCCGCCAGCTCCGAGCGGGAGACTGAGGGGAAGGGAGGGAGGGAGAGGGATGGGGAGCCTGGAAACGGGCGGCGGGAGCGCCTCAGCGTGAGGGGGAGCGGGGGGCCTGGAAACCGCCGCCTGTTTACCCGGCGGTGACTGGCAGCGCGGCTGGGCAATGGCGAGGCGCGGGCGGGCGTTGGGGCCGCCCCGTTCGCGTTGAGAACAATGCGCGTTTCATGGCCGCGCCGCCCGTGCCCCCCCTTCTCGCTGGGGTTTGCGTTTCTCTCCTCCCGCGCTCTCCTGTGTTGTTTCCCCCCCCCCCCATTTTTTTTTAAATTTTCCCTTTTTTCTCTTTTTTTTTTTTTTTTTAAGCGAGGAGGAGGAGGAGAGGGGGTTGTGTGTGTAAAGGGGGGGTGTGTGTGTGGTGTGGAGGCGATGCTGCCTCAGCTCGGCGGGCCCCCGCCGCTCCATGGCGCGGCCGCTGCCGCCGCGTCGCTCCCGCCTTGCCCTTGCTGAGGAGAGGAACGGAGCGGAGCCGGGCCGGGCGGCGGGCAGGGCGGCGAGCCGGCACCCCCCGCCCCAGCCCCGCGCCGCCGCCGCCATGCCCCGCGACCAGGCGGCCTGACCGCGCTGAGGTAGGAACCGGACCCCCCCCCCCCCTTTCCCCGCCCGACACATCCCCGGGGCGCCTTTTGCTCCCTTTTTGATCCTTTTTCCTCTGTTTTTATCACTTACGAGCCGCCATCCCGCAGCCCCGCGGCGAGACTCGCCCCGCTGAGCCACGCAGGCAGCGTTTAATTGAATTTAAACCTCATTTTTCACCTAAACTTAAGAAAACCACGGGCCGATGGGGTTTTTCTTACTATTTTTCATTATTCCCCGTTCTATTTTATTTAATTAACCACTTTTTTTTTTTTTTCTGGGTCGGCAAATCCCCTTTCTAGGATCGGTGCCGGGAAGGGCGGCGGGGCCGTGGCTCTCTGAGCACTGGAAAGGGGGAATAGAGAGAAACCCCCACTTTATTCCCCTCAGTGTTTATCATTCCTCGCTATCCCGGTGCAAAACCCAGTGGATCGGGGGTGGGATCGTTTGATCAGGCTACACGTACAATTAGGTCTTTATTTTTCTATATATGTCTCTATGTTTTTTACCCTTTCGGGGTTTGTTGTTTGCGAGCGGGGAAAACGGGAGGAAAAATAAGAAAACCCCGGAAAAATAACAAACCCAAGAAGCCATTTGGTGCGTTGGGAATGCAAGGGAAAAAAGGCACGAAACGAGGCTGCAGAGCGATACCGGAGCTCCGGTCCCCATCGGGCGGCTCCCGGCGGGGCAAAGCAGCCCCACGGAGGGGAAAAATAGGGAAAAAGGGCAACTAGGGAGTTTATCAGTGTTGTTTTAGTGGGGTTTATTTTTCGGTGGTTTTCTTTATTTTAATCTTCATTTATTATTTATTTTTGGAGGAGAACGGCAAAGCCGCTTCCCCGCCGCTCGGTCCCATCGGAGCCGCGCGGGGTGCGGGCTCTGCTGCCGCTGCTTCCCCGCGTTTGGCTTTGGCGATGCCAAATTCCCTCCTCATTGAAAATACGATTTTTTTTTTTTTAAACACTTTTAATCATTTTCCCCGCCTTTTCCCACAAGTTTTATTCTCCCCGGTTGGGTGTTCGCGTTTGGGGGTGGCCGGGAAGCAGGGCTAGGAGCAGGCTCCTCATCGCACCCCGCTTCTCTGTTGCAGGCAGCGCCGAGACCGCCGCGCCGGGGCTGGCTCCGTCTCCCTGCACCGCGCCATGGGACGCTTGGACGCCTTATTTTTGAGAACCATCTGATTTTTTGGGGGAGGAGAAGGAGGGGGGGGTGGGGGGCGGGGGGGGTGGGGGGGGAAGGCGGTGGCGGGCACCGACAGCGATCCGGGAGACTCCTTGAAGCTGGCGAGTGGATGATGGATGGCCGAGATTTCGGGCCCCCCCGCTCGGTGCACGGCCCCCCTCCGCTGCTCTCCGGGCTGGCCATGGAGAGCCATCGCTTGGGAGCCACCGGCCGCTTGGCCCCCGCCGCTGGTCCCATGGCTGCCGGGCTCCCCGCTGCCCTCCAGCCCGGCAAGTTCCTCGCATCGGGCATCAGTCTCCACTCCCACCCGGGTAAGGCTCTGCGGACCCCCCCCCCCCCCCGCCCCTTCTCCGGTAGTCTTCCCGTCGCTTCCCCCATTCCCGGTGCCTCCGCGGCTTCACGCGCAAAAACACAGTAGTAACAATAATAGTAATAATAGGGATTATGTGCCCTGGCAGCTTTTTCACGTGTTTTTCCCAAGGGTTTTCTGCTTTGCTTGGGTTGGATTTGGAAAAAAATAATAGGGGAATAAGGGGGGGGGGGAAATAATAGTGTGTGTGTGTAGAAATAACAGAGGAAAAGGGACTAACTAATAAAGGAAAAAAATAAGGAAAAGCGTAAAAAATAATAGGGGAAATATAGGAAAAGTGAAACAAAATAGGAGAAAGGGGATAAAGAATAATGGGGGGGGAAGGAAAAAAATAGGGAAAGTGAAAGGAAAAAACGGGGAATGGGGAAAAAAATTGCTCCCAGCCGATAAAACTTCCCCCTTCCAGTGCACGGTTCTGTTGGCACTCGGGGAAAATCCCTGCCAAGGCGGCTGCGGGTGTTTTGTGGAATAAATCTGGGGAATAAGTCCTGTTTTTGGGAAAGCCGGTGAGCGGCAGCTTGGGCTGCAGTGGGGAAGGGGCTCTGGCGCGGGTGGGTGAGAAAAGCCCTGCTCGGGCTGGGGAAAGGGGCAAAATGGAGCAGTTTTGGTGATTTCCCTTCTGCTGCCTATGCGGGTATTGGGGATTTTTCTTCTCTTCCATTTTTCCTCCCCCCCCCCTTGTTTATCCTTATTTTTTAAATAATAATTTTTTTTTAAACTGCGAACAAAACTTCTCCCTCTTTATACGCTTTCCCTTCCCCTCGTTGTGCTCCATCCTCGCGGAGCCCCACGTCTGCTTCTCCACTAAGTAAAAAGCAGACATTGAAACACAGCGTTTATTTAGTTTTCTCTTTTCTCCCCACTCAGCTTTTTATTTATTTGCTTAAATGACTCCATTTTTGAGAGGGATTTTGATCTTTTTCCGCCCTTTCCTTGTTCCCTTTCCCAGCGTCTCGCAGGGTGGGATAAGGCGGGATCCTGCCGAGCTGCTGCCGAGCTCGTCCTGGGAGGACACAAGGGATTTCTGACCGTTTGATTTCTCTCTCTGGCTCTCTCTATTATTATTCTTTTTCCCTTTCTTTCCCCTGGGCGTGGAGAGGTGACTCGGAGTTTACTTTAGGCGTTGGGAGGGTGGCAGGTTTTGCAATAATAAACCTGCTTTTCTCCCAGCCGCCCGGGATGAATGACTTTGAAATTTGCAAACCTGATTGCCAACATCTGCACAGAAGGAAGCAGCCCGAATCGAGGCAAAGAGATTTATTAGGTTTAGACTAGGTGGCAGTGCCAATTTCCCAGGTGCTAAGGGGAGAGGTGTAAAGCGAACAGCTCTGAAGCCAAGCACATGGGGCAAACACCTTTTCCCCTTGCCTTTTGTCTTTTTCCTGGGTATTTTTTCCTTTCCTTTCATTTTCATCCTGGGCATTTTCTCTCCATCCATATTAAAGCAGAACACGATCTCTGCAAAAATCCACCTGGATACTCTGAAGCCAAACTGAGTGCGAGTTGTTTCTTTTTTGTTATTGTTAATTCTTCACTGGATGTTTTTTATATTGTTTAAATTATTTTTTGTTGTTATTTCTCCTCCCAAAGTTTCCTTTTCTGGTGCTTCCCTGAAATCCAGGCAGCCTCGGAGGGAATCACTGAGCTTCTGGCCTCCCTAAGCCACCCGTGCGTTGCTCCCTGCCGCCGTCTGCAAGCGATCCCACTGTATTGGGATTGAGCCTCGGATTTGGGGCTCCTCACAGAGCAAAAAGGGGATTTGTGATCCCTCTTTTTTTACTTTTTAATGTGGATTTAGTATTTTTATTGTTTTCTTGGTTTTTTTTGTTGTTTTTCTTGTTTTCCTTGTTTTTTGAAAATCCCCTGCACCACCGCAGTGCCCAGCTCTCCCTGTGCGCTCCCCAGCGTGATCGCTTCGGTGCAGCCATTCCCACCCAGCCTAAACATTCCCAACGACTCTAAAAGGCATTTAAAAGCTCCATATAAGTAACAGTCGAAACTTCCATTACACAGTGATGGGATAGGCAGGGATTTATTTTCTTTTCCTATTTATTTTCTTTCCTTTACGGCTTTAACAGTATCATTTGAAATGATGATTGCTTCCTGCTTCGGAGGCCCCCTTTGTAGCTTTGTGTTTGCAGTGTTGATGTTGATATGTGCTTTTTTTGTTGGAGCTTCTTTTTGTTGTGTTTTTCTAGTTTTGGTTTTAGGAGGGTTTTGGAAGGGTGGAAAGCGAAGGCTTGTGCAAGGGGTTAAGAAAAGTGGGCAGGAGGCAAAGCCTTTAAATAGAGCCGGTTCAAACCGATCTTTAAATACCGCCGGGCTGAAGAAAGAGATTGTTGAATCCATCCCAGCATCCTCCTAAAATAAATATACCCCTGTAAAAATAGCATGATTGGCCATAATTGAGAATCCAGATTCGAGAATCCGGTTATTGCCAGCACCAACTCCTTGTTTTTCCTGTACCCTTGGCTTGTTCAGCACTCCAAGCTCTGCCCCAGTGCCAAAATACAGGATCAGGGCCGTGTTCAGTGACCCTGGAGCCTCGGCTCTTCTCTGGGGGGGTTTCTGTTCCATGGCAGCATTCCGGACGCTGTGTAGTCCACAGGGATGGGGACAGAAGCCCCTTTGTTGGAAGCGTACGGAGGGAGGAGTGAGCTGGAGCCTGGGGCGGGAGGTGAGCCAGCCCTGGGCGATGGGGCTGCTGTCCCATGTCCCTGTCCCCAAGGAGAGCAGGGGGACTATGGGGACCGGGGAGCAGCGTGGTACTCCCAACAGCCTTCTGCTAAGGGCTGCAGGAGGAAGGTGACTGTTTGCAATGGAATTTCATCCCTGGCAGCCGAGCTTGCTGGGGAGAGCTTGCACAAAAAGAGGCTGCAATCGATGGAGTTGGGCAGTTGAAAGTCTGTTAAAGCAGTAGCTTGCTCTACTCTGCAGGTCAGAATATGGGGCTGATGGTTGTGCTCCTTCCCTATGCCACAGGCTTGGGGTCCAAGCGAGTGTGCTCAGCTCCATGCCGTGTGATTGTGTTTTGGGGGAGGTAGAAAAAGCTCCCTTGGACTCAATTGCAAAGGGGTGCTCTGGGACTGTGTCCTTGCCAGGCAGTGGGTGTGTGCATGAGCAGATCCCATCCACATGCAGAAACACCTCTGGGTTTAAAAGAATAACAATAAAAACCTGCTTTTTGCCATGTACTGAGGTATCTTTTCTTGGGTGGAATGTGTATAGGGGGGCTGCCAGAACAAATCTGTGCTTGTATAAAAGGGTGCCTGGCTTCTCACATAAAAATACACTTCAGAAATGCTTTCTAGTGCCCAGGAAAAGAGACACAGCTTCATGAGCAGAGCTGATTTTGTGTTAAATCCAGAGCCGTGCCTGAAAGGAAAGCGGTCAGGCGGAGGGAAGAGGTTTTCGGTGTGCTTGCTTGCTTTCTTCCACATTAGCATGTGCATTCAAATGCAGGGATTTAAGGTGGATTGGAGACCGTCCTTGCTTCTAGGCTTGCTGTGCCCGGGGAGAGGTTTTCCAGACGGCTGGGCCAGGTATATAGGGGAATAAATAAATATATAAACCCCCTCTCCTCCCAGGATAGCTTTGCTGTGCCAGCAAAATCCCACTGTAGCCATCCTTATAATGGCAAAATTGTGCTTCTGCTGAGCCCGCAGATTCTGCCGCGGAGGCTTTGCCGTCGGCAGTGCCAGCAGAAGCACTATTTGCTCATCTCATCTGCATCCATGCTAAAATCACTTTGCTGATAGGAAGCACAGGGATAACATGGATGCAGTGCTGGACTGTGCTTTGTCCCGCTCCTCCCCTGGGAGGATTTGGGCTCCCGGACTGGCGGTGGTGGGATTTTTGGCTGTGGTTTGCCACCGGCTCTTCTTGGTCACGTTTTGATGCTTCAAGGAGAATACCATCGGTGTTTAATGGCCCTTGAAATCGCGGTTTCGCCCTCCCTGCCCGCCCAGGGGGTGGTGCAAAGGGCTGAGTGTGGGGGGCTCCATAGGGCAAGGGATCCGGCAGGAATGCGGGCGGCTGGAGACCTGCCCAGGGAGATGTTTCCCCTCCCTTGGGGCCCTGGTGAAATCAGATGCTTCTTTATAGGTGTTTTCAGGCAGAGCAGCCACTGTGCTTGTCCCAGTAGGGCTCCGGGGAGGTAATGCTGGGCTGTGTCCGTGTCCGGTAGGGAGGTTGTGCTTGAACCCATCGCAGTCTCCCATTTCCACCCGGTATTCCGGCCCTTTGGCCATTAAGTGGTGCCCCTGCAGTTCCTTTGGGCTTGTGGCCAAGTCGTAGGCTGTGAGCAAGGCAGAGCAGTGTCTCATTTTGCACTGGGAATGAAATGTCGGGGAAAAAGGGATATCTGCATTTTTGGGAGTCTCCCATTGCACATTCTCGGCATGCTGGGGATGTGTTTTTCTCATGTCCCAGTGGTTGAGTGGATTAGGGGGGGACATCCCCATCCTTCAGGAGGGGTAGGAAGGACTGTCCCTCCTGTCCTCCAACCCGTCTGGAGTTCCCATCTCAAGTGGTGGTCACTGGTGGTAGAGATGTTAGGTTTGAACCGTGGACAAGAGCCCAAGGGCCATGGGGTGACGTAAACTTGCTCGGAGCAAGGTCCTGCAGGATCATCTGCTGTGTTAGGGCTTCTCATACCTTCTCCGGCTGAACGGGCAGGAGATACATGGTAGTGGGAAAGATGTTCTTCATTAGCATGGTTTCTAGCAGCCCATCTCCCTCCCTGACCCACCCTGCCCATCACTGAGTCTCCTTGTTGGGGTTGTACAACCACCGGTCCCAGTCCCAACTGGTGGTGTGCCAGTGAAAATCTGATCCAGAGGATGAGCCGGTACTAGAAATCCTAGCTGGGGTTGGCATGGGTCACCAGGCAGGTCCCCGGCATTGGCGACAGGCTCCTGCTGTTTCCCAGCACAGCAGCTGTTGGAGAAATGGAAATCGCTGGGAATTAATCTCACTGCAGACATGGTTAGCAGAGCAGGGCTTTCGTAAGGGAAATTTTAGCTCTCCTTGCTAGGATAACCCTAGGCTACAGCTGAAATTAGTTTATAATTACGTAGTAAATAACACCCCCCCCCCCGTCTTGTCATTTCACCATCTCGTGATGAATATGGAAATGAACATTGTTGAAGGGGAATTAACGCCGTTGTGGCAGCCTTCCAGGTGAGCGCCTTGCGGTCCGGCCGTGGCTGTGCCTGGTGTCGGATCACCTCCTTCAGCTGGGGTTAGCACCCGGCGAGTTGAAACAAGGCCCCTGTGTGTTTTCAGCGTGTACTCAACTGGTCCGGTTTAAAGCTCGGGGCGGGAGGTGGTGCAGGGAATCGGGGCCAGGCTGGCATGTGCTGACATGAAAGCTGCCTTGCCGGGACGAGGTGATGTCGGTCCTGGTTAGGTAACGCGATCCAGCATTGCCCCTGCTTGAGGTGCTGAGGACAAGGGAGTGCTTTGTTCTGCCTCACTGCTGAAACAGAGAGCGCGGGGTGCCCTCAGCGACCCGAAAACGCAGGCAGGTTGGGGAAAGTTGGGAGATGAAGGCAGCTCCCTGCTTGCGGGGTAAGGGAGAGAGCTGCGGCAGCCCCTCGCTGGCTCTTCCAGCTGGGAGTGGGCTTTAAAAAGCCAATTTTAGGAGGGGAATGCTCCAGTGGCCATGAGGATTTGGGGGGGTTTCCTTCTATCTGTGTTTCCTCCCAACCTCATGTTTCTGGCTGGCTTCACTCCGGGATGGCACATCTGGATGTGCGCAGGCATCGTGGTGGGGAAAAACACTATTTCTCTCTGCTCTGTATTTGCTTATTGGTTGCTTCTCTCCAGCTCTTACACACCAAGGGGATGGCAACAACACAAACCCCTTATCCCCATGGCTGGGGCACGATGTGGCAGGAGCCCTGCCGCACGCAGGGGACAGTTGGGTTCTCTCCCCACCCTGCAGGGATCCGCTTCTGGGTGCACAATATGCTCTGCTTTTCCTCTCCAGCTGTTGTCAGTGACGGTTATGGAAAGCGAAAGGTAGTTGAGAGAGTTTGGTATCTCTAAATCAGGGAGGTGATGGGCAGAAAGGAGATGGTGAGGGAGAGCTTGATACAGCTTGAAGCTGGCTTTTGTTTAAATCCGGTCAGACTTGAAATAGGGGCAAAAGGACTGAAGTGACCTTGGGAATAAATGTTATTGCTGGCGTTGCAGTGGCCAAAGAGCCATTTTGAGGGAGCTGGATGCAGGCAGGCAAACTGAACATGGTGGGCTCGGGGCAAGGGAAGGAGCAGTGTGCTGTGTTTGGGAGAGAAAGTGCCTTCTTAGAGGAGTAACAGATTTGAAGGCATTCAGTCAGCCCTTTCTCTACATCTGTATCCCCAGCAACTTCTGCAAAGGTTGCTCTTGCTTCTGCTGCCGTCCATCCATCTTACCCTGCCGCGTTCCTGCGAGCAAAGAGCCCTTTTTATGTTACATGGTTAGATGGATTGCCTGGGCTTCCCTTTCTGCCCCCGATCCCTTCTCAGCAGAATTCCCTGTGGCTTTGGTGTGCTTTTAATACATTTGGTTTAATTGCTTTTAATTAAACCAAAAATAAAACTAAGAATTGGGATGGTCAGCGTGCTTGGGAGGAAGGGTTTTGAAGGATTCTTTGCTGTTTGCAGGCAGTACCGGTAGCAGGGTGGGAATGGAATAGCCCCATATTATCCCTACGTGGTGTGTGTGATTCTGGGGTTCTGTGTCCTCATGTGCTGCATGGGGAGCACCCCATATGCTGTGTCACACAGGTCAAGTGGGGAATATTCCAGCCAGGAAAGATCCGGGCAGGTGAGTGAAGATGGGTGCCGGTGAGAGCCCAGCACGTCTTTCCTGGCTCTCCTCTGCCGGAGTTTCCCTTTGCAATCCCAGTGCTGCAGCTGGGCTTTCTCCCTGACGAGATTAATGGCACAAAGCAGTGATTCTTCTGCTGCTTTTAATGGATGTTTGGGGTTTGTGCGGGATCGGGAATATCTCCTTACATCAGATGAGCCCTCTCTGTGACTGTTTTATAGACAGATCTTCCTTTGCTTGGTTTCAGGGCCAGCATTTATATTGCCACAAGCACTTTAGGCTTCCCCCTTTGCCTTCCCTCCTTCCCACCCCTATCCATGGTGAATTTGATCTTCTTTCCTGCTTCGAATCTCACTGTCAACCCAAGCTGCTTCCATGTTGCAGAGCACATGGAAGCTCTGTGGCCTTCCCTGGCCAGGCTAAACACAGCTGGGAGGAAGGAGAAACACAAATTCATTCTTGGAATTGTTCTTGAGGTGTTCCTTAGTCTTCCTGGTTGAGGTGTGCAAACACTTAGGTGTGTGTATATATACATATATAGGACATCTATCCAGTGCCTCACCTCACGGAGGGCTGGCTGTCCCTGCTGGGTGGCATCAGGCCCAGCTTGGCAATTTGTCAGGAGCCCAAAGACTGTACTTCAGTTTGAATATGGATTTGTATAATTCATTGGGAATTAAACCTCACCGCCATGATATTTGCCTCTGTGCTTGTCTCCTGTTACTATTGAGGAGGTGTGTGGTGTTTGGGTGTTTGCTGGCCGCAGAGACCCTTCTGTTTTATGTTTCAGAGCTTCCTCGGTGCATTAAAGATGGCATGGGCTGATGTTCAGGGGGGTGTGGGGCGTGCAGGAGCTGAATGTGGGGTCAGGAGGAGAGCCTGAGCACAGGGTGAGCTTTTGCACCTGGTTTCCTAAGGAAAGGAAGCTTATGGGAACTTGTTCCAGCTGTGGATCTCCTTGCACCCCTAGATGCCTGCGCCTGTTGCTGAATTTCTCCAGGGTGGTTCGATCCCTGCAGATGCTGTGGAGGCTCTGGGAGAGGGATGGATGCGTTCATCCCTGTGGCACACCGCAGGTGCTTACCCTGTCCTGGCCTTGCTGTGTCCAAGTGGGACTTGTGATTCTGGAGCCATTTGGACACAGTTGGCTCATCAGTGATGTCCTTGCTCCAGCCCTGAGGTGTTTCTTGAAGCCAGTCCCCTCTTGCTGCCAGGATCCCTGTGTCATGCAGGTTGTTCGCTGAGCATCATGTGTTGTCATTCGGGTCTGATCAGGGCGCTGTGCAGCTCTGTGCCTCGGTTTCCCCCTGCAGTGCCACCTCCCTTTGCAAGGCAAATCCCGAGAGGTGCTGAATGGCGGCAGCCGCTTTGCAAACAAGAAGGTCTAAAATAAGCAGTGACAGAGGCCGCATCTCCAAGGGCTTTGAGTCATCCCAGCTCGTGCTGACTGCACCCAGCAGGGGCCCGCGAGGCAAAACAAACCCGCGTCCAGCTGCTGCTGCCTCCCTGCCAGATGTTAGTGCTGGTGTGGCTGGTTGTGTTTTAGAGGTGGACCTACCAGGAGAGCAGATGGAGCTGCTATGGGGAGATGGCATCTCTCTGATGGAGCGGGTGAAACCATGGTGAAACCGGTGGCTTGGGGCAGTCTCTGAGGTTGGAGAGTTCCAGTTGGATTTATGGAGGAAAGGGGTGAGATGAGCAGCCTCGGTCTGGCACAGTGCAGATTTGGGTTTGCAGAGTGGGGGCTTAGGCATGGTGGGGACCATCCTCTCTGCAGGCCCTCCTCTCTGTCCGGGACAGGAGGCCAGGTTGGGATGAACCTAGGGGTGATCCCATGGCGGCCCTCACTGCACACAAAAGGAAGGTGACCAGGACAGTGATGATGGGAAGCCAAGGGGAGCATTGTGCTGGTGGCGTTTACCTTGTGGTGGGTGCCGCTGCGTTCATCCGCAGTGCTGGCTGCTGCCCATCACCCAGCAGTGTTTAATTTCTCAATGGGAGGCCAGGGAGATAATGCTGCATGGTCCCATTTAACCTGCTGGTGACCTGGTCTTAAGTCATTGTGGCTGAAAATAGACCATGTTCCCTCCAGGGCATGGCTAATGGTGCTGGGAAAGCTGGGATCTCTCTTTGAAGGCTGATTTAATTGCTGCTGGCAGGCAGTCAGTGCAGGTGATGTGGGGACCAGCACCGGTGCCATCCCACAATAACCTCCCCCACTGAGTGCCTGTAGCTCTCCCATCTCTGGCAGTGAAGGGTAACGAGCTCTTTTCTTTAACAAAGGCACGGGACAGCAGCTCTGAGCCGGTGCATGGCTGGTGCTGGGTTAATTGCAGAGACTTTGCCTGCAGGGAGCAGTGGCTGGCTTGTTTGCATCACATCTTCTGCATGGAGTTGGGGTTATTTAAAGGACTAATAAATAGGGTGGGTTCAGTTTCTGGGCTTAGGAAAAATGGGGAGCAACCACATCAAAAGTGGGTGCCCAAAGCCAGGAGCAGAATCAACCTAACAGAGCCCCAGTGCTGGCCACTGATGGCTGGAGGGCCTTCATCGCGAGGAAGGATGGACCAGAGCAGAAGCATTTTGATGCTGTCCTAGAAAATGAGGAGAGGAAGGAGACTGCAATCTAGCAGCCAGGTTCTGCATTCCTGGGGATTCTGCTAATCATTTTGAGAGTTAAAATTACTCTTTTCTAATTTCCATACAGCACCTTGGTAAATGTGGAGCTGACGAATACACCGAGTTACTCCGTGCTATTCCAGGAAAGCTCTGTGTTTGTGTAGTGAGAGCCTGGAGGGTTTGGTGGACCCCCATTGGGGTGTCAGGTTTAATTATACCAGTGGAAAAGGAGAGGCATCCAACGTGGTAGGGGATTTCAGGCGGGGGACACAGAGGAGAAGCTGCTGCTGCAGCAGCTGGTGGTGACCCAGGAGTGTTGACACTGGTTTGAGTGTTTGTGTGTCAGGATTAATGTGGGACTGGGTCGGTGCTTCCCAGACTCTGTGTTCCAGGCTGGGTTGTGCATCATGCCAAGGGGATGGTTTCCAGCCTGACCTCTCCAGCAGGAGGAAAAGCCGCCTTTTCTCTGCCACAGGGATTTGTGTCCCCGCCAGGGTGGTTTCTTCCGGCACCCTCTGAAGACCCTGTCAGCAAGGAGCTGGTGGGTGACCTTGCAGGAGGTCTTAGGGCATCTCATTGTCCTCCTCCTGTGGCCCCAGTCCCTGAACTACTGGTCCACCTCAGATTGCATTTGCTTTGCTGCCTGGTGGAAGCTGAGTCTGCAGGACACTGGGAGCAGAGCCAGGGTGTGAGCACCGATCCCTTGCAGCCACTTCTTCCCGTGTTCTCCTCCTCCATCATCTCCAGCCCGTTGGGGCTGTTCCAGCTCGCGAGTGAGGAGGAGGTGAGCAGTAGTGCTCAGCCTGATACTTATTTCTATGGAAGCGGGGAACCCTCCATGCCCTGTGCACGTATCCTGCCCTTTGGTGTGCGTGGCAGTAAAAGTCATAGCACGGGGTAATAGTGGCTGTGGGAGGGCTCATTGGAACCCCGGTGTTGCTGTGCTGACGCAGCCTGCAAGACATAGTAAATACTGAGCAAGAGGCACTTAAAAATAAAGCAGCCTGGACACAGATTCCCCCGTGGAATGAAATGAAATTAAAAGAAACAATAGAGAGCTGCGCCGAGCTGGGGGAAGGAACTCGTCTTGGCTTTTAAAGGTAGTGATTTCTGCAGCTGAAGGAAAGTGCCGTGACGCTGTTTGAGCCGGCAAAGGCTGGGAACGCAGACCCCCCGCTGGAAGATGCTGTCTCTGAGCTCACCGGGGCCCTTAGAAGATTAAACGAGAAGTTAAATTGATCTAGCTGTTGTGGATCTGGGGGATGAGATTGGAGGCCCTTCAGGGGACATGGAGAATCCAGGCTGTAAATTAAGGCTTTGAAGCAGCTGCCAGTCCCATAGCGCGGGGTGTAAATACAATTGGGTCAGGTTTTGGGGCAGAGGGTTGTGATGGCTTCGAGGACAAGGATGGGGCCCAGCTGCTGCTGCGGTCCAGGAGCATCTGATCCAGGGGCTTTGGTTTCAGCCCAGCATGTTCAGGGACTTGTATCGCTGCTGTCTCGTGCATGGCACTGAGTCAAGACGGCTTCAGTGCCTTGGGTGTCACTGGAGCTGCCCTGGCAGACAAGGGGAGGAGGTGGCAAAGATTTACCCTGTCAGCACTCCTGGCTCTCAGCTGTTTGTAGCCATAAATGTGTGCAGTGAGAAATAGCTGTGACTGTGCTGTGTGCCCGTGTTGTGGGGCAGAGATGTGCTGGAGGGGAGGCACTGAAAGGGTTTCCAGTGGGAAGCTGGAGGATCAGGGATGCACTGGTGATGGGATGATTCTGGTGGTGGTGGGAGGGGGCTGGCGGCCAGCAGGTACTCGCTGTGCTTGGACTTCTCCCAGTTCCCCTCCCTCCCTCCCTCCCTGCGGGGATTCATGAGGACATAAGCGTTTATCCAGCTGTTTGTGGCATGGACTGGTGTCCCAGTTGGCTGCCTGTGAGGCGCTGCAAGCTGGACTGGGGGAGAGGTGACCGTGCTTTCAGCCAAGAGAGCTCTTGCTCTCTGCTAGAGCCCAGCAGCCAGATGAGACCCCGGCTGCAGTGGAGATGGGGAGTTGAAAACAACCCATGGCAATAAACCCAAAGCCTTGCTGCTGTGTTTTCCAGCCCCTCGAGGGCCAGGCTTTTTGGCTCAGGCTCCTCTGTGGTCCCATGCATAGCACTGCGTGGTGCTAGCCTGCTTCCTGGCTGTGTGTCTGTCACAGCCCGGGGATGATGGGGCAAGATGCTGGCGGTTGGAAGTATTTCACAAGTGCCAAAACCCGTAACGGGCAGATGGGGCTGGTGGAGAGTTACTTCACTTCTCCTGGGGTCTTCCGGTGACGGTGCTGTGGCTTCTCTGGCACAGATGGCTTGTGCCTGGGGCTCAGCTTCAGTTCTTCACAGCCAGCATTGCATGTGGCCACCTTCTTGCCACCAGGGTCATCACAGTGCTGTGTCCTGTTGTGTGATTCCCTTTGAGGTGACAGCAGGGACCAGAGAGCCATTCCAGGGTGTGAGTGGAGGCTTTGCGGATGCTGCATTTCCTTAGTGCATCAGTGCTCATGGCTGATTTGGAGAAAAGAGACCTGGACTACAAAGGTGAATTCCCCATTGAGTGGTCTCTGTGTTGCTCCTGCTTGCTGTTCTTCACCCTTGATGGGTGCCCAAGTGAGCCATCACCTCCGTAGCAGGTCGGCAGCCAGCATGGGGGACAGTGTGGGGTTGCTCTGAAGATGCCACCCGGGTGCTGGTGCACACCTGTGCCACATCACACGTGGCTGATTGGCCTGAGCAGTGTCTGCAAGGAAGATGGTATTGAGCTCTAATGTGTCTCCTCTGGCATGTCCCCTTCCTCCCTGTCTTGTTCACAAGCCAGGCTTGGGGTGAGATGGAGAGAGCCCCCAGGTGCCTAGCAGCATGCAGTGACTGCTGCAGCCGTATCTGCCTGCCTTTGTCACCTCTGTTTCCTGGTGGCTCCCTCCTCCCAGGGAGCTTTGGGTAACCCTGAGCGGACTGAGCACGTGGGGCCGTTTCCCTCCTGCTTCCCCAGGCATGACCTCTGGCCTCCAGACGTTTGGTGTGTGGTTTGTGTGGTTGCTGTTATCTCATCTCCCCATCAGTCACATCCCCTCTCGGGGGTGAGTCACCTCTCCCCTACTCCTGGTGCCGTTTTCGGAGAGCTGAGCAAAGTTGAAGGAGATGTTTTCAACCGGGCTGACACATCTGCACCCGCCAAGTTCCTCTAATAACAGCCCTTAGTGATTTATGTCTCAGTTGTGCAAAGCAGGTACATTTGGAGCTGGGAAGGAAGGGGATGGATGTGCAGCCCCCCTCTGTGCGCATCCACTGCACCCACTGGAGCATCACAGGGGAAGCCAGGCAGCCAATACACATCCTGTTTGGGCTGCCAGCTGGATTAAGGTGGCTTGAGGGATGATCTCTGTGCCCCTTAAACCCTTTTACCCTTTGTGCTGGGCTGTTTCAGGGACTGTAGCAATAGGACAAGGGGTGATGGGTTCAAACTGAAACAGGGAAGTTCAGGTTGGATACAAGGAAGAAGTTCTTACTGTGAGGGTGCTGAGGCCCTGACACAGGTTGCCCAAAGAAGTGGTAAATACTCTGTCCCTGGCAGTGTTCAGAGCCAGGTTGGACAGAGCCTTGGGCAACATGGTTTAGTGTGAGGTGTCCCTGCCCATGGCAGGGGATTGGAACTGGGTGAGCTTTAAGTCCTTTTCAACCCAAACCATTCTGTAATTCTTTGTGTGCCCATGCTCACAAAGCAGTCACGTGAGATTTGTCTTGGTGGTGCCTTTCCCAGGTGACCAGAGGCCGTACTGATGGGCACATGCTTTTGGCAGCAGTGTGGCTTGGCAGGAGAGGGGAGCACAGCCAGTGTGGGGCTGGCAGTGCTGCCAGCTCACCCCTCCCTGCCTGCACCCGCGGTGCCAGCCCGCCTCTGGGCGTGCAGTTGGCTGGAGGAGCGTGGCTCAGCCTGCCGGGACCTGTTGGCATGTCCCTGGGTGAAGTGAATCCTGCGCTGGTTCAGCAAACGCTCTGGCCCTGGGCACATGGAGATGGTTGTGGTTTCCCCCCTTTCCCCTCCCTTTCTGCTGGCAGAAGCCCATGGTTGGGGTGAGCTGTGCGTTGCTCACTGCGGTAGAGTTTCTCCCCTTGGCATCGCTTTCTGGCACAGAGATCCAAGGAGGGAGCGACTTGCCCGAGGCTGCCTCCTGCAAATGCAGCTACTTAGAGCATGGAGAACAGCTTCACCTCCAGGTCCTGCCCCTGGAAGCAGGGCAGCGAGTTTTGGGCTGTGTGTGAGTCTAATGCCAACCCATCAGCATTGCTGCTGCAGGGCTATATGCAGGAAGGGATGCTCTGGCAGTGCCTGAAAGTTTGATTTGCATTGGGTTCATCCTCGGGAAGGCTGTGGCTCAGATCCCTCCTTCCTGCCGCAGCTCTGGTTCCTGGCTGGGGACAGGCCAGGTAAGTACAGCCCAGGCAGCTTCTCCTCTGGGCACTTTGCAAGGGAAAACAGTGTTGCTGGTAAACCCAAGGCTGGGGTTCAAATGGCTCTCTGGTTTTGCTGCTGGGTGATGCAGTCAAGTCTTTGTACCTGTCAGTGCCTCAGTTTCTCCACCTTCTTCAGCACAGTGGCTGGAAGAGTTTTTTGAGGGCTCGTCTTAACGCTGGGCTGTTGGAGGGGGGATTTCATCTGCTCTTTGGCCACTGTCACTGGCAGTTCCTTGTCCCTTTGTTTCGACCTGCCTTCCCACTCCTCTTCCTCCTGCAGCCCAGGGCTGAGGCTGGGTCTGTGTGCTGGGATGTGATGCTGCAGATTGTGAAGGAAGCCCTAGAGCGTCTGGGGCTGGGCCTGACCCTGTATTGTCCCTGGGCAGGATAAGATGCTGCAGGCAGGAAGCTGTGTCCTGCTAGAACCAGGAATATAACCAGTACCAAAATGCCTCTTTGGGTACCAGCAGCTTAAGCTATGCGTTGGTGTCCTTGTGCTGCATGACAGGGCTGCATTGTGTCCCCTTCCTGAAGCCCTGCAGGTAGCTTCTTGTCCTTGCACCATGTGCAAGTGGGGACATGCCATGGGCACGGTGCTGTCTGCAGCACTGGGATGTGATCTCCAGGCCGGAGCACCTACAGCCGGGATGAAGGTCTGGCTGGGAAAAGGGGCTCATGCGTGGATGCCAGTGGCTGGGGCTGCCGGCTGGTGTGGCATGGGGTGCTGCAGGGGGTTTGTCACGCTGCAGCCATGTGCTGTGCCAGATGGGACTGCGTTCCATTGGAAGCATGTCGCTCCTGCTCCAGACACTGGCTCGCAGCCAGCCCAGCCGTGCCGGCGTGGTGCAACAGTGGTGGTGTGGCTGAGGCACGCGCTGTGCAGTGGAGCTGCTCACGGCTGAGCCAGGGTAGGTGCTCCTGAGTGCTCCAAGCGCTCTCCAAGCCATACAAGAAGCAGAGGTGTCTGGAAATGCTCCAGCGTGAAGGTTTCAGAGTTACCAAGGAGAGGTGTGAATATGTGTGCACGCTCAGTGCCTTTCCAGCACCCTGCACAAGATCGAGTAGCAAGTTCTACCTGCTGGGAACGGGCTCTGCATTGAACTTCATGGGCACAGCAGCTGCACTGGTCCTGCCGCTGCATGTTGGTGTGAGCAGGTGATGCCACAGGGATTTCTTGGGTGATGGATGTGGGCCAGGAGCTGCATGGAGCACCACGTCAGTGAGGCACATATGCCGGGATGCAAACATGTATGCGAAAGAGATCCTGGCTGTCTAAATAATGTGAAATATTGACTAGCTCTTGCAGATGGCGCTCCACGTGCAGCTCCGGGGACTGAACTTCTCTGTCTCCCTTTGGGTTTTCCGTGTGATGATGTGTCGATCCACTTGGATGCTGGACTCTTGAGAAACTTGTTGCCTGGTTGTTTTCAGTGGGATCATTGAATTCTGAGGAAGTTGGTTGCTAATGGGGTCTGAGGGGAAGGGAGGAGGGCTGCAGAGGGCTTCACTGGCTCCTTCAGACTCTCCTGATGGCTTTTATTTGTGTTTTAAATGATGGCACCAACTGGGGTGCTGGTTCTCACAGTGGTAGGGTTTGTAGTGCTGCATGGGTGCCGTTTGGTGGCAGTGTTGCAGAGGAATTGCAGCCTGGAGCCAAGAGCTTGTGTTATTACCGCTATTACAGTGATTGTATTCACTCGTGATGATGGTTATTTGCATGAGGACGTTGCTGGGGGGCCCATTCTTAGAGGAGGCCTCAGTGTCCAGGATATAATCCAGACCTCTGGCAGCAGGGCCTTGGTGACATGCTGCTTTCCTATCAGCCTGTAGGTAGGTGGTTTTCTGCTCTGTTTTGCTTCCCTCTGGCATAAGATGCTGGTTTGGGATACGTGAAACTATGCTTTGTGAGCTGCTGTGGAGGATGCTCTCGTGCTTTCCTAAAGCCTGTACCCAGTGCTGGGCAGATGGGCTGTGCTGGCAAAGCTGTGTTGGCAAGAGGGTCTTATCACTGCTGGGGAAGCATGTTGGGGAGTGCCCTCACCCACAGGTCCCAGTAGGTGTGATAAAACAGCTTATCAGTGAGGCGGTTTGGTCCTTCAACCTTCATATTTAAGGCTCTGGTCAGAAGAAGCACATTCCATTTGCTGCATAGGGCCCCACAGAGGTGCCAAGGGTAAGCTGGGGACCCACAGTGGGGGGTCAGTACCTGGGGGGGGGGTCCCGAGCAGCATTCCCCCCATGGGCTATGTGTGCTATGCATTGCGTCCCCGCAGCCGCCGCTCCTGGCGCATGAGGGACCGACAGCCACAACAGTCTGTGCTCCTGCGGGGCTGGCTCCAAGGCAACGTGCCGCTTGGGCTTAAACATGCTTCCCTCTTCTGTTTCCCGTTTTCTTCAGGCTTTTCCCATCTGCCGAATGGGCTCTACCCGTCGTACATTCCCCTGAGCCACCTCGAGCCCCCCAGCGCTGGCAGTCCTCTCCTGGCACAGCTGGGTCAGCACAGCCTCTTCGAGTCACAGAAAGGTGAGTCTGGGTCCCTGCGCACCTTTTCCCTTGGTCACCCTTGGGTGCTCATCCTATCCTTTAGGCCTGCTTGGCTCTGGATGCTGGGATGTTGAGGGTGAAGAGCAGGAATTGCCCTAAGGTTATCATCCAGGGATGTTTCCAGTGCAACAGTACTCGTTGTGGCTATGCTGTAGGGAACCCAGCCAGGTCCCTTCTTGAAGTCCCCATGTGCTGCCTCATCCCAAGGCTCAGTGTGCATCAGAGACAGGGCTGTCCTGCATCCCACCTGAGCCACATGGAGATGGTCTCCTCTGCCCTAGTCCTTCTAGGCCACGTCTGACACATCCTTGAACCCCATTCCCTCCCGGTTTGCCAACTCTCTCCTGTCTCTGTAGGGCTGTTGGAGGCCCACAGTAATTCCACTTGCTTTTGCTCTGCAGATGGGTTCTACCTTTCTGGCCACGCAGGCCAATCCGCTTTGCACCCGCAGCCTCCCCTCTCCAGGACCGCGGGCAACCACACGTCGAGCACTTTGCTGCGGGAGAAGGACCTTGGGCAGTTGCACAAGAGCTCAAAAGAAAGCCTCAAAGACCCGGGTGGGAAGGAGCGGGCATGCCGGAGCGATCTATCCCTGCCCTTTGCCAAGAAGGAGAGCAAGCCGAAGGAGGAGCCCCGGCCCCGCAGCGTGGTTGACCTCACACAGGACACTAAGCCCGACAGCGAGCGGAAAGTAAGCGTGGTGGAGAAGGCAGTGAAGGTCGGTGAGCGCCTCTCCCCGTTCCTGGCCGAGCACATGCCAAATCGGGGCGGTGGCGGTGGGGAACCCAAGTCCAAGAACCCGCTGCAGAGCTCTTCCCTCAGCAACTGCAACGGTGGTGGGGACCCCATGCTGAAGGTCCTGGGTGCAGAGCAGGACCGCTGTGCCAAGGATCCCGCTCGGCACGATGAGAACATGAGGCCTTCTGCGCATGCCCACGCCGAGCGGCTGAAGCGAGGGGAGCCCCTCCTGCCCTCCGTGGGTGCTTTGCACGTCTCCTGCAGCTGCCCATCCCCGCATCCCTCACAGCCGGGGAAGATGACGCCGGCCACGACATTCCCTCCGCAGCCCATCCATTCCAGCATGTACACCATCTTCCCGCCGGCCAAGGAGCTGGGGAGGGAGCACAAAGTCATCGCCCCCACCTTCGTGCCTTCGGTCGAAGCCTATGACGAGAGGAGCGGGCCCATCCAAATCGCCTCACAGGCCCGCGACAACAAGGCAAAGGACAAGGACCTTGGCAAGGTGGGGGTGCTGCAGTCACCCACGGAGCGGTGCCTTGCGGATGCTTCCCGCACGCTCTTGTCCCAGGACTTTTCTTGCCACAGTGATGCCAAAAGGATGGAGGCTCTGAGGGAGAAGGGCTCTGTGATCAGGGCGAACTCCATGGCACTGAAGAGACAGGTTACTTCAGAGCCCTTCCTCAACCGGCCGGGGCTGGGCTCTCCAGAGAGCAGGGAGTTCCTGGCTTCCAAGGACTTGCTGAAGCCGAGTCCGGAGGCAGAGCATCGCCCCTGCGAGCGGGACCGCTTCCAGCGATCCAGCTCCAAAGAAGCAGCAAAGGTTTACGGCACTTTGGACTCCTCCAGGCAACACCTGGACCACGCTCAACTGAAACCACCCGAGCAGAAGTGGAAGCCTTTTGAGATGGGCAACTTTGCTACCACACAGATGGCGGTGCTGGCCGCGCAGCACAGCCACGTCACCCGGGCGGAGGAGGAAGCCAAGAAGGTCTACCTTGACCCCAGTGGCTTGCCACGGTCCTCGGTGGTGGGCTCGAGGGGTGCTGCAGATGTCCTCCACCCTGCCCCCCATGGCGAAGGATCGGCCATGCAGAGCCTCATCAAGTATAGCGGTAGCTTTGCCAAGGAGGCGGCGTCGCGGCAGAGCTGCGGCAAGAAGAGCCCCTTCGGTGGCTTGGGCAACGTGAAGTTGGACTCTGCACAGCTGGGCGCCTCCAAAGTGCAGCAGCTGCTGTTGCAGCAGCCGGCGAAGCAGCTGAAAAGGGACCCCGAGAGACCTGAGAGTGCCAAATCCTTTGGTCGGGAGAGCATTGGCTCCCAGGGCGAGGTGGAGGTGAGGCACTTGCCTGTTGGCATCGCCGTGGCTGTGGCCCGGCAGAAGGACAACAGCAGCAGCAGCAGCAGCAAACTGGGGCCCAGTTTGGCAGACAGGGATCGCTCGCTGTCTCTCAGCAGCATCAAAGGTAGGTTCCCCAGGCCTGTCTCTATGGCATGAGCTGAATTGGGCATCCTCCGCTGCCTTTGCCTCCCTTTCCCAGCCAAGGGCACATTGTAAACCACAGTGGGGAGCAAGACTCCCCATGCAAGAGAGGCTAACCTTTTCTTCCTTCCATCCCCTCTGTCCACCACGTCTCCATGTGTTTGGTCCTTGTTAGCAAAGGTACTGACAAGGAAACCACTTAATCCACCTTTGTGCTGGTCTTTTAATCCCATGGGTTTGATTTAAGCCGTGGTGCTGGCAGGAAGGGGATGGCTCTGGTGAGGTATCTGAGGCTCTGCTTGGCTTCTGTAGTAAGATAACACCCGGGGGCTGCCCAGCACGGGGAGAGCTTGCCTCTGGTGTGCCAAGGAGTGATGCCAAAGCAAGCAGCCGGCGAGCATCACTTGGCTTTCCATGTTTAGCCTTTGCCTTTCCCATTTTTCTCCCTTCACTCCCCTCTCAGCCAGCAGCCCCTCTCCCCATTCCCATCGCCCTCCCCACTGCCCGGAGCACCTTGTGGGCAGCACAGGGAGCTGTTTGTTCAGCCGTTCAATCGTCCCAGACGCTCCCAGCTTGCGTTAAATGTAATTTACTGAGCCGAACTAAAAAGCTGCAAACAAGGGTTGAATTCTGGCAGGCCTCCGGGCTCGTTGCTAAGGGATGCAGTTGGCTTTCAGACAGAAAACAAGACTGCTTTTCTCCTCCTCTCGCCCCCCAAATGCTGCCCCCCCCCCCTTTTGTATGCCAAGAGATATTCGTCTAATAACATTAGCTTGCTTGCGCTGAGTGGACGGTGCTTGAATGTTTAGACCTTTTAAGAAGGAGAAAGCAGGCTTTAGTTGGCTAATCTGTAGTATTTGGCAAGTAAAATGCAAGTATTTAGTGCTGGGCATTGGTTGTCAAGGGAACGGGCCTGAGCCTTTCCTCCATGCATAACTGATTGAATTTTTCTATGCGGGTCTGTGCGTCATGTTCATATATAGAGACAAAATGATCATTCACTGTCTGGACAATCATCGGTCTGTACAGAAAAGGGACCGTCCTGTCGGCGGGGTGGGGGCTAGGCAGGAATGAGAGGAATAAGAAAGTGTGCGTGTTTGGAGGAGGGATGAGGAAAAAAAGATGCTAAACCTGTCTATAAATAACAGAGCACAAGGAGTGGAAATGGGAGAGGGAGTGGAGGTAAAAGAACAAAATAATGGGTTTCTAATAAAAGGCTTGGGGTCAATTCACCTTGTGCCAAGAAAGGGAGGCTGAGAGTTAACCAAGGGTGTGCTCCATATTACTGGCACTGAAGAAGGCATCAACTGAGGGAAGATAAATAGGAAAAGAGGCTCCAAGGGAACAAAAACCTGGGCTAGGGAGTGGAAGGGGATTTGCGTGTGAGTGGAGATGGTGGTAGGGAGGCAGGGAGGGATGTTGGGCTTCCAGAGGGGTGCACAAGCCCCTGTGCCTTCTGTCATGAGGAGTGGAGACTGCACAGGGCATCTTTCAATGAGCCAAGGAGGGGCTGGTTGGGACAGGTACTGCACACAGTGTCCTGGCAGTCTGCAAGGGGAATGGGGTGACCCTGGAATGTCCTTTGGGATGGAGAGATGTGTGCCAGGTTTTAAAGCATCTTTGCTTTCTGCTTGAAGTCCGTGGAAGGAGTCTTGGGGAGAGGAGCTGGGAGAGATGTTGTCTTGTTCCTGGATTCCTTCTGACAGTAAAAGCCAAGGGAATTGGAGACTTGACAGCAAAGAGACCACGGGCTGTCCAGGTTTGTGGAAATACCCAGCGGAGCCCTCCTTGAAAAGGCTGCCTGTCAGCAGGATAGACTTGATGCTCTGAGATGCTTTCCCATGTGCCAAACCTTATCCAGATGGGAGAGCGAGGACCCTGGTGAGGGCTGTGGGGAGCCAGGGTGCAGGCGTGCGAGGCTGTGCTGCACTGCTGAGCCCTGTAGGGTGCAGAGCATTGCCCGGGCAGGCAAGGAGCAGGGTCAAAAAGGTCAAAGCAGGGAAAGCAAACACCCTCCTCCTGGTCCCATTAGACCAGCCGGTTGCTCATTGCAGACAGGGCTGGGATTTAGGTGTGGATCGTATCACCAGAGCATAACATGGAGAGGGGCAACAGGGAGCTGTGGAGAAAATGTATATGCAAGAAAGAAGCTAGGGGGGAAAAAAGAGGGAAAAGCAAGCCTGAAATCAGGCAGATTGGGTGAAGATCTTGGATGAAATAAGTGATGGGCGGCTCCAGTACCTGGTCCTGGCACTGCTGTTTGCTCCTACGAAGGTGGTTCATAGCTTCTCGCAGATGCAGTTGCTACAGTGTCAGGCTGTGTTTGCAAGAGCTGCTCTGATTCTGGACAAGCCATTTCTCCAGCCAAACATCCAGCCCCTCTTTTTGGACTCTTGCCCTCATCTGCCATATGTGTCTCTGCCTCACCATCCCCTTTCTTGTTGCATGGCTCAGGGAGGAGAGAAGCAGATTCCCACTAACAGGTTGAAGTGCGGAGCAGTACTCGCTGGTTTCTTGAGGGTCTGTAGTGCTGGTTCTGCCTGTTGCAGGACAGGGATTCAGAGCATACCCATTGCTCCCAGGCTGGTTTACAGGAGCAGGTGGTGCTTCAGAAGATGCAGAGATAAAATCCAGACCCTTGCAAGATGCGTTAAGAAGGATGTGTGGTTTGATGCAAGCATTTAGCTGAGCCTTGTCTCCTGGGATGGGAAATCTGCCACCGTCCTTCAGCAGAAATAGTCCTGTTGGTCCTGGTGCTCCCAGGCCAGTGGTGTCCTGTCCTGGGAGGCCGGTCTGGCCTGGTGTGTGGGTCACTTGATGGCTTGGGGACAGGACGATCAGACCACTTACAGGTGGTCATATAGATAGCCTCACCCAGGCCTTTAGGGCTTGAACCTCATAGCGGTCTTGGAGGCAGTGGTATTCGGGTGTGCTGGCTCCAAGGGTGCTGCCTCCCCGTGCCCAGAGGAGATGGGACAGCTTTCCACAAGGCTGTTCCTGGTGTCTGATGGTGCTGGGTTGTCTCATAGGGCACGGACGCTCAGAAGATGACTGCGGGGATGAGAGGAGCCGCCACCGGGACAGCCACCTCCTGGCAGGGCGCTTGGAGCGGGATCAGGAGAAGCTGCTCAGGTGAGGGTTGGAGGGAGATGGGGTCTGTCCAGAGAGAGTTGCATCCATCCTTGTGTACCTGCTTGCAGCAGAGGAGCACTGAGTGAGGCACCATGGGGTTATAGACAGATCCTGCTGCAAATCTGTGCCTGCTCCAAAGGGATGGAGAGATGGGATGTTTTATTCTGGACATGATGTTAACAACCTCCATCACAGCTCTCCTTGAGCTTCCGACCCTGGATTGCAGACACACTCATTTTTCAGACTAGTCTATGCCCCTGGGCTCCTCCAGCAGCTGCACAGCAACCTGCAGCACTCAGACCACCTCTCACTGTCTCTTTTTCCTCCTCCATCACCAGAGAGAGCAAGGAGCTGGCAGATTTTGCTCGGATACACCCCTCTGGCTGCGCCACGAACGGCTTGAACTCCAACCTCATGGTGACAGGAGGCCCAACGCTGACAGGCTCCGGGCGCTGGTCAGCAGACCCAGCTTCACACTTGGCAGCCCACCCCTGGCTCCCCAGGACAGGGAGCCCTTCCATGTGGCTGGCTGGCCATCCCTATGGTGAGTGTCCTGGGGGACAGTGGTATATGCGTGGGGTGTTTGCACCAGTGCAGTCCAAGAAGAGGTGTTGCTTAGTGCCCAGTGAGGCTGCTGTCTCATCAAAGGGGAAGGGGGTATTTTGGAGCAGTCAAAAGATGACTTCTCATGTGGGTAGGAGCTGTTGTGACTGTGGTGTTTCTTCTTCCAGGACTTGGTCACCCTTCCCTGCACCAGGGCATGACACCAGGCTTCCCCCCTGCCATGGGGGGAGCTCTC
This sequence comes from Myiopsitta monachus, assembly GCA_017639245.1. NCBI lineage: Eukaryota > Metazoa > Chordata > Aves > Psittaciformes > Psittacidae > Myiopsitta > Myiopsitta monachus. The sequence continues at coordinate 7,792,912 of CM029926.1, read as the reverse complement.
CCTTCTGCCTACCAGTTTGCCAGAGACCCGCAGTCGGGGCAGCTTGTGGTGATCCCCAGTGAGCACTTGCCACACTTTGGTAAGCATTAGGGTGGAGGTGTGCTGGCCTCTTGTTAGGTGTGTTTTGGAGATGGAGATGTGTAATCTTCAGGAGTGGCTCCTCATCACCTGCAGGACCACGCAAAGTTTGAGTCCTTGGTTGGAGAATCTACTCATGGGCTCAGCCAGGGGCAGTCAAACTAGGGGTACATAGAAAGCAAAGTGAGTCAGATGGCCCCAGGACCCATGGGATGGTGGGAGTAGGGCTGCCAAGGGGAAGACGACATGCTTTCCCCTTTGCCTTTCTGCATAGCCCAATGTTTGGCATCCCTCATTCCCTGGGAATGGTGTAGAGAACACTTGCCCTGAGTGATCCTGAATCCTCTACTCATCCTCATCCTCCTGCCTGCCTGATGCATCTCTGCTCCTTCCCCAGCGGAGCTGATGGACCGGGCACCCCCACTGTGGCCGGCCATGTACCCTCCGACCAGGAGCTCCCTCCAGCACGCTCACCAGCTCCAGCTCCTCTCTCATCAGCAGCTGCTGAGGCAGCACGAGCTGTACATCCTGCAGCAGCAAGCGGCCCATGCCATGGAGCTGCAGAGGAGTGCCCAGCTCGTGGTACGTTCTCCAGAGCTTCCTTGGGTATGAAATGGTCCTGGAGTTGGGAAAAAGCGGCTGTGCCTGTGTCATGTGTCTGAAGGGTATGGATGCATTGAGTGAGCCCACCCTTGTCTCTGGGATACGAGGCACACAGGGTGTAGAGCCATTGAGCAGTGCTGTCAGGAGAGCAGCACAGCAGCAGCACAACCATGATTCCTTCCCTAGGGATGGCTCTGTTTAGTTGAGTGGTTCCATCCCTGATCACCTCCAGCAGCTCAGAGAAGCAGCTGCAATACTGGCAGCAGTCACACAGGGTCCTGGAGCCAGCTCCCATTCACCAAATGATTTTGGAAGTCACGAGCTTTCATTTGGTGTTTTACATCCATTTAATTTTTACAGTGGTCATCTGGTTTTCAGTCTTCATTTTACGTGTGTACTTGCTGGGCTGGGGGCTTAGAAATAGAAACTGTTTGCTTTGGTTGCAAGTGAGAGCTGAGACACCCTTCACGTAATTCCCGGAGCTGGGAATTGTAAAGAACGCTGTCACAGATCAGTGCCACCCTCCATCAGATTGGTCTTAAAATGGTGTTGCACTGGGGAATGTGTGTTTTATTCCAGTGCGTGTTTGATAAGATCATGTGTAGGTCTTGCTTGGTGGTAGGTGTGTGCTGCTTCCCAGGAGCAGGTAGGGATGTCATGCTGAGTTTTGCTCTGTTCTTGTTGCAGGAGAGGTTGAAGGCAAACGAGCAGCGTGTGGATATGGAAGAGAAGGTGACGAAGCGGAGCCTGGACAGTGCCAAATCAGGCCTTTCCTCCTCTGCCTCGGGACTGGTGCACCGGAAACCACCCGTGCTGTCTCCCAGCGCCTCCACGTCCTACAGCAAGGCTGTGAGTCCACCTTCCCTCTCTCCCAGGGCCTCACCTGTGTCTGTGCTCAAAGCTGAGGTGATCCAAAAGATGGAGGAGCCACCTTCGCAGCCAGCCTACTCCTACCCCGCCACCCCCAGCTCCCATCCTTCCAGCCCACCCCCTGCCTCTCCACCCCCTGCCCCTGCCATCCCTCCAAAGGAAGAGGCACCTGAGACTGTGGAGAAGAAAGACCTGGAGCTGGAAAAAGAAGCTGCTGGTCCATATCAAGCCTTGTTCCCAGGTAAGAGAGCCCTGCTTTGGCAGAGTCCTGTTGTGTTTGTGCCTGCCTCCCTTTTTCTCCTTGGCTCTTTCCTGCTTCCATCCCTTCCCCTAGAGAAAATGATGTAGCTCCTCTAAAAGGCAGGGGAAGGGCGAGGACCAGGATGGTCTGGGATCTTGGGTCTTCTGGACTGGGATCAGTGCCTGGGTTGTAGGGAGCCCTGGGGCTGTAGGCTGTCTTCTTCCCTTGGGTTGAGCTCGGGTTGGTTCCTCCAGAGCTGAAGTCTCAGTGGGAGAAGGATGCAAGAGGCAGATCTCTCTCCAGTTGCAGGAGAGTGCTGGAAAGGTGCTTGGGTGCTTGACCAGGAGAGAGGTGCCCAAAGCCGCTACTGCTTGAGCACAGGGAGAGATGAGAGATGACAGAAGCAAAAGGACCCTATCTGTGTACCTTAGTGAGAGAGAAGGTGTTCTGGAGACCCGGCCATTACACAGCCTGTCCCTTCTGGTACCTTGCAGAGATTCCCCCGGGATATCCATTCCAGTCCCTGCCTCCCTCCTTTGGAAGACACTACCCCTACCTCCTGCAGCCCACCGCAGCATCCGATGCTGATGGCCTGGCTCCTGACGTCCCGCTGCCTGCTGAAGGCTCTGAGCACATGGAGCTTTCTCCAGAAGTCAAGCCCTATCCGCCTGTCTCCGTCCAAGATACTAGAGCCCATCCAAGCAACAGGAGAAGAGGAGTCCTTGGAAGAGAGGGTGAAATCAGAGGTGCAGATGGAGGAAAGTCAAGAAAGCATCTGTGAGCAGGACATGGGGACTCTGAACATCACCACCTCTGCAGCCGTCCCAGTGCAGAATGTGGACAATTGCAATCTCCTGTTGCACCAAGGTGAAGCCTTGGGTGCTATGGAGCAGGACCGGGAAGATCTCCAGAGTTGCCCACCTCCTTACCAGGTTGTGGCCTGCCCTGCAGAAACAGAGGCTCAGGCAGAGACTGGGAATGTAGCAGAAACCTGCTCCATGCACATGGAATATGACGGTTTGCTCGTGCACACAGAGAATGAGCCGCCTGAGATGGACTTAGCACCCCAGGAGGAGGAAGCCTCTGTAGCTATGGATCTACAGAGCACTGATGTGACCCGGGGAAGGGAGTTCCCCAACCTGCCCCCTGAGGAGGGGGAGCAGGGGCCAGAGATCCCTTCCTACACGGAAGAAGCAATCTCTTGCCAAATCCCAGCTCTGGACATCAAGCCGGGCGACCCGCTAGCTGGGATGAATGCTTTGGTGGCTGCCACAGAGATGCCTCAGGCTTGTTCTTTGTTGACTACCACCAGTGTCACTCCATCGCAGGTGAAGGTGGAGGTGGTAACTGACCAGGCCTTGGAGCACTCTTTCCTGCAAGGGATCACTTTGCTGAGTGAAATTGCAGAGATGGAGCTGGAGAAACGGAAGCAAGAAATGCAAAGTAAGTTGCGAGCCCTGAGTTTGGTCTCCATGCATATGGTCCCCATGGTCTCTGTGCGGGGTGGCATCTCCTGCGACTTCAGCCAGGGCAGCAAGGAGAGCATTACTCCGAGATGCAGGAGTGGCTGGTACTTTGGATCGGGTTGGAGCAAGGTTGTTGTTGAAGTAGGACTGAGCTACGTGTGGCTTTTGTACTGCTCTCCCCTTCCAAAGGCCCTCGCCATGTCTAGACAGTTTGTGGTATGTGTAGCGGAAACGGAGCCCCACTTGCTAAGAGCTGCCAGGGTAACACCCTTCTGGCAGGCACTGAGTCTACAGTCTGTTGGGGTTTGGCACAAGAGGCCCCAGTAGCTCGTGATGATGCTTTCCAAGAGCTTGGCAGGTCCTGAAAAGAATCTCACCTTCCAGTAACTTCCTGAGGTGAGACGTGATGGGAACTGCCAGTTGTACCATGGCTGGGTACAACAGGAGATCTCGAGTAGGAGCCAAGGGTGGCTGGGAGGCTCCTTGGGCTGCCATGGTCCAGAAAGGGACATCATCCTCTCCTTGTGCCTCCTGGAGGAGCAGTCTTGGAATGTGACTTTCTATAGCTTTATTTTTCTGTCCTTCCCAGCAGGTCCAGAGAGTTTCCCTGTCCGGCCAACGCTGGAGAGTTTGCTGGCTGCCAGCACCCACATGCTCATGGAAGTACTTTCCACCCCCCTTATGGAAAGTCTGAAAACCATCCGGCTGCCTCGAGAGCTGAATCCCAACAAAAAGTACAGCTGGATGCAGAAGAAAGACGAGCCCGTAAGTAGCTCTTGAGTGTGGCTGAGCCTGAAAAGCCACAGCGCATCCACTCACCACAGCTTGCTCTTCCAGCCCTGGATTGCCACCGGGCTTGTTCTGCCCTCCTGCATTCCCAAAGTGAGCTGGTGCTTCCCTCACTCGTGTTTGTAGCTGCCCAGGGAGTCACTGTGGTTTGATTTAGCTTCTCCCTTGTTTTGAATCAACAGCATTGAATTCAGCAGGACCCTGGGCAGCCCTAGAAGTGGTGTTTGTAATACAGAGCCAGCAGGAACTTGTCTTGTCAATGCTTTGGTGTGTGTGGGGGGATAAATAAAGATAGTGGCAGGAGGGTTTTTCCTTGTTTTTTTTCATTGCTGGCTCTTCCCCTGTGGGAGAGGCTGATGGATTCCTTTGTACCCAGCAAGTAAGTGCTCCAAGACAGGGAATATTTTGATCTGTCCTCGTTAAATAAGGAAAAGTAGTTCTGTGGGTGTATTTTGCCCTGCAGGTTCTTTCCCAGTGTTGCTGTCCCTCAAAGCTGACACTGACCCATACATAAGCCACAGAACTTCTTCACCTGGCTGTTTTCGCTTGGGTACCACTCTAGGGCTGTGCTTGTGGGCAAAGGTGCTCTGCTCCAGTGTTAAGCATGGATGGCGGCAGATCTTGGCCACTGCAAGAGCACCCCAGTGTGCACCACCCCAGTCTGAGGGCCTGAACATCTGCTGAGCTTCTCACCCCGTCTTGCTCTCCACCTTAGATGTTCTCCATCAAATCAGCCATCGAGAACATGGACGCGATGGAGCTGGACTACAGGATGAGGCTGGCAGAGCTGCAGCGGCGCTACAAGGAGAAGCAGCGGGAGCTGGTGAAGCTGCAGCGCCGCAGGGACTCCGAGTAAGTCACAGGCTGCTCACTTGGTCCGGGATTGAGACCAGCCCTCCATTCCCTCCCTGTCTCCTCTCCTCCTGGTACGGCCCGCCAGAGCTTTGCACTGCACACTCCTAGGCTATGTGACATGACAACCTGAGCACTGGTGAATGCAGCTGGGAGACCAGTTGTAGAGACAAACCTTGGCTTCAGCAGCTCAGTTTAGCAGTTTGGTGACAGGAGAAGGTTCTGGGTTGGCTCCTGTTCTTGCTTGCTTTCTTTTAGTTTTTTTCTCCCTTTTTTTTTTCCTTCTTTTTGGATTTACTTTATTTTTTTTTCTTTCCTGTTTTTGCTTTTTGGTTGCAAAATTTGACTTTGCTTTTTGTTTTCTTTGCCTTTTTGGTTTTTTTTTGTTGCCTTGGTTAACAGTGAAGCGTGTGGTTTTTTTAAAGGGAAAAGCATGACGAGAAAAGTAGAAGCTTGGCAAGAAGAGGCCCTGGAAGGCCCAGGAAGAGGAAACTTGGATCAAGCGCTCTGTCACCCATTAAGGAGAGAGGGAAGAGTGACAGCAAGAGTGGAAAGTAAGGCTGGAATATGGGGAAGATGGGAAAATGGCAGGGTTGCTGCACCAGGGTCTTACTTGGGGACAGCATCTGGGATGCAGCAGGGGCTCGCTGTGGCATTGCAGTGACAGGCTGTCTCTAGCAGCAGCAGTGTTGTGGAAGTGCGTGCATTTAACATGAGTGTGTCTTTCCAGTGGGAATAGGGTGCCAGCGTCCTCCCGCTCTGCTGGTAGAGCACGTGTCTGTGGTGTTGGGTGCAAGTAGGACAGGCTGTGCGCTGAGGTGATGCGGAGCTGCCGGCTGGGCAGGGAGCTGTAGGTGAGCTCTCAGTGTTGGGGAGAGCATCCTGATGTGTTTTCAGGAGAGCAGATGGTGCAAGTGGGTGCTGTAGAGCTGATGGCAGGGATGTTGGTGTCAGAACCTGGAAGGACAGGGCTAATGTACTTTGTAGGGCCTTTCTGCAGTGTTTTTTCTCTCTTCATCTCTGTCCCCTTAATCAGTGGGAGTTGGTTTCACCTGATCTCTCTCTTTGAAGGGTGTGGATCAGTCTTTCTTCTGCCTTTTTCTCTTTTACAAGTCCAGCTGCTCTTGTTTGGCTGCCTGGATCTCACCACTGATGGCCATCTAACCACCCATATATGGCCCAGTCTCTCCCAACAGGAAGGCACCTCCAAACTGCTATGTACTTTTGCAAATCAGGTTCAGGTGTCCAGCTCCCACTGACCTTGTGCTGCTTAAAACCTGTCCTCTTGGTGATTCTGTGTTCAGCTCTTCGAGTTTGGATGGCTGGACAGGCTGGAGGCATCCGGAGGTGGCTGGAGTTGTGTGTGCGTGCGTGCATGATGGTGTTGCGTGTGCATGGAATCACAGGAATGCTTCATCAACTTGATGTGGGAGATGGAGATAGATCATCAGCCAATGTTCAGGGCCTGAAGTGTTGGTTGAGCTGTCTGTGGAGGTCAGCAGAGAGGATGCAGGGGAGGGGAAGATGCCTGGAAGCTGAGGAGACTGCCCTGTGTTTAGTGGCTTTGTGGTGGTGGTATGACCGAGGTCAGGAGGTTTAGCGTGAAGGAGGTGGCATATGAGAGCTTTTAATGGAAGCGTGGTAGAAGTCTTGAGGTTTTGACTGACGATCCATCAGATAGTTACTGGAGACAGTTTGGGAGCAGTGAAAGATGTGCTTCTAGTCTCACCTACTTTATTTCTTTTTTTATTATTATTATTCTTTATTTACCCTCTCCTTTCCCCCCAAATCCTGTAGCAAGACTGAAGACATAGATCACAAATGCCTCTCATATGGAGCTAGATTGCCTGTCCTTTTAAGCGAGCCAGTCCCTGCAGTGTCTTCATTCCTCTGTGTCACCCTGTGTGGCAGTTCCTTATCACCTCCTCGCTCATACCCAAGCAATCAGAGCAAGTGTGTGGGCAGTGAGACACCTCCCTGGGCCTTGGGAATCTCTCTGCATCTACAGAGTCCATGAAAGTAGAGGTGGAAAAGACTTACAGGGCTAGCTCAGCTGTGTGTCCTCCCCTCTGCTGCTCTGTGCCAAATCAGGCGGTGTCTGGTGGCTGTTACTCAAGATACCAAGTACTTCCTTTCGGAGACCACCCTGCAGGTCTCTGATTTCAGGCACCCTCATCTGTGCTGGTGGCCAGGAGTGTGCAAGAAGGGCTCCTTGGCTCTCCTCTCTGGTGGAAAACCTTGTCCAAACTGCTGTCACTTCGCAGTGGGCTCTCACTGAGGATCCCCACTGTCCTGCAAGGCACTTAACCTCACTTTTGAGCTTGGTGGGGATCACAGGGAGGAAAGCCCCCCCCCACCTTGACCCATCCTCTGCTTGGCTTGCAGACTAAGCAAGTCCTTGTTACTCTCCGAAGACTCTGAGACTGGTGAGGGCATGAAGAAGAGGCACAAAGGGGCCCTCCCGGAGGAGGATGAGGATGTGGAGAGCGGCAGTGGCAAGATGAAAGGGAGGAACCAGAGCTGGGAAGAGCATGATGCAGCTCCCAGCTTCTCAAATGAGGTCAGTGCCCTCACGGGGAACGGGGAGCCACAGGCCAAAGGATCTCATTGCTGCTTTGCTGGTGTTGGCTTGCACTGGATAACTCCTCCTGATCTCAGAGCATCTGCTCTCAGTTCACATGGCTTTAGAAGTTCTTCACGAGCAGACTGTGAAGTGGAGGGCTGTTGGCAAAGGCTAATGTTGGCTTATGGAGATTGGACCTCTCTGGTAGGCAGCAGGGGCAAACACCTTCAGGCCAGCCAGAGCACTGAAGTGTTGCACTAGCTCTGAATCCAGAGCAGTGCTCGTCTTACCCCTTTGCCTATTGAGGCAGTGGAAGAGAATGAGCTCCTTGAAGCAAGGAAGGAATGGGAGCTTTAACTGCTATTTTAAACACAGGGTTTTCTTCTGCTCCCGTTGAGGCAGTGAAGTATTTACTGGAGCTTTAAGCTGCTGAAATCCAAAGTGTGCACAGGCGAAGTACTGAGTTACAGCTGCTGTTATCTAGCTGTAGCACATGTAAAGTGTATTTATTTTCTTCAAGAAGCAAGAAGGTACTGAAAATGATGTAAGCACTGGCTGTAACGCAGTGGTGCTGATGCTCTTGCTGAGAGGTTTTTGGGTCTTCTTGGCATCTCAGCCTCTGGAGCTGGTTGATTATGTGGAAATCTTTATTATTTGGCTGGCGTTTTGGGTAAAGATTTTTAATCCTTGTGATTTAGAGAAAAGCTTGTAAAACCAGTCCAAACATCGCCTAAACCCCACAAGTTGTTGAGCAAAAAGAACTCCAAAAGACGTTCTGTGGACATATTTCTTTTGGAAGAAAATTCAGTATTTCTAGGTTAATCTTGTGATTTTGTAGTGCTTGAGAAGGGTAAAGCTGTGCTGTTTGCTGACATCTTCCTCCCTAGCACCATGGTGGGTTATGGCAACTGGGCTTAAGACTCTCATTTGAGGCCTTACTAACTCTAGTGCATTGGAGGCTGTTACGAGGGCTAATAAAACTCCTCAGGTCTGCCTTGATAGCTGCTCTATATTCACCTGTGTCTCTTCCTTTCACCTCGGCAGTTAAAGCTCAAAAAGAAGAAGGTGCCATCAGATCAGGAGCAGCTGGCCAGCAAGCTTGACAAGGCTCTGTCCCTCACCAAACAAGACAAGCTCAAATCCCCCTTCAAGTTTGCTGACAGCTCTGGGGGCAAGTCCAAAACTAGTGGAGGTGGCAGCAGGTACCTGCCACCCCACGAGGCTCTGCCGAGCAAGGAGGAGAAGAAGAGCTTGGCCAAGAACCTGGGCCTGTCACTGAAAAGCACCAAGGAAGGTAAAAACAAAGTGGCTGCCAAAATGAAGAAGATGGAGGTGGGGTTAAAAGTAAAAAATCAGCTCAAGGTTTCCCATTCACCAGCGATATCTGAAGTTAGCAGCTACTCCTATAGTAAGTAACCCCTCTTTTATCTCTTTTTACAGTGTAATCTGTTGCGGGGGCTTGTGGGTGTTTCTGGCCTCTTGGAAGGGGTCTGGTTTTGCTCGTGGGTGAGAGGTGACCTCCTTCATGGCTAATCAGTGCTGCTGCATCTTTGGGATCAACATGACTTGTCTGCCCAACTTGCTGTCCAAGAGGTAGCCAGTATCAGTGCATCTCTTCCAGTTAGTGCCTGTGTTGTACTGATCATCAGCTGGAAAAATGCTTTAAAATAAAAGGTTGACCCATGTTCTTGCTTTTGGTGAAAGTAGACACTCTTCTTCTACAGGTCAGATGAATACTCACAGCCTCTGCTCCAGGAGGTGGTTAACAGCTCAGTTTCCAAGTCTTTGTTGAGCTGGGTAGGATTTGCTTTAGGATTATGCTGTTGAGTCAGTTGGAGAAGGAGGCAGTGATGTTTGTGAACGTCCTTGTGACCAGCCCTTCAGATGTGGCTTGGTTCCTGGCTGACTCTGTTCAGCATTCCCATCCATCTCATCAGTGTCCATCTCATCCCAGCATTCTGTGTACTGATGGCCATTTCTGAATCCAAAGTGCACCTGAGCAGAGGTTCCTGCAGCTGTGCGGAGCTGGGGACCCCTGTTACCAAAGGGAAATCTGCATTGCAGATAGCGTTGGGAAGATAGAGGTGGAGGTAGAAGTCTCCAGCAATTCAAGCAGAGAGTAGGGCAGAGAGCACGTGAGGGTCTTGGAGTTTGTGGTCTGAGGTCTGGTCGTGAGTTTATCTTAGCTCACTTGTCTTTTCCTCTGCTTGCAGCTATTTAAGTCCCATGTTAAAACCCTTACAGGGTGTTTGTACACATAACAAATATAGCTCAGTGCAACACCAGTTTAGAAATGTCACTAGTGGGGAAGATGATGAGCCAGTGGTTCTCCAGGGGAACAAATGTTTGGCATGAAATGAGCCATTTGCATGGCAAAATAGGAGCCACTGGACTTGAGCACAGCCTTTGGCTGATTGTGCTGTACACACCACCCAGTACTTCTGTTGTTGAATGAGCTTCACTCCCAAGGACAGACGCTAAACTGGGGGCTCTGGAGCTAACGGGGAGGGGAGGCATGGGCCTGTCATTTGGTCACTCAGGCGTGATGGATGTGGGGAGGCAGGTCAAGCATATGGCACTACTTCCCATGGCTGGTGTGCTGCTCTTGTGGAGGAGGAGAAACGGGACTGGCGCCAAGTCCTTCTGCCTCTTAACCTCATGGTTTTCTAGCTGGAGTCCTGAAAACCTTGGGCAGAGATCCAGAGGGCGAGCTGAGGATCCTATTCCCATAGATTTAACAGAGGTCAAGCCCCAAATCATTTGCGTGTTTGGGCTTTGGGCCTCCTAAACTAGTTATCCGTGTTTTTTCTCCACAACCGGCGCAATGGATGTGGGGATTGATACCCAGCCTGATGCTGGAGAGCATCTGCTGCTGCTCACAGGCTGGAATGATCCCCACTGCCTCCCCGTAACGTTGTGAAGCCAGTGGTGTGTTCACAGGAGGGGAGGTGACAATTCATACCTGCTTTTAGTGCATCCAGGGGTGCCGTGTGCTTTCTGTACCATCTTCAGATGCCAAAAGGGGACCACTGGCTATCGTCTCAGCGCCTGTGGGGCTTGACAGCATTGTAGAGCCATGCTTCACAGACTGAGGAGCAGCTCGGTCCCTGCTCTGCTTTGGTGCAGTATCTGAGGTGGTGTGTTCAGAGGCAGGCATTTGGAGTTAGATGTGCTGCCCACTCGGCCTCTGGGCTTGCTTTGGCTGCTCGTGTTGAAAACCCACTGGCAGAGGTGGTTCATGTAGAAAGGGAGATGTAGGTCAGTGTTGAACGTAACCGTGGTTAAGACTAACGCAGGTTGATGGCCTGGTTGTTGGCATTGCTGTGCATTCCATGGGCATCCTCATAGCAGAAATGGGAAGTGGAAGTGCTCAAGGACTTGGAAGTGTTCAAGGCCGGGTTGGATGGGGCTTGGAGCAAGCTGCTCTAGTGGAAGGTGTCCCCGTGGCAGGGGTTGGAATTGGGTGAGCTTTAAGGTCCCTTCCAACCCAAAGCATTCTGTGATGGCATGAGATGTCTGCCTCAGTTTTCTCCTTAAAGCACTCCTTGGAACCTTGTCTTGAGGAGGTGTTTGGCCTTGGTGGAGCGTGTCTGTTCCTAACCGAAAGAAGGAAACATGCAATGCTGTGCTTATTCATCCATGTTCTGAGCTACAGGGCTGTGGTGGAGCCACCTGGCAGGGGTGGAAGATGGCGGCCCAGGGTCCTTCCTTCAGCCACCTCCATCCTCGCCCCCTCCTCACACGCCGCAGCCCCCGCTCCCTGAGGTAACGCTCTCCCACCTGCTTTGCCCGCAGATACGGACTCGGAGGAGGAGGAGGACGGATCCCTGAGGGACGAGTGGCCGGCGCAGCCCCCGTCCGCCCCCAAGCCGCGGCCGTCCGGTCTCTACAGCACGGCAGCCAGGAAGGGCGGCCGGGCGGCCGGCGGCCCCAAGGCAGCCCCCCGCAGCACGGCGGCCGGGCGGCCGCTCAAGCCGAAGGCGGCGGCGGGCAGGAAGCAGCCCTTTTGCCTGCTGCTGCGGGAGGCCGAGGCGGGATCTTCCTTCAGCGACTCCTCGGAGGACTCGTTCGATCAAGGTTATTAGTTTGTAGCAAACGCAACCCCACACGCACCCCTCTGCCCATGGCTGTGTGGGAGCGGGCGGGGGGCCGGGGTCAGCCATTTTGATGGTCAGAGCCAGGGCGGCCATCTTTGTTGTTGGCAGCGTAGCCTGCTGTATCAGCCCCACGTTTATCTTATAGCCTTTTTGTACCTTTATCATTGTGATATTAAGACTGGCTGGCTCTTTTAGAGCTTTTATATCAATTGGGGTTTAGTGTCCACCTCTCCCTGCTTTCCTGTTCCCTTCCTCCCTTCAGTTTTCCCCTCACTTTCTTCCTTGCTGCCACCACCACCATTTATATTATTATTATTACTATTATTTCTTATTATTTTCTGTTGGCATGAGCAGTTTGGAAGGAGCTTTTCTTTTTTTTTTTTTTCTAATTATTTTCCTTGTTTTGTTTTTCCTTTCTTCTTTTTTCCTTTAGTTTTTTTAATCCCGGGATACTGTTGTGTGGCTTGTGTGACTCGATGTTTGTACTTGCGATTTGGTATACCGAGCTTTTATTAAACAGACCGAGTTCATTTTTAACTAAACCTGTGTACCTTGTCTCTCTTGCTGTGTCTCTTATCAGGCCGATTAGGTTGCCGCTTCACTTCATCCTGCTCTGCATCCCCCTCCTGCTCCCACTCCCCATGAGTAGAACTGGAATTAACCTAGTCCGGGGTACTCTCTATTATTCAAATATCCCTGCTGCCTTTGTCCACATAAAGCTTAGGCCTTTCCCACCCCCATCCCCTTTTATTTAATACATATTTTGTGCAGTTTTAGTGGGTTTATTTCTTTTTCAGTTTGTTTTCTCTGTCAATAAACTCTCGAAGAAGGCAGATAAAATATAGATGCGCTTGGTCCTTGTTTCTGCTGTGAGTGTAAGGTCCCCATTATTGAACAGCCCCAAATCATTCTTTTTAACTATAAAAGGTATTTTTGTGTCTCTTTTTGGGTGCTAATTGTTTTATTCCACATAACCCACGGTGTCCAAGGATGTGGCAATTACTGCATTAAAGTTGACTCCGCAGTTTTCCCTCCTTCACCCTCAGCCCCTGTTTTTTCCATGCAGCTTTTTCCTGTCAGCCTGTCATTAGGACTTCAGTGGGAAAAGGGATTAGTCGAGCCTTTCCCTCCAGAGACACAAGGGGTTTCTGTTCTAGAGCGCACTCATTAAATGATAATCATGGGGAAAGGTCATTTTAATGAGCCCTCAGCTCCTGAAAGAAGCAGCTCATCGGGGCTGAATGCTAAGCGAGAGCATCCCCAGTTGTTATCATCCAAGTTACAGAGCACAGCAAAAACCTTTTAGTATTTCACAGTGCTCTTACATTGAAAAGAGGCTGGAGAGTTTTGCTTTTGTTTTGTGGTTTTTCCGTAGTTTTTTGGATGTTAATTTCCTCCATGCACCTCTTTGCTTTTTCTCCCTTCCAAACCCAACCTCCAAAGAAAGGTAATTCAAGCTATTCAATACAGCAGAAAGATACAGATTGCTGATTTGGTTGGATGTGGCTTTGGGCTGGACCCACCAATGCATTTCAAAGAACACCCCCCCCCCCCAAAAGAGTAAAATATATGTTTAAAAAGAAAATTCATTCTTAAAAGCCAGAAAGTTTTGGGGATAGTGGATTTTATGTAAAGGTGAGATTGCCACATTTCCATTAAGAGTCTGCGTTAACTTCCATTCTTCCCTTCCCTGCTCCTTCCTGCATCTTCCCTGTGTTTATTTTGCTGCTGTTGGAAATTTTGAGGATATCAATCCCTTTTAGTTGCTAAGCTCTTCAGGGTTTCTTGGGTTTGCTTCTTGGTTTTGCTCCAGGTAAGCAGATAGGTAACTTGGCCCTAATTGGCTCTATTTTTCAAGTAACCTGTCTGCTTTAAAGAGAGATAATCCCAGTTTTATGGGATTATCTAGGGAGGGGAGGGGAATATGGGAGGAGGTTGGGGAATCTGGAACAAATGGGGAAATGCATTGTAAATTCCTTTGGGGTGTCATTTAATGGTGGGGAAACCAAAGATGCAAAACCTCCTGGGGTGGGAGGTGGGCACGGAAGGGGGGATGGGGAGGGATTATTTGTTACAGTTTTTTTTCTGCAAATGCTTTTATTTTTGTTATTTCTCAGAAGCATTTACTTAAAGGGATATTTGGGTAATAGGGTTTCTAATGGCTTTCCCTGATACTAAACCGATTAATAACCTCAGCTTTTCTAGAAGTGCTCACTTTCTCCTTGCAGCTGCTTGACCAACCCTTTCACCCCTGCCCCTATCCATGATGCTTTGAATGTCTGTGTCGGTCTCTTGCATTTGCTCTCACGCTGCACTAAAGAAGCAAAGTGGTTGGCTGGTTGTAGGGCAGACACTTCTCAGCGAGGGTCACTAGCCATGAACCTGAACCTTGACCATTGTTATGTAGGTAGGCAAAATAACTTTTCTTTATGTCATCTGTCAGCCTCAGACGTTTCGCTGTTACCTCCATGAATAATGACACGTAGCTCTTTGCATTCTCCTGGTTATTTTAATGATGATTGCTGTCCACTTTTGACTTTCCTCTGTCCATGAAGAGACTCACATGGAAGACTTGCTTGTGTGCATGTGTTTGAGGACTCCAGAAATACTTTGCTGTTGCCAGGCCTTCTTTTGGAAAACCCCTTAACACCCAGCAGAGGGAAAGGTTTGCAGATGAGTCCAAGATGAGAAGCCACAGCACTGCTTGCAGAGGCTCTACCACTGTCCTTATAGGTTTCAGGGCCATGACGCAGACTCTCCTAGTACCAGGGTAATTGCCTGGCCATGGCCCTGCCAGTATCTATGTCAGAGGTAGGAGTAGCTGCAGGAAGATGTGTTTTCATCTGGTTGAAGATAGACAGCACTGCTTTCTTACAAACTAAACACCACATTGCCATTCTGGTAAGAAGCAAAGCTTGTGGTTTTTTATCTGGTAGCCTTGGAGAGGAAACTGCTAGTACGGGCTAAAGCCACAGGGGACTTTTGAAAACTATCAGGATAAGTAATACCTTGAGCTTTCTGAGACCAGAGATCCACACTTCCTTCTCCTCCCATACTCTATTTCCCATAAGAAATTAGTACCTTCTTCCCCGCTCTCCTTCCCTGACTGGGAGGATGGTTTGACCCCAATTAAAAAACCCCAGACAAACCAGTGAGGGTTCACTGTTTCCCTGCACAGTCATTCCCATGTGATAGATTTAATGGTTTTAATTTTGTAAGTATTTCTGGAGTCAGCAGCACAGCACATCTGGGGGAAAAAAATGTATTTTCAATGATGAGAATTGGCTTGTTTCAGAAAGAAAAAGAAGAAAAAGGCACAATCTGCAATTGGACACTCAAAAATCAATAACCTCCAGAATTTGGACAGATCACACAAATCAGATGTCAATGACCCAGTAGCTGTCTAAAGTCTGCCTGTACTTAGCCTGCTTTGTATGCTGTGGGCCTGCTTGGTGTTATGAGAAAACCATGCTATTTTCTTTTTAATGTGAAATGACTCTTTTTAAGTGTGTGATTTTTTCCTTCCCCCCTTCCCAAGCTTTTCCTGTCCACATCCCCCTCAACCTTGTTACATCAGCCTTTGAACCCCAAATTGCTTAACCAGTTTCTGTTCACCATTAACAGATCTTCATTTACTGCTCTCCTACAGTAAAAGACAGTTAAGAGCAATGAGAAAGATTTTAATTGGGTTTGGGTTTTAATTTAGTGCAGGTAAAAATAAGCTTAGAAAAGTCTTCTTTAGGTCCAGTTTATCAGTAGCATTTCAATCTGAATTGATTGTTTTGGCTGTAGAGTTGTATGTACACGTGTGGTTGCATGTGGATATATACACACATATACATGCTCTTAAAAATGGCAGTTAGAAAAGATACAGCTTTGGATAGTATTTTCCTTACCCTCATTCAGCGTTAACAGAATTACCAGAGAAGGGACAAAAAGATGGTTTTAATGTCTTTTTCTCCACTCTTAACTAAAAAACACCTTTTCAGGACTGAAAAATGGAGACTTCAGTTGTGTAAAGGCATCTGTGCATACCTCATTTTAAGCCCACATACAGTTTGGGTACAGTAGGAGTAAAACTACTTTGTATTAAATACAGGCATCATGAGTCTCTCCAAAAAGCCACAGAGCACCAGCAGCTTATTTGCCACCGTAACCATAAATGTGAGGATTTAGTTTAGAATCATGTGGGTTTGGCGTAGAGCCCCAGATACGTTCTTTTTTGTCCCATTTGTTAGTTTTTGTCCTTTGGATAAACGGAGAGGAAGAGAAGCAGGGATTGTGCGGTGCATATAGAGTGGAGTCAGCAAGATGTGCCCTCGCCATGAGAGGTGGAGGAGGATAGATCTGTGCTGGGAATGTGTTAAAACGTGTTTATTTTCAGGCTGAAAATTGTATTTCATGCAGCTAAAAATACAAGTGTTACAGGGAAAATGCTGACAAGAGACTATATCTTCAGTTGTCTTTCCATAGTGTGACTTTGAAAGAGGTTAGAATAACTGCCAGGTATGTTATTGCGTCGTACATTTTCCGTGGCATGAGTAATAGCTGCTTTCATCCTGCCTTTTAAATCTGTTTTACCTTGCTGCATTTGAAATACTATAGCTGCTGGGCACCTTCATGCTCTCACATATACAGCATCTTTGGGTGCTGAAGGAGCGGTGGGCAGGCAGTGAGCTGAGCCGAGGGGGGTTTGCATGAGACAGGTCATGGGGGGATTGTTCTCCTGAGTTGCCCTGGTTTTAACCTGTTTCCCTCTCCAGCTTCTCAGCGAGCCATTCTCAGCTCATCCCACTCATTAGTTCTCTCATATAAGGTTGGTTTTTCCATTCTTCTTCCTGGTTTTCCCAGCCAAATGGGATGTGTGGAAGGGGTCTCATTTCTTCCTGGTGTGGCATTGAACTCGGGCACTGGGTTTGCTGCTTTTCAGGCAGGTGCTTTTCACATCTCAGGATAGCCGAGTTCATCTGGATTTGCTTTCTTTTTGGCAAAACGTAGGGAACCAGCAGTTTTGCCCCTTTCCTGGTAGGGGAAGGAATCTGATCCTAATTTGCTGCAGAGTTTTTATGTTTTCCATGTGGGTTTTATGCGAAGAGTGAGCAGGGCTGTGGGTTTCATGGTGTATTCCTGCAGGACTGTAGGTTTAGTAGCATTTTATATCACAGGGAGCCAGCGTGAGCAGTTGAAATGTGGAAGGGCTTTTGATGCAGTTAAAAATCAGTATTCTTGTGACTATTTGATGTATACCATGGTGAGGAGCTCTCCTTGTTAAAGAAAAATAACATATATATATATAGCTGGCCATTACTTCAGTTGATAAAATGCAAGGATGAGTATGCTGGTTTCTGATCTTCCTCTTACTTCTAATGTCACGGAGGAATAATCCGAAGTGGAAAACTGACACTTGGTGTTACTGGCTTGGGTTTTTTTAAACAGCCAAGTGTTGAGGACGTTTTTATCTATCCCAGAGGGCATACGTGAAAAGAAAAGGATTTTCATGTTCATTCCAGCTCATTTTGAAGGGATCTGGTTTCTCATTTGGCTCGTGTTCAGAGGGAGGGGAGCTGGTGAGTGGGCTCAGGCTGGGGAAGAGCAGGGCTCCTGCTAGTGGTGGGAATTCTGCAGCAGCCTCTATGATCCTACTTAAGCCCTCAATTTCCAGAGAAATGAAATACCTTTTCCAGGCCCACTTTTTGCAGCTATATCTATTCCACCTAGATTTATGTGCTCATATATGTGTGTGTATATGTATGTGTGTGGTATATGTGCGCTCACCAGGACAAGCTGAGTGAGATGCTGTTAAAATTAATTGCCTTTGAGCTGATGACAGACTCCTGGGAAGTGCTGTAGGGAGGGAGAGGTGCCACTCTCAGAGCACCTACCCTCAAAATACCTGCTGTATATACACTGTAAAGGAAAACCCCAGCCCACGGCTCTCTGCAGGTGCCAGCCAAGGCTGATTTCTTTGCCAGCATTAGATTGTGGCTGTGGGCAGCTCTTCCTGCCTGTGCTGAGCTGGGCTTCCCTAGCCTGAGCTGTAGAGAGGGAAATGAAAGGCATGGAGAGTTTCGAGGCAGAGTGTTTAAACACTCCTCCAACACTACCTACACTTACCCCCCTCTCCCTTATGCATTCCAAATCCATTGCTTTCAAGTTACTTCTCTCCTCCTTTGCATTATTTTCTCTTGCCCCTTCTCCTCTCTCTGTCCTCCTTGCCATGGCGCAGGCTGATCTCTGGTATTCCCCTTCCATGCTGATCTCTGGTTCTGATTATGCTAATGGATTTTGTTATGGAGGAAGAGGTGGTGGGTGGGAGGGGAATCCCACAGCTCCGAGGTTGGGATTTTCAAAGGAATTAACTTTTAATTCCTCCTGAAAGCTGCAGGGAATGAGTGCATGGCATCCTTTTCAAACCTCTGCCAACACCCTACTCTTCCCTCCCTCGCTTTGAATGGGTCCTCCCTGCTGTACCCTGTATTGCTGTGTCCTTAAAGGGTGGCGGTAGGCAGGGTGATACTGGCTGTATGGCTGCAAAGACACATGTGGGTCTGTGGCCAGCATCTTCTGGCTCAGCTTGTGGGGGCTCAGTGCTACTTAGGTGAGCACAGAGCAGCAGGAGAGTTACACTTTGGGGTTGAAATGTGGGTGATGCACAGCTCCATTAGATTTGTAATGGGCTTCCTCTTCTCTGCATGCTAGATTCTAGCTCAGAGGAGGACGAAGAAGAGGATGAAGAGGAAGAGGAGGAAGCAGAGGACTATGGGACAGACGGCACCGACAGGCTTTCATCGCCTGCCCTTGACGAGAGCGGCCTGGGCCTTCTAGCAAGGTTTGCTGCCAGTGCCATGCCCAGCCCCATCGTTCCCCCTCCACTCTCCATCATCCAGCTGGAGGCCAAGCAGAAGGCAAAGAAGAAGGAGGAGCGGCAGAGCCTGATGGGTGAGTTGCATGGGTAGGATTAGTGCCATGGGGGCCAAGGTGGAAGGTTCAGAAGGTCCCAGCTGTGCTGCAAGAGACAGACACTGTCTTGCCCTTTCTTTACGTCTAGCTGCTTGGTCCTGATGCTGAAGGAAGGGAGAATTGCCTGACAGGAAAACAAGAACCACTCAAGGATATGGCAGGTTTAGCAGATGCAGCCATGGCATCCCTAGGGGCTTTGTCAAGGTTTCCTCTTGTGCTACCTGGCAGTCCTTAACAGGTTGCAAAGGCACGCGGTGGGATACTGTGTCCCCTTGGACAGAGTGCTGAAGGCAGTGAAGAGCTGTTGCATTTTAGGGAAGGAAGCATGTGCTAAGTACAGCTGATCTTAAGTACCCAAGAAAACCAGAGACACCCAGGGAGAAGAAAAACCCTTTCAATCAGCCCATCCCATCAGCTTCCCCACAGAAACCGTCCAACGAGACTTGAAACAAGCATTTCTTCCTCTGCTCCTGTGTTCTCAGTGCCAGAGCCTGTGTTTCTGTCTCTGTCCTTGTCTCGGTTTCAGTGTCTAACACGTAATTGGGAGTTTCATTTCTTCCCCTCCCCGTGCTCTGCTGCACAGGTGCCCGCTGGTGACATCGTTCCTGGTCAGACACATCTATATGGGCTCCATTTATAAATTCTCTATTAATATTTATTAAGTGATAATGGAATTTATAGCATGCTTCAGAATGGAAAATGATGTCTTCCTTTGGAGCCTGGCTTGTTTTAACACTGTTTCCATGCTATATTAGGCTTTTGCCAACTTGTTCCAACAGCCTCTGTTAAGAATTTATTGTCTTGTAACCTGCCCTCCTTGAAACTGGAAGCATCCAGAAATTGCCTCGTTCTGTAGTGAGAGAAGAGGAGGAGTGTTGTAATTTCCAGTGGGTTTTTCATTCTGAGCCTTGCCAGCTTTGGTTTTGACAGGCTTGCTCTTTTCCTGCTCGTGCTGGGGCTGTCTCAAGGGAAGAGGTTTGGGTAGAAGATGAGAGCAGGTTCCTGCACACTGAATTTCCCCAGGAAGGTGAGCATAGTGGAGAGAGAAGGACTGAGAGGAGATGCTTTCCATGCCTCTGCCTCCTATATCTTCATTTTCCCACATGAATGTTCAGTTCCTTATGTTCTTTCTCCACTGTCCTGCACACAGTGGTTATCACAGCAGGGGCTGTTCACCGTTGAGCTTGAGAAGAGTTTATGTCAACCTCCCTGTCATGAAGCAAGGCCTCATTTCAGACCTGGCTGGTCTGAAGGCACGGTCATGTTAGGTGTATGTGCAGAGTGGGCAGGCTGAAGGAGGGTACAAGAGACCTTTATGTAGAGGGAGAACCAGGTTCTACTGATGTTTGTACGCACCTTCAGCGGTGCTGTGCCACCCCATGAGTTCCAGTGTCCTGGAAAATAAATGGATCTAGAAAATCTGGGCTCTATCTCTTGTTCCAGCATAGACTTAACTGCATGACCTTGGGCAAGTTTCTTGGCTGTTCATATCTCTCTGATGGCACCGTGCTCCTGCAGCCACAGAACTTTGCCTACCTCCTGCCCAAGTCGCTTTGTGTGGAGGTGCTGTTTTCATTTCCCTTTTGCTCCTGCAAACATATGGCTTTGTTCTCCTTTATCAGATTGTAGTGAACACGCTGAAAGTGGGGAACATTTTGGTGTTACTACAATAACTTCTGGCCTCTGGGTACTGCTGTGCCCATGGTGCTGAGCAGAGGGCAGTGTGAGGGGATTTCCATTTGCCACAGACAAAAGATCATTTGCCTCTCTTGAATTTAAGGCAATTACCCGAGCCAGTAAAAAGATTTGTGGTGTCTGTTGGCCAATGGAAAAAAATAAGCTTGAAATACAGGTTTATTTGATTTGTTAAAAGAGATTGTTCTCCTGCAGCTAAGGTAAGACTGGAGAGGACTCCCACCAGGAGAGGAGGAAGGCTTAGCTTGTGGGGTTCGTGCTTGGCTTCATCTAAGCAACTCCTTTCAGCTGAGGGGCAAACGACAGAGTATCTTTTCTTTCAAGAGCTTCTCTGCAGGGTTTTGGTTATGCGAGAAGGAGGACATGCTGAACCACACTGCCTGAGTGTGTGGGCTCTGGTCTGGGACAAGGGAGACTTGAAACAGGGAAATGTGTGTTTCAGGGGGTAGAAATGCAAATCTGAAGGATGGAGGGATTGGAAAAGGGAACAAGCAAAGGCTCTGTGAAGCAGGCACAGCATCTCCCATGGAGCCCAAAAGCTTCCAGCAGGATGTGTCCCCTCTCAGCTCAGACAGGGCTTTAACTGATGGCTAAATCTTTTGCACCTAGGGACAGAATTTGAATACACCGACTCCGAGAGCGAGGTCAAGATCAGGAAGAAATCTCCTTCAGGACTGCTGAGGGGAAAGAAGGGGCCACTGGAGGCAAGCAGCATCCCGCCAAGCCAGGCCCCAGGCAGCCTTGACTCCGGATCTGGGAGCACTGACAAGGCCAAGCTGGGGTCTGAGAAAGGCCGTAAGCTGAAGAAATTCAAATCCCCCAAGGACCTGAGCTTTGAGTTTGGGCTGGAGGCCAGTGACGATGACCTGTGGAACCGGCGCCGGAGCGAGCGCATCTTCCTCCACGATGCCACCATGTCCTCGGCCATGCTGACCCCCGTGGCACCTGCCAGCTCCACTCCTGTCTCCAAGCCTGGCCGCTGTGGCAAGGGGGCACCCATGAGTCCCAAAAAGGAGGGCAGCAAGGGGAAGGAGAGGAAGGAGTTAAGCAAGGTGAGGAGTGCTGTGGGATCCTGGGGGGCTGAGGGTGAGGGGAGGGTGATTAACTCTTCTAGGGCAGGGGAGGGTTGAGTCCTGTCTTGGTAGTTGCCCCAGTGCTGTTTGGCTGCCCTTGTCACCCCTGCCAGCCCCGTGTACACCCAGAGAAGCTGTCAGGCTTGGATTTGACTCACAAGCAGTAAAAACCTGTTGTGTTTGAACATGTTGCTTGTATCACCCTCCATGTCCTGAATCCATCCTGTTTGGATTGGCCAGAGTGGACATGTGTGAAATCTCTTTTCCACTCTGCGCAACTTTCCTTGCTGAGCTGTGGCCCCCACGTTGGCCTTTAAGGCTGTTCACCTTTTATATGATGTCTTCTGAGGGCTGTCCCTGGCTGGTGGTGGCAGTTATCTCTGGGTTGCTGGCTCTTCATCTTGGCAGAAGATTCAGCTCCCTCTGCCTCAAGCTCAATTCATGGCAGCGTCATGGAGGAACACTGATTGTAGAGAGAGTTAGACAAGTTAGTTGTGACATGAGGCCAGCTGGGATCGTCTTGGGGCTCTTTGGGGGAAGGTTTGATGGGCAGGAATGGCTCTCCAGGGTGATGAAAAGCTCTTCCCAAAATGTGTGAAGCCTGACGGCAGATCTGGGAGATGTAGGATGGGGTGCAGGTCGGTAAACTTAACTGCTGTCTGAAGGTTATCCTTCCTGTGCACAGCCTACTTTGCTCCACCTTTCCCCTTGCCCTGGGACCAGATCTTTACCAATCCTCTCTTTACTCTTATGGGGGTGTTTTCTTCTTTATTTAGCAGCGGAAGAAGGGTAAAGAAGCACCCTGCTGCTCCTCCTCCTCGTCCATGTCTCCTCCTGGCATCCCTAGCTCCCCGTCTGATGTTCGTGTCAGCCTGGCGAGTGCTTTGGGCTCCACCAAGAAGAGCAAAGCCAAGGTGAAAGCCAAGGAGGTGAAAAAAGAGGTGAGGAGCTGGTTCTAGTCTGGAGAGTGGCTGGCAGTGTCCTGCTCTCTTCCTGGACTGTTGCAGTGTGAGGGAGGGAAAACAGACATGCAGGTTTTTCTGGGTGTGTTACAGCCAAAATGCTGATTTGAAAAGCCTAAAATTGAAGGCAGACTTGGTCAGGTAGTACCTGCTGCTACCATCTGGTGTTCATTTGCTTTCATCCCTCTAATTAAGGAGCAAGCGGGGTTTTCTCTAAGGCTGCCATGGGGGTGGAGGGAGTCTTGCATAGCAAGGACCAAGGAGGTGGTGATAGAGTTGCCTCACTCAGCACCGAGTGAGCCAGGTCACATCTGGTTTCTGCTCCATTGCTGTGGCCTGTCTTCTCTCATAACACACATTACTGCATCTTCTCATTGTGAGTGTAATGTTTATGGTCTGGTGCAACAGAGAAATGGATTGTGGGGCATTTAAGAAGAAATAGGATCAGTGCCTGCTGCCTGTTCAGTGAAGTCAGTCTTGGGAACACTGCAGAGAGCTGATGAATGCAAAGCAAAGCCATGGCTGTTTGCTCCACAGCATCTCTCCTAACCTCCAGGATGTGGTTGGAGATGTGAAATGGCTTTTGGCCAGCTCTCAGTGATGCTCGGGGATAAACCCAGAAAAACAGTGGTGTTTGCTCAACCAAAAAGCAAGTTTGGGTACACCCACTTAACTCTGTGATTAACGTTGCTGAGGATGGAGACAGGGTGCTCCTAGTGTCCTCAGATTACTTGTTGCTGGAGGAAGGTGGGATGGGATCAGACTGTTGCCTCTTGTCATCCAGCTGATGTGCTGCTTGCTCTCCTGCAGAACCGAGGGAAGGGAGGAGCTGTCAGCAAGCTCATGGAGAGCATGGCAGCAGAGGAGGATTTTGAACCTAACCAAGACAGCAGCTTCTCAGAGGATGAGAACATCCCACTGAGCATGCTGGTTGAACGACCACCCACACCAGGTGAGAGCCTGGGGGGCTAGTTGTGCAGATAGAGGAGATGTGGAGTTTCCCAGAGGAGGGTTGTGCTGCTTTTACACATCCCTTACCCAAAGCCATGTGTCCTTGGGGTGGAGGTGCCACTTTTCCAGCCAATTTGGCCTGCCAGAAACAAGCTTTACCAGAGTAGCCCACTGTGACATCTAGATGTGAAACCCAGTCTCTGAACTGCTCTATCTTCATTAACTGGTATATTATTATTACTGAGGGGTGGGAGACTTTTTATGATTACTAAGAGGGCAAAATTAGCTGCTGCCAGGAGGTATGGAGAGAGAATGAGCCCTTTCGGCAAAGGGCTTTTGGTCCTTACGTAGGGGAGGGTAATGAGGAGAGTATGAGGTTTCATTTTCCCCTTCCTGTTGCTTTTTCCTCTATGGTGCTCTCTAATCCCATCTTGCTTCAACACCTCACAGCTCCCCGCTCCTGCATAATCGACAAGGATGAGCTGAAAGATGGTCTGCGTGTCCTCATCCCCATGGATGACAAGCTGCTCTATGCTGGGCATGTAAAGACTGTGCATTCACCAGACATGTGAGTTGAGGGACTGCTGTATCCACATGGCTCTGCCAGTGAATAGGGACATCAGTGATGCAGGGATTAATCTGGAAGTTGTGTAGAGCTGGCAGGAGAGAGACTGACAGAGCCTGCCAAGGGGGGGAAGGAAAGTTCCCTCTAGTTTATCAGTGCTGAGAAAAGTCCAATTACCTCTCATTAAATGCACTCAATGAAACTGGTGGTGGGACTCAGAGGGAGGTGGTAGCTGATCAGGGTGATGTCTTCCATGTGTAGTGTCTGACTGGGCCTTTGTGTTTCAGATACCGTGTGGTGGTGGAAGGTGAGAGAGGGAACCGTCCCCACATCTACTGCCTGGAGCAGCTCTTGCAGGAAGCGGTATGTGAGGCCAAAGGGGCTGTTGAGCCCTGGTTTGGGGTACAGGAGGCTTGAGCTGAGGTTGCAGGGATACCTGGGTCCTGCCTCCATGGCCTTGGTGTGGATCACTGCTCCATGGCAGCGGGCACTCGGCCTGTGTGCCACCAAGTGTAGTCCTTCTTGCTGTCCTGTGAGCAGACAGGAGGGCATTTCCCAGCAGCAGAACTGTCCCTTGGCCTTCTCCAGAGCTGCTTTGCTGCACGCCAGGTGTGGTGGGATGGTGTGTGCTGGTGTCAGGAACGCAGTAATTGCCTTCCTCTTACTCTGATCAGATCATCGACGTGAAACCACCTTCAGTGCGGTTCCTGCCCGAGGGCACGAGGATTGCAGCCTACTGGAGCCAGCAGTACCGCTGCCTCTACCCAGGGACTGTTGTCCGAGGTAAGGCCACCCTGACTGCTCCGCCCTGTGAACCAGGGATGTCTCAGTCCTGTGTGTCCTGAGGGATGTCAGGCTTGTCTGGGGATGCCCTGAGGTCTGCTGTGAATGTCCCAGAGGTCAGAGACTGGCCCATTCCTCTCCACTGGGTCATGATGCTGGTTTAGTAACATCTTATTGTCCAGGAGATGTGCTGTCATATTTAGAAGTCTGAGCAATTAAAATACCAATATTCAGCACACTTAAAGTCAGAATTAGCTTCTGGCACCAAAGATTTCTGAGGTTGTGGAGGTTTCTAAATCGCCTGCACACTCATAGCTTTGCCTCTGACACTCCTCCCCCATCTCATCCCATTAAAAAGTCAGTGAAGATCCCTCTGCCATGGCTGGTCTTACTTTTGTGCTTCTGGTTGCGCTATGTGCGTATAAAGGAAGAATTGCAAGTTATAAACCAGTGAAGCTGATGCAAGAAGAGATGGTGGGAACACAACTTACTTCTCTTGGAGAGAAGGGGGAAAGCAGCAGCTTGTGATTGCTAATAGTAGTAGCAAAATGCTCTCCCTGCACAGTCTAGGAAAGGTGGGGACAGGAAGCTTTGGAGCTGGTGCAGGATCCCCATCTTCCCCTAAGTCCCCACTTCCCTGACAAGGGGTTTGTACTCTGATGTTTGTTCCTCAT
Organism: Myiopsitta monachus; assembly: GCA_017639245.1. Lineage (NCBI taxonomy): Eukaryota > Metazoa > Chordata > Aves > Psittaciformes > Psittacidae > Myiopsitta > Myiopsitta monachus. The sequence continues at coordinate 7,767,690 of CM029926.1, read as the reverse complement.
CCCATCTTTGGCTCTTCTGCCAACCCACAGGAGCCCTGGATCTGGAGGAAGATGGTGATCTCATCACAGTAGAGTTTGATGATGGGGACACCGGACGTATCCCACTGTCTCACATTCGGCTTCTCCCACCTGACTACAAGATCCAGTGTGAGTCTTGCTATTCAGTTTTTTGTGTGACGTTTCCCTCACTATGAAATATAGGGAGTTTCATGCACCTCCTTCTGAGATTCTGGGATGTTTAACTTCATTTGACATCTCTGATATATTCTAGGTGCTGAGCCTTCTCCAGCCCTTTTGGTGCCCAGCACCAAGCGCCGTAGCCGTAAATCCAGCAAAGACACTGGAGAAGGAAAAGAGGGAGCTACACTAGGATCGGAGGAGCCTGTGTCAAAGGGCAAAGGACGAGGGAGAAAGCCAAGCGTCAAGGCGAAAGCTGGTAGGTTGCCACCACTGCCAGACCTGGAGTTGAGATTCTTTGCACAGCTCTCCCAAAGTTAGAGCTGTTCTTGAGGCAAGAGTTGGAGGGGAATGGATGCACTGCTTTAGTGCTGATTATCCATCCATGCATCAGCTTCCTTTGCTGTGGCTAGAGTTTGCAGGAGGCTGGCTCAGAAGCTGGCCTGCACTGCGAGAGCTTCTCTGTCTGTCAAGGCTGCAGAGCCCAGTCCCATTTTCAGCTGAGCATCTCAGCAGCCGTCAGTTGGGCTAAAGATGCAGGAGATGTGCGGTTTGGTTCTGCTGCAGTTGAAGCAGCATCACTGGGCATTGCCCATGAGGTGCCCACAGGTGCTGGCACCAGGTCAGGCTGCCTAGTAGGACCTGTGCCTCCTTGAGGATACCTGAGTGCTCAGGAACAAGCCAGCCTTGACCAGAGACTGGTCAGCATTGGTGTCTGGTTATGTCTGAGCTAACAAAGCCCATCTGGATGGATACCATCATACCTTTGTGTTTTCCCCCCCACCACAGAAGAGGCTGCCTTGCCAGAAGAGAAGGATCAGGTTGAGTCTTCACCTGTGACCTCCTCAGTCCCGGAGAAGCCAGCCAGCTTGGGCAAGCCAAGCATGAAGGGGTCACGAAAATCACAGCCGCTGCCAACTGGAGGTTCTCCTGCTCCCACAGAGGAAAAGAGGTCGAAAGCCAGCAAAATGAAGATCTCCGCTAAGCTGCACAGCCCCCCACAACCCACTTACCAGCCTGCTGTGTTTGGCAGCATCCTCAGCACAGAACCCTACAGCGACCTCACCGGGACACTGACTGCCTTCAGCTCCAGTGATGCTTCAACGTCAAAAGCCAAGGCCAAGAAAGGGAGGCCCACAGAAGAGACACAAGAGTTTGGCACCATGATCAAGGCTCAGAGGAAGCATGAGAATGAAATCCTGATCAAGCTGGACCATGAGGGTGTGATGTCTCCAAAGACGAAGAAGATGAAGGAGGCGATGAGGATGATGGAGGACTCATCCCTGGCCAGTCGCAGGGATGGCAAGAGTCTGTTAGGGCTGGGCTATTCCCCTGCAGTGGGTGTGGAGGGCAAGCAGAAGTCTTCTCGAGCCAAAGCAGCTGAGGGAGACCCTTCCCCTGCCAGCTTTGGAGGGAAGTTTGATGGCTCAGCAGAGAGCCTCACTGCTTCGAAGGACCAGGAGGAAAAGGCAGCCGCTCCGGCACCCGTGGAGGAGTCTGAGAGCAACAGCAGCGACAGCAGCTCAGAGTCAGAGGGAGAAGAGGAGACTGAGAAGAACCGAGGGGAAGCCCAGGACAGCAGCTCAACCAGCTCGAGAGCATCCACACCCCTTTCCTCCTCCAACTCCTCCTCCTCTTCCTCTTCTAGCAGCAGCTCCTCTTCCTCCTCCTCTTCCTCTTCTTCTTCAGCCTCATCAACCTCTTCTTCATCAAGCTCCAGCTCTTCCTCCTCCTCCACCACGGATGAAGATTCCTCCTGTAGCTCTGACGACGAAGTAGCTGAAGCCCAGCCAAGTTCCTCGGTGCAGCAAACCCTCCCACCCAAGCAAACCAAGCAGGCAGGGAAATCCCGCGCATCCTCCCACCCGCAGAGCCAGAAGCAGCCGGCACAGCAGCCGGTGCAGCAGCCGGCACCGCAGCAGAGTGGCAACAAGAGCAGGCCCAAGAAGCGTGAGGGCATCCACCTGCCCACCACCAAGGAGCTTGCCAAGCGCCAGCGCCTGCCCTCTGTGGAGAACAGGCCCAAGATCGCTGCGTTCCTCCCTGCACGGCAGCTCTGGAAGTGGTTTGGGAAACCCACACAGGTAAATGGAGCTTCTCCTGCAGCTCTGTAGTGCTTGGTGCTGGTGTTTGCATTGTGGTTCCTCTTTCCTTGCCCTTTCCCTTCTCCTGGGGTGGTGGGGCTCTGCTGGCTGTGTGTCCCCAGCTGAAGTCTCCAGTTTGCAAGGAGATTGGGGTTAGCCTTCACTCTGTCTGGGAGAACCATGGTGTGTCCCTTTGACCATTTTTCTGTGGGAATGCCTGAGAATGCTGTGGATCTGCCTTCAGCAAAGGGTGGGATGCAGGACAGGGCAAGCAGTGGTGGGTAAGGAAAACTAGGGTAATTCCTAGTCGCTCACCTGTGTGACTCTCTCTTGGCAGAGACGAGGAATGAAAGGGAAGGCCAGGAAGCTCTTCTACAAGGCCATCGTCCGGGGCAAGGAGATCATCCGCATTGGAGACTGTGCGGTGTTCCTCTCAGCCGGCCGCCCCAACCTGCCCTACATCGGCCGGATCCAGAGCATGTGGGAGTCGTGGGGGAACAACATGGTGGTCCGAGTCAAATGGTTCTATCACCCAGAAGAAACCAACCCTGGGAAGAAACTCAACGAAGGCAAGGTAGGCTGGTGTCCTCTGCTGAGAGCTCTGCAAAGCTGCTTGTTTCCTTTTGATTCCAAGGATGAGGAGATGCCCATGGCCCAGTTACTGGTACCATAATGTTTCCTCATTGTTTCATGTTTTGGGGGCTGCCTGTGGTGTGGAAGATCCTGGTGTTTACCTCTTGAACAGGGGAAGGGTGGGTTTATCTCACTAGGAAAAGACTTCTGTTGGAAATAAAGACTTTGTGTTGGTCCAGAAAGAGTAAAAGAGTGTCAAGAGCCAGATTGAGTTCTTTGTAGTGTAAGAACTACTTACTGGCCTGGTGCTCAGTCTTGCACGCGTTTACAGTGTGATTTACAGTAGGCTCTTAGTGTATATTACCAGTGGCTGGGGACAGAGGTTGAGACTTTAAAGGTACCTGTGGTGGTAGAAGGTAATAGCATGGAAAACCAACTCACTCACCTGCTTTTCATTTCTGCCTTCTCCTCCTCCTGGACACAGCGCTGGGATCAGAAGTCAGGCAGGAGTCTGTCCACAGCTTTGCAGGCATCCAACCAGAGGAAGGACTTTATGGAGGTTAGTGAGGTTAGGGGAGGGCTGGGAAGGGATTCTGGGGACTTAGTAACAAATGCTGCTGGGGAGGTGCCCCCTGAGGTTCTGACTCTTCCTTTTTGCCTTGGCTGCTGAGTCCTCAGTGCCCAGGACTTTGGGAGGGTGGGATTAGCTGCAGGTGCTGGGTGTTGGGAGGAACAAGGGGGTGGTATCCAGCTCCCACCTCTGAACTGAGGAGACAGACTCCTGTCTTCCATATTCCCCTGTCTGTGTGCTCAGTAGCCACGGCATTCTCATTAGTGGGAGCTGAGTGGAAGCAAAGCTCAGGCTTAGATTGCTGGGTGGATTGTGTCCACTGTGCCCATGGGCCCGTGCAGATTCCCAGGGTCCCTCCCTGGGGCTGGGCGTGGGGATGAATGGGGGGTTCTGCTTGAGTATGAGCACAGTTCCCAGCCAGTTGTGATGGATGTTTTCCCTGCATGTTGAAGATGGTGTTATGAATGCTGTGTGATCTAATTCCTGCTTTTCTTTCTGTCTCCCTCCTTCCTGCAACACAGCGAGCCCTCTACCAGTCCTCCCACGTGGATGAAAACGATGTCCAGACCATCTCACACAAGTGTCTTGTTGTTGGTCTGGATCAATATGAGCAGATGCTGAAGACGAAGAAATACCAAGACAGTGAGGACCTCTACTACCTTGCAGGGACCTATGAGCCCACTACGGGCATGATCTTCAACACCGACGGGGTCCCTGTCATCTGCTGACCGCCCAGGGGACACGTGCCACCCCCTGGGAAGGGACGGGACAAACCTGAGGACGTGCCTGTTCAGACCACATGATTGTTTCTTTCAATGCTCATGAATTCTGTGTCACACTACGGACAGGAGAGCGCGAGAGACATGAGGAGGAAGGAGAGGGCTGAAGGAAAGGGGTTGGGGAAGCAGTTTCAGGACTTGAGGAAGATGCTGTTGGGAGGTGGCGGTGCTTGAACCCCTGGGTTCTTCTGGAAGTGGCTTTAAGTAACGTGACACTTGACCAACTTCTTCCTTCCTCCTTTTGGTCCAGGAAAGCACATGGGTCTCGTGATCATTTCACCAGCGGGACTCCCCCGGCAGGAGGGATCCCTTTTGTGTCATTTGCCCCCATCAGTAACTCGGAAGCCGCCTGTACGTGGAAGGACACCTGATAGCCTTCTGCGGATGCTCCTCTCCGTCCTTATATTCCCTTTCCTGCTTAGTTCCGCATGGCCCTTTAGGAAGGACAGGGTGAAAGAGAAAGGAGATGAGTCTCTCTCTCAGTGCCTCGTCTCTATCCTCTCGGCGCCTTTTTGCAGTTCCCTTCTGGTGGAGGCCCCAGCTGCATGGAGCATGAAGGGGCAGAGCTGGCCCCAGCATAGAGATGGCAGAAGTGGAAGGCTGGGAAGACAAGCTGATATCCCGTCTGGATTGCTGTCTTCCCACTGCCTTGAACAAACAGTCTGGACCCACTTTCCCTGTCACTCTGTGTCCCTCCTGCCCTGGAATGGTGCTGGGGGAGCAGGCGCATGGCAAGGGGCATGTTCTTCGTGAACAAAGAACTCATCTTGGAGCATGCAGTGAAGGAGGGCAGGAAATCACTGGGAAAAGCTGCTGCTTGGAGTGCAGGAGACCGTTGGATTTTGGCATCCCTTGCCCAGCTATATGCCCTTTGCCTTGCCTGAGCAGAGATGTGGAGCTGCTGGAAAGCCCTAGCTCACCATTTGAAGGGAATGAGGATAGTGTGAAGCCCGACCATCCCCACCCTGTGGCATTTCCACAGCCAGAGCCCCAGTGCCACCCTGGGCTCAGGATGGGACCATCCAGCTCATTCCATCCAGCCGTCCAGCCTCCCCTCAGCTCTGGGGGAGCCACCACCACCACCACCTCTGCAGAGCTGACCCACTGCCTCGCTCCCGCTGGGCACATCCCGGACCTTTGGCATCACCAGGGTTGGGACAACAGGAGGAGAACCACGCAACGATGGAACATCCTTGCACTTAAAAACACAACTCCAAGAGACGCACTGATCTTTGCAGCCACCGACTCGCACTACAGATTGCCAGGACGTGGAGCGGGCCCGGCCCAGGCTCCGGTGGGGAGACGTTTAGGACAAGGACATATGGAAAACTCTCCACCCTGGTACTGGAGACTGCAGGCCGGGGCTCAGGGGGGGAGAGGGCCACCCCTGCAACGTTACCCCTCGTCCTTAAAACAAACCACATGGTGCTGAGCTCGTACCATCTCCACCCCGGGCCACCGGCGCCGTGGCGCATAGCGACGGTTCTAGCCTGTACAGTTTTAATGTACCAAAAGACTCGTTAAGCCCCTCCTGTATTATAAGACTTTAAAAGGATTCAACTTTTTAATTATAAATATAAATATATATATATAAATATAAATATAAACTTTTTAAAACTGTGAAAACAAAAAAAATTATGAAATTATAAAAAAAAAAAGGAAGAAAAAAGAAACCAAGGCAACAAAACCAACAAAAACCCCCAACTCAAGCCCCAAATCCACGACGAGAGAAATGAACACAGTCTGACCTTTAGAATATTATTTTTTATTTCCTGTTGGATTGTGATTGTAAATGATCTGGGAACAGGCACACATCATCCCCCCCCCCCCCCGCTCAACGTGTACTGTACTTGTAGAAGCAAATTGTGTGAGCCTATTTTAAAGAGCGAGAGAGAGCACGCGCGCGAGAGAGAAAAAGAGATTTTATGCTAATGTTAAATAGAAAGCACTTAAAACCCACTGCCTTCTATGGAACACAAGGATATTTCAGACAATCGAGAGGAAAGGAGAGCCAGGTTTTTGTCTTTTTGTTTTATGTTTTTTTTTTGTTGTTTTAAACGATTTTTTTGGCATTCTGTTTGTTGGAGAACTCCGTGTGATCTTTTTTCATAAAAAAAAAACAAAAAAAAGAAAATTAATTGAAAAAAAAAAAAACCCAAAAAGCATCCCCATGAAGCATCTTTCTTTGTCTTACTTCTAACAGCCGGGTTTTACCTCTCCTTGGGGGTGATGGTCGCTTTTTGGCTCAGCTCTGTTAGGGGAGAGTCTCTGGGGAGACCCCATTCCCTCTGATGGACAGGATGTACCCTGACACACAGGGCAGGAGGGGTGTGAGTCCTGTGACCACACTCCCGCACCCTGAGCCCTGCAGGGGTGATGTTTTGAGGGTGAAACACTGGATTTGCTCATTCTGTTGGGGCTTGGCACGGTGAGACCCCCACGGTGCTCATGGTGCCAAGCCTGGTGCTTGCTGCCTTCTCCATCCCTTGGCTTTGCTTTCTTGGGCTGTGGCACCACCGACCCCTGGCGCAGTGAGGTGCTGCCAGTCCCTAAAAGCATCAGGCTCTGGTGTTGGCACCTTCTCCACCTGGTTTCTGCTCTGCTCAGCCCATTCCTGCTAGCTGCTGCCTTCTGCAGCACTTTGGAGGCTGGCAGGGGTTTGATGGGACCTGGTGGCAAGTCCAGCTGCCCCAGGGGACAGAGGGGACCCGGGAGATGGGGAGCAGCACAAGGGGTACCCCAAGACCCCACAGGCCTGGAGCAGGTGTCACCATGTGTGTGTTGGCCAGCTCAGGCAAGTTGGGCATCATTGCAAAGGCATTTGATATGGCATCAGCTTTACTTACGGCCTTTCCACTAAACCCTGAAGCTCAGCAGTGGCATCTGCAGTGCTGTGGCTTCGAGACCCACCTCTGCTCTGTTGCAGTGGGGCAGGGGAGGACAAGACCCTGCCTCTCTCACAGTTGAGGGGGGGGGGGGGGGCAAAACCAAAACATAACCCAAAAGTGTTTTTCTCCAACCAGCAGAAGTGAGTTGGGTTTTTAAGCACAGCGATTGGCACATCCGGGGAGGGATTGTGATTTCAAGCTATTGGTGAAAACCTGCAGCACCATCAATGAAAGCTGAGACCCACCTTCCAAAAGCCACTGGGGACTGAAGGAGCTTTTCCTTCCTCTCTTGCTCCTCTTCCTCACCAGCCCTCCATCACCCTCCTCCCAGTGCTGGTCCTATTCCCTTTGGCATTTGGCAGTATTTTCTTCCTCTTGGCAATGGCTTGGCTCGAACAGGAGAAGACGCCTGCTTGCCTCCACTAGAGAGCCCATCACTGATGGGGAGCCTCCCAAAAGCAATGTCACCCTAAAAGGTGGCCCTGCGCAGCATGGGCCATTTTGGATGCCACAACCCCATGCCAACAGGATTCTGGTCCCTGTCCTCCTTGGGACAGCTTTTTGGCTCCAGGCTCCCTCCCCATGGAGGGACATGGGCCAGGCAGGCGATGGGGGCCATGGTGGGAACAGGTCCCATCGTGTCCCCATCACCCCACCATGGGGCTCAGTACCCCAATGTAAAGGAGCTGTTGGAGGTCTCGGTGTAGAAACAGCTGCTGTGGGATGTACTGGTGAGGCTGTAGGCAAAATAGGCCACAGCTGAGCCCAGCGTCAAGCCTGTCATGTAGGACACGGTCATGGTGTTCCCTGTGGGAAGGGACGCAGGGTGTCAGGGTGCTCTGGACACCTCACGTGGGATTCCCGAGACGGGCTCGGTCTTACCTGCCAGCTCCCGCTGCTCCGGGCTCACTTTGCCAGCAGCCAGGATCATGGGAACGCTGCCGAAGTAGCCATTGGTGATGCCCATGAGGAGGGAGAAGATGCAGGGCCAGGCAGGGTGGCCAAAGGTGGGCCTTCCATTGGGGTAGACACACATGATGAAGAGGGGGATGAAGACCACACGGAGACAGGAATAGACGAGGAGGTGAGTTCCTCTCCAGTCGTAGGGCAGGGCAGCCAGGATCTGCAGCGAGGGGCAGAGGCCATGGGGATGGTGAGGAGGCTGGGGAGGGCAACGCGGTGCCCGAAATGGGGCAGCAAGGAGATGAGATGCTGGAAAGGCAAAACTGCTGCAGGAAGCCATCTCGGCATGGGGTGGAGATGACCCTTGGTGGAGCCAAGCGGCTTTGGAAGAGGATACAACAAGGAACCCATTGCGTTGGTGTTGGCCTCTTTCCTACCTTGCCCACGAAGTCGGAGAGGTTGAAGATGGCCATGATGAGGATGGGGAGCCACTCCCCCAGTGTGCAGTTGTGGATCTCCGACTCCAGCCCGGGAAAGAGGCACAGTGTGATGAAGTAGGTCATGGCGATGGACAGCATGTAGGCCCAGATGAGCCGGGACACGACGTAGCGGTAGAGCAGCATGTCTGGCAGGGATGGGCAGCACAGCTCAGCCAATACCTACAGCTTTCCCCTTTGCAGAGCCTCAAAGTCTCGCCTGAGCCCCAGGCAGTTGGTATCTCTCTAACCTCATCCAAAGGTGAGATTACCCCATGGGTTTGGGCATTGAGAATGGGATGACCCTTCCCCAAATCCCTGTGCCACCAATTGCTCATTCTCCCTTGCAAAAGGGTATAAACCCACCCCGTTGGCACTGCTTGCCCCCAAGCCCATCACCCACCTCTGAAGCTGGGCCAGCTCCTCTTGATTTTGGGCCGAGGGACATCGAAGCGCATGTAGGTGCCACTTCCAGCCAGCTCAGCTTCATGGCCTGGGCTGCCCTGGGGGGGACTCGGTTGCCCCCGCTGCCTGTTCTCCTGGATGGGGGGAGAGGGGACACCAGTGCTGAGCTCCAATGGGACCCCGGGGGCCAGCGGCGGAGCCCACTCTTGGCTTACGAAGTGGATGTCCTCCGCGGTGACATCGTGGTGGACGCGGTAGCCTGTGCCGTGGTCACCGGTGCCCCGCGCCTCGGGGAGACCCTTGCGGGAGCAGGAGGTGTAGTAGCGGACGAAGCGGGTGCGCTTGACCAGGAGGTGGAGGATGAAGCACGTCAGCTCCATGCCGATGGAGATGAAGAAGAAGATGACGGTGTTCTCCTTCTCGTCTGACAGCAGCAGCTTGGTGAAGATACGGCTGAGTGAGATGATGACCCCGGCGGTGCCTGGTGGCAGAGGAGAGCCATGGCTTCAGGGACACCCATCAGCTCCCTGTTGCACGCGTGTGATGCTCGATGCGTGGGGTAGCCATCAGTGGTGATATTGGGGTGATGAAGCAGACATCCCTACCCCCAGCTCGATGGGGCAGTGCAAGTGATTTAGACGCCATTAAACGCCCGAATGTGCTGTGGAGCACCCTGCTCTGTTGGCAACCAGGCTGTGCTGTGCTGCTGACAGCGGGTTTGACTCACTGAGGCACCAGGAGAAGGCACAGGAGAGTCCCCCCTATTAAGCCCAAATGGTTGGATGTGGACATGGGTTACTTACTCTCGCCCGTCATCACCCCCTGCGTGTAGCGCTTGGGCAGCAGCCCCGTGTAGCCATAGAAGCTGGATTGCTGCACTTCAGGAGAGATGCACAGAGAGGAGAAGGAGGGGTTATTGCAGCAGCCGAAATGCCAGGGGGAGGGAAGAAACCCACGTGCTTTGCCACCTGGGGGCTGCCTCCTTCCCAAAGCATCCCTGCCCCGGAGCAGAGGGCTTTTTGCCCTCCCTTGGATGCCCCACCTGGAGCAGGGGCTTGGGAAGCCACCATAGTGACCCAAATGATTTCAAAGCCATCGTAGTGGCCTGGATCAGTGTTGGGAACCAGTGCACAGTTTGGTGCTGGTGCCCCTGGACAGAGGTGGAGGGGACAGAGCAGGGACATAGGGTCAGCTTATAATGATAGACATCAGTGTCCCAGCAGACCACGGTTCTCAGGGATGGGGCTGCTTTCCCACCGCTGTCGGAAGGGCTGTGCTCACCCCAGCACCACCAGCGTCCCACATACCTGTGCAGCCGAAGGCCACCACCCCGACAGCCACCAGGTTGATGGCATACGCTTGCCTGCGGCTGAAGAGCTCCAGCCACACATCGCAGATGCTGACAAAGAGCAGTGGCCCCAGGGCGAAGAGATAGCCTGTGGGGGGGGGAAATGGAGGTGAGTGATGGGGGCACAGCATGGGGCTGTGCCGAGGGGCGCAGGGACCCCCACTCACCCACAGAGATGCGGGTGTGCAAGCTCAGCAGCTCCACCAGTGCGTTGTTGAGGATGACGGCCACCAAGGCCACCAGGATGTAGGTGAGGCTCATGTCAAAGACGATGGAGGTCCCTGTGGAGCGGCAGATGACGGGGAATGGAAGGGTCTGGCTCCTCCGGAAGCAGCGCCAAGTTATTCCCAGTTTTTGGGTGCTTGGGAAGTGCTGCTGGGGACCTACCTGGGTATTTATGGTGTAGATAGTCCACATCGGTGATAAAGCTGTTGTACGGCAGCAGAAATCCCACCCCGGCCAGCAGCATGGCAAAGTAAATCCCATGGTATCGATCCTGTGGCTCGGGATCCTCAGAAACTGCCCCAGAAAGGGAAAGAAAGAGGGAAAAAGAGATGTGACAGTGGCATTGCTGCCCCCCCCCCAGGACCTGCAGCAGATCCCAGCCTTGATGGGGCCTCACATCCACAGTGCAGCACCCCACAAACGAACGGGCCCAGGACAGGGAAACTCCTCCCCTAAACAAAGGCATTTCTCATGGGCACAAACAGGTCCCGCGAAAAAGCCCATTTAGGTCATTTTGTGCATTTCAGGCCATCTGTGGCTATTCCACCCGTCCCAGGAAGCTCCTAAATGGGTGGGAAAGCAGCAAGGAACCCATCTCCCGGCTGTGCCTGCCCTCACCCGGCTCCATGAAGGTGAGGACGCCCTTGGCCTGGCTGCCCCGCTGCAGCTCGTCCTCCTCCAGCTGGTAGCTGTCGAAGCTGAAGCTCATCACCACGTTCCCCTCCGGCGTTCCCACTGGGCTCAGCTCCTTAAAGCGCTCGGATCCCACTGAGCCCATTGTGGGCAACCTGAGAGGGAGAGCGGTGACAAGGGATGGGTGAGCCTGAGCCTTCACCACCCCGCTGGATCGCTGCAGATCCTGTGGTCTTTATCCACCTGGAAAGGTGATTTCCCTTAGGAAAAGGGAGGTCTTGGACCCACTGGGCAGGGATTTGAGTGGTGAGTGAAGGGATCCGCTGGAATGCTCCCAGTGCCAAACGCTGGTGCCATTTCCAAAAGCAATTAGAGAAATTAATGGGTGAAAAGCAGTCCCGGAGGGCGGATGCTGGGGAGGATCCTCGGGACGCTCTTGCTCTGTGCAAGCAGCACAGGCTTCCTCTGGTTTATCCCCCTTTTCTGCTGCCTGGGGCTGGGGCAGAGCCCTTTGCCTCAGCAAATGCATTTCTGCAGCCTTTCCAGGGAGAAAAGACGGGATGGGACCTGTCTGTCAAGGTGAATCTCCCGTATCTTCTCCAAGGGACCACGGCGCAGCAAGAAGACAGAGAGCTGCCAGAGAGACCCCAGCAACCCGAGAGGATCCGCATCAAACACAACCCAAAATGAGCTCCCCAAAGTGATGCTCCAGCATCAGCCTCCCAGACCGCGGTTCATCCCTTTGGGACCAGCCCAGGCCCTGGGGTCTGCTCTGCCTTACCGGTACCAGTCGCTAGATGCCAGCCTGCCCCTGCTCCCGCAGCCCACCCGGCGGGGAGAGGGGGGGGGACTGCAAACACGATAAATCTCCTCCAAGGCAGCAGGTTGAGGGAGGGAAAATCAATGGCAATGATTTCTCTGCTCGCCTGCCAGCAGTGGCGTTTGCAGGAGCAGGGGGGCTGCCAGCATCGCCCCGACTGTGAGATATGGGGGGACCCTTGGGTGGATGTCAAATGTGGTACCCGCCGACCCTGCAAGCACCATTCCAGACCCTAAAACGCACCCACTCACTGTGCAGCGCTGCCACATCCCTGAGGATGTGTGGAGGCCACAGTGCTGGTGAGGGTGGATGGGTAAAGGATGAATCCGAGACCCCCCCATCTCAAAACATCACGCACAGAGCATCCCCGTGGAGCAGGTTTTGGCTGGGGACATCGCTGCTCGTAGAGGAGCTGGTTGTGATTCCCACCTGCCTGTGCCTGCTGCTACCCCAGGGAATAAAGCGCCGTGGGAAGCATCCCCCGGGATGCCGGGGAAGCCTGTTGCAGGGCTTTTCCATAGCAAAGATCCCAGCCGGAGAACATGCTGCCTGAAAGTGCCCCGTACCTACTGTGGCCCAAACTTCTTGGGGCCAGGAGCAGAGCGGGATGCGCCGCACAGCCGTGATGCTGGGCCAGGTCTGCACCCTTTGCTCCGTGCATCCCTACGCGTTGTAAAGCGGATTTTCCCCTCCCTTTGGATTTAAACCCGTCTCCATGGGTCTTGGGCCCTGCCGCCCCTCGGGACCCAAGGTGGGAAGGGAAAGGGTTCTCCATCATGGCCAGGGATGGGAGATCTCACCCGCGGACAGGGCAGAGCGGGGCCCCTATCCCTGCTGTGCCCCGGTGCCGGTGTACAAACCCCCCCATCAGGGCAGGGAGGCGATTTTCTCTCCATCAAAAGGGTCCCCCGACATCTTGCAAGCAGGGAAGTTGCAACGAGGAGCGGGAATTCCACATCCCACATCCCTGGGATGAAGGAAACGCTCCGCGACGGCGGGAGCCGGTGTCCGGCCGCGCCCGGGGAGGATGCCCGGTGCCGGCGGGGGATGATGGATGGTCCATGGGGCTGAGGGATGCAGCTCCCCCCCGTACCCCGGGCCCGGCCGTGCCCAACAGGTCTCGCTGGCTCTTACCTGGCTCCGCCGCGGCGGCTCTGCGGCATCAGCGCTGCGCTCCCCCCGCTCAGCACCGGCGGCCGCCGGGCCCCGGCCCCTCCATACCGGAGCCTCGGGGCGCGGAGCCGGCAGCGAGTGCGGCAGCTGCGAGCGAGGAGCGGGGCCGGCCCCGGCCCTGCCTCCGCCCGCCGCTCCTCCCCGCCCCCCCGGACCCCCCCGAGCCCCGGGGGCCGCAGGAAGGGGTTTTCCAACGAGCAGAGCGCATCCCTACCCCAGTCTATAGGTGCCGCCCATAGGCACTGCCCATAGGCACTGCCCATAGGTGCCGTGGGGGGCATTTTGGAAGCCTGGAGCTAATTACAAAGATGGATTCATTAGGAAGAAACCCCTGGGAATTTCCTTATGGATAGGGTCCTTCCCATGCTGTAAATGGTTTTGGCATAAGACGGGGATCAGTGTGGGCTGGGATGCACAGATAGGATGGATGGATAGGTGGATAGATAGATGGAGAGAAGAATAAGAACAGATGGATGGACAGGACGATGGATGGACAGACGATGGATGGACGGACGGATGCAAGCTCTGGCTCACACAACACAGGTTTCTAGGGAAGCAAGTAGGGTATTTCTGCTCCCCAGCATAACCAACCAGGGGGTGGAAGCAGAGGAGGGAGGGAACCAACAGCGGGGGGCAGTGGGGACCAGAAGAGGTGTGTCCCCAGGGAGGATGCTCCAGGCAGGGACACCATGGATGTCCCCATCCCTGCTGCGTGAGCTGGCCAAGGCTATCGGTAGCATCGCAGGGACCGGATGCTCCTGGGCTTTCTCACTGGAGCAGCAAGGGACTGGGAGGGGGGGACAGGACCGGTGCCCCCCCCCCCCCTTGCTGGGTGAGAGCCCCCAGGACCATCCCCTATTGGGTTCTGCCCGCCCGGAGCTCGGGAGGATGGCGGCTGCGGGCAGGAGGCACCGTCCCTCCTCACACTGTGGCTGCAGCGCGCCGGGCTGGGAATGACAACGTTCCTGCAGCCAATGCGCGCTGCGCTGTGTAAATCAGTGCTCGGGGCTGCTCGCACCAGGGGGAAACGAGAGATGGAAGCGGCTGTGGCTCCTCGGCCCCCTTCTGCTGCGAGCGGCGCTGAGCCCGAAGGGGCTCCTGCAAATCCATCGCAGGCAGCAGCCAAACCAGGTGGAAACGTCCATCTTCCCCCCGGGGCTGAAATAGCCAGGATTTGGCTCAAACCGGCCCAGACTGCTCCCCCGTTGGCTGAGCACTCACACAGCTCAGTGCACCAGTGCAAGGGGGAATCTGGCCGGCTTTGTTCTGCTCTCAATAGAGTCGTAGTAAAACCCCAAAGCGCCTCACTCCTTTTGGGGTAGGTCCCCTCACCCTATACCAGACCCCATCACCCCCTTCCAGGTTTAAGAGGCTTAAGAAAAGGGGGTGCCTGTGGTGGGGGTTCCAGCCTATTCGGCACGCAGACAGTGCGAGAGCCCCGCTAAAAAGAGCAGGATGAGATGAAGCATCTGTGCTCTCGCCTTTTCACGGCTCACCGCTGAGGCCCTGCTGCTTGCCAGGCAGCATTACTCACTGCCTTCCGCAGGGATTCTCCCCCGGAGCGGGTTCTCCCCATCCCGAAGCCCCAGGTATGGAGCTATGGGGGTCCTTTAAAAGCGACCGAGCTCTGGGGAGCATCTCAGCTCCCAAATGCATTTGGTCCCGGCTGAGCCACAGGGGAGATGCTGCAACCAAACGCTTCATGGCAAAGAACAAGGTCCTGAGTTCCACTGTCCTGTCTAAATTCATGACTTCCTCATCCCTATTTTGGGGGGCAACGGGGTGCACTTTGTGCTATGGGTGCAACAGGGCTGTGCTGGGGTACCCAAAGAAGCTTCTATGGCTTGGAGGGCTATAGGGACCACAGGGAGATGAGTCCATAAGGGAGAACTCAGAGTCCTTCTCTCTCTGCTTTCCATATCCCTAAGGGCAGTACCCGACCCACCGGACACCATTCCCCCATCCAAGGTGCCTGAGCACGGGCAGGTTGAGCTGCCCCTTCCCTATGGATCCATAGGGGAGATCCCGTGAGCCGGGCTCTTCAATTTTTTAAGCTGGCCCTGAATAATTCAGCCCTGATGGAGCTGGCGCGAGGTTGGGATGCTCGGATGCTCCTTGGGTTTCTGCTTGACCCACTTTGGCAGCCAGGAAAGCCTGCCAGGCACGATGCTCTGAGTGCAATGGGGCAAAGCTGGCCAGAGCCCATGCACACATCCCCATCCTGGAGCCTTCCCCTTCACCCTACATCCAAAACCATGGGCCACAGAGCATCCCTCACCCACACCACGGCTTCTTAGAGGTATTTTTGCCTTCCCTCCTTTTCCTGCCTTTCCCAGCTCCTGAATTGAGCAGTTACATCCCAAAAGCATTTGCTGGGTTACAAGGAGGGATTTGCTCTGCTCTGCGAACCAACACCCTGCAGCCACCTCGCCACGGGTCCTTGCTTTTCAGAGCCTCACCTTGCTTGCCTGGAGCCTGGTCGAGCACTGATTAATCCCACAGGGTGGAATAAGACGCTGCCGGTTCATTCGGCTCGGAGAACCTGGATTAGGATGGGCTCCAGCAATCCTCTGTGCTGCAGCTTTCTCTTGCCCCTCCAGCTTTGTTAATCAGCGCTGCTGTGGAGGTGAGAGAAAGGAGAGACCTTTCAGGTGCTGCATCCCACCCCACTGCCCAAACCCTGCCCCAGGCACGGCTTTAAACCCTTGGGTACCATGGGAAGTGGCCATCGCTGTCATCCCCATCCGTATGGGCACAGCAATGGTCCATACCTTGGTTAAGGAGTGACAAAGCAGCTCCTTAACCAAACCACGCTCATCTTGGGCATCCTGTGCCCAACTTCGTGTCCCCTCTGGACCAGCCAGGGTGGGTGACACTACCGATGACTGGGAAGAGCCATAGGGATGAAACTTACGAACCCCCCCCAAGCACCCCCCGAGAAGCGCCACACATCCATCTGTTCCACTTCATGGGAATGGGATGCCATTCCCAAGCCTGCAACCCCCTCTTGGAAAAGCTCCTTTAAATAGCATCACGGCCTTCGCATCCTCCCCTGGGGTCGCTCCCAGTGCCAGCAGAGCGTGCAAGCGCTGGCACCGGGAGCATCCTCGGCAGCACTGGCTTTGCATGGATACAGCGGGGATTAACCAGGGATGTTGTCTCTTGGCTGGAGCCACACTTGGGGCATTACGGGGGCCAGCAAGGAGCAGGGAGCAGCCAGGGAATTTGCTCAATGCAAGCGGAGGGTTTGTCACAATCCGATTGGAGGCGAAGAGAAATCCCCAGGTGCTGCCGGGAGCACGGCATGGGAATCCGGGGGGATTAACTGAGTTTTCCTCAAGCTTTACAACAGGACTGGGGTGGGAGGAGGAATTGCTCTTGGCCCAAAGCCCTGGGTTTAAATGGTCCAGGGAGCATCCGCTTTGGAGCACCCAGCTCACCCCAAGCCCAAGGAGCAACCACTTCCATGTGGATATCCTGGTATGTGGGTGTACCAGCCTGGGAGAGTGGGACAAACCCATAGAGGATGCCACAACCTTTGCATATCCCCCCTTCCCTTCTGTGCTGGAACAGATTTGCATCCCTCATTAATTAATCCAAGAGGAGCTGCTAATTCAGCTCCTTGATTGCAGCTCTGCATAATTGCTGCATGCACGGGATGGGATAAAAAAGGAGACAATCAGCGGTGGGTGCAGAGGGAACAAGGGCAGGGAAGGGCTCCCACTCACCCGGCGCTTAGAGACCCAGGCTGGGAGAAGAGAGCTTCCTCTGGAGATAGATGATGGTGACATAAACCCTTGGGCCTGAGCCCCTCTGTGATGGGGAAAGAGGGAAACCCCAAGTTAGAGGCAATACAGCCCCTTGTGCTGCCCTTATCCCTGCGCTTCCCTTTTCCCAGTGCCCAAGCGGTTGTCTGTAGGTTTCAGAGTGAACACCGCGCCAGGGTTGGAACTGGATGATCTTAAGGTGCTTTCCAACCCAAAGCAGTCTACGATTCTATGGTGAACAGTGTAAATGCATCCTCCAGAGGCAATGCCCCTACCCATTAGGTACTTTCAGCCCCTCTGACCATAAAGGCTGTTAACTCCCTCTAAAGAAGACCCAGAGGACAACAAGCAAACGGACGCTTGTATTGATTTGTGTGTTATTTCATCCCTTTCCTCTTCCACCGCTTCCATCGCGTTCCTCCCCATCACTTCCACACCTCCATCACCCCGAAAGCTGAGCGACAGCGCAGCAAACGGCAGTGGACAGGCCAGCCCCATGCTCCCCATTCACATCCCGCCCTGTGAAAGAAAAGAGCTACTTTCAGCCCCAGCCTTTTCCACAGACAAACGCAGCTCCCTTCCCTGGCCCCACGGCAGGGCTGAAAGGGGGCTGGCCCCATCGCCGCTCCTAATCAGAGGGGACATGCATGAAGCTTAATGCTGTTGTGAGCATCTCGGTGCTATTGACACGCTCGGTGCATTAAACGCCTTACAGAGGATTTGCATAAGCTTGGGGAGGGAGGAAGAGCATGAAGTGTCGACAATGGGCAAGTAAATGCATTAAAGTGCTTAGAAGAGGGGGGGGGATCTGATAAAGGAATAAACCAGTTAGGGGAATATATTACTCATAGCCCAGTTATTCAAATCCTGCCTTATAGGAAATCCTCTTAAAGCGATCACCTGATTGTGCGCTGAATTCCTAATTGAATCATAAAGGAATGATGTATTTCTGCCATAAAGGCACAAAGATGGGAGCCCACGTGGATGTTCACTGGGGGGTGGTGGTGGGGAGAAGGGGCTCGGAGCAGCAGCACCACCACCATCCAGGAGGGATGTGATGGGAAATCTGGGGCCAAGGGATACGGGCTCTCAGAGGGATGCCTTTGAGGGCAGCAGAGGAAAGCTCTGCTGGGATAGGTTGAGGAATGATCAGAGTCACAGCATCATTGGGGTTAGAAGGGACCTTTGGACACCATCGAGTCCAAAAGGATGGTGCCCAGGGCGGGGGGAAGGACCCGATGGATCTCCAAGGCTCCTCCAGCCCTGGTTGCTGCAGCATCCCAAAGGATGAAAATGCATCAAAGTGCCCTGGAGCTGCAGGGAGCACTGTGCCAAGCAACAAAGAATGTGGGCAAAGGGAGATTCAGGGGTTACAGCAGCCCCTAACGCTGCTGAGGAGCAAAGGGAAAGGGCAACCCCATTGCTGCCATAGGTCCTAGCAGCACCGTCCGTCCCCCCCTCCTTTCCCCACCCGGAGCTGAGGGTGACGGCAGCATCACCGCTCCTGCCCTTCCCCTGCTAGAAATAGGATGCAGATACATAAATAAGGATCAAGAAAAGGCATCATCCGGCAGCCGAGAGGTGATGGAGAGCAGCGGGAATGACACGCACGGAACCCACAGCCTGTATGGTGAGAGGAGGGGGCAGAGAGAGAAACAAAAGAGCTATAAATAGCCCCGGGAGCCGCTTTCCTCCCGGAGATCAGTTTTTCTACCCAGCTGCTTCACTGCATGCACAGGATCATTTATTTATGTGTGTCCCCCCCTTTTACTCCACTTCCCATTTATTTGCGCTTAAACCCAACCCCACTGCTCTGCCTCTTAAAAGCGAGTTAAAAACAGAGCCCCAAACCCCCAAACCATCCAAAACCCAGAGAAGAGAAAGAAAGCCCCAACCCCCTCCATGGCTCCGGCACTGCCTTGCTCCAGCTCTTTATAGGTAATTGAATATCCCAGAGTGCATCTGCTAATGCAAACTCCAATATAAATAAGCAGCAGCGGTGAGCTCGGGGAGGGCAGAGGCAGCAGCTGAGAACACAAAGCCAAGAGCGGGGCTGCCAAAGGCTTTTCATTAGGCAGAATGGGGCCGTAGGGCCAGGCTGAGGTCCCGCCCCGGGGTGAGGGTGCAGGGAGATGGGTATGGAGTTGTACGCACCCCAATGCCTTCTTTAAAGCCATAGGAACGGGGGCAAAGCCCCCTGACTCCCAGGGGAGACCCCTGCACCCCTCAGCCCAGCCATACCCATACAGAGGAGCGTGCGGTGCCCGCGCCACCTCGATTCAGCATCCTGCAGCAGCAGCCGGGGCTGTCAGAGGGGATGGGAGCAATTCAAGCCTGCAGAGGCCATCATTCCACACGCCTTGTTTCGGCTCCAAAAAGACTTTTAGCAACCGATTTCAGGTGGCACAAAGCAATAGCTGCGTCCTGACCCCTTGAAACGCAAAGTGCCTTTTGCCCTGGGAGGCATGGAAGGCTGTTTCCTATCCAAAGCATTAGAAAGGAGCGAGATAACGGTCTCCTGGCTCTGCCTCCCTGCTTCCATTTGCAGCGCTGGCTGCAGGTGAGAGATGCTGCCCGTGAGTCCTCCGTGCTTGTCACTCACACAGAAGGGACCCGGGGTGCTGAGGGGGAACCTGCAGCAGAGAATCCGGTGTCCCAGGGGTGCACAGGCAGCAGGGCTTGTGTTTCCCTGCCAACCAGACCCGCTCCAGGCAGCAGTTCTGCCCCTCCTGCCAGGACTCAATGGGAAGTACAGACCCTGGCTTAAAGCCACAGCTAAAGGCACCACCAGGCTATCGCCTGGTCCCACCATCACCTCCTAGCTCCTTCGCCAGCCTTCCAGCAGCTTTCCAGGCAGGAAGCCCATGGCACACAGAGCAGCCAAGAGCCCTCTGGATCCCAGAGCTGCCTTTGCCCTCATCCGGCCTCTGAGCCAACACAGACCGTTTATTGCTCTTGCTCTGCTCAGTCACAGAGCACAGGTACGTGCTCAGGGCACCTTCAGTGCACCGAAGGGAAAAGGGGAAGCGGCAGGGATTCGCTGGGGAGAAAAGACTGGGATGCTCCCATGAAATGAGCGCGGATGCTTTAAGCAGAGGGGAAGGCTCGGATGCTGCCAGAGAAGGGAGGAAAGAAGATGGATGTTCCAGGGGAGCCTCCGGGATAAAAGCAGGGATGCATCAGGGGAAAAAAGGCTGGGATGCTGCTGGGGAAGGAGCAGGGATGCTCCGGGGCAAAGTACATGGATACTGCGGGGCAGAACGCTGGGATGCTGCCGGGGATGGAGGAAAGAACATGGATGCTCCGGGGAGGGAGCAGGGACACGCTCCGCGCCGCGGGGCCCCGCACCACCATCTAGCGGCTGCGCGGCGGCGGAGCGGCCCCTCCGCTCCATCCGGCACCCCTCAACCTACACGGTCACCCCCACTGCCCTCCTCTGATAAAAGGGGTTATGAGCCCGCACCTGGGGCTGCCGGGGAAGCAGACGGCGAAGAGCCAGGAAAGGGTTTGCAAGCACCACTTGCTGCCCCGAGCAGCAGAGGGGAAGGCAGCAATAAGGGAGATGCCAAGTGGGTACCCACCACGCTGGCACCCGAAGGTGATGGTCCCTATGTGTTCAGCGGACAAAGCGGGTCTGTTTGCCTGCATCACCTGGTGCTCCCCAGCACAGCCCCAGCCCCAAACATGAGCTTCTGTTCCAGGGCCTTCCTTGCTCCTGCAAAATGGGATCCGGAATATCAAAACTGCATCAAAATCCTCTAGCTTATTTTATGGACTTACATGGACCCCAAATCCTTTATGATAAGTTGTAACTTAGCAAAACTCACTGCTGAAAAACCAAACCCCGAACCACAGCGAGGTGATGCAACAGGAGGCATCAGATGTCCTCAACCCCAGCAGGCCAGGGCAGAAACCCCTCATTAAATCATACCAAGCCATTCCTTACCTGAGGAAGTCTCTGCCATTATTTACCGTTTTGTTTACTGGAGAATATGCCACTCTTTGCAGGCAGCAGCAGTTGGACCTCCTGAAGCATCGCTGGGTCTGGATGACCATCAACATCCAGGGCACAGTAGACGGAGTTGTTGGCATGACCACCGTGACCGGGAGTGGTTGAATCCACCAGCAGCATCTCAGCTCTGGTTTGCTCCAGGCAGAAGATGGGAAATGGCACCAGCAGCAAACACTCACCTGGGTTCACTGCCTGTTGTACCCAAAACAGAGGCACATAAACGGCACTGACAGGACAGCATTCCCCCCCCAGAGCTAGATAAGGAAGGGAGAAGCTCTGCAGCTTCACAGCCAAGGCCTTGCGGTGATCATGCAAAACAACATGGAATCGTGGAATGGTTTGGGTTGGAAGGGACCTTAAAGCTCATCCAGTTCCAACCCCCTGCCACGGGCAGGGACACCTTCCACCGGAGCAGGTCGCTGCAAGCCCCTGTGTCCAGCCTGGCCTTGAGCACTGCCAGGGATGGGGCAGCCCCAGCAAACCAAGGACAGCCTCACCCTCACGTGCTCCACCATTGCTATCGAGAGCAGAAAGGCTTTTTCTCCTCTCGCCTACCCCAGTCAAAGTGTTTGCCATGGCTTTGCAAGAGGAAGGATACACACAGAAGCAGGAGATGCCTCCTCACCCATCCACACAGGCTCGCTTCAGATCTTCCTCCTGGGCTCAAAGGCGAGAAGCAACAAGCTTGAAGTAACAGCGCGGTATCTGAAGCACTGCTTCAGATGTGATCCATGAAAGCAAGAATAAAGGGAATTATCCAAACCCACCTGAGGAGCAGAAGGATGCATGAATGGAAGTCCTGCGAGGAGCTGCTTTGAGGAGGAACAAGAGGGAAAATTACATTTGCAAGCAAAATGTACCAGGAGAAACTCAGCTCATCCTTTCCTGGCCCCAGCAAAACCCATGCTGACAGCCTTTTGAGAGCAGCTACAAAACACAACCAGGACCAAGGCTCGTTACTGCCGGTGCTTCAGTTCGGGCCGCAGGGTACACAACACACGCAGCATCACCCTGGTGTTACCCGGCCCCATCTCCAAGCAGCAAACAAAAGGAAGAAGACGCAGAGTATTTATGGCAACACAGATTTAATTTCTTAGGCAGTTATAAAATTACAAAGAGCGATGGGCAGCAGTGGGAGCCGGACACGTGGTGAGGTGGAATGTTGGATATTCCCACTTATCAACACAGATACCGAACAGAGTTAAGTCAGCACTGCAGGATGCAGGGCGCCTTTTCCCAGGTAAGGAAGCAAATGCAAGAGCAAACAGGTCCAGGCAGACAAAGGGTTTAGTCAATACCCCATAGAAACCCAGAGCTACAGGTTTGGGAAGCGCTCCTGGGAAATGAGTTGGACACATGCAACAGTGCAGGGGGAGTCAGGGCGCAGATCACTGCAGCCACATGGTCAAAGCCACAGCACTGAGACATCTGTAAGGGGCACAACTGCAGCTATTCGCAAGCCAGAAGGAAAACCTCTTGTCCATTACTTTCAAGGCGGTGCCAGATGAGATGAGGCAATTGGAAGAGAGTTCAAATGAAGGCATGGCATGGCTAGAAAAACAGGAATCTGCCGAATTCCTTTGGTTGTGCAACTGGAATCCGAAAGGCCTTATTTACAGTCAGAGCCACGCTCTCTTCATTGCAAACCTTTCATAGTGCAGCAGAGTCCAGGCAAAGAAAGGCCTGTTCTGCACATGTGCAGAAGACACTGCCTGGCTCCCAGATGTTAACGGGTTAAATCTGTCAGCCGGCACAGCTGGAGCACAGAATCAAACCTTCCAAACCTCTGCAGTGATTTCAGCCCACCAATGTTTTAGGCAGAGGCTCCTTTTGCTCTGTGAACAGGAGCGGAGCATCTGCACGCACCAGGGGTTTACTGAAGAGCTCAGCAGCCTACAAGGGAAGAAATTCCACCCTCTTGCTGCATGTTGCTTTGGTGCCAATACCATTATTAGAGCCAAGGAAGCACAGAATGGGATGTAACAGAGAGAGCTCTTTGCTGAGCAGCTTCTCAGGGCTCTACGCGAACCCCACTCACTGACCTGGTGGCTCCTCCTCCATTCCTCCCTTTTTACTATTAAGACAGAGATCATATGGGAGTTTCCTCTGTCTCTGCATTGAGTCTTGTCAGGTATTGATCTGCATTCAGGCAGGCTTCAAAAGCCACCACCTCCGTCCCCACCCTCTGCAGAGGCCCAAGATACTCGCTTGTATAGGACCTGAAGCAACAAGGGACATGGACACATCGGATCCCAGAAGCAGCACTCACACAAACGAACAGGGCCTCAGAAGGAGCAGCTTTTACTAACCTCTGCATGCTTTCTACTTCCTCCTCCTGTGCCAAGCCCAGCCTTTTAGCTGCTAGATTTGTATCTATCACTTGTATTTTGGAAACAGGGACATAAGAGACCAGAGATAAGAGATTTCTGCCTCAGAACTCGAAACAGAGAGTAAACACACAGATGCTGAGACAGGAGCCAAGTATGTCTGCTCACTACCTGTTTGCACATCAAGAGGAACAGCTCCTTCCCTGCAGTACTCACTGGGAACAGATCCCCCTGCAATCTAAGACCTGAGTTTAGGATTCCAAGTTCAGAAGTGTTCCCCTCTCCCCAGCTTTGGTTGTTTCAGTTGCCTACCTCTGTCCCCCACCCTCTACAGAGTTAAAAAGCTATCAAGAAGTACAGCCTCTGTCTAGACAGACACACACTGCAACAGAACAAACACTGTCCTTCCAAGGAAGGTCAGCCTGAAACCAGAGCGGCTGTAAAGGTGCTCCCATATCGTATGACTGGAAGCCCATGGCCACAGGGCTAGAGCCTCCTTGGCTCACCCTGGGGAATCCAGGGCTGCTAGACCAGCACAATGTAAGTGTTCAGATGCCACCCCGATCCACAGAGCGTTACAGTGCACTCGTGTGCTGCATGCCCAGGTGAGGATGCAGCTGCAAACAGCATTTCTGGTATGCTGAAATAAAAAAGGACATTAAAATCTTTGTGTTATTTGGATGAAACCCCAACCCGAGAGGCTTCTAACTTTGGTAGTGTACCACAACAGGGTGGTGACTGAGGGCCTCAGGCCATCAGAGGGAAACTCTATTAGTCATGCTTTAGCTGAGACAAAGCTTACATCCTCACGCAATGAACTTAAGACAAGCTACAGTCACCATTCTTAAACACGCTGTCAGTGGGGACCAGAAACTACCTATTCCACCCCACTAGCTCCATACTGCTCACTAACCCCGGCATATCAATACTTCTGCTCTCTGCAGGGCACAGCGATTCAACAGTCAGTGCATGGCACAGGAACACACAACAGCACATGGAAGACACAAGTACAATGAATACAGCATCTCCAACTCACCTGTGGAAGATAAGGTGTGAAAGTTAGGAAGGGGGTAAAGTTAGTATGATGCATGATCTCAATTTTTAGCAGTGAAAGTAATTACATTAAGGGGTATATCTTACTATGTAAGACAGCCTTCGTTACACTCAAGAGATGTAAAACTCATGTGCTTAGCAGACCTGTGCTTATGTGTGTTTACTGCTAACTCTACTTGTGGAGTCTGTGCCAAGCCTCCAAGTTATGCTATCAGGAACATTACCAGCTTTAGTCTGGAAGGAGCAGACATCCTGACAGCTCCTGGGTGGCTCTGTTTGCCAGCCAAGCTCATCCAGCTTGTATTTACTTCAAGACTTGTAGTTTACTCTGCAGCCACAGCAAAGCTGATAGCGCTTGCAGTAAAAACCCAACAACATAATAATTCCAGACCATGGAATTTAGTTGTCAGCCAGAGCTTAAAGTCAAGACTAAGCAAGGTTTCAGCATGGCTCAGTGGTTTGCTATGGAGTCCTTTGCTTCTGGAGAGGACACCACAAGCCACCCCAGCCAGCTGCTCAGGCCAGGCAAGGGCTTTCAGTAGCTAAACAAGCCTGATCCCTTCTCTCCCACATGTGCTCATGTTAAAGCATCTTCCACTCACACAGACTAACAACAGCCTCACTGATGCAGGCAGCTACCATCATCTTTAGAGGATGGGGAAGCACACCTTCCTACAGGGGGCTTGGGACAAAGGAACACTGCCTGCTATTGCTTGAGAGAAGACACTGTTAACAGTCCCAAATCCTAAAAGCACATAACTGTCTAGTTATGGTAGGGAGCTCACACGTAGCTGGAGTACTCAGCTTCTGTCCTCAAGATCCTTGCCTGGCTTGGTTTCTTTGCAAGCAGTCAGCAGAGGGGAAGGAAGGAACCCACATTGCTACACAAAAGGCAAAAGCAAGCTCATTTTGGCAAAGGAAAGTAACACTCTCTAAGCACTCTGCTGATCACTTGCCCACTAACTGTTATCCAAGACTTAAGAAAAGGCACGTTACAACCCTAAAAATAGCTCAGCCTTGGAAAGCCCTAGCCAGGATCAGGACAGTTAGGGATTTATTCCAGAACTGCCAAAGAGACCACCAGTCCTTGGAGTGCATCACAAGAGGTGCACTGGTGAAAGGGCAGGAGAAAAACCCAACAGAACACCAACCAAACCCCTGGTACCCAGCAGAAGAGAACCCAGAAGAAAATTAATCTTTCAAAAGCAGTTATATTTACATCAGTACCTGGAAAAAATAATCATGAACCTTCACTATTAGAGCAGTACCCTCAGCCCCAGACTGAGGAGAAGCAAGAATTGAGAGCGCTGCCTTCCAGCTGAAAACCTTAAGGCTGTTCACAGAGTGGGGCTACCATACTCTAACAGGGGCTTCCCCCCGCCTGACAGAATCCTCGCTTTGGATAAGGTAAAAAAGTATAACACCCTCAAGGTTATTGCTACTCTGCCAAGGAAATGAGACAATCTACAGGAGAGAAAGAACGTCACAGATCCTCCCTAAAGAACACCCCACAAGCTTATCAGCCAGTATGGGCTACAGACACCAAAGCACTAGAGGTGTACGACCAAGAGCCTCCAGCAATTCCTCCTTCATTCTAGCCTTCTTCCTGCATCAACTACTTCTCTTCCCTGTAAAGGCACTTTCTATATTCTACATGTTTATGCAGGGAAGCACTTCTAGTTTTCCATTGCAACAAACAGAACAGTCCCACAAATACACAACATTCAGAAGGAATTTTAATTAACAAAGTGGTCCAGGAAAGGGAAGGGAGAACCCCCCAAAACAGGCCATTGCATTTGAAAGGTTGCATGTCAGTCACTAGGTATGCCTGCAAGCCCATGCACAGGAAACCATTTGGACCTTTGTCAGTGCAGAACTAAGTCTCAGCTTCCAGAACCACTTCTCTACTCCTTCCTTATATAAGCTAAATATTATATACATATATAAAAAAAAATACAAACTTGAGTGTGTTATAAAGTGGCTTCTCTCTCTCTCTCCCCCTCCTATGCTTGCTTGGCACATGAACGCATGCAAAGCTAGTAGGCTCTGAGGGCTGCACAAAGAGCAGGTTTTGGCAACAAAAAAAATAAACACAGCTAAAATAGATAAGCAAGATTAAAAGCCACTGAATTGAAAACCATATATTTTTCCAATTGTATAGAATTAGAACTACAGCTACGACTTAAAACAGTAAGAGTCTGTCATCCTCTCTCCCAGCTCATGTCAAAGTTCATAGCAGCATAACACGAGATTCCTCAAGAAACATCAAGCCAGTGTTCTCTGCTTCAGGAGTGAGTTCACAGGTCCAGGTTTAGTCTGTCCGAAGGATCATGGGGGGATGCTCACTGTCTTCATCCAATCTAAGCGAGTTGGTTTCATCTTCCAGGCAAGCTCCACCCACAGCACCCAGGTCATCTGTATAGGCTGCAGGGAAAGGAACAAGTTGGGGGAATCAGCAGCACAAACTAAGGCTCGGATCCAAAGTGAATGATTAGAGTTGAAGTACCAGACAAGACTTGTAACAGTTTGACTGCCACCCTATGTTTGCTTCTATCATGACCGTGCTTCTCCAAGCCAAAAGCGGTTCATGATCAAAATTAAACTACTCTGTATGTGGGCAACATGTTCTTCTTACTCTCCACTCACGTGCTACAGCTGCAACTGCAACTAACCTGAGTGCCATACAAAGACGGTGAAAGCTCACTTACTGACTTGGAGAGCTGCAGTATTAACCAAGTTCTCATCCTCTTGATTTAACAAAACAGCAACTTAGGCTAAAGGGTCACTGTTCCCATAGAGGAACATCAGGAACACTTAATCTTTTCAAATAAAGAAGAAAGAGGAAGGGGTCTATAATTCAGACACTTTGCACAAGGTCTGGGTGCAATACTCCTGTATGAAATAATCATATTGGGGCATCTCAAGAACTATTTGGCAAGTACTGCAACTATCACTACAGTAATCAACCAGAGTCCAAATCGAAGTTCTACCCAGGAAGTAGCAAAGCTGAGTGATCTATCTACAAAGGGCTACTGTGCATCATGAGTGCTCTTCTCCTACTGCTCACCAATGCTCCACATCTCACACAGAGTTATGATGTGTTGAAGCAGATGAGCTCAGGCAGCCATCTAGAATGAAGCAATACACAGGTTCTCTCTTCCCCATTTCAAGCCTTCTCCTTACCATGCCTTGTGGGTGAGGAAGGCACATATGTACCTTTAGTCACAGCGGCACTGTACGTCTGTGCTACCAGCGGCCGGTCGTGGGATGCAGACTCTAGGATTTCATTGGCTGGCTCCATGCTGCCATCAAGCCTACCAAGCAGAGAGAGGTTAGCTGCAGAGGTGATCTGCTAGGGCATGATACAGCTTTAGTTGACAGCTACAGAAGAATCTCCCATTAGATGTGCAAAAATACCTACATATACACATGCAACAGGAGAAACCGGGCTTCTGCATTCCAGAGGCCTGTCAAAAAGGCATCTGACAGCACTTCATATTTAACACTGAAGACTTATCAGTGACATGCTTGCCTCTGACACGGCATCAGGACCTGAATCCTAGCAGCTGATGCTAGGGGCCAAAAAAGCCTCAGAACTATAGGGTGTGATTAAAATAAAAGAGCCACTGTTCCAATCAGCAACGTTACATATTGTCACTTGATCTCTGTCCACAACAGAGATGGTTGCTTCATACACATACACTAGAAAACCCCCTAGTGAAGGTATTAGAGCATTTCAGACATTAACTTGCTAAAAGCTTCCCCCTATGAAACTTTACTTCATCTGTAAGTGAAGCCAGAGATCAGACTTGAAAATGCTCAGATAAACGAATGATTTTTGACCACTATTATTGACCAAAGCTGCAAACCTGAATTATCATCATGAGTTATTGGCTTTAATTCTACAATTGATCATGTAAGTAATCCAACTATATTACCCTACCATTTCCTGCCAAACCTTGTAAGAGATAGCTCCTTGTCATATTTTCCAGACATGTTCTACAGTACTGCTACAGAACTTTAGCTGGCTGGCCTATGTACAAGGAGGTTTATAAAGTTAGCAGTAGAGAGATGATAATTTCTTAGGCCAGACTCCCCTCTGTGAAGTCACAGTAACATCTCCTCCTCATGTGTGTAACCACTTCATTTATTGATGAAGAGGATGGAGTCGGTAGTTTCAAGTTCTGGTTTAAGTAACTCAACTCAAACTGCCAAGTAAGGGGAAACAGGATCATAGAGCTAACAGCGACTGACCCTTCAATGCAATCAGACAGTGTTGAATTTCTGCTGGTAAAGTGGTGCTTAGCGTTGCAGACACTAGGAGTGAAGGCTCAGGGGGATTCTGAAGTTACTCATTCATGTCAGAGGTCTGGAAAGATTGAAGAGATGAGCTGTTCCAAGAACAGAACTCAGTTAATGTGGACTTACTTGTGCTGCTTCATTAGTGTGCACTCTCCTCCTTCTTGGGGGTCTAGGTTGTACATGTAGAGATATCCGTCAGCAGCTCCCACCAATAAACGAGGGATCTTCTGGATTCTAGAAAGGTTCAAGGCAGAGCCACAGACTAGTAGGAACTTCCAAAAAGCACACTCTGCTCCCCTCCCATGATTTTAAGTCATTATTTTCCACACTTTAGTTTCTAGGCAGAGAAAATTGGTAACAGAGCACCTAGGGCAGAGCTGCGCATAAGAGGCATAACCACATCTTGGGGCTAACAGGATGCAAGCATCTTATATAACCCAGTACAACAGATTCAGAAGTTACCATCCTGTTATCCAGCTTCGTGCAACTCTAGAGACAAATATTCTAATGGGAAGCATTTACTTAGTTCAGAAATGTTACAAGGCTTAATCACTGCTTAAAGGGTGCTTTGAGCTCAGAGAAGTGACAGCGCAGCCATGAAGTTAATTTAGCATAAAAACAATAAAACCCCCCACAAAATAAGTTTACTACCATTCAGCTTATTGCTTTTGTAGCTGTGCCAGATAGGACCTGCCTTTGTAGAAGACAGAATAAAGATTTAATTGAGTCCTCAAAATTAACTTTAATGAGCGCTACACTGTTTTAGAGATAAGAATAATATGAACTTGCTTTCAAAGACTTCTTTAATGGTTGTTACGGATTGCCTGATTTTGCAATTCGCTAACACAAGACACAGCATCCACCCCCTCGGCACAAATGGAAGCAAATGCTGTAAGCCTTTGGGCTTGCTCTCCACATTCTTCTTTCAGTATTAAAAGACATCTTTAAACAACAAAATAATCTGGTCTTATCCATGTGTTATGCCTTTTCCTCCTCCCATCACAGGACTGTGAGGTGTCAGCTCTAATACACTGCTCTTAAACTGGAAGAGGCTTTGAAACGAATACAGGTGATCCATAGTTCCATGTACTACCCACTCTGCTGGAGATGAGGTTACGTTCTACAGCATCAGCTTCTACACAGCCGAGCACCCAGGAGGGTGGTGAAGGCAGGTTCCATTTCTTTACTCACGTGGCAAGTGCACAGATGTTTTTGTGCCCACAGAATGGCAGGCGGACTGTAGCAAAGGCTCTACCCTGGTTGAACATTTCTGTTACTTGAGAGGGCAAATAGCTCGTGGAGGCCATCAGCACTTTTCCAAAGTAACCAGTCCAGGTCGTAGGCTCTTCCTGAGGTCTGCAAGTCAGAAGAAAAACTTTGTGTTCACATTAAAGGTGTGTAAACACTATAAAACATCTTTGTTTTTAAGGATATTAAGCAGCTATTTGTTTCTCTTTAGAAATAACAAACACCCTTGAGAACTCCCATGCGCTCACTCCATTATGCTACAGGGCACAATGTGTCCTACAATAACCTCAGCCTCTTATTTAAGCATGTTTGATTGTAAACTGACCCTTCTGCTTATAAAACTGCATTTCATAAGGGTCATTATACAAGAGCAAGATCTACTGGAAAGTGCTACACTTCAAGGTATTACTCACCTGTTTATCACTAAGTAAATCATTGTTTCCAACAACTTCCACAGAAACATAAGACACTGTCCTCCCAAATCATAAACAGGAACATTTTACAACCTGGTGCCTTTTAAAGCCCTATTAGCAGGTGGAAAGCATATGGATGTCAGCAGAGGTAAAACACAAATGTAACTGAATGTTAGAACTGCTTCATATTCCTCTGCCAAGGTATGGCCAATTCTCTTCTGTTCA
Source organism: Myiopsitta monachus (assembly GCA_017639245.1). Taxonomy (NCBI): domain Eukaryota; kingdom Metazoa; phylum Chordata; class Aves; order Psittaciformes; family Psittacidae; genus Myiopsitta; species Myiopsitta monachus. Next base: position 7,737,288 of record CM029926.1, on the reverse strand, counting down.
CTGGGAGAACAGTACCACAGCTCAGCTACGGTTGCTAATGCATAAGTGACTTCTAATGCCCTTTACTTTAGGGAAGTATTCAGAAGAAATGTGCCCACACTCATTGGGTTGTGTATAAGGATTTTTATAGCCTTTTCCTTACAAAATCTAAAGCATCTCTGAAACTTACTTTTCTTTCACAGTCTCAAGTTTGAAGATATGCACCGTCTCTGTGTTACTGGATGCAGACAGAAACATGCCATCCATGCTGAAAGCCAGTGAACAGATGCTCACACACCTACGGGGAATGAAAAACAAAGCATTATATCTTTGACACTCTAATACTCTACCAGCTGGTGTAAGAAGCAAGCTAGTGTTTATGAAACTCATGGCAATGGACTTAAATGAGACTATTATTTCCCCATTTTGGTAGGTAGGAGTCTTTCTGCACATTCACCACTAAGGTGCTTCATTACATTCACAAAAGCCATCCTGAGAGCTAGCAGGAGCTGCAGCTGTATGGTGGACTCACCTGCTGCTCTTCTCCTGTCAGTGATGGTAGGTGACTCACAATTAAGCCAAAGTATGTGGCTTAATAACTAAGCTGATTTCTCAGTCACCACTGCTTCACAAATAAGAAAAAAGAACAATTCCACAAGAAGCATTTTGAATTCTGATACCTTCTTAAAGCACTTCAAGAGCCAGATCCCCACCAATGATGCTCTCTGGTGTATATCAGGTATGGGGTCAATTAAGAACAATCTGAACTCAGTCTTACCTCTGTATAAAGTACAGCAGAGCTACAAAGTTACTACCACCACAAGTCATAGTACCATTTCACAATGGTTATCAATGATCACAGGGATTTAGAAGAGAGTGAGAATATTAGATGTGCTACCTCCAACTGCTGTAAGAATACAATACAGCTTGCAAAAGGTGATTCACTTTAAACAAGTGCCTTCACTAATAAGGTTTTAAAAAACAGAGGGAATACAGTTCTGACAGGATCGTTTTGTGGAACAGTCAAGTCCAAAGGGGTGAAACTGGACGACATTCAAGCTGAAACTGTAATAAGCGTACAGGCAGGGATGAATGAAAATGGAAATAGGCAAGAATCAGGATGTCAGCTCAGCTGCAGAACATACTGGAGGGCTACCACAAGGAATGCGGTTCAGATAATTAGCTCAGCTGAACTTTACCTCTTCACTCCCCTTCGGAATTCAAAGAGTTTCTGTCCTTCTGGAATGGAAAACACTCTAATTACTGTCCCCTGTAAAGAAAAAAAACATATTTCATTTCAAGTTCACAGTATATTAGCTCTAGTGAGCAGGGTACAACTACAAGCAGCAAACCACTCTGCTGTTAACTTACTGCTGTTGATGCACACCACATACCAGCATGAAATATTTATGGAGCTTGTTCGTAGGATGTGTTTGAAGATTAGAGAAACAAGAGGTGGGAGCTACTAATGTAGAGAACAAGCCACGCATCAAGCACAGCCCTTCTTATCATATTTGATCATGAGAATAACACCACTAGACAAGTACAGTCACCAGCATGCCTCTGTGCCTTTATCAGATGCAATCAGTTACACCTTTATGTTCTAAGCTATTACTCAAAGAGCAGAAGCTTCAGAGTTTCTAGTTTATACAACGCAGATTGACAATTTCTCATTGTGTGCCAAAGACCAACAAGACATTTCTCTCTATTCTCACTTTAACTGTCTTGTTTTCATTAGGAAGACAGCATCAAACCAAGACAACTGATTTCTAATAAGCATCCTGCATTGAAGGGAGAAAGAGAGGATTGTCCTGATTACAGCCAGATTAAAATGCATTTATTTAAATAATCTTATTATCATCCAGCACTTCACAGCATGGGAAGTGTGTCAAATATAATTAACAGTTCTTAACGAAGATTTGCCATTGTAACTCTAAGCCTTCTTTTTTGGCACTCGCAGATGGAATTGTGCATGGTTAAACCTCCTGAAAACGCTTCAAAGCAAATTTTGTTTTTATCACTGCTGACAAGCCAAGAAAAAGCCACTTTACCTTTTCTGATGCAGTGGCAAGTTTAGTACCACTGGCGTCAAATGCCAAAGCAGCCAAGGGACTATCATGAGCTGGGATCATATTAGCAGCTCTCTGCAGGAGTGAATCAATAAAATATAACCTTAGTACGATACAGGTTAAAAGCAGCTTGAGAGTGCATATTTAATAGCATTCAAGGCAAATATGGGTTTTTATGGACAAGAGCTTCAGTGCTTCTTCTACGAACTGCTAAGTATACAGAAGCATGTGCACAGAGAGTACAGGCAGTAGAAGGATATTTAAAAGGTAGTTCAAATAGAAATTACTTTACCCATGTGCCCAACTCTACTCACCCTATCTAATATTAGCATCTATTTTCCTTGCCAGCGTTCTGTGAAGCCTCACTATAAGAGGCACTGCAAACTGATGCAGGGGATCCTGAACGTCTAGTAATTCCTCTTTGAGCAAGTGAAGTCATTTCCCCAAACTGCATCTTTAGAGGTGGAAACGGTATTCACAAAGATCCTTACCAGATTGATCGTATCGAAGACTTGTACTTCTCCAATAGTCGCACTTCCTGGATAGGCCAGGTAGCAGTTATCATTGTTTATTGATAAAGCACACAGCCCTAGAAAGGACGCAGGAACAGAATTAGAAAGGGGTAAATTCCAAGACTTAGGCAGTAAAACTTCCTGGTTCTGCATTGGAATATGAGAAAGATGACTCAAGTTATCCTCACAAGGTATCAGAAGATTCAGAACAAGGATAAATAATCTCAGAGACAACCTGCAACATATTCAGCTATTTATATGAAGCTTTAATTTATGTTAAAGTGGAAAAGGAAACTACAACTGATTAAGCAGTAGAATTTCCCATGTCTGCCATGACTCCTAAAGGCTTTGCCAAGTAATGCTTTAACTGTTAGCAAAATCCAGTCTGTAGCTGTACTGCTTCTTTTTAACATTTTAACACATCCACTCTAGGAGGCTGAAATACCGAGAGGATGCAGTTTAAGGCAGAGCCTGCTATTTGTTCTCAAAACCCTCACCTGGATTAAATGGGTAAGCTTTAAGAGAGCACTCATGTATTTAATTGTTACTTTGATTTGCAAGTGGAATTACCAGTGCTGCAGTTCCCTGTAGGAAACATCCCATGTTGACACAGAATGCACTTTCCAGAGAATGCACTGGCTTCTAAGAACACACTTACCTGCAGGATTGGGAGGTGTCTCCCTGATTGTATGTAGTACCTTCATGTCTCGTATGTTGTGTATATAAAGAGACTCCTCCAGACATACTATCAGCCTCTAGACGTGGGAAAGAGGATGAAATGCTGATATCAAACTGGAGTTTATATTACTTTATCAATCCTAAAAGAAAACGTATCCAAAAATGCAGTAGGCACCTCCCAATAGAGAGAAAGTTATACCCACCTGATGGGAAGAAACAAGTCTGATACAAGACACACAAAATACACCTCCTGACAAGGCTTCAACAGTGCAATACTACACTTGGTCACTTGAACTGACCAGTACACTTGACTTCTCTCAACCACACTAGTGCAAATTGATTTAAGTGAAAATGATTTACATTACTAGTTTAATACACTACTAGTTTAAGGCAGCAAGCCAGAAACCTTCATTTAAAGCTATTTAATTCGTATTCTGTACCTGCCTTTATGTATTTCCCTCCTTCAAGAGGCAAATTCGCATGTGAGAATATTTTTCTCCCTTGGGTAAGCAGAAAAAACCCATAAAAGACCTTTTTTAACCATCTATTGAGCCTATGTCTTAATTATTTGTGGGGGGCTTTTAAGTTCTTTAATATCTCATTTACAACTTCTGTAGACTACATCTGGATGACTAATAAGATGTTACTCATATAATGCTACCTCACTATGTCAGATATCAAATTAGCCACTGCTCCCCTTATTTTAAACAGGAATCCCATCTTCCCACACCTGAATTTTGGGGGCAGGGATGGATACTATGAAGATGTTCTCCCTGAGATGCCATTCTCTGTTTTGAATGAGCTGTTTGAAGACAGACAGGTCTGTATTTGCAGACTAACGTATTACTAATGATTTCATAATACAGCAAACTATGGCTGTACTATACTCTAGAATTTCACTAGTTTAATGATTTTATTTATGTTTCAATAATTGAGCAAACTGCAAAGACGTAAGAAGTGAACACATAACTTTAAATTTAGGCCTGAACCGAAACTGTCAGTGTCACATTTAGGACACAGGATGATTCACACTGGGAGAGACCTCAGGAGGTCTCTAGCCCAACCTCCTACTCAATGCGTGCCCAGCTTACTCAGGGCATTTTCCTGAGTAAATACATACACATAGAACCAAAACTACTTAAATAGGAGCACCAAGATGCCATACAGAAGCTACAGTTGTGAAAGTGCAAGTTAATGTCAAACAGCAATTCCGCCACCAAAGCAAGAAACATCAATCAGCAAATGTGCCAGAATAAGAGCCAGAACCCCTTCCCATGTTTTCATCTAGTCAAAATTACTACTCACCTGTCTATTCAGTTTGACAGCCAAGATGGTGTTAGAGTAACTGTAGTTGCAAATCTCTGTCCCCTTCTTAAAGTGACAAACTTTGAGCTTGCGTGGAGCTTTAAGGCTGACTATGGCCACCAGACTACTGGAGAAGAGCCTCTCCACGATGCACACGTCTTCTGTGTCAGCTGAGGAATCACGATAGAGAGGGGAAAACAGAGGGAGATTTCAGGGAAGATGAATTATGCACATCAATAGGAAATACTGTCTAAGAAAACACAGTCTAACACCACAACATTCTACCACAGCAGCTCAGGGTTGAGGCGGGGTGCAGGACAGGCTTATAAGGCAGGAAATCTATAGTGAATGATGATTTACAAAGGTTTCCTCCCCCAGCCCCAGGATTTCATGCCAGTTTTTGCTTCAGAACAGAGCGTCTACCGCTCCCACCCAAGATTCAACAGGAAAAAATCCCAGAGATACAAAAAAAACCTGTCAAACTCCAGATTTTTACAATCTTCTCTTACCTCTGCACAAATCCAGGAAAGCAAAGGGGGCACTTGTGCTTCAGGGGTTTCTGGTGTGTGTGTTTCGTTTTTAAGGCTATATTATACTGTAGATTTTTGATGACCAAACACTTTGGAGTTTCTACCCACCTCTTGACTTCCTGTACTCAAAGAAGCTGGTAAACCCATTTGCTCTAAGACTGCTTCAGCCTCTTACCAGCATTTTTACACAAACTACCTTTTACCTGACAGTCCCTAAAAGCTATTTATACAAAAGAAATCACCCAAGCCCAGCGTGTCTGCATGGCCAGAAAACAGCATTAGTTTTGTCAAGTGTTCTACTATGGAGCACTGGAGGCAAAGGAGGAACACAAGTCACCATTCAAAGTGTGGAGAAGACAGTAGGAAGAACGGGAGCTCAGGATTTCTGGCAAAGCAACACTTTTAGAGCAATTATAGTACAGTATTGGATTATAGCACAGTAGGAGTCCATGTCCCACCACCAGTCACTCTGGCATGTGTGCTTCCCCCTCCCATCCCCTGAAGCTCCTCTCCAAAAGCCCCAGGGACATAATGGACATAGTCTTCACAGCAGGAGAAAGCTGAAGAGAACATTACCACTCTCTGCAGCTCGCTCTCAGCTACTGGCTACACCTACCCCTCCATTACAGAACTGAATCAAGACAAATGACTTGAGCCTATGTTTTGATGGATCAAGGCCAATCAAGTTTGTCTAAATCAGTATCTGGATTAGCTCAATGCTTAACATGCTCCAAACCATAAAACTACCATAAAAAAAGAGCGAGCTTCTTTCTGAAGGCTTCTGTTTTGGCGAAGAGACACATTAAATAATTAGTTGGCACTGTTCTCATCACCAGTGACAGAAATTCCCTGAAGAAGGTCCTGCCCAGCATTCTCGGCGCATGACAAAGTCACTGCTGTGTGACACAGCTGCTTTGAAAGTGGCTTTTTCTGGACAGTTATTTCAAGAAGAACAGAAAATATTTAACACTCGACATTCTTTTGAGAGAGACAAATAAGCCTTATGGAAAAGGAGCAGGCTTATACTAAGCATTTACAGCATTCTATGCTGCATAATTGACTTTTATCTAAATCTCCTATTTAATATGGTGCTTTTCCAGAGGAGACAAAACAGCTTACTGAGGCTTTGAAAATTCAATTTCCTCATCCAACAGGGATAATGCATTTTAGCAATGACTTTGTTTTCAAGGAATTGTTTTCCATTTTGCTAATGCCACACACAACATATGAATAAGAAAAACAGAAATCTGCTTCAATTAGCTGACTTCCAAACAGAGATCCGTGTTCTTTGAATCAGACCAGTAACATAAAAGATTCTCAGATGTTTTTCAGTATAGGTTATCTTTACATAGAAGCCTGGAGTCCTTCATAATGAATCTCTCGTAAAGAGTTAGAAGAGCAGCACATGACACCAAGAAACCACGGTCTGACTGCTCCCTGCTCCTAGGTGAGCACAGCTTCTTACCTATTCAGGGGAAACTGTGCGTTAAGTCACAGCTTCTGTGCTTTATTACTCTCCCAAGCAGGAGAACTGGTATTTCAGAAGAGGAATAGCAGCGGATTCAGATGGAAAAGTGCTGTCCTACGCTGCACTGATGGGAAGTGTAGGCAGCAGGGAAGGCTCACAGGGAAGAGCACGATCAAGAACTAAGAAGTCATAGAGAGAAGAAAACACTTTCAACAAGGAAAATGCTTGAAAAGGTACAGACTACCCTCCACTCTCACAACTATAATATAGACAGTTACCTTTAGAGAAAGGCTTAGTGACGAGCTTTTAATTTAAATTAACTTGTAAAACACATGGTACACCTCTGTTCCTCTGTGTTCCCTAACAGGAAGAAGTGATAACATCCCTTTACAACTGCCAAGTCATGTATGCTCCCTCACAAGTAACCATTCAAGTAGAGTACCAGCCTATACTGCACGTTCTACTTTCAGCTGACCTGAAGTAATCATATGTTTAGAAGCACTAGTTAAGTCCTACATCAATGCTGCTAATCACAGGGGTTTCTCTATTTGTATTTTCTCCTTCATGCTACACAACTGAGCCTTGCCAGAAACTCCAATTCAAAATACAGTAAGAACAAAAAGAACTGCAGAACAATTTAAGTATAAGCAGTGAGGGCAGAACAAGCAAATACATAACAAGATTACAGTATCATAAACACAAGCATGTAGCATCACAGAGCAGAGCTGGTTAGAACCAGCCAGATTATGATCAGCTGTGCTTTTATTCCATTTTTAACCCAAGAACATGAAGCACATTATCAGCATTTATTAAGCCTTAAAGCACCCTCCAATCTAATACTTATTTTCCCAGGGGGATCAAGACCAAGCACAGACTTAGGTGATTTTGAACAGTCACAGCAGAAGTCAGTGATGGGAGCAAAGAAGCCTCCCAGTCTTTTCAGTTGACCTCTCAAACACAAGACAGCTGGGGAGTACTCTGTAGTTTACTTCAGACACCTACACAAGAACTTGCAGATCATTCTTACAGAAGAGAGGGAGGAGACTTTAAAAGTGCTCACTCAAGTCAACACAAGTCTTAAATTAAACTGGGAGGAGGTGGCACATGTCTGGGAGACCTCAAAGATACCTTTCCTCGCAAAAAGGAGGTACCAATAGACAGGAAGGCCTCCATGGTTTGCAAGCCCAAGGCTGAAAATCATTTAACTGCATACAAATCCAAATATGAAGGTCTCAAATATTTAGATTTGCTGCGGATATTGCATGTCCCATGAGCAAAGTTTGCCTTACACAGGTCAAACTGTCAGATTTTCTGCTAAATGTTAGCTCACGCTGTGCTCTGTATTTACTGACTTAACACTCATGGAAGAAACTTCACAATATTCATGAGGTTAAGCCAACACACGCATCCCAGAACAGTCTGAAGACTGGAACCAGCCAGTCTAAATGCCAAACCCAGCTGCTTTATCAGTTCATGTCAAGGTTTTTTGAGCAAGGCACTTGATCCAATCTCTATTTGTAATTTCAAGGACTACCTAGAAGCAGCAGTCAGACAAAGTTCAGTCCAGTCTCTTTCAATATGTTTAGTAAGTGTCTTGTGTAACAGGAGTCATCTTCACTGGGTCCCCTGAGGTGATATCAGTCGAGATATTGTAAGTGCCTCACATACTACAGAGGTCAGGTACCAACTCAATGGCATAAAATGGAATTCAAGCCATCCATTAACCAGTACAACCAGATCATGACTCAAACAGGCAAAGGTAGCTGCAACACAGCTTAACCTGACCACAGGTGCCTAATTTGAACCTCACAATTACTTCTCTCCATTGACTGTATACAGAATGGGGCTGTCGCCACAGGTAATAGGTGATCTGAATCACACACCATTTTCAAACTTAAGATGCCACAGGGTCAGGTCACTTAAGGAACAGAGGCTGAACTCTCTTGTATAGCATGGCACACCAGGATCCAACCATAAGTGCTGACATCATAGCTATTGGTACCATCTGTTCATATGGAGGTTACACATAGCATTCATAGCTTACTTCTTAGCACCTCAAAAAAGGGAAGTCTGAAGTCCTGGCAAAACAGGCGATACCACTTCTCCTCTCCCCAAGCTCCCCTCTGCTTCACTTCATAGCCTACTCAACCGTGATCAGTACTGAGAAGTCATGGGAATTTGGATTACTCCCCTTTCTGGACAAGTAAATCTGCAACTATTATGTTAAAAAGTATTTCTCTAACAGCAAATATAAGGATTAAAGATAATCAAAGCTTTGTTTTCTTATGTGATGAAGGTATATTAGTGGTTGCCTGTCCTAATAGCCAATATAGAGACCCAAAAGACACACTTCTCACACAGGTGTTTTAAATGCCAAGCTGCTACATAACCTGGCAATGGGACACAGCACGAGAAAAGCAAAGAGCTCTCCTCATAGCTATTATCAAATTTCACAACATACGAGCTAAATTTAAATACAGAACACCAATATATGGTTTTACCCTGCCAGCATTCAATTGTTTTGTGTGATATTTCATCATACACTTAAAGGTTCCTCTTATGTCAATTTCAAACAACCTGTGAAAAAATGAAAGGTGTCTTATTCTTCCCAAATTAAGCCAATTGAGGGGATAAAAAGAGAAAAAGAAAACAAGATACTCACTGCATTCATAGATCTGCTCTAATTTGTCCACAGAAGAAAGGGAGAAGAATTTGTAGCCTGATTTACTGCCAACTGCAAGGGATCTGGAAAAGAAACAAGCCAGTCAGGAACATCAACTAAATCAGCTGTGATTACCCTTGGACAGATTCTGACCCTATTCTAAAACTCCCCTTGGGTTAGTTCAGCAAGCAAAGCAATAAAAAGCTTGACCAAAAAAAGCCTCGAAAGGCACAAGTGCTTCCTCAGCTCTGAAAATACCCAACAGCTTCAGAATTACCCCAGGTGCGGAATCGGAATCCTGCTTCGTATTTAACGAAATGAGAGTTCACAGCTTAACATAAGCCTGCTAGCCAATTCATACCAGGGATTTCTCCATACAACCTAAAAGCTTTAGTGTGGAGGAAAGATGATGATTTGAATAATGTAATGCAAACCCATTACATCATCGGCTCATCATCAGAGGTGACCTCAAAGCCCTTTTACACTGGGCTGTCTGGGAATTTTTGCTCCTTACACTTTAACCTGCCCCAAGCACCCCAAAAAGAGCTTGCATATTAAAAATAATAATAAAAAGGAATTAGAGACTGCCAGCTTTAATGTTCTCTGGTTTTATTTGATGATATTCTAGCACCTCCAAAGCACACTGGCAGGTCTCAGCCTTACAAATACTTATGCTGAATCTCTGATCAGAGGCACCTTCTTAAAAATGCTATTCACTGATGTTAAAGAGATTTTAACAATAGTAGAGCATTCAAAACCTGACTACAAACCCTTCTTTCCTCCATTACTCATTTTTCACACTTAGCTCACAGACTATTTAATTGCTTTTCCAGTCAGAGTCAAAGAGAGGTCCTCAATTTTATGCTACAAAAACCTTTAGGCTTGTCTTGCAGGTCTTTACACATCAAGGCAGCAGACAATGGCACATTCTTATTTTCCTCTCCCCATGCAGAGGATGATTTTTATGCCACAGAAAAAGAAAATTAACAGCCACTACACTTGTGCAGAAGTGTATTACTGCGCTTACAGCTCATATATTTCTTCCTGCCAGGATACGTGGAGTAAAACTAACTAAATCCCTATAAATGTACTTCGATCTGCCAAGCTGTGGCGAGTCATTCACTACAAGGCTCAAACCCAACCCTGCCAAAATGCCCTTCTGAACTCAGCAAGCTCATTCTCTACTTCAGATGCACGGACAATTAGTTCTGCATTTAGAATACAATACAGATTCCCAGATTTTTTGTTCTTTCTGTATTTTCCTCTCATGGCTCCAAAGTGAGCCCCTTTTTAAATTTCTGGGTACCCAGAAGATCAAAAATTGTTCCTCACATGGCCTTCCCACTCAAATAAAGATCCAAAACTATAAAATCAACCTCGCTTCGATGGTATGACCTTCTCTTCTAGACAAAAAATACAGCTGGCAGAGTCTGGCGAAGAAATTGTACTTGAGAAGGTTTAAATCCTCAAATTACAATATGCAACATCCAGGCAAGAAAAGAAAACCTCCTCAGATTCAATAACCAAGATATTAAAAGAGTGTATTAGGCTTAGAGACAGAGAAGCAACGACAAAACAAGATTTCATTCCTGTTCCTCTAAGTCACCTTTGGAATAGGGAACTTCATTTTTCTTCAGACAAATTTGGTACATTCAGCAGATTCTATTTGATGAGTTGCCAAAGATGCTTTAGCATTTTTCCTCACCTACTTTTGTACAGCTGAATGGAAATCCAGATTCTGCAGAAAATGATGAAACTGAAAAAAACTTTTCCAAGATCATCTACTGCTTCCCTCAAAAGAAAGTTTAACAAAGAATGACATTAAAACTGTCACTTCACAAAGGTAAACAAGCACTCAACCAGGTTAAAAATAAATGGAGTCACAAGACTCTCTGCAATATAAACGATCTACAAAAGACATGGGATGATTTCCTCACTGAGAATGCCACACAGCAGCTCTGCCTGCAAGTGTATTACTAGGCAGAATTGAGTCCTGTGTTGTACTTACAGCTTCAAACAGAGCAATATTGCTGTATCACTGTTTTCCTGACAGCATCACTGAAACCAGTGAGGAAGCCCTGCTTTTCTTGTCCTTACTGACTACCTACAGCTCATTTAAATAAGCTTTAGACACTGGCGAAAGTGAGCTGCATACATGATAAAAATTATTAGCATGAGTAGAAGCCAAAAAACCAGAAGCACAGAATGGACCTTTCCAGCCATGTCAACTGCTTTTTGTTACTTCTTTCAGGATCAAGGCGATGAAAACCCAAATCATTTGTTTGCACAGACCAGCTCGAATCACTATAATTAAACCCATTGCAGTATACAAGCATAAGTGCGAAACAATCCATTTTTCTTCTAGAACAGCATTCTTGGCCTTGGAGGGCTTTTCTTCAACGTCCTCTCAAATTACTTCTTATGAAACTACTGGAAAAAGGCTTTTTATATGTAATAAGAGAACTCACTAGGCTGAGTTAGACCAGCATAACCATAGCGATTTAAATCCCTCATCTTCCCCCACACTGATATTACACTTAAGCCTTTAAGATGCCTGATAGCTATCTAAATGACCAAACCCACAAAACAAGTAACTAGCCAAAATTACATCACCTCTAAAAGAATGCGTAACCATATGGGGGAAGAAATAGGATCAATAGGCCATTCACTTATTGCTCAAACAGACAGTGACCAACAAAAAGCTACTGTGGTTTATCATCAAAAGCTCCTTTTACAATGTGTTATGTTTTGTTACCACCAATTTTCAGCACCTCATGAGAGACTGAAATAGAAAATAAAGTATTAAAAATTTCACCTTTTTTCTATGCTACACACAGGTGGGGTTTTTTTTTGCTCTATTACGTGAAGCCTCTATTACACACCTCAGACTGTAGACTTCGAGTTATTTCATCATCAACATTGTCTACTCAGTACAAAATGACCAATATGGCCGTTATTTATGCAACTGTGTTCACCCCCTTCTTTCAAAGACAATACTGCAGCCTGATCCAAGGCTACATAAATCTTGAGAGCCTTTTCAAGAGTGGCTGCCATAAATAATTAAAACTAACCTCATCAAGCAAACGTTGGTATGAGATAGTTCACACACTCATTTCAAGATGCTGACATCCACTGTAAGTGAGCTCACACAGAGTGGGAAATCAGCTGGTTCAATGTCTGGCTCTTTAGAAACAAGTTTTTTTCAGATGGGTTAGAACCATAAAGGTTTTCTTTTGCTTCTTTAATATACATACAGAAGGAAGAAAACCAGTTTTTCCCTTTCTGTACAACAGAAGACTAAATATTACTCAGAAATATTCTACATTAATCAGGAAGATCCTACTAAGGGCATCTCTCTCAAAGATCAAAAATCAATTGCAGCCGCAGTATAAACAGAAGCCAGAAGCCATTCCTATTTTAAATAACTGGTTAATTAAACCTACCTTCATTCTGATACAGTCTCATTATGCCAATGCTCCATTTCAAAACCAATGTAAATTTCCAAAGACAAAACTTTTTGTGAACAAAGACTTATGATGAGGGGCAGAATAATAAAAGAAATCAATGAAATGACGTAAGGATTACTAAGGAAACTTACTCTGCTTTATTTCCCCCTCCCAAATGTCTGCTGGAAGCAACGCTGTAACATCTCTCAGACATGTTTTAATCAAAAGGTCAAGAACATCATTATTTTGGGAAAGATACAGACACAAAACCCCCCATGTTCAACGGATTTGTCAGCAACACTGACAACCCACAGGAGATTTTCCTGTTTTAAAAGAAAACCAACACAAACTGAAATCTGCTGCAGCAAAAGGAGACCACACTTGCTCATCACTTAACATGCAGCAATAGGCTGGGACAACAAAGTTCATAATCCAAGAAATATTAGTACTCTTAGGCCAAACTTCCATCTAAATAGTTGCCTGCTGAGGAACAGCTCCTCTGGCAAGCCCACCTCGGCTGCTACCTCCACTGCAACACCAGCGAGTGCACGGCATACGATTCCTTCTCTCTGCTATCCTTCCTGAGCACAACAGCTACATGATCCCTCTTTCCTTCCTTTTTGTGTGTCCAGCTTTAAAGCCTGCAAGCTCTCCTGTCCTCAAGGATCATGGGTGAACAACACTTGAACCTAGAAACAAAGTGAGAGGAGTGAATGCTCAGCAAGTAACCCTTGTTCGTTTCACCACTATTAGAGATACAAACATCACATAGTAAGGGAACTAGAACTTCTGCAACATGAAGCATGCTATGCAATTTAAGAGCTACAAGCATTTGCTCAGAACACAGAATAAAACCGATTTATTTGGAAAAAATAAGGTAAAATTAAATCAGAAATAACATATATGGACTGATACCTGTCAGACATGACTGAAACGAAAGCAGAGATTAAAGGCAACCTTGCAAATAAGGCATACACCAATGTTTCACTGCAGGTCCAAATGCAAGGCTCTCTTTGGTCCTTTCATCAGGAATCCGTTTTCAAAACTACAGCAATTATTTTGTTTCCATGTGCAGTCACACGATTACTTGTTAGTCTCTTGACTTGCATTACTTCACAAGCAGGTGCTGGGGTTTTCTGCAAACTGAATCTGAACACCATACAAATGATGTTTTTCCAAAGGCTTTTCTCTGGAAATATTTGTGTAACAATTTAGAGACTAAAAGTTTTACCTACTTTATAGATAGATGCAGCCTTTGAGATCTTGAAGTTATCCTTAACAGAAGTCACAAGCTTCTATTACATTACTTATTTTCCTTATGGGTTTTAGAGCCTGTAGGAGTTTAAGGTGAATTTGTTTTCCAATAAACGCATCCGTGCTCAGTTTTAGCAGTTCTCCCAGAAGTAATACAAAGAGCACTCAGGCTTAAGCTGTACTTCTTACCAAGCATCTATTGTTGAAGGCTTTCAACTGCTAAAACACTGAGATCACCCACAACCTTCCACTGCATGGTTTTGCTGGCACCCAAATTCAGATCAGTTACTTCACTTTCATCTGCAAGCTGAAGCTTCTCCCAGACAGTGCCAGTCACAACGGGTTGTGCAATGACTGATTCACTGGGGAACAGGGCTAGGACCAAACCAAGCACATTAACGTCTTCTGAAAATGACCTTCTTTATGTCCTTACTTAATGAAAACATATCATATCAAAGAGAAGCCACAAACCAACTGCTTCTCCTACATTATAGGTGGAGCGTTTTCAGGCAGAGTTCCAGTTCCAGGCAATAATTCAAAGCTCCCATGTAAATAAAGCTTAAGGCAATATCGAATAAAGAGGCAAGACAACACTTGCAATAATGTAGATACTATTTCCAAGAGACAATGTCACTACATACAACATCCATGAATTAATATTAATACGGAAAAGTTAAGTCTGGGAAAAACAGACCAGCTAAAAACTAGTGGAAAAGCAACAGCAACTCTTATGTTGACAACATTCTTCTTACTACCAGCAATCCAATTTCCCAAGACTAAAAGCCACCATGAAGCTCATGTCCTTCCTACAAGAGACAATAATTAATTATCAACCCTTCATAAACCCAAGGACGTATTAGCTCAATACCTATTTTTACCAGCAACAAGTACAAGGCCATTGGCACTGCTGCCTAGGTAAGCAAGACAGGCACACTTGAGCCTGAGTGTAACCAGCACCTTGTTAAGTTGAAAGTAAAAGCTTTAAATGCAATAACAACAATGCACCCAGGTCATTTGTTTCCCAGTTTTGTCTGTCAGCAATATTTCTAATTACTGAAGCACACCTTAAAGCATGATGTGAGCTCTGCTGACTGGGAAAACATAAACAAAGCTCGTCTTTTACATATTGGCTGAAAGGATATGCATGTGTTTACCTTGCCTGCCTGGAGAAAGACTTGTTACTTGTAATTTAAGGTGAAAATAAGTAAGCTTTCTGAAGCCTAGCATAGAAAGTAATTAACTCCTGGTAAGGTCTTTGCAGCTGTTGTCACCCGGTGAACAGTGATTTTCTAGATAGAGATATACTATAGAATAGTAGACTAATAAACAGGGAGTCCACTTCTTGCTTCTCTATTCAAACAAGAAACTAAGAGAGATCGTGGGTGGGGGAAAAGGAATAAACTTCAGTTTAAAGAACTTACAGAGTCACGAAGTTCTACACAGTTTAAGAACTACAACGCAACGTGGTTATTCTGGTCCCTTACCACATCAGACAAGTGTTTTGAGTAAGAAGCTGCTCACAGAGATGTCTGCAAGACTTGTTTTATTCTTACTACTCTCCTTGCAGAGATCTCTTTGAGACACTATTAGAAGGAAGGGATACTTATTTGACACCAGCCAGCCAGTTCATTTGTCTCACAGTAAGCAGCCTTTTAAATTATTCTCGTGATTTTGAGACAAAAATATGGACAGGAACCTTTTTATATTCATGACACTTCTATGATGGGAATCTGAAAATGCAAAAGTATTCAAAAGTGACACAAAAGACCTAGTAATCCTAAGACTTTGAAGTGCAAAAATATACATGGGCCAGATTTGGACCACATAAAGAGACAGCACCAAAATTCTCATCAGCTAATCACTAAATTATTTACATATACAAACAATATTTAGTAAGATCTACCTGTACAATGGACATCAGAATGCTGAATAAATAAAATTATAGCACAGAACTTGAAAAATACTCTTGGGTATTTACAAAAATTAAATGGAAAAAGTAAAATACAAAGTTGAGGAAAGAAATCATTATCCAGTTGTTCCTTTCCCCCTTCCATAAACTTAAAAAGGAATCACACTTGTCCTTGAGGAAGGATTTCAAGCTGTATGACAAAAGAGCTTGTACAAATAAACCTACTACATTTACTTTCTTTTTACTTCTGTCTTGGGCTTGTTCTCAAGTCAAGCCTGCAGCTCTCTTGTTCTGTACAAGTTCTTGGGGCTCTTTTGTCACAACTCAGTCATCTTTCGATATACACAGCTTTCCACAAAGCTAAGGTGCAACTGAACATAGGCAGCTGCTTTAAAGGAGGAGAAATACTAAAACTTTTAGATCACAGTGTTGGACAGCACATTCTATCTTCAAAATCTCATATAATGACCTTTACGAACTGCAAAAGAAAGGTGGCAGATTTCCTCGTTGTTATGACTTGTTTTAGCTAGTAACATGGATGGTACCTAAGCACAACATGGGCTTGTTTGATATGCACAATGGCAGAGTGACCTCTATATGGTACTTGATGAAAAAACCTGAAGAGTAGTTGCAGAAGTCTTTGGCTGGAATCAATATATGGATAATGATTTACTTACAAACACACAGACGACTACTGCTTCCCCCCCATCCTTTATCATAAGTTATTTACTGTTAAAGTGTCTTGTCTCAAGTCTACCCAGCTCCACTTGCTCATCTCTTCACCTCAACAACACCTACAAAAGCAAACAGAATATTTCCTTCTGTGATGTGACCTTCCTCCTCGATCTCGGCAGCCATCCCAAATAACCTTCTCACCTTCACAGCTCCCATATAGCACAGTACGTCCTGAAGACAGTCAAGAGATCTCTCTTATGAGGACAAGATATCGTTTCTTGCCAAGCCAAGAAGTTGTTAAAAGAAGCCACCACCACACACGTGGATTATGATCTGTGATGCCAACCTGAGATCATTTCCTCTTACTCACTTCCTAAAACAAAACTCCTCCTTTCCCAAGTACAAGTTCTTTCGGTTATTGGCCCCCAGTTTCATCTCTTAGGTATTTAAGATGGTCAATTGCTTCTTTAAAGGATCTTCAGGGCTCCAGTTCCAACTATAACTGATTTATTGAACTGAAAAACAACGGAGTTTTAATGCCCCATTTAAAATTAATGTGCTAATTAAGCTAAATACACTGCTACAGTTAAATGACTTTCAAGATGCGCAGCATGAATGAACTACTTCCAGAGCTGAAACACAAATAAGTACAGTTTCAAGGATTAGATGAGAAGGGCTTCTTTTCTAAAGCCAGAACAAGCACAGGCTCATAAAAATACCTTTAAACCTACCCCATCCCTAGCAGCGTTCAAGGCCAGGCTGGATGGGGCTTGGAGCAACCTGGTCTAGTGGAGGATGTCCTTGCCCATGGCAGCAGGTTGGAACTGGATGAGCTTTAAGGTCCCTTCAACCCAAACCATTCTATGATTCTATACTGCTTCAACACAGGCAACAGGAGAAAATAAGCTGTATGAAAAGATAACTACAATGAGCTTTCAGATGAGACCTCTGCACCTCCTGGAAGACTTGGGTCTTAATGCCTGGGTCCTCCTAAAAGCTTGGGCACCATCAAGAAGGAGAAACAGCCCTCCCTCCCTTCCCCAAAGCAACAGCGAGCAATGCCTCACACGCACGAGGAACAGCTCCTCAGGGCTACACCCGGGGCTGCGGAAAAGGCGATCCGCTCAGGCGGCCGCACGCCCCTCAGCCCCACACACAGCGGCGAGGGGGACTGCGCCCGCCTCTCCTCGCTACAGCGGGACCCGCTCCGTGCCGGCGAGGGCACAGGCTGCTGGAAGGGGAAGCACCAGAGGGGGGGACCCCACCACGGCCCCGTCCCCCTCAGCATCCCCCGGGCTCCCCCTCAGGCCCGGGCGCCGCCCCCTTACGTGTTGTCCTGGTTGAAGTTGGCGAAGAGCAGATGGCCGCTGCCGGCGTCGCCGCTCTGGCTGGCCAAGTTCATGGCGGGGCCGGCCCTCGCCACCCCCGTCCGGCGGGGGGCGGGAACGCCTCCACCACGCAGCGGACCCTCAACCCCGCCGGCCCCGGCCCCCGCCGCGGACCCGCGGCCTCTTCATCCCCGCCGGCCCCTTGTTTACGCGGCGGGCAGGCGGGCGAGGCGGCCCTCGCGCATGTGCGAGCCCGCCCCGCTTGGGCCCTGCCGGACACCGTACTGCCGCCGCGCCCGCCCCGCCCCGCAGCGGCGGGACGGGGCGCGCGTGCGCTCGGGGGGTGGCGCGCAACTCGGTTGGGAGAGGTGGAGGGGGGGGGGAAGGGGAGGGGCGTCGTTCTGAAGCTAAGCAGGGCCCGCAGGGGTCGGCGGCTGGATGGGAGACCCAGAGCCGAGCCCCAACACGAGTCCTCGCTGTCCACGCCCGAGACCGCTGCGGCAGCGTGGCGGTCCCCGCGGACCCTCCGCGGTCAAGCAGCGCGGTTCCCCGCTGCCGGCGCCTCTGCAGTGCTGCTTCGTGCCACCGGAGGTCCCCAGGGCGCAGCAGGCGGAGCGCCGGGCTCTGCTCCTGGGCGCAGCCTGTACGGGGAGCCCGCAGCGGAGAGCAGTGGCTTTGTGCCCTGGGGTGAAGATGCTCTTAGGGGTCCCCAGCCTGCAGGACAGGGGAGGAGACCATGTCAGAGCAAGGGGAGTCACGGGCTGACAGGTACAGGGAGCAGCTGGTCAGGAGAGAATATCGATTACAGGCAAAATAAGGCAACTGAACAGTGGACCAAAATCAAGGACTTGGCCCTGAAAAGTTATCCCAGCCGCGCTGGGAGCACGGAGCTCGAGCTGGGAGCTGGGAGCTGCCTCTGGAGACAGCTTGTCCAGGAGGGGTCATGAGTGATGGAGCCGTCTCCCACCCGTGTATAAGGGACTCCTCCAAGGGGTTTAAAGCCAAGTGGTCCTGCCCCAGCTCCCTGCTGTCCTATGTCCATCCTGCCATGGCCCACGGTCACCCCCCAGCCAGTCCTGCCCCCCACATCACTCACCTCTACCTCCACTACAGCTGCTACCAACCCATCCATGTGTGCAGCGACTCCTTCTACTCAAGTAAAGCCTCTCCCACAGGGAGGTTTCTCCTGCAGGAAACCTCCTTCCCTGTGGAAATGCAGTTACACTGTGCCCTGACAGAATCCAGCACCACTGTTGTAGCACCCAAAGGTGCTGGAACCCATCATCAGGAGCAGAGGGCAATACGGAGACATGTCTCCAGCTATGGGACTCCTGCATGGTTTGGGATCTGCACAGTTTGGGGAGGAAGCAGCCCTGTCTTTCATGACCCGCTCCTCCTTTAAAGGAAAACTCTAAGGTCAATGCATTCTGTGTATTCCTGAATCTTGGACTCTTCTTATTATCATTACAATTGCTCAGATCTTTGCAAGAAGATGGGGAGATCACCAGGGATGGGGGAAGAAAGAAAACCAAGGTGCTCTTGGAGGCAGCAATACATGAGAGGAGCTGCCATGGAGAGAGGGCACATGTCCCAGGGGGTATAGGTGATGTGAGCATGGACATCCCTGCATCCCACCATTCTCCGGCTGCCAGGTTTGGAGGCAGCGCCAGGGCTGGAGCCATTCCCCAGCACCGTGTGCGAGGCTTTGGTTGCCATAACAACTGGATCCAGGCTTCAAAAATAGTAACTTATTTTTCATTCAATTTGCCTTTTGCCCTCTGAGACAGATCTATTTCAGGACCGATGGTTCACTTCAGGTGTCCATTGCCAGCAGCCCTGGCTGCAGCCTGGGGTGCTTCAGGGATGGGGGCTCTTTTGTT
This sequence comes from Myiopsitta monachus, assembly GCA_017639245.1. Lineage (NCBI taxonomy): Eukaryota > Metazoa > Chordata > Aves > Psittaciformes > Psittacidae > Myiopsitta > Myiopsitta monachus. The sequence continues at coordinate 7,717,593 of CM029926.1, read as the reverse complement.
CAACACAATTTATCGCTGTTTTCTTTCCATCCCCTATTCAGGCCCAGAGAAAAGGTAAAGCAGGGCACAGGCGTCATGAAATAGCCTTTGCCAAAGCCTCATCATGTAGAAGGTTGGGGAAGGAACTTGACAAATATCTTCTCAGCTAAGTGGCAGGACGTGGGAGAGGTTTTCAGAGATGATCTCACCCTGCATCTCAGCCTGGACCTGCTGCTCTCAGCCAGGGATTGGCTGTCCCAGATAGGCTGAGAAGGTCCTACTGAAGATGGGGCTTATTTTGTTGCCCCCTGCACTCCTGGATCCTGCTGTCGCCAGCATGGTCCCCAACAGTGTCTTCCATCCATAATGGGAAGTGTGCAGGAAGGCTGTTCCCACTGCCAGCTCACAGCACTGGAGAACTGGGGTGCTTCTTGTGTGCATTGTGGACGCCCCACAATGCAGCATGCACCTGGAGCATCACCCCTTTTGCATTCCCTGGCAGGAGGAGCTCTTTTTGGATGGTGTTGGAGAGGGTCCGAGGAGTAATTCATGCCTTGAATTAAGGGATTCTTTAATTTTTCTCTTTTGGCTTTTGGAAGAGTCGAGTGTGCTTTATTTCCCATGGAAATGGTCATACAAGCATAACCCTTCATGTTGGGATGTCCTCATCTGTTCCACCTTTCTCTCGTCATTACAGCATCAGGAAGGAGAGATTGAGTTGGGGGTGGGGGGGGAGCAGGACTCTCCTCCTCCACTTGCTGCTGACCTTATGTCACCTTTCTTTGTCCCTTAGATGCTGCCCTGAAGATGCCTGCTGTCTCTAGCACACGGTGGGCACGGGTGATGCCCATATGAGCCCCCATTACCTTTTGAATCCCCTTTCTAAGCTGCCCAGCCTCAGATGTACATCAGGATGTCACCTCCTTTGAAAGCCTCCCTGGGTGATGGAGAGGATGGAGCAGTGAAGGCTTAAGGTAGAGATGCGGTGAGGATTCTGGGCTCTTCAGCCCTTGCCTTGCTTTGTCCCCCTTCTCTTAAGCAGGGAATTGTATCCCCATCCATGGACATCCCACAGCGATGGGGTGGGACAGAGCCACCCACCCTGCCGGGGCCTCTGGAAAATAATGGAGAAAACATAAAGACAATTAAAATCAAATCAAGAAAAGCCAAGCCAAGCCAACCAGCTCCCTGGGGATGCCGGGGCAGGCTGGCCCTGCCCTGGGGCAGGCAGTGATGCCTTGGTACCCATCCCGGGGGACCCAGCCACGGAGGGGATGGGGGGGGCTGCCTGGCCGCTCTCGCCGCTTCCCCCCCCCCCAGCCCCGCGATGCTTTAATCACATTTTCAATTCAAATCTGCTGCTATTTGATCCGCCGGGGGTTGGCGGCGGGGAGGGGGGAGTATTTTTAGCTGTGCTTAAAGCAGCCGTGGCGGCTGAGGGAGAGCGGGCAGGTTGCTGTGGCCGGGCAGAGTTGGACGGGATCCCCCCCCGCCACTCCGCTGCCGCCTCCTCTTTTTCTTCCTCCTCCTTCTCCTCCTCTTTGCACATCTGAGGGCGGCAGCGGGGCTGACTCCCCCCTCCCGGAGGTCGCCTTTGTTTTCCCCGAGTCGCTCTCCCGAGCAGCCGGGGGGATCGGGAGGGGGCCGGGCTGGCCCAGACCGGCCGCCTCCTCTGCTCGCCCCACGGCGGAGTTGGTTCGGTTCCCCCCCGGGCGGCACTTCCCGGCCACCGGGACCCCCCATGGCACCGCCGCGATGTTCGTGTCCCGGCTCCTGGATTTCCAGAAGACGCGCTACGCCAGGTAAAGCCGTCGGCGCGGCGGTCCCCGACCCCCGGGTGCTTGCGGAGCCCCAGGACAGCCCCAACCCCCTTGCCCGGGCTCAGTTCCAGCGGGGATGGAGCCCAAAAGGACCTCCAAAAGCTGCTGAGTGCCCCAAAGCACAGGGCAGGTGCGGGCTGCTCTTCTGGGAGAAGAGTACCTGCTGTTCTGCATCCCTAAGGGATTCTGAGCATCCTTGGGAGCTGTCGCTCCCTTTCGCTCGGTCTAACTTCGCTGTTGCTCTCCCGCTGCTGGGGGACCAGGATCCTGGGGACGGACCCTCTATGGAAGGAGCAGGGTTACCCAGGGTCCTGCATCACCTGAGAGAAGCCCCCTCGGGGGAGACCTGGGGGCTCCAATGCAAGGCACACGTGGTAGATCCTTCTCCCCCCCTCCATGCAATACCCCGGGAGGTTTTCCAGCAGTAGGGACTGGTCTGAAAAGCCCAGGTGTGCTGAGAAACCTCATGGCATTACCTGCATAGGGGAAAACCTGAGGACTGCTGGGCACGGGTCAGAGGGCACTCGGCCATGCACGCTGCTGTGGGATCAGATGTGGCCTTTAGGAGGGAGCTGGTGGGTGATGCAGGGACATCAGTGACCCACAGACCTCCAGCACACCGGGTGGCCAAGGATGAGCTGGATCGCACAGCGCCGTGTGCTGCACAGCCAGCTGGGGCTCAGCGTGGTGCTGAGGGTGTTCAGATTTGCGCTGAGGACATGCTTTGCTCCCAGCTCCCTGTCACTGCGTTAGGGATGTTTTCATGGCTGCGGAGGGTCCCACAGGCTGGCACAGCTCCTGGGGACACCGAGCTCAGCTGCTGCCATCAGCAGAATCCCAGTGGTCCTGTTAGAGGCAGATACCGGAGGAAAACGCGAATGCAAAGAAACAGTGATGGTGTTTCTTGCTTGCTTCAGGCAGGAGCAACTCTGAAGGATGCTGGGCTGGGTAAGAGCAGGAGACCTCCATCCCACCCCCTAAGCCACCAGCTCCTCTCCTTCCAGGTGTCCCATAGGGACAATCCACGCTTGCACCTCCAAAAACTGTGCTCAAACCCCATTTTGATCCTGTAGCTGCTTCCTAACCACCTTTGCTGTGGGGAGACACAGGAGGTACCCAGCAGGTCTGCACAACGCATCTGATCGTGAAAAGAGAGAACTCAAACCCCTTTCTCCCTGCTTGCATGTGGAGGACAGGACCACGGGAAGATGGAGCCAAGCTAAAGGCTGTATCCCCCCAGAGCAGGCGGACAACCATACCATTGCTCACAGCACTAGTGCAGAGGTTCTTTTGGAGTTAGACAGCAGAGAAGGGGCTGCTTCCCTACCTCAGTCCCCCCAAGCAGAACCCATCTGCAACCTGTTGCTGGATTTGACCAAAATCAGAGCTTGTTGTGGTCCTTTCTGGAGATGACTTGTTAAATGGGGATGAAGTGTTACAGGGAGACCACATGCAGGGCAGGGGCTGTGGGGCACAGGAAGGATTGGGTCCACAAAGCATCCTCCGTCTCCCACAAGGTACCAGGGCTGGATGGGCAGCAGGAGGAGATGGACGCTCCCTTGGGTTTCACCCCAAGGCAGTCAGCAGCACGCGATGCTAACCCAGATCTTTCTCCATCACCACAGAGATCCTCTTAGCCTAGCGCTTAAAAATAACAGTCTGCTAATCCCTGTTCCCCCCTCACTCCACACGCACCAGATGGGGATTGGGGTGAGCAGGAGCCACAGGGCTCACAGTGGCACAGTCCCTCCAAGGCATCGGAAGCACCTTGGAGAAGCTTTTGCTTGTGGCCCTCCTTAAGGAAAAAGGAAGGCAGAAAGTTTTTATTGTAGTGGAAAAGTCTGGAACAGCCTCATTTTTAACATAGTTTTATCTAATGTTGAGTGAGGAGCAAGGAGGGAAACTTGGACACCAAGATACCTGCCAAAAGGAATAAACAAACCACAGTGTGGTTGATGAAAGACCTGTTGTGCACAAGCTGCAGTGAAGGCACCAGGCTTTGAACAAAGAGATGAAAGGCAGGAATCCATGTGAGAGCATTCTGTGAACTGCCAGGAGAAAACTCAGGGCTGGAGCAGTACTGAGGAGTCCCCAAATCCTTCCCAGCTGAGCTTCAGAGATAGAAGATTGTGGCTGTGGCAAAGGGAAGGGGCTGTCACTGTGGTGGGAACAGGGATGCGTGGCAAAGCTGCTCAAGCAGGTTGTGGTTATAAACGAGGCTCTGCGGTTTCTGCTCTGCTGTGGGGCTCAGGAGGCTCCTCCATTATCTGCCACCATGGGGAAAGGGAGTTGAAAAGCGCAGTTGCTGCAAGGCTTCCCCTGTCGCTCACAGCCTGTGCCGTGGCAATGATATCCATCTCTTGCCGACAGGCCAAATTCAGCCGTGACGCCAGCAGCAGCATGCAGTGACAGGGTGCAAGCAGATGCGACTCCTCCTGCTTACCCAACCACCAGCCTGTTATTCCCCCACTCTCCCCCCACCCTTTCCTCTCTTCCTCCCAGCTCACCAACATGGTGCTGGCCTCTCCCCAGAGCAGCAGATAGGTGCAAGTGGCATCTTCATCTCTTAAACTCATCGACCAGGTTACACTGAGCCGGTAACTGATCCCTCCCTCCACTCACCACCAGCTTTGACCCCACTTTGGTCCACTTTTTCCGCAGATACGGACCAGTGCCTCATCCTTACGTAGCTTCTGTGAGGCTGCAGCTCAGCCCAAATCTCCCTTCAGGGACACAAAATGCTTCCCAGAGTTTGGCCATCCAAAGCCATAATTGAAAGGAAACATGATTAAGTGGGATGCTGCCGTATCTGGCCAGCTTCAGCAGCTCTGGAGCTGCAGGCTGTGCAGGGCACTGAGTCATCCTAATAAACTGATAGCAGCTCACGATTGGATTTGTTAACGTAAAAAGCTCTACATCTTATTGCGTTTGCTTGTCTCACCCTGCGCAGAGTAACAGAGAGGAACAGCCAGGAAAACCCACATTAATTTCTCAGCACAGAAGTAGGAGGTTAGAGAAAGAAGGGGCCTTGATTGGTGCATGGTCCAGGCTTGTCTTCACCTGCTTGGTGCCTGCAATGTACACACTGCTACCTCCTCACCAGCACAAGGGGATGGAGACCTGAACTCTACACTTGCTCCCAAGCAAATCATGGAATGGTTTGGGTTGGAAAGGATCTTAAAATCATTCAGTTCCAACCCCCCTGCCTCTGAGCCTGGAGAAATACAGCTGGGAAAACCTTCCTTCCCACTCCCTGCACCTGCAATCACTGAGCAAGGAGCCATTTGCTGACTCCTCCTCCAGCATCTTTGAGCAAAGAGGAAGAGAACCACCAGAAGGAATAGGAGAGAGAGAAAACATTGGGGTGCTCAGCCCCCAAACATGATGAAAACAATGCCAGGCTGCCAGCCTGAACACAGCTATTGCATCGGGAAGATCTGGTCCCCGTTCGCAATGAAAGTGCAAGCAGCCCTCGCCTGCTCCCACACATGTTGATATGCTTTCCAAGAGATCTGCTTCCCCCACAGCCAGCGTGGGATGAAGCAGTGAGAAGGGAAATGCTTTCAGTGTAGGATATTGCAGCTCAGAGATGCTCAAGAGGCAGGGGCTCCTCACCATTCGAGCACCAGCCCTAATCCCATCATCTCCAGTAAGACCTGCCAGCCTGCCCCAGCTGAGCAGATCCCCTTGCTGCAAACCACACTGCTCCAAGGGATGGGGAGGCCCTCAGAACAGCCAGCATCATCCAGTGTCACTGGCCAATTCCATATAGGATGCTCTGTTGCATCAGCCTGACTTAGATACCCTCTTGAGATGGCACTGGTAGGATTCATCTTATACGTGGTTTGCACGCCCAGGGTGCAGTTACTGGATCCAGATATTTAGAAGGCAGCAAGTACTCAAAGCCCCATTTGCAATGGGATCGTCCTTCAAAATGCCCCATTCCCTCCTTTTGGAGGGCCAGCAGGACAAGCTCAGGTGGGGATCACTGCACTGGAGTGGCCAAGCTAAGCCCTGTGCCTTGCCCTTTTGGGGGAAGGAAGGTCACTTGGGTTCCTGGGAAATACATGCCCCATGGTCTTTTCCCTCCTTCAGCTGGTGTTGGATATCAGCCTGATGTGATTCTTTGGCACCGCTTACTATGGCTAGCTTCATGGGGTAGCAGCCAACACTATGCATGGGAAATTCAAGCCACTTCCCAGCATGGCAGGTCACTGAATACAAGAAACAGGGATCTCCCAGGACTGCTCCCAAGTTTGCCTTCCTCTTCCCTCCTCCCTTCCCACACTGCTCCACAGCAAGACAAAGCAATGCAAACCAGCTACAGCTCCTACAGGAAGGAAGGGAAAAGAACACAACTTGTTTCAGTTCATTGCTCTTGCGAGGTGCTTGGCTGCAAAAGGAGATTGACTGAGTACCCAGAGAGATGCTGCAAGGGGATGAATGCTCAGGGCAGGGGTTGAGACATGGCCAAACACCAGAGCTCTCCCTTTGGGGTTGTCCAGATGTAATTGAGCCTTGATGCTTTTACGCACTGAAGATCCAGAGTCTGATGAGCTCTATGTGATCCACTGGCACCTTCTCATAACATGATAACACAAGCATCATATTCCTAGATGTTTACTTCAGATGCCTGTTAGTTGAGCCAAGCAGCACTGACCTTCGGGTGAGTTCAGATCCAAGTCTGTGCTCCTATTCCAGTTTAGAGCCCAGGCTTGCTGCTGGGGAAAAGGGATTTTAAGCAGAGAGAGATGGGCAGGTCAGGGGCAAGGAGAACTGTACGAAGCGGCACACACTGGTACTGCAGCGTTAGAAAACAACCTGCACTCTGTTGCAAATACTAATGGAAATCCTGGTATCTGCTCGCTTGGCTGGTGAAATTCATTATTCTCCTTCTCTGCCTTTGTGGTCCAGAGGCATTTGCTGAGTAATACAGATATCATTTGTACATGAGCATCATCCGGGAATCCCAAATGAGAGCCTGGTCTCAGGCTATGGGGAAACCTTACGGACCTGAGAAACTATGCCCTGCCCACGTCATTTCAGTCACAGAGACAGCAGGGGCAGAGGCTGGGGAAGCTCCAGGCCTCAAACTGTCCACTTGGCTCTTACCCTCCTTGGGCTCTTGTGGAGTTTAAGCAGGCAGAACCAGCTCAGGATTTGTTCCACTAACTTCTGAGCTCAGGGCAATGCAGGCAAGGCAGCAGCTAACACACACGGCCACTTCCCAAACAAGTAAACAGTGAATAACAGAGACTCTTCAGTTCTGGAACCAGCCCTCCTAACATTCACAAGGCACCTGGGACATCAGAGTCATTGTGACCAATCAGCTATTGTTGTCTTACGAGTACCAAATGAAACAAGAAGTCCCAGCTCGGAAAGTAATTTGGGAAACACTCACCAATCCCATCTGTTGTGAATAAACAGCTCTGCTGCAGCTTCAGGGTCATGATTTGTCTTGGAATAGCTAGAGATACCATCTACATAAAGAGCAGAAAGCCTGCTGAAGAGAAAGAGAAATATCCCTGCACAGAGGATGGGAATACAGACTGCTGTGACCGTTCTGGGAATTACCTGCCAAGTTTCCACTTACCAACCAAGCCCTATGGATATATAGCGGCTCTCATAGCTGCAGAAGTGGTCTACGCCTGCATTTGGATTGGAGCAGCCCATGTTTGTCTCTGCTAGGATGAGGAGCAGGGAACAGGAATTGGATATAGCCTTAGTGTGTTGAGGGAAATAGCAGCACATTGCCTTCCTGACAGTCTCAGCCCTTCATATACCCACTCCTGCAGCAGCAGGATGTGCCAGGGGAGCATATTCCCTATCCCTTCATCTGTGCCTGCAGTTCAGAGCCAGATACAGCGCAGGCAGGGCTGAGCACACGGTCCCTGTCTGGGAGCATCTCTGAGCTGGCAAGCAGACTTGTTCATCATTTCTCATGGCACACAGGCTATACAGTGCCAGGGGATGGTCTGCAGCCAGCCCAGGGTGTTACCACATGTCAAGAGTGCTGGGAACAAGCAAAACTGGGATGAGGGTAATCAGAGGTGATGAATGATGACTCAATCTACAGCCTGTTTCTGGAAGCAAGGCTCACACTTGGGGGCATCTATCTGGGCAGGTTACTCCAGGAATCTGGTGATCTGCTAATTTACCCCTAGGAAAGGCTGAGAAATGCTGGTTTAAATAAAAAGCCTTTCATTTTCTGCTCCTACCCAAGCTGCCAGCTCTTTGCACTATGCCAAGAAGCTGCACAACAGAAAACACTGCACTGTTTTGCTCCATCAGCCCTCCTGCCTATCCTCATACGGGATGAGCTGGAGTCAAAGGAGTAGCCTATGGAGCAGGCTCGCCCCATCTGCCCCTTCTCCCCTCACCAGGGAGCTGACCTGCAAACTTACAGCACACAGCTCAGCTTTCCAAAACAGGAACACCATATGTTCGCGTAGGAGCACGTAAGCACTGACGAGCAGGGATGGAAACAGAGGTTTCAGCTCTTAATGGGCTGCCACACATGCCCATGTGGGTGGCTCTGCAGATAGCAATGCTGGGCAACATCAGCCTGAGCCTCTGCATTTCTGCTTCCAATGCCAAATGTTCCCATGTTCATGGGTAGGAAGGAAAAAACAGGGTTTCTCAAGTGCTCTTGGGCTGGATAAGGCAGCTTTGTGGTACTGCAGGGTCTGAGGGCTCTGCACTGGGAGCTGAAGCCTTCCCCATGTCACCAAGTGACAGAACCTACAGCCTGGACCTGATGAGGCCCTGACTATATCCTTGTGGTCTTTCTCTGTCTCCTGCATCCTGCAATTGCATCCCATACATAAGCAGCACTGAGGGCCCTGCACTGCATCATCACACAGAGCTCCCCAGGACTGAGCTAATTACAAGCAGCAGAGGATCTCAAGAGGATGAAGCCTCTTATCAGGGGCTGCGGCATTACCAGATTACAGGTCAGAGGCAGAGCACATGTCAAGCCCCAGCTTACAGGGATGCCACCGTAGCAGCTCACACGGGAGCACGAGTCTGAGGGCCAAGCACTGGGTGTGCTGCCTCTAGGCTCGTTAGGGCAAACCCAGACCATGCACTGAAGAGGGGTCTGGGGCCAGTCTGCCCTACAGGGGCACATCTACTCCACTGATGCCACCTCAGGCATCACAACACTTGCTCTACCAAGGGACACCCCAAAGGGCCTCAGCAGGACTTACCACTACTGCCAGTCAGCATCCAGCAAATGCTTTCTCTGTCTTTCCTCCCTGAGAAGATACCACTATCAGGACTCAACCCTCTTCTGTTACTCCAAAAGCAGTTGAGACTCCAGTCACAAAAAGAAGGAGAAATTCCTTCTCTTTGCAGTCAAATCCCCAAGAGCTGCCTCACAGGAACACAGATCCCTGGGACAGGAAGATAGACACAACTCAAACCAACACCCAGCCTCCAAAGATGTAAAGCCAGCTCATCAGCAAGCCCAGCCCTTTTATAAGCCATTTGCAGGTGAAACCTGTAGACATTAACTGCTTTGGGGAGATTCACATCACCTGGGAGCACCCTCGGATATGCACGTTTAGTGCTTCATGGGTTGTGAAGGGGACGTGTTGGTTCTTCAAGCAATGTTCAGGGGGAGCCCAGCTCCTCAATGCATAGATTCACAGTCACATATCATGTATAAAGCCTGATTTATAGCAGGGTTGGGAATGTCAGTGTGGGACTGGCTTTTTCCAAAGGAAGAGATGAACTGCTCAATGGAACCCCAGCTCATGCCTCCTTGTCCATATCATGTGTGTGTGTATATATATATATATATATATAGGTGTATATCATATGTATCTCGGTATATATCATATATACCAATACCCAAACTGTATGCCTGTAATTTTGCACCCTTTTCATGTTATCCATCCACCAGCTCACCTGAAGGATGACAAATTATTATCCTCACTTGGAGAGGGATAAAGCGAGGGAGAGGGAAATGAAGTGATGTGGCAGAGGCCTGCAAGAGTCAGTATTGAAGGCAGAGCTGAACCCCATCTCTCCTGAATCACATCCTGGCCTGGGTCTCCATCAGGGCTGTTCCCACCCTGTGTGTGTAGGGGACAGCTCTCCTGCAAAGTGTCCCATGGCTCTGCCTGTGTGAGTGCGTGGCACCCCTGGAGTGGCTGATGCAGGTTGTCTTGGTGTTCAGATGCTCACGCATGAGCCCTCCTAGGGAACAGTTTAATCCCCATTTTACCTTCTTCTCCCCTACCTTGGCAAAGCAGGAGTGATTTTTGAGGTCAGAACTTTGTTCTTGGATAAAAGTCCTTATAAAACTTAGTAAATGCTCCCAGAACCACAAAAAAACAGAGTGGGAGAAAGAGAAGGAGAAAGGAACAAGCCTGGGAAGCTGGCTCTGCACTTTGCCCTGGCTGCCTGTGACAAGGGGCTCTTTGTTCCCCTGGCCGGAGCCTGCTGCACTGGCCCTTTTCAGTCTCCCTCCCTGGGAAAGGGGCCAGGGGGAAGCAGGACAAGCAGGGCAGGGGAAAACCCTGGGGCTGCATGAATAACCCCTACTTGGACCCCCACCAGGCCCCCCATCTTCATATAGCCAGTCTGTATAGCATCTGCCAGAAGCAGCACTGGGAGTAAAAGGTGCTTGGGAGCCTCTTGGGTCTCTGCTTCCCATGCTGCATCCCTGAAAATGAACATGCCCCTGTTCCTGCTGCGCAAGAGGTGGGAAACTTCTGTGTCTTTTCGGACTTTGTAATCCTAAAGCATCTGCTAAAATGCATTGAAGCATCCAGCCAAGGTGTAATCATCTGTGCAGCTTCCCAGACCTGCAGTGTCGAGTGAGCCACATCATAGCATCATAGAGTGGTTTGGGTTGGAAAGGACCTTAAGCTCATCCAGTTACAACCCCCTTCCATGGGCAGGGACACCTCTCACTAAACCATGTCACCCAAGGCTCTGTTCAACCCGGCCTTGAACACCGCCAGCGATGGAGCATTCACATTTCCCTGGGCAACCCATTCCAGTGCCTCACCTACCCTTACAGGAAAGAATTTCTTCCTTATATCCAATCTAAACTTCCCCTGTTTAAGTTTGAACCCGTTACCCCTTGTCCTATCGCTACAGTCCCTCAGGAAGAGTCCCTCCCCAGCATCCCTATAGGCCCCCTTCAGATACTGGAAGGCTGCTGTGAGGTCTCCACGCAGCCTTCTCGTCTCCAGGCTGAACAGCCCCAACTTTCTCAGCCCATCTTCATACAGGAGATGCTCCAGCCCCTGACCATCCTCATGGCCTCCTCTGGACTTGCTCCAACAGCTCCATCTCCATGTTGAGGACACAGGAACTGTACACAGTGCTCCAGGTGGGGTCTGACACTGTGGCTTTGCCCAGGCACTGTAGGCTGCATGCTGCTATGAACACATCTCCCTCACCTCCTCCCACCCCAGGAATATAGCCAGGGTATCCTCAACCCTATGGTTGCAATGACATAGAGCAGACGATGGTTGTGGCTTGTGCCAGCAGGGCAGGAGTCTTCCTGCAGGGATCAGAGCTAAGTTTGGAGAGGTGTTTCTCTTAGTATTGTATTGAAAAGCCCCAGAGCTCTGCCTGGCTGCAGCAATTCCCTTTCTCCTGACCCCAGATGCACAGAGCTGGGGCTGGGAAACACACAGCAGCCTCCAGCCTCTCTGGGCTTTCATCAGCTCTAATGAGAGTTGCAGGTGCCCGCTCCAAGCATTCCTGTCTGTCTGCCCAGGCTCAGGTTTGAGGCTGGTTTGGCGCACCAATATAGCAACTTTGTGCAAGTTGGGAATGCTGCAGGGCTCCCCATGCCCTGCCATCACAGGGATGGTGTGAGCTGGATGGATGCTAAGCATCCTGGGGTGGTCGGGGAGATGGATAAAGGAGAGAAGAGAAGGTAAGGAAATGCCGTCTGCACCCCTGGGGAGCAAAGTGCTGCAGAAGGACTCATCCTGCCCTGACAGAAGATGTGCAAACTTCGGCTGCTCCCCTGTTTGCTTGCACAGCTCTGCTCCTGAGCACAGAGGACCATGAAATTGTGTCCAGCTACCCCTAAAATACAATGCTGGCTGCTCCAGGAGGACCTGCTGTAGCCAGGCTGGCCCAGCACTGTGCAGCCAGGTCCCACATCTGTGATGCTCTGCTTCCCATCTTTCACAGGATGATGCTTATTAGAAAGCAGGTCAAGGAAACAAGAGCAGGCCAAAAAGAAGTCCCTCCTCAAGGCTATTTCTCCCTCTGGGAAAAGCAGATGTTTGCAGTGTGCTGCACCGGCATGGCTTTGGGCTTCGGGAGCACTGTGCTGTCTGACCTCGTCCCATGGGAATGGCTGGGGTGGCCCTTCCTGGCCTCTCCATCCCTGTACCAGAGATAGGGAGGATATCTGCCCCCCAGGGAACCCTTTCCGAAGGGTCTGGATGTCCCTTAGCTCTGTAGGAAGGGGGTGTGGGAACCAGCCCTGCCTCTGCCCCTTCTTACTGCTCTGAACAGCTCAGAACAGAGGGGAGACGGTGCAGGGATTTGTTAAAACAAACAAATCCAAGGAAAAGGCCTCGGAGGCGTTTCCTCAGCAACCGATGTCACGCGGGATGTCTGGCCTTCCCCTGCCCGCCGCCGTGTCATGAGAAGGGAAAAGAAAGGGAAGCAGAAAGCAAAGGGGAGCTGAGGACAGTCTCCTGGCAACGCTGGGGACAGCAATGTCCTCCTGCCAGAGGACATGGCTCCAGCAGCATGAGCCTGGCCATTCCTTGTGGCTGGAGTGTCGGGATGGAGGGGCACCCCTGGTGTCCCCTGGACGGATGTGACAGCGCGCCGGGCACAAGCACATCCCGAGGGATGCCCAGTCCTGATAAGTCCTGATTTACCCAGTGTGGGTCCTCCACTGCGGTGCAGTGGGAGCTTAGCCCCTCTGCTTTCTCCTCTTAATTCATTGCTTGGTGATGACTGCGCATCTTCCCATGGTACCAATGGTACCATGGTACAGCAGGCAGGGCAGGGGCTGGGGTCAGGGTCCCTGGCCTGGGTCTGTTGTGGCAAAACTTCCCCTGGCCTCAAACCCATGTAATTGGAGCTATTTAATCCAGCTCACTTTTAATAGGCAACCGAAGCGGCTCATTCAGTGGGCTCATTCAGGAGATGCCAGAAGAGTCTGTATGGATGTGGGTGGCTCAGGCATGCGGACAGGGGGCCTTTCCTGCCTTTCCCAGTGCCCTGCATCACCCTGTGCCCCGCAGTAAGGTCCTGCCAGCCCCTGAGCCCCCTTTGCTGGGCACAGCTCAGTTGTGAAACACACCACAGATGGTGCCAGAAGTGGGAGCAAACAGGATCAGAAAGCAATTAGTCCAGGCTCTGAGCTTCAGCACCAGTCTTTAACCTCCTGATCATCAGATCAGGCAGGGAAGGATCACTCCCTATTTGCCTGGTTCTTATTCCCTTTTGCAAAGCCTTCACTTCTGGCCCCTGCCAGAAGATGCTGAATGAGGCTTTGCTCTGACCTGTTACCGCAGATGCATATTTAATTTGCCTCCTAATAGAGCTGTACCTACCTAGCAATGGACTAGCCAAGCCAGACGCTATATTTTATCACTGTGTGTCGATCTGACAAGGGGAAATTGATATGTTCCTCCGAACACCAAGAGCAAGTTGATACCTCAGACTAAGAGAAACAGAAATAAAGCTATAGGTTTCCAAGGGAGCATGGTGAGGCTTCCCCTGCAGTAATCTGTGCTGGGATGTGTGGGTAGGAGGTAGATGCAGGTGGTACCCAGAAACCAAAGGCAACATGGGGATTCAAGGATGCTGGAGAGACTCTTCGTTAGGGACTGTAGTGATAGGAGAAGGGGTGATGGGTTCAAACTTAAACAGGGGAAGTTTAGGTTGGATGTAAGGAAGAAGTTCTTGACTGTGAGGGTGGTGAGGCACTGGAATGGGTTGCCCAAGGAAGTTGTGAATGCTCCATCCCTGGCAGTGTTCAAGACCAGGCTGGACAGAAGCTTGGAGCAACCTGCTCTAGTGTGAGGTGTCCCTGCCCCTGGCAGGCGGTTGTAACTGCATGATCTTAAGGTCCTTTCCAACCCCAACCACTCCATGATTCTATGATTCCTCTAAACCCCGTCCTCTGAGTTTCTCTCCGTGCTTCTCACTGCAGGTTCATGAATCACCGTGTCCCATCCAACTGCAGGTACCAGCCGACGGAGTATGAGCACGCAGCCAACTGTGCCACCCATGCAGTGAGTCCCTGTCCCCACCCCAGGGCGAGGTGGGATGGTGCTCAGCTCTCTGTGGATCCTTTGAGGAACTTCAAGGAACACCTAGAAATGCATATGTTCAGCCCTGCTGCTGCGAGTCTCAGGGCTGTGGTGAGGCAGATGGATGCTGGGCAGTAGGATGCTCTCCCTCCTTCTGCCCTGGGAAGCTGGTGTGCATGTCCCTTGCTCTCACTCATCATGTCCCCAGGGAAGCTGCCTGCTGTGGGATTAGTGGAGCAGGAGTATTTTGCAGAGCTCCATGAAAATAGAGTGGTTTTCACAGCAGGGATGGTGACAGGAACCCCATGGGGCTGCCTACACAAGCGGTCCCCACATCAGGGTTTCCCTTAGGAGCTGGCAGCTCCCATTCTGAGTCATGGGGGATGACTCAGAGGTAGCCATCCTCCTTGTGCCTTCCTCCTCCTCATCTTCACTTGGAGGAAAGCTGTTTTGAAGCTGCACCAAAATACAGGAAAGAAAGCCTGCCCCTCATGGGTGGTGGCTTTGTCTGGGAGCAAAAGAAACACCTAAAAGGCAAATCAGAGACTGTACTGTAACTGCTCAATGGAAACACAGAGTCAGCAAAGACTTGCTTCCCCTTTCCAGCTCTGGATCCTGCCCAGCATCCTTGGCAGCTCCATCCTCTACGTCCTCTCTGATGACCAGTGGGAAACTATCTCAGCCTGGATCTACGGCTTTGGCTTGTCCAGCCTCTTCATCGTCTCCACCATCTTCCACACCATCTCCTGGAAGAAGAGGCATCTCAGGTACCAGCCCTGATTGATGGGGGTTCAGGAGAAGGGGGAAAGGGTCCAGAGGCCCATGGTGCTGCAGGCTGTGACCTGTCTGTCTGTCTGTCTGTCCCTCCCACAGGACTGTGGAGCACTGCTTGCACATGTTTGACAGGATGGTGATCTACTTCTTCATCGCAGCATCGTATGCTCCCTGGTGAGTTGCTGATGAGTGGGGGCCATCACTTGGCCCCCTGGATGAGAGAAAATCACAACAGCTCCAACAAATAGGGTTTCCCTCTGTGGCTTTGGTTCTGCTCGCGGCTGTACCCTACCCCTTTCCACAAACCCATACCTTAGAGATTTCAACCCCTTTAAGTTGAAGTTACAAGCTGGGAAGACCCTCTGATGGGACAGCCATGGGGCACCTTTCTGCTCATGGCCAGGACTGGGGTGCTGCCCTAGATCCTCACCACCACTTGGATCTTGCAGGTTGAACCTGAGGGAGTTGGGTCCCTGGGCTTCCCACATGCGCTGGATCATCTGGATCATGGCATCTGTCGGGACTATCTATGTTTTCTTCTTCCATGAGCGGTGAGTGCTGTTGCTTGGCTCTGCGCTGGTGACTATTGCAGAGCCCAGCTCTGCCAGCCCCTATGAATGCCCAAAGCTGCAGGGGAGAGAAAGAAGGATGGAGATGGACAGACAGACAGACAGACAGGTACAGTGTTCCTGCGAGTCTCCTGGTCAACTGGAAGTGGAGAGTTGGACCACGTCCTTCCCCATCCGCATTCTGGCTTTAGGAGCTTTGGTGGCAGGGATGGGGAAAGAGGGAAGTGGGAAGAGGGAAGTGGGAAGAGGGATGCGGGAGCAGGGACGTGCTGCTATGAGCTGCTTCTTCCACATGGTGGCACCAAACGGAAAGCAAAAGGCTCCAGATACCGGTCCCCGAAGCCCCAAGCTCCCTGCCCTGAGCTGGCAGCTCCGAGGCCAGGGTGAGGGTCCTCTACCCCGGAGCAGGGTGCCAGCCGATCGCAGTGGTGTGGCTCACACATGAGGACACGGGACCTGCCGCGGTGGCCCTTCCAGCCCTTTGCCTATAGCACTTACAAACGTAAAACTCAATGCTCTTGCCTTCAAGCAGCTTCTCTGTTGGTCGCAGGTACAAGCTGATGGAGCTGGTGTGCTACGTTATCATGGGCTTCTTCCCTGCGTTGGTCATCCTCTCCATGGTAAGCCACTGTTGGGAAGCACGAGGGCTCAGCGCAAGGGACAAATCCCAGCAGGACTTGCTTGTCTCCAGTGGGTTGTGTGATGGATAAAGCCACCCCCAAGTACAACGTGGCCCAGCTTGCTTTTGCAAGTGCTTTGGGTCCCCACCAGTTCTAGGTGTCTCCATTGGATCTCCTATCCGGGCTCCATTGCACTGAGGTCCTCCAAGCCAAGCCAGGGTGCTGCATCCCGTTGCCTGGATGGAGGGGAGGGTGCAGCAGAAGGCAGAGAGAAGGGCAGGGATGCCATGGCCTCCACTGAGCCCTATCTCCCTGCTTGCTCCCAGCCCAACAGGGATGGCCTCCCAGAGCTGGTGGCCGGTGGATTCTCCTACTGCCTGGGCATGGTCTTCTTCAAGAGCGACGGCCGCATCCCTTTCGCCCATGCCATCTGGCACCTCTTCGTGGCCATTGGAGCTGGTATCCACTACTATGCCATTTGGAGGTACCTCTACCGGCCCGGCACGCTGGAGGCTAAAACATCCCGATAGATGCCTTAAAGACCAGCACATGGGGGCATGAGGGGAGCAGGGAGACCGCCTGTGCCATGGGCTCACCCCAAACCACCCACTTGCCCCATGGGCAGCTCTGCTGGTGCCCTTCCTGCACAGCCAGGAGAGTCTGGAGGTGGATTTTAAACAGATTTTCCTTTTTTAACCTTGGGAACTGCTTGGATTTTAGGCAGAGGTTTTGTAACACGGTGACCGACCAAGGGGCTGCTGGTGGCAGGGGAATGACCATGTGCCAGGGGCTTGGGGAGGCTTCACTCACTTGCCTGGACCTGAGCATCCCATGCCCCTGGATAGTGACACCCTGGGTTTGGCTGCTGCAGCCCTTAGCATGGGCCACCCAAGGGACTGGAGGAGCTAGGATGAGGGCAGAGATCCAGCCCCTTTCTCTTGGGATGCTCCAGCCAGGGAGGGGGCACATTGGCACCCCTGCTCCAGCCAGGCTCAGCTCCTAAATGGACCTAAATCATGCCAGCATTTACTACTCCCTCCCAGGTTCTCTATGGGAAGGTCCAGAGACAACAAAGCCTTATATGAGATTGAAACTGGGATCTCTTCCAGGGCACCCCAGAGTCCCCAAGCGCTGGAGAACCCTTTCTCTATGCCAGTATTAGGTGCACAACTCAGTACATACCCCCCTACATGGGCCCAGGGAGCCCACCAGGACGTTTTCTCCCTGGGGTGCTTTGTTTTCCTCTCCAGTCTCAGTGCTGTGGCAGATTCAAAGCACAGCCCCGCTCCCAGGCTCTTACCTGTGCCTTCAGCAGGGAGCAGAGGGGGGATCTGGATCCCAGCATCCGCCTGGCTGGGGTCAGCCCATCCACATCAGGGGCTTTTATTTCTCCTTGAAGGAGGGAAGATTGGGATCACGGGGCTGCCTGCCTTTTCTGCTCCCATTCTGGTGATGAGCCTATTGCCCATCATCATTAATTCCACTTCAGGGAGGATTTCTGGCATTCCCAGAATTGATGTAGGGAAAAGATGCATCTGCATCATGCTTGGAGGGGAGCTGAATGAGGAGGTCCTAGTGATGCTCGGCTTTTAAACACCCAACTACAGCTACACAGTGCTTTCCAAGGTAGGATAACAAGACATGGAGCACCCGTCCAGCCATCAGGAGCAGCCTGATAGTGCTGGAATGGGAAAACCACACTGGTCCTGCTCCCCAGGCTGATGGAGCTGTTAAGGACTGGTCTGTGCTGGGACCCTGCAGAGCATCGCTGCTCTCAATCCTGCCTGCACCTTCCTCCGCAAGAGCCCCTGAAGGCATCGATTTCCCATCATCTCTTTTTGGCCTCTTGATTAATTGTGGCTGCAGCAGCCTTGGCACAACGAGGCCAATGAAGGAGATTTATGGCCACTGTCCCACATCTCCTGGTTCTCTGGTAGCCAAGGAGCCAAGCTCCAGGCTTTGCTCCATCTCCCACAGAGCTTAGGGTCTCCCCAGCCTGCATTGCCCTAGGACCAGCTCTATATCGTCCATCAAATTACCAAAGAGACAGCATGCAGATGCTCATCCCCTCCTGACTGCGGCTGTGGTCACCAGGGCAGCAAAAGAATCCTGTGGGTTTTCACTTCAGTAGGCACAAGGCTCCTATAAGGGGCTCTAGGTGCATGCCTCTGGCATAGGGCTGCTGGGGGGTCTCTACCCAGGGCACCCCAAATCAGCCTTTGTGCTGGGGACTCCCCTTGGGGTAATGGGTGGTCTTAAGGGCCAGGGGTGAATGACCCAGTGTGAGCCCAGTCTCTGCCGCTGCATCTTCCGAGCCCCCATGTCCAAACCGTTGCTCCATCATCTGCATGCAGGTGGAGGGTGGAGGATAAGCTGTGAGTAGCCAGCAGTTGGTGGAGCGTTTTGGGGGTTGATATAGCAGGATAGGAGGTCCCAGAACAGAAGATGCCATTTTCTGTCTGGCAAGCCCTTACCCTTCTCTGTGCCTCAGTTTCCCCATCTGTAAAATGGGGGAGAAGACACCAACCTACCTCACAGGGCTCATGTGAGGACCCTGTGGAGCACCCGGAGGGCAACCTGTGCTTTACAAACACGTGCTTCAATTTTAACCGGGGACGGACACACACACACACACCAGATTCCCAGAGGCACCGTGGGGCATGGTGGCAATCGCAGCTCAATGTGCCCGGCTCTCCTCCTCTTCCATCACTGAATCCCACCGGGAACAGGCCATGCACACAGCAGTCAGGGCCGGAGGATGCCCAGGGACCACCATTGTGTTTTGCCCTTCATCCCAAAGGATGAAGCTGTTTTGCCACTGGGGGCTTCTGGCTCTAAATCCATCCTGGGGGCTCCTGAGGCACAGGGAGGTGCCAGAAGGACCTTTCCGAGGCCACTTAATCTCAGCTTCCTGCTGAAAACTCAGGGCAGGGCAGATGCCCGGGTGGGAATGGGTGGCTGGGCTCCATTGAGGACATTGCCACGCTGCCTTGAGCCCAGATTTGCCAAGTGGTCTTCTCTATAACTGATATATCCTCCCTCTTCTCCTGCTTCCTAAATCCTTCCCTCGCAAAGCAGGGAGCGCAGAGCAGGTTATGGGATTGTCCTCCTGTTTTATACTAATCCTAAATGACTCCTAACATTCAGGACGTCTGCGGAGGAGGGTCCAAGGGATCTTTTTAGCATCTCACGTTTTCACTGTCCATTCTTGTTCGATCAGTATTTTATAGCTAACACAGTACTGGGTCAAAGAACCACAAACGTACGGAAGATAACGCTAATGACTATTGTTTCCTGTGGAGTAGGATTGAAATAAAAACTCAAGATACCTCACCTGTTGCCTGCTGTTATGGCAAAATGACCTAACCTGCGGTATGTGGAAATAAACCCATTTTCTATGTGACTTATCCCACATGGCTGAGGAGAGGAGCCACTCGTGGTGATGGAGCGCTGAGAACCGACTCACCTCGGTGCATGGATGGCAGTGCCATCTTCTGCCTTGGCTTGCTGGGGGACCCAGTGCTGCTTCACTCTTTACACCATGGGGGAAGTCTGGGAGGTGATGGACTGGCCCAGCTCCAAGCTGTGGAGTTTCCTTAATCAAGAACTATTGGTGTTTGCTGATGGCTCCATGGTCGGTGGTGGTGGCTGAAGGGCTCTCCAGCACCTCACCACAATGGTTTTGGTGTAAAGCCCTGCACGAATGCTCTGGCCCTGTAGTTTCCATTCCTGCTGTAGCTGAGCCAGGGGCTGACGTGTGTCAAGCCCTGAGGCTGCATCTGCAGGGGGACGAGGATGCCAGATCTAGGGAGGAGGAAAGCCTGTGGCACATGGGACAGGGGGTTAAGCATCTCTCGCTGTGGGCCCCAGAAAGGAAACCCACCATCACCCACCAGCTACCACAGGCACTGGCTCCTCTCGTAGAAGGAGAATTTGCCCCCATCCATGAAGCCCTCCACATGGTGCTGCCTGCCCGGGGCTCTGCACATCCTCTGGCTGCCCTCTCGCTCGCACCTCTCCATTGTGATTCCACCGGGGCTGGATCCCCCACAGGCTCAGGAGCTTTCCCAGAGAGCCGGGGATGGTTCCCTGCTTCCAGGGGCAGCTGAACTCACCCCAAAACCTGACCCACAACTTCTACCTCGCCCATGATTTGTTTGCTGCCAGCAATCGGGCTGGACTGGGAAGCTTCCTGCTTTGCTTTGCTTTGGTGCTGTCTCTCCCAGAGGGTGTCTGGGCGGCAGAGCCACCTCTCCACCCAAAGTGTAACCCCTGCACCATGCCTTCAACCAAAAGGAGAACTTTAAGCTGATGGAGGCAGAGCATCAGCAACCTCCTTGTTTCAGTCAACTCCCTGGTGCTGCTATGGTCCCTCTCCTTCCTGATTTAGGGCCTATTGTGATAGGATGAGGGGTGATGGTTTCAAACTCAAAAGAGGGGAGATTCAGGCTGGATGGGGGGAAAAAATTCTTTACAATGAGGGTGGTAAAACACTGGCACAGGCTCCCAGAGAGGTGGTGGATGCACCAACCTGGAGACATTCAGGGCCAGGACGAATGTAGCTCTGGGCAACCTGACCTAGCTGAAGACATCCCTGCTCATTGCAGAGGGTTGGACAGGATGACCTTTGAAAGTCCCTTCCAACCCAAACTATTCTATGATCCTACTCAACCATGCAGGCACTGCCGTCTCCAGGTCGCCTTTGGAGCTTGTTTGAGAAAACCTGTTTAGCCAAAGCTGTCTCACTCCCCTGGCATTTCCATTGGGCACCGTGCCCAGGGGGAATAGAGCCATAGAATCAACAAGGTTGGGAAAGACCTTTAAGATCATTCAGCACTGCCGATACCACCATTGACCCACGTCACTAGGGGCCTCATCTACATGGTTTGTGAACACTTCCAGGGATAGTGTTCAAAGCAGTTCCAGTGGTGGATAGCCACTGTCCTGGTACAGACTGAGGTCATTTCCCCTTGTCCTATCACTCGTCAGTTGGGAGAAGAGACCAACCCCACCTCACTCCATCCTCCTGTCAGGCACTTGTAGAGCCGTAAGGTTACCCTGAACCTTCTGTTCTCCAGACCTAAACCCCCACAGGTCCCTCACCCGTTCCTCATCACACTGTGCTCCAGGCCCTTCACCAGCCCCACTGGTGCCCCACCATCGCGTCGCGACGCAGCGCCAGGGAAGGCGCTGCCGCTCCGCCGCGTTCCGCGGTGCCCGGCGCTGCGCAGCGCCGCGGGCGGCCGCAGGGGGGCGCCGCAGTGCCGTTCCGCTGCGCTTCCGCCGCGCTCCGCCCCGACGGCGGGACACGCCGCGCAGCCCCGGCGGGTCCGGGCGCTGCCGCCGCCGTGCCCCGCACGGTGAGTACCGCGGAAGGGGGGGGGCGGAACGCGCACCGCGGGATCGGACAACGCAGACCCTACCCGAGGGGGTGGTCTGGGGACAGATCTCCCCTATAGCATCCCACGGGACGCCGCTGGCAGGCCCCTCCGTGCGGAGCCCCTTGCTCCCGGGATGCGGCCGGCAGGTCTCCTCACCTGCTCGGACGGGCACGTTTAGTTCTCGTCCCCTTGGAAAGTGGAGGCAGGAGGGAAGCGGCGGTGAGGGTTGAGGCTTGTCCGGTTGCCGTTGGAGACCCAACAGGGCAGAGGGCAGGCGGGGGCCAGGCTGGGGAGATGCAGCACCCTGGGATCTTCGTCCCGTTGCCACACACCTGGGGGTCCTTCTTCCCACTGGGTGCCCTTCACCCATTGCACGCCCTTTGGGGTCCTTCTCCCCACTGCATGCCCCTTGGGGTCCTTGACCCATTGCACACCCCTCTGCAATCCTTCTCCTGACTGTGTACCCCTTGGGATCCTTCTCACCCCTGCATGCCCCTTGGGGTCCTTAACCCAATTGCACACCTTTTGGGATCCTCCTCCCCCTTGCATGCCCCTGGGGATCCCAGTGCTATTCCACACACGCAATTTCACCTGTATTCAGCTGCTTGCGACTGTCGTGGCATCTCAGGCCTTGGCGGGGAGGTGCTGTGGGTCTGTGTCCCTGTGTGCTGGAGCAGTTTGATGCTGACTTGTAACTTCAGCAGAGGAAACTCAGGGGAGTTTGCTGCTTGCTTGGGAAGTGCTTATTTTCAGCACTCTCCAGGATCAGTTAATTATCGCAGGGAAAGAATCATTGCTAAGATCTTATAATTAGGCAGCCTACGGAGACTCTGCTGCTCAGGAGACAGCAGAAAGCAAATGCCCTTTGTGAATGTTTCTTGCGTGTGTGTGTGTGTGTGAATAGAGCTGCCCGGGCAGAGGGCTGGAATCTGTACTTGTGCATTGCCTGAGAGATGATGCACGTTGGTGGCTCAAAACCTGCAAAATAATAGGGGAAAAAAAGAAGTAAGAGAGGAAAATGTGCTAAAAGGGCTCCTGTTGTTCTTGTAGGATTGAGTCCTAATCAGTATAATTTGTTTGTGGAGCCAGAACTGCCTTTAGGACAAACTGCTAGTTCATCTCTGCGGGACTGCCTTTATACCTAGTTTGAATGGTCCTTGGGCTGTGGGGTCCAGGGTGCTACCACAGAGTGCCTGCTGCTAATAATAACACGGTAAGGAGTTTACCTGCTCTGATCCGGCTAAAGACAGCACCGAGGCTGGCATTGACATTATCAGCCTCCAATCCATCTCCAGATTAGATGGATAAAACTCACACAAGAAAAAGCCGGGCCCTGAAGCAGAGGCTTGATCCAGAATGGGGGCTCTGACACTGAATGGGGTCCGGGCTCTGCCTCGGCAGCAGGGATGGGATCTGCAGAGGGGCAGGATTTGGAGCCAAGGAGCGCACGTCAAAGCCGCCGTGTCCAGGGTGCTCTCATTTCCTTTGCTCTCTCAGTTATAATTTGTTCCACATTGCAGTGCCGGGCGGCCTCTCCCTCCGCTCGCAGCCTCCAGGCTGCGGTGGTTGCCATTAGAGCAGTGGTTTCCATCCAAAAAACAAAGGGAAAGAATAAAGAAAAGGGAAATTTTCCAAATGGAGATGTGGGGAAGTGGCTTTTCTGGCGGCCATTCTGGGATGGCTGTAGCTGAATTCTCAGCGCCCGTCCATGCAAACCTGCGTCTGCCCCAGGGAAATTCCAGGAGGCTGAAAAAGTGGTTTAATAGTGTTGCTTGCTCTTCCCAAAAGGGAGTGAGATGACCTGGTAGCTACAGGTTGCTTGGCTTGATAGCATCCCCCTGGGGAGAAGAGGGAGAAACCTGGCTCAGGCTTTAACTGATGAAAGACTTCAGCACCAGGAATAAATTCCTGCCGTCCAATGTGGCTCTATGGAAAATAACTCTTGGCACAGTAGGAATGATTTCAGTCTCGGATGCGAGAGGTGACTTTCTGGCTGCAGTGCAATTTTACAAGGCATTTCGGTTATGTGAGGTGATATTCTTGTGAAAAGCGGCACTTTTCCATATTAAACCCAGTCCAGGCCAGTATTTAGAGCTGACATTATACGATGTCAAGAAAGCCAGTATGAAATCAACCCGATTCATTTCAAAGGCAGTTATCAGAGGAGATTATCACTGCTGGGCACTGCTAGCTGGTTGCATGCCCTCGGTGTTTCAGTGCTTTTATCACTAAGCTGGAAGGAGATAGAAATGATTGCTGGAAAATCCTGGGGCTGACCCAGAGCAGCACAATGTTAATAGCTTGGACAAATCTGGATGGTAAACTGGGCAAGCAAAAGGCGTCCTAACTGGAGCCAAATGGAAAAGGGAAGTCTTTTTGCACCCAAAAATAATAACTGGAGTGGTACATGTTTTCCTGGCCCTCATCTGGATGATAGAGTTTCAGCAGGAGCTGGGAGAGGCAGCCCAGGGGCGCATTCCCTCCTCCAGCAGGAGCTGCTGGGGGCGAGTGGGGGGTGGCTGCGTGTGTCCATCCTGATTTCCATGCTGGAGAATTGAATATTTTCCAGGATTAATGGGAAATTTTGCTCTGGAAAGAGATAGCAGTTATGTGCCTTTTTGATCAGGGCGCTATCCGAAGTGGATTTGGGCTGATGACAGCCAACCCAGTCTCTCCATCTCAGTGGAGATGTGGAAACTGCAGGGAAGGGACCGAGGGACTGCAGAAAGCATCTTACAGTGAGAGATGAGATAGCCGTTGCGTTAATCCCCTCGTAAATCAAACCAAAGAGGAACAAGAGTGCCTTGATTACAGCACCTAAATACTCTTGCAGAGGAGAAAATACAGGGTAGCCAAAAGCTTGTTAATTGAGCAGAGAAAAGCATGACAAGAATCAATGTCTGGCAGTTGAAGGCAGACACACTGGTAGTAAGGCATGAATATTTAACCTGTGGGAGCAATTAATCATCAGAAGACACGGCGAGCAGCAGAGGTGGGGTCAGCATCTCTTTGCCTTTAGCATCATGACCCGTCACCTTGCAGTTTCTCCCATAGCCCCAGTGCTGGGCAAGCAAGAAGGGCTGGATCAAACTGGCGCTGAGGCCCTGGTGAAGCGATTTAATGAGATGGTGCATTTCCAATCGCAGCAGAGCAGCAGAAAAGGAGTATTTCTTGTGTCCTGCTGCCTCTTTCTGAGAAACACCCCTGAAATCACTGCAGGCACTTTGCAGGCGCTTCTTTCCTCTTTCCCTTTGGTTGCCAGTGGGCATGTTCTTGCAGATCTATGCTGGGAGGGTGAGGGGATGGTGCTTGGTGGTTCTCCTCAATGTCCAGCAAAATAAACTGAGATTCAAGGAAAACAGGTCCCGGTGAGCATTCCAGCATGCTGTGGCTGAAGGGGGAAGGAGCTGGTCCAGGACTCATTGTCCATCCATGGGTGAGAGGGTGCCCAGCCTGGCATCCTTGGGGATGTGAATGCAGTAAGAGAAGGAGATGAAGATCATGGGGTTGCCACTGGTCCCATCTCTTGGCCTTTCCATTCCAATAGCATTTCTTTTCCTGTAGATGTTCTCTCTTGTCTCTTTGCAATGGGCATCACCGTGGCTGGGTTTGCTCCGTCTCACCCCCAAAGCTGCCACTTTCCTGCTGTGATGGAGTCTGAGCTTGGGGCTGGTCTGGACTTCCCCGTATGTGGCTGGATGAACATGTGCAAGCACATGCGTCACCAGGCATGCATCCCCTATGGCAATGTGTCCCCTTCATCCCAGATGTCAGCAGCTTGTGCTTGGGCTGTTTGATTTGATGCAGGGGCAATAGAGTGGGATGCTGAGCCATAGGGGATATGTACATGGTTCGGTAGTCTGCATGCAAAAGTGATGCACATCAGGAGAGGAGCCATAGCATCTCTGTGCCCTCCAAAGCCACCACACTGTGAGCAGCTGATGTCTGTGGGCAGCCCATGATCGCTTCTCTTCCTCTTGCAGAGGCACAACGGATTTCCACCCAGGACAATGCATGACAGGGGAAAAGGCTCGTTTTAAGAAAGAGGATGAATGGAAGGGAAAAAGGCACGTGAGAAGGATGGCAAGGTAAGGGGAGGCTTTGCCTGGGCACTGGTTGGAGCTGGTGGGAAGGAGCTGCTCACCCGCGGTGGGAGCAGGAACCTCAGGGCCAGCAGGATAATCCCTGTTGGTTGCAGTCAGTTGTGGTGATGGAAGGACGTGGTGGCCGTGTGGATACCGAAAGCATTTGTCATGGCTCTGCAGGGTAAATATAGACAAGTGCCGGCCATGGAAAATAGCTGTGTTTGGTGTGGTCAGGCACAGCATGTGAAGAGGTGAAGGATCCCACTTGGAGGCAATAACAGGCTTTTGGCTAATTCCTGTGCAGTCCTCAGCAGAGGATGTCACTGGATGCTGAGGAAAGGGACTCTTTGGAAGGTCTGAGTCATGCTTCATAGCTGCAGGCGTGTGTCCTCTGGTGAGGCTGCCTGAAGCAAGGAGAGAGCTGGGAGGTCCGGGAGCACGCTTCCCATCAACCTGAAGATGTTAATACCCTTAACAGCTTGTCCCCAGGTAGCTGGCTCCAGCTGGAGCATCCCTGCTCTCACAGCAGGACCCAGTGGTATTGCACATACCACTTTTCTCTTTAACCTCCTTGGAGATGCCTGTGACCAGTATGCCTGAGCACATGGATGCGGAAAGAGCCCATTCATTATCACTGCAGCCATTAGAGCCCTCAGGGGGATTAAGACCAGTGTGTTATGCTGTGTTTGGGAGAAGGTGACCTGGGCTGGTGCCTGGTAAAATCACACTGATGTCACTCCAGATGTTGGAAAATGGGATGACCAGGCTGGAAGATTCTCCCAATCCAGGCTTCTTATTTTTCCCCATAAAATGCCTTCTCCCTGCACTCTGTAGAAGCTGTATTTGATTGAAAGAGCAGGAAAATAGCTGAGCTATAAATAACATATTCACGACCAGGCAGGGACCTGCAAGCCGAGAGGATGGTGCCTCAGTCTGTGATGTGGACTTGGAGGAATGGACTTGGAGGAATGATCTTATCACCAGCAGATATTAAAAGGTTCCCTTTTGTGCTGGAGGTAGTTCAGGGCAGAGGAGATTAAATCTGCAAGCTGAAAACAGTGATTTGATGACAGAGGTTTGTCTTTTGCATCCTTGATGGCAAGGTCTCACAGGGACACTGGATGGTTTTGGTCTGGTTGGTGTTAATGAGGGCTGATGGTGCTGTGCTAACAACCTGGGGTAGCTATTCCTGAATCTGACTGTTAGCGCCCTGACCTGCTCCCCAGGTCCGGTCTGCCCTGGTGCTCCTGGGAGGTGGCACAGATCAAGGATGTCAAGCAGACATTAAGAGATGTCCCCAGTGGGAGCAGCAGCACTGGAGGAGGAGCAGCAGTGCGGGGAGAGCCGTAGCTCTAACCCCATCCCTTGGGCTGCAGGGTCACACAGCTCCCAGGCACATCCTGCAGCCTTGGCTCTTGCTGGTGCCTCAGTTTCCCCATCTGCAGCATTCAGCGGGTGCCTGGTTCTGTGCCAGGAAGATGTGCACCTCACAGAAACCCTCTGTGCACGGCAGGGAGGTTGTTTCTGGGTTAGAAGGTGACCTCTTCCATTAGCAGCAGGGACACGTTTTCTTCCTGCATTAGATGGCGGTTTGGAGGCTTTCCAGGCCCAGCATCATTCTGTCCTGATAGTGCTGGGTTTGCTCTGGTGACAAGATCCTGCCTGAGCAAGACAGGGCTGCGGATGCAGAAAGCTGCTGGTATCCCCCATCTCCCTGGCATGCACTGCTGGATCATGCATCAGGGTTGCTCCGATAGCTGGGGATGAGACAGTTTGGGTGTCCTCTGGTGCTGCTCCTTGCATGCAGGATGCATGTGGTAAAGGTGGAGGTGAGGGAAATCCCTATCCTGTTGGAATCGGGAACGCCGAAGTTGTCTTTGCAGACCTTTCCCACCAGCAGCTCATGATGCAGCCAGTGGTGTTATCAGTGCTGTGCAAGTGCCGGGTGTTGTGCGTCCAGGATGTGATTTCCGAGCTGGCGCCAGGTGTGGACAGTGACATCTGGCACTATCTGCCTACAGCCAGGAAGAGCACTTTGATTTCCAGCCTGCTCCTAGGGATGAGCTGCACCAGGAGCTCTTGCACGGCCACGGTCCCGTGGCCCTATCTCCACTGCCCCAAGCAGCCCTGCCCTGGCTAACATGACAGGGTCGGCCTTTGTCAGTGATGCACTACATGCTTTAGTGTCCTACGCAAGCAAGCAACAGCCAAGAGACTTGCAGAGTCAGGCTGGTTTTGGAAGGTTGATCAAAGCCCATTTTCATCCTGTGCCTCCCAGGGAGCAAAAGCTTTTAGCAGTGACCTCGGTGATTGAATTCCCACTTCAGCTTTCTGTTTCACCTCTAAATAAATGGGATTGCTCCATAAACTCGTTAGTGGAAGTAACTGCTGCCACCTTGGCTCCTGACCAGGATGGACTGCGCTGAGCCCTGCTGGGTTCTGCTCTCCTCCTATTGCATTTTGCTTGGGTAAGAGGGACCTCAATGCACACAATGGAGGAGGAATTCGGGGCTGCTCCAGCTACATTTGCAGGGGCAAATCCATCCCGGGGTAAGCCGTGCTGACATCGAGGACCTTGGCTGCTGCTGTTTCGGGTTGCACAAGGGAAACGTCCTTCCCTTGCTGCTGTCGCTTTCCACTTTGGAGGTGACGGCAGCTCCTCCATGGCCACCAGCTGCTGCTTCCATGCTGCACATCTGGCCTCCAAACCACTGACTTCCTCTTTTCCTCTTCCCTACTCAGCCACGCTCCACAATGACCTCACGCACCGTGTTTTATGGCTCCTCCTCCACCATGGCCCCGCCATCCAAGAGCCGTCTGAAGCGCCAGAGCCGGATATTCTCCCAGGTCTTGTACCGGACCCTGAGCTACAAGGACCGCAGCTCAGCATCTTCTTCCCCAGCACCCAATGAGGACGACCCAGCCGAGCTCTCCACCCAGCTCTCGGTCCCTGGCATCCTGAAGATCTTTGGGGGCAACATCTGTGCGGGCACCAACTACAAGAGCGTGCTGGTGACGGGCAGCTCGGGCGCACGGGAGCTGGTGAAGGAAGCGCTGGAGCGCTATGGGCTGAGCCAGCTCAGCGCCGGGCAGTACGCCCTGTGCGATGTGATCGGGAGGTTCGAGGGCCCCGACAAGCAGTGGCAGACGGAGGGGCTGAGGGTGCTCGGGGACCATGAGAAGCCGCTGCTCATCCAGGACCTGTGGAAGCCCAGGGAGGGCTTCTCCCGGCGGCTGGAGCTGCGCAAGAGGGCAGAAGTGGAGGAGATGGCGGCCAGGGATGTGGACACCACCACTGCAGGTCAGAGCTGGGTGCGGGATGAGAGAGGGCCCAGGGAGATGCAGCCCTCCCCAAGCATCCCATACCAGCAGCTTCTGCATGTTTTGGGAATGGGAGGTGGTGCGAGTGGGAGGGCAGCCACATTTTAGCTGCAAGGCTTCTGGGTAGGGTTGATACTCAGTGCTCTCCTGCATAGATTTGGTCCCCCAGCCAGTTTAGGGGTTCATACAGATCCCTGCTTGCAGCTAGGCAGCAGCAGCAAGAACATCAGTGTGGCCCACTCCTCCCGTCGCTGTGCACCAACATCATGATGTCCCATGCTTCGGTTCAGCTTCCTGCCTGGATCTTCTGCACCTCCATCTCCCTATGGGCATCCCCCAGGCAAATCTGCAGGAGCAATTACGGAAGATGAAAAGCTAATGAAGGGAGAGCAATGTAGGACAGGAGAGCTCCTTTCAGAAGTAGCTCTCAAGTCTAAGGCTGGCAGGAGGAGATAAGTGCATCATTAGGAGCCAGCAGGTTAATAAGCGACCCTGGTAATGAGGTTTTCCTCCTCCCACCCTCAGATGGCTTTTGCCCCACAAGGATGAGGGTGGAAAGGTTTAAAACCAGGTTTTTAATTGCATGATGCCCTTGATGGGTCTGACCTGCTGATGGAAGGATCTGGATCCAGCCTGGGAGGTTTTGCTGGGATGGGCACTAAGTGGCTCCTCACACCTGTAGCAAGGAGTTGTGATTGTCAGAAATAGCCTAATGATGATGCACATTTACCCCATGTGCTCAGCAAACAGGAGCTGAAGTTGCCCCCAGCAGCAGCAGCAGCACAAATGGCCCGAGCTGTCCCATGCCAGTGGGGCATGGGGCTCCTTTCCAATCTGCTCTAATGAGGGCTGGAAGGAGACCAGGCACATGGAATGAAGGAAACCAGAGAGAGCAGAGGCTGCTGGAGCCCCATCAGCTGCAATTGGCAATTGCAATTTTGCCTGGGTGCCCCAAAATCTGAGTGTGGAGTTACAGCTTTAGGAGTTGCTTGCGTTGTGGGGAGGTCACCATCAGCAGGGGGGGCTTGGGATGGGCTCACCTCCTGTCTTGGAATGGAGGAGCAGTGGGAAAACAGCCCCCAGGCCTTGTATTAATGCTGTGCAGGGTGCTCCATGGGCTGCCAATAGTGAGACAGGGCTGCCTCTATCCCTTGCTGTGTCCAGTCCATGGAGGGGATGCTACAGGTCCCAGCTCACTGCATGTGTGATAGAAAGAGGCTGCTGCTGCCAGCACCTGGGCCAGGGAGGGAGCTACAGAGGTGGATGCTCTTCTCTTCATCTCTTTCTTCAGCTGGGATCAGAGAGACTTTAAGCACTTTGGGACAGTGATGACTCTAAAAACAGCATCTTTTGAATAGAGGAAAGGGCAAGAGCCAAGCACAACGGTTACAGCACACGGTGGGGAGGGCCACGTGGCAGCTCCCTGCCCGAGCCCAAGGTCACATCACCTGTGGGCCTCAAGTCCTCCCCCTTGGATGCAGCGTTCCTACCCATGACCTGGGTGGGCTGGCAGTGACGGGGAGGACAAGGCTCCCACCCAGGCTGGGGCAGCAGCAGGGTCCAGACTGCCTGGGGCAGCAGAAGGCAGCAGCCGAGCTGGCCTGGGCTCAGCAGCCTGCAGTGACTGCTGATGAAGGAGCAGTTCCTGATGGGATCGCGTGCCCTGGATCTGGAAATGAGCCCGTTATGCTTTCAGTGTAGATATCACTTCATTTGTTTCAGCACTCCTGGGTGGGGGGGTGGAAATGCTCCATTTTTTAAACCTTTGGGCATTTTCCATAGCTGACCAAGCTCTTCCGAGACACAAACCCTACGCCCACATTTGTTTAGGCTATTTGCGCTGCAGACTCACAGCCCTTATTCGTCTTACCTGTTAAAAGCTCAGCTCCTGCAGTCCTTTCTTTCAGTGGCATGAGCCTTACCCTATGCTGGTGGCACTGCCCACAGGGGTGCTGTGGGGCTGGGACCCACACCTTCCCACGCCATCTACAAGCCTCTGGAAAAGATGCAGTGTGTCTGGGGGAAGCATCTACTTCCCCCTCATCCAGCATTCCAAAACGACATGAAATCCCGGGTGTGATGGGTACTGACAGGGCCCTCCACCAGCATCACCCTTGTCACCAGCCCCAAGCTAGTAAAGGTTCCCTTGCCAAGCATCAGCTGCCTGCCCAGGGTGAGGAAAAACGCACTGGTGTGGAAAACACAGCATCTGTGCAAACATAAAGGGACTTCAGGCTTGCAGCTCCCTAGAAAACAAAACAGGGATGCTGCAAAGCAGGATCCCTAGGGACATACCTGCAGGGTCCTTACCCACACTGAGCATCTCATGGAGCTGCAGGACTGGGACCACTGGTGTCACACAGGCTGGTGCATTGCTTCCTGCCCTGCTGCTGAGCTGGTGGATGGGAGGAAGCCCCCACACCCCTCCACAATGTATTAGCACATAGCTCAGGTGTTTTATCTGCTGAGTTACCCATTATCCTAATCAGTTTATTAGCTGCTTCCCGCTGGGAAGGAAGGTGCTTGCCCCTCATGCCGCTGATTAGCAGCAGCACAGGTGGAGCAGCTCTGCAGCAAAGGAGGCAGATTCCCTCTCATACCTGTACCCTCAGCCCCACTCCTTTTGGGGAGCAATAAGGCAGTGGTTAGGGAGCATCAGGGGAGAACACCCACAAACCAGAGGTGCAGCACTCTGCATCTTTATGGCATTCATCTTCCAAGCCAGCCCCATTTTGCACCATGTCCTGCCCTTGCTGAGGCTTTCCCCGAGGCTGGAGGCTGAAATGCATGCACGACTCGAGAAACTTAGGAGTTAAGCCTATAAAAGATGCTCTGGCAGGTACCTTCGAGGATCTGGCTTTGATATACCTTGGCACAGCTGCATCCAGGGAAGATTCCCTGCAGGGCCTAAGTAGCAATTACGTTAGGAAGGACCAGCCTGGTGTCAGCCCCTCCTGGGTAAATTCAAAGCATTTCTCCTTCCCTGGGGCCCTTAGAGTTATCTGTTGGCTGATTTCTTCCCAGCCAGGGAAAGGGAACATCTTCCCTAGGCCAAAAAGGGGCACATCCCGGTCAACATCCCAGGTGCCACAACCAGCAGGTTTTCCCCTGGGATGCAGGATGGGTTTGGAGGCAGCAGCTTGGTGGGGTCTGGTGGGTGCTGGCCAGGGGCTCCCCGTTCTTCCTAAGGGATAGGGTGCGATCCTGCCCTTCTCCTGTTCCACATCACCATGTGGCTTCAGCAGCTCCGCACTGGAGATGCTCGTGCAGTGGGTGGGATAATCTGCACATGCTTGGGAAGAGAAAGCAGTACCAGAGGACTGGAAAAAAGCCCTATCCCGGTTTATGGAGGCACTTTGTTATGCTCAGGAAAAGAGCTGTGTTTATCTTTCCAGGGCAGCTCCGGGGTTAGCAGGGAGCCGGTGACGGGGGCTCTATCAGCACTGAAAAAGCAGCTTTTTCCTACCCAAAACAAATACAGAAGCTTCCTCCCCCCTAGATAAGGGACCGGTGATGGCGTCTCCCTTGGGGTGGTGGGACCCCAATACTGGCACCCCCCCCATTCCCAATGGAATGAGCTCCAGCTTCCCAGGATCCAGCCCTTCTCCTCCTCCACTTCCATAGCCAGGCAACGCCCAATCATCCTTCATCCCTTTGGTCCATTTCCCTGCTGTGGGTTGGGGAATGGGGCCCCCGGGGGGAGCCAAGGCCTCCTGCAGACACATTTGGGGTGACATTTGGCATCCCCAGTGGCACAGTTTGGGCTTGTTGCGCTCCCTGGGTTTCACATCAGCGGGACACAGGCATCCCAATGCCGTGCTGCTGGCCATGATGGGGCCTGAGCCAGGCCGATTGCCTTTTAAAGAAGGACACAGGCCGCTGGACCGCTCGGGTGGCTTGGCTGTGCCTTGCCTTAATCCCAAGGCAAGTAAACAGCAGGGGCTATTTTCTTCCTCTCCCACCGCCCTCCCCATCCCCATCTCTTTCATTTTCCCAGCAATGGAGCACTTGCTTTAAAACAAACAAACACAGAGATGTATTTCAGACCCAGCAGCCCATTCCTCACCAAATAAGGCCGATGGCATTTTTGGGCCTGAGCTTGTGAGTGTCCCTTTAAGCAGCCCTGGGCACCGGGCTCTGCTCTGCCGTCCCCAAATCCGGCTGCTTGTCCCCAAATCTCACTGGCCGAAGCCTGCTCGCTGGTCGGCTGAACCATAAATGGGGCTCGGGCTCTGTGCTGCACTGATGCTGCTGCAGTGCTGCTTCCACAAGCAAATCCTTTAGGCTTCTTCCCCTCTCTTCGTCCTCTCTGAATGCCAGCGACCTGCTCCCAGGAGGCTGCCCACCCCAGGTACGAGCATCGCCCATCGGACCCCCAACTCGTCCTGCAGAGCTTGAGCCACGCTTGCAGCACGGAGGGGTCTTTGGGGACCCCGTAGGGCTGGGGATGCCACTCGAGGGGCTGCTTTTGCAGCTCTGCCAGGCCTATTCGTTTGCTCCAGCTCCCATTATTCCTCTTGCGGACAGCTCTGCCCGAATGGATGTTTGGGAGAAGTTAATTACAGCTTCTCCTGCAGCAGGCAGCGGGCAGGCTCCACTGCAGCTCCAGCTCCCATGCCTGATGATGCTCGGGGTGGGGGCCGGGGGGGCCTCCCTATAGCTCCTAAAAAGCAGTATCCAGGCTCTTATTGAGCTGAATTTCTTTCTAGCAGATTTCCTCTCTCCCCTCAGCCCTGGCAGTGTGTGGGATGCTGAGGATGCTGAGCCCAGCGTGGCTGCCCCCCGTCGGTGGGGTTTGGGGGCCAGGGGGTGCTGGGACACCCCCTTTATGGTGGTGGCATTGGGGTGAGACTCTCTGCGTTGCTGCCCTGGCGTTGCCCTTCAGGAGGACAGGGAAACCAGGGGGGGGGATGCTTTGAGCCTCCCCGAGCTCCTGCATCCCCCCTGCCATAGGTGCTGCGGTACCCGGGATGGGCGTCGGGGGCTGATGCTGCTCTTTCCCCCCCTCCCCATCCCCGCAGGCATCAACGCCCAGGCGCGGAAGCTGCAGCGGCACCGGGCGCGGGGGGCCCGGCGGGCACCGGCGGGGGCTGAGCGGCGCGGTCCCCCCCCGGCCCTGCGGCGCAGCCTCAGCGAGACCAGCCTGGGCATCCCGGCCCGGAGGGTCGGGGTCGGGACCGGGGCCGGGGCCGGGGAGCGGGTCCAGCGGCACTGCTCCACCCTGCCCGGGAGCCCGGCGGCGGCGCGGAGCGGCGGCAGCAGCAGCAGCAGCAGCAGCATGCGGTACTCCCTCTACCAGTCCCCGCACCTCCTGCTCCTGCAGGGCTACAGCCAGCAGCATGTAAGCACCGCGCGGCCGCCCTGCGCACCCCCCTGCACCCCTCTCCGCTTGCGTCCCATCACCCCCTAAAGCCTCGGGGAACGGGGGGGTGGGGGGCTGCTGCATGGCCGGAGCTGCTGGGGTGGTGGCGTGGAAGAGCATCCTTTAGAGCCAGCTTGGGACCTGCAGCCTCGTCACCAAGTCTGTCCTCAAGCTTGTCCCCAGGCACTGGGGGTGCAGAGCGAGGACCCCTCCGGTAGCGTCCCAGAGGGATGCAGGAGCAGCATCCCTGGCCTGGCACAAGGAAGGTCCGGTGTTGCGGGTGATGGCTGAGACGCCCTCTCCCCTGCGTGGTTGCTTCGTTAGTGGCAAACGTAATGAGGCAGCGAGGAGACAGAGTGTCAGGGAGCCCCTGGTCCCAAATGCTGGAGGCACTTGGAGAACTGGAAAGGACTGGGATGCCTTTTGTAGCTAATGGCTAGTTTGTTCCCATTGGGAATCAGGCTGTGCCAAGGTTTCTGCAGGGTGACATTGGTACTGCAGCCATCCCGTTAGCACAGATGGGGAAACTGAGGCAAGGGGGGGGGTATGAGAACTGCTTTGGAGCAGGCTCGGGAATAAGGCAGAGCAGGGAGCCGCTGCTCTGACTGGTGTCCCATTGCCCTCCCGGGCTGGGGGATGCAGGCGTTGCTGCAGGAGAAAGTGGGAAGGACAAGCAGCTGGGAGAAGGAGGTGAGAGATGGAGGGAGAACTCCCTCTGCCCAAAGCAGCCCCATTCACTGCATGCCCAGAGTTACTGTCCCCATTTATTAGCATGGCCAAAGCTGGGATTGCTGCTGTCCTGCTCAGCAAAGTAGAGAAATGTGTTTCTGCCACGCAGAGGTGCAGGGGACAGGGGGACGGCTGGGGACAGCGGGATGCTGCAGCACCCACTGCATGGCAGAGAGGAGGGTCCCTTTTTCCTCTCCATCCCTGGTTCATGCCGTGTCTCCGCACTTGGCAGGACAGCCTGGTTTACCTACTGAACCGCGAGCAGCACACGGTGGGCCAGAGGACGCAGGCGAGCAAGCCCAGCATCAGCCTGTCAGCCCCCGACATCCTGCCCCTGCACTGCACCATCAGGAAGCTCCGACCATCCCGGCATTGCTCAGAGGAGAAGCTGGTGCTGGAGCCCATCGCCGGTGCCGGCATCTCCATCAACTTCACCGAGGTGGCCCGGACGGTCGTGCTGCAGCACGGGGACCTCCTCTCCCTCGGTCTCTACTACCTGCTCCTCTATAAGGACCCCATGGAGGCGCAGCCGCTGCCGGCACAGACCCTGCTGAGGCTGCGAGCCCTGCACCCCGCTGTCCCCGAGGGTCCCCCTGTCTGCAGGGCATGCGGCACCCTGCTGAGGGACCCCGCCACCAAAAAGAGGGGTCCGTCGCCTGCCGCTGGCCCCAGGGCACCCCGCAGGAAGCTGCTGCTGGAGTTCGAGCCGGCGGCCGAGGATGTGCTGCTGCGGCGCATCATGACCCTGATCGAGCCCTGCGGGGACGACCACAAGCTGACACCCGCCTTCCTGCTCTGCCTCTGCATCCAGCACTCGGCCACCAGCTTCGAGCCGGGAGACTTCGGGCAGCTGCTGCTCAAAGTGGCCAAAATGCTCCAGAGGACGGTGTGGGTCAGTCAGCGGTGGGATGGGGGTGCTGGTGGGGTGCGGGTGGTGCTGATGCCCCCGCAAGGAGGCAGTGAGTGCTGGTTGGGGTGATGCTCGTGCGCCCCATCCCACTGGGTTTCATTTTGCTTTCCCCTTCTCTCCCTGCCCAGGAGCGGACACGGGAGCTGGCCGAAAAGCAGTCCCAGCAGTAAGTGCAGCCTCCTGCTTTGCCCTGGATGGGGAGAATTCAACCCATTTCTTCCTCCATGAGTGAGGGGAGTCTGTGGCTGGCTAAAGCCGCCTTTAAAGTGCCTGACAGCGCTGATGCACGCTGAGTTTTCCTGCCTAATCCCATGCATTCAGCTCCTGGTTCTCTTGCCACATTGCCTACAAAGCTCCTGCTTGGAAACGTGTAGGGCTGGAAAAGCAGGCAAGCTTGCTGCAGGAATAGGACCTGCAGCAGCTCTGGGGTCTTCTCTGATCCAAGACTTGGCCAAGGCTTTGCACATGTGGCTTCAGAATTCCTAAGGGATATAGCAGGGGTGGCCCCTGTGCAGGGTCTCACCCCTTCATGCTGAAGGGGTATGCTGTGGAGTATAGACGGGACTGGTGTTGCAGTGTGCATCCAGAGATGGTGGCACGGTTACGGGGAGCACCACTTTGAGGCCATCACAGCAGTGTGGGGGGCTGCCTTCCCAGCCACTTCCAAGCTCCATGCTCCAAAGCAGCATCTGGAGAAACCGCTGGTGCTTGCTGCGAGCTCTCCTCCAGGACGAGCTCCCGCGGATGCTTCCCAGGCCTTTCCTATAGCAGGAAACAGCAGTTGAGCAACTTCCCAGACACTTCTTATTTAGTTAGTTTTATTTTTGACCAGCCCCGTGCGGGCGGGCTGGGTTCAACCGCCCAGAGCTGGCAGGAACAGCACATACTTCTTGGGGAGAGCCAGGAGCAGTTACTGCAGTTCAGCTCTATGAGGGGCAGTCTCACCCCAAAGTGGCACCCCACAAAGACCAAGCAGCCCTCGGCCACCCTGGTCCCTGCATGGTCCCCTGTGCCATCCCATGGAGCAGGCACCACCAGATCACTGCTCGTAAAGGGTCTTCCTTAGGGGGGATGCTGGGCTTGTGGGTGAGGGGATGCAGAAGCTCTTTGGCATTGCCCCAGGCTGGCTGTTTTCTCCCCAGAAGCTGGAGTGGGGATGCCGAGCAGCAGCAGCCATAATGCTCATTGTCTCTCCCCAGCCAGGACCCTGCCACCCTGTCCCACTTCTCCATCACGGACCTCCTCCCAGACCTGCAGCACATCCTCTTCTGGATGGCCAATGCTATTGAGATCCTTTACTTCATCCAGCAGAAGTCACCCACCTATATCCAGAGCATGGAGGAGGAGCTGGACATCAGAGGTAAGGCTGGACACAGCGCACTGCTTGCTTCTCCCACCCGAGTGCCTGTGCTCTGCTAATCCCCAGTTGCAAACAGTGGTCAGTGCCCCTGAGATACTCCTTTAACCCCCCATAATCCTCATCAGCAGGGACATGTCTGCAGTGCGAACTGGGATAATCTGTGCAGGAGGAGCAGCCTCACATCGTGCAGTGGTGCTGCTCAGCTTCAGGGCCAGGTTGTGTTGTGTTCACAGCCAAGCCTCTCCTTTCCACCATGGCAGCTTGTGGTTAATGCTTTTGGGGCCGCTTTTTGCCCGCTGGCTGCTGGGTTTGCAGGCAGAATTGCTCACTGGTGAGCCTGTGGTAGTGCCAGCCAAAAAGAAAGACCGGAGATAAGGAAAAAGGGGTTAAATGAGCCTCAGAAACCTTCTGGTCTATGCAGCAAGTTAAAACCTATAAGCCAGCAGGCTGCTGGGAGGAGAGGTACATCCGTGGGCTGAGACCACCATGCTGTGGTACTGGGCTGTCCTGCCAGTGGCTCTTCGCCACGGTGGTGATGCCAGCCTGGAAGCACCAACAACATCACCCTGGGAATTTGGGAGCAGTGAATTCAGTCCATTTCACTGCTGCAGGTTTGCTCCTCATCCTCCTCTCTCTGTCCCGTAGGCTCCAAGGAGTCTCTTTTCTCCTCGACCATCACAGCCAGCGAGGAGGCGATGACGGTGCTGGAGGAGGTGATCATGTACACCTTCCAGCAGTGTGTCTACTACATCTCCAAGGTATGTGCTCGCAGGGAGGGGTGCAGCATCCCGTGGGGCTGGCACAAGCATCCCCAGCAGCTCTTGCGCTGTGCAGGTTTCTTTAAGCTTTGACATGCTGGCAGTAGCCCCACATGGAGGTGTTTTCCTTTGGGCTGAAGTGTCCTGATTTCTGGTCACAGCCCAGGAGAAGGATTGAATTACTGCAGCGTGCTTCCTTGCCTGCAGTGCAGCGGCTCAGGGGAGGCGTTTGGGGAGAGCTGTTTGGCTCTGGCCAGCGTGGCATAATGGTGTGATTCAGGGTGTGATGGAAAGGGGCCCCTGGACCGTTGCCGTTGGACCGCGAGAGCCAGGCAGCATCGGGAGCAGGGAACAGAGCGGGCAGTGTGAGGCAGAAGAAAGGCTGCTGTGTGCTGGTGTCAGCACGCAGGGACGCCGGCATTGCTCACCTTCCCCTTAGCAGGAGTGGATGCTAGGTGTTGCTCTCCCGTTTAATCCATCGGGAAAGGTCATCCCCATCAGTTCTGCGTTTTCTTTCACCCTTGCTCCCAGCCCTGGTTCAGCTCAGTTTTCAGATCCCTTTAGCTGAGCTGTCCCACGCTGTCACCTCCAACTGCTAAAAGTGACAGAAACATTCATTTGTATATTTATTTAATATTTATATATAATTTAAATATATCCTTGTGCAACACTGGGGTGCATTGAGGCAGGGGTGAGCCAGAGCAGCCCCTTACCAGAGCAGCACCTTGCTTGGCTTGTGGAGGTGAGGGGGATTGGAAGGCTTTGGCTTATGGAAAGGAAAAGAAGGGAAAAAGAAGTAGGATCACCGTGGTGTGAATTGACCTCTCTCTGCAGTGCTTGTACATGTCTCTCCCTGCGCTCTTGGAATGCAACCCCTTCCAGAACGAGTGCAGGGAGAGCTGGCGTGCGAACCCATCGCTGCCCGAGGAGCTCCGCAGAGTGGTACTCATCTACCAGGCAGCACTGGACCTGCTGCGCCAGTACGAAGTGCACCCCGAGATCACCTCCCAGATGTTCGCCTACCTCTTCTTCTTCTCCAACACCCTGCTCTTCAACCAGCTCCTGGATAAGGGTCAGTCCTCCTTCAACACCCAGCCTGCACCGGGTAACCTGTAGGGCATCGACCCCTTGGGAGATCGTCCAATCCATCCCAGTGCCACCTTGAGGGATACAGGAGGGAGGGGTCTTCAAGCAGCTTGAAGGGGCTGGGGATGAGCAGGTCAAGCACGGACCTAGTTGCCATCCCCATTCCCAGGAGGGGTTTAATCCCACAAGTGCCCCATCCTTGCTTCCTGCACGAATACTGCCCTTTTGAGCCTGAGCAAAGGATGCTGAGCAGCTCAGTAATCACCTACTGCAGTCTGCTCCCTAACTGAGGTGCTCAGTTAGCCCTCATTAACACTGCTATTAGTGCCAGGTACGATCCAGCCACCACCAGTACTTACAGCTATAGGATGCTGGGGACATCAACCTGCATCTATTTCATGTCCCTGGGGCATCCCTACCCCTGGGTTCCAGCTGAAGGCAAGGTGACCTGTTCCCTGACAGTGCTGATGGATGTTCTGCCTCCTCAGGCTCCTCTCTTGGCTGCTTCCACTGGTCACAGGGGGTGAAGCTTCGTGCCAGCGTGCGGCTGCTCCTGGAGTGGTTGAGTGGTGCTGGCTTCGAGCAGCTCGCCCAGCAGTTCTTTGCCAAACTCGCCAACGTGGCCAACCTGCTGGCCATGCCCGGCTCCCAGCTGGTGCAGGTGAGGGGTGCCTGGCATTGGGATGGGCACAGGCAGGAGAAACGCTGCTTGGTGTTTGGGGGTCCCTACCGTGATATGTGCCTTCTTCTGCAGCCTGTCATCAGCTCCCTGGGTTGGTTGGATGGGCAGTATCAAGGAGGGATGCTCAGGTTCACTCCATCTTTAAGTGTTAAGGACATGTTGGATGGAGCTTGGAGCAACCTGGTCTAGTGGAAGGTGTTGGAAGGGGTTGGAACTGGATGAGCTTTAGAGTCCTTTCCAGCCCAAACCAGTCTGGCACTCTGTCTTGCCTGTTCTCTCCCTCCCATTCCCCTCAAGAGCCCCTGCTTCTCAGTGAAAGCAGCTCCTCACCCCTCCACCCCGTGCTCTCTCTCCTTGCTCAGATGTCCTGGTCATCCCTGCGAGCCGAGTTCCCGGCGCTGAGCCCAGCGCAACTCCACCGGGTGCTGAGCCAGTGCGAGGCAGTGATGGATGTGGGCTGCATCGCAGCGTGGCAGCCCAGCCAGGAGGAGAGCCCGGCCACCTTCCAGCC
Organism: Myiopsitta monachus; assembly: GCA_017639245.1. NCBI lineage: Eukaryota > Metazoa > Chordata > Aves > Psittaciformes > Psittacidae > Myiopsitta > Myiopsitta monachus. Next base: position 7,677,395 of record CM029926.1, on the reverse strand, counting down.
CGGTGAGCCCCGGCTTCGTGCTCGGTGCTGCTCTGGTCACACACAGGCTCCCTCTGAGGTTTTTATGTGGAAGCCAAGCAGACCATTCCCTTCTCCTCCCTGAGACTCCTGTAGTAACTGCAGTGACTGGGAATAACTATGGCCTTGTGATTCAGCATGCAAAGTGCACTCAGAAGGGCTTGGGGCTCTTTCTGTATGCCCAAATGGGGAACGCTGTTGCCTCGCACCTCACCATGTCCCGTCTTGAAAGACCACACATGGCCGAGAGTCGGGAGAAAGGAGCAGGGTACAGCCAGGCCGGTGTTAACCTGTCTGCCTTTCAGATGAGATGCTGGAGTCCTTTGACAACCACCCTCCCATCATCCTGCCTAGTGGGGGCTTCAAAGTGGACCTGGAGGTGGAGACGTTGGATGACAACATCTACAGGCACCTCCTTTACATCCGCCACTTCCTCTGGAGCCTGCAGAGCAAGAGTCCCTAGCACCAGCGAGCGGCCAGGCTCAGCACCCCCAAAGGTAACCTGTACCCCACGGAGAGGCTGCTCCTCTCCTGGGTGGGCAGAAAGGTTTTGGATCCCTCTGGAGACCCCTCCGAGCCCATGCAAGGGCTTGCTGTGGAGCTCACGTAGAGCTGCTGGGAGGATTAGTGCTGTTAATTCCCCAGCCTGGGGGGAGTGGGAAGGTGTGCAGGAAGGACAGGCTGGTCCCAGCAATCTCATTAGTGGGGAGGAGGGAAGAAGGGGTATATCTGCATGCAGCACTCCCCTTCTCCCTGTGTATTCCTGGTCCTTCCTGCCCTGCTTGTCCTCATGTAGCCAGGCAAGAACAAAAGCACTGATTAGCTTAATTCCTATAAAGCACAGGCAGGGTGAGACGTGCTGCAGGTGCTAAGCTCAATTGCCATTCATCTGCAGCTCCCTGTGGAGGACCTTCCTCTCGTAGAGCCTCTTTTCTCCCCATTGACTGCAGCACCCACAGGCACCACCACCTCCTGCCACCCTTGGACCACATCAGTGTGCTCCCCAAGTGTCACTCTCCAATGAGATCCCCCAGCACAGACATGACCAGGAATCCCCTTCTGTCTGGCTGTGAGCATGCCCAGCACAGCCCTGGCCACAAACCTGGGGTGTAGAATTGTGCTAGGACAAGCCCTAGCAGTACCCAGATTTCCAAGGCTTTGGCTGGAACCAGCAGCCATCCTGCCTGCAGAGCACACAGGGTGGTGGGATGCAGGCACAGTGTGACAAGCACATGCAGGGGGTCTCATAGAGCATTTCTCTCCTTAAGGAAGAGGCATGCATGGCAGCAGATGTCCTGGAGGTGAGCAGGAGTCCTGCTGCTGCCTTGGGGAGCACCATCACCCAGGAGGACCATTGCACCAAGCCAGAGGGGAGCCCCTTGCTCTGCCTGGCCACCAACGGCTGCCCTTGTGAGCACCCTGACAGTGAGCCCCAGCTCCAGGAGAGGCTCCAGCAGCTACAACTGGGCAAGGGCCTGGCCCCCAAGGCTGGACCAGCACCCACAGACTCCTCCTGCCTCCTGACACCCCCCACCACACCACTGAACTTTGACTGCAGCAGCCCAGAGTCCCCGCAGGGCACCGGCAAGGGGCTGCAGGAACCCCGGAGGAATGGGATGAATGGCACCAAAGGCAGCACTCCTGAAGGTAATGACAGCTGGCACTGCCCTGATTTGGGGTGCAGGATCCTGGCACGAGGGTGTTTGCTGCTGTTCTCCATCCCTGGTTCCTGTGGGGACTTGTCCATGTTTGGACAAGGAGAGCAAATGAAGCATCACAGCCCTGGGGGTACCTGAGGTTGGCTTTGATGGGGTTTTGGGGCGTTGTGAGGCTGGTTTGGGTGATGCCATAGTGGTAATCAAGTCTCTCTCCTGGCAGGATGCTCACCGACCCCCTATGACTACCCTACACCAGAGTCTTCCAGCCGCAGCTCTGCCACTGATGATTTCTGCTACGTCTTCGTGGTGGAGCTGGAGAGAGGACCCATTGGGCTGGGGATGGGGCTGATTGACGGCTTGGTGAGTCCTCACCCATCACAGGACAGGGCTGATGCCCCTCCAATGAGCTGGCGTGGGACATGTGAAACCATCAAGAAGCTATTGGCTTCCCATGGCAGCTAGATTGCTTCTCCTAAGGAAAACGAGGCATAGATGGATCTCTCAGGAGGAGCAGATCTCTGCTCCCAGGTTGCTGTGCCATGCACGCGAAGTGCATCACATCTGTCTTGCAGCTGGAGAGAGCAGACAGGCTCAGCTCTCTGGTGGAAGGAAAATGGCTCAGCCGAGGTCTTTCCTCCACCCTTCAGTGGGTAGCAAGGGAAGCTCGCAGGGTGCCAGAACTGCTCCAACAACAGCACTCGTTGCTCAAGGGGACGTTGCAATCTGGCTGAGTGTGGTGGATCATTTTACTAAGTGGCCTTTCGCGGCAGTGCATTAGTCAGTAGGAAACAGGGCATCACAGAGCTGCTGGGACAAAGACTAAAGAGCTCCCATCCCAAGGTGGCTGCAGGTTAACTATGCTTTACTCTTAATTAAACTGAACAAGAAAACTTGCCCCCACCTCTCCTTTATAAATTGATATAAAACTGAAGGCTCGCATTTCCTTCCTGTTAGTGTGACACCATCCCCAGCACCCATCCATCAAGTTCCCCAGTGCATCAGGCACCCACTTGGCTGTGAGCTGCAGGGAACAGTTGCCCTTCCCAAGCAGCTCAGCCTTATGAGACCACAAACCTTTCATGTCCCCTATGCCCCAAATGGTCACTCACCACCTTTCCCTGCCAACAGCACACTCCTCTCTGCTCCCCTGGGATCTACATCCGCACGCTGATTGAGGACAGCCCTGCGGCTGCTGATGGCAGGCTCTCTATTGGGGACCGCATCCTGGCTGTCAATGGCACCAGTCTCATCGGGGCAGACTACCAAAGGTGAGATGCACCTTGCAGGAGGGCCTGGGCTGGTATCAGCACTGTGGGAGTCACTGCTCAAGGCCAGGTTTTCAGCATCTTGCAGCAAAGAGCTGCACAGGGGTCTCCAAGTCCCTGGTACAGTCAAAAATACAGAGGATGCTGCAGTAAAAGCAAGCTGCAGAGAGGAGAGAGACCCACACAGGACACAGGAAATAGGGAAAGGCAGCTTTTTGGGGGTTTGGAAGAGGGATCAGGGAGCAACAACTGCTCCAAAGGTGGGTGTCAGCAATGCACTGCTGCTCTAACCCCAGCCAATGCCACGGTTCCTCTCAAAGGTGGTGGAATGGGACAGCTTGCACCCTGCAGAGCCCACAGGGCAGAGCAGCTCAGGGCTTTTTCTTACCCTGGCAGCACTGGTGTGGAGGCCAGGCTCTCTGTGAAGAGAAACAGACCCTGCCTGTGACACTGAGCAGGCACAGAGCAGAAGAGGGTGCAGGTGTTTTGCAAATAGGGAGGTGTTTTGTACATGTCCATGACCTGGGAGGCTCCTGGCAGCCTGCGAGGAGCCAGAACTCACCCATCTCCCTATTGCTGCTCTCTGCAGTGCGGTGGACCTCATCCGCTCCGGAGGGAAGAAGCTGCGGTTCCTGGTTGCCAAGTCGGACATGGAAATAGCCAAAAAAATCAGTTCCAGCTTGTCTTCCTCCTAGTCCCTGTGGTACAAGGGTCCTTCTGCAGCAGCCTGTGCGTGCAGCTCTGGTTAAGGCTGACTCTGGGGAGCCTGGAGTACAAAAGGGAGGACCAGGACTCCACAACCGCCCTTGATGTGCTTATGACACCTCGCCCCTGCACTGCAGTGGATGAAAGGACATGCAAGGGAGGTGCATGCTTCTCCCACTGCACTTACCGGGAGCATCCATTGCCCGGCTTCACCTTGTACCATGCATCATCCTTCTCAGGAGCTTGCCTGGTCCTTTGTCCCCTCTGGCAGGGGGCAGGAAGCGGATGCTCCCCTCACAGCTCCTCCATTCCTCTAGGCTGGCAGCCCTGCGTGATTTCTCCATGCTGGCAGGTGGAAGGTTTGCACCACCTTTGGGATTTAAAGGTTGGCATGTGGGGCAGGCCTGGGTTTTGCCTTGTGGCAGTGACCACCGGAGGTTCCGGCACATCAGGCTGGAAAAGGGTGCCCATCTCTGGGAGTGGTAAAGGCAGCACAAGCACCCAGAAGCAGGATTCGAAGCAGGATGCATTGCTAGAAGATTGAGTTCCCTGGTGCCATACCCTAAGTCAGGTGCCTTTCTGCTGCTTGGCTACAATCACACTGCCCCCAGGCCTGCTTTGGGATGGGAAGCAGCTACAGCAAAGGGCTGACACCACCAGCAGTTCCCTGTGAGCCCTGGGGAGAGCCCCTGAAGAAGATGCTCTCGCCCTTGCTCATGCAGCAGATGTACTGCCTGGTTCTGGCACCATGATACTGGCAGAAGGAGCCTAGGACTAACCCAGCAGAGACTTTGCCCACACAGAAGCTGCTGCCCACCAAGGCCACCAGGAATCTGAGTGAGCCCAGCAGTGTGCTGACACTAGTCCAGGCAGACAAATGACATCTTGACACCATGTCCTGGTGTCCCTCCAGCTTTGCCAGGCCATTGTAAGGCCACCCTCTTTCCTGCCCAGCTCAGAGCATCTCAGAAGTGCGTACTGCTGACGGGTGCTGATGGGCAGCAGGAGCTCCCCTTTGGAAGGTCAGTCTTGAACATCCCAAAGGAGCTCTGGTAGCTGCTTCAACAGTGGCATAAGCAGAGCCGAGGTGGCAGCTCCACCATGTGGCCGCCTCCTGCCTGCCAAGTCCTCTCTGCTTTTAACAGCATTCACAGGATAAACCTGACCTCATTTCCACATATAGACTGATACCGAGACCTAGTTTAGCCAAACCCTATTAGAACAGCCTGCCACAAAGTCCTACATCACACCCTGCACTTAAACCAGCATGGTCTAGCTCTGGAAGCAAATCAGATGTTCATACAACATCTCACAACAACAGCGCTCTGAGGACTGTGATGCTAAAAAAGGGACGTTTAACAGGGTTGGCCTTAATTAAACCTCACTGCTGTAGTTTTGGTTTCTGGGCTTAGTCTTGCACTTTGCAGGAGGGATGTCAAAACAATCTACATAGGGGAAATACTGGATTTCTATACAGCCTGGCCTGCCTTCTCCAGGGCAAGATGGACAAAGCACTTTCACTGAGACACTAGTGCCTTGCTTTGCTGCTAGGCCATGCTCATGCCAACCAGCCTGGGGTGCTGCCCCAGCAAGAACTGGGAGCAATGCGTCTCTCCTGCCACTGACTCAGCTGTACCAGGCAGGCAAGCAAAGGCTCAGGGCCCCACAGGGCTCATGGTGATTCACTCCATTGTATCATGCAAGTATGTCGGCCTCTCATCCTCCAAGGAGCTCAGCAGGTTTATAGGGCAGGAAATAGGCTGCCAGGGCCCTTGGGCAAGCTGCATGCACTCCTCACTCCCCTCTGCCCCAGAGCCAGGGCTTCGGGGGAGGCTCAGTTTGCACTAGACAGTACTGGGGCTGCACCCTGGCAAGTTCCAATGGTACCAATGCAACCCTCTGCTCCCCACCAAGCCTGACTCCAGGCATCCCTGGAGGTGGGAATCAGCCCCAGAACTGTGTGTTGCTCACAGTGCAGTCAGGCACTGAAACAGACTGTAAATAAACCTGGCTATTTACTAGCATGCATGAGGGCTTGCTTCTCCTGGGAGGAGCAGTGGGATGTATTTACTTCCCCTATTTGTTAATACTGTACAGCTCAAATGTGTATAAACTTCTCATGCAGATACAGAACACAGCATGGCGCCTGTTTGACACGGGGCTGATGTATGCTAAGAAATGCTCTTGGTGTCAACAATAAACTGGATCAATAAATCTCTCTAAGCTCTGGTAGCTGGCTCTTGGATCTCAACATGTTCATTCTGAAGGTAAGGCAGAAGAGCAGTGAGAGCTTACAACAGACTTAAAGGAGTCACTTCTGCTTTCTCCACCTTGCACAGGCCTTTGCTTGCCTGCAAGCAGAGGCAATAAAGGAAGCACATGCACAGCCAGGGTGTAACGAGGACAAAAGGGAGGGAGAAACAAATCAGAGGAGGGGAGGAAAGGTGAAGTATGTCTCCACAGGGGCATAGTGTGCTGGCAGGGCATTAATGCATGCATTTGCTCTCCTGTCACATTCACACAAATCCACTGGGATTTTCAATCCTTACTGCCAGAGAGAGATAAACTAACTTAGGCAATAGAAAAGCAACCAGTGTTAGGAGACAGAAACACAAACAGCCTTAGACCAGAAAAGCAACTTCAGCTCTACTTATTCCTGTTTTCTGTTTCATTCACAATCATTTGTTCCTCATTTCCAGTGAAGAGCAGGGCCTCAGCCTTAGCATCAACAGTGCCCGGTGAGTTGCAACAGAGGCTGGAGCCTCTCAGAAACCTCACGCCCTCACCGTGGCATGCAGCCAGGAGCTGGCTCCAGGAGATGGGTGACAATCCTCAATGCAAAAGGGAGGGAGTCATTCACCTCTCTCTGAAACCGTGTACTGCCCACACCTGCAGGTGGTGTGAACACAAATTGAGCCACATCTGGCATTTTCAGGAGGTTACTGAGCTCAGTTGCACGGATAAGGAGCTCCTCAAGGTCCGCCTCGCAGTAAACAGAGGTGACAGCCGGGCTCTGCAAAAACGTCCTCATCTTGGACAGGAACATGGACACTCTGCAGCAGAGAAGGACACAGACATCAGCTGGCAGGACATTTGCACCCAGTAAGGTCACTACTTAAACCTGTGTACTCCAAAAGATGGTTGCAGATGAACACCAGATGCTACCCAACCCTTCCTCCTGAGGCACAGAGCCTGAGTCTGCAGAGGAATCCAAACTGTGCTTCCCACAGCTTGCTTCCTCTATCCTGTTTCAGTTTCCAGTTCCATCAGCTGCCAGGCTTGATTATTTAACACTAGCAAACATCTGTGTTTGGACCTATGAGATCTGCATGTTTCAGCCCTTAGCCCTTCCTGTCATCCATCCTCACCTGGGGATCAAGTCCTGGCTGCGAGCTGCCAACTTGGTCAAGGTGGCCATAAGGACACTGATGGTGCTGGGTGCATAGCGGGGGATGCTGGCCAGTGGTCGGAGCTGGGTGATTTCAAATAGCACAACCTCTAGAGTTTCAAAGAACTCGTTGATCTGCTCCACAGTGCAGCGCTTGTCGTAGGACAGAGACATGTACTCTCCAATAGCCCAGACCTGACACAAAGGCAGATGTGTTCAGGGCAAGAAGGAAAGGGAATCAGAGCAAATCAGATTAGCTAATACTAGGACAGAGGAGAGGAGGAAAGGGAAGGTGATCAACAGATCACACTGCAGTTTGGAGCAAACTGTGCCAGCAGCAGGCATGCCCTGATTACCATCTGGGTGAAGATGGTCTCCTTGTTCTGGACATTGCTGACCATTCCTGAGAACTCCAGGATCTCTGTGGATGCTTCCACGATGACTGCAGGGTGCAGACTGCAGAGCACCACCAGCTGCGAGCTCAGCACCCTGGAGAAGAGAAATGGGCAGAGCTCAGATCATGGGCAAGGTGGTCATCACCAAGCTGAGGAGGTGCCGGCAACACCCAGCCCCTGGCACAGTGTCTGCACACTGTGTCACAGCAGGGACTGGACCACAACTGAACAGGCTCCTGGGCTGCCAGGCTGCAGGCAGTGGAAGGGCTGGGAACTTGGCTGCTCCTAGCGTCCTATCTCACCTGTACACATCATCTTTAAATGCTGGAATCTCATAGAGCTGGTCACTCCTCTGCAGCAGCAGCACCACCAGCTGGTTTATCAGTGGACCATCTGCAAACTGATAAACAGCCTTGTTTCAGCAACACCAGTGGCTTCCAGCAGCCAAAACCCAAACTAACCAGCCACATAAGACACACAGCACAGAAACAGCCTGATCTAGCAGGAGGGGAGCAGTGCACAAAGCCAGTACGAGGCACTCATTCTGCTCTCACCCACCTCCTTTTCAGCTGACTGAGAGAACATGGATCTTTTCTGCTTCTCTGGATGAAGTAGCCAGCTCAGTGCTTGTTCATGCCACTATAAGACCATCCCACTCTCCCCATACATACCCTCTCTTGAAGCTGCAGTGTCTTAACAATTTTGCTTCTATGACTGTTCTTCATGTAATGAGGGATCCCAGCATGAACAGGAACCAAACTCCCCCAAAAGGGCTTACCTCTGCCACCACCCTGAAAAAGAGCTCCAGTAAGACAGGGACAGTCTCTGAACACTGCACAACCCTTGGGCTGCTGGCCAGGGATCCCAACAGCTGCCGAAGTGGAATCAGCCTGTGGGCAAGAGCAGAGTTACTGCTGAAGCTTGTTCCTAACTACTCTCCTGCTGCCCTCCTCCAACCCCACAACAAGGACTTTCAGCACTTGGCAAAGCTAACACAGGAAGACCAAATCTATCTCACCCCAGCTATGACTTCCCATCAATCCCAGTGCTGCTTCCAAGAGCAGGACGGCTGAACCAAACCCTTGTGGCAGTCTCCTACAGCAGCCTCCCACCTCTCTGGGGCGTCTTCGGGAGTAGAACTGGTGCGGAGAAGATACTGGAACATGCTTTTGTAGAGGGGATGGTGAAAGGCTTCCATACAGGTGGCTGGCTTCACAGCTGGGTTGCTGGCAGCCCTCTTGGAGGCAGGAAGAGCAGTTGACCTAGCAGGAGGTCAACACAAAGAATGTGCTGCATTACGAGAATAGGCACAGGGCACAGCTGGAATCCTGTAGAATAGAGTAATTCCCTTTCCACTAAAACAGGGACAGCAAGCTGGTCTTCCCTAGGCCTTCTGGAGGCCAGAGAACCTAGATGACAGAACAGTATAAGCTCAGACAATAGCTCCAGAATTGCTTCTATATAACTCCTAGGAAAGGGGGAAATGGTGCTCTGTTTCCCTCACTCATCAAAACCCAACAACCTCTTGCCTCTAGGACGAGTCCTTTTTCTAAGCACTCCAGTAAGAGCCAGTTCCAGTGCTATCCCATCTTCCTGGAGACTCAAAGTTCCTAATAATTCTTCCTCAGGAAGAAACCTCTGTATGCCTCCAGGAGATGAAAGCCAGAAAAGAGGGGTATGAGCAGGGAGGAAAGAGCAAGTAGCCCACACCTGTGTTGAGGTGGCAGACACTCTCATGTGGCAACCGTTTGGAACTAGACAGGGAGAGGGAAATGTCCTGAAGTGCAAGAGCTGGTCACCTTCTCTTCCCATGCACAGCACATTACTAGGAAAAACAGGCTGACATCTGTGCAGCTTTGCGTTAACCTGACTGTAGCAGATGCCTCTCATTCTGCAACAGCAGCAGCCAGAGGGCAGCTGGGAATCACAGAAACACATACTAGGCTATGGTCACCATCAATACGCTGATTAGCATGTGAGAGGAACAGAAGGTAGCATTACCTCAGCTGGATGTCCAGAGCTGCTGTCAAACAGGGCAGGTCAAGTAGCAAATGGAAGATGTCAACCGCTGTGCCTGCATCCAGCAGAAATGGGAGAAGGTCCACAAATTCTGAGATGAGGGGTGGGCTGTTCCATGCTAGGAACTGCAAGGAACAAGCACAAACTGCTGCATTATCCATCCTACCCTACCACACCCAGATGATTCTCACACTGTGACTGAAAGGGACAGGGAAGGGAAAGTCACTTCTTAAAAGCAAAACCAGAGAAGTCTGAGGGTTTGGTCCAAGACCTGGGGGCTGCTGGAAGCTCAACAGAGACACCTGGCAGCTGCTTCAGTGGCTGGCAAGCTGCAACTTATTAAAGTTTTCCAGAAACAAAGTGTCTTAACTGTGTTTATGGCTTTCCAACCCACAGGCAGGAATCCTAACACAGACTGCTCTATTGGCAGTGCTAATCGCACCCAGAACCCTCTTTCCTCTTCAAACTCATACTTGCTTTTATAACAGTCCTTGTGTGTTCTCTCCCTAACACAGCCATGGAGGCACATGAAGAGGTTCTGGGCCACAGAAAGGAACATCCAACAGGCTCTCTCCTGTGCTGCTCTAGCAAGCTGTACCTTAAAGAGATTTGGGAAGCTCTGCTTGAATATGCTGGAGGTCTCAGTGAAAAGCTGGCTGTTGTCTTTGCAGAACTGGACAAATTCAAAGGCCAGTGATGGGTTGTGGAAATGCTGAGCTGGGATATCAGTGAATAGGTGTTTGTAGATTGCATCGGAGTCCACAGCTGCCATTTCACCTGGGGGAACAGAGCACGCTGCTGAGCACAGCCCACACAGCAGCCCGGCCAACAAAAACCACAGGACACCCCATCTCCTGGGTCTCCTGGAGTGGGATCATTCATCCCAGAGTACAATCAAGGCTGAATTGCCAACTCCGGCAGCCAGCAAACTGCCAGAAGAAAAGGCTGTGCTAAGAGTATGCAAAAGTAGATCATAGAGGAAGGGGTGAGAGCTGATGACTTACTGTGGTTCAGGAAGAACTGGGCAATGGGCAGTAGTGCTCTTGCATAAGAGGCATCCCCACAGATTCTGCCATGCAAGGTTTTGAGGAAGGAGACTGCGCGGTGCACGTAGGAGGAGTCCTGTTTGCAGATGATGTCCATGATTGTCACTGCCTCAATGAGACACTGCAGGAGAACAGAGAGTCACATCAGAGTGGGAGAAGCCAAAACTCCCAGAGCTTCAGCCCCACCTCTGTGTACTTACAGCTTTCTGTAGGTCTCCATCATTTTTCTTCAGGGGTCCTGCCAGAGAAAGAAGTCTAAGTTAAACTTTGAGTCCAAACAGGGACAGTAGGTTGTCACTTTGAGCACTAACACAGATTTTAGGACAGCTGGGAACACATACTAATCCTGACGCCAGGCCAATGAGAACCAGGTTCCACAGCTTGCCCTGCAAACCAATGGTGGGAGGCAGAACACGGCCATTGCCTCCAAATCCCTCCCAACACCCCAGCTCAGGGCTGGCCCATAACTTTCACCAGCAGCTGCAACAGGTCCTATGCCTACGACCTGACTGTGGAGTCTAGGAAGTGAGATCCCAGCCCGGAGAGGCAGTGAACCAGAAACACTTTCAGGAATACTACCAAGAGAACTCCAAGGAGGGTTCATGGCAAGACTCACGCCGGTTGCTCTGCTCAATCAGCCGCTGGCAGTACTCAAAGGCTTTCTCCCGCAAATGCTCCTTAGGGGGAAGCAGGCGACCAGATGTGGATGTAGTTGAGACCACGGACATAACAGAGCTGCCCCTTCCTGATTTGTCATCTACAGAATCAAAGTTACCATGTATGAGCTCATGTCCTGGGCAATGTAACCCACACAATTGCTCACTAACAGCAAGGTTACTCTCAGTCCCCAGGTGCACTGTGAAGAAAAGGAGACTGGGGAAGAAGGGAGTGATACAAGAGCACTAAGGAGATGCTGTCTCCCACCACGCAGGTGTTTTTTGTCTCAGCAACCCACGGAGTTTTGTCTGAAACTAGGGGATTCACTGAACAAGTAATTCCTCATGAAGGGTCAGTAAGGATCAGTAGGGAGGCTTCGTGATACTTCTTCCCAAAGTTTCCCTGCTCCTAGTCCATGAACTCTTAACTCTTACTCCTATTCCTGCCACTTGTTGGGTTGCTGGAGCAGCCACCTAATCATCACAGAGTACACACCCCTCTTGAGGGTGTAACCCAGACTGGCCCACAGCCCTTCAGCTCATACCTGAACTAGGGGTTTTCAACTCCTTGTCCCCATAGCACAGCAGCCACTTCCGCAGCATGGAGAAGGCTTGCATGTTGAGCCACTGGTCCTGTGTGTAGCACTGACCCACTGAGAGCACTGTGAAGAAGTCTGTGGCAACGGCACCATCCACCTCTGTGACAGGACCAGGCTATGAGAAAAGATGCAGCACATCAGATGCCCAGGGGGAGGCTAAGAGAGAAGGGAAGGAGAACTCCACTGAGCCCATGGAGATAACAACCCCATTTATAGGTACTACAGGGTCTTGCAGAGAAAAGCCCGCTCTGTTGGATCCTTCCCGCAGCTGAAACACTTCAAACTCTCCCCCCTCTCTTTGACACAAGCCTCATTTGCAATCAGCTTTTATTCCAAGGTAATGATCACTAGAAGACTTTCCCCTCAAAACTACTTCAAGGATCAAAGCTCTGGTTCTGCAGCAGAACTCCTAAATCTTGTAGCTATAAACCCCTCTATTTGGCTTGCTTTTGTGTTTTGGCATTTCTAAGTTACCATTTCCCAAAAGAAGCTGATTTGGGGAACCCGAAACAGCAGGTAACTAACAAATGCCCCTGTGAGATGATCACTTACCTGTCTGCTTCTGGGACTGAAGAAGCCTCCAGAGGACTGAGTGACTCCTTGCTGAATACTTGCATGCCTCAGCCAGTCTGCCATCTTCTTACTGACTATATTAGTCTGCTCTGTACAAGGAAAGTCACAGGGTCATTGCTAGATCGGGCAGAGAAGCAGCCTCTGCCACCCCTCAACTGCTGTGCTTCTCCTCCAGCCTAGACCACTGTCTGTCTGACCCAGCAAAGAAATTGGTACCCCAAGGTGGATGCCCTGTAGTTCTCCTCATACTACTTCAGTATCACTCACACTCATTTCAGAGCCCTGTGTCCTTTTCTTAACTCCTAGCCATTGGGTCAGTCTCATCATTGTTTTGCCTGTTTTCTCAGACAAAAAGTCAAGTAGCGATCACTAGAATCAGGGACTTCTAGTACCAGAAGAGTCAAGAGGCACTTGTTCCCTTGTCTCCATCCACATGCTATTAGGATGAAGGTATAAAAATACAGTCAAATCTATTCAGGCAGTGGCTGGCTTCAGCTCTGCAGATGGAGGCACAAATCCCTCACAGAGAACACACAGGAGCTAAGGCAGGTGATCCTGCCTGCTCAGCCAGCCCATACACCCTGGCCCAGCATCCTCCCCAGAACTGCTCTTGCATACTGCAGGACACATACAAATCTCACAGGAAACTCCCAGAAACAGGCTCTTGCTCACAACACAATTCCTCACCATTTTACACCTGAAATGCTCTCCTATGGCTTACTCACCAGGGTATATTGCCCACTACTGCCCATACAGTCCTGTTTCTCTTACGGAGAGTATACCTAGCTGTTTTTGCTGCTCTCTTGAACAGACACACAGGCACATCTCTGTTTCTATCTCTTACTTTGCTTCAGTATAGCTACAATTTTACACTCCTACAGCATCTGGAAGCCTTAGCTAGGGACCTGTTACTGTGATGCAAATCTATGCATAACAGAGACTCTGGTCCCCAGAAGGCACCAAAGCACTGAAGGCCCTGTCCCATTTTTGAGTGGTAAAATATATCTTGGCCAGTAAGTTTACTTTCCTTGTGGCAGAGATGTCACTTTAACAGCAGTTTCTAAGTCCTACTCCTAGCCAAGGACTTCAGTGAGCCTTCTAACCACTACACAGGTCACAGCCAGATGGTCACCTCAGGCCCTCATACATATTTACCTTCAGTTAGGGATTCTGGTGAAAGACGGATGACATTTGACAGGACAGGAAGAAGGTACCGTGCACTCTGACCCTCAGGCAGTCTTCCTTCGAGGACTTTTACAACATGCTGCCCCACAGCAGACACAGCGTTCTTATTTCCCTTAAAAATAAAGCAGGCGTGAAGCTAGGCAGATAATCTACTAGTGCTAGAGACCAATACCATACAAACGCTTCCATCAGGCATCAGTACCAATGTCAAACATCAAAGGAACTCACAGCACAGGCTATTCTACCACATTTTACAGAGATCTTCCACAATATAAATTCACAAATCCATGAGGGGAGAGTAGTTTGACGGAGCAACAGGTTTGTGGACAACCATCACTTTAAGTGGAAATAAGCAACTGCAATGGATGTCTTGAATTTAAACAGTATAATCCGTTAATTCTAGAGCAATTCTAGCACTAGCTACTCCCCACATGGTCAGTTTGCTGGTTCACTTGTTAAAGTAGAGATTTATGAATAGAAAATTGGCTGCTTTATCATGTTCTAGGACCCTCTGGTTGGTCCATATCCTCGCAATGTGGAAAATAAAGCAGCTTTCTCTTTTAGAGGCTGTTATTGCTGTGGCTATAAACAGCAGAGGCTGTGTTTTGTGGAAAACCCAAAGCTTTACAAAAAGAACATGAGCTTTGCAGAGCCAAGAAGGCAGAGGAGCAAAGACAAGGAGAATGATTTCCACTCAAAGTAGTGACAAATGAAAACATGCAGAAGATGTTTTTAAAGGCTCTGCTGAAGTGGGGCTGCTTTCACGAATGATGCTGCTGCTCATTGCAGCCCATGTTAGAGAAGCTACAATGAAACAGCTAAAATACAGTAAATTTTAATAACATCAAAAATTGATGAAAACCCCTTCATGATTTCAGCTGTAATCTAACAAAAACTAACACCCAGGGTATGTTTTTACATCGCAGGACAGTCTCAAGGCTGGATATGGGAGAAAGCTGCTTTGTAAGGCAGCAAATAGACTTATAGAATAGTTAGGGTTGGAAAGGACCTTATGATCATCCAGTTCCAACCCCCCTGCCATGGGCAGGAACACTTCACGCTAAACCATGCCATCCAAGGCTATGTCCAGCCTGGCCTTGAACACCGCCAGCGATGGAGCATTCACAACTTCCCTGGGCAACCCATTCCAGTGCCTCACTACCCTTACAGGAAAGAATTTCTTCCTCATATCCAATCTAAACTTCCCCTGTTTCAGTCTGAACCCCTTACCCCTTGTCCTATCACTACAGTCCCTAAGGAAGAGTCCCTCCCCAGCATCCCTACAGGCCCCCTTCAGATATTGGAAGGCCGCTCTGAGGTCTCCATGCAGCCTTCTCTTCTCCAGGCTGAACAGCCCCAACTAAGTAATATGTCATTGTTTTCTGTTCCTATGTTTTCATTTCCTCCAGCTAAGTAAGACTCAGAGGAGTGATCTGAATCATAGGAGGCACTTCTGGCACACAGTGAAACTCAGAATGAAAAGGTGCAGAAAAATATTTTACCTTTAATAGGCACAATAATAGTAAAAGAAGAAGTAAAAGGGAAAAAAAAAGTTTCCCCAAAGGGCAGTCAGTGCAGGCAGCACTCAAAACAGGAAGGTCCTCATGTCTTCTTCCCCATGGAGAATCTAGATCTCTGAAGTGCCATCCACATTTACAGCCCTACATGTTTTATAGGTTCTATGTATATACTTTTACCTTTGAACACGAAAGCCAAGGCCATGATAAGCAGGAATAATAAATTCACTCTCAAATCTTTTGCTCTACAGGTTCAAGCAGCCCTGACTTTAAGTCTATTATAGCAGCTAGCATTAAAGTGGTCTTTTTTGCTTCCAGTTAGTTACAAGCCTGCTTGAGGTCCTTGGTCTCTGTACACCACAATTTTAAGACTTTGTTATTGAATACTAAATGCAAAAATTTGCCATTTTTTTCTATGCAAAGCAGAATAATTAGTGGGTTTTTTTTATAATAAACATGGAAATGCTTCTGCGTTTTCCTAGACACTTCCAATTAATTTTTCACTCTCTTTGAACTCAGCAAACAGGGAACAATCAGAAAGCAAATCCCTATTGACAAGGGAAGATTTCTGCCTTGGCAGGTCACTTACCTGAGCCAAAATGATGGAGGATACCAGGCTCAGGAGCTTTGCATCTTGAATCTTATCACAGGACAGGATCAGCTCATTGCAAGGTGACATCTCTCTCAGGATGGCAGCACATAACACCTGAATCTGCGCGGGGCTTTTGGATGAACACAGCACTGTCTGCAATAGCTCCACAAACTTGCCATCTAGCCTGTGAGAGGAACACAGTCAAGCATCACTGCAAGGCAAGCAAAGATTCAGCTGCTTGTTTCCTGCTTATTCTTGGTTTTGGGATGATCTCCCTTGACAGTGATCCTGCCTGATGCCATCTTACCACCTTCACTTCTGAATTTTGCTCCTTAGCAGTTTACAAGAGCTTAGTGACACAAGCATGGCAAAAGGAGGCAGCTTCTGCTTAGCAATGGGAAAAAAAAAGCCAGTGAAGGGCTTTACATTTATGTGGCACTCAGTGTTTTCATAGAATCATAGAATGGTTTGGGTTGGAAAGGACCTTACAATCATCCAGTTCCAACCCCCCTGCCATGGGCAGGGACACCTCCCACTAAACCACGCCACCCAAGGCTCTGTCCAACCCGGCCTTGAACACTGCCAGCAGTGGAGCATTCACAACTTCCCTGGGCAACCCATTCCAGCGCCTCAGCACCCTTACAGTAAAGAATGATTGATTTGATGCAGCCCAGGATACGGTTGGCTTTCTGGGCTGTGAACGCACACTGCTGGCTCATGTTCATTTTCCCATCGATCAACACCCCCAAGTCCTTCTGCGCAGGGCTGCTCTGAATCTCTTCTCTGCCCATCCTGTGGCTGTGCCTGAGATTGCTCCCACCCAGGTGCAGGACCTTGCACTTGGCATCGTTTCCCAAGCAAGGTGATTTTTTAAAGCACTAAGCTCCTCCCTGCCTGTCATTGTGTCAATGAAGTAACGCGCTGCTTCTTGCGAGCATCAAACGAGACACAAGCCACTCACTTGCGGGGATACTTAGTGGCGGCGACGGTGAGGTGCAGCCTCTGCAGGCAGTCCGCGGCCTCAGCGCCCGGCTCTGGGCCCTGCAGCAGGGCGGCCACGCGGGAGGCGAATCTCCGCAGCTCTTCCTCCTGGATCTCCCTGGCGGGGGCAGAGACCATGGGAACACCGGCCAGTTCCTGGTCTTCACTGGAAGCCTCGCATCCCTCGCCCCGGGGTGACCCAGGACCCAGACCCGGCACCTCAGGCAGGACCTCGGCCCTCCCCAAGGGAGCTCTGCGCCCTCCCCCGGTACCTCAGCAGCTCCCGGCACCTTCAGCACCCTCCCCGTACCCTCAACAACCCCCCCGGTACCCTCAGCAGCCCCCGGTACCTCAGGACCCTCTCGGCACGCTCAGCAGCCTCCCGGTACCTTCAGCAGCCTCCCGGTACCCTCAGCACCTCCCGGTAAATCAACACCCCCCCGGTACCTCAGCACCCTCAGCACCCTCCCGGTACCTTCAGCAGCCCCCCGGTACCTCAACATCCCCCCGGTACCTCAACACCCCCCGGCACCTCAGCACCCTCCCGGCACCTCAGCACCCTCCCGGCACCTTCAGCAGCCCCCCGGTACCTCAGCACCTACCGGTACCCTCACCACCTCCCGGTACCTCAACACCCCCCCGGTACCTCAGCACCCTCAGCACCTCCCGGCACCCTCAGCACCCATCCGTACCTCGCCTGCTTGAGGAAGCTCTCTGCCGCCGCCGTGAACATGCCGGACTGTCAGCAGCTCCCTCCGCCTCGGTACGCGGCCAAAGCGTTCCCCCGTGGCCGGGCGGTCCAGCCAGGCTGGCTCCGGGGGGATGAGGCTGCTGCTGCACCAAGGTTCCGCTTGGCGCAGTTCACGGTAGGAGGGGAGTACAGCTAGTGATAGCGCGGGGAAAGAGGGCCGGATCCTGCCCGCAAGAGGAGGGAGGAAGAGGTAATGGGGAAATGCTCCCTAGTGGCTGTCCAGTGATTATTCTGACATGCTGCTGTTGTTATTCTCTCCTTTAGGAGTCCAAGGTGAAGCTTGGCTCTGAGGCTGCCCCACACGGTGTGAAAGAGATCAGCTCTTAGGACTCAGACCCATGGAAACCATTGCTTCATGGCAGAGAGAAGGCGGAGTTCGGGTTTGCAAGAGCATGATGATAAAAAAGGGCCGTATTAACCTTTCCTGCAACCCCTTTAAAATACGATGCTTCCCTAAAGGGCTGGGGGGGTTAAACACAGCCGCTCAGCAGGTGGGCTCAGGCTTCCAAGAGCTTAAAAAGACATTAATATTCCCCCAATTAGAACTATGTCTCCTCCTGACTGCCGATAGGACTGAAGCTCCTATCACTGAGCTGTGCATCACCCTGCAGGGAGATGTCACAGGAGGGAGCTTGGCGCTTCGCCTTCTGGTACTTCCCTGCCTTATGCTGGCCGGGCATTAAGTTCATTGATGGCATTGCTGAATCTTTGCTACACTGTGTCTACTATTTTTAAACATTATTTAAGCCATATACAGCTACTTTGTGTCAACTGAGGTCTTCAAAGTTATTCCATTTGAAAGCCCAGAGTGACTTTGTTTGGTCAAAACAAACCCTGCACTTAAATAGCAGCTCTATTATAGGAGGGAAAACCTAGCTATAACATAGGTAAAGAACTACCTTCTGACCCTATATGCTTAGGCGAAACAATTCTTATAAACTACAGGGAAACACAGTGAAATAGTTTATCTTTCAAAATAACAGCGTTTCACTTCATGACAAAATGAAAGCTAGAACTGGAGGACTCATCCATAATCCCCACGAGAAGCATTATGGATCTCAAGCACACACAGGTACATACGTTCATTCTGCAGCGAGTTAACACCTTCCCAAATAACTGACAAGGGATCAAAAGCAGAGTATCCATGAGCTCTAAACCAATGCAAGGCGTCCAAACACACACTTCCTAAAGCATTTAATGAGAATAATAAAAGGACAAGAAAAATACTGAAACACTCACGTAGTGGAAGGGGTAGGTACAACACAGGCTGGTGCAGGAGTCCTAACGCCCCTATGACACTGTGCTGGAAGGATGCAGGTCTGTCACTCAAAAGCAGCAAGGAATTTCAGGGCATTTTCTCTTTCATATATAATTTTATTTCTGGTTATAGAAACAAATGCTAAGAGGAGAAGCAACATTCCCCAACCACATACATCAAATGAAGGTAACAGAACAGTTAAAATAAGTGAAAAACAAAAATAGTAGAAATTTAAAACTTTGTTATAGCTTTAAAATATTAACGTTCTTGATACATTAGAAATCACATTCAGATCTCAAATTACTTAAAAAAAACAAAGTATGGCTCCATATCAAAACCAAACAAAACCACTTGTATCCCATCTGATGTGGAAATGCAGGTCCTGCTCCTTGGATGC
Source organism: Myiopsitta monachus (assembly GCA_017639245.1). Classification (NCBI taxonomy): domain Eukaryota; kingdom Metazoa; phylum Chordata; class Aves; order Psittaciformes; family Psittacidae; genus Myiopsitta; species Myiopsitta monachus. The sequence goes on along the minus strand of CM029926.1, from coordinate 7,658,392 downwards.
TTGTATTTACCGTCTCCTCTGGTGAGCAGCAGCCTCCTTGACACGACCAGGACACACTCCCAGCCCTCGTGGGAGCCAGTCTGCCTGCGCAGCTAAGCATCTCACAGGAGCAGTGCTGCGACATGGCCAGATCAAGATGATGAACTTCACATCCATTGCCCCAGATGGAGCTTTGCCCCTTCCTTGGGATACACATCTGCTTTGTGAAAAGCACTGATAATGAAAGCAAGTCACATAAAAATACTCTTGATATCAGCTGTAGGAAAAAAAGAACCCCACAAAACCCATAATATCTGGCAGGAGATGTCTTGTACAGGCAACATCAGGAACTGAAATGCAAGTGTGGCTTTAGTCCCCCCATCCATTCCCTGTCTTTAAGTGCCAAACCAAGGTGAAAGGGGCAAGGCTCCCCCCAGATCTCTGTTACAAAATGCTTCTGTGAAGCCACTGAGGTATTTCAGGTCCTCAGGTATTTCAGGGTGCAGCAGTTCCCCAAGGACTCAGTGGGAATGTGTCATCTGCAGAACAGGGGGATTTCAGGTTTTTCTGATTTATCTAAGCAAATATTCAGAGTTGGATCTGAATTTCCAGGTTTACTATCCATTGCTCACATACAACTTGTGATTTATCCCTAAAGCAGCTTTTAACAGTCTTAATGGAAACAGTCCTTTGGATAGCTACAGACTCTTAAATGATCTTTTTGGCTATGTGGAGGTTGGCTGGCAGGCTGGACAAGGCCAGTCCCATTGCTCTACAAATGGCCAGAACCCAAGACGATGTCTTGTAAGATTTCTGCATTTTAAAGCCATTCTATTTTCTGTATCAGTATGTTTGAATGAGATTTTTATGTATATATATACACAAATATATTCTCCAGTTTCTTTTCCATTAAAGCAAAAGATCTTACAAACAATACTCTGGTTCTCTCTACTTCATGCCCATTCGGGAGAGAAATAAAGCAAGTTGAGGTTTACAGTAATTCATTTGCTATAGAGCCACTCTGCCTACCTAGCAGCCTGTCCCCCTCCAAAGAATGGCATATAAATCAGAACATTAGAATGTTTTGCACCAGACTTTTAGCAGCAGCGCAGTGAAACAGAAGGGAATCTCACTTTTCCTGCTCCATTTAAATCTCTTATTTCTTTCAGCTAGCAGATGTTTCTCCTCAACGTTGCCCTTAGCTTTAAGGAAAGCTCTGTTTCAGACTGCTTTAAGTGAAACTGAGGTGGGGTAGAAGCAGGACTGAAAAGTTGAGATCACAGCAAAGGTGCATTGCTTAACTCAGTAGCAGACACGAAGCAGTAACCAGATACTAGGGGAAGTGCGGTTTTAACATGGGCTGTTTTCTGCTGAGGAGGAAAGCTGTTTCCTTTCATTGCTCCTATTACTCTTCTTACCACCAAATCCTGTCCTCCCCTCTAGTATCAGAGCCCAGTCACCAGATAGGAAGCACTGAGGTGAAGTATTCATTCAGGTCCTTACAGAGAAAGGATTTCTTGTTCTGGAAGAGCAATTAGGATTAGGAAGCCAAGTATCACCGGCTTTTAACAGTAATTCTCAAAAGGCCCAAGTGGGTCAAAACACGCACTTGTGAATTTAGCCATCCTCATGGAGTTAAGCCATAGCTGAAATTTGGACATTTAGGCGAAGGGGAACATTAGAAAAATTCTTTTGCATTTGTTTGAAGGGGATATACACACACCTCACACCCTGTGGATAGGAGCATCATAAAAGGAGAATAGAGGAAACATTTCACAGCATCCCAGTGTTAGCTTAGCCACCTGAAAGGGAGGAATTCCTCAACCTTACAGCATCCTCATGGACCCTCCGTCCAATTCCTCTGTTAGAAATAAGGTCCATTACTTACAGAGCAGAATCTGTAAAGAGATAATTTGAGACAGGAAAGGATTCCAGCTTTCATTAGTGCCATTTGGGAGAATTTCTTGCCAGAAGAGCAGCATGGAGGGGGTTTGCTGCAAGCATGACAAAGCCAGAAGCAGGGCTCCTACACAAGGGAGATGCAAGTACCAAGTCTTCTGTTCTGCTGTGCGACAGGAATGAAAGCAATCACTGAAGTAAAGCTGCTTCTTCTGGCTGCTCATATTCATTACAAAAATAGATACACTGTTCTTTTAGAATCAGTGCCTGGTGCAGGAATTTACCAACATACTGTATAAAAGTCTGTATAAAGTACCATTTAAGAGAAGGAAATAGTCATGGACCATTTATATATCTATACAGACACACACACACCACACACACGTTAATAAATATAAATTTTATGTTTACACAGATCTAATTTAATATTCTCTGAAAAAAAAATATTTAAAGGGTTTCTTCCTTAGCTGCCACCCATGAATTGTCAATGTTCTTTACCTTGAAAGCAAAGGGGTAGGCTTGGCACAACTACCCCTCTCTGTAACTTAAAGTGACGCATAAGGAGAAGGACCAGCCGTACATTCTGAAGGGTTTTAATTCAGTGTTGGTAAATTGAAAAGGTATCAAAAGAATTTTCTGAACATATAAATACAAAGGTTAGAAATTGATTTAAAAATTGGAATTTAAATATAGTGCTCCAAAAAAACTAAGTCTTTTTCAAAATGTCTTGCTCAGGCCAAAGTTAAATGCTCACTGCTGTATTACTGCTCCATGAAAGACATCCTAAGAGAAAGCCTGCCATCACAGCTAGGTTATTTTCCACTGCTGATTATTACACATGCATATACCAACACCTATGTGCACAAACACATGCGTTGTCCTGCAAATAACCCACCTAGCAGAGAGATGCCAATCTAACCACAGCCAAATAGCCACTAGGCAGCCGTAGGGAGAAGCTCCAGCATGAAGTCACAGCTACGCTTCGATGAGGTGCAGATCAAAACGCAAGAAGACATCACTTCTCAATCCCATCAGTTCCAGCAATCCCGATGACCTTGTAGTGTAACTGTTTTCTGCAGCACAGCTGGTTCCATTGTAAGCTACACTTTACAACAGTAGTGTATGCTATAGTAGTAGCAGCTTTGGCATAATTTTTTCACCCAAAAGGAAGCAAAAAGTTACGTGACTGAACAACCTGTTGTATAACTGCAACCTAACGCACAGATTCTCACCAGATGCAGACCTTCAAGCAATGGCATTAAATTAGGAGTTGGATTAAAGGGCTCTGGAGATGACAGAAACAACTACAAATAGAGGGGAGAAACTGTGATGGGGAGCTGCTTGAGAGACCAGCCGACAAGGAAAGACAGATCATTTGCTTCAGGATGGCATTTGTAAACTCCAAAGCTCTGTGTGCAGCAAGCACTAAAATTATGAGGCTAGTCGTGTTCCTTTAGAGGTTCGTTCTTAATGCCCAAGACCAACTTATTAGCAGCAGGACTAAAAAACCTGACAGATTTTGCATCTGGGTAGACACTCGAGGGAAGGTCCTTTACCTTATCATTAAGGTAAAGCACAGATACTTAGAAAAGTGATCAGGATCCTTCAGCGCTGCCTCCTGTCCAAAAACCTCCAAGACCCAAGGTGGCACTCTTCCTTAGAAGAGATGGACAAGATGGTTGCACATGTGCAAATGCTAGCCTAAGTATTTCCAGTTCGCTTTACTAAGCTTGTTTCTTACACTTGCCTTGCAGCAAGAGAGCAAACAGGTCCCAGGCTGTACCTGTAGAAGTGTAGCTAGCTGGCCAAGGAAGTCACTTCAATAAGTGACTTTTTTCAACGGAGTGATTTTTCCTCCACTGCATCCAGCATTTGTCAGATCATGTCTGCAATACTGTGCCCAGTTTTGGGCTTCCCAGCACGAGACACACAGGAACCTCCTGCAGCAATTCCACTTGATGATCTGGGGAACACAAGAATGTATAAGACGACGTACAAGTGATGCATAAGAAGAGACTGAGACAAGCAGGTTGATGCAGCCTTAAGAAAAGGAAGCAAATGGGAAAGTTTTACTAGGGTCTTCAACTACCCATTTGGAAGATGCAGAGAAGGCACAGAGGCTCTTCTAAGAGGCGTGATGTGAGGAGAGACAATGAACCCATGCAGTTGCACGGGAAATCATTAGATAGCTGAGAAAAAGTTTTCACCTCATGGATGGTCAGAGTGGAACAGGGATCAGAGTCATGGAACCTCTATCTCTGCAGACAAGGCAGCTGGACAAAGTCACAGCAATGTAATCTAGCTGGACCTGCTCTCAACAGGAGGTCATAGCAGAGACCTCCAAAGGTTTCTTCCAACCCAAGTTACTCTGTATTTCTACACAGCTACAACTGGCCAATGCCGGAGAAAACAGATTTGATCTTCCCTAATGCTACAGGTCTATGTGATCTGTTTATCCCAGTGATAAACTACAGTTTGTAAGTCATAGTTTAAACCTCAGAAACAAAGATGGAACAACAAACCAGCTGGAATTTAATCATTAGATGCAATAACTTGAAGAAACAGTTCTTGATCCTCGATGCAAAGATACAGACCTACTGCCAGCTTACATCCCTGTCATCCAAGATACCCAAACCTATGTATGGGTGGAAAACGTTTCTCCTTTCACCCACTTCGGCATTCACCTACATGCTAGCACACATCAAGAGTGACACCAAATCTATCACTGGGAACCCCCCTTACTAACACAGATGAAAAGCTCTAACAGCAATTTAAGCAGTCCGTTAAAAGTGTTCCATACCACACCATATGAAAGCTCAGGTCAGACACCCTCACTTGCTTAGATATCAGTTCCTAGCCTTCTGTGCTTCAAGTTTTATTTTACTGCTGACATTTCGCTACTGAAAAAGGAGAGAAGAATGTGGAATTTAACTTAGAATGACACTTCAAAGTCAGAACACAAGACAGATGTCTGAAACATGCAAAACCAAGTCTGCTCTCCCTAAAACCTGAAGCCAGACCATGACATTGATTGCAGAAGTATTGTAAAGGCTCGAGTTATTACTTAACTCCTTCTTTCTGTTTCAAAGCTTTAATATGAAAACACACTCCTGAACAAGCTGTGCCCAATAGTAACATGTCTAAAACACAGCATGAAAACTAAACACAGGGTAAACAAATCGACCTTTCTCAACATGCTCTGGAGCTCCAGGTATCCCACAGCTATTTACATCCTCAAGTCATCAGGCAGAGCTTAATGCAAGGTGCTGCTCCTGTCATTGGATAAAAATGACTGGATATGCTACAGGGAACAGCATTAGTGGTATGGGGGAGGGAGGAATGGGGGAAGAAAAAAGAGTTTGGAAAGAATATATGAGCTAATCATGAACTTCAATTTTGTGCTCAGCACTGTGCTGTGTTATCACTAAATCACATTAAACTGATCCCACTGTAAAAAGCTTCCTGTATCGCAAGAGCCAAGGTCAAGACAAAACAATAACTAAGGAATTCCAGTGGAATAAACCCAAGAACAACTGCATTCAGCTTTTGCAAACTGAGGCAACAAATGTTGCTATAAACAGACTGCAATCAAACTATAATTAGTCTTTGTCATTGCCTAAGATAAAGGAAAAATAAATCAATAGGGTAAGGTAAAAAGTGAATTCACATATGAAGAGCTTTGTTTTAAAGTTTTCCCAAGACCAAGTTACAGTAGGTTAAATATTCAACACACCTTGACCTTTGTTATACAGACACCAGAATATGCAATGAAGCTTCCTAATCCTCTCCTCCTTAAGCCTCCCCTCAGTTAACATAATTACTTGAGGACATGAGATGCAATGTTAGACAATAAAAACAAAGTAGACTATCAAGTCAAAATAATCCGAGTACTGCATATAACCACTAAGGTAAAATTTTTTCTTTCTAGTTAAGACTTGATTCTACCATCAGATTAATTTTCATTACGCTGCAGTGCTCCAAACTGCAAGCTGGGGAAATCAGCACTGGAGCAGTGCTGTCCTTCAGACCGAGCAGTGTGTTGAAAGAACCTGGAGGCCTGAAACAAGGTGTCTCTGTCTCGTGTCCAGATGAGGACCACATTTCTCCACAGCTTCCAACAGGATTGAACTTATTTGACATAGCAGCAGCAATGATATAGACAATCCTAAAAAAGAAAGAAATTATGTGCAAGTGACATGGCTGCTTCCTACACTAGCAGAGGGATGCAGGAGGCTGATGAAGCAAAAACCATCGATCGGATGAGCTGACAAGTCCCAGACACCTCAAGCAGAATGGGTGAGCAGATCAAAGATATTTGCATACCCTCAGCTCACATTTCAACCAGCAGGCACTGTGAGCCACTAAAGGAAGAATGAGAAAACTTACTCTGTTCTAAATACTTAGAAGGCAGATCCATACCCACAACCTGAGGGTGGACTTTCAAGAGGTATCTATGAAGCAGCAGCTGATGTATTTCTATGGTGCTGGAGTAGTCTGCAGAAGTTCAGAGCCTAATTATTTAGACTTTCCAAGAGAAAAAACAGCAGTAAAGAAAAATCCACATCCTGAACGGCATTCTGTTGGTTGCTCAGCTCACGCTGACTCACCCAATGTATTGGAAACCTGAAGACTCCTCTACTTCCAAAAGCTCCCTAGCCTCAGGGCTGTTTCAGAGGCGTGCCTGGATTTAAACCAGCACTCACCCGAAAGTAATGATTAATCAGAGACAAACCATGCAGCACTCTCACTTGGGCATTCTCCCTTGAAGTCCATTTTATTGAATTCTGGCTTTGAAAAGGCTATAGAAAACAGAGCTAATCCATGCGTTTTTCCACTGTGCCGCACCTCGCGCTTCCTAGCAGAGAAAGTGACAGCTAGAGGCCAGCCTGCTTCAATTACTTGTGGTCTGTAACAATCCTCCTTCACAGAATCATTTCAAAGTACTAAAATCCAATCTAATACCTTGTCACTAAAGGCCCACACCTAAATTATGAAAGCCTAGCTCTAAATAACTGAACTGTCCTGAATGTTTTGTGTGCCTCCAACTGCAGAAAGTAACCACAAATCAGGAGACCAAGAAATTCCTTCCTTCTTGCAGAAATACTTCTCCCAGAACAATTGGCTTGAAAATAAAACATGGCTGGATTTTATTCAAGCAGCGGGACTTGGCTACTCAACAGGATTTGGCAAAGAGAAAGGAAAACTAGAAGGGGAACAAGTGATGCCAGCTGTTACCTTGCGGATGTCCTCTCCCTCCCCAGATTCCAGCAGACACTGAACGTTGTGCCTTACCCTCTAATCCCCATGGACATACTGACAGTATCATTTACTGCACATTTGGGAATTCTTTTTGCAACACGTTTATGCGGTGGGCTTGCCTCTCTGCTTTGTGATAGCATTGTCAGAGTGTACAAGGCAGCAAAGTGACAATAAATCAGTACACACAGGGGGATAACCCACCAAAGGCATGTCCCATCCCTCTGAAGTCTCTCTTGCCATTACCAAAGCCACAATATTTTCTCAATTAAAAGATCTCTGCTGTGCTGCCAGAAGACATGTTAGCCAAAGGGATTGCAAACAGGCATCAAACCAAAGGCGTTAGCTGGAGGCTACATACAGGGGCTGGTTTCTTTGCCAGTCACAAGGTGTCACATGCACCCACTGTTCCATGTGGCTGAAGTGACTCAAATCTGCTTTACTCGTAAGACATACTTGTATTACATACGTGAAGAGCCTGGAATACAGCTTGAGTAAAAGCCTCCTCCTCCTGACCAACCCAGATGGTCCTCAAGGGAGAAGAGCTGGGAGAGGGAGCCAGACAATGAAAGGAAACCTCCAAATTCCCTTTGGAAAACATGTTCAAGACCACTAGTGACTTTTGCCACATGGAAAATAAAGGGCCTCTTTCGCCTTGGTCTCTACACCCTTTCAGAATTTGTATTAAACACTGTATGAACTCTGCTGCCTCTCAGCCCAGCTCTCAACTTCCCTCTCAGGATAAAACAGGAGCTTTGCCATCAGCCACAGCAGAAGGTTAGTGACAGACTCCCACCCAGCCCTGGCCTCCTGGCCATCATTCACATAGCTGACGGTCACACTGCCACCAGGAGGTGAATGCGGATTGCTTTAGTGCAGAAGACCAACCAGTATTTTCTCAAGTTCACAGAGACAGTGGCAATGTGTTCACCTACAGTGCTATTCTAAGTAAAACCTCGTGCTTCAGCACAGGATGTGATCAACCAAATGCACACAGAACCTTTTGGAGACACCCTTCCCCATGTGATTCTCAGTCATTGAGATACTTTGGCTGTTGTCCAGAGCAAGTGATGAATAATTGTAAGAAATAATTGAAGGTACAAACCCCTTTGTTTTTAATCTTTACAGGAACTACATTAATACAGTTCCTCTGTCATCTTATTCTCCCTCAGAGGGAATGGAGAGAAATTGCATCTGGAAATCCAGGTGGCCGAGCCCTGTAACTCTTCCTCCTGAATCCCACATAAATAAACATTAGTTCATATCTAGATCTTTTCTCTTTTCAAAACCAAAATCTTTTGCCTTTTTCCTTTCAGCTTGGTACCATGTTTCTTTAACGTTGTTGCGAGATACTGCACCCATCTTTCAGCATTTGATTGCCTTAGGTGGCCTTTTTAAAATGGTCCTGTGGTTCAAAGCTCTGAGAAGCACAGTATTAAGGCATAGAAAATGAGGAGTTCTCTTTCCAGGGAGCAGACTGTATTTGTGTTACATTCCTTTAGATGCTGAACTGCAAATCCCATCCCCTTGGAGCCAAAAGGGGAAAAGACAGTCAGAGATATCCCAGCAGTCATACAATCAGTTGTCTGTATTTTTTTTTCTTTTTTGAATCTTTAAAAACAAAACAAAAGAGGAAAAAAATCCCATAGGTAAAGACAGAACAGAGTTCCAGACATGGATTCCTGGGAGGGGTTTTCCATTCTTTTTGGCACCTTGTGATTCTAACAGCTGTTGCCCTCCCATTGAATAACAATCTGACTTGAAAGAGCTCTTTATCCACTATGGTTTGAGCTGTTACAGTTGTGGTTTGTTTTTCAAAAAAGCTGCTTTAGGATTCCTGCCATCCCATGCCCACCCTGCATCGCTCCAACTCCTCCCGCTGCTTCTTCATTCACTGGTTGCCTGTCCTTGTGGCACTGCAGATGTGATGACTCCAGTTTGGGCTGGGACTGCTCCACTGGACTCTTCTATCCGGGGTCTTTTGACTTCAGGTTCACTGGAGGAGGCTGCTGCTGTCTCTTCGGTCCCTGTCTCACATACTCTGCTAACTACAACAGGAGTGGATGAGCTGGCCTGGGCTGCAAGAAGCTGCAATGGATTTGTGAGAGCTGGGAAATAGGACAAGGGAGAGAAAGAGAATTAGTGTGATGAAGTAGCACAAATGTTCGCTATTCCAGAAAGCAAGAGACAACACACCACAGTCAGATGCAACAGCTGGCACATATTCAAGTGTGGTTTTCAAGTCCCTTTTGAAAGGCTTTGTCTCTCCCTCTCCCCCTACAACTTTAGCTTACCAAAGTGGTAATGACCAGAACTTCCTTCTTACTATCCACTGTGAAACAAGGCATTGCCAGCTAAGCATTCCTCTCTAGAAGGGGAGGATCAATCTCCTGTTAAAATTACAGCACACCTCCTCTTTGAGGGGTAGTTCTTTGGCCACCTACAATCAGAACTTGCAGGCTACAACATCTGTGTGCTGTGCCTTCAATTTAGAGGGCTCTCTTTAGCCCTGCTTGCACAGTAACAATAGCCAGTCTTCTGGGAAACTAGATCAGAATCTCAATATTGAATGTATTGATAACTCACTTGTAACAAAGGCAGGAAAGAACTTACCCCATACAACCAAATGCATTCCCATTAGAACTGGGATGAGAATGTAGGAATCTGGCTCTAATCTTGTGCTCCAGTACTAACAAAAGATTTCACTCTCCCATTAATGAAAGTGGTGAGAAAAAGACCATTTAGTAGCAGCCCTCCGTAAAAATGTCTAGAATTTCTAGTTCCAGACAGAGAATGTGCTTACACACTGGCTTTGGCACACAGCACTGTATGAAAAACAAAACACATGCAGTTTTTGGCCTCTGCATCAATCGGAGAGGCAGCCAAAGGGGACTCGGAGACAGCACATCCTCTGCCCTCCAGACTGATTTGCAAAGGATGGAAGGACAGAAAGTTAGGGGTGTGCTGACTCAGTGTAGCCAAAAAGAGCCCTAGGATAAATAAACAAAGCAAACAGAACAAAGGCCCTCAAAGCCCAGTAACTTCTCCCAAGGCACGGGAAGGAGGGTGTAGAGTATCAAGAGGATGAAGGAAAAAAAAATAGGGTAAGGATGAGGGCAGTCGCCAATTACACTGCAGTGACTTGGAGAACCTAAACTGTGCAGCTGAAAAGACATTAGCTTCTTACAGACAAGAGTCAAGAGACTCAGGCTCCATTTTGTGAACTAGAAAATTCAGTACTACTTACAGAAAACCTGCTCAGATGCAAATGGAATACTTTCCAGTTTGAGGAGAGTGCTACGTCTCAACATAAAAATGTCAAATACAAAACTGCTTCTACAGTAGACAAACATCACTGCTGGATAGCAGCAACTCCACATATCTGATTATTTAATATCTTTATCTCCTAGTTACATAAAACCTTATAGCTATCTTCATTGCTCCAATGAGATTCCTGCAATTCAAGTGCAAGCCAGGTGATACTGCAAACAGACACGGCAGGTATAAACATTCCTACCTTCATGAGAGCCATCAAAATCCCACCAGTGCCCTTTGATTTCAAACTCCCCATAAGCACCAGCCTGGGACAGCAGAGGTGCATAGCATCTCACTGAAACGGGCTGTAAGAAACCTGGATACACCATCCCCAGTCATCATCCTTAACTGAACAAAACCTGAGACACTGAGCAAGTAATAAAAAGAGGCTGCCAAGACAAAGCTAGTATGGGATTTTAAAAATCACACTTGACAAATGACTAGAACACATCCTGTATATTAAAAAAATCCTGCATTCATTCACCTGATGAAACAGATCCTGTTACTCTCAGGCTCTAAGACCTTCAGATGTGAAAGTAGGTTATTTTCTTAATACTCTATGGAGTCATTTCACAAGATCTAAAGAGCACCACGGAAATTTTATTACTTGGCATGCTTGAAGCAAAGCTGTTGGTCAGAAGAAAACAAATGAAAACAGGCTATAAACGAGAATCACTAACACAACAAGTAACCCTCAAAATGTGGAGTATAAGTAGTAATAAATGCACAGCTAAGGACAAAGGAAAGACAGGACTTTTCAGAAGCAGTGCTAGACAGCAACTGAGAAAAGGGAACAGAAGTGGATAGAAGTATGTCCACCACTGATATTCACAGCCACAGAGGTTGAAGAATTGGAATACCTTTGGAAGTGGACAGCTTGGACACATGGAACAACTTGATATATACTAAGAAGAGAAACCCTTAGAGCTTTACAACCTAACTGCTAAGCTCAGAGGGAAATCAAACACCAGACAGTGATGGAGACGGAGCCTACCATAAGCACTGCCAGTGATGCTGTTGGTGGGGACGGCATGTTTCCCATTCTGAGTGACTGCCCTCACAGGGAGCTGATGCTGTCCAATGGTCACCGGAGCTGCCTGCTGAAGAATTGTGACTGTCTGTCCAGGAACAGCCTGTGCCATCTGACTGGCAACTGTCTGAATAACACGGCTGGCTGTAGGTATCGTGGCAAATGCGATCGTTGGCTTTTCATCCATGCCTGCTTGAGAGTAAAACAGAAAACCATCATTTACTACCCTGCCTTAGGAGCAGGCTTTACTCTCATGAACAGTTTAGCAGTGATATATGCCCCAGGCTTACAAATGTGAAAATATCTCAGCACCACAGAAGGTCAGGGAAAACACTAAAATATTCTCTATTGTACATATATTCTCTAAATATTAAGAACATTTTCCTTATAGCATAAGTCACCTGGCCAAAGAAAATAAAATCAAGATAATAATCTTGACCCTTCGTCCTAAAAAGGCACCTATCTCCCTTACTGGCACATTATAGCTGTGATCACTGTAAATCTCAGCTTACTTCGTAATTACAGGCAAATTGGCCTGAGTTTCAATACCACACACAGCAGGAGAGGATATTAAGTCCTTAAACAATGCCTGGAGCTAGAAGTCTGCAACAGCTTGCTGTCAGGCGTGCACATAGGTTGATTTACAAGGAGGTCTTTCCATAATTGCAAGCCTTTGCCAGCTATGGAAGTGTAGGAAGAAACTAGAAAGAAGTAAAAAATAGTAAGAAAAAGGAGGGATGAGTTCTTGGATAGAGATAACTGTTTGAGAGCACTCAACCACTTATCTCACTTCCCAACACGAGGAAGGGGTCAATTTAGCAGGTACATAACAGATAGAGGACAGCCTCCTGCTGGGCAGGCAGGAAAGGAAAGCCACTCTTCTTCAAGGCTTTTGGGTCTCAAAGCAGAGAAAGCAGGAAGCACAAACTCCTTAGTCCTGTAGGAAGAGAAGACTTCTCCCATTTTAATATTAGTAGACTTGTAAGAAGAATGGAATTAGATGGCACATAAGCATTGAGCTTCCCAAACACAGGGGAAGCAGGGAGAGAAAAGGCAAGGAAAGCAGGGAGATAAGGAAGGAAAATGGAGCAACCACCAAAGACAAAGGGAAGGTAGAGACTAGAAAAGGACATGAGTAGGAATAAGAAAGTGACAAGCAGGAAAAGAGAAAATGACAACAAGAATTAGTGAATGAAAGAATGGAGCAGGTGACAAGCAGCTGCAACTGCTAGTACTTCAGGAACATGTACGGGATCCAGGCAGGAATTCCTAGAGAATGCAAGTGAAACTCAAGCATGATTAACTAAAATGCCAGTGGTCCTGCTACTGCAGTAGGGGAAAGTCTTTGTCATTTCTCTCTTTCCCTTAGAGAAGGGTCATTTCCCACTACCCACATAAAAGCAACCAGAGTAACCAGCCTGGCTGCTGGTACAACACATCTTGTAGCACTAAGCACTTGTGAAATGGTGAGCAGACAAGGTGTAGTCTACATCACAGCAGGAGAACATTTAACTCACTAAAACCCCCAAGGCTGGAATTTCCAGATTAGGAAAAAAAGGAGGCCTTTGTTGTAACTGGTTTTTGAAGACTGCTTTAATGGGGTACTGCCTGCACTTCCAGACGTGCATGCTTTCCCCTAGGAATCCAGGCCTGCAGAAATGATTTATTACAAGGCCATCTGAAGCAGAGAGTTTCAGCCTTTTCCTAGGTCATCTTTTTTTGGCTAGGAAAAGCACACATTTCCATAGCACATCCAGCTGACAAATACACAAGCATAACAGTGATACTGGGGATCATGTAAATATTTAAAGCACTGCATGTGACACCTCACATGCAGTGTGAGGTGTCCCTGCCCATGGCAGGGGAGTTAGAACTTGATGATCTTGAGGTCCTTTCCAACCCTAACTATTCTATGATTCTATGTTTTTTTCAGCTTCCAAAGTCTCTTAGATTTGCTCCCCAAAGAAGATAAGGGAGAGCAGTCACCCTGCTCACTCGTGAAGACATCAAATGGACAAGCTATTACTTGGTTCAAGTTTTACCTTAAGAGAAACATCTTTCACTGAGGGCTAAGCACCCAGCGAGTGAAAACAGTGTTTGACAACCCCACCACAAGCCTGTGCAAGACTTAGCAGAGTAGTAAAGCAGGTGAAAAGCTACCTCGGTGGTCACCAGCTAAGTCCAACACTGTTCCTGCTGCTTCATGAGCTCCTCCTGCTGTGCCCTGGTTTGTGAGGATGTATCCATTTGCAGAGTTTGCAGAGGAGGTCACAACTCGGACCATTGTAACAGTGGGAGCTTGCTGCACGACGTGAATTGCATGACATGAAGGCTGCTGAGAAGTCACTATTGATGCTGGCATGTACGCGACTGGCTTTGCCACCAGAGTAGATGGTCGGGGAGGAACAGCCATGATCACGGGCTGGGCACTGACTGGAGATCCTAAACAGAACAGAGAAGAATACACTAGTAGAAGAGGGGAAAAAGGCCTCCATTCATTTCACCTGTACACTTCTAATCTCTGCAATGCTCAGTCCTGCAGCACCGGCAGGGGTTGGGAACAAAAAATAAAGCTTCAAAAATAACACCTTCAAACTTCCGTTTCCTAACTCACAAAAACCTTACCTACCATGTGAGCATGTATCTGTGAACAAAAGCCACAACAGGCACAAAAAAAAGCAGCTTTACTTAATGAGCTTTGCCTTCCAGCTACACCAGGAACACCCTACACATTAGGCCACTCACAGCACAGCTGACAAGTAGATACTTACCAGGGCTTAACAAATTACCCTGGCCCTGGCCACAGCACCAGGGAGCTCTGTGTAGCCAAGCTGATCTTATCCAGAAGGCTGGTAAATTAGTGTGAGCTACCATTGCCATGGCTACTCTGCTGCCAGTTCTCTAGAGCCACCTAGTTCAAGGTTAGCCCATGTGTTTTGACACATTCCTTCATCTCTTGCCCCCTCATCCAAAGACTAAGAAGAAAAATGCTCTGAAGTTGCATATGCATCATCAGGCTCTAACAACAAAGTGGAAAGAGAGACCTAGATCCTCCTGTAACACTGTAAGAAGCATTCCAGTGGTGTCCTCAGCATGGCCCTTGGTGCAGCTGAAGTCACCCTCTGTGAAACAAGAGCTACTCACCAGGTGCACTCTGTGAATACCGATACTCTGGAACTGAGGCTAACTTTGACCCAAAGTCATGATCATGTGGAATGGGTGAGCCCTCCCGTGACAGGCACTCTGGAGTCTGTAGGCCACTAGAGTGAGGGGACAGCAGCCCAGGGTGAGTAGGGGAGGCAGGAGCACTCCTGAAACACCAAAACATAGTGTTGGCAAGTGTACATGCATTTTGACCAGAAGACAGCAGCAGAGACCAAGAGTTACCTCCAGAACAGGATTCTCCAACAAAAAAGACAGCTTTTCTCCCACACTAGCCAATATATAGTATCGTTGAGAAGAGTTGAAAGGTACACAGTAATGCTCTAGCACTAAATACTGTCATACTATTCCTTGCTGAAGGAAACTGGACCCAGAGTATGCTTAACATTTCATTTGAAGACCCACTGCTGACAGAGAAGCTGCAAATGCCTCATGTTCAGATCGGTTTTACAGTTTCAGGCTGTTCTCAAAGGATCTTTGTCAGTGTTTGAGAGTGATGGGAGAGGAAGAAAGATGCAATGTGGACGCAAGTGTCTTGCCCCACATATGCTTGCAGAGCAGCTACTCCTGCTTCTCCCCACTGCATCCCACCTCCGGTCCCACAGAGGCATCAAATACACAAGGAATCGAACATTTCTTTAAAGACAATAGACAGGGAAGCTGATCAGCTGAAAACTTCTCCTCCTGCTTCCTCCCCCTCATTTTACCAGACAAAAAAAGAAGAGGTGTGGGAGGAATGTTACATGAAACTGCTCCAGCTAGCGCTTGAATTGCAAGTCTTCTCCTCACAGCTATAGGGCTCAGAGAAAGCTCCCACTGCACACAGCTCCTCTTTTGCAGTTACACTGCAGCAGCTACACAGAACCCCCCATTGCTTCACTGCTGACAACCACAATCAACATGGCCTTTCCCTATAGGAGAGTGTTTCAAATACCAGAAAAGTTATTCTTTCTCTGATCTAATCCACATCTAAACACAGCTTTCCTGAAGTGAGAGACTGGCATCTGAAAACACTCCACTGATAAATGCTTTGAATTTCTTTGAAATGATGCCAAAACAGATCTGTTATTTGATGCACTTTTGTAGTCTGGTTCTGGATTTTATCTTCTTTTTTGCTAAGCATTTAAGAAGTCAGAACAATTTTCAGATTATGCCTCAGGACAATCTAACTGTATTAGCTCTCACACTATACACAGCAGTAAAGTTTGCTCACTGCATGTCGGTTTTTGTTTGCTTTCTTTGTAATGAGTTTGGCAGAGTGATGAGAGGAAACTGAAGTTACCTGGAGGAGAGAGGACCAAAAGGTGTTCGGAAGCAGGACACTCCTCTTTGCCTTCGTTTCCTAAATGCTTGCTCTACTAGTTTGGCTTCAGAGGCAGGGTCAATTCGCCAAAGGAGCCTTTTCCAGGCTCCTCCTGGGAGCGTGGGACTTTAATAAAGTAACGGTTCAAGGAGAGGTTGTGCCGAATGGAATTCTGCAGGAAGCAGAGGAATGAGATGATTATTTTGACAAGAGGATGTATATAACAAAGATAAGCGGGTTTCACCACACGGCTCAGAAAAGTAAAATCCACACTGCCAGAATCAGTGTGGAAGGCAGATACAAGTCACTCGACTCACACAGCTCCCAAGTCACAGAAGTGCTGCAAGAGAAAACCTGGGGAAACATGTCGGAGTTTCTACTAACCATGCTGATGGGTTTGCTTGGTACTTAACTATCGCCTAAATACATCTGGAGCCAGGCAGTGCAGTGACTTTTCTGAGGAAAGCAATGAAAGGGGGAAATCACTGTAAACCACATCAGAACTCCCTCAAAAGACAGGCTTTATTTTAGGCAAGCAGAAAAATATTGCCTGAGCCTGTGCTGCTTACCTGCCAGAAGATCACCAGGGTGCCCAAACATGCCCTAAAGGACACTGCATCTCATGGTAATCATACTGCAAGCCAGCCAACATGCCCTCAGACAGCTGTCTGAGAAGAATCCATCATCTGTGTGGCACTAGTCTGGCACTGCGCAGCTCTCCAGATGTTTACAAGACTGTTTATGCTTTTAATTGCAAAAGCCCACCTCTTACTGGGTGTAGCACTGTCTTTTGGGCTAGGGGAAAGGCTCAGTGAGCCCAGGTGTGCACAAACTCATTTCTGTTCCACTTTCAACACAAAACAAGAGCTTCTGTGGCAGCTTTAGACTACCTCTTCACAAATAAAGCCTTACAACATTATTGGTAGTGGGGAGGAAAAGGCAACTCATCCTCCACTGAAATGCAGCTCTCTTTGAAGCAGGATGCAGTAACTGGCTCGCAAAGCACAACTCTGCTGAGCAGGTTAAGGCAGGAAGTGAATTCCACAATTAATTAGAACTGTAGGGAAAAGCCAGGGAGGCAGAAATATACTTATTCCAACCTGTACTCAAAGTGCACCAAGCAGTACTGCTCCTGCCAGTTGAATGCAATGAAATCACCAGCTGCAAGAGGCTTTCCAGCTGCATTCGTGTGTTATACTCAAATCACAACACCTATTTGAGAGGTGTGCTGCCAAGAAAAAGTCTGAAAGCAGGTGGAGCTGAGGTTTCTAGAACTTTGAAAGCAGCCCTCAAATGAACACTTAAGCTTGATTTAGCATGTGTTAACTACATCCAAACTCTCCTATGAAGCTGGTCAGATTTCCTTTAATACCACAAGGAACACACAGACTCAAAGTTTCCCCAGTTCTCATTCTGAGATTCAAAACTTGCCAACTGTGACTTAGGCGATGCAGTTGATACAGTGGGAAAACAAAACATCTGAGATCATTTAAGGTACTGTGGTTGAAAACTGGGACCTCGGTTTTGGGTTGGCCATCTTCTGCCTGGACAGATCATGCCAAACATAGACCAGGTAAAGAATTGAGCAAGATTAAGGCAAGTATCTGGGCAAAGGAGTGACTGTTAGCAAGGATGTGGGAGAATAAACATATCAAAATGAAAGATGCAGGAGTACAGCATTAAAAGGGTTTCAAGAACCCAAGAGCCCAATTGTAACACACTACATTGCCATAGAAAGTATTTAAAAATACTAATCACCCACAAACAAACTAGTTAGCTTACATTAAACAAATTCACTCTGGGAACAGTCAAAGCAGCTCTATTCCCAGTGCCCCAAAACTCTAAGACATGCATTTCAAAGCAGATAAGCCCTGTCAAAGTAGTTTAAAAGCTTGTCAGTGTCAAGAACTCACCTGCCAGCCTTTGTCAGCAGTTCTGTAATATGGATAATGCTTGGTAATGTGGGCATAGATCCCACTTAGTGTTAATTGCCTGTCCTGTGCTGAAGATATAGCTTGCACAATTAGCTGAGCATAAGAATAGGGTGGCTTGGACTCATCCTAAGGAGAAAACCAAACAAATTTAGTCACTAGCAAAGAATTCCTACCTAGAATGTACCAACAACATGAACTAAAGAAGCACATTGGGCTGTAATTTTCACAGATGCTAAGACAGCATCAGGGTCAACTAAGAGTAGCATCACCCTCTTCCCTTTCACTCCTGTTTAATACTGCCAAATCCCAATTTAGCACTGAGCCAGATTCAAGTTATCTCCTTCCCTCTCCCCACAAGCACACAAAAAAACCCCAGCTTTAATCTGATTCCATTCCTCACCTAATCTACCACCAGCTTAGAGCAGCATGAGGATCAGGACAAGCAATTGAAAGCAGAGTTAGAGCAGGTAGGGTATGTTTACAGCTTTCAGTGTTTATGAAACTAAAGCCTTCAATTCTGCCCAGCTACAACTACACTCTGCTAGGAAGGTTTCATGCAAGCCTGCTATCAGTTCTCCTCCCGGCAACAAGCTCGATATGAAACTTGATCCCATCCCTTCCCCTCTCCAGCAGGATTTGTTTCATTCTAAGAACTGTAATTTGTTTGCCAGATCTCATATTCCCAGCTCTTCATATTACTCCATCAAGAACAGCGCTTCTTGTCTCAAGGGAGAATTCAATCTACAAAAAAAGCCATCCAGTACTGTGCTCCTCCACCCAGTCCCAAATCAGGTGGTTTTGGATCTAAACCTGTAACTTTGATCTGAAGATCAGCTTACCAGAATGAAACTTCTTTATCATTATAACTAAGTTATATGTTAATCTAAATTCCACTTGCTACTCTCCTCATTTAATGCTTGCTTCACAGGCCTGCATGTTTGTTTTAAAGTTAGACTACAGATTTCTCATGGCAAGGATCTGGTTTCTTCCTTTGCTTCCCCTTTCTCCAACTGTGGTTTGCAAAATACCATTAATTAAAAAGCAAAACCAAGACTCTAGATTTTAATGCACATCTTTATAGGTTCCTCATTTATCAAACAAGCAAAAAGAAATTCTTCTTCCTTAACCATTTTAGTCAATGACTTGCATACAGTTTGGCAGCTAAGGAAGCAGATTGATCCTCTACCACTATTAAGACACTGGTTTGAGGGCATGGTCTCAAAAACCTGGAGCACAGTGTACGCAGCACCCTTAGACCCCCTTTAACTATATCCACCACTAGCAACAAATTGCAGATCTTAATAAGCCTCCCAGTGAGCACTGCTGGGTAAGAGAAGTTGCTTTGAACCTTTGGGCTGTCCCCGCCAGATGCATCTGCCTGCTGTTCTGATGCTGCTTTTGCAGCATACTCTGCTGCCAGCTGCAGATCCGAGGTAATGTTGTGAACAAAGCGATATCCTGAGGATCCAGCACCACGTGGACTGGCTGGGCAGGAATTGGGAACACTGGAGAAACAAGAATATAGAGTTGTTTGTTACTTCATTTATTAACAGGACAGATAGTTCTTAATCTGAGGTACAGTAAAGCTCCCAGGTCACTGAGAAGTAGATATGTACTGGACTTATTTTTATCCCTGTGGCTTATCCAAAGCCTAGACAGATTGAGAAAATAAAGTCAGAGATAAAACTGGAATTCCTAAAAAGTCTGGACACCCCTCCCACCACACACTTGCTGCAATCACAAGACAGCAGAGTCTCAAAGTATTAAACAACTCCTCTGTGTTTAGAGAAGCACTTCAAACTATGTGGAACTTCCAACAACATACACTCTAGCAGGGATGAGTACAGAGCTTGGTATTATAAACTGTGAGTGAACAACACACCACTCTTCTTATAACACTGGTAATATTTAGTCAATCCTCCTAACAGATACAGGCTGTGTTCTTTTTACAGTATTGTGGTTGAAGCATTCAGCGCAGGCATCTGTCATGAAGGTCCCTATCCAAAACAGCACCTGAGCTTCAGAAGATCACACCCTGATCAATGCCACACAGCTAGAGACAGGTATTTCCTTAGCTCATAAGCACACAAATGAAGCTGGAAGAAGGGAGATGCAAATGTTCCCAAGAGCACGCAACACAGAGGGTAGCTCACTCGCCAGCTCTGCTAGCATAGAGAAGACATTCAGAGCGGCAGGGCCACCGCAAGATGGCATTACAGGAACAACAACCGAGCAGCAAAGCCCTGCTAGAGCTCATAAAAAGCTACAAACAAATGAAAGGTGGCTGTAATTTGCAGCACCACTCAGGCACACAGAAATGAGCTTCAAGATGAGAACTGATCAGAAGGGCTTGTCCAGGGATCACACATCCTGAAGTTGCAGGGTTCAAAGGATGGGAGGAGAGGAATGAGTCTGGGAATCTCATGTTCCCTTTTTCCGTTCTGTGCTGTCCAGCAAGGAGAGGGGGTAAAACACCAGAGCTGAATGACACATAGCCAAATCCCAGGATTACATACGTCTTCTACATAAGAGCAGAGAAACAGGGAACAAGAAAGCAAAACAATACACATAAGATTTACATAGCAAAACAAGCAGTTCAAATGGTAGGAAAAGATGCAGATTGAAGCCCACAGCTGGGAACTAGGATTCAGTACAAGTGGCATAAACAATCCTCTCATCAGTCAAACACCCAATAGCAGTGCTAACCCTGACACAGATCAATGCAGTAACTGAAACTCATTAGAGGACTACTGAATGCTGTATGAAAAAGCAGAACATGATCCCTTCCTCCAAAAGGTGACTATCTCAATAGCTTCCCCCCACAAACATACACATGCAGACAGAGAGGAAACTGTGAGACAGCCTTATTTGTTCAATGGGCAATAGCTTCAGCACATAAGCAATGTGACAGTGTAAGCAATGGCCAGAACCTACTACAGTCCAGCCTGCAAACTGAGAAATACTGCTTCTCCTTGTGGTGTCTCTGCAAAACGGCTGCAGTGCTGAGCTCAGCACAACCCAGACTGGTTTCTTTTAAACGAGAGTTATAAAGGGGGGGGGGGGGGGGGAAAGGAGGAAGAAAAGGCAGCAGAAACATCCAGCCACAACAAACCCTTGCAACAGGAAACCCATTTTTCTTATATTAGAGATATGCAAAGTGTGGCACAGCACCTGGCAAACCCTTTCAGCAATAGTCTTTGGCATGAATGGGTGATGCCAAAGTGCAGCAGGAGGCGCATGATACATGATGTTGATGAGCCCATATGTATAAATCTCTCTTTGCCAGAGGTAAAGGCATTTCAAAATGTCTTTCAAAAATCAGAAACCTGTTTGTGCAGGAAAATGAATCAAAGTTTGCTATTCCACGCTCTGAGCCTGCTTTGGAAGTGCCTAACGCTAAGCCACAGAAGATACTCTTGATGTCTTAGCGTTCACATGGGAGCTAGGGTAAAATTTAATCATTCCGCTGTCATTTTTCAATAGCTTCTCCACATACACACTTCTTCTATTGTGTACATAATTACAAATGAAGGCCATTTTCATACATGAAACAATGACAAAGCAACAACACAGCCCTTCTTTTTATCTTTGTGTCTGGCACCCGAGCATTTATTGTAACACACGGACTAGGAATGGAACCGGATGAAACAGAGCTGTCCCATTTTCTTCTTTGTCTGCAGAAATACATAAACATCAAACCATAGACAGCAGCCAAAACTCAGGTCAAGAATATGGAAGAGAAGTTCTTCAGTAAATCCATGCTCTGCAAAGGCCTGTATTTCTTTAGGTTTTTAATAAACTAGCATGGCTTCAAAGATTACCCCGTACGATTCAGATATAAAAATTGATTTGTTTCTTCACGATCAACAGAGCAAGTAGTTCAGCTTTTTAGTGTTCAAATCTTAGCTTCTGAGTCTGATAAAGAGTTTTAAGTATGATCTATCATCTCTTGCCCCTTTTTTTTAATTAGAAAAACCAAAGGGAAAAACCCTCACCCTGCAGGGCTGTGATCCTCCTGAGTGCTGACAAAGCCCCTCCAACCTGAAGTGTTGTTAACTTTAAGCCTCTCCCAGTAGATAGTCACTGAAGAACATGACAGCGCCCTAAAGAAGCAGCTATCCCTTGGGACACCCACAGCAGTATCTGAAGATTTGGAAGAGGTTATTACTCTTTTACGAGAATGAAGCACTTTTGTCCAGATAGACCTGCTTCCTTTCAGCCTGGATCAATGATCAAATCAAGAGACATAGGCACAGAACAAGCAACATGAACAGGGTAACACATGCTGTTAAGTGTTCAAGCTCTCAGTCACTCATCAGAGCTGCTCTTCAGAGAGAAGGGAGAAAGAGCTGAATACCAGACAAAACCAAGGGGGGACAATCTCTCCTGTTCCCCTCCGTCCCCAAGACGGGACAGGAGTGAAGGAACAGTTTTACTAAAAATACCCCTCTGAGGGTTAAGTTAAAATTAAACATTAGTGCCGTCAAAAGAAAACAAGCAAACACAATGCAGTGACATCAGTTTCCTGGAGTTCCTGGAATTCTCCCCACCACCCAGATCTGGGGGCTGGCTGGGGATGCTTGCATTGCACTCACACCCCCTTGAAAAATATTATGGAACAAAAAGACTTTTCCCTGCAAGCACCTGTTTGTGCTATAAACCAAGAATCAAGTGAGGGGACAGTGATTACGATTTGTTGGACATTAACAGGGCATCAATACTTGGCAATAACTTGATCCACTTTGGTATTAAAACCCAAAAGCATAGCTAGGTCTGCAATTTCCCCAGCTCTCAGACATCCTAACTTAGCCTGTGATCCATGCTTATTGTCCATGCAGGCAATCTTAGCTTACAAGCAATCCAAGCTAATTTGGGTCAAGCACATCTACCACAGAAGCAAGCATTTTGGAAAGGAAGCAAGTGTTTTATACCACTGAAAAACACACAGCATGTAAGCAAACCTGCTGCAGTTACCCACAGTCTTAATTCGGTGGCACCATGGTTAATGCCTCAATTTCCAGAGATCTTTGACACCCACTGAGGATTCAACTTCAAGCACTGACTACAGACAGCCATTGAGCTAGTTCCCCAAATACCATGCTGAGACTCAGCTTTAGAAGCTGACTACAACCACGTGCTGTATCATATCAGTCCTTTGCAGCATGTTTTCCATTTAATACTTAACTCTTCTTTAGCTGGAAGGCCAGAAAGACGAGGGCAGAATGCAGCGTCTGCAATACATTCACCCATGTAACGGGCAGAATGCCTTTTAAACACAGGCTTTAACTTCTGGCTAGTGAGAACATAACAGGTCTTCGTAGCATCATGATTCACTTTCAACTCCTGCCAACAAGAATTCAGCGTCTTAAGTTCACAACACTTGCTAGCAACAACAATTAAATCTTTAAATGCCAGCTGCTGCAGAATATGTGCAACTTACTGCGCTGATCTTGGACGTTCCAGCAGAAGTTTGCTTTAACTAAAGAATCAAAAACGGGATGTAGCACTGTGCGCATGGTGTGTCCATACCGAGGACACTGTACGTTGCTTGTCTCTTCTCATTTCAAAAAGAAAGGATATAGCAGATCCAGAGAAGGCAATGATGGGATCACAAGGATGAGAGATTCCATACAGGAAACAGTTTAAAGACAGAAACTGAGGCACAAAGGGGCAGAGCCTATAAAAACAAAGCCAAGAGGTGTTCGGCTCCTGACCTCTTCTGATAAAAGATATGGTGAACACAAAATGGAGCTAAGTAGCATGTCCAAAACAAGAGAAAGTGCTTCTATGCTTGCAGTTACATACAGGATATGCAATAACATGCTGTAAGACAGGGCTGATACTAAAAGGCTATGTGAATACAGAAGGCTATTATACAAGTTCTTGGGGAAAGAAGGAAGACAAGGAATCCATCAGAGGCTTTATTAAACAGATGGTCAGGAAGTCCCTGCTCTGAAGCAGTCCTTGGTCCAAGAAAATGGTGGAGGCAAACTGCACACAGATTACCATTACTCTTTTACCGCAAAGATACCTGTGTGAGGCAGAATACAGCACTACAGAGATCTGTTGCCTGAGCACATGCAGAGATTTACGTGTAAAGACCTCCAGACACTCTCAATACAAGCCACATTTTACAGACTGGGGGAAAAAACAATATAAAATAATGAAGCAACAAGTGGTTAAATGATTTATTTATGGTCGTATTACAAGTTTATGAACATGCTGGGAACAGAAACACTCCCAAACTCTGGTGCCAATTTCCCCAGAAGGAGAGGCGGTGGAAGAAACCAGGAAAGTTGCTCTATTACTTAATTTCATTCTTTTCCATAAAAAAGGTATCTGTAGGGATCAAGCCATAAAGACTTAGTTTAAGCCAGGTATATGAATAAAGCATCTACCCTCTTAATGACAAAAAGGAAAGATAACCTGGGATCACACATAAAATTGGTTCCCTGATATGGAATCTGCATTGCTGAAGAGGAAAATTCCATCTTTTCAACTCTGGGTTAGGATTTGGCATGTACGTGGACACTGTGTTTGAAAAATGCCCAAGTGCACATTTGTGAAGCAGGCACAAGAGACTCAGCAGTGGTAGGAGTTACAAGCACAGCAACGGTGCCAATACACAGATTTGCCTGAACAGGCAATTGTTTTAAAGCCCCTATGGAGAGTACAAAAGGAGAATCCCCATTTCTTGACATCTTAGCCAACCTCCTCCTTAAATGCAAGCTGGAAGTGTGTTACCAGGCACACGAAAGACTACGGCTAAAGAAACACAACAAACCTCAAACCACCTCTATATTGCATTTCATAAGCCTGCAAAAAGGGGCACCAAAAGACACAGGGACGCTCTTTACGTGCAATCAACAAGAATCAGGTCAAAGTACAGCACTTCAGCTTGCAAAACAAGCATTTCCACAATACACCAATCAGCAATAACAGGTGAGAATTCTCTGCTGCTCTTTCCTTCCCCGGCCTAGCCCCAAAATCATAACTCAAAGAAAGGCAAGTCCTCGCACGTTACATGTTTCAGACAGGTTTCAGAAACAATCACAAGTGGTGAGACTGCCAAACCAAGCTGGATTTTGATGTGAAAGGCGAAATCTGAGCACTACCCTGCCTGCTTAACACTGAAACAAACCCAAAGCTGTCGAACAAGCCACAGTGAAAGTCAACTATCTGCAGAAGTTGAATCTCTTGTTACTTGTCTGTGCTCCAGTGGTTCCCCTCTTCAAAAGGAAGTGAGCTCACTCCAACCGTGGATTCAATGAACATTTTATACTGGTCAGGGGAAGTGCTTGTGTAGCTGGTGACATCTGCAACCCTTCCTCCAGCACATGGCTCAGTACATCCCTAGCACACGGTCCATTATGTGAATTAAACATGCATAGGAACTCCCAAGCCCAGTATAGATTGCTGCTTTTTCTTACACAATGCATATGCATCACACTTAGTTGGCATGTGGTTTGGAGACAAGGGCGATTAAAAATAATCACTGGGCTGTCCAATTGTGGGAGTTACCCGAGCTGTGTATTCAGCCCGAATGCAGGAAGTAATGTATAACCCAGACAATGCAAAAGAGCCCGTAAAAAACCTGCCTTGGAGCTCTTCACGGGCTTTGCAGTTAAACGGCTAATAGTGCTATAGGAAGAAGGAAAGCCTGAATGAAACGGAGCACGCAATACCTATACATCCCATTCTGGTGAGTGAATGCAGCCACTGAAGTCAGGGTTCATTCAGCTTCCCACTACACACCTTCAGAGGAAATGTGCAAGTTCAGATTAAATCCCAAGTGATCTGAAGCAGTGTCGCATGGCTGTCCGGGAGCCTATTAAAATGCACTCCCTTTTCCTAAGCCAAGCCTGAATCGAAACAGAACCAGCATTTGCACATCCACCATAACATGGCTCACACACTCTCTTCCGTCATGCTTTACAGAATAAAAGCTCAATATATAATTTATCTACTACACACTCTTGGAAAATCATAATTACACTATAGATGCATAAAAATCAGGCAATGAATTTAAACGACCGGTTAAAGGCCACAGAACAAGTTGGTGGCTAAGCCAAGATAATTGCAGTTAGCACCAAGTAATCCACTATCAGAGCATGCAATACATTACTGAACTAATTTTGCTGAGTGGAAGTAGGAAAAAATGAAACAAAGAGTAAAGAGTTTAAAGAGCATAGCTTATGAAACCACGGCAATTCAGCACACATCTTCTGGTTTACTAATCAAGCTTATAAGACAAAAGAGCAGAAGGATGCCAGCTGAACTTTCATTATTCATACCATTAATTTCATTGCAAGCTAGATATTGACCCTTCTAGTAATGGTCAAACATGGGCAGGTACATTAAGTACTAACAGTTAAAATACAAATTTGGGTGCACACACAAGCATGTACCAGTGTAGCATTAACACAGAACATCACCAGACACTTCTCAAGCAGTGGTTCTCAGAGGGCTCTAAGGGCTCTTCCTCCTGCATGCCACCATTATTTCTTTTACTGATAAAGACTGTATGTGAGCTAACTATCCATGCCCTTCCAGCAAAAAACCACACAAGTACACAACAGAGCGTTCAAGCCCACAATCATTTTGGCGCAGAGATAAGCCAGAAGTAGCAGCTGTAAAACATGAGTAACGATACTGACCTCCATAGTACAGCATTTAGTATTTCTTTGTTGTAACTTTTTAAATATATATATAGATCAGTGAGAACATAATTGCTATTCACAATAGGGAGGCATGCACAGAGAAATAATTTCATTTTCATAAATACTAAAAAACCCCAACCCTGAGGTGCAGTGCTGGAGAGATGCTTTGCAGAAAACTGAGTTAAGTTACTACTACAGGGTCATTAACACCAATTGGAAGATAATAAAAGGCAGACTAAACACTGTAAATCTAAACTCCAACTCAGCATGACTCTGAGACCAGGAATAGGCTCCTACATCACACCTTGTCTCTGTGGATCTCTTTATAACCCAAGCACAAGCTACTCTGGGGACTAGACTGCAACATATACATGGAGTCACATTCAAGCAGATATGGTGACCTTACAGCAAAACCCAGCAAAGAGAAGTGTTTGTAAGTAACGAATTTCATGTCACCAGTGTCACCCAGAGAGGATTCTCCAAACGCAAGCTGCACAACCTTAAAGCCATGTATCAGGAAACTGTCCCCTTAACACCCCAAACTGTGAATCATTTATATGTCCCAACAGGCAGAGCTGAATTTAACCAAAGTATGCGTGGTTTTCACACAGCTTTTCAATGCCTTGAACCTGCTGGGATTTGGTGCTACCCTGCCCTTTCTTATGTTGTGTAAAATGGCAGGCTGCTTCTACCGATTTCTTACAACCACAGTGGCCTCTTCCTTTTTGGAACATGCAAGTCCGTCTTTTTTTAAAAGGAATTCTGAACTCAAAGCAGGAAGAAATAAGCCATGCCTGTCTGCAAGCCTCACAGCACGCTGCCAGCCAACATTTTCCCTTAAAGCCGTACAACAGCACTCAAACCACATCTCCAAACAGCCCCTCCTGCAGAGGAAACACCTAGCTAAGAAAACAGTGGATGCATTTCTCCCTAGGAGTAAGCAGGAATCTTGCTTTGCAAAGCTGCTGAGGGTGGCCGGCTTGGTTTTGTTTAACTAAAGCTCATTCCCTCTCGAGGCGGTGCACTCTGCAGAGGGAAAATAAACAGGCTGGAAAAAAAAAATCCCCCTGAAGCTTGCAGGGGGGAAACCAGCAGGACAGCAAGCTGCAATGTAAACAGAGACGAAGAGCAGGGCCGCGAGTCAGCAAGGCAGGGCTGGAGCGGGCGGTGGAAGCGCAGGTACAGCCCCTGCCCCGCACTGGGGCGGAGGCAGGAAAAAGGGCCAGGAGCAGCTTTCCAAAAAGGAAATTTCATCCTGCCCAGGATTTCCAAACTGCAATAATTTTCCATGGGCCAATCAGGGAGGAGCGAGGCAAACACACCAAATTAGGAAAGTAAATACTAGAAGGGGGAGAGGGAGGAGAGCCCAGCTCTGAAACCTCCTCCCAAAGCCAGCCATGGGAGGATGGGGCCCATGCTGAGCCCCCGCCAGCCCTGAGAAAAGGGAGAGGACACTGTACCAGCCTCACCCACCAGTGCAAAGTCACCACGAGGGCAGAGAGCTGCCTTGAAAGCCAGAATGCATAGCTATATGCTCCCTGGAGAGCATTCCCTTTCTCGGGCAGAAACACCCAAATCACTTCCAACGCCTGGCCCATAGAGCACAGGAGCTGCAAGACCCTGCCGGGGGAGAGGGGATGGTCGAAGGGGCTGAGCAGGGATGTTTACAAATGTGTCAGTCCCTCCTCTGCAAGAGGAACTCGGAAATGAAAGGGGTTTGGCAAGTGAAACCTCAGATGTCTTTTGAGGTTTTCTGAAGACTTGGCTGGATTAGCTTCTGCTCGAGACAAACGGATGCAATCATTAATCATCCTTAGTAAACACTCTGTTAGGGGCTGAGCACAATTCAACACTACTATTTCCACTTTCTCCTTATGCAAAAGAAACCTTCTCAGGGAGTCAAATATCAGTTGCAGGCATATGCCAGAGTCAAAAGATACAGCCTGTGTTAGTAACAGAAACCACACTGTGCTGCTTTGCGCAAGATGACTGAATGGAAACTAACTACCATATGTTGGCAAAGAAACCATCCCCCTCCCCGCCCAGCAACAAGCTTCATCTAAAAAGAGAAGGTTAAATATAAACTAAAGGCAGTGCCTGAACAGAGGACTTAAACCACAGCTACCTCCAGCCCCCTCTTTCTAGAATATCTGCACTGCACATCTGTGCAGCTCTGCAAGACAGGCGGAAAAACCCAAACAAGCAAGCGCCTGCAGATCTATGCAAACCCAAACTGGCTTCATTGTGACAATGAAGTTGTTTTCAGCCACACATATTTGAATACTATTCACTGAATTAGTGCTGTCAGAAGATGTTTGCGTATTATATCTTTTTATAGATGTCCAGACAAGAAAACAAACCAAAGGCTATTACTGTTACCAGGTACACTCTTGCTATTCCGAGACCTGCAAGTTTTAAACCTCTCATGCATCATCCTATACCAGGAGTCTACTTTACTTTATAAAATTTATTACACTTCAAGCAGCAGCTTTAATGTTGAAAGAGATTAAACTGCAACTCTATACCATCAATTCTTTGCTGAGAAAGAAAGAGAAAATATTCCAGACAGTAACTCAATGGTTAGGTTATTTCCACTGCACGTTCATGAATCAGATAATATACAAAACAGGATGCTCACACAGATGTACATTCAGATTGCTACAGCCCCTCAGTACATGGTCGGCATCCTACCCCCATTTCCTTACATTCCCAGGAAACCACGTGCCAATGGCTACCCTTGTCCCTAACTTCAGATAACACCAGCACCACCCAGCAACAACAGAATATTATTGAGATAAAAATAAAACAGGCGGTCCTAACACAGAAAGTATTTGCCTGCTTTCTCTTCTCCAGGCATATAGGTAGCGCTTGATATTTCTAATTCCATTGCCAAAGATAGACTAGTAACTCTATAGTGTGAAACTAACACTTAAGTTCCCCCCCCCCAAACCCTGCAAGCTCTTAAACAAAACCCTTCTGTCCTATTTCCAGCCACAACAGAGTTTTTAGCAGTCTCCCATCATTCTGAACAGCAGATTTTTCTGAATTAGCTATTTTTAATGGGGTATTTCATGCACCAAGTATACCAAACAAAAGAGGGCTGACAGACTGATGTCAGAGAACACACTTTAGATAGTTAACATCTTACCTGATAGTGCCTGTGGGGGATGGGAGGGGACTGACCACACTCCGGAGATCCGGCTCCGGGATGTGGATCTTCAGAGGCGATATTTGAGGGTAAAGTGGCCGAAGGGGAGGTGATGAGGCTTCCTCTTTTGCTTCCTCTTTATGGTATAAAGATGTGAACTGGATCTTTATAACCGTGCTAGGGAATCGGAAAGTACATCTGTAAGGGAAAGAAATGGAAAAGTCGGTTTCACACATAATAATGAATATGTTTAAGTGTTTCTGCATGCAATTGGTGAACCATTAATTCATTAAATCATTCATAGCACAGAAGTCCACCATTCTCTATAGCATCTTTCTGCTCAGCATCCTCTGCAGAATCACTGATCATTCATAGATCTCTGTATCACGGTGTCGTGTAGCACCAAGTGATTAGATGCAAGCTGAAGGTTTGAGTAAGTTCAGTGATTTCCCCAAGGCCATGTATTCAATCAATGACTAAGCAACATGCAGAACTATAGTGACAAACTCTCGGGTTCCTGCTTTATCAAGGACTAGGATTCATCTTTTATTAGCTCCCTGCATATAACTCAGGAAGATACAAGTCACTAGAAAGTATTAAAACACAAGTGACCTTGAGTACCAGAGCTGTAACATCCAGACAGAGCAACAAACAGCCTCCAGGTAAGACCAGGCAGCACTATTTAAAGACTGGCCTCTACACATTGTATAACTAATAGCCATTTATATCTCTGCACATGATGCTAAAGGATCATCTAGCAGGTTTCAGATTAAAATACATTCATTTATGAGTGCCTCCCTTTAGAGCAACATGGGTTATAGCACACAGGGTCAGAACAGGGTCCCTGCAAGCCTATAGGGCCAAATTTCTTCTCTAAGTAACACTTCTTTCCAATTGTTATGTACGGAAAAACGATTAAAAAAAATAGAAATCACACATCTCCAAGTGTGGCCTTCAGGAGATGCTGGGGAATTCAAAAGGAAACAAGCACTGACATTTTCCATATTTGAACAGAGAGCTGCCTAATTTATAGCACCTACAACAGGTGCAGGGCTGTAAGAGCGAGTGCTCTGCAATTCTTCTTATTGCACTTTAATTAGACAATCATACGCAATCAATACAGGCTTTCCAGGGATCACTTCACTGATACTAAGGTTAAAGAAGCAGGAAATAAAAACCAGGTTTCACCGTGGGAAAGGCCAGCAGAGCACAGTAATTGTGCTGGCTTCCAGCATTTTGCCTACGGAGGGAAACGAAGGGACACAGGCAGTGTTGTTCTAGCACTGCCTGTGCTAGATTCAATAATGCTAATGGTGCTGCATTATTAAAGGCTGCCAGGTAACAGAAAAAGGTGGCAAGCAAGTAAATCTGTATTTGTGACTATCTTAATGCTATCGACAGAAATGCAGAGAAACATCCTATTGCATCTCTAAAAACACACTCTTTTGCTCTTGGTTCTTATGCACAAGCTGGTTCTGCTGTAAGGTAATGTTCAGAAGCCTGCTGTGAAGAGTGCAAAATTATCATTCAGGTATAAGAAGCTCATTCCCATCTCCCACCTCATCTCTCAAATGACCTGGCTCAGCATTCAGCGGCTTGGACTCACAATGGCTCTGCTACATACAGCAGGAGTTTGCATTGCATTTAATTCACTTCAGAGGTCCTGCCACCTGCACTCATTAGTGCATTAAATAAGAACATCATTGCTGGCAATGCAGCCTAATTGTGTTTATCTAACCCTTCTAAACACGGGTCCCTGCAGACTCAATGCAAATGCACAATTCCAAACAGCAGTGTATGTACCTTGCAGTGTCTGCCAGCAGCAGGCACACAGCTTACTGAGATAAACCCAAACCAAGACTGTTGAATCACTCTCTCGATTTTAAGCTTTCATACTGTAACACTGATTTACTTAGAGAAAAGAGAATATATAAATTTGCAATAACCATCACGTGGACTGAGGCTCAAGACCAGTATGAGCAAAGTTTCATCATTTCTCAAGCCCTTGCTGGAGAAAAACTGAGCTTGCTTCCACAGAGCGATGGAATTCTCTGCTGTAACACCTGGTGCTCAGCATTTTTCAACATCTGAGTCAAGGACAAATCAGTCCTTGTTTGACTGTGTTCAGTGCAATCCCAACTTGCTGCTGATCTCAACAGGCCTGACTGCACAGAGCCCTCAGGCAGTTTTGCAGCACTGTTGAGGGCAGAATATCCCCACTGCAGCTCCACATAAGTAAGGAGCTTTCGACCACTGCCACTAAAGTCTTATTATTCAGAAGGACCCAGTAATGCAAGATCCACATCTACATGTTACTGCTTTCAGGTAATGGGGCAACTAGCTCCTCAACCCTACAATACTCTGATGCTGTAACAAGGTTAGATAAGAAAGTGATACCTGCACCCAAACCACTGTGAGACAGTCCCATCAGCCTGTGTGTACGAGAAATCTTAAGAAAATCTGTTCCTTTTCCAAAACCATGACTCAACCTGAAACATGAAGTGTAAGCTAACCAGTAAATGTGTTCAGAAAGCCCATCTACCACTGCTTTTCCTTGAGAGCCTCCCCTAAGCTATCAGATTCAGGCATGTGACTTACCCACAATCTCAGACTGGAACGAAGAGAAACAGGGAGGCTGGGCTGGGCTGACTACACAAGCAAACTATTTGCTGCCTGCTGTGATTTCATTTTTAGAAAGACAGGCTTCCCAATCCACTTAAGCACAACCCAGGACATACAACTAGCTTGCACAGATTATGCTTGCTAGCACATATATAGCCATTTTGTAAGGAACCAGCCCCAGAAACATCAGTGCGGATATATGCATGGGTGCTCACAACTTCAAGAAGGCTTCTGCAGGCTCATCTATGCTGGCTTCCAGTATTGACACTGCCTGCAAAGCCAAGCTGGGAGTCATTTATCTGATTTATACTTTTACTGCTGTAAAAACCCGGGACCCAAGAAATGGAAGAGCAATGTAAAATAGATTGTAAATTCCTGCGGAACTCCTTCCTGCCCTCAGGGGTGAGAAGGTGCCAGTCTCTACCACAACCACCACAGTAATGCAAACAGTGACAATGGAACAGCCCAAGACACTGCCTCAAGTCAGCATAGATGCACTTACACTGGGAAACTGTGTCAATGAGAAGGCACAAAAGCATGATTTCTGAATCATCTTGTCACAGGAAGCTCACTTTTTATTGCACTGAACCCGAATGTAGTTTTAATGAGCTTTTCTAATCTTTCCCTTAATTAACCTCTTTCAGGCCAAAAGAGGATAACTCGAATTATATTAGGCAGGCCCGTTTAGGAGCAAGGCACATTTAAGCCTATGGGAACTATACTTCTAACAGAAGATAAGCAGGACAAGACAGCCCAAGCAGAACTAAGCATGCATTCCTTAAGGTGTCCCTGCCCGTGGCAGGAACTAGATAATCTTTAAGGTCCCTTCCAACCCAAACCAGTCTGTGATTCTAAGATTACTGTATGTATTTTGAATTATTTAAAATGACTTATACTGTTTCATTCACGTTGCATGATTCCTATCAAAGATGCACAGCAATTACTACTACTGCTTAACACTTCCATCATGAGAAGATCAATCCAGAAGTACAGACTAGACTCAACATAAGAAGCATAATGAAGTTAACCTGTACTTCCAAGGGTGCCTAAGAGGCAATTCTAAAGTACCTCTGAAATTTCCAGCTAATTAGAGGAGTACGTTAATGGTCTGCAAAATCTCCTGGTCTTGGTACAGGCAGGAAGCAACCTGCTTCATTCCAGAACTGCTGAGTTTTACTCAATAACCTGCTACAGAAAGGAACATCCTGCAACCCCTGACCATATAAACCATCTGAGTGGTACTCATACAGTTACAGCATGTTGCATACATCAGTTCCTTGGGGGAAAGGATTCCCATTTGTCCAGGATGCCTTGAATCAGTGAGAATAGAAAGCTTTCTTTCAGTTGTGTTAAAACTAAACACACACACACACACACACAAACCCCAGCCTGCCAAAAGCTGCACAGAAACAATTCTTGTCTTCTTAGATTACAGGCAGGAGAAAGAGAAAATCAGAGTTTACAGACTCCATAAGCCCTTACTGAATGCATGCTGTATGTACACAGGGGACCAAGGGGAAGGGGTGAACACACATACGGTTACAGTGATATAAAAGATATTGCTAGAATTGCGGCTGTTTTAAGCAGGACAGATTTTCCAAGAGTGTCCTGGACGAGCTCCTTGCAGAGACAACACAGCACGCGTGCTACTAGGCATCCTTCATGTGGTGAACCAGTGACAGTGACCACAAGCATTTCATCTACATATGGTCTGAAAATGAAGTGCTAGGAAATGCTAAACTTTACATAAACAGCCACCCCTAAAGCAGAAAAATGGTTAGGTAAAAAAACCACCAACAAAATGATGCCATACCCTGCACGACTGTGAAAACCAGATATGTCCTCTCCTCCTCAAAGTGCCTTTTACTCACAAAGGAAAAGGAGATGCATTTGCCAAAACACAGTGCCATGTTCAATAGAAGCTGTTACAGTCACCGATTTCTTTGTCAGAGCACCCTGAGCGCCGTTCAACACCAAATGACTTCTGCAAAGGCCTGCTGCGTAAGAGCAAGAAAAGGCTATTTAAAGATTTTAAAAGAAGACAAGGAAACTGGGCTGCATTTATGTTTTTATGTTTACACTGTGGAAAAGCACAGTGTCAAAATGGAGAAGACAAACTGTGAAAAAGCCAAGGTGAAACATTATTAAAAATATATATATACAAAAATGTATATATAAACCCTAGAATGATATTTATATTATTACTGTAATATATAAAACCAGAATACATAATATTGTATGTTATATATAAACATCATTCTAGTTTATTATGCAAAAGGAAATACCAGAAAAGTAAGTTGGAAGACTGTTCTACATGCGCTGTCATCAGCAAGTTGGTACCATCTTTGTCTACTTTATCTTGCCATAATTCATGAAATCCTGTTATTCTTGAACACTGTGGGTAGAAATACACCAGTAGCATCTGTGTTAAACAGGGCCGAGATGCAGGTTGAGCAAGAAACATTATAGGAAGTGCACTGTTAAAAATAACACTTTTTGCAATTGGAAACAGTATAAAAAAGGCCCTAGGTTTAATTCTAAAGACGTTAAGCATGATAGCCTGCCTTTGCTGTAACTTCCACTTGTTAAGTATGCAGATGCTGTTACATCAAGCTCCAGCTCTCAGTATCTAAATCTTTCCCTCTGCCACTCTGTATCGGCAATAGTGTGGCTAGCAGGATTAAAGAGGTAACTGTCCCCCTGTACTTGGCACTGGTGAGGCTGCACCTTGAATCCTGTGTTCAGTTCTGGCCCCCTTACTAAGAGAGACATTGAGGTGCTGGAGTGGGTCCAGAGAGAGGCAACGGGGCTGATGAAGGCTCAAGAGCACAAGTGTGATGAGGAACGGCTGAGGAAACTGGGGCTGTTTAGTCTGGAGGAAAGGAGGCTCAGGGGGACCTTATCATTCTCTACAAGGACCCGAAAGGAGGTTGTAGTGTGGTGGGTGTTGTGGGTTTTTTTCTCCCAAGCAATAGGACAAGAGGAGATGGCTTCAGTTGCACCTGAGGAGGTTTAGATTAGGTATTATGAAAAACTTCGTCACCAAAAGGGGTGTCAAGCATTGGAAGAGGCTGCCCAGGGCAGTGTTGGAGATGCCATCCCTGGAAGTGTTTAAAAGATGTGTAGATGTGGCACTTGGGGACACAGTTTAGGAGTGAAATTGGCAGTGCTGGGCTAATGACTGGATTCAATAATCTTAGAGGCCTTTTCCAACCTAAATGATCCTGTGGTTCTATGATGAAAGGGGACACCAGCCCAACTGTTAAGGATGAGGCACTTATCTCTACAATCAGTAAATACCTTGGATTTAGCAAAGGTGGCAGCCAGAGATCTAATTACATCAGCACATGTCATGATGAAACAGAACTGTGTTATTGCTAGCTAAAATTTGACCAAATATGCTCTCAGAAGCTCTTGTAAAAGAAAATTCCAAACCAGCCCCACACTACAGCTGTTTCTCTGTCCCCTGTAACTCTTCAGAAACCAATCTGGTTTGTGTTAATTACATATAGTACACCCAGAAGAACACCATATTATTCCCATGCACAGAGCTCCACAAAAACACTGTGTTTCTCAGCGCAAGTGAGAATCTGCCATCAGTCATCTCTGTCAGGCTATTACCATTACGTGTTATTTCAAGGTACCTGACACGATTTTACCAGAGGGCACAGTGGATACTTCTCATCCTTTCAGTCAATGTGCAAGATAAATACCTAAATTTCAGGCCATGATCAATGTACAGGTAAGGTCCGTAGCAGCCATTAGACAGAACTGCCCCAACTACCTCCTGTAACTGGTTTTCTTCATCTGCTGTGATCAGCTAAGGGAACAACCACATGGCTGCATCTATGAAAAATCAAGTTCCATTAAGTTCTTCCATAATACTTTGAAGCAATCTGAAAGGAGGTGCCTCAGACAACATTAAAGACTGACTGGGAACATTCAGGCACCAGCGCACCCAATATGAAAAAGGTAAGAGTTTGCCTCACTTAACTAAACACTGTATCTAAGCCCTGAAGGTCTGCCCACAGAGAGATAAGCAAACTGAGACAAGGAACAACTGCCTCAGATTCACATTTCTTCAGAAACAAGGCTCTGATAATTGCTGTGGCCGCTGCAAAACAGCTGAGCTGGGAACATTTACTGACCAAGATTTGCTGCTTTGTGATGCTGCACTCTGCCCAGGGACAGCAATGCTCTTCAGAACTTTGGCTTTCTTACAGCAAGCCTTACTCATTATCCAGCACAAACCAAAACACTTCAACTGCAGAATATTTAGAAGGCTTTCCCTCCATTTTCATACCTAAAATAACCAAGATTATTTTCCAGTCTTCACACGACTACACTACACCCTTATTCACCAGTGGGAACGATCATCAGAAGTACTGTGCTCAAAATGATTATTTTGCTGGAACTAGAGCTGCCTGAAGCAGCAAAGTGGGCAAAAGCCTAGGTAACAAAACCACCTTTCAATCACAAGTGAATTCAAATTAGTATTAGTTTGAATGGATGTCATAGAACTGTACAACAAGCTCTGAAAGCTGTGTGAGCTGTCACAGGAAATAAGGTATATTCACCTCTCCTTTATAATAAAAATCATCCAACATTTCCTGTTCCATTCCCTACTCTAGATTCCACACCCCCCCCCCCCCAATAACACTTTGTAAGCAACACCAATAAGAAAACAGTTCTATCATCCACTTGGCTAGTGCTGTCTGCATTCCAAATGAAAAAGTTAATTGCACTGAGACTACAGAAGGAAGTCTGGAGGAATGAAGACAAATGCATTTTATTCTCTTAAGTCTAAACACACATTACAAAACAAGCATGTACCTATCACCATGGCAATTTAAGAGTCAATATAATTCTTCTCTTTACACATCTCTTTAGGCTAGGAGACACAGGCAGCATAACTGCCAGGTTTTTAAGAGTGCTTGGTTCACTTTAGAGGTTACCACAGTCTTAAAGTACTGAGTTTTCAGCATTTGCTATTTCCCTTTCAGTTGCTCTCCTGATCTGACCAGACTTAACACCAAAAATCTTACTGAAGGCCTACCCATACAGCCCTTTATTAAACACACATCACAGAAGTATCTGTAACGTGTAAAATAATTTCTTGCATTCATGAAGAGACAAACAAAGGGTCTGCAAGTAAATGGTGGAATCCAGAACCCACATTTGTTCTTCCTGTAATGAATCAACTCAATCTGAAGGCAAGCAAGGCAAGTATGTTGCCAGACAGCAGCAGGACAAGGAAATAAACTGCAGAGCTCCCTGAGAAAATGCCTCTGGTGTTATCCCCTATTATTCAATTAGAGGAAAAGCTATAAAAGTCCCCCTTAGTGTTTTTAATATAA
Source organism: Myiopsitta monachus (assembly GCA_017639245.1). Classification (NCBI taxonomy): domain Eukaryota; kingdom Metazoa; phylum Chordata; class Aves; order Psittaciformes; family Psittacidae; genus Myiopsitta; species Myiopsitta monachus. The sequence goes on along the minus strand of CM029926.1, from coordinate 7,620,727 downwards.
GTGAAGGAGAATTAGGTTTAGAAAGTACTGAGATGATCTGCAAATGAAGGAGTATAGAGATCTCCATCACTGCTGAAGAGACAGAGCAAGCCATTGAAATGTTTAGTTGTAATTATTCTGTTAGCCGCAACATGAGTTTAGATCAGGACTGGTTTCTAACCTCACAGTTACCCTGAGCTCACAAATCACTTGCCCTGCACGCTTTATAACACAATCTATTTAATATACACTGTCATGCCTTAACATTGCAGATACACAAAAAAGTACACGTATCAGCTGAGGCTGAACCAAATTTGTGTGTGTGCACACGTGAGCGAGCTCAGGTTTGAAACAGTTACTTGAATTCAAGAGTGGTCTCGCTTCTACTTCATGAATTATTTTCTTCTGCTGGGTATTCTTCCAGGAGTACCAGCATTCCCCTGTTATGCCACATGCCCAAGTAGCTATACTTGAGTGTACTGGGGTCCCTGGCATGCACCACTTCTTAGGTATCGTAACTGTACTTAGAGCTAATGTAAACCTGATTTTAGTAAAGGCGAACTCACACTGAAATGACTGAGAATTCCTCATACCCAACTCAGTGGAATTAATATTGACTAGCCAGTAATCCCGGATTACTGGAAAGATATTCTGGCCTTCCCTTAAATACGTCCAAGTTTGCTGGAAATCTTCCTCTTTCCGTGGTCACCCTGACCTGCTGGGATGAGTAACAGGACGACTGGGTAAAATTCTCAGGCTCACACAGATAGCCTACTGGTCTTCCTCTGTCTTAAAAATAATCTTCTCCCTAAAGAGATATCAATTGTGCCCCTCAATCTCATGCAGACTTATTTTAACACAGACTAAATCTGTTTCTCTGCTTTAAGAGGCATTTCCTTTACTCCCACCACTATTCCATTCCCTCAGCTATATCCTCTCAATGTCACCCTCATGTCAATGGTACCATCCAGACCACTGCACAGCAAGTCAAACCAGGTAGGTGAAATAATAATTCACTTCTTTTCTTTGTTGGGACTAAGCAGCCAGGAAGATCAGATCCCTTATCTTGCCATCCACATGGCAACACAGGCACTAACACAGAGGAGGTAGAGGGGACAAGTGTCAAGCAGAGGAAGGAAAGGAGGAACCAGCAAAAATGTTGCACATTTATAATAGATTATAAAAAACCCCAGAGTATGTAACCACAGACTCAGATTTAACATCACATGATCCAAACATTGCCGCCTTCTTTCAGAAGATGAAATGCAATTCATTCATTCTGAGAAAAGCTCTGGCCTTTATCAGGTAAAATCACACCAGCCACTATGATGATGCTCTAAGGCTGGAAATTTTCAGAAGTTCCTGAAACAGAAAAATCATGATTTTTTGGGGATTCAGTTTAATGATTTCAAACCTAAAGTCACACAGCTGTATGCTAGAGGACCGAACAAAGACTTTAAAATGCTGTCTGCATTCCAACAAGTGCTTCCTGCAGCCCCATGCCCATGCCAATTCTCCCATAGCAACTGGCAGGTCACATCTGCAGGAGTGGGTTTGTGGTTATCTCAGATGGGATACACAGGCCCTGCAAAGGTTAGCACCTTTGTGCTTCCAGAGTTTATTCACTGATTATCCTTGAGAAAAACAAGCACAATAAGATGGCTGAACAAGGAAAATGCTTCAGAAATAGTTAAAATTGCCATTTCTCTTTGTTGCAGACAAGACCTTTTCCTTATTCTCCTTGACACTGTTAAGCTGGAACTGTACACACGGTAAAGGATTTTTTCCTTAATGAAAGGCACCACAGGTTGCACTGGGATTTGCCTAACACTGCATATTACTATGTTTAAAATGAGGTTTCCAGCACAGCCAGACAAGGTTTCAGATGGGCAAAGAGCGTGTGCAGGCAAGTGTATCTATTTAAAACAAATACTACCAGCAGCATCAGGCAAAACCACAACTTATGAATAGCTATGCATCTTAAAAGCACTAAGTAAATTAGTTGTAATGAATGTTTCTATTGAGCTCAGTTGCATAGGGCTTCCCTTTATGCCATTTCATCAAGGTTCAAACACACTGAGAAACACTTCCACACACAGGCAGATTTTCAAATAGGTATTTTAGCAAACTCCTTTGAAGACAGCAATGCTCACAGGAAAGTTCGAGCAAACCCTGTGATTCCTCTCCCCGCCACCACCATGCACAAGCACACATACAGGTTATTTTTGTCTCTTCAGTGCCTCCATTCTCCACAGACTTCTCACCTCACAATGCTGATGAAGAGCAAGGTCTCAGATGCTGCCCATCCCACTGCTGCCCATCCCAGGAAAAGGCAGTGAGTGAAACTGAGCCAAGCAGGTGATGGAGGGAGAAGAGTATAAACACCCCCAGGCTGATCAGGAAGGCTAAAAAGGAAGAGAGAGCAGAAACCCAACCCTAAAACCAACAAAATGCTGGTTTGGTTCATCTATCTATCTATCTATCTATCTATCTATCTATCTATCTATCTATCTATCTATCTCTTTATATCTATCCCAATAGATATATATATATCTATCTTTAAAAGCGCACAGGAGAAGATGAGCACTTTTTGAGGCTCCAACAGCCAGATGTTAAAAGCAAAACCTTCAGGAAAGTTTGCACTGTGATACTATGCTGTGAAACTTCAACAATCATTTTATTCTACACATCTTCCCTACAATTTCTTATCTAGGAAGCCTTTTAATTGCTGTCACAGAGCAAACTGATAAATCAAGCAACACCACTGACAGAAACAGTTAATTTTTCATTCAAGTGAGAACATTCAATGCTGTTTTACACTGAAGAATTAGTAGTGAAGAATCAAGAGCTGTCTTTTTATTTTTACATCCCTTATGTGTCTTTAATAATATTCTGATTTTACTCTGGAAATTACTGAGACATCAAGCACAGCTTCACTTCCAGATTCTCCCGTTTGAGGAGCAAAGCACAAAGCAGGAAAGCAAAAAAACCAAGTCCATGTAAGATACTGTAGTTGCCATTTTTTCAGTGTAATGAAATTATCACAAGGTCAGGGAATAAATTCACGAAGTATCACAAAAGCATCTCATAGAAGAACAGGAAAGAAATCACTGCAACTGCTGAGAAGAGAGTTTCAATCAGCTCATGGAGAGTCAGCAGGAATGGTAGGAGGTTCCTTCTGAAGTCACCACCCTGCTTGGGAGATTCACATTATGGACAAGTCTTTTCCACTTCCTACTATCCCCAGCTCTGCAGAATGGGTCTTACAGTTATCCTGCCCAGTCCGATGCAAACACCCTACCTGAAGCTGCTCCAACCTCTTCCAGAAAACCATCAGTGCTCAAAGGGCCAAGAACGTGCAGTTTCAAAACTGACCGTTCTGAAACTTTTGCACTGTAAGCCAGTTAGCAGTGTCTGTTCATTGACTTTAATGCCTGCAAAAAAGCTGAAGGATATTCTTGAAACTCCATCATTATCACCACTCACAAACTCAGAGCATCACTGGTCAAACCACACCAGACTAAGGATTCTTTCACTTATTTAAAACATAGAAGATACCAACTTATGTTAAAATTAATCCAGGAAAACCCTAACAATTATTTCCATGTGGATTATAAATATGCAAGATTATCTCAGAAACCAAGCTTGGGCATTATATAAGTAACAGGTTTTTATCACATATACCATTAAAACAGAGTTTTGGTACTTTGATCAGGAACTCTGTTAAAGCCCACCACTCGAAACACCTTTTAAACATGCATGCCAAGGCAACGTGGTAGTTACTTGGTGCCCATCCACCAGGCCCAGAGAAACACAGAGGTGGTGCTATAATTGTACCTCACTTAGCTTCACATTTCAAAACATTGGCCTCAGCTTCAAAATATGCCATTCACTCCAAACCAGGAGTGCTGGGCACAGGGCTTGCTATCAGAAGACAAATTCCTCTTTCCTTTCTGAGTGCTCCTCTTCCTTTAAAAACAAGCAAGCTGCAGCTCACCAGCACCTAGGGCAGATTACCTGGAGTACAGCCAGTCCAAAGCATGGCAAGATCTAACTCAAGTCTGCCAATGTGCTGAACATCTGAGTCTAGAAGGTCTTACCTACACCCACAAAAATCAGATTGATTTATATTGATGTAAAATCACATCTGCGGCATCAGTGACATCCATCTTCTAATCAATATTGCTTGGAATTTTCTTGGCCTGATTGGCTTTTGTATATTCAAGTCTCCTGAGGGCAAATCCTGGCCCCACTTCTACCACACCACTACAGAAGCTGCTCTGTTCTCCTGTTCTCCTTACTATAAACAACTTCATGTCCCTGAGCAAACTGTTAAGACACAGTAAACTCTTTGCTGTGTGTCATATGGTAAGCCACGTCCTAATCCAACACCACTTTGCCAGGCAATCTCATTTACCATGCCTCTAAGTATAACAACAAATGGAGAAAACCTGCAGTTGTATTCCCAGGGATGTTGACACCTACCTACCTGTAGAGAACATTTAGTGAGCTGTCCTTAAAGTCTAAAATGAACCATAAAGCTGCAGTTTATTTTTCAGTTTGGGAATAGGGAGGTGTTTTAAGTGTCAGAACGAGTGGCCTGACATATAAAAACCTTGCTATGAAATTCTACCACCGAAGAAGTGGGCTAGCACAAAGAACAGCGATGCTTCTATTTAAATGAGGCTTGCTGCCAGCAGCAGAAAGTTTCACTATCAGCACTGCTGATGCCCGATATCATCTGTTACATACAGCAAGCCTATTATGTTATTTTGTTGTGTGTGTGGTTGTATACATAAAAATGACTAGAGTTAAGAGACCCTACAGAGCACACAGCAGCCTGTGTACCCTGCTGCTCTAATTGGGGATTCCAGCCTGTAGAGGTCTAGATCCTATCAACCATTTCTTCACCAGCCAAAAAGTATTTACTTATTATGTGCAACATTTGTGTGTATCTCACTTTTATCAGCAAGTCTTATAACTGCAAAAATCCCTCTCCATGTTGGGCTGATCAATCTGTTAAATTCTTTAGTAGATTGTCAACATTGCATTTTAATTTTGATTTTTCCTAAAGACTGAAAATTATCAGTATCTGTGATTTTAAAATACACAAACAAACCCCAACAGGCTACATCTAGGCTCCTGTAAAAGCCAAACAGCTATTTAACCCCTCTGGTCAGTCTGTATGTTGCTAAAAGGGGCCAGGAAACAAATTGTTTTAGCTTCAGGAAAAAAAAATAATGGGTTTTTTATTTGTTTGGGTTTTTTAATGAACTTACCTTCTTTCTAATGCTGGTATTTCTATATTTTCATTTGAATTTATCTTGCTAAATAGTGCTCACCTCCCATTCTTCTATTTTGAACCTCCTTGCCTTCCATAGCACCATTATCCTTTAAAGAGTATATGCCTTATTTGAAAGCACCTGTGTTAAAACTCCTGTAGGTCATAACCCTACTAGCACTTTTCAAAGCCTGAGCTCTCTCCCCAAAGGCATGCAAGCCTTTGCCACAGAGTGAAGAACAGTGGTCACCTGCTCAAGAACCATGGGATGCTTTCAGAACCCCAAGCATCACCTACTTACACTCCCCTTGCTTGAGCTTTTACTGTAGCATCCAAAGGAAAAAAAGACTGCTGACAAATATCAGACCATTGGCACTGTGCTTTCGAGCAGCAGCCTGTCTGTCACACCACAGCCGTTGCATAGACACGTGTACAACTTCACTATCGGATGGAGGTAGACACCGATGACCAGCCAGCTACTCCCTCCTCCCAGCCTCCTTTATGTCAATAAGTCTGAATCTGGCTGTTTGAGCAATGTTTAATGATAAACAGTTTTGAACCTGCTCCCAAATATAAACAACGGTGAATAGGAATAAACAGAGTCCAGGACTGAGAATCACATGCTGCTGAGCCAGGTACAAAGGAGCAGAGAAACAAGGAACTGCTAAGGAACACAGTATGAGCACCTGGTGTTCATTTAAAACAACCACTATGCAACAACATTAAAGTATCCAGAACTGCAACCACAGAAGGATTTCAAGGACTAAATGCATTAACATTCTTGGTTCTCTAAAACAAACAGAAAAAAGGCAAAATTAAACTGCCTAGAACACCCACTTAGATGCATGGAAATAAATTACCCTCATTGATTTCATCCCACTGCCATTTACAGTGCAGTCATCTTGATTCCCTTCTGTGTTGCTAATCAAGCTAAAATTAACTCCTCTCATCCTGCTTATCTTGCATGCTAGCGCCATGAAAATCAACACAGGAGCAGGATTCGTTGTGTCTCTCCGTGAGTGCAGCCCCCCTTGCTTACATGGTAAATGTGTAGTTAGGACCTACAGGACCTCTTCTGGGGTTTTAACAGCATTCATCACAAGGCTAGATACCTGTTTAGACTGGGTGACAAAGTACCTCTTCAAAACTAGTTCGAATAACTCTGAAGAGGTTCTAGTCATTATTGGCCTCTACAGACCATTAAAATGGGCTCCATGAGAGTGAGCGTTTCAGTCCTGATAAGCCAGTATCCATCTTAGAAGAATCGACATCATACTTGTCACTCCTGCTTTGACAGAGAGTGAAGATTTATCTTAAGCCAGCATTTCCACAAAGCCCTGAAGAACTCTTCATGGGCATATGAGGGAGGGCACAGAAACTCATTTTATATAGTTGCCACTCAGGCAACATTGGCAAAAAACCCCACCATATTCTAGTGTTTGGTTTTAAATCAGCCCCATTTTAGATCCCAATGCAATGTTTCAAAGGAAGAAAAAGCCAAATCAAAACAAAATCCAACCCTACCAGATAATACCCATTAAACAAACCTAAAGTACATCAAATTGGCAGAACTATAGAGCAGAACAGAAGCTTTAAAGAAAAAACAGTGGAGATAAATATTCTTACGTGTGTGCTTGACAACAGCCACTGTTTTCTACTATTAAAAAATACAGTACGCACCACAGTGACAAGCAAGGCTATTCCATCCACCCCCACACTAACTTGCTGTCCCACTAACTTAATTCAAGCACACAATGAGAGGCATCTTGTATGATACAAAGCAGGATGAGACTCACTTTTATATCCTGCTTGCCACCACCCCTGTCCTACACCTATTCTTTAAGAGGCAGTGTCAGACTCTCCACTGTAAGACTGATGTGGCAGACACTACATACAATGTTGGATCTGGAGTAAGTTTTGCTCAGCCCTTGCCAAGGGAATCAGAGGAACAATTATCTCACTTTCCTGCTGGACTTCTCACATCCCACTTTCCCCAGTCCCAAGGCAGTACTGCCAAACCACAGCTCCCAGCCCCTGTGATGACACGTAGTCCCTGGCTGCTTCAAGACCCCTGGACCATGGCTGTTCTGGCAGCAGCAGGCAGTGCGTAGTCAGTCTGATATTCAGGTTTTTTTCCAGATATGTCACAGAAAGGCCAATACTAGCTCTGTAACACACACATCCGGCACTTCAGCACCAGAGAAGGCTGCCTAGCCCCCATTCATGACGCACTGAGTCTCCCCTTCTCCAGACAAACCTTAAGATAAGAGCCTAAGCTTGGCTTCTATTATACCACAGCAGAGACCACAAGAAGTGACTCAGCAGAGCATGGCCACCACCAGCCTCTCACTCCTTCCCTACTTCTACAAAATCCAAGAGCTTTTCTGAGAGGCTTTCCAAGTCTCTGCTGCTCCCACTGATCTCTGTTGAAAAAGGTCAATATTAACTGTTTTCTTTCTTTGCTCATCTTGGCAGAAACACTCATCTAAGTGCGTTTCTCTCTCAATCATAACCCACAATTAACACCTACCTCAGTGCCAAAGAAAAAGCCCCATGTGCACCCACGCTCTGGGGAACTTCCCTATAATAACTTCTACAAAGAGTTCTGTTTTCAATAAGGAATTATGCAGTACACCAAGAATTAAATACATAGTGACAGCATGGAACTAACTGCAGTGCCACACTTGGCCTTTCCAAGTAGCACTAGTTATTCATTTCCATACCTAACTCAACACCAGGCATTTTAAGACTTTGCTCAACGGCCATGGAATTTCCAGCTCACCACAGATCCTGCCTCTTTCGCCACAGAAATCTGGCCACAGCTCCCACAGGCAATGTGAAACTTCGATTCTATCCCTGCTTTCATCCTACCTTCCATCTTCTTGGGAATGCTCTTCCTTTATTACTACAAGTATCCAGATCCTCAGGAAATTATTAAACTCTGTAGAAAGAGAAGAAACTGTTTGAAAAGATCAGTTCATAAAACCCCCTAATAACCATCACAGAGAGAGGCACTTGTCTCAGCATCTTTGTTGGATACACGACAGCAGTTTAATTCTCATGTAAATCTCGTTTCCAATGCCATCAACTTTCTTCTAACGGGCCATTCATCATTGTAGGGTATGCTTTCAAGGAGCCAGCCCAATTCCTCAAATGGTCTCACAAGCCCTGTAGAAGACTTACCCCTCCAAAGCTCAGGAGCTACCTATAAACACATTAGCAAAGGCTGTGCAAAACAAAATAACCTCAGTAAAGCTCAGGAAAAGATCCTAATTCCCACATACATATGCCAGAAAAAGCTTGTGTGTGGGATGTTACTAACCTTCGAATTCAGTCAGACTCTCTAAGAGGGCTCTAACAGGCAGAGCATGACTATGATGTATTCTCCTTTGAGGCTGGTTCAGTTCATTTAGAAAGTGATTTGAAAGAGCTAATGTGCTATTTATGTACATTATAAAAAATGATCCATATGGAGTTAAGACTTTGCAAACTGTTCACTCAGGTCCGTTCCACTCCCTCTGAAGACATTTCACAATCCATTCAATACCCAATAGAGGAAGCCAGGATTACTGTTTTAAAAGCAGCTCTGAGGGTAATTGAAATGTTTTAAAAGCTGACATCTTCTAGACTCCGAGCCAAATAAATGTTTGGGGCAACACAGAGAATCTCTCATACAAATGTCTACAAAGTGACATCCACCTGCAACATCCAAAACACTGACACTGAAAATAAAGGTTAGAAGAGAATCTCAGGCACAATCTTCCTTCTTATAGAAGGAGAAGAAAAGAACGTACTTTTACTGTGATTCAGAAGGAGGAAAATATCTACGTGACTGGCTTGTGAAAGACCACTTAGCAGGACATGGCTAAGGCTGCAAACAGTGTAAAACAATCCCAAGATTATTAAGGCATTTTAAATCCTGCCAGCACATGGGACTGTGCTGAGGGGTTTCTTCCTTGAAAGGAGTTTAACCAACTAAAGCGACAATGACTCTTGCAAAACAACAGCAAATATGTAAGTTGCTGCCATAGTGATTTCTTTATCTTTAGATCAGGAAATTTTAGAGAGTTACATTGTCATATTACTTCCATATTTTCCTGCTCCTCTTCCTTTGCTTCAGTATAAAATACAGAACTAGGGAAACATTTAACAGAGCTATCTTACCTGGATGCTTCACACAAAGCTTCATAGTTTGCAATACCAGCTAGAACAGAATTCTAGCACTTCCCTGCTACAGTTCTTTTTAATGAGAATTCTCATATTTGCAGTACTATCTGGTGAAGAACAAAGCAAGATGAAATTGAGAAGCTGTGAACCCCTTGGAGAAGAGGATGAACCGTCTTGTCATCGAGAGACCTCAGATTTGAAATCACTGTCCACTAAAATACTTTTGTTTCCCAAGTTCATTCAGTGGCTGTTTGCAGTACTGATCTGGGAGGCTCAACTATAAACAGAACATGTGCAAGTCTGAACTACTTGATTGCACCTATTCTAAGAGTCAGTTTGCATACGCCTTGTTTACACAAAATTACAAAAAACCAAAACACCAGCAACACTTTCATCGAACCACTACACATTAGGAATTTTCTCCTAAGAATTCCTATGCCTGAAGAAAACTTCAGTGCTTGCCTTAACAGTCCATAAAGAAAGACATTAGCAGCAAAACATGTGCCAGCCTTTGACTTTCTCTGCAGGTCTTCCCAGTGCTAAAACAGTTTCATTATGGCTTGTCTCATTAGAGGGTGTCTGAGGGAGCCATGGTAGAATGAAATAGATAGTAATTATACAGCTGAATGGACACAACAGAAGGAGGCAAAGCCACCCAATTGCCAGGCTTGTTGACAGTCAACACCCCTTTACGCATGGTGGGCAGGCAGCCAGCCCAAGGTACACCATGTTACACAAGCCATCAACCAATTAAAGAGAAGATCAATAAACAAATAGCTGTTGGCACATTTCCCACACCAAGAGTCTACCCTTATGAGTTTGGGCTACGCCTCAACCTGAGTATGAAAAGCAAACACGTTTTTGGTCTACCCACCAGGTGGAAACAAGATTTGCTTTCTGTGTCTCGTCCTTTTCTCCTCCCACACAATCAGGATTTTAAGCATTTAAGAGTCCATAATTCTTATGCCCTCAAGAGAGGAAAGGCCTTAAATTGCTCAAGAGCAATTCCTTTAGCAAGTGCACAAACTGGCTCTGCAGGGAGTCCAGTCCTGCTTAGTCAAAACGTTGGTGGCTTCTGTATGTGGCCTTAAGGGAGATGGAAGATTAAAACTGTGTGGGAAGACTTCCCAAGGCTCTCTGAAGTGGCGCAAAGCAGAAAAACGGGGTACAGCTATAATGTTATATTTCAGAGAGAAGGGGTGGAGCAACATCCTGTTTGACAGTGCTTGGATCACCTCTGCAAGGGCTTTTTGTCTCCCCATTCTGTTCTAAAAGATCCACAATTCAAAGAGTGGCTTCTACTTGTACATTAATATAGACTTTCATGCTAGAAGGTTCTTGAAACAGGACAGTAAGTGGTAACAATATGCTTAAAGTCATCTTTCACATATCCTCCTATCATAATCATACAGTATATATTGTGTGGGTATATACAGCAGAACCAAAGGCTGTCCGTCTTTGCTCCCTCAGCTGAGGCACAGCTCCCAATTAATTTCTTCCTTATTTCTCCCAAACTGTCAAGATGTCCTCAAGCAACATGAAAATTACATATCTGGGACATTTAAAGGAGGGAGAAAACCACCACAGTCAGTCACACATGCACAACAAAAGACAACCTAAGAAATTAAACTCCCTTTTAAATGACTAAAAATAGATTGGGCAGGGAGGGAAGGGACTATCAATCACATCTTAAGGGTTGCTGAATATTCCATGAGCAGGCTTCTAATAGACTGCTGTCTCAAGACTGCTCAAGTTTTTTATGATTAAAAATGCACAAGGACATGAAAAAAGGGAGATGTACGATACTGAAGAGCAAAACACACGAGACAGAAGTGGATGCAGAGTATTAATTAGGCCATTAAGATTCTTAAATGTTTTACTGTCTAATAAAATATGTATTTAATAAAAACTAAGTGCCGTGCAGGCAGAATGCACACATGCATTTTATTGAGCTGTTCAGAAGAAACTGAAAAGGTGAATTACTAGCAAAAGACATTTGTGGACAAGAATGAATAGATAATAGTAACATTGTGTCTGTACTATGAAAACAAAGAATATACTATTGCATAAAAATTGTCACTTGCATTTACCTAAGTGAGAGATTTACCTGCTCTATAAGCATCTCATCAATCTGCTTTTATAAGGAGTCTGCAGTCAACTGATACAGGGAGATTTCTGAATACTTGGAAACATTATTCAGTGATTAATACTGAATTATTGACTGAAGTATACGCATTAAGACCACACAATAATTTGTACTCGCAATTAGTCAATTAACCAAGTCTGGAAGTACCTTAAAGGATATTTTTTCATAGCTGACATTCAGGAGACAGTTCAGTGGGCTTTTCAGGCATTTGCTGCCTGTCCTAGACCTATGCAATTGTAAGACAACAAAGCCCTCAACTACACTATAGAATATACACTGTAGGCTAAGTCTACACACTATAGGCTAATACACTATAGACTAAAATCTACAGCATATTTTGCTTTCACACCTTTCTTTCTTTGAAGCACGAATCTTGAAGTGGATTCCTATCCATGAACCTGCAACCTCAGAAAACTCCTAGACGCAGTGGGGACTAAGCCAAAGACACATAAAACAAAGCTGGTGTTAGGTATGGCTACATACAAGACAGGCTTCTGTGCTTTGGGCTGCTTTTAAGGAAAATGAGAGGAAAGAATCTGTACTAAAAGCAAATGAGATAATTCCTCTCCCTTTTCATTAATGTTGCCAGCTCAAAAGCACATGACTTTTCTTTTTTTAAACCGCATTTCCACTTGGTTTGGGAAGGGAAAGTTGGCTCATCCACATCTAACCAGCAGTAAGGTGAAGTCTGGTCTGCTAAGCATTTTGGGTTATGTTGCCCCATGGCAGAACACCCAGACGCTGCCTGCATCTCAGACACTAGAGCAAAAAGGACCTCAAAGAAAATTAGCACATGTCAGAGGAACTGAGATGGACCTGAGTGCCAGTAGAGATCCAGCCTGAATAAGACTGGAATTCAGCTGGAGCTGTCAACGATCAAGCACTGGTTTAACAACCACCTAACCAGTCTCTGTCACCTCTGCTACCCACAGTATCAGAGTGGAGCCCCCAGGCACTCAGCTGAACACACTCCCCAGTCTCCACTCTCAGTAGTTGCTATGAACACTTCTGTCGATAGCAGACACTAATTACTACACACAGGCCAGTAGTAAGACTTCATCTGCATGGCATAAGTAGCAAATTCAAGTAGTTTCCTGTTCTTTACCAACATCCTGTTGCCACATCTACTCCTCCAGGAAACTGCAACACTGAGCAAGAGAATTTAGCATTCCACAGAAGAGCTCTGACGCCAAAGGGCTATGGCAGCACAGTTACTAGGAGCTTGCTTACAAAGAAAACAATCCCATTAATCTGGTTGTCATTTATGCTTTCAGTTATTCGGTGCAGGGCTGCGTGTCCCATTTTTTGGAAGGGAAACAGAAAAAAGAAAAAAAGGCAAAAAAGCATTATTTTGATTTGTTGCCAGAAGTCAAACCAGACACTGTGCAGTGAGGATGCTCACACAGCTGGCACCAGAATAACCGAGATATGAATTACTATAGAGCGCATCATTTTTATTCTGTTTTCATAAGAGCAAAGACTCTCGCATTCACTCATCCCCTAGATTTATATAAACACACATCAGTACCAACTGGAAGAATCCCACAGTCAGCTAAGCACACATGTCATGATTGAGAGTTTGTTAACATAAGGACGTTACACCAGCACAACTTGAATCTACATTTAAGTCTTTACAGCTGAGGCCCTGCACAAGAATGTACAAGTGTGGCATGTTCTGGTTAAATTAATCTTTTCATAATCAACACATCAGCTAAACTGAGCCAAGCTTGATTTAAAAGAATACATAAGAGAGCACACACTGAGTTTTGCATAGTGTTAGTTTATATTCACAACCTGACCTACAGCACAGCTATTTTTGAAACAACAAATTGAGCTGTATTTTCACATGAGAGAAACTTCCCTTAAACATTTAATATAACCTGTGACAAATTGCGCTTAGCCAAAACTTATTACTTGACATAAAGTCCATAATTAAAATCCAGTAATTCTTTATCACTATCTCGCTGTGCAACAAAAAATACCTGTTCTCAAAGACAGTCTGAAATCAAATAAGGACATAAAAAAAATACAAGATGAAGCACTAAGACAGCAAACCTTTAAGAGTTCCTAGGAAGAGTAAAACCACCATCCACAAGTTGCAGCAAAGCAATGATGCACTTCAAAGAACAAAAAAATAGTTGCAGATGCAGATTATGCAATATTTAAGAAGTAAAATTATTAGAGACAACATACATATGCAGTGTTTCAGAAACAACTAGTTCTGTAGTCGTGGTTATGTGGTCACAGCATTTCCTTAGTATGTGTATGTACAGCTTGCAGTTCCCCCTGAGATGTAAGGATACCACACTCATACACACCATGATGGCATCACCCTAACCACAACAATGGAGGCCGAGTGGTTAGCAAGCTGATCAAAACACTGAGACATATTGGGTAGATCTTCATTCTTCTAGATTATATTCTTTATTAGAATTCTAGATTAGATTCCTTATTAGTCCCTCAAGTTACTGGCTAACAGACTGTACAATCACCTCCCTTACAGAAGGGAGTGAAAAGACTGTTGGATCTAGCTCTCCATTTTCTGCTTGGTTATGAAATCCTAACTGGAAAAAAACACCCTGACTACTCCTAACTGCAAAAAACACCCTGACTACTCCAACGCTGAAGTGAATTTGTGTACTCACAATGCAGAAAGATTAACACACAAGAATCTGTGGGATCAGCATCTGGATATGTGCTCAGACTATTAGGCTATTTATTTTTGTCACGTTTATTAAGTACCTAGGAAAATCCCAATAAAAATAAAGCAGCACGCTCTTAATAAAACTTCACATGCATGGTAAGTTTTCAATTTATAATGGGGCTCATATACATATTTCTTTTATTTTAGCTCCATGTTTTAATCTATTTCATACATCCATTTATTTATTTCTCTTGTATTTTATGCTCATACTAAAAAGCTCCTTCTTTATTTCTTCCCTTTCCTAAATGTTAAAAGAACTACAGGTTAAAAAAGTTACTTTTACACCTAGAAATCTCACACTGGAAGTATCCATTTACACTGAAACATACAAACTTCAAGCTCCATTAATATAGCTACTGCAAAAATACAAAAGGGTCACAGAAGCAATAAGCAAATATCCCATGAAATATTCCCAGACAGGCACCATTTTCCAATCTATTGAGTTTCCAGTTCAGAAAGCTCAACTGCTATTATCAGGTTATGCTCAATCAACATTTGCAGGTTTTAGTCAACAGAACTTTTGTACTTAGGAGCACTGGAAAACCTGACCCACAGCTGCTTAAAATTCGGGTTAGCAAGCTTCATTTTTAACTGATTCAGTTCTTTTGGTTCAGGGGGACGGGTGGGAGATATAAATAACATAAATGCTTATTTTAGTTACTGTAAGTCTGTAACTTGTTATTGTCACTTTACAAACATTGAGTCAATTTTGAAGATAATAAAGAAAAAGTTGTTAATTCAGCATTAACCTGATCCTATAAACACTATAAATTTTGGGGAAAAAATTACTGTCTTCAGCAGGAAAAAATACTTCAGCTACCCAGTATTCCTGCTCTATCTTACATTTTTGCTTGTAAATCAAATCAATGTATTTTAAAATCTAGCGCATATCCAAATGATAATCTAGAGTTTCTCCTTTTTTTCTACAGAAATACCCAGATATTCATCCACAGATTTCCAGCTTCCACTAGTGCAGCTAAAAAAAGTTTCCAGTAATCTTTAATTTGATTGAAAGCACTTATTTTTGATGTAAGTACTTCCATAATTTCACCTTGATTTACACTTGTAATGCCTGCTGTAGTGTGGCAGTCATTAAATAGATTATGGTGTTTTCAGCTGTATTCCAGGCCCTCTACTCTTCCACCCACTTTATTCCTTTATTCCTGTCATTAACCTCTAGGAAATGCCCTCCTTGTTGGTCATTACTGTTTAATTATACTTCATAGTAATGTCATCACATCTGTGAAATATAATCTTCCGTAACAACACAGCTGTGCAAAATGATGTTCCCACCCAGCAGTGAAATTCTGGTTACAGCAGATTATACACGCACATGAGGTTGACAGAGGAAATGATACGGAACTTTTCAAAGGCCCTTGACTTTGAACAGGTCTGTTGTGTTAGGAGGTAGGTGTAGTCTTCAGGAAAGGTCTCAGAAACTTTTCCCCACTCCTCCAGCCAAGTTTCCCATAAATTTTTGGAATAACTACTCCTAAAGTTAGACATTTCGTACAGAAAAAAAGTGAAGTGAGAAGAAACCTCAGAAACAGAATCTCTGAGTCCAGGGTCTACTTTTTTAACAAACAGTATGAATTACATCTGAAAGACGCTTTTTATTTTTCCCTGCTTCCATTCATGATCTCATGATGCACAAGCATCTCCTTTGCTTGTAATATAACAGCACAAGTAACTGCATTGGTCATAAAGAAACAGGACTTGACACATTCCTGCTATCCTTCAAAGGTTGGAGGGGACAACTATTGAAACAACTGTTTCTTCAGAGATTACCAAGACCTCCCATCTAAATCATTCATCAGAATGGCCATTATTTCCTGAAATATAACATAAACTGTATATTCTGCTGGTACATGGAGGTGGTGTGGCTGTATTACAAAGGGAAGTAGTGTTACCATATACTAATGTTCACAAAAAATAGTGGTTTGTACTGTAAACTCTGTGTACTACAGCCTATCTTCACGCTGTCCTACTTTTGACAGTATCAGTTAGCTAGCAGTAAGCACACAGGCTTCTCTAACAGAAAAGAAATGGCACCAACCAGCCCTTTGTTTTGTTTACTGGGGAGATATTTGTGTGTGTGTGTATGCAACATGTGGAGGGGGTGACTGGGACGGAACTGCCTGACTTCTCAAGAGCAGAGATAACAGTGTATAGGAGAACAGTAAAGCCTCAATCAAGATTCCGTATACCAAACTTCAACAGGATTTTTCCTGGTCTGGGTTACAAACCCTTGACCAGCCAGTAGAAGGAACGTAGCTGTTTACCTGTTAGAAGCAAGGGGGCAAATTCCTTTAGATTGATGCAAAACGTTTTCCTACTCTGGAAGTCAGAAAGGGAGGAGCATCAAGTTTATTTATGTAGCTCAAGCAGTGGCCAAGCAAAGAGGATGCCTTATTGTGCAGAGATCATACCTGTACATTAACTCCTCCCTTTAAAGCCATGAAGAAGGAAAACTGCCGTTCCCACTTCAGGAGTCACAAGCAAATGGAAGGGGAGAGAAATAAGCAACCAAGTTGCTGCTTGAGAGAGTTTTCGAGCACAGTGCTTATGATTAACCAACTGAAGAAACAGAATGACAGGGAGGAGAAAGCTTGCACAGATAAACCCAAAGCCAGAGGGAATGACAAGAGAAATGCCCTGGGCTTCGGGTGGTCTTGTTTTACAAAGCAAGATTAATTAAACAGTCACTAAAGGACATCTCTTTTAGAAAATGAAACATGCTACAAACTAAAATGCCTCAAAGCCAGCAGCTGGGGAGTTATAACTAAATTACTAAGTACAAAATGAAGCAGCCTGCAGAGGAAATGAGTAATTAAAAAACCCTCCCCTGAGCAACAGGCTGTCCAGAGAGGGATAACTCCAGGACCCTGGTGCTCGAGGTAAACAGTACCAAAGCCAAGAACTGCCAGATGAAGACAGATGTTTTCTACAAACAACAAAAACCTCCTGCCTTTGCAGTGCGTTTTCACTCAGAGGTGGCATTAGACACTCTGCCTGGTATGACCTGAAGAGATACATGCAGGAATTACATCACCCACCACTAGCATGCTGCCACCCCTGGGGTGAAGCACTGCAGTCGTAAGACAGTGCTCAGCAACCATAAACAATGTTTTCAGAAAAAGAAATAGATCAACGTCAACTTCACTCCTCTTTCTGCAAGGGTTTATCTGAAACGCAGCACAACCACCTTGTTCCTACCACACACCCTTCGGCAGCCCACTCCCCTTTCTCAGTGGAGCAAGGACACCTTGGATGCCTGCTCTCCAGGAATCCTGGTGAGCAACATCACCTCTGGCCTGGCCCAACTCCCTTTGTTCCTGTTGCCCCAGAGAGACGGCAGGAACAACACTCAACTTACCAACCCTAACACACGCACTCTGGCAAACTGCTTTTCCAGCTTTTTCCACTAGATCTTTTCCAGAGACAAGCCATGAGAGCAGCAAGCTTCAGCCCACTGACAAGTCTTCTTCTCTCATTTATCTTTTGGAAACCCCCTCAAGGGCCACCAGTTGACCATGAGTCTGTTGGCAAGCAGGCACGGAGGACGATGACCATGGGGCACAGCCTGCTGAAGGAGTGCCCTGCAGCAAGGGGTTCAAACTTTTTCCCTCAGAGGGAGCAGCCCCAGCCCTGATAAACATCATCCCCTTTTCAGCCATGGATGACAAGCAAGACCGGGAAGGTGAGGACATCCGCTGTTGATGTTGAGGTGAATCCCATGCCAAGGCAGACACCACTCACGGCCATCTCAGGCCCTCCATCAGGTGAGGATCACTGTGCAAAGGGTCCCTCACCCTCCATGACCAACTGCAAGCAAGAAGACCCTCACCATCCCCTCAGGCTCTCTGTGGTCTGGGGAGGGCCTCAAGACCACCTTCTTCAGAGGCATTCCCTCACCTTTCCTCAGGCCCTCTGTGGTCAGCGGGGGGATCCCTCACTATTGCCTTCATCAGCAGGGGACCCTCACCATCACCTCAGGCCCTTCTCCTGGCAGAGCCACGTTCTCTCCGAGGGGCAGACACACCTCTCTGGCTGAAGGATCCCTCACTATTCCCTTCCTCGGAGGGAGCCCTTCCCCACCCAGCCCCACGTCCCCTCCCGGGGTCGGACGGGTCCCTCTCCGCCCCCTCAGGCCCTCGGTTCCTCCCCGCAGGCCTCGGGCTCTCCCTCCGAAGCGGGCCCTGCCCGGCGGACCCCGCCGCCTCCCCGCGGTGCCGCCGCCCCTGACCCGGGCCGCGTCGGCGGCACTCACTGCGGCGGGAGCTGCAGGGCCGGGCCGCCGCGGCGCTGGAAGGCACCGTCCACGAAGACGCCGTTCTTGCCGAGGCAGCGCAGGTAGAAGTGCGGCTCCTGGAAGCTGAGCTGCAGGTGCCGCCGGGAGATGAAGCTGGAGTGCCCCATGTTGACGTCCACCGAGCCCTGCGAGGAGTTGCGGCCTATGGTGACGGCCGGCTGCCGCATGAGGAACTCGAACTCGCGGCCCTGCAGCCGCGCCAGCACCGGGCCGGCGCAGGCGGCAGCGGCGGGCGGCCCGGCCGGGGGCGGCGGCCCGGGAGGGGGCGCCGCGGCGGGGCTGCAGGGCGCCGAGCGCAGCGCCAGCAGAGCCCGCGCCCCGCTGCTGTCCTCCCCGACTTCGGCCATGTTCCCAGGCAGGGAGCGAGCCAGCGTGCCGGCCTCCGGGGCGGAGCCGGCGGGGCGGGGAAGCGGGGCGGAGCGGGAGGAGAGCCGAGCACGCTGCCGCCGCCGCCTCCTTCACTCCCCTGCGTCCCCGGCGGCAGCGCCGGGCCCGGCCGCTCCGCCGCGGTTTGTGGCGTGGGGCCGGGGCTGGCAGCGGCGGAGCTGCGGCGCCTCCTGCAGGCCCGGGCTGCGCTGGGCCCGCTCCTCGGGCAGGTGCTGGGGGCGCCCCGCACCCTGCTCCCTGCAGGAAAGCCGCCTCAGAGCCACCCCCGTGCACTGGCGGGGTGCCCGCGCCCCGAACCCGCCCCTGTTTAGGGCTTCCTGTGGAACGGGGGCACATCCACGCGCCGCATCGCCTGCCCTGTGGTGCTGAGCTGCCGCGTGTGCAGTCCAGCCTAGGATTCATGTCACGACACTGAAACCCCTCCGCGCTGTCAGGTGGGGATTTAATCACAGCACGGTTTGAATAGCCCTGGACTGCTGGCAAAGGCTTGCTGATGGGGGAGATTCACAGAATCAGCAGGGTTGGAAGGGACCTCTGGGGATTCATCCCAGATACACAAAGGTGTAAGTTTAAAACGCCCTAAAACACTTTTATAGGGTTTATATATATGTACATACACACACCTATATATATATATACACTCATACAGTGATTTTATACTCCTATAGCTTTATACTCATACAAGCTTTATGCTCACATAGGTTAGCTTTATACTTGTAGTTTTTCATTATAAAGGAATGCGTGTAAGTTGTTTAGCTTGTATTACATTATTTCTTACTTCGAATTACTTTTTATATTTTTCTGTATTATATGTGTTACTTCTATGAATGATAAAGATCATGTTCTTTTGCAACAGCGGCGCGTATTTGGATACTCAGGGCTGTTAGATTATCCAGGTCAAACAGGTAAAACGTTTCTGTATAGGCGAGCACATAATACATTGCAGAATCCTGAATTGTTAAACAACCAGAAAATGCCATGAATTTAAGAATCTTGGGAGAGGGAGCAGCCGTAATTGCTTATTGCTTTAGCTCGTGTGGGGAATGCGGCAGCTTGGAGCAAGGCTGCTCAGCAGCTTAGGGGAGATGGGGAAAGAAAATCCCATAACCGGTCAAAAGTGCGGAGCAAATTTCAGCTGTGAAGACTTGTAATTAAATGAGCTGGAATCCATCCAGGACCATAAGGTTAACATCCCTGTTCCTGAAACATCTTCCCTGAGATGTTTAATGACTGCTGAGCAGTTGGGACCTGAGTTAGACATCTCACACAAGACATCATCTTCAGTAAGAGTGCTCTTTGCCACTACAGTTCGATACCAACCGAGAGGAAGAAAGAAAAATACCATCTAACACAGCACCGGTACCACTTCCTACACAGCAGTGTCTCCTCTCCAGTGAGACTCAGCCAAGCCAGGCATGGCAAAAGGTTGCAGTCCCCAACACAGGAGAGGGAGGAAAAGCATCTCTGGAAGGGGCATGAGGAGGATGGAGGTGGTCACAAGAAGTGGTTATCCTAGAAGCCTGGAATTAAATTACAGCTGGAATAGTGCTGGAAGGTGGCATGGAACAAATAAACAGGGTCACAGCACACAGCAGTGGCATAACCTGGGCCCCTGTGGGGAGCTCCTCTTCTGCCCCAAATTGCTCAGCATCAGCAAAAACTCGTGGTCAGAAAGTAAAATGTGGCCATCCGGTAGGTGAGAGCCAGAGATGCTGCCTGACCGGAGAGCTAGCTCAAGCCTTTTGCCTGTTCACACTGGGATGAGAGTGCCCTTAAATGTGCTTGAAAATGGACCCAAGCTGGTAGGCAGGTGTGTGGGAGCAGGTGAGGTGAGACCTCCTATCAGAGCAGCAGCACCAGAAAGATTTTAGTCCTGTCTAAGGCTTTTCTAAAACCCCAGATTGTGTTGGACCAGAAGGGTCCTGAAAGGATCATAAATAGGGCGAGGCTGTTACCAGACCAATAAGTGTTTCCTTAGCTGCATGGGAAAATGCACTGTAGGCAGGCAGGCTGGCAAGGCAGGAGCCAACCCCGCATGGGCAGGATCGGGGTGGTTTCTAACTACAGGACTTGCAGGCAGCCCTGTGGACCCATGCAGCCGTCTGATGTGGGGCCAAGAGGCATGTTTCTGCCAGGGCTGGGTCTCATTACCTCTCCCACATTGGATACAGGCTACAGATTTCTGCAGCTCCAGTCGGAGAATAGCCCCAGGGCTGGCGCATGAGGCTGCTGTGAGGATACTGGTGCTGCTCAGAGGCTTCCTGAGCACTTGTGGCAGACCTGGGGCAGCCTCGCTGCTCCGAGGCCGCGGAGCTGGGAATGCTGATGGGCACATCCACACATGTCCTGGTCACTCTGCAGCCACCTGCTCCTGCTGCACTAGTCACTGAGATTATTTTTCTCACAAGTCTTTTTCTTTCTGCCAGGAAATTTCTTCCAAGTGGAAGTTGCTCTTTAAAGCCAGTACTGCCACTGAGATAAATCCCAGCTTCATGCAAAATGTGATCAAGCGCTGTACAGAAACAGGATTCCTCCAAGCTGCCTGATGGGTTGTGCTTAGCATTGTGTCTTACCAGCCCTCCTGCCTGTGGCATCCGTTCCTAAGCTCCTTGTGCTGCAAGGAGCAGAGTGCTCGGCTCGGCTCTAATCCACCCTGCAACAGCATCAAACCAAGGGCCCTTCAGACAAGGAAACACTTTGCGCTCCTCCAGTCAGCTAATCCTGCTTAAAGTCAAGCTGGCTGCCCCAGTGTAAATGGCTGATGTAAATGCACTCAAAATTGTTTGAATTAAATTAATCTCATCCCGTATGGCTGGATTGACTTTAAAGTGGTTCATTTTCTCTGGCAGGGTTTTAGATGGATACGCCTGCAGGTGTGGCCGAACTTCCTGACTCTACAAGTTGCCTACCAAAATATTCAGATGGCTCAGAGCTGCCAGCCAGGTACTACGAGCTGTGGGGAGCAGACCCAGGGGGCACTGGGGCAGGGAAGGAGACGACAGCACAGTTCTTGTGCCACCCCAGTGATGTGCCCAAGTACTGGTGCATCACTTGGATGTGGGAAGGGCACCTTGGCCATCTCCAGCCATCCAAACTAGCCAGCTGTGGGCTTGCTCCAGCCAGGACTGCGCTCAGGCACTAGCATGGCGTGACACTGTGTAGAAGCATGACTGCCTGTGCACATGCAGAAATAATCCCTCCTGGCACTTTGTAGCAACACCTAGAGCCATTTTGAGATGCTGCCCTGCTCTATTACATGTGTGCAACAGAGCAATCTGAACCAGGAGGAGAAATGAGACGCTCAAACCAAGCAGCTGTGAAGGGGACAGTGAGACCAGAAAGAAGCTGGGTTAGAGTTGGCATTACTCAAGAAAGCGGTGCAAACCCTGACTGTCCTTTGTCAAATATTTGTTTGGCAGTGTCATTGCTGACTGTTTCAATATAGTGATGTTCAGCAGGAATCTGTTTTGCACTATCAGTTGTGGGCAAATGAATGTAATGGGTTGTTACGGTCACCCAGATACCACCACATTGGGCAAACAGAGATCTTGCAAAAAGCAGTGATAAAAGGGTATATTTCTGCATTTATCTGCTGGATGGTGTCTGCTTAAAACCACTTAGTTCCTGTAAGTGAAAGGCTGCATTTCTAGAGCATTTCATACGGCTGTTGCTCGCTATTCTGATGCATGAGGCTGAATACATATTTATCAAGCCCCAATTCAGCAAAGAAGCTGCCTGGCTTCCACACTGCAAGAAATCTGTTCTACCCCCAGACTAAAGCGCGATTGAAAAGCAGCTTTGACAGAAAGGAACGATGTGAGCTGCACACTGGGCGTGAGCCACTTGATGGATTTACCCAGCAGCTATGCAACACATTGATGCTCCCAAGGAAAGCACAGCCCTGATCTGGGGAAGACGGAGAAGAGTGAAGGAAAGCAATTACTCTAAGGAAGACTCTGCTGTCTCTGTGCTAGTCCAGTCCAGCATTTCTCCTGAGTGCAGTGCCAATCTAATGGGCTTAAGGGTGATATGGCTTCCACTGATGTAAAGTGTGTGTTATTAGCAAGAGAGCAAAGACTTCAGGATCTGCATCACACAAATACTTAGATAAATACAAAAGAGGACAGCATTCCCTCAAATTCCTGCCCACCTCCCTGCAGCCCTTTTCCCTTATGTCAGCCGTAAGTAGGCTTTAAACGCTATGGTGGTTTTTGTCTGAAGTGATTTGAAGCAATATAAGTGATGAACAATGTGCCCTGTATCTGTGGAGCTGCTTTCTCTAATGCACCTGCGCTCAGGAGCAGCGTCACATCCTTCTCCAGCTGGGTGGGTTTTAATTCTGCTGTGTGTCTCAGGGAAATCACAGGGCTGTGACACAGGAGCAAATGCACTTATATACATCTCATGGGATTTTCTCCTTAACCAAGTGGCTGCAAGAAGTTAAATAGAATTCATTGTTTTGAAACATACTCAGGTGTATGATAGTATCTGTCTCACACACACACACACACTCGCACGGTGTCTAACCCAGCCTCCCATGAAATTTGTACCTGTTTTCTCAATTCAGTTGCATGACTTGTACTTTTAACCTCGATCCTTACATGTCTCCAGTGTCAACCCTTGGTCCTGATCTGGGACAACCCGTGTAAATCTGCCTTCCCACAGATGCTCCATCCACAACACGGATCTCTGACCAAGAGGTACCTGTGAGGCTCACAGTGGCATTGAGGATGTGACCTGCTGCTGAGGGTCTGGGGAGCACAGAGTAGCCCTAATTCCATCTGAGACACCTGTAAATACCCTGTTAACTAGAACAGCCTTACAAATCTTTCACCATGGCTCTGAGCCAGCTTTAGTCCAGATGGCCTGATAAGAAAGGGTTGGCCTCTGGGGGAGGTGATACAGTGATAGAGGAATTCTTTCTTCTTCTGCACAGCTTTTAATCAGCAGAAGGTTGAAGAAATAACACCACCAATGAGTCAGAAATGTGGTGGGAGCACTCATGGTCCCAAAAGCACACAAAGGATACAAACCCACCATTTTTTTCCTAATGCCAATAGGCTGCTATGCTGAAGGGAGCAGTATGAGAGACAGTAAAAGGCACACAGAGAGCAGGATCCAGTGCAAGGTGGGCATCCTTAAATCCTGCTCAGTCAGGGCTGCCTCCTGCAAGGGGCCGTTTGCCTCTTGCTGGAAGCTGAGCAGCAGCATCAGTGCCTGGCGAGATGGGGCTAAATGAGATGCCGTATCTGTTAACTCCCTCCCAGGAGCAGCACAGCCTGGAAAGATTGTTCTTTCTATAGTAATGAGTTTCTTCATTTTTAAGTCAGCTGTGATCCTGTTTACTGTAAACTCCAATATGCTGGAAATGTTTCTATCACAGTTTATTTAGGTTTCACAGGGATTTTTTTTCTTTTCAAATCACACCAAGAATATATTTTCACAGCAAGTTCTCTGAAATACAATAAAGACCGAGGAACATCTGATGCCCAGACTCTGCCATTCCCTATGATATTCTATGATTTGCTCATTCCCCATGCAGAAATGCTGTCGCTTTCCTAGAATCCAAGCCAGAGCCTGTCTGATGTATGATAAACCATTTTGGAAAGCCTTGAACAAGACCATTTGTTGTCGAGATAATTTTACAAAAGCAATACCATTTCATGGGTGGCTGTTAAAATAATACATAACATTTACACTGGCCTGTGTGCTTTGAGCTTTAAACCCGTTCAGCTAACTTACCTTCATTTTGGCTTGAAACATAGACCTCAGTGAAATCCATAACACAAGCCAGGTCTAAATTATTTGCTTTAGTTGGTTTTGAATGATCTCATTTTCTTACTTTCCATCAATACAAAGAGAGAAAAATACTTTTCAACAGCTAAAACCAACTGAACCAGTAAGTATAAAATCTGATATCAAACGCAAAGCATTTCAGCCCCAAAGGAATATGGTTTTGGACTTTTATGAACAAATGTAGCACGTACTGTTTGTTGCTGCGTAAAACAAGCTCCATGCGTTGTCTGTAGGGTTGGAAGCAGCCGATCTTAAACATCTTGCTTTACGATCTGCCCCAAAAGCTGGAGGAGCCAGTGAAGCTGCAGAATTTGCTGTCTATTATGCAAAATATTTAAACAAAAACCACAGGACCTGCATGTTTATTGTCCCAAACCTTATATCATGATTCACACCTATGATGATGCATATATCATGATATACAGCCAGTGGATATAGCTGTATAGAGCTCAGAACCAGACACATTGTCCAAGAACCCATGTGGGAACAGCCCTGGGCTTCAACCACTGTGTAGCATGCTAGTAGAGGACCTATCTTGGCTTAGGGCATCACTGGGGACTAGCAAAGGCACCTGTAAACCATGTTTGCTTTCAGTAGGTCCTCAGCATCCTTTGGGATCACTGAAGCCTCTCAGCTGGGAGAAGATGCTGGGGGAGAGACTATCCTGCGGATGTCCTGCTGCTTTGCAGACACTTCTAAAGCTCTGAGGAAACCTCACCATTGATGATATTTCCAGCACTAGCTTTGGTTCCCAGTAAAATCCTGGATTAAGCTCATTCCTTCTCACATTCTGTGCCCTCCTTTCCAGTTGGTTGTATCAATTAGATATGTTAGTGCAATAAAGGCATTTGCTGTAAGTGCTGGAAAAGCCTGGATTTACAATCATCGCACATCCCTTTAAGGGCACACTGTCAACTTCAGGAAAACTGCTATAAACGGTTTCACTTACTTACATTACTAATAATACCATAGAGTATTAAAAGTGAAAGGATTTTTAAAATCCAATTTACTTGTCTTTCATCTTGGCCAGTGAAAAAATCAATGAAATGCATCTTACTTTAGTTTAGAGTAATTTTCACTTACCAGGTCCCTCATGCTAATGTGCCTGCTTTACAGGCAGGAGGGGACATATTTACCTGCTTAGAAGAAAACCTCTGTGCACCCTGGATATTGAGATAAATGCCAACTCTCCAAAACCAAGGAGAGAGAAATAAGGTAGCACGAAAACATGCCTATCGATTTGCTTTATAAATACATGTTTTACAGAAATGAACCAGTTGCTGAATTTAACCAAAGACCATTCTTCATCAGCAAAGTAATAACCATGTAAGAGTTTAATGATTGAATTGAATTCACTTTATGCTAGCAAAAGATTACAATTATAAAGTAATCTTTGATGAAATTAAGGGTGTTATTTTCCTTTTAAAGGTAGGATTTCAAACCCCCAGCCATTAAAAGTAAGTTATAGAAAGTTTGGATCTCAAAGTTTGAATTAGCCAATCTAAAAGATAAAAACAGGGACTCTGTAGCCTTCAGAAACATTAACTGTAATTTCAAGGGCTTGTTAATGCCTGGTTATAGGGGGGCAGAGAGGGAATGTGATTTGAAACTGATTTAGGCATTTTGGTACCTTTAATTTCCATATAGCTCAATGTGTAATTTGCTGGATGTCGTCTCCCACCAGCCTCCTTCCACCTGCCCATTACTCTACCAGCAGACCTGTCCCTATTCCATCCCTGCTCAGCATCTGGATTTTACTGGTCATGCCAGTTTAGTGCATCACCTTGACAGCCACGGGCCCCGTAGTCTGCTGCTGCAGGATCCTAGAGCCTACAGCCCCAAACACACTGATTTTGGGGATGTGCCAAAGGGCCTTGCTGTGTGACCAGCCCAAGCAAGGGGGGACCAGGGGTTGTGGCCCTCCCCAGGCTCACTGAGCCATGCTGGAGCCCATGGTCCCTCCAGCACATTTAATTCCCAGTGTAGAATCATAAAATCAGAATATGGTTTGGGTTGGAAGGGACCTTAAAGCTCATCCAGTTCCAACCCCCTGCCATGGGCAGGGACACCTTCCACTAGAGCAGGTTGCTCAAAGCTAAATGCCCATCATGGTAATTTGGTATTTTATTCTTTCTCCCTGTCTCCTGGCTGCAATAAATTGGGATGATGCTATCTCAGGCTTCCTCCCTGCTTCTCCTGGAGCTTTTAGCTAAAATCTAGCATTAGCAAAATGTGCCTCTGGAATAAGGCCTCATAAAATATTGTTAGGATTGCTAGGCAACCCGGAGGCATGTTGGGAGCTGAAAGGAGCCTTAAGTGGGCGTAGCGAGCCTGTGCTGGAGTCTCAGATGAAAAAGAGAGGGTATTCTTTGTGCTTCCATTCTAGCAACACTTTGCCTTTGATTTTCTTTTGCAAAGAGGTCAAGACGCACTGCTTCTACATGCACACAAAGATGCATCTCTCTGTAATTGTTGATGCGGTGGCCTCTACCCTCAGATTAATCAGCTGGATGAGAAATGCACCTATCCAGGGCTTTTCAATAGCAATAAAAGTAAAATGAAATTTTTGTGGTTGGGAAGATACACATATTCCAGCTACTTGCATCTTCTGAGGACTCCTTTTGCAATAAAGAGGGGCCATGCTCAGTAATAGCTTGTTTTATGTGGCCAACAAGGTGTTGCCTCAACCCTTTCTACATGCTGCAAACTGACTCCGTAAGGAAGAGAAACAAAAAGCATATAATTTATCGGCAGGGTCAAACACGAATAATCATTTATTTGCAGATACATGCAAGAGAATAAAAAGTGAACTAGGTTTGCAAGAACAAGAGGAGGAATTACTGTAGGTGTAGGCAGGGGAGGTTTACTGCTGATTTTGTTAGCTAAGAGGCTAAAGAGAGCCCTTGGTTTACCCCTTCCTGCCTCCAGCTCAAAAAGAAGAGATGCTGTCCCTTCATGGGGACACATGAATCTGCGTCTCATCCTTCCAGGAACATTTTGGCTTCCCAAAGGAAGGTTCCAGCCCTTCCCTGGGCAAGCCTCTTGCTTTGCTTCCACCCCAAGCCAAGCCTCCAGTAGGCAGCCCTGTGCTGTGCTTTCCTTAGTGGAAAACTTGGAAAGCTGGAAAAATACACACACTCAGCAGCAAACACAGCACCCACATGCTGAAGCTGCCCTCATGACTCTGGCTTTTGCTCCATCCATCCAGCACTGCTAAAGGCAAATCCTGGTGGCAGGTCCCACAGGAGGTGAATGTGCCTCTGCTGAGAAAAGCTGTCTCTGCCAGAGACTGGCCTTTGAGCCGGGCTGAGTGCGTGATTTGTTTCCCAGTGCTTGATTTAGCATATGATTTTCAGTTCAAACAGCTAATGGCCAAGCTGACTAATGCATCCATCTGCAAAGAGCCTGTCCGGCTCCTCCCTGCAGGGCTCTTCTCACCAAATCCTTTTTGGGGTCATGAATGGCTGCCCTTCAATCTCCGGTGCTCCTGAGTGGCTGAAATCCCTTACTCACCTCGCTTTGCTCCCATACTGTCACAGGACGTTGTTCAGACTGGGAGTAGTTACACATGCAAGACCTTTCATCAGCGTGAATGAGGGCCACTGAAAATGGATGGTGAGAGAAGGAGCTGATAATTTTGGCCCATCCTTTGTCAGTGAAAACATTTCCCAAGCATCCAGCACTCCCAGCTACTCCCATATAATACAGAAAGGTACTGTAATAAGCTAGATAAGCATTTCCCAGGACCATTAATGAATATTACCATAAAGGTGTTGTTGGGATCAGGCATCCTACACAACCTTGCTGTTGGAAGCTGCTTTTCGGTTCATCTTGAAAAACAGAGAACTGAAAGGAACAAACCTTGGAATTTTGCACATTACAGGGTTTCTTAGACAACAACATATGGTATGTATATGCTATGTATATGCTATAACTACACCTTTTATTTCTCATGGCATTTTTGAGCTTGATTTAGGTCAGAAAAGGTGCCTGTAAGGTATTTATCCATTCCTGGTGATGAGCTGGCTGTGCTGTTTTTCTGCTCCGTTAGCATCGCAGGTCTCATGATGCATATTTCAATACCAAATGGTCCAGGCCAAAGCACTTGACACTGCCACTCTGTTCCTCTGCCATGAGGAGCACATGGGGGTTTCTCCTGATTTAGGGCTCTCCAGCTCCTGCAACCTCCATCTCCTTCCGCAGATTCATAGGTCAGGTTTGGAGGAGCATGAAATTGGGCCAAATCTTGGCTTTCTCTTACTTTTCGCAGCAAAGCTCCCTCTTCAGACCAGAGGTGACTTGGTTCTTGGTGTTATTTTAGGAGTTATTTTAATTAACAATGTGGCAGCTGGAAGTGTTAGAATGATGGGAGCCAGGCACCATAAGAAATGATAATTGCAGACTTGGAGCAGTGCTAAGAGTTAACAGAGGGACATTTAATCCAATTCTCAGCTTCTATTCTAGGAGCCTTTTAACTTTCCAAATCAAGAAAAGGAATAGGGGAGGGGAAGAAAAATCATCTCCATTGCAGTGCAATTTCTTAAGCTTGTTCGCAGCCCAAAGGTGAATTTTTGGGCGTGTGAAGGGTTTGAAGAAAATCCATTCAGCAGTTTCCAAGGTTTCAGAGCATGAAAGCACCATCTGCTTACAAAAGAAAAAGTAAAGAGAAATTCCCTTTGCTCATCAGAGTCAAAAATGGGTTTTGGTTTCATGCCTCTGATTTAGTACATCTTGAGCTGTCCCCTAGAGAAAGCTGGCCATTTCGGTACTGATTTGAAGGGGATGGAATTGTGTTGCAAAGCAAAAAGTACAAAATTAGGGATGCCCAGACAGGAGGGACTCACACTCCAAGCTCCTCAACTCCTGTCCAGCCCTACACAACGCGTGCCATGATGTCCCTAAAGTGCCAATGGAATTCATTGCATTAAGGTTTCTCGCAGCCTCGTTGGGGTGGGGGTTTTTGGCTTCTGGAGTGATTTCGGGAGCGCTGTTCGCTGTGCTTAGGGCTGCACTATAGATGGCAGTGCAGGATGGAAATTGCAGAGCTCTTCGCTCTGTAATAACAACCCTGGGCTGGGCTGGCTCCTGCAGCTTGTCCCGGCGGGGTGGCCAACCTCAAATCACTGATTTCTGCAGATGTGCTTACAAACCTCACTCCATTTGTTACCTGGTGCCTAATGGCAACCCAGACGGGAGCCCCAGAATTTACAGTGGGCAAAAGGGACAAGGAAGCTCTCTGCAAATCAACTGCTGCTTCTAGGATAGCACACAAATGCTCAGAAATCTGCTGGCCATGGCATCGCGGTGCAGGAGTATTTTGCATTTCAAAGGGAGCAGGCACTTGATTGCTACGTTTCTCAGCGCAAGGTCACATCTGTGGAAAGACTCTGCTCATACTGGAGTTCTGCTGCTATAAGTGAAAGTGTGATCCTTCCCATCGTCCCATTGGTATTTGTAAGGACACTAAAACCTAGCCAGATGCAACCATTTGCAATGGACTTTGCCTATTTTATTCTCCCTTTGTACAGTTCTCTGGTCTTCTAGGACTAAAAGTAAGAAAAGAAGCAAAATCCAACTCAGCTCTGCAATAGGAGATGCAATGTGGGCAGGAATAGGGATGCTACCAAACAGATCATGATGGGAAGTGAAGAACATCATAAACAATTACAGCAAGATTCTTTTGAAAAGTCCCTCCAGGTACCCAGCTGCATCTGTCGATGCTTAAGCACCTACAGAAATCTGGCCACCAGCCCAGTGCTCAAGATACTAAGAAAGAAATTAATCAGTGAAGAGTAAAAGGCAGATGAAGGACAAATTCTTTTTGGCATTGGCAAGATGAAAGGAAACCCCCAACTTTTTTAATGATTGGGGTGGAGAAACCTGCAGAAAATAAATGCCAGAAGTTGTCCTCTTCGTGTGGAAAACAGGATTAGGTACCAGCAGACTTTTTGTTTCACCTTCAGTTAACTGTCCAGTGAACATCTCTCCCCCACACCGTCCGGGGCTGGATGCATGATCCGGCAAAGCCCTCTCTGACAAGGACATGTGCAGTACTTCTCTCTTACAGGATTTTAATGTGATCTTACACATCAAAAGGATTCAAATGACAAGAATGAATGGCAGTAGCCAACCTTATGGCTTGATATTCTGATGAAATGATGTCCTGGCACATCCATCACATTGTTCTGCTGTCAAGATAACTCCCAGCTGTGGAAGATGAGTGTATTTTTCTTTTACAGTGTTAAAAAAAGTATGTGTGTGTGTGTGTGTGTGTGTGTAAAGAATCTGTCTTCAAGCCTAACTACTACATAAATACAACTTTGAGATAAGACACAGCCAGATACATAGAATTTATGGTTCAGCTCCAAACAGGGAGAGCACAAGCGTACCTGGCTCCATCTGAAGGTACATGCATGGGATGAAGCCCACTCTGTGTGTAAGCAAGGGACTTTGCATGGCGCAGCAGGAGAGACAAAAGGACTGAAGGAAGATTCATTTCTTGCCAGTGGCATATGTCAGCTTGTGGTGCCAATCCCTGTACATTCACCTTGGAGCTGTAGCCTTGAATGAGAAGGAGCAAGTTGTAAGTCTGAGAGCATGCATGGAAGCGCCACGGTGAGGATATTTGCTAAGCCCAGGGTTGGGGAGATGTGTGGATGCAGATGCTCACGTTTCCCAGGCAACATTCACTTTTGCAAGGCGCCCCTTTGTCTCTCCTGATTTTAAGTATGGAGTCTCACTTGAAAACGCAGATTCTCCAAGCTGTAAATAAGGCTTTTTATGTCCTAATGCTCTTTTCTGACATGTTTTCAGAACCTGTTACCAGCAGCACTGTTTGTGGCTAGGTAACACAGGAAATTAAAAGCAGCTCCACAACTGTGGCTTGCACAGAGTACGGGCGATCTGCAGAGAGAAGCACAGGTAAGATGTGGTGCCTGGGACAGTGGCTGCAGGACACCCTGTGCTACATTGCCCATGCTGCAGAGCAAATGCTTGGGCTGTGGAGTTAGGATTTAGAGCAAGGATGAGCCTTTACAAAAAGCCTGGAGTTTATCCTGCATAAAGTCCTCATTCCAACTTTCAGAGCCCCTGCTGACGTTGTGTATCATGTTGCTGCTATTGCTCTGACCACAAGGCTTCATGCCCAGAGAGTAAGGTTTAGCACTGCACTGTCCATGGACTACATTTGCGTGCGATAACACAAATGTGTGCACTGAGTGGGGACAGCCAGTGTTTTCCCACTCTGTCCCATTTCCCAGGATGTAACACCATGGTCTGCACTAATTACGGGATGCTGATCCCGTTATTATGGAGCAAACCTGCCCAGTGCTGGAAAGAGCACAATGAAAACCATTGGAGTGGTAAACTTGAAATGAAGTGGAAGTAATATCTGCTGCATACAGGAGGCCAGATTTGCTAATTGGACATTGCTGAGGTCAGTAAGGTAGACTGAGGAAGGGAAGACATTGCGAGTGGGATGAAATTACCCTTCCTGATGAAGGGGCAGCCAGGAGATATATGGGATAAATCACCTGTCTGCACCTCAAAGCTGAAAGCAGGATTCAAATGCAGCGTGAGAGGAATTGCATCAAGGAAGGAACCTCTTCTCTGAGCGTGGAGGTGGCATAGGAAGAAGCGGGGCAGCCAAAGGGATGTACTTGCATTTGAAGGAGTGGGGAAGGACGAACGTAGAGCAAACCCATGGAATGTCATCCTCACCCCTTCCCATGGTTCCCATGGGTCCAAGAGCCTCTCCAGGCAACAGCCAACTCCTTTTCATTGTTACATAGCATTTAGTTGCCCTATTTTGCTGCTTTCACTTTGATGCAATGAGCCTGTGGGGAGTAAAGCTCAGTGGTAGATAACTTATGTGGTTTCTATCCATTAGTTTCTTTTACTGGCTGTTGCCTCAATAAAAAAAAAAGGAGGAAAAAAAATAAAAGAAGAAGAAAATCGAGGAAAAGTAGTTCAAGGTGTGAAGAATTCACATGGCAGGGAAATATATAAAATGTTCTTGGCTTTGTCCCCCTTGGCTCCAAGCTCAATCGTCTCACCATGGCGTGCATTTATCCTTCCATTATTACACATAATGACAGGGAAATTTTAGCTAGTCCTATGTAAAAAGCCAGCCCGCCCCTCTCCCCTCCACAGCAAGAACCATCCTGGCTTGAGCTCGCATCACCTGGCATCTGATTTCAGCCTACCAGGGTATTTCAAAGCCAATAAACATCTTGTTTTCATACAAAGAGCTGTTTCAGCTACATTCTTTCCCATCTTTTGTGAGCATTCAAGGCTCTGTGTAAAACTTTGCACTGATCACATAAATAGCAGCTCTGCTTCCCTACAGGCCCCGACTTCTCAAAGAGTTTTGATACCTGGAGTATGAAAGGTTCAACAGAAAACTTGTTTCCTTGGATTCCTAGGACTGTGAACCCACAGCTGATGGCTTTTCCTCTCCTTGGCAGTAGTATGGTCCCGGGAAGAGAGCTGGGTCTTATGCTGGGTACGTTTAAGGCAGTTTTTACACAGGCATGCAGCTAGAAGTCAACAAAGGCAGAACCAAAGCCATGGTGCAAAGAGCTGAGAGATGATCATTAAAGATTTAATTGGTCTGAAAGCTTCCTGAAACACTATGGAGAGACCAAAATAGCACAAGTTTGAGCAGGAAGCATCCTAAGCTGGAAAGCATGGGTAGCTTTGCTGCTTACGGACACCGGTATCAGTGTGATGGGCAGTCATTTGCACTGCTGTCCTAAGAAATTCTCCAGGGATGGGAAGCCCTGGCCCCACTGGTGAGAAGCAGCTCCCTTCATCCTGGAGAAGCTGTCTCAAGCCACCATATCTGACAAACACAGCCAAGACCTCTCCCTGTGACTGCATCCTGGCTGTCAGACCCGTGGCAGCCTCACCTTTTGTGCAAATGGGTGAGAGCAAACACAAAACCTCTTCAACTGCAGCCATGCAGAGCTTGCAGGGAAGAAGATTAATGGGAGCTACAAGGGAGCCTCATCATTCCTTGTTCAGGAATCAGAAATTCCAATCGAAACCTGCCATGACTCGTAGCTATGCGCTGGCACACATTCAACCTCGTTTGGATAACGGAGAGCAGATCCTGTTTGGAGCTTTCTTATAAAACCTTTGTGACTGTGTGTTTATCAGTAGCAGGCTAAGAGGGCACTAGAGGCTTCACTGACCTTGCTGCTTGCAGATGGCA
Source organism: Myiopsitta monachus (assembly GCA_017639245.1). Classification (NCBI taxonomy): domain Eukaryota; kingdom Metazoa; phylum Chordata; class Aves; order Psittaciformes; family Psittacidae; genus Myiopsitta; species Myiopsitta monachus. The sequence goes on along the minus strand of CM029926.1, from coordinate 7,586,741 downwards.
GCGCGTGACAGCACTGGAGCTGACACGGCTGCGGTGGCAGCTTTTGCAAGAGATATGGTAGCAGAGGCAATGCATGAAACCCTCTGAATCCCAGCCCACCAGCCTGGTGCTGAGCCACCAACAAATGCCACAAATCATAGAATGGGTTGTGTTGGAAGGGACCTCAAAGCTCATCCAGTTCCAACCCCATGCCAAGGGCAGGGACAGCTTCCACTAGAGCAGCTTGCTCTAAGGCCTTGTGTAAAATAAATCTGCTTTCCTCTGTTTGAAGGTCCAGATGGCGGGAGGGTACAAGCAGAGTGATGGTGATTTCCCCATGAGATGGATGGGAAAAAGCATCCTTTGCAGGTATAAAGTCTCCCCTCCTCTCAAAGGCTACACTCTCAGTTAATGTGAGTGATTTGAATGGCAGCAATTACTTGAGACCCACATACCTTGGGAGAAGGGAAGATTTGAGGTATCTGTGTTCAGCCCTTGGGGCCAAAGAATGGACTAATCTCTCTCCCAGGGTCCTACCAGGTCCTCTGTGAGGACCCACTATGAAACTGTCCTTGTCAATGGAGAAGATATAGAAGGAAGCTTGAATTTGGTGACCAAGCCAAAATACAACCCTTGTTTCACCTCAAATACCTGATCCTAAGTACTCAGACAACTGATTTTTAAAGCCTCGCCTGCAGGAGGTGACAGTGGTGAGTTACAGGGTGGTGGTTTTGGTTTGCATTAGTAACTTTTGAGATTTTAAATAGGTTTTCTTATGAGGAAAATCCACTCACAAACATCAGGGCAAAGCCTGTTTCTGCACCAGTGTTTCCCGTTCCCTGCTTCTCATGCAACTTTATTTGTTGGCTGGTGATAATGAGAACTCCACTCCTATTGATTTTTTAAAAACACATATAACTTCAACACACTGTAGATATTGCATGGACTTTGGAACAGGATAAGAAGTAATCACGTTCACAACATCTCCAGCCCTTTCATTAGCTGGCTAGTGAACTCTAGTTGTATTTCTGGAACAGACTGACTAGCCCTCCTGAATATTCTCATTTGCTACAGAAATGATACTGGAGGTAAATCAGCACCCCACAGGGATCTAACTTCTGACACAATATTTTTCTAACAGACAGGGGAATTGACATGGCCAGGTTGCTGCACGGCTCTGTGGAATGGGCTGGAAAAGGGAAATATTGGCTTAACTTCTGCTTAAATAGCGAATGGTCTCCCTTTCTCAGCATAACCTTAAGATGGAGCAAAACAGTTGAGCTGTAAGTATGTACCACAGGGGGAGAATAATAGAAAGCAGAAAATGAGAGGGTTGTAGTCCATCTTCCCAGTGATGTGACTGAGGCAAAACCCTTTGCTCTGGAAGAACTTGTCCCTGTAAGCTGGTCTGGGTGTTTTCACAAGACACTGGGGCCCCAAATCCCCCCCTTTGTCTTCTGGGGATGGTGCAGGGAGAATGAGATGGCCGAGCCAAGCCAATGCCCTGAGCTGCAGTCTGCAGAGCCCATTGCTGCCTTCCTCCTCACCCTCAGCTCCAGTGAAATCAATGGGATTAAATGAGCACAAATGAAACAAGAGCTGGCTCCTTCACTGCTGTGGTAAGTCAGTGTGGAAGCTGGCCTCAATTCATCTATCTAAAGCTCTGTATTGAATCTCAGCTGACAGCTCCAATAATGATAATAGATACGGCCAAAACTGCTTCGTATTTTCTTTGGAGGCGGCCAGGTTCCTCCTCCCTGCTCGCAGACAGGCTAACTGTGCTGCCAGCTCCCATCTCTTAGGCATTTTGAGGGTTCAATAAGCAAACCACACTCCTTATACTGTCAAAGCCCAAAGGGGTGACAAAGGAGGACCTAGCTACCCTGCACAGTTAACCCTTATCGTGGTTTTTGCAGGAATCCCTCTGAGTTCAGAGCCTCAAAAGCACCCAGGGACATCCCAGGTTTCACCTTTAATTTAGTCTGAAGCTTCCCTACCTTGGCATAACAAAAGAAATGGTACCATCGGGATGCCACAAACACATCCCATGAACCTCTTCTCCAGGAGGAGGCTGCTGCTGCAGCCATCTCCCAGCCCACAGAGCCAAAGACAGAAGTGCCAAGGACATGGTATGGGTACAAGGACACACAAAGCCAGGCTAAGCTAACCCAAAGCTCAGTAACGTAGAGTCAAACCACATCAACATGAAAAGCACCAAAGAAACAACAATTCATGCGGGGAAGTTAAAGTATCTGGACTTCATTATGGCATTATCCACTCACTGATGTTGAAAATCTACTCCTGACACTTAGCCCTGCAGCCACCCATGCCAAGTTAACCCTGCCCAAGCACCGCATCCCCAGCAGTGGGGCTTAGCAAGGCTCAGGTTTTACCCCATCTCACAGCCCAAGCTGAGCTCAACTCCCCTGGGGATGTATCACTAAACAAGCTAGGTCAGGTAGCTATGGAGTAGCTCAGGGATGTTTATAAAATCAGAGATGAACCCCAAAGGAAAGGGCATCCCATGTGTTTGGAGAAATAAGTCAGTAGGGAATAAATTGGTCTGCCTGCAATAAATGATGCTTCAGGGAGGCATAAACAGGGAAGCAACCGGGGCATGTGTGGCTGTCTCTGCACGGGGTCTTGGCACGTTCTGTCTTCCCTGTGTTTATGCTGGTGACTGCGAGCTCTCCAGAGCATCATCAGGTTTTATGGCGTGTATGCATTATTAGTGCTTCACAGGTAAATAATGTCATATTTCACTGTTCATTGCTGAAAATGCACAGTAAAAGGCTAAAGCCTGAAAAGTGCAGAAAATAATTTATGTGGGAGGAATGGATTTCCCATCATGTCAAACTGTTGCCAGAATTTATCACAGTACCCTTCAGTCTGGGTCTCTGTCCAACATCTTAAAGGTCTGCCTTTGTCATACATATAGCCCTGGGGAAGCTGAAGGTTATTGGGAAGAGTGGGAATTGCTGCTGGTGCTTGGAGTGAGAAAGAGAAAGGCATGTGGTGAGAGCTCCAAAGGGCTCTTCCCTCAGTTAACATGGCAAGGAGGTGCAGCAGCAGCTCTGGGAGCTGCTGAACTTCATGTTAGTTGTCACAGAATCACAGAATGGCTTGGGTTGGAAAGGACCTTAAGATCATCCAGTTCCAACCCTCTGCGATGGGCAGGGACACCTCATGCTAAACCATGCCACCCAAGGCTCTGTCCAACCTGGCCTTAAACACCGCCAGGGATGGGGCATTTACCACCCGCACAGTAAAGAACTTCTTCCTTGTTTCTAACCCAAACTTCTTATGTTTCAGTTTAAACCCAGTTCTGCAGTTCTTGAAATGCATAAACTGGCATGGAGGGGGATGCCAGCTGCCAGCCAAACTGTTTGAGATGACCAATACCTCTTAATTAGGGTCTGATTCTCCCTCTCCACTGAGACACAGCACTGGGAACTTGGGGCAGAGATGTAAGGATTTATCGCCTGTATAATGATTACAGGATAAAGCCATAAAACTTCAGAGAAAATGTTTTGAAACTGCTTTCCCTACCGCTGCTTTTTCCTTAAGAACCTGCCGTGCTGCTGAGCCGGAGCATCAACCTGAAGGAATAATTGTGTTTTAAAGCCATTATTTCTGTCCTTGCCATTTATACACGTCTTGTCACATTTGCACCTGAATTCACCTCTGAGGCGTCAGTACCAACCAACGTGGGACCACAGCCAGAGCTCTCCACTGAGAACATGCTGAGCTATTTTCCAAAATACACTTCTCTCTAAATCAGAAGAGCAGCAGGAAGAGCCTACAAATATTGGGAGCAGTGCAAGCATCCTCGCTGTGGAGATAAGCTCTGAGAGATTTGGGGCTTTGGGGCTGGAGATGCCCTCATCTTCCAAGCCAAGCAGTTCTGCATAAAGCCATGGTGCCTCCTGCCAGGAGAGGGGAGCTGGTATGTGTAGGTCAAAAGCTAAAGGGGCACACCATTGCATTAAGGCACAGAAGGGTCAAATAAAAGTCCCCTGAGAAACTAGATGCCTGTTTTCTTGGGACTGGTGGAATTTATTCCAGGTGGGACCCATCCTCTCCCAGCCCTCTGTTAGGGATTTCCAGGCTCAGCCATTTGGATACCATCACATTGGTTAAACATTCAACAAGATATCTGCATACATGAATCAGGCAGAGAGAGACGTTTTTAAAGGCAGGCCTGAGATCAGAACTTGTGACCCCACAAAGGATTTATTCGCATGAGCTCCTGAGTTTAGATAAGCCAGTTCCAGGGGCTCTTTGTCCTGGATCAATGCTGCTGAGTACTTAAAATTCACTGGAGCTCTCAGACTCATTTCTAATCTGCAATAGACATGACACAACTTTTTCCTTTTTTTACAGCAGAACTATCTTAACACAAATGCAAACTGAAAAGGACTTACCCCAGAGTGATTCAAGCAACAGCCTGTATGGCTCAGGTGACCTAAATGCCCATGTATTATGCTCACATAAGATAATTTTATGGGCTGGTCCTCAAAATAACGCCACTTACTTTTAATAGAAAAAGCCAACAGTGTGACTAAAAGCTGAAACTTTAGACCCTGAGGAAACTCTATTTAGGAAACGAGAGATAAAGGATCTATTGGGATGCACTGACATGAGGTAAGAAAACAACCTAGAGGTAATCCTTCTCTAGCATTACAGGGAGCAGATCAAGTAGCTGGCCAGAGGGAGCGGGGGTGATAGAGCAGCAATTTGGAAACAGTTAGGTCAAGGGCATTAAAAACTAACCATCTTTGTTATCATGTACAACCCTCTCAATGAACCTCCAAGCATGACAGCCCTGACATCGACCATTTTTGTACATCTTCATCTTGAGAGGCTGCCTCATCTATCCCAGTCCACCAAAGAGCAATGAAGAAAGCAAGCCCCTAGTCAGATGATGGAGAGGCGAAGTGATCTGTGATCTAAAAGCACACTGAGAAAGGATTCTGGTTTCTTATATTACAAATACTGGAGTCTCATGATCCTTACTAACTAGTGCAACCACAACCACAGCAGAGCATGACCTAAGAAAGCAGTCAGGAAAGGTGCAGCAGTGGCAGGGACACTGACTAAAGACATGATGTTACTCCTGCTTTAGGTACAACCTCATGCAGTGCTTTGGGTAACAAAACCCTTATACTTTGGATGAACAATTTGATTTGTCACCCTGACAAATCCATTGTTCTGAATGAGTCCAGAGGGCTGACTTCACCAGGTTGTGACATACCAAGGCAGAAGTCTCCTTGGGCAATGACGTGCACAGACACTTCTTGGAATGTTTTTCCAGAATTATGGTGCAAGAAAGCAGCACTCACATGCAGTTGCCCCATCAAGCTGTCTTCCCTGAAATACTCAGGAAAGAACATGATCTTGTGTCAGAAATACATCTCCTCTACTTTGCATTTGCCCAGGGTTCTTGTTGCCACTTGCTTGTGGGATGTAACCTTGTCTTTCAGTGCATTGCAGGTAAAAAGTCATCTGTGGAGCTAGCCTGATGCTTCAAATGGAGCATCTGAATCTTGCTTTAAATTCTCCTCCACTTTAAAGTCAGAGAACCTCAAACAGACATCTGTATTGGACTGGGCAAAAGAATGCAACGCTCAGTTAATTAACTATCCAGACATCACATAGCCTTTGTAGCTGTCATTTCTGAGAATGAAAAAGAATATAATGATATATTGAAAAGATTATGAAGAAATATCAGAGATATTAATTTAACTGAAAAACCATCAGAAAAAATGCCCTAGTTTCTATGTAGTTTTAAAACTCAATATATGGAACAAAACATCCAAGGGAATTAATTACATTTTGTTGAGGGTTTTTTGGTGAGCTTTTGAAATCTATGTGCAGGAGGGTATCAGTCCTCCCTACACAGAACTCCATGAAGTATCATTAGAGATTCCTCCAAATACATCGATTATTTTTATCAAGCAGCAGTGTATCAGTATTTTAACCACTGACAACAAAAAGTAATCTCTATTATGAAGTATTTTCCTGCGGGTAACTAACTGTGTATCAGGGAAAACAAATAGTTGCCTCCCCACATCATCTGCTTATGCAGAAAGTGAACTCCTCACACTACTCTGGCAGAAGAGCATTGGTAAATTTAATATATTGCTCCCTCCTCCCACCAGCTCTCTTATTTAGCCCCATTTTACATTATCTGAACTTTTCCCCTTTCTTTTAACCCCATGATAAGATGATTCCTGAGCTTTCTGGGCCATGACTGTGCTCATTTCCAGCCTAGCATTTATTTGTGGCGGGGTCATACCCATTTGTCTCTGCACCAACATCATAATCTGATTAAATAGCTCTTCTACCTGGCATTTATCTCATAGCAACCTCCTTTCAGCCCAGTTATCCCTTAGCTAGAGTAAACAAACAAAGGTTTTCAGGGCACATTGCCAAGGGAGTGAGGAGTACCACTGAGATGCTGGATCCCTAATAGGACCCCAGTGAGCTCATATGTTCAAGTACTGGGCTGCTCCGTGCTGGGCACAGAAATGAGCTCCCATCCCATAAGATCTTATGGCCAGAACATATAATTGTATACCCAGAACCAGAAAACCATGGTTTTATTGGCTGTTTTATCTCCTATCTGGTTGGTTTATTCTGAGCATCCTTTTTAATGTAGCTGTTCAGGCAGTTGGGTGCAAAGTCTGTTCTGCAAGTCTCTTGGCATACAACTGGCTGATAACATTAGCACTGTGGACTTGAAAAAGGAGGTTAGACACAATCTACATTGAAGGGTCTGAGGTAATCCACTGGTTTGTTTCATTAATTTGTTCACTTGGAAAAGAGAGCCTTAGTTGTAATCTTATTTTTGCTTACGCTTCCACTTGTGTTAAACTAAATGACTGTGTTTTGTTCAGCCCAAGGAGGTTTTACTCTTTAGTTTTCTTCTGGAGTGTCCAGAATTACTTATCAACACAGAAGCTAAACCAGTTCCACTGCTTGCCGATTTGGTGTTTCTCCAGTACAGAAATCTGCCATCTACCATACAAATCACCTGAACTCAGCGTGATTAGTAACATTTCTCAGGATCTGTATCTAGAGAGTTTAAACTACTCCATAATGATACAACTGCCCTGCAATATTTATATCCCAAGTAGTACTGCAGAGTCTCTACCACAGCCGATCCAGCCCTGGGAATCTAAAACAAATTCCCAAAGGAGAACTTCTTCCATGGCCATACTCAAAAGTGGTGTATACCTAAAGATTCAGGTTTATCCAGCCTGGCCCTCTTTATGCCTGCGTAGTCCTTTTCATCATGGACACAAAATGTTAACCACTGTGCCAATAGTTCTGTCCCTTCTGAACTGCTCTTTCTCCTTCACACCTATGCCCCAGTCATAATTACTGTTCCACAGTGTTTTTCTTACCCTGCATCGTTTGGTTTCACAGCTTATGGAAGAAATACATGGGTTTCCATTTTACTGCCCAGCCCCCAGTCATTATTATGCAAGAAATCCCTCCTGCTTATCACACTTTGATCACAACCTGGATTAGGAACACTCCCTTTATTACACTGCACGTGACAGCGTGGTGTTATTTTGCTTTCCTGAAAGCCATTAATCCATTAACCTGAGCTACGTAGGGGCATTAAAATTGGAAAAGCAGCTCGGTTCTCTTCCAAATTAGTGGCAAACTCTGGCTTTTTAAACCTCTCGCCCTCAACCTGTGGCTGTCGTGGAAGCACAGTGGCAACACAGGAGCTATCATACAGTGCAGCAGCCTAAATGATGAGGGTGAGTGTCACCAATACACCATGCATTGCATGTCGTGTGTGACCTTGTGAGGAAGCCTTCTCTGGGCTCCTCTCTGAAGGTGCCCAAGCCACACATGAGGCTTATAAAAGGTGGAAGCAAGGACGGGCAGCCTGGGAAGAATACAGGGATGCTGTCCGGGAAGCTAGGGAGCAGATTAGGAAAGCTAAGGCCCACTTAGAATTAAACTTGGCTGGGGGTGTGAAAGGTAACAGGAAGGGATTCTGCAGGTACGTTGCAAATAAAAGACAGACTAAGGACAACGTGGGCCCTCCCTGGAAGCTATCAGGAGAACTGGCTACCCTGGATTTGGAGAAGGCTGAGGTTCTTAATGACTTCTTTGCCTCAGTCTTCACTGGCAAATGCTCTGACCACACCACCCAAGTCTTGGAAGGCAGACGCAGGGACAGTGAGAATAAAGACCCTGGGGCCACAGCAGGAGAGGATCTGGTTTGAGACCATCTTAAGAACGTTCACGTGCACAAGTCCATGGGACCTGATGAAATCCATCTGCGGGTCCTGAAGGAGCTGCAAATGAAGTTGCTAAGCCACTGTCCATCATATTTGAGAAATCATGGCAGTCAGGTGAAATTCCCAATGACTGGAAAAAGGGAAATATAACCCCCATTTTCAAGAAGGGGAAAAAGGATGAACTGGGGAACTACAGAGCAGTCAGCCTCACCTCTGTGCCTGGCAAAATCTTGGAGCAGATTCTCCTGGAAGGCATGCTAAGGCACATGAAAAACAACAAGGTGCTTGGTGACAGCCAGCATGGCTTCACTAAGGGAAATCCTGCCTGACCAATCTGGTGGCCTTCTATGGTGGGGCTACAGAACTGATGGACAGGGGTAGAGCAGTTGATGTCATCTACCTGGACTCATGCAAAACATTTGACACTGTCCCACACGACATCCTTGTCTCTAACTTGGAGAGACATCAATTTGGTAGGTGGACCACTCAGTGGATAAAGAACTGGCTGGATGGCTGCACGCAAAGAGTTGCGCTCAATGGCTCAATGTCCAGCTGGAGACCAGGAACGAGTGGTGTCCCTCAGGGATCGGTGTTGGGACCGGTCTTGTTCAACATCTTTGTCGGTGACATGGACAGTGAGATTGAGTGCACCCTCAGCAAGTTTGCCAATGACACCAAGCTGTGTGGTTCGGTTGATGTGCTGGAGGGAAGGAATGCCATCCAGAGGGACCTTGACACACTTGTGAGGTGGGCTGATGCCAACCTGATGAAGTTTAACCATGCCAAGTGCAAGGTCCTACACCTGGGTGGGAGCAATGCCAGGCACAGCTACAGGCTGGGCAGAGAAGAGATTCAGAGCAGCCCTGTGCAGTAGGACTTGGGGGTGTTGGTCGATGAGAAAATGAACATGAGCCAGCAGTGTGCGTTCACAGCCCAGAAAGCCAACCGCATCCTGGGCTGCATCAAAAGGAGCATGACCAGCAGGTCGAGGGAGGTGATCCTGCCCCTCTACTCTGCTCTTGTCAGACCTCACTTGGAGTATTGTGTGCAGTTCTGGTCTCCTCAACATAAAGAGGGCATGGAACAATTGGAACAAGCCCAGAGGAGGCCACAAGGATGATCAGGGGACTGGAGCACCTCCCGTATGAAGATAGGCTGAGAAAGTTGGGGTTGTTGAGCCTGGAGAAGAGAAGGCTGCTGTGGAGACCTCACAGCAGCTGTCCAGTATCTGAAGGGAGCCTATGGGGATGCTGGGGAGGGACTCTTCATGAGGGACTGTAGTGATAGGACAAGGGGTAATGGGTTCAAACTGAAACAGGGGAAGTTTAGGTTGGATATGAGGAAGAAATTCTTTCCTGTAGGGGTGGTGAGGCACTGGAATGGGTTGCCCAGGGAAGTTGTGAATGCTCCATCACTGGTGGTGTTCAAGGCCAGGTTGGACAGAGCCTTGGGTGACACGGTTTAGTGTGAAGTGTCCTTGCCCATGGCAGGGGGTTGGGAACTGGATGATCTTAAGTTCCTTTCCAACCCAAACTCTTCTATGATTCTATAGTCTCTCAAGCATGACCTCCTGGCTGGCTTGCCATATCCTTTAGCAGTTCAGTGGGCACCACAGCTTAGAGCTGGAGGTTTAGAGTTTTAACGCAGAGCAAGTTGGGTCATAAATGCAGCTCTGAGCTCTATATTTCACAATGTCATGTGAAAACTGGTCATTCATCCTTGGGTCATTGACTTGCCTCTGGCAAGGATTGAGGTCTTGAGGTCTGATTGATTTCCTCTGGCAAGACTTGAGGTCTTTGTTTATCTACCAGCTTTCTCAATAGGATGGTGGGGTTTTGTTTGTTTGAAGTCAATAGGCACAGTCCATTTGGCAGAGTTCATAAGACTGCAATGCAAAACCAGCAGCAAGACTTTGCACCAATCTGGGATTTTTTTACAAGTTTCTTCCCAGAGACTATTTCGACCCTTAAAATGACCCAAACAGGACAAGGATTGAAGCTTATTACTGAGGATGGAGGGGCCTACAGCAATCCTATTTCATGAATAAACTGTATAAACCTGCTTCTGAAAATGGTGAGTCAAGAACATTTGGTGCCCGATAAATTCAGATTTCAAGACTATGTCAAAAAGGCACAAAGGAAAACAAACACTGCTGTGATAAGATCCTGAATGCGGAAGCACCTATTTAATTGCGTCCTACTCTCAACATCTCTGAATGAAGAAAGGTGGGACCTGACACAGGCTTGCCCAACTATATCATGAACTTGCCTGTTCATGTCAGCCAAAGTGGAATGTGTTCATTACAAAGTAATCTGCAACTGAGTTGTTTCTGAAGGTCAGAGCACAGGGCGGGCACATGGGTGAAAAGAGATACAAATGCTGCTAAGTCAAATCGTGGCTCTCAGAATGTGTACTGTATCACCATGTGGACTGAGATCAACTTATCAGTCAACGCAGCATCAATTACAGCAACAGGCTTCAGAGACAAGTATGCCAAGCATCAATAACACCCAGTTATTTGCACCCAGTTCAGTCAAGAAACACTCTTTTGAAGATGGCAGCTCTGCCAATAGGATGGGAATTACTCATTTTAGAGTTCTGAATGAAGCACTAAATATTCTGTAGTGCATTATCTGTGCAAACATATAGCCTCCTGCCCTAACATTATGGCCATTAACAAACGCCATCCAAGTAGCCCAGGTTTCTTCATCAACATCATCTCTTACCATGCCCATTCCTCTAGGAAATTATCACTTTCCTGCACTATCCTTACAGAAGAATCCTTGTAAAATCTGTGGTTTGCCTTTGACTGTCTCTTTTTGAGGCTGCTGCTGCAGGGTGGGTGCTGGTTTTATTCACGAACCACAAGCTGGTGTTTTGGAAATGGTGGTGCTTTAACTGCTTACCCTCGTAGGAACGACAGGTATCTCTCTTACAAAATGCCTGGCCACGCGCCATCAAACGAGGTGGACTTCTAACGCCTTTGTTAGAAGCTGCTTCATGACCCACCATAGGCAGCATTTGTTCTTCACATCATAGAAAGAAAGAGATTTTAAGCAAAACCTGGAATTCTGCCCAAGTTAATTCAGCTGCCAGAAAAGACCTTGTCATCCAACATATGAATAACCTTTTCACTTCTCTTTCTCTTTTGTAAACAAACTCTGACACCTGCTTTGGGATTTACCTTTTCCTGTATTTTGGTTTAATATATTTTGGTGTAGGAGCCCGTGAGCATGAGAAGTCAGTTAATACTTGCTATTACAACAGAGAAACGAACTGAAGTGCCCAGCAACACACGTATCAAATACTTTGAACCCTTGACAGTTTACCCAGATATTTATTTATCACATGAATATTGGGTTTCAGATTAGTACACTTCGCCACCTTCGCATTCCACTCCTCCTCCGTGACAGAAGGACAGCCCCTACATCAGCTGATTGGACATAAAAGGTTGCACACTGCCAAACACTCCTATTTCCCCATAGACTCAGGTCAGACACCAAGACAGAACTCAAAGGCAACCAGAGAAGAACCAAAATGAACCTTCTTCCCTCCTTCTTTACGGACACATGGGCCCTTTTGCTTGTTTTCATAGTCCTCCTGCTAGTGTGAGTAAAATATTCTTTATTGGTTCTTTGCTCATGACATATGCCTGTTCTTGCTATTGTTTGTTTTTATGCAACTGGTCAGCTGAAGGACAAACAGGTAGGTTTAATTTCCAGATTTCCAGCTTCTAACTAGGCTCAGGAATTACAGAGGAATCTAAGGTCTATATAGATGTGTGATCTTGCTCCAAGGTTTGGAGTAAGTATTCCTGCGCACTTATGGTTTTGCTGCTAAGCATCAAAGCAATAATCAAATAATAATGGTGCCAAGCATTCACTACCAGTAGGGTGCTGGCTTCAAGTGAGGATTGTGCTCCTTTAGGTCACTTTCCACAGAAATACAGCCTAAGGAAAGCTCTGCTTCCCTGACTGAGGTTGCCTTATGGAGGGGAGCAAGCAGTAGATGACCCTACTGCATGAACTGCAAAGGTGGAGAGCAGCAGAAAGGCACCAGAAAAAGAGCATTCATAAGATCAGCTTTTACTTCTCCTGACTCCTTCTGTAATGCCCATGTAAGATGCTCCACACACGGGCACCTGGACCAGAAGGGATGCTTGCAGAAGCCAGATTTGCTACATGGGTGCAGCGGCAGCATCCCATGCCCCATATCCACAGACCAACCTTGCTGTGTGGTGAAACAAAGCCCAGAGCAAGGTCAGCTCTCTGCTGCTGGCTTCTCATATCCTGGCAGCCTGAAGTGTACCCCACTGCTTCAGTGGAGCTGCGATAATGAAAAATGCTTTCCTCCACTTTGCTGATGCCATTCAGTGCTGCACCATAGCAGGGCTGGCTGAAAACCCCCTTCTGCTGGGACATAGAGCATCTCTGCTTGTAAGCCCTGCCAACAAGGCTAGACTGACAAACTTTGTAGTATTGACAAGCCCTTAGGCAGAGACAGCATGCTGCCAGCCATAAACCTTAACGATTAATGTGGTACAAACAAGCACAATCCATTTGTCTGCCCTGGAAGCACTCCAACCACAGCAGTTCAGTAAGCTCTGAAGCTTTGCAGACCTGTTTTTCAAACCTTTTCCTGTCATTTTGATCACTCAAAAGCCTCTTTGGGGCAGACTTTAAAAAAAAAAAACCCAACAACGAAAACCCCCATCCACTCAGAAAAATCCACCCTCATTCCTGACCCAAACTTCATATTTCAATAACACTGTGGCCGTCTAATATTGCTAGTTATGAGACTCTCCATCTTCTGCAGCCACTTACAATTTAGCTATGACAAAAGGGATGTAGCCCAGATCCTTCTGCTCTGCTATCTGAGCTAAAATAGGAATTTTACTGCCAATTAGCACAGGGAGGTGTTTCAGGTGCTTCTTGTCCATCTGGGGCAACCGTTCCAGCTCACACATGAAAGAGTATCAGGCATTTCTGGTTCATTTCCATTATAAGAAGTAGTAATGATTATTCTCTACCTTTACACTGAATGATCCTTAGCCTGCAGAAAACCACGTCACATTTCAGTCATAAGAGCATCAGACTGAGTGTTTCTGACCGTGTTTCAACTGGGTTAAGCCTAGCATACATTCCAATAGTGTTTTGGGGCTTTGTACCCATCCCAGCCTGGCATTTCCTGGTCCTCCCACAGCTCTGGCTGTCCATGAACATGACAGATAAGAACCCACAAGCATTTTATACCTAGTACTGAGTTAACGTTTGACAGTAAAAGGTTAAGCATTGACCAACTGAGCTCTGGGAAACCTTCCTGCGCCTGCAAACCCATTGGTTGGTTCTTGCCTGCTCTGTTTGGACTTTACTGTAAGGATGGTGAGGCACTGGAATGGGTTGCACAGAGAAGCTGTGAATGCTCCATCCCTGGCAGTGTTCAAGGCCAGGTTGGACAAAGCCTTGGGTGACATGGTCTAGAGGCATCCCTGCCCATGGCAGGAGATTGGAACTGGATGTTCTTCAGGTCCTTTCCAACCCTAACTATTCTATGTTTCTATGACGATAGGATGAGGTCTGCTTTTCTGCTTTAGCAGAACCTGTGCTGCAGGGACTGACACATTTGCGGACCCTCAGATTTAGAAAAGCATTACTAATTGCAAGGGAAACCCCTTAAATTTCAGCCTAGACTGTGGCTTTTCAGGAAAGCATCCAAAGATGCCAGCTGCTGCCATGCGGCCCAAATAGGATCTTGGATAACATCCCTCTGCCAAACCTTTGCAGTTTTACATCGCTTCTGCAACCCTGCTCACTTGGGAAGCCGCAGCTACTAAATAAAAACAAATACTTTGAGGAGCTCTTTCAATACAGCCAAAGACAGCCTTCAGAGGGCTGCAGCTGAGGCCTTTGTTGAGAAACAGAAGGCCCCGAGGTAGAAGTAATAACTTCACAGCTTCCAAAAAGGGTGCTTCAGAGGAAAGAAATCTGCAAAGCTGTCAATAAAACCTAAAGAGAAACCCATCAAGACAAGACTCCCTGATGCACCACTGAGCTAACGCTGGGTTAAGGGGAGGGAGAACAATAAACGAAATTAAAGTCCAGCTTGACAAAAGCCTGTTTGGGACATCGCTTCTGGCACTGCTTTGGCTCCTCTTCAATAAAAACGTGTAAGCTTGGCGTTCCTTCTTCCAGCTCTCTTTTCTGCCTCTCGTTTGGTTAGCAATGAGCTCCGCTTTTGACTTCTGCTAAGGCTTTAAGGTCCTGTTTGCTCCAGTGCACCTCTGCCTTTAGGAAAAAGCTGTTCTTATATCAAAGTGATCTCTCTGAAGCTCTGTATGGCAGCAGTGAACCTTACCATGTTTACTAAGCAGTCTGTACAAGGCAACTTTCTTCTGGGCCACTTTTCCAGCTCCTGGATCAACCTTCTCTACCTTGTCTCCAAAGGGACGTTGCTGCATCCTCCAGGTTTAGCGAATGCTCTCAGCCCCAGTGCCACTGAGATGTAGCACTCAGTTGTCTTTTCTGTCCCACAGATATGGGACCTGGCCATTTCGTTTGTTCAAGAAGTTAGGTATTCCTGGGCCAAGACCTCTGCCGTTCTTTGGGACATGCCTGGAATATCGCAAAGTAAGTGGCTGAAGCCTTAATTGTTCCAGAAATATCTGCCCTTTACTCATACAGCTAAACAGATACGTGGTGACAACTTAATCTCCAAATGCCAAGCTCTGCTTGAAAGCATAAGTGCAAAGACCAATGTGGGATCAGGGCACAACACCACAAACCACAGGGCCTTGTCTTTACGGCATCATCAAACAAGCACTCGTGGGTGACTGATTTACAGCTGCCCTTTGCCATCATGCTGGTAAACAACTTATTCACAAACACAATGTACATTTATGCTGTCCTTCGTGATGTATTCAGAGGGGAGGAGAACTCAGAAGGCAGCTCTGAAGATCAGTTCACAGATATTCCTCCCAACGCGCCATCTCCAGCATCATCCCCTCCACTGCATCACCCCTGAGATAACTTCTAAATTGCTTTCCACAGGGTATCTTGGAGTTTGACAATGAATGCTTTCAGAAATATGGGGAAGTCTGGGGGTGAGTATGAACCACTGCTCTCTTAAGGTAAAACTAGAATCCATACAAAGGGGAGAAGAAATTCAGTAGGAAAGTTCCCATTTCTTCACCTGCAGCCCTGATGGTCCCAGCACGACAAGTATAGCAGTGATAGGGTGCTTGTGGTAGCTTAAAGCCTGATGATTGCAGGGCTGTGCTGCTCTCATGCTGTATGGAAATTGCTTTGACACATACTATGAGAGCTGTCTTAAAGTCGGTAACAAAAGGCACTCACTTGCTCCTAACAAAATCAGCATCAAAACTATTCACTTAAGGGAGAATCTAGACCCAGAAGGTCAGGTTGCTCTGGTTTACCAACAGCACAGGAACATGAGTGACTCCCAATACTGAGTGAAGAAGCAGATCCAAAGTCTACCAGCTTCCTTGTGCTGCTGGTCCTTACCTGCTGTGGTAGGACCTAGAGCAGCTATTGTTGCTCTGCTCTGAACACCTCCTATGGCTTTTAGTGCTGCTGTTGTAACTTGGGCTACAAACTTGTGCTCCCTCTATAATGCATCCACTGGTCCCTACTGCAACTTTAAAAATGGAGTTTGCAAAAGATAACTTTACATAAATGGGGAAAGTGCATAAAGCCACTTCATCTAAATCTGTTCCAGGAAAGCACACAGAACTGGCAGCTTAGAAAGACAAAAACAAGGACTGAGTTTCATCTCCAAGGATATTTCAGTGCTGTCAGCCCAAGTCTCCAGACACCCAATTCAAGAGCCTGAAAGGGGTCGAACAAGTTTCCTTCTAATACTGTAATGTGTTTAAGTGCCTGGAAAACCACAGAGAGTCCGGAGAGAAAGTGAAGACACTTGCTTCAGTTAGTATCTGGTCCTTTGAGGAACTGAGCCCTTTTCATTTCCCAGCGAATCTGGAAGGTGTTTAGCCCCCCTTTATCTACAAAACCAGATGGGAGAAGGCCTGGGAGTTCTTTTCCATCTCCACTTCCTACGTTTCTGTACTTAGGCATCTGCAGAACAGCAAGACTGTTGATGGAGGAGCATTTAAACATTTCGTTTCATGGGAATCAGGCAAGCTTCACACTTCAGCTACCTGGGGTGGCTTATCTCTCTCCTGTTCTCTCCCCACCAGGATTTATGATGGCAGGCAACCTGTGCTGGCTGTAATGGACCCCCAGATCATTAAATCTGTGTTGGTTAAAGAGTGCTACTCCACCTTTACCAACCGGAGGGTAAGAGCTGAAGCATTATGATGTACCAAAGAGTCTAGAAAAGAAAGTACAGAAGACAAGCATGTAGCAGGGTTCCCATAGGGGATGAATGACTGCACTATAGGGATTGCTGTAAACGGCCACTGTATGTCACTGTTCCCCTACCTTACAGCCTGGGGACTGCGCACCCAGGCTGGCAGAGGAAGCTGACTGCCTGCACATCAAATTATACTCTCATCCATATATTTCGATGGATGAATTTGAATCTGTGTGAGCATGCAGGAACCTGTAAGGGTCCAGTTAGCACATATGCCACAGCTGCAATGCAGGCTTTAGGTAGTACAGTCAGGTGTGGGTACAGGCAATATGTACATATGGATGTTGGGCTTGTTGGGTTACTTGATTGGGATACAGAAATGGCATGTCACAGCTGGTTTACTGCGGGAAAGGGTATTATTTATATATGTGTGTCTTGAGAGAGGCTGTTTATAAGGCCTTAAGCCTGCTGTCAGTACTAAAGCCCCTGAAATAGCCTTGTAACATGCAAGTCCCTGACATTCTCATCCTTGCTAGGAAACTGCTATCTTTCCTGGGTTTAACACTTTGCTTTCTTCCCCTCCAGCGTGTAGATCTAGCAGGGGTGCTGAACAGTGCTGTCTCATTAGCTGAAGATGAACAGTGGAAAAGGATTCGTACTGTGCTCTCTCCAACCTTCACCAGCGGGAAACTAAAGGAGGTAAAACACAGAGGAGCAGGTCCAAACTAAATCAGAAAGTCAGCAGTGTTTTCAGACTGGGATTGTCATAGGGGTCTGATTTCTTCAGTCAGAGCCTGGCAACTAAGCTGGCCTCTTTAGTTTATGCCCAATTTAAGATGAAAAAGCTTTAAAATAGAACCTTAGCAGAAAGATCATATTTGTATATATTCATGAAACTCCCTGTAGCCTTTGTAAGCTTGTCTTAAAGGAGTAAAGCGTACTATACTTAACTGACCGTATCTGGCTTGCGTTACAGATGTTCCCTGTAATAAAACACTATGGGGAAGTTTTGGTGAAAAACGTCCAAAAGCAAGTGGAAAAGAACAATTCCATATCTGTAAAGGAGTAAGTAGGAGTAGCGAACTGCAGCAAACCTTGTTAGCTTCATTCTTTACTGGTAACACAGCTCACTGACTGTAAACCAGTCCTCTGAGATGAGGAATGAGGATGAGGACCCAGCCAAAAGCCTGGCTGGGTTTTAGAACAGAAAACTTAAGCTGGGGCGCTAATGAAACTTCCTTAGAGGCACCCCCTCAGAGAGAAGTCTTTGAAAGGAGAGAAATTTCTTTGATAGGGAGAAAAATGCTCCAGCACAGTTTTGTGGATCCACAGATCCAAGATAACCCCAAATCTGCTGGGAATACCCATTTTTCCATCCATAGACTTCGGATCTCAATGCATTATTATATTGCAGGACACTGGGGTTGCTGGTGCCTCTGTCCCAAGACACAACACTGTTGGATGCCCTATTGCTGGGGGTAGTGGGGAGGGGGCTGTAGTGTGGCCATCGTCAACTGTGCCCTCCATATGGGCTCTGGAACAAGACCTGTGTATTTCACCCTCAATGTCAAAGTACAAATGGAGAAGCAGCAGACACATACAAGCAAAGCTTTCCCCTAGCCAAAAATACCCAGGACTTGGACAGTTTGCAGTATTACAGAGCTGTGCTGGATTGAACATTTCCATGGCATCTTTGAAGCAAGGTGTGTTACCACCCCTCCTAAGAGGCTAACGTGCTCAAGAGCCACATGCTGTCCTTGCATGTTCAAGTACTCAAGTAACTCATGTTCACGTCCTTAACCTGTTCAAGTAGCTACACACTTTTAAAACCCTCAGAAAAGGTGTGCTATTTCAAAACCCACAGAGGCTGGAAACCAAAGCCTTCAAAAAGCTGCCCAGAGATAGCACTCTGAGTGATTTTGGTGACCATCTATCCAATTTCCTTTTCAAAACCAGGGCAGGAAGTCTTATGAGACTTTTATTTGAAAGTCACATAAGCATTAGGAATAAATACACGCACTTGGCCTGAATATTTAACCACAGTCTATCTTTTCCATCTTTCCTCAGCATCTTTGGAAGCTACAGCATGGACGTTGTCACCAGTACTTCATTTGGCGTAAACATTGACTCCATGAACAACCCCAAAGACCCCTTTGTCAGAGAGATGAAGAAGCTGGTCAAGTTTGACTTTTTTGACCCAATCTCCATCTTGATACGTGAGGGCTTTTTGTTGATAGCTTCATTTAAGTGTTAAAGTACTACTGAAGTATGACTTTGGCATATTAGAGACTAGTGCATCCTATACATTATCCAATCAACCATTGCTTAGATAACTTTACTAGCAAGGATGGAAGTTCTAAAAGCTCTTGTCTCAGCATTTCTTCATTGTTAGCTTCATGCTAAAACTCTGGTAAGGAGATAGGTAAAAGCTTCTTCCACCTTTGGCGTCCACAATACAAGTACACATGAACATCCCAGCCAGTATCCAAATAAGTGCCGAAAAATGATTCAAGGGTGGAAAAGCACTTTGAGGGATGATGTTTGAGGAGAGTGGTGCTATCTGAAATGCATTTTCTGGGAGAGAGTACTGAGTGGAGACTATAATTAGATGCAATTTTCTTGCAGTGAAATAGTTTAGCAGTGATGGTGATGGACCTTAAATCACTTGCAACCTTAAATTAAGATTAGATACCTTGCTAAAACACAGGGAAAGTTGTGATCTGTGCATAGGGGAGGTTCTAGGTGCTGTACTGAAGCTATACATGAACTCAAAGTCTAGTTTCTACAATTAAGGAAATGCTCTGAAGAGGACTTGAAAATGTTTGTATGAGCACAGCACAGCAGTGAATAGCTCAGTCTGAAAACAGAATTCAGGATTTGCAATATTTCTCTTCTAAGCCACATTCCTGTTGTAGTGCTGTACAATGGACAGATGTCACCTGTCCTTAGAAAACAATGCCTTAGAAAAAGAAGTTGGGATGTGCTTTGGTCATCTCTTAAAACAGTGACTATACCCAGCTCTGTTGTGCCCCCTGGGAGAGGGTTGCATCAAAACAAACTATCCCAAGGGAAGGAGAAAGAGGAAAAAAGGCAAAGGCCAGACTTTTCCCGGTAAAGAATCAAGAAAGGAAATAGTTTCAGTAGCATCATTACTTCCTCAGTAACATCCATACCGGTCTTAAGAGGTAGAGTTTACTTACAGTGAGCAATTTTATTCTCTTTTTCCCCCCAGTTGTATTCCCATTTCTTATTCCTCTTTTGGCCAAGATGAAAGTAAGCCTCTTCCCTGATGAAGCTGTAGATTTCTTCATGAGATCCATCTCCAAAGTTAAGCAGGATCGTGAAAAGGAGACCCACAAGGTAAGAGAGTGTGGAATTGCTAGAAACTGTGCCAGCAAATACACTTAAGTGGAATGTAATTAGGGCAATGATATCAAAGGTGAAGCCAAAGTACAATGACTAAACCCACTGAATCCACTCGAGTGTAAACACCTGATTTCAATACTGTCAGAAAAGCCTCACCTGAGCAGTCCTGGCAGAGCAGCAAGTGGACATCACACATTGATCTGAATTAAAAGCCAGGTAAAGGCTTGGGACAACTGAACGAAGCTCAGGTTTGCAGAACTTGTAACAAGTCAGAGACTCCCTGAGGTTGATTAGGCAGAGGATGAGAGAGAGCAGAGTAAGCAGCACAAGAGCAGCAATAGCAGCTGTCAGGTTTGTGCCTTCTCCTCTCGCTGTTCGCATGTTGAAGCTGCTTATAGGCAAAATGCTCCCTTTTAGAGTTCAGATCCCTTCCCAAAAATTCATCCAAGACCCTGCGCTCCCACCCAATGGCTTCACAAAGAGGACAGACACATTTCCAAAATAAAAGGCAAGCGTTACATTTTTTCAATGAGGAAATCATGTGCCTTTTGAGGATGCTTTCAGTTTAACAATTGTGCTTAGGCTATGAAATCTGCTTATCTGAGCCCTCTGAGGGACCCATCACCAAACTCTCCTGCTTTTCTTCTCAGGGCAGAGTGGATTTTCTGCAGCTGATGATCGAATCCCAACAATCCAACAATCACGGGAGCAATGAAGCAAATAACTCACATAAGGGTAATACTATTTAAATACTCATCGCAGCACCAGGAGCTGTGGGAATGAGGGGCACTTGGGGATCTGTTTCCCAGGGAAAGGCTCAATGGGTCACCACCATCTCTACTGATCAGCTCCAGGCAGAAGTTTTTGTCCCTTGCTATCAGCATGAGGGCTGAAGGGAATCCCCCAGATCCTTTGTCAGTGAGTAGGACTGCCATGTCAATCCCATCTGGCCATCATTTGGCTCCTCTGTCAAATGACTTTAGACAGACAGAGCAGCTCTATGTTATTAGAAAACAAATGCAACAAACATGCCTAAACCCCACCTCTGGCACCCTATTCCTTGTTGAGACCATCAGCCAACACTGGTTTTATTCACCTCCTCATGTCCTCTCTTCTCACAGCCCTGACTGACACAGAGATCCTGTCACAAGCATTCATCTTTATATTTGCTGGGTATGAGCCCACCAGCAACACGCTCTGTTACCTGGCATATGAACTGGCCATGCATCCTGATGTGCAGCAAAAACTGCAGAATGAAATAGACACCATTTTACCCAACAAGGTAAGGGGATGTTGAGGGGATGGTGAAGACCCTCTGACCCTGCTGTCCTCCTCGTTCAGTCAAGACAATGAGAAATCTTTAACTCCTAAACATCCTCCCATTGAATCAGGCACCCACAAAGACAATTCAGCCCTGCAGTGATTTTCTTTTAGCAGCTGAAACCTTGCAGGTACCCCACTCTAAAAACCCATTTGCCTTAGTCTGCACCCATACACAAGTGGATGTGGATTTCCAGGCATTGCCATCACTGAAAGGTGGAAAATGAAACCAATTCTGCAATTTGTACCTTGCATTTTGTTCTGCAGTGAGTCTGAGGCATACCTGGGGCAGTACGAGTTGGGCACACTTTGGTCTCAGTAGTCATTTTAGGACAATCCAATCCTCATACCAACATACCTGGTCACCTTTACCCTGTTGTCCTACAGGCTCCTCTCACTTATGAAGCAATAATGCAGATGGAATATCTTGACATGGCAGTGAGTGAAACCCTTCGGCTCTTTCCCCTTGGAGGACGAATTGAGAGAACCTGCAAGAAAGACGTAGAAATACATGGAGTGACCATTCCCAAAGGAACCCTTGTTGTAATTCCACCCCATACCCTGCACCGTGACCCCAACTACTGGCCAAACCCAGAAGAATTCAGACCAGAAAGGTACAAAAGAGCATAATGAATGCAAAGAACTATCATGCCGCTTTTTGACTCGTGGTAATTAAGTATTAATCTCTGATTAGCTTTCCAGTGGTGTTCTTCCTATCTTTTTACAAACAATACCGATGAGAAATTGCAGACTCATGGGAATGTCATTTAAAGAAAATGAGCTTTGCGCTAAAGTAACATTTCAAACAGCCTAATCTGATTGGGAGAATGACATTGATACCTCACAACATCTTGTACACAGTGTTGAGGCTTCCTGACAGAGTAGCGGCTGAGCTTTTGTGACTGCTAGCCATTGCTGAGCCTCTTTCCTTCACACAGGCTTTGCTGCCAAATATACCAGGATTAACCAGAGTTGATCCTTCCAGAGTTGTTTTCCTTCCTGATTTCAAGGCAGGAATAACTTTTCCCTAGTTGGTTGTTTTTGTAAGTGGCATCTACCTCTCATTTGCAGCAAGGCTGAAGCCATATGCTGCTCCTAACCAGCACAGCTTGTGGTTTAGAATCATACAATAGTTAGGGTTGGAAAAGACCTTAAAACCATCTAGTTCCAACCCACCTGCCATGAGCAAGGACACTTCACACTAAACCATGTCACCCAAGGCTATGTCCAACCTGGCCCTGAACACTGCCAGTGATGGAGCATTCACAACTTCCCTGGGCAACCCATTCCAGTGCCTCACCACCCTTACAGGAAAGAATTTCTTCCTCATAATCTTCCAATCTAAACTTCCCCTGTTTCAGTTTGAACCCATTACCCCTTGTCCTATCACTACAGTCCCTAATGAAGAGTCCCTCCCCAGCATCCCCATAGGCCCCCTTCCAGATATTGGAAGGCTGCTGTGAGGTCTCCACACAGCCTTCTCTTCTCCAGGCTGAACAGCCCCAACTTTCTCATCCTATCTTCATACGGGAGGTGCTCCAGTCCCAGGTAGGAAATATTAGTCCACTTTGGAAGAGCATATTGCCTAGATTTTTACCTTGCTTCCAACTTCTAATAGTCTGGATGGACATCACTCAAGTGATGAATCACTCAAGTGGGATCCTACCATGTCATAGACACTAAATTGCTGGGGTACATTGAGACACAAAAAGCCAGACAAGACTTTGTAGGGTACCGGCAAGAGATCTCTGGATAAGTAATACAGATATGTAGTTTTCTGGGTTTTTTGCTGCCTTCATTTCTTTCCCCCAACTGTATCATTATCCAGGTTCAGTAAGGAAAACAAAGAGGGCATAGACCCGTATACGTACCTGCCCTTTGGAGCTGGTCCCAGGAACTGCATTGGGATGCGCTTTGCTCTGCTGACTCTGAAAGCTGCCATCACTATCCTGTTGCAACATTTCACCTTCCAGACCTGCAAAGAAACTGAGGTGAGGAGTATGCTGTGTTTCAAACATACACACACACGAAGAACCAGGTGATTAAGTTTCACACCTTCACAGGTGCTAATGCTTTGCACCTTCAGGGAGATGCACTTTCAGGCACCACAGATTAAGTTATGTCCAAACCATGGCCAAGTTTCTTTCCTTTAATCTCTACTCATTCAGTTTGTCTATCTCCAAGCATGTTTTCCCTCTTACTGTTGCAGATCCCTCTCCAGCTGAGTTCACGGGGACTCCTAACACCAAAGAAACCAATTATTCTGAAGTTAGTCCCCCGGACCAACGCTGCATCAGCAGAGGCATGAAACCCAGCTGTCTCTGCAACAATTCTCCAGTGTCTAATGAGTGCTGCGCTAGCAAAGGGATCACACATCAGAGGAAATCTCTCCTACACATACGGACACACACGAGCAGCCCTAGTTAATTCTTGAAGCAATTACGACATATTTACTAATAAACATAGCTGTCACAAATGTAATGTGGATCACTGAGCAGTGACAATACACAGTCTCCTTAATTCTGATTGCAGAAAACAAATAAATCCAGATGAGAAGTTGATCATCCACTTCTAAGGGAACTTCTCCATCTGGAGGGAAGGAATTACTGTTGCATCCAAGAGAAACAAGGTGTGATGGAAATTCAAGTCACCAGACCCTGTGAGGCAGGGATGGGTGACGTTCTTGGTATTGATGCTTGAAATTTCATGTGTTATAATCAAGATGACTGGTGTGAGACTACATCCTAGTTACCAAACCTCTCTTGTGCCATGTGTTAATTAAACTAAAGTGTGTACAAATACTGTCATTAAAAATGTTTGAGAGCTGCTGTGTTGTGTATAGCAGCTGATCACTTCCTATTTAAAAACCGTATTCAGCCTCAACCCTTGAAATTATCCATGTACATTGCTTTCCACTTAATTTAATGAATCTGATCCTTCATTTAATGCTATCAAACCCTCCCATTTGTACAGTATTTTACAAACACTATAACTCCCACCTCTTAGTTTGATTAAGAGGTTGCCTTCGGTTCAGCACCAGCCAAACCTTTTCCATGCTGGAGCGACAGGATGAATTGCATTGAGCAGCAGGAGCCACTGCAGGAGGGCCACTGCTCCTGGGGAAATTGTCTGGACACAGCTTTTAGCTGAGCCTTGCCTCCCAGAGCCATTGACAGAGTTTACACGTCACTCATGGTAGGATTTTATCCTGCTGTGAGCTGCTTTGCTTTACAGCTTGGGCCCCATGGGCCAGTCCTGCCATCAGCATGATGCTTTGACCAAAGGACTTCTGTCATCCCTGACCATATAAACAGGAAGTATCAAGAGGCAGGTAGGAGGTTCCCCCAGGTTTGAATGTCACTTGCCAGTTAACCCCAGTATATTGTGACACCTACAAACCAAGAAGGAGGCTAGCAAAATGGGAAAGGTTTTTAGAGGAGCTGCAAACCAGATCAAGGCACCCCTTAACTCTCTTCCAGCAATACTTCCCAAATCATGGTCTCTCATTTCCACCCCCCTAGGGCCATATGCTTTTCTCTTTAGTCTAACAGATAAAACCACAACATGACCCTAATGCCTCCATCCAACGTAATACACATTTATTCAAGAGTTCATGTCCATTCTTTAACAGTGGCAATGGGTTTGGGAGTGGCCAGCCAAGACTGCGGGGGATTCCTGATCACTGGAAATCCCCAAATCAAAGCTGTTCATTCTTTTCAGTTAGATACAGCAACATTCACCAGCCTTTAATTCAAGAATAAGCAGCTTGTGCTGTCCCAAAAGGCACATAAAACAATTATAGTGCTCCCTTCTGATTCATCATCTGTGAAGAATTGTCTGGGTTTTGCTATGTACACAGCAAGGCGTAGTTAGGAGTGCTGCCAGTACAGCCCTTCCTCAGTTTAAAAACTGTTGCTCATCTCTTAACAGAGGTTAAGAACCATCACTGGAAGATATAGAATCACAGAATAGTTAGGGTTGGAATGGACCTTAAGATCATCAACTTCCAACCCCCTGCCATAGACAGGGGTGCCGGACACTAGACCACGTCACCCAAGGCTCTGTCCAACCTGGCCTTGAACACTGCCACAGATGGAGCATTTACCACTTCCTTGGGGAACCTGTGCCAGGGTCTCACCACCCTCACAGTAAAGAATTTCTTCCTTACATCTACCCTGAACTTCCCATGTTTAAGCTTGAACTCATTACCCCTTGTGCTATCGCCACAGTCCCTGATGTAGAGTCCTTCCCCAGCATCCTGGAAGGCCCCATTCAGATGGGTCTGTCATACCTCTAATGCTGCAGCAGCTCTGATGGGGAGAATGCAATGTCCCTGTCCCTGACAGACTAGTCAAAAAAATGCATTTTCCCTATAGAAAAATAGTGCTAACCAAACTCAATTCCAGATAAAGGAAAAGGAAAGAAAGGGGGAGCCATCATGAAAGCAGCAAGTCACTCACATGCCAAACAGTTGCTTTGAAGTCATTTTGGTATCTCCTGGACCAAATCAAGCACTTCTGCATGGCAGCCAGAACCAGAAGGGGTTAATCCAGCCATAGCCCAACAGAGGCAGCCCCTGCCCAGCTCATGGCATCTCCGGGAATGAAGTCATTAGCGTAACTGTACAGATCATTCTTCCAAATGCGAAGAATGTGACTAATTCTCCAGCTTCAGCCAATTATGACCTGCCAGGACTATCATAACAGCCCATAAATAATGTGTAACAAAATCATGGTAATGAGGCTTCTAGAGGAAAATTAGATCCTCTGTGTCTTAACACTGTAAAATTACTTTGCTTATAAGGGCTGCCTCCATCATTCCCAGCACTTTCCATTGCTTTGCTGACTGCTCCTCAGAAATGGATGTAACTTGGCCAGGACTCTGCTTGTCCTGGTAGCTGTGCATTCATCACATTTGTTTTCAACCAGTTGGGCTGTTTCCTCTTTACCCCGCACCTATCACTGCTTAACTTGACTTTCAAAGGTTTTCACTGATAAAACTTACTTACTTTACTTAAACCTTGCTGATTCTTTAGCTGTTTCAACACACCCTGGACAGGCCTGGGACTGTCCCAAGAGAGCAGAGTCTTTGTCAGAAGAAAGTTTCCAAAACCAATACAAGCTAGAAGTTAACTTTGGGGGCACTTCTGTTTCTTTTCTTTCCCTAAATCCTCCCAAACCCTAAGTAAGAAGGAAAAATAACTAAGAAAATCAATGTTACATCAGCGTTTTCTTTTAAATATGCTTTTCCCAACGTTTTACAGCTGTGTCTCATCAGAGAAGTTATTGTTGGATCACTGTGTGGGCTTAAGGGACTCACACCCTGGTAAACCACAAGCATCAGTCAGGAAGACTTCTATAAGTGTGCAGAAATATCGCCCCCTTAATACAGAAAGGCTTGCTGGGATCTTTCCAAAGGAGTTATATACCCTACGATATGAGAACTGTTGTTGTATCAGTCCTGATGAAAGACAAAGAGGTTTCTAAGTGGGGAGATTTGTTTCCTGTTTCTTGGTTAACTACAGCAGAGTGACCATCAGTGTTGCTTGCCCAAATGATGTAATATTTCCAGTTGATTGCAATGATCAGATGGATTCTATGAAAAACAGGTTTCCTGCTTACAGCAGAGGAACATCTCGTGTGCTTCGCCAAGTTGGTTATTAGGTGTTTCAATACCAGCCTGAGTCCTGACAGATACAACAATGGGCTGACTATTACCAACCCAAGTGTCCCTGAAGTTTGAAGCCTTCTGCAATTCCACCTTGCCTTTAAAGTGAAAAATGAAACATTTTGGGCCATATTTCACCTGAAAGGAAGAATAGGCAGTGTTGTTCCTTTTTACCTTACCCACTGCTGAGGCACAGTTTCTCTATTGATAATCTGGCATCAGAAGCCTACAAGTCAGAAAGTGCACAAGAGCCAGCATGCAGAATCTCATATCCCCTCCTTCCTCTCTCCATCTCCCTATTAGACTTAACACACCAGCAAGGGGGAGCTACCAGTCTGTGACAGAGAGACTGGAAACATGGAAAACCTGTAACTGAATTTGCGCCCTGACATCACTTTTATCTGCCCTAATGGGGAGAATGAGGAGCATTGAATCTCTCACCATACAGAGATGGAAGTTTGAAAGCCCTTAGCGTTGCACAAATGTTGGCAGCATATTTTATTTACTGCATCATTAGAGGTTAAAGAGACTCATTCTCCAGAGGATTCATTTTTTCAACCCTTAATATCAATGAAAGCTAATTTCAGCTCTACCCTAATGATTAACATAAAATATGGGAAAAGCTCTAACTGAGCATTTCTGTTCATTGCCTCAATTCTCTTGTATTGCTAGGGCACTTTATAGGTACTGATGCAGCTTTATGTCACCCATGACACAGTCAATTTTCCCTTCAGAGCTTTTTGTTACTGAACACTTGAAGACATTGCAAAAAGATGCACAAAATACTTTTAATGATATGGATCAAAGTTTGTATTTAACCACTTCATAGGGATGCTCTCTACAGGCTTTCCTACATGGCTGGGTACAATGCCTAGGTTCCAATTTAGTTTGTCACATGGCCTACAGCTTCTACCTCTCATATATACATATATATATACGTATGTGTGTCCTCTGATATATTTATGCAGCCAGAAGTTTACAAATGGAGTGGGGAGGACACTAGAACTCTTCAAGGGAAAACAAAATACTTTGTCTGCCACTTAGGAACTGAAGCCAGTCCAGCACAGCTGGATGCATTCACCCATCTTTGCTTGGCAAAATACCAGTTCCATCACCACATCATTGAGTGCTCAGAAATGTAAGTTATAGCTGATCCCCTGCACTATATCAGGGCTTTGTGCAGCCCAGCTGAGAAGGTTCAGGTACCTCACCACAGCTCTTCCATCCTGGGGCATTCAGCTGGTTTTGCTTTGGAATCGTAGGTAACAAGACTAGAAAACATGCTTGGAGAATAGACCACACAGAGCAACCACCAGAGTCTTGCACTGGCTTACCCTGAACTCATCTAACCTTTTCAGAACTTGCCTACTTGTACCCTAATTTAGGGTATTTATTGCTAGCGCACACTAATCTGGGATCAATCCGTATCCAAAGGTCACAGCAAAAAGCCAGAGGGAAAGTGAGGAGTGATACAGATGCTCCCAAGAAGGTCAGCTGCTGCCACTGGGGCTGCTCTCTGGTGGTAACCACACATCAATCAGCCCACCAATAGCCTTAGCAACGTGTATGGAAGCAAGCAGATGTCTGATGCTCCTGATGATTATAACAGACTCCAGTAGAAGTCAGCAGAACATAGATGTGGGAGACGTACATTTGCAGATTCCCCTTGCCAAGAAATGAAGTGTTTCCCATGCTGGCTGTTGTACTCCTGTCCTGTCCTACAGCTCTGCCCCGGGACTCCATGCTGAGCTGTGTGCATCTTCTCAGACAGGTCACTGACCCCACCACTCCTGGTTTTCCTCATCTTTTCAAGACTGCAGGTGGCTTTCTGCTTCCCCCTCCGGAATTTCCATGTTTAGTTTTCAACGACTGGAATTCATTTGGCTGGGAGTAAGTGAAACAGCTCTCTTAAGTGGAAGAGCTACCTAATAAAGTTTTAATGGATGGTATTATTTCTGATCTTTACATTACACTAAAAGCCAGTCAGGAAATGAAAGCCCAGGAGGGTTAGGAGTGTTGGAAACTCAGCAAGAGAGCCTTTTCTTCAGGGAGTACGCAGTCTAAATGTTGCCCCAAGAAACAGAATGTGTGACAAACACAGACAGCTTGCGCTATTGCAGACTTAGCAAGCATGTGTAGATATATATATACACACACGTGTGCATATATATCCACATAGGGGTATCTATTTTGTCTTTGGAGAGACTCTCCAATACCAGGTCTGATATCCACCAAGGCAGTGTCTGAAGTGAGCTGCTTAGAGCTCGGACCATGGCGCAGTGCATTTACCTGCTCCAAGGTATACAACTGCCTTTTACCAGTGACATTTAAACACCAAACCCACTGCTGTCTTAAGGGTTTTTGTGCGTGTGCGTGACAAATAGAATTGCTCAGTTTGGGCTCTTCGCTAACCCACAATCTGAATTTAAGAAACCTTCTCACCACCAGTTCGTAGCTGTGATATTCTTACTGTGCTACACTTGTGTGCAACAGCAGCAAGAGCATTACAGCTATCTGGTGTCAGCAGCAATAGCAAATCCAAGCAGTCCTCAGCCTCCCCGTGGAGGGACAGTGACATTCAAGCACACATCAGGAAAGAATTAAAATGAGTCAAGTTTCTGTAACATTGGCCTTTAAGTTTAAAAAGTCAACCGTTCAAGTTCAGGGTGGCTGCGAGGGACCACGTTTACTTATTGATGTTTAAGATGGTTTTGTACCAACTTGGAACTAAAAGAACACTGTTTTCCTAAGATGGAAAGCAGAGAGCTACACTGTCAGCAACTCCAAGAACTATAAAGACCCAGCACTTCAAAATCTCCCCCCCAGCTAAAGTATCCAAGTACTTTCAGTCCCCGGGTCTGGGCTGCTGCAGATTCCACCCTTACACATGCCTGTCCCTAACCTATGCTGCTAATCCTGACCAGATGGCTCTCAACACGTCCAAGCATAGCTTGGGTGCCAACACTGTCCTCAAGTCAAACAGATTTTAAAGCTGTTTTAAAGTAGCAAAAGGCAAACTTCAAAATGCCAGAGCATAAATCTTCATAGGGACCCAGCAGACCCAGTGGAGGAAGCTATGAAGTTACTGCAATGAGAACACAGTACTTCAAAAGACAGGACTCGGCAATGGTGTCCAACAAGAAGCCATCACAAGGAAGAGGCTGGACCCGCTTCAGTGCTAACCCAGCTTTAAGGGCAGCAAGAACAACAGTAATTGCAGTGCATGGTCACAGCCTCCTGCACAGCAACTTCTGGCACCGGTTTGGCTTGTTTACTACGAAGCCCCACCAGCTCTGTGCTGGGTTTTCTGCCTTCTCTCTGCTCACTTGGCAGCAGCTCCAGAGAAGATACTTGGAATTTTGCTCAGAGTTTCAGATATTGGTTTCCTTTGCAGCACCTGCTCCTTTGCAAGAGGGTAGAAGGTACCTCCAGGCTCCCTCCATCAGTAGATGCTGCAGTTGCACAGCTTACTAGTTAAAACTTGTTTCCTCTGCCCATCTATGTATTGACTCCCGGGTAGACTTTGAGACCCAGCAGCCAGACCCTCTGGGCTGTTGAGCCCAAAGGGAAAGTTCCCACTATTTAATTCACCCCTGAAGCCACAAGCAAGGAAAATAAAGTCATTGATCAGCCTCTTCCTTCCTCACTCCTCCTATTCATAGCTGAAAGAGCAATGCAGGAAAGGACATCAAGCCAAAAAGCAGCCGGCCGAACACGTGTCCGAGTGTGACCTGCACATGCCTCTGTCCCAGGGCAGTAATTGCCTGGCCAGCCTAATCTCCAGAGCCTGAGGCTTTCCCTAACAAATAGCTGTTGAAATTGTACATTTCAGTATTCATCTTTCATTTGTAATTTCATTTTAAATCCATTTCCGCAGCATTTGCTGGAATTCAACTAAAATTGCTTTCAGAAATATGGGAAAACCGAGGGTGACTGTTTTTCGCAGGCAAGCTTTATCTCACCTCTAAGTCATAGCCAACCACCTAAGTCAGAAGGTGGGATACCCAGGAAGGGTCCATCAGAAGCAGCATTGTTACAGCACACTATGTACTTGTTAACCTGGCCTGCCAGGTGAGGACTCCAAATAGCGCATGTTTGATGGCTGCCACTGAAAACCAGTAATAAAACCATCTGGTTTTGAGATAAGTGGGATCCAAAAGAATTTATAACTCAGGTGGTTTCTCGGAAAAGTCGTGTGGAAGAGGGTGCACACAAGCAACGCTGTGCTGGGATGCAGGGGAGAGGGGCAGTGAGGCGGCTAAGCCAGCTAAAAAGGATCTTCAGCTTCAAACGCACCACGAGCAGTAGGTGGGCTTTTTGAATAAGGAGAAAATTCATTAACTTCATGTCAAAGATCGCATAGAATTTAATGAAATCCTTAAGTAAAAGATGCTAAGCATTTCCTAGGCCTCCTGGATCTTCTCCTTGAAGATCTGCTAAGAAATGTGAAGGAACTGCTCCACTTTAGCGCCATGCTGCGAGACGAGACGCTATCCTGCTATACGTTCGTTTTTATAGCCCACTTTCTATTTTTATTCCTGTTCTACTGTGGAAGTGTTTGCTAAGAATATGATAGGATGCTTTGTCATGAAAAAACCTTGTATCATGTATCTGTTTCTGAACAGAAATTCTCAGTACAAATCTAATAAGGAAGAGAAAAAACCACCTTATTCTACCTCCTGTTGGAGGAAAAGGATTCATTTACGCAGAGAGATGAAAGCACTGAGTATGTATTGCTTGGCAAAATGAGGAATTGTAGAGAACTGTCTTTATGCATTTGAAGGGTGTAAACATCAAAGAGGCAGAGGAGCTATTTAGAGCATTAGGAGGAGGCACATCTCGGAGACAAGAGCTGAAATTAAATGAACATCCTTAACTTAAAAATCATACTTCTGCCTGCTAATCTATTTCCTGGTATTATTACTTGTAGCACTCTAATGAGTATAAATGAAGCTTATAGGAAAAATCTCATCTATTTTTCATATCAGATCAGCAGACCTTACTGTAAAGTTTATAAAGCCCACGTCCTGCACCTATTCCCAAAAATTTGGGAGAAAAGCATCATTCTATCCCCCCCACCTTTCTATTTCCAGCAAGGAATGATCAGTATGATGGGTTACACTGCTGAAGATTGCAGCCTGTCATGGCTAACCTGGGATCCAACACATTCAAGTTGTGTAGGTGTAACAGCTTTTACCCCAGTGGATTTATGTGTTGCCAGTCATTAATAACCCTTCTGACAGACAATAACATCCTCGCTCACAACCCACAGGAGACTCACACACGCTCCTACAGGATACCTGAGCTTGTCTGCTTGTGATGTAGTTAATTGCCCACTGTCCCAAATGAAAACATCAGTGGAAATAAGCATCTTTGCTCTCATCAAGGCTTTGAACCACACTTCAGAAAGCTGCTGGGATCTCAGGGACAAAGTTCTGCTCTCCATTAGACCCGGCTCTGCAAGCTGGCTGTGCCCTGCTGCAGGAGCGGGCCCTCCGCTGAGCATGAGCTCACAGAGCATGCCAGCACCGCAGGGGGCTGCACATCCCTATGTATGTGCTTGGATAATTGGGTATGGCATACAGCTGGAAGCTCGCAGCATCTTTTGATTACATACCTCCCTGTTCTGATTCCTACCAGACAGCCCAGGATAACAAGAGCTGCCCCTCTCCATGCCTTCAGTTCTCAGTAAACATTTTACATCTGACTGACCTGACACTGACAGGGGAGGACTCCCCACTCTCAGCCTCCTCAGAGAAATCCTCAAATCCATCCAGAACTTTGTTTTACCTCCTTATTTTTAGCCTAAGGGGGATACTGGCCTCTGCTCCCATGTTAGCCTCGAAAAAGCAGCAGAGAAGAGACTTTCTGCGCTCCCTCACCACCTCCAGTAGAGGTAAAACGCAGGGTAGCAGAGGCAACCACGTTGCTAAGTCAGAGCACAGTGGCCATGGAGGTCATGACTGTCCAAACAGCCTCATTCCTTCCGTCAGAAACCAATCCATTATTAATCACAGCATTTCATGTGTGCAAATAAAAGGGAAGAGAAATGATTGCAATAAGCTGCTGGTAATGGCCAAAATTCACAAACAAATGTGTGATATTTGAACAGAAAACATATAGTAATGCAAATAAATGTGATGCTTGTGATCGACAAGCTCTGATGTAGATTCCTGATGCTTCCAGCCCTAAAGCATCATAAAAACATTTTAATGAAAAATGTTTGGAGGCAAAGAGGCAAGGATGAACTTCTGTGTGTAAGAGGGGATTCGCACTGCTTCCCATGTCCCCTCCCTGAGGGGTCTCATGCTTGTTTACAGCCCAAACCATCAGATCCCAAAGGAATTGAGCATCTGATGTAGTCACAGCTCTGTGCAAAGCCTGTGCAGCAGGATGAGGAAAGCTTATCTAAGCAGGAGGCCAGTGGTTGTGGTGCTTAGGCATGGGGGTGAGGTTGGGAAGGGGACACAGACACCTGCGGCAGGGATGTCCCCATCCTTGCTCTCCTCTGCAGCCACTGCAGGAAGCTCACACGTGCAAAGCACAAGTCACGAATCACCCGTTTTAATTGTTAAACACAATAAGGTCTTACCGTGGCAGGAGGTGAGAAGGCCATATCCTTCACATGGGTTACGGGGTTCCACGGCCCAGCAGACGCATGGCTGCGGCTTCACTGGAAACCTGCACCCTTCGAGCTGAGCCCATAGAAAAGAGTGCTGCTCCCAGGCTGAGCTTAAATAGGCTCTAGGCCCGTGGTGGCGGTGGGGAGGCAGAGAAGCCAGGTGAGACTGCTCAGGGTTATTAAGACCTGTTAGTGCCTAGGCAGGTTCATGTTCTGCCCAAGGCTTTGAACTCTGCCCGCCTCCACCAGCCATGATAAAGGTACAAGAGACCCTTTTCCATCCTCCGCAGGAGGAAATCTCTGCCAGACACTTTACAGCATATATGGTTGAGGTCTGACTGTCTTCAAGCTTGGTGTATGGGTCGGAAGCAGAAGGTTAAAAAAGCCCATTTCTTGGCCTTAAGCACTGAATCCTTCTTATCTTTGCTATCCTTTCTCCCTCCAGTGTGTTTGGATCTGATAGCCTGGATGTGGCACTAGTACTTCAGACAGGGCGCTGAGAAAACAAGCAGCCCCAGCAGCCCCTGTGCCAGGCTAAGCAGTAACTAGTTAGTTTTGAAGTTATTTCTTCTTTTTTTCCTCTTGGCAACAACAGTTGAAAGACCAAAGTAATGCTTCAGCTTTCAGGTGACTGGGACAGACTTTTAATGATCAAGTTCTGTGACCATCCATGCCAGGCTTCTCTTGCTGCCTGCATTTAGTGAGGGAAGAGATCAGCTTCAGTAGTCAGAGGAATCAATGCACCTAAGAACAAAATCGAGTCCCTCTAACATAGGACAGGTAGGAAAGACCATTCCGGGGCAGCGGTTTGGCAGGAGTTCCTACAGCACAGGATGTGAGCGACAGGAAAATTCAAGGTGGTCAGACAAAGGGAAGGAGACCACCCAACACTCCCAAGTGTTTTCGTGCTGAGCCTCCCCCATCCTTTCACCTCCCCTTAACATAAGAGCACCATTTTCACTGCAGGCTTCCATAAACTGCAGCAATAACTGGAGCAGAAAGGTAGTAACCTGTACAAGGGCCAGCAGACGGCTGCATTACCCGCAGGAGAGCTGAAGAAGAAATCACCCTGCTGTGTGTTTCCTGATGCTGCAGGCTACCACAGAAGATGCACCATGCCAGGACATGCAGCTTGGTAAGTGAGAGATGAGTCCATTTATTTCAGGAGTGAATTTGGCCCGGGGCTGGTGCTGTTTAGAATGAAGTTGGACTCAGCGACCTGTGGAAAGCACTTGTTCAGCACCTGGTTCAGTTAAGAGCCCCATTTGCAAATGTTCCACCAACCAGAACACGTCCAAACCCTCTCAGAGTTTATGGCTGAAGTTAGGATTTTCCTGCCTCTTAATGAAACGGAGTTCTGTTTTCAGGGCTCACACCCATTTCACAGCACATTCCGCTGTCTTCTAGAGGAACATCCTTTCCTGAGTCCTTCCCTAAAAAGGGTGACCATCCTTCCCGAAATCTCTGACACTCTTCTTGTGTTGAGCTATTAAAGCAAAGGCATAAGAAAGATGCTCAGAGGGGAGGAGATCACATCAGAGCAAGGAAAGTCAGGGTGTGAAAGCACCCAACAGAGAAGAAAAGCTGGAAGAGGAATGTGTGAAAGACTACCTTGTGTTGCTGGTCCCTGTACTAGCAGGTCACGGAGAGCATGGTGCATCATATGCAGCGCATCAATACCGAAAGCCCACCACTAAAACACAGCCAAAACAAAGGGCAGACTGTTGAATGAAGCCATTTAGGTGACAGAGAGACAGAGGCACAAAGCAGAGGAGTTACGTGTTCCTGTTGTGGTTTAAGCCCCCCACCCACGCAGTTTCCTCACTCACTCACTTCCCCATTTCTTCCCCCAGTCCCGGGGGAATGGGGAGGAGAATCAAAAGAATTCAACTCGCACAGGTTGAGATAAGAACAGTTTAGTAACTGAGGTATAACACAAATCACTGCTGCTACCACCAGCAACAATACAAGAGAAATACAAGGAAAGAGAATACAACTGCTCACCAAGCCCGACCCAGGCAGTGCACCCCCCAGCAGCGAACCCCCCAGTACCAAAAACCTGAGCATGCCGTGCACCCCCAGTCCACCACCACCACTGCACCCTTCCGGGTCCCTGCTCTCTGTGGTCACATCCTGGACATGACGTGCTGTGGTATGGAATAACCTCTTTGGTCAGTTTGGGTCAGGTGTCCTGTCTCTGCTTCCTCCCGGCTCCCCTCCTCCCTGGCAGAGCATGAGACTCAGAAAGTCCTTGGCCAGACCAAAACATTACCAAGCAGTAACTATAAACACTGGTGTTATCAGCGCTGCTCCCAGGCCCAAAATCAAAAACACAGCGCTGCACCAGCTACCGAGAAGGAGAAAAAACAACTGCTGCTGCTGAACCCAGGACAGTTCCTTAGTGACTTCTGTGGGGGCTTAGGAGAAGATGGAGAGACAAAACATCCCAATCACTGTCAGCTCCTAATGGGTACAAAATGCTCATCCCAAATCCCGTAGAATGTCGGTGGCCCCAGAAGAGTAAAAGGAGGAGCCAGCAGCCGGCACCAGTTGTCGGTGGTGTTATCTGTCACCACAAATAACCTTGAACCACATACATGCACGCCTTGGTGCTTGGGAGCACATGGGGTTGTTGGGGAAGGAAAGCAGGTTTGTTTTACAAGTTCACCTTCCTCCACTGCCCTGTCTTGAGCTGAGGTTTGCCACATTGGCTGGGCCATGCTGCAGCGTTAATTGCTACCTAGGAACCGTATGATGGGGATTTTGGAGGCTCATTCACCTCTATTTATCTCCCTACCTCTATTGACTGTGAAAGTATGGGATGGGGATGTGTGGCAGGACCGTGTGGAATGGCTTGGATCTCCAACTGCTTAGGCATCCTTGCAGGAATCACTGCTGCAGGTGGTTGCTGCCTTTCTTTGACCAAAGTTAAGTCCCCTGCAGTTGACAATAAACTCTACGGGCTCAAACATGAATCAGGAAAGTAAGAAGCTAAGTTCTCATCTAAAGGCAGCATCACAAAAGGCTCCATCATCACCAGGCTCCTGGTGGTGGTGGTGGGGGGCAGCAGATCTGCAATTGTTCACTCACCTCAAGTGCAGAGAGATTGTTCCTTTGCAATGTGTATACGCTTTTGCACGAGAAAAGCTTATAAGAGAAGTAATTATAGAAAAAACCCGTGTCTCTTAACTAAAAGAAAAGGAAAGGAAAGAGTAAGCGCATATGACACCACCTGGGGTACATCAATCACAGCAGACCAGTGGAAGATAACAAGCTGGGTAAACTGTTCATAGGAGCCGCCAGCTATTTATCTAAATCACATTTCTCAGCACTGGTGAGAAGCAGTCCCCCTTCTTTCAAAGGACAGATGAAAGCAAGGCTCCTGTTATGTCTCTTTCCCTCATCCCTTCTCATGCCTTCCCACCCATCTGGGAGCTGCTCTCTCTCCTTTGGGAGCTCAGCGACTGCTTGCTCTCCAACTCACCTCACACAAATCAGGCTATTCCTTGAGGACCAGATTTACTGCTTGTTAATATTCTGGCCTCTGCGTTGGCAACAACGGGCTAATTTGAGAGCCAAACACAACTGTTTGTCTTTGTAACCCTATTCCAGCCTTGCACTGGATTTATACATTGCTTTGGGGGTAGGAGGATATTCGGAATATGCTCTCTACATCATCCTCTTCATCGGGTAGCAGAGCTGTGCTGCATCCATCCATCCCTCAAACCAAGAATGTTGCACCAACTGATTAAATTACATGAAGCTTATGCAGGAGTTGCAGAAGGATTATCTGGAGTTTATCGTGGTTATTATAGAAAATGATTGTATTGTTACTATAACAGAGTTACAGAAAGTAAAGAGGAATCACAGGAAAGTTGGCAAGAGCTCGTTAGCAGTGTGGCACAGTCTGCAGGAGCTAATTAAAAATGTCTATACCTCATAATAACCATTTATCTCATCACAGCCTCCATACCCTAAGTCTGTTTGGATGGAGTGAGGAGGAATGATCTCTCACTGGTGAATACAGCAATACATACTGACTACAGCATAATATAAATGGCTTTGTTCCGGGACATGAAGCTACCTGCTCTGCCTGAGCCATGGGCTGAGTGTCTTTGCCTTGCACACAAGGCCACATTAGATGCTCAGGGATCTTCTAGAGTCACTTTAAGAGGTATCTCAGCCAACCATGCCAGATTGAATGTGAGACTGTCATGGGTTCAGCAGCAGCAGTCCTTTTTCTCCTTCTCGGTAGCTGGTGCAGCGCTGTGGTTTTGATTTTGGGCCTGGGAGCAGCGCTGATAACACCAGTGTTTATAGTTACTGCTTGGCAATGTTTTGGTCTGGCCAAGGACTTTTCTGAGCCTCATGCTCTGCCAGGGAGGAGGGGAAGCCGGGAGGAAGCAGAGACAGGACACCTGACCCAAACTGACCAAAGAAGTTATTCCATACCACAGCATGTCATGTCCAGGATGTGAAAACAGAGAGCAGATACCTGGAATGGTGGGGGTGCGCTGCTTGGTCGGGCTGGCTGTAGGTGGTGAGCGATTGTATTCTTTTCCCTTGTATTTCTCTTGTCATTATTATTATTGGTGGTAGCAGTAGTGATTTGTGTTATACCTTAGTTACTAAACTGTTCTTATCTCAACCTGTGGGAATCGCATTTTTCCGATTCTCCTTCCCATCCCTCTGGGAGCTGGGGGAAGAAAGAGGGGGGAATGAGTGAGCGAACTGCGTGATTTACGGCTTAAACCACGACAGAGATGATGGAGACAGCCACTGGCAATGTTGTTTGCAACACGAAATGACTATTAAACCAGCATAATAACAGAAGCATTTACATTTACTGTGCTCAAAGTCTTACAGAAATCACTGGCACCTCTAGCATCCCTGTTCCCAGCAATATGTTGCTTTGGATTGCTTACTAGCAGGGTGGGATTTTCTCAGACAACATCCTTATCCCTTCTGCAGGACTGCTCCTTCTGCATGCTTTCAAAGCAAACAAAACAAATGGCACAGCTCCCAGTTAATCTGTGTTATCTGGAAAGACAAAATCAAGGTGAGATTCAGTTTGTCAACAGGGATGTGAATGCTGACAGGAGATGGATCGGAGCAGGAGAACGCTAGCTGTAGTACTGCCCGACAAGTCATTTCTCACAATCAGGATGCCTGGATGCAGACGGATTTTCTTGAGATGACACCTGATGAACTTGTTTTGTTTTGGAGTTTGGATTGACGGGATCTGTAGGGAAAGCAGAGAAATAAATCTCCAAAGCCCTGATGGTTGTAGTATGGTTTTCTCTTCTGCTCCATGGTACTGGCCAGCATGGAGGAGACCAGGGCTGAGAGGCAGGGCCAGCCTGCCTCACTCTCCAAGGAAAAGGGGTACTTAAATTTCTTAATCCATCCCAAAATATCAGTCTCTTGGAAACAAATTTCTTGTCCTGTTTAATCTTTGCACACATTTGCAGTAAAGCAGACGGAGTGGATGCTGAAAAACAAAATCCTTAAGCCTGCTCCAGCTGAAGTCATTGTAAAATCAGCATCAGTGACACTGAGATTATGCTTCTTGGGACAGCAAGGACCAAGTTTGATGTCCATTGGCCTCCAATACAACCTGGCTGATCCTCAGTCCTTCAAGACACTGCTCCTCTATGCAAGAGTTTACAATGTCCTGGCCAACTGAAGGCTCTCCCCCTCTTCTCAGCATCTCTCTGACATCAGTTGACCACGGTTTTACTATGTTTCATTGACCATATAGAGATCACATCCACAGCCGCAGGCAGAAGCCAGAACTATTTTACCCCAGATCATATATTCTTTTATTGTGGCATCCTAAGGAGAACCTCTGTGAACTCTCCTATTACTATTATCATTATTACTATTAACATATGTGAACGCAGATGATGAGACGAGTAGTTGCTGCTCTTCACCAGCATATACAGCCTGGCCTCCTTGGAAGTTTGGAACACTTTCTCTCAAAGCCAGTCAATTGCATCTCACCACTCTGCCCCTTGGCCAGGCCTGCCTGAAAACTCAGGAGAGAAAACCAGGTACTGAAAGTCCTGGCACCTCTCCCAGAAAGATCACCCTCCTTTTGCACACAATATGAGAAAAATCAGGTTTTTCATCCTGCAGCTTGTGCACACTTTCCCCTTTTCAGCTTTCCCTGCCAAACTCCATCCTTGCATGCATTCCTGCCTGAAACTGTGTTGTGTCAACCTGTCTCCCAGACATCCTCTGCTTTCA
This sequence comes from Myiopsitta monachus, assembly GCA_017639245.1. Lineage (NCBI taxonomy): Eukaryota > Metazoa > Chordata > Aves > Psittaciformes > Psittacidae > Myiopsitta > Myiopsitta monachus. The sequence continues at coordinate 7,546,943 of CM029926.1, read as the reverse complement.
CAGGCAGTTTCAAGCACAAACAGCAACCCAGCTGCTGCCCCAGATGGGGAAATCTCTTTCTGCAACAGTGGCGGTCAGTAAAGGTCTTGGTGGGTGAAGCAACCCATGACTCACTTCTATGGCTTTTCCAGGAGATGCAGGACATTGAACTTAACTGAGATTTCCCAGCAGAGTAAGAGTCATAGGGCTGTTGCACTGTTTGGGTGGCCAAACATGAGCCATTTCTAAAATGATGCTTTTCTCCCACTGAAATCAGATGATCTATTAAACCAAGCCAAAACAAAAATTCCTGGTGAAATCAAGCTGGGTCAGCTTTCCTGAAATGAGGACAATTAGGAGGAGCGTGAACTTCTCTCCCCTGTGACTCTTTACCTGTCCTCATACCTGGGACCAGACTGAGAAAAGAGGCAGGAGAGAGCACACATCCTATAAGAGATGTCCTCTGGGAACTGCACAGGGATGCAATGCTTCAAAATCTCACCCGAAAATAAACCAACCCCAAAAGACTGCTGTAAAATCTAGATTTTCTTGTGGTAAAATACTGAAACAGTAATTAAATGAACTACGTAGGTTGTTTAAGAACTAACAGAGTTGAACACAATGGTATAAACTGGTAATACACGCTAAGAAAGACGACAGTGTAGTCTGCAGGATTTTACGTATATTCACTGCATGTATCATAAGACATCTTGACATACACAGGCAATGGAAATGAGCTGGAAGGAAGAAAGAGCACTGAGCGTTGACAAATTAGGAGGCAGAGAAGAGGGAGGGGGATTAATCAGCATTAGTGCTGCTTTCAATCACTGCTTCCCTATAGAAATTGAATTTCTCGACTCGTACCAAGTCACCCATTATCAATACACGCTGCTGTTTTCATTCCTCACTTCTCTGAGCAGGCAGCAGCAATCTCCTTGTGCTGCAGCCTTGGCTGCAGTGTAAAGGGGTTAATTTGCTCTCACTTCCCATCCCTTTAAATATAACCCATAAATTTGACTGTTTGCTTGTTTTTATTACAAGAGTTGTAGCTCTTCTGGAGAAAACGCGCCTCACATCAATACCCTGCAGTTTTCCAAAGTGAAGTTTAAGCCTCCTTCAGCAAATGTAATGGTCACAGGTTCTAAAACCTTATGATGGCAGAAAGAAGCTATTACTGGCTACAGCACAAAAACAAAACGCAAGCCCTCACAACCCAGAGCCTGAAGCTCCAAACTATGGATGTAACATAGCATATATATAATGTAATCCTTTCTATATCGGTCATACATACATATGGTACTTACATACATATAAAAATGTATGCATACATATATACGTATAGTTGAAGTGGCCACAAATGATATCTGAGAAACACAAGTCTCTGTTTTTCATTACCACCTGTAATTCCACCTGGGCTCATTACTTCTTTCATCAAAGTAATGAATAAAGTAATAATTCTCCCTAAAAGCTGTGCTGTGTATTTCACTGCTTGAATATCAGTGGAGCACTGGGATGGGAATTAGGAGCGGTTAGATCCAGGTGTAAGAGCTGAACTTTCCGCTTTACCCCAATCCAAGAAAAAACGCAGCAGTTGTAGGAGATTTACATCTGTTTTCATGCTGTAAGCCAGACCAAATTGGAGCTGGGGCAAGGCTGCAAAGCATCTGGAGGTCTTCACAAAGCCAGCACTCAGTAGGAGTTGGATATTTGGCCTTGTGTCCTGGAACAAGCCAAATAAAGTTTGTTCAAGGGGACCAACTGACCTCCGTGCTCCCTTCCTAACTCTGTGTGTTTTATCTGATGGGCTTCAAGGGATTTCCTCCAATTATTACAAATGTCTCCTGAGATACATTGAAAAGGATCCTGAATGCCTGTAAAATATCTCCCTGTGAAGTCAGCCCATGGAGAAGCCTCACGGAGGAGATGTAAATCTTGGGAGGTTTTATAGGAGCTCTTCCAACATGTGTAATTCCTGTATCAGCAAACGGTTTACATGTTGCTCTGGGAGTGGGATGTGGAGAAGGGAGAGTTATTTCAGAAAGCAACTGCTTAATACCTACAGCTCTACATGACAGCCAAAGAAATGTAGTCCCAGATAGGTTTCCTAATTTGGACTATATTAAAATATGTATGTATATATATATATATATATATACACACATGTGAAATAACAGCATTTCACTCACACAGCCATTTTCCACTGGCTGACGATGAGTAAACTCAATCACACCCAGGATCTGCTGTGCTACCAGAATGCTGGAACAGTGAAATAGCTAAGTATTCGTGCTGGCTCTCTTCTAGGGGTTTTCTTTCCTAAAAGAGGAAAATGATTGCCCCACTTAATGCAAAGGAGGCATTTGGGTTAAGGGCAGAGCTGCACAATGGGTTTTACTGGGTGGTAACAGAGGCAGCATGAAAAATAAGGGAGCAGGAGGAGGCTTTTGGCGCATGGTGGTATTTTGAAAGCATATCTAATTCTGGTCAAAATAAAACCTCAGACTGCTTTGGTTGCAGCGAGGTGATGGGTTTGTAGCCTATCCTACAGACCCATATTTGTTTTGTATAAAGCGTGCCATAGCCATGAGAGGAATCAATAGAGATGCCTCTGTGGGTGCATGTTTTATATTAAGACTTGGTTGATGACTTCTCATCAGTTGAAAGAAATGTTCAGCCTCACTGCTTGAAATTATCCAGCTGCAGCATTTTCTACTCAATCCAATCTCCAGTTAATATGATCCTTCATTTATCTTGAACAAAGCCTCCTAATAAAAACATTTGTATTACAAATGATACACTTGATCAATGGGATTGCTTTAGGCAAGTATTTGGTAATTTGAACACTAACTATAAAAACTTCTTATTGAGTCAATGTAGCTGGCCAAAATTTGGAGTGAAATCCCCAGAGCTGTACATCACTAAACAAGCCAGACTGTAGTTAAATATCAGGTTTTACAGATGTTCTTTTCAACATTATTGTTAGAACTGGCGAGTGTAATCTGTGTAATATTAGCCCTAATTATTTTCTGCAAGATGATTAATTATTTACTTCACTCAAAGTGATAAGAATGGAATGAATCAAAGTAAGAAGCTGGATGGGCAGGGAACTATTAATATTCTTTCAACCCTATAACTCTTTTGGTCAAATCAAGGAGATAAAGATGCAGATAGAAAAAGCCAATGAGCAGGCACAAGAACAGTACCCAGGTTTAGTAGATGACAGTAGGTAGATGCAGGTCATTAGATGACAGTAGACCCATTGCAGGGGCTGGGAAGCTGCCCTTGGGGGCACTCAGGTCTGCTGCGTCTCTGAGATGGCTTTTCAAATGCATGCAATGGGTGATACGTTCTCCCCCAGGCTTGGTCTAATGTAGGGAACATTTTTTCTTGGCAGCCAAAGAGGATTTCTGCTTTATTGCGTCTGTTACTGTTCCTGGATGCTTTGAGAAGCAATCACGGTGCTTGGAATTTTAGCCCATGTTTACTCTCATTAATGGTGCCATTAATCTACATTTTCCTCTGGTCTCAACAGACCATTCACTCAGAGGTGCTCCTGGAAAGAAAACCCAAATTCCAGGTCATGATTCCTGTCCCATGCTATATATGTGAAAGGTGAAATAATTCCTCTATTTGCCCAGATTTATGCATAAATACATTGAAAAACTTGTAGTAGCTCCAGCATCCCTCCTGCACCTTGCTCAAAGAGCTTGACTTTGACACAAGTACCAGCAGATACATTATGAAAACAGTTCAGAAGGTCTAAAAACTGCTGACAGTGTACATCAGGCTATTTTTCTGTTTGTTTCTTCATCCCTTTTAAATCAGCATTTTCAGGATTCCATTTCAAACGGAAGACCAGGAAGCAGCGGGGTGAGGACTCTCTCCTGTCACATCGTGCACCAACTTGTACAGCTCGCCAGCCTCAAATCTCTTTCAATCCATCACTTATTTCCCTCTAGAAACTTTCTCCTTCCTCCCTCTATTGTCTTTGACTGTTATTTATTTATCTGGTTGGTTGACTTCAAGGGACATTTCTCCTGGCTGGATAAAGACATTTTGCAAACAAATGCATGGAAACATTTCTGATAGCGCTGCAGAATGAGCGGGCACATCGGGTCCCCGTGGGCAGGTAATGCTTTGTGTCAGTCAGCAGCCAACGTTGGGTCCCCGTGGGCAGGTAATGCTTTGTGTCAGTCAGCAGCCACCGCTCTGCTCTATTAAGGAGCAGCGTTTTTACAGCCGGCACGGCTGCTACAACAACAGGCCCCAAGCAGTGGCAAGGACCAAAGCAGGAGGAATTAAAGGGCTGCTCGAGGTTCCACGGGGCTCTAAGGACTCTGCTGGAGAGGATAAAAAAGAATTAGAAAGGGCTTTTATTGACAAGGATATGCTGCTTGTGCTTTGATAAGCACACAAAGGAGAGTAATTGTAAATATGAGGAGGAAGGCTCTCTGTGGCTGAAGCTATCATTTATACCCTGTGGAGAGTTAACAGACCTCCTCAGCTAAGAACTTGGGTAGAGACTCTACCTCTTGTAGTGTTCTACAAGATAGCCCAAAGGGCCCAAGTCCCAAACGAGGGTAGCTAATAGGCAGAAAGGACTGATAAAGGAGCAATACATAACAAACATTTTTTCACCCTGTTTCAAAGAGCTCCGTTTCTCCCAAGACACCGAGAGGGAAAGATGTGCATCACCATCATCAAAGTGTTCTGCAAAACAATCACCTTTGGGCAGGGCTGTTGAAAGAGAGGCAAACATGGTGAGGCATCTGCTCAGCATCCGGAGAGGAGAGAATCTGCTTTGGGGCACTTCGACGTTTACTTTATGTGAGAAATCATCTCTCTAGCTGCAATACTTCACAAGTGAGACATATCAAGTGAATGGAATCCACACAAATGAGGTCGTTAGCATAACCGAATACGCTCTTCGTTCCTTCAAGAATGAAAAATATGAGTAATTCCCTGGCAAGGCCCAATTACTGGCTGCCAGCACTAGCACATGGCTTGTATCTATTATGAAATAATAAGATAACATTAATAAGATTCCCAGAAAGAACATTAGACAGCCAATCTCCCAACTGTGTACAAGCAGTCTAACTATTCCGGCTGTCTCCCACCTGCATAGCTCAACACTTGCCAGGTCTTTCTTGCCATCATCAGTGGAAAAAGTTCAGGTGCAGCAGCTTTTAAGCAGGAGACGCTGAGTGGGAAATGGGGTGAGAGCTCTGGGAGTGCTGAAACGTACCAGGTAGCTGCTCTATTTTAAGGAGCTTCTGTATCAGACACAAACGTGGGAGCTACAGCAAACAATCACACCGCTCATGAAACGTTACTGTAGATACAGAGCGATGCCGGCAGCTGTATATCGGGTTGTTAACCTGCCCAGGCATGGCTCAGACATGTGCTGGCAGTCCTTCCAGCCTCTCACTCTGAGCGTCTGAATCATCCTTTTTTAGCCCATTTCCTTGTGTTCCTGAGGCTCACAACCCTGTATGCACACACAGCATCCAGATCTGTTTCATGGGTGTATCAGCGCAGGCAAGGAACTGGGCTTGTGGTCTTTTATATGAGCATCACCCCCTCTTCCTGAGATACCTATGGAGATAAGCTTAAAACAACCCAAAAATAGACCAAAAGACATACATACAGTTGAGCATAACAACACACTTTGCTCAGAAGCTTGGTAAGACAGGAGGCAGCTGAGATTTCCGTCACTGTTATTTAGCAAGATGCATCTCAAGCATCCAGCTCTCCAGGGCCAAGGGCACATTGATACCAGCAGCCAGACACTGCAAGTTTGGCACACAGCTAAATTGGCTCCACAGCCTCACTGGCCCTTGTCGGGGAAGGGAAGATGCTGAGTCTCAGCACATAGGGTTGTAATGAGGATTAATAAGGCGTGTGAAGACACCCGGTAATTGTCCGGCTGGCTGTTTCCTTTGCACCTTATGTTATCATTTATGCTCGTGCAAAGTGGCTGCAAAATGCTCCAGATCTGATTCAATATAACTCTGCAGACTCTTCGTACAGGTGTAAATTGCTCTGTGCTGTTCAGGGCAATGTCTAAATGCAAACTAATCTGATCACCTCTGTGGTCTTTTTTCAGTCCTCTGCAGCCAATTGAACAATTTAATGCCCAATAAACTGCAAAATATCAGTTATTTAATGCATGAATTTACTCCCCAGAATCAGAATTTGCAGTGCTGGCCCTGAGGAGGGCTGGAGCTGCTGTGGTCCTGTGGGCTGGCCACTGCCATAGGACCAAACAGAGGAACATTCACATCACAAACCTCAGGGGCCGGTGCCCAGTGGTGGTGAGTCTGAACCCGGGTGAAGCCATGAAAAATGAAGTAATGACAGAATTTTGGAGGGAACGGGCAAAACCCAATTCCTGACCCTGCCAAGACACAGGAAACAAACAACTGCAGACCTACAGCAGCTGGAAAATGAGCTTGCACTAAAACATGAGCTGATATTACAGCGAATAACCCTTAAGAGGTGGAAGGCTTTGATAGATGCACTCCTACAGGTAGCTTCAATCCCCGGCAGCTGCAAGGCTTCAGTAATGAATGTCAGACTGCTGGCCAGCTGCGAGGGGAATAAACATCTATTTGCCTTCAGTGGAAGTAGCATCAGTTTGACATATGACATTCAAATGATACGAACTTTAAAAGTGTGGTTAAATGACTGCTGCTTGACTTGAAACCTTGAATCTGACGGAGGAGCATCACAGCTGTTTACCTTAGCTCCATGGGGGATTGAACCACTGGGCTTAAGAATGAAAGATCAAAGTGTTCCTGCAAATTCAGGCCATGGCGTGCTGCGTGTCCAGCTGATAGTGTATGTGTGCCAGAGTGAATGCATGGGCAAAGAGGAGTCCTCATGTTGTTGTGCCCTTCAGCTCTGAAGATGACTGCTGGCACGCAGAGGACCGAAGAGCCACAGAGGCATCTCTGTGTGACATGAGGAGAAGCTGGGGAGGGATGAAATCTGGGGCTTTGGGATGGAATGGAGTGAGAAAAAGGGGTCTTCCCCACCTGGTCCTGTCCCATGGTCCAGCACCCTTTCTCCTAGCATCCTTCTTCTAGCATCCTTCTCCATAGTGGTGGGCCTCTCGTCGAGGCTTTTCTGCATTTTGCCTTGCAGGACCCCAGCTGAGCCTGCACCATGTCCCTAACCAGCTCGGTTTTGAGCTGCCCAAGAAATGAGCGCTACAAAGAATTTACCACTATTTCAGGAGCCTTTGTTATGCACATGTTACATTAGCCTGTCAGCTTAATACCCGCAGTCATAACACTTTTATAACCTACCTGCTGAAGTGCTTCTGCTTGCAATCCTCATGTTAAAACAAGAGCTCAGGACCAAAGCTGCCACAGGCAAAAAATCACTGCTTCCTGACCTTTGGGCAGACTCTGTGGGCTGATTATTCCATCAATATTAACTGAATCGAGCATTCAATAGGGGTGTCTGGAGGCCTGTTTCTCTTCAGCAGCAGGTCCAGCACCGCACCAGCAGCAATAATGTGGGCAACCTCTATGCAAGCCTGGGTCAGGGTCAGAAAAGCTCCAAGTGTCTTGGAAATAGTGGCAGGCACAGCTACTTTAAAAGGGACTTTTAAGGTCCCTTTACCCAGGGACCTTGTGCTCACTGGCTTGCACAGTGATGGGAGAGGACTGGGAACCAGTGAAGCACTCAAGCATGTTAAGCCCAGCAGTGATACCACTTCAATGAATGAGCACCATCTCAAGTGCAAGTGGGTGCTCTTGCTTGAAACAAGCCTAAATAATTGAAGCACGAGTGAACAGAGCCAGATTTGGATGATGCAACTCGAAGGTGAACTGTCCTTACAGCAGGAGCTGTTGCTTAGCTGAAGCTATGCTTGCATAAGGAAGCAGTCCTGTGCTATAGGAGGGGGATGTGCAGAGCAAAGGACTTGATGCTGAGAGCCCTATATTCATCCTATGTGGTTTTTTTAGGGGGAGTAGAGGACTTGCTTCAAGCTGTCAGCAGCTGGAGCATGTTAGATGAGCTCCTGAAACACTTCTGCTTTAGTGTCCTCCAAAAGGAAGCCCATTTGCTCACTCCATGACCTTGAGATCTGAATCAAAGCGTGGCGTAAAGTGGACACACAGCAAAGCTCACTGTTGCCTAACTGTAAGTAGGCAATAGTACCAGTAAGTGCAAGTAATACTAATAAATTACACCCAGGTAAACTGAGGTACATGGCTGTTGGAGAGCACAGCCTTCTGGCTGCAGGGCAGGGGTCCGTGCTCTGGAAATCAGACCAGAAAGGGTTGACACAGAACATCCTCCAAATAGCTGCTCAGGCTAGAATGAAGCCAAGAAACTGCCCCATGTACTTTGCCTGCTGGAAAATTCCCAGGCTCTGAGTGATTCCCCATTGCAAGGCCCAGCCCAACCACTCCACAAAGCCAAAACCTGATGGCAAACCTCCCTCTATGACGAGTTGGAACCGACAAAGGTGTGCACCTTCTGCTCCTAAGCGCAACCAAATTCAGCAAAATGGATGTGACATTTGGCACACCTCAATCTTGTCTCACCCCTTGCCAGAGCCCTGTGCAGGTGCCGGGAGACAGAGCAGTGCTGTGCGTTCACCACTCGCTTCACCGGCATGGGGTGCCAGCAGATGAAGATGCTTTTGAACAGAGATGAGAGAGGCTGAAATCCTTCGACACCTGCAAGTGAACTGCATATGCGGAAATGTTAGAGCAGCTTTGTGAGGAAGATTATCCTGAAGGATACTTTCCGTAATGTTGACATTTGTCTGCGAGTGATTAATTCCAGCACAGGCGTGGAGTGAGGAGGCAAAACCCTTCCTTCGCTGTCACGGGGCAAGCTATGGCCTTTGCTCCTGCAAGGGTATTAACTCATCCCTGACCCGTGACACTGTGCGTGACTTGCTCAGCCTCATCTCCTCGGTCACCTCTCAAGGCAGAGACGTGAGGTTTTTCCATGCCCCTTTCCATGAACTCCTGTGACAGTGCAGGCACTTTTTGGCTGTTTGTCCTCCAGGGGTCTGACTGCTTCTGTATATTGCTGCTCTCCCCTGAGAGGTGCCATCACAGTCAAACACAGTGCCCTGGCTTTAGGAAGGGGATAGTAAACAGCTGAACATCAAGATGAATTGTCACTTTCATACGTTGAGGGCAGAAGGGAGCTGCACTGCGGCAGGTTAGGAAGGCAGAAGGGGAAGCTGTGGCTGCTGGAGCTGCTGGGAATGTTCTAACCCTCTCACCCAGCTCCTCGGTGACTCTCTAGGGAAGCAGCCTCACTCTTCCCCTGCACTTCCAGTCAAGGGTGTCTTTCACTGGGGAATTCAATCTGCTGCAGAAAGGTTATTGTGCCTCTGCAGTTTTCTACTCAATCCCTAAAAAACATAGAAAGGAAGTATAAAATCAATGTGTAATAATAGACGTATAACATATCTATACATAAAAGAAGACAAAAGAAATATAAAAACTGCTAAGTAGTGAATAAAGTTCCTGAGCCCAATTTTGCAATAGGAACCACTTCACGCTATCGATGACTCCACTCTGCCATTTATTTTGGACTGTTGTATCTTAAACTCTGCATCTCCAGAAGCAGCTCTTAGTACTGCTGATACACACAGAGATTCATTCAGGATGAAACAAGGTTCCATCTCCCGGGAATGCAGGCAGCATTGTAGATGGTACTGACTGGGTCGGATGTGTATGCACATGCAAGTATTTCACCCAGTGCTGAAATCTGACAGCTTGGAAGAAGATATCCTCCTGTGGAAGGAAGCAAAGCAGGCGCACGAGGTCTTTAGGAGTGAGTATGGAGAGCCCTTTGAATCCTGCAGGACAGGGCTCTGCAGCATGGAGCAGATGCTGGAACCAAATCCCTCTGCTTTCGCAGAAAGACAGATGGCCGAGACTGGCAGGACCACGCACTCAACAACTTGTGGTGCTGCAGGGTGACAGTGGAAGAATGAATTGCAAAAGAGAACTTCTATCTCCACTCTGTGGCGCTGATTTTGAGGACCCTTTGAGGATCTCATCAAAGAAGTGAAGAGGCCCAGCTGGGAGAGGTGGTGGGGCCACATCATTGGCTAGCCATTGGCTTATGAGACCAACAGAGAGATTCATATGCATATGGACGAAAGAGCAGAAGACTGGCATCAGCTGGTGACAGAAGATCTAGCTGAGCTCTTTACTGCAGGTAGGCCTCCAGTAGCAGTTTTTAAAGGAATAATATGAAATACTGGCACAGAGATATTCTAGAATCTATGTCAAGCAAGAATTTGCAGGCCTCAATAGCCAAAGGCAAAACGTTTCTTCCAGACTGGGGTTCTCCAGGACGTCTGAAGGCTCTCCATGCTGCACCCTGCATCATTGTTAATTCAGTTAAGTTGGTCTTACACTGGCCTAATATATATCAGAGACTAAAAGGTGTTACGTAGCAGTATAGATGGTGCCTGTGTTGACAAATCCTTCTAAGGGAGATGGCTGCATGCCCGTGGTAAAATAAGCAAACAATCAGGAAACACATGTGGGGCACTTCTCTTCCACTCTTGCAGATCTCCAGTCATTAGGAGTAACTGCTTGTCACTCGGCTCCTCATCTGTGCTCTGAATCATGCAAAAGCCATCTAAAATCATAAGAAAATCTAAATAAATCAGCATCAGAAAATTTGCTGCGGGTGTTCACTCCTGCAAGGATGTGACCATTTTAACACTTGTCAGGGTCATAGCACACAGCTGAGGAAATAGCCCTGGACAGCTCTGCATTCCCAACAGAATAAAACCAGGAGACATACAGAGTCCCCCAGCAGGCAGCAGGAACAGGAGCAATGGTAGCATTACTTAACTATGTGCAATTTGCTCTCACTATCTTGATTTAAATTACACTGCCAGAAGAGACTGACAGTGTCTGGAATCAAATTGCTTAGAAAAGTGCCTCTTCAGAGGGAGAGAAAAAAATATGCCCAAATAACTCGAGTGCAAATGGTCTTGCAAGATGCCTATTGTGATCAAGGACAGCAGGATCTGGGGCTCATTAGAATAATGCTCAAGTAATTATGCGAAACCAAGCCCCTAACGCCCCGCGGTGAAATGGGGCCTTGCACCACTGACTCTTCTACAGCTCACACATCAGTCTGGGACTCAACTCGAGATTTAGAGGAAGCACCATCAAACAAGAGTCTCCGATCTGTTCCTGCTTCCTTCACTCCTCCACATCAGCATGTGCTCTGGGGACCATCTTCAGGATGATGGGTTTCTTTGGCTGCATGAAACCTTTCGCGTCCAGAACCAGCGGGATCTTGAGCAAGAGATAAAACGAAAATAGCCATGTAAGCTGGGAAAAAGGACAGTCATGACACGGATAGGACCCCTGCAGCCCACGTACACCTTGGCCATGTCATGTTTTCAATGCATTTCCTAACTTACAGGAGTACTTATAGCAGGACTATTGCTATTACTCATGCAAAGCAGCTATGATTTGGGGTTTAGTAGGCCTCAACTCTTGAATAAACTGCTTAGTGAATTCTGGCTTTAACATGGCATGGTCCTAAGAGCTCGGTGCACTGATAAATAGGCTACACACGGAGGGGAAAAAAAAAACCAGCCAAAATCCATCTGGGAGCTGCAGCTGAGGAGGGACACGTAGTGCCATGGTTAATGCTGAAGTGTGTAAGCACTAAGGGGAGCTAGATCGTAATGGGAGCTGGAGGAGCAATAAGCTCTCCAGAAAGAATGAAACTAAGATTGCTGCTCAGGATGAGTACAAGGAAAAAGCGATTGGCTCCCATGGGATAGGCTGGAAATCTCAGTAATAGGAACATTGAAAGCGGGCGTTCAAGGGAGTCATCTTGCAGAGGAGGGAAGAGTGTTTTACCGAGTTCCTCCATCAACTCAATCCCAGCTCTCCTTCTCTCCATCAAGACAAGGGTGATACACCCCCAACCCAACAAGCTACATTAACATCCCAGTAAGCCTTGTTTCGGGGAATTTAAGTAGTGTGGGTCAGAGCTCAATGTGCCATCAATGAGGAGTGAGGGGCGGCTGCAGCTTCCATGTATATCTATTCCATAGGCATGCTTTGGCATGAATTTCTCCCTCCCACTCTGATCTGACGTACATGACATCGTCTGTAGAGGGGGCTGAAAGAGCCCCCATAAACCTATGGGCACCAATAATACAATACGTATTTAACTTGTCTCCTTTTAATTAAAGGCAGTTATAAAAAGAATCAATTTTATGGATTGCAGAGGATTAGAAAAATGTCATTAGACTTGGGGGAGGGTGGATAGGTCACTGCATTGTTAATGGACCATTACAGTCTTTCACCTCCAGGTTACTAGTTGAGCTGCAATCTGAATGTGCAGATATTCCAGCTGAGCACCCGTGCCAGGCAATAATTTAATAAGGATTTTTCTGTTTCTTACAACAAATGTCCTTTGAATACACTTGCTGGCCCCTCTGCTCTGATTTCCCAAGCTTGCCTTACGAATGCAATGTATTAACGGCACAGCCTTTTGCAGCAGCCAGTGCAGAAAGCCAGGATGGGGCTGGAAACTAACACCAAAAATAGAGCTACCTGCCCCTGAGTCACAGGGATATGCCGTTATTTCAGGAGGATATTCCCTTTCTGCTCTCTGGAGCAAGGTCTTCCTCAGCCTGGTCAAGGCAGACTGGCAGTGCACCACTGGGGAGCAAGAACCCCACAACTTAGGTGCGCCCAAAGAGAAGCAAAGGACTTCAGGGATTTCAGCCTGACATATTCCACCAACATTAAATTTGCTCCTCTAAAGGCTTAAAAAAATGTATCAGTAACTCGTGGTGAACCATTTAAATGAACAGAGAAGATTTAAATGCAGTTATTGCCATATGCCTCTCTAATCCCCAGGGAAATCTTCCTCCCTGATCTCTGCATGAAGTAGTACAACCCAAGCCTGCAGACAAGGTTCAGTGGTTCTGAAGCCAGCAGCCTCCGAACTCCCGGCGGGAAGAGAGGGGTTTAATGTGCATGAGAGACAGTTCCCCGTTTGTCCTGAGATGTACGCAAAATGAACTGTAGGGGACCATCTCAGCGGGACTAAAGGGCAGATAATGAAACACATCATCCTGCATCCTCACCGGCGTGCCTTTGCAGGCTCTGAAAGTGTTGCACCAGGGCGACCACAGCCACTTTCACGATGAGGAGAGCAAACCTCATTCCGATGCAGTTCCTAGGGCCAGCCCCAAAGGGCAGGAAGGTGTAGGGGTCAATAGACTCTCTGCTGTCTTTACTGAACCTGATTAAAACAACAAAAAGAGAAGTTAGAGCTGTGGTTGTGCGAGGTTTCAATCCTGAAGTGATGAGGGGTCTGGGAAGGCAAAAGCTCCTTGGGTTTCTGTGCATATTAGAAGAATCAAGCTAAGTTCCTTAGTTCTGTCTCAGTGGACACCTTATGCCCCTGCTTTTATCCTGCTGCTTGGAGCTGGCTGTGCATCTCCAGGTGCATCGGGTGAACAGGGAATACGTGGAATATGCTAATGGCTTTTGTAACTCCTCTTTTCTCAGAACTCCCTCTCAACTCCAAAAACTGAACCCAGATTTCAAACCCTAAGCCTCACAGGTCTACAGCTTCACGTCTTCCCTTTGGATCAAAGCACCGAGTGAACACAAAGACGCTCTCCCCCTGCGTGACTAAAGGCAGGGTTGCTTTTGAGGCACACCAGCCGGTCCTTTCCTCATCATGAAAAACAGGGAAGAACAATCAGCTTCACAGAGAAATTTGCCACTGAGCATTTTCAGTCATACTTCTTAGGGATCAGTTATTTCTCATGTCAGAAAGCTTTTGATTGCCAGTGCACGAGGTTCAGGTACAAACCTCAGCCACGTTAAGTCAGCAGTGGGCAGTAACCTCACTACTGAGACACCCGCACATCCCTCTGATGATCACCCAGCAAGACAAGTGATCCCTAAAGAGCTCCTGCCCAGATACCCATGCCCATTGCCAGAGTACTCCTATTTGGGTGGTTCCCTCTGCATTCAACACAAGGTGACCATAGGGGTTCACAGGTGATTTCAGCAGCATCCATCTCCTTCCCTAACTTCTGCCTGATGCTATGTTTTGTCCCAGAGATCCACTGGGATCCCCACACTGGGGTTAGCTTCCAGGGTGCAGCTAACTGGTGCAAGGGTACTGATGTGGTCCTGTGCTCTCTGGACCAGCCCTCAGCATCTCTGTGGCCACCAGGTCTGCCTTGGACTATTGCTTCATTTCATAGGGTCTGTCAGAAGCTCCTAAGCAAGGATTGTTTCATGACTTGAGCTGAAAAATGAAGTTTTATTTCCTACCCATCTTTGCCCTTCCACTGCTGATTTGCATGGCATAGTGCCAGTCACCCAGTGGCTCTTGTTATAATATCTGGTCATAAACCCCTCAGTGTTACAGCTGCTGGGAGCTGCTCTCATTGTTGCTCCCTTCAATGCAGTTAATTAAATTCCATGCACAGTTTATGGTTGTAGATCATAAAACTCCCCTCATGCTAATGCTGGGACTAGATGTCAGACAATGATAAATGCCTAATTTAAATGTTATAATCAAGCGTTCCCCACTTTCACTGCCATTTCCACTCCCAGGGCTAAGGTTGAGCATGCAGCATTCCCCCCGCCTGGCCCTCACCTCTCAGGCCTGAACTCCTCTGGCTCTGGCCAGTATGCTGGGTCACGATGCAGCATGTAGGCTGGGGTCACGACCACCATGTGCTTTGGAATAGTCACACCACTGAGCTCCATGGTCCTCTTGCAGACCCCATAATCCGGCCCACAGGGGGGAAGAGCCGGAGGGATTCATTCACCACCATATCGAGGTACTGCATCAGTGTGATGGCACTGTATGTGGGAGCAGCCTGGGGAAAGGAAACAGGATGGTTAGGAACATGGGACTTCAGCCACCACCTCAACAACCCTGTGATGCTTCCCCTCCACACACTAGAGTCCAGAGGAGGGGAAGCCTCAGTGCCAGCACCTCCTCCACTCTGCCTTGCTTCCAACCTGTCTGTTGGCACAACCCCAGCATCTCTCCACCTTCCTTTACCTTGTTGGGCAGGTATGCATTGATCATCCTGCAGTCGCTGCTGCACATCAGGGTGGGTGGCAAGGCTGTATGATAAACAGCTGAGGGCGGAGCTGGTGGTCTCATAGCCAGCAAAGACAAAGACAAGAGCCTAGGCCAGAATCTCCTCATCACTTAATGCTGAAAAGATGCATAAAAGCACATGCAAGGAGCTGAAAACCACGATTTTGGGAATTCAGAATCCCACTTGTCAATCTAAGCAGTGCTATTCGTATACTCCACAGTTGGTAAAGGAACAGCTAACCTTCTGGTACCACAAAGAGGTGGATCTGCTGTACAGCCAGGAAACTGCTGTCGAGATCAGCAGTGTTACGTTGCTCTCTTTCAGAGCAGAATCAAGGTATGTGCAGCCTGAGAAGTCTCTGAAAGTCTCTGCTCTCTTCTGGGACATATTCCAGGGAAAGTTAGAGATGAAGGGATGCCCAGCAGCTGCTCTAGACCATGACATGAGCTTTGTGCTGCTGCCAGGTTAGCAGCCCTGAGCATATTGTGGCAGTGCTAGTAAGGACAATGCAGGATTTAACACTGGTCCTGCACTAGTGTCCAAGCACTGCCAGGATGCAGCCTGCAGTGCAGGACATCATACAAATATCCTGCCCTGGCACCTTCAAAGTTTACAAGCAGCCTGCTTTGATTGAGATTGATGGGCTGGGACTACGCCTTGGCTGAGCCATTACTTTCCAAATCTAACAGTTCACCCAGGATGAGGGACAGAGAAGAGCTCACGGATGAAGGTACACACAGCATATGCGCTTTGTGCGCTTCATGAAACATAGCCAACGGTGCTGGCCTTGAGAAGACAAAATGGAAAATGGGAGGAAGGAGATACTCTGCTCTTTGTTGTGCAAACAGACCTCAGGATTTATCACAGAAAATGGGATATAATAAAATATAGTTGATATGATAAGCATCATTATGGCCCCACTACTGAGACCTTGAATCTCCTGCAGGACTGATGACTAAAATCCTCTCCTACTTCATTCCTTTCCACACACAAGGAACTACCATGCTTTCTGCTGAGAGGAGGACTTATCTCCGTGTTTACATTTGTAGGAGTTGGTCTCGGTTGGACTTGGAGCTGTCATGTGAGCTCTGTGAGTCAACCATCAGCTGCAGGAAATCAACCCGGTCCTGGGGACAGAGGCAGTGAGAGAAGGTGTGGTGGGGAGGAGACAAACCCTGTTCAGCACCAGCTCCTTGCTGAGTCTCGCTCCGATCACAGCCCCAGGGGCAAGCTCATGGCTTCAGTGCACGTTGAGGTTCAGACCGGAGACCCTCTATGGACACAGATACCTTCCCCATGCGGAAGCCCAGGGGATGTCACCAGGTCCCTCCTGAACTCGGAAGGACAGCACAGCGAAGAGCAGAGGCCCCTGGGGCTGGACTCACCGTGCTGCGGCCCTTTCCCCTCTCTCTCCATTTTCAGGAAGATGCCCTTGAAGAAGTCCATGACCCGTGAGGGTAACACAGTGACATTCATCTTTTCCAGCACTGGGGTAACAAAGGGGAATAACACTAAAAGCAGAGAAAAGAACAAAGTGTTTTAGACCAAAGGGACGCAACAAACTCAAAAGTGGCACAAAACATAGAAAGGAGAGGGGTAAATCTGGACCCTGCCCCCCCTCCCCATTCTTTTTGCTGTCTTCAGCTCTCCACCGTGTCCCTGCAAAAAGAGTCTCTGCTTTGTAGGAGGATGCTGCAAGACCCACATGGGCTACACTAACCTTGACTGTGCTAGGGTAAATATAACCCTGCAAAGAGCTGAGCATCTCCCATATGGTAAGGGAGGCCTCAAGGTTACTAAGGGAGCTACCAGGCAATGCAGGTGGTCACCAGCTCTGACATCAGTTGAGGGCTGTATGACATGAGGTGTGTCATACCTAAGAATACGAGCACAGGATTTAGGAGACTGAATTTGAGAAACTTCTTCATGTTGGTGACAAAAGGGGCACTGGGGCTGCTCATGGGGTCAATGTTCACACTGAAAGAAGTGCTGGCCACCACATCCGTGCTGTAGGCTCCAAAAATGCTACGTAGAGAAGAAGAAAGTGTGAATGGGATGTACCCAACCAGACTACTGAATAAGAGCCCCTCTAGGAACAGTCCTTGACAGAGGGAACACCTTAGTCAAGGCCTCGGTGCAGAGCCCTAACGTAGCAGGTCCTGCCCTGATTTGGCAGTAACCCACGTTTCCCCACTTGCATTCCCCTCCCGAATTTTTCCAGCACCAACCCCCTAGGCTGCAGTTGGAGAGCACCGAGCTGCAGCCCAGGGCAGCAAAGCCTGTGGTGTGATTTCCAGGCCGCACAAATGACATCCAGAACTACCACACCTCACAGAGCTTCTGGAATCAGCGCTGCTCCTCCCGCAGGATGCATCCCCGGTGAAAGGAAATGGTGAACAGAGCACAGCTACCCCATTGGAGCAGAGCAGAGCACAGCAAGCCTCCTGCTGAGGAACATACCCTGCCCAGGACCACGATGGAGCTTGTCTTCATAGCTGACAAGGGGTTTATGCTGCAGCATGGAAAAGGCTCTCCTGAACGGCCCCTTCCCCACACTGAACACGGACTCTTTCCTGCCAGCCCCACACAGTTACTCACTCCTTCACGGTCATGATCGCACCGTTGGCCACTTTGTTCTCAGTGTTTGTCACTAGTGTTTCACCGTAGTGATTAATGATAGGGAACATCTGAAATGCAAACCAAAGCAGAAGGCACTGTTGACTCTTTTACCCCTATTAAGGAAGGCTGGGCAGTTCCCCCGCTTGAAGGGAAGGTCTGCACTCAGATGTGGCCCAGCCCTCCTCCAGCTGTTGCAAAGCACCACTGGCCCCTACTTTACCTCCTTCAGCTTTCCACTGGTGAAGGTTGGAGACAGCACAGTACGAATCCTTTTCCACTTCTCATCTTCAGCCACGCTGACGGCTGACCCCAGGATTCCATTCAAGCCAAAGTTCTGCACAGGAAGAACGTTCCAGCAAAAGGGACATGGTTGTACAAGAGGATGGGTGAAGGTTTCCAGCCCCCATCTACACCGCAGAAATGCAATCAAAAGGAGACCCACCAAGTCAGAAAGAGTTTTGACTTGGCCCCTGAAGTCACTTCAGCTCTACCTCAACCACCAAACAGAAACAGAAGTGTAAGAGTCGTATGTGACATAAGCTTTAGGGTATATCCAGGCTGATGTCCCAGTGTCCCAACCGGAGTGGCCTCTACACCTTCTAAGCAGGGTTTTATTGTTGATACCATCAACAGAGAGCAACTACTTGCTGAAGGGCTCAAAGAACACTTCCTTTCTTGCTGTAAGAGCTCTGTACTGGAGAGCAAAGCGCAGGGCTAAATACTTACGCGGTGATTGGTGAAAACGGTGCAGCACTCTTTCACCAGGATACTTTTGATGAGGATGGGGTCCAAACCAGCCAGCACAGGCTGCCCGCCATCAAAAATCCTAAGCCAAGAGAAACACACAGTCAGAGCATTGCTCACGGTAGTTACAGCATAAGCAGCCTGCTTTGTCTGCGGCCAGAGCCATGCACATCAACTGCTGCAGCCCAAAGCGTTTGGGCCAGTTGGGTCCTCTCTGACAAAACAGCCAAAGGGATGATGCTGAAACCGGTTTATTATGTAGTAGAGTAGGAGAAAGGGAAAGAAAGTGCCCAACCCAGGCAGCATGAGCAATTCCAGCAATTGTCTGAGTTGCCAAAGCAGTGTGGGTTTAGATAAAAGGCAGCTTTTGCCATAACACTGATCGCCTGCTCTTGGGCTGTGCGAGCTCTGTTTCCGCAAGTGGTAGCTGGAGTCAATAAATCCACACTGAAGGGTCTACATGAGGGGTAAGGAGATTTCCCTGCCTGGCCTGGGAGGCAGTGAGAGCGGAAAAGCTCATCTGTTTCCTCCATTTTCCAAATAAGGGTCTGGAAAACTTAAAAGCCATGGTGTGGGCTAAAGGGCAGGGAGCTCTGGTGGGCAGCTGAGGGGAGCTGCTGCCTTCAAGAGGCTTGAGAACATTTAATCTTCCCAAGGAGTGCCCTGCATTCCATGAAGCCTCCAGGGAGCTTTTTTTGCACACCAGTTTCGCTTTGGTTTGAGAGGCTCTCAATAGAAACAGGGTAAGAGGCTTCTGCGCAAAACCAGCGCTGCGCAGGGAGCAGGGGGCAGGTTGAAGGGGTAGCTCATGCCCCCGCTGTGGGAGAAGCAGGGAGCAGGATGAAGACCACCGTGGCAGCCTGCAGCTTGCTTTGTGCTCAGGACAGCCAGAAAAGCAGCTTCAAAGGCGTGAGGCTCAGTGTGACACCAGGCAGGGGAGGGTGCATTCAAAGCTTAAGCAAACAAATGATTCCCTGAACCGGCCACCATTATCCGAGCCCTGCACCCTACTGAAACCCCAGCAGCAGAGAAGCCTCGGGGAGATGGCCGGAGACTTTCCCTGCGCCGAACCTGTATTTTCATTCAGTGCAGGATTACAGTGCTGAGGCACGGTGGCCATGTACCTCTTTCCATTCTGTTTCAGGGCCATGGAGCACCCCAAATAGGCAGTTATGTTCTACAAAAGGAAACTCACCCCCAGACTTTGCCATACTTTTCAAAGCACTTCTGATCAAACTCCAGGACTCCCTGCAAAAGAGGAAACTAAGTTTGCCAGTGAGGAGTGATTAAAGCAGGGCACGGCTGGTGGTGCCATACACACCCCACAGCCCCAGTGTAAGCAGCAGAGAGGTTGGAGTACCTCTTAAGCATCATACAGACATAGGGGACATTTGCGCAGGAAAGAAAAAGAAAGCATAGAGGGAGGGGAGAAAAAGCACTTTCAACTTCCACTAACCATCCTGAGCTAGCATCGCAATGGAAACAAGGTACAACAGGGTGCACGGTTTCAGTGTGAACAGTTAGCAGGCACAACTAGAGACCATTGCGTCCTTTCACCTTCAACTCCATAAGTTAGAGCTGCTACTGCCTTGCTCTTGGGAGAACTGCTCCTGCAGTTACAGACCTGGAGTGGTGATGGCTTTTTTGTTTTGCTTTGTTTCCATTAAGGTTTTAACTGATGCTACACATAAGGATGAAACTTACGGGACACAACATTCACCATGCATTAAACCATTAGGAAGAGACCACCTGCACGCTGTAAACAGCAAACACAACCTGAACACCTCTCTCACTGAAGCTAATACCTTTTGGTATGCATTTACAGTCAGCTACCTGGGACCATCTACTACCTACTTGCTTGGAAAGGTGTGGGAACTTTGTCATATTTGAGTTCTATTTAGAAACCTGTTTGTTTGGCTCAGACTCAGGCTGGTCCATCAGCAGGTGGTTTTATTGGGCATCGCTGGGGCTAATTCAGCCTCTTCATGAGGATGGCACGAAGCACATGCAGTTCGCAGGAATTAGCAGTTTCAAGCATCTCTCCAATGGTTTTATTTCTTTGCTTCCAACAGAATTTCAGCTGCTGGGGAGCAGGTACAAATCCAGGGAGAAACAAATAGCTTAAATTACAAAGCAGATGAAAAATACAGCACATTCATTCAGGTCAACCTGAATTTGTGTGTTCTCTGTGTGCACAAATTGCTCTCTACCTGAAAGCATCGTTTCCATCTGACTGCATCAAGGGCTGACAAAAGAGATGGGGAAAAAGAGCACCAGCTACAAATAAGCATCCAAGACAGCTTCGGAGCAGCAGCTGCTGGTACTCACATGCCGGTACTCCAGGAAAGTCCCCAAAAATGGCAGAGGCCGTGGCCCAGGAATGCCCAGCTTCTTGAAGGTCTGGAAAGGCCACACGCCACAGCTGCCAAGCAAAGAGCACGTGAGATGCATCTATGCAATGAAAAGAGACTATTCCTCATCCTGAGCACAGTGAACGGCTTTGATAACTTGGTTTCTGTCCCCCAGAGAAAGACAGAGCCGCGGATCAGCTGAGGACACTCCTGCAATAAATGTAGGATCATGTGGGGTACAAGATAAGTGCGGGTACATTGTGATAGAAGACAAGGGCTGGGCAGAGCTGCAGCCCAGCTTAGGCAAACGCAGCGTACCTGGGCACGTTCAGGGGCCTCATTTAGTTCCCCAGATCAGACAACAGTGACTCAGGTGACTGAGGAGGGATCTCAGAGGGATTAAGTTCTCAAGCTGAGACCTGCCCTTGTGCTTGCCTTTGCAAAGACCAGCTGTGATGCTCAGGTGGTGGGGCCACAGCAGCACAGCAGCCGAGGAGGGACATAAATTACAACAGCAAAATGAAGTTTTTGCCTGTATGGCTCACTACAGCTCCCCTGAGCCACATAAGCAAAAGGGCAATTTTGCCAATATAACTATTTAAACAAGGGCTTCTGCTGGCACAAGCGCGCCGGCAGACACAGACATCACCCACTGCCCTGCTCCCAGCTTGCAGAACCCAAGGACACCCTGTCCCCTTTGCTGCCAGCCAGGGCTTGATGGGGTTAAAACCATGGAAGTCACTTCTCCTTTTGGATCTGCTGAGGAAAGCAAACAGATCTGTAAGTTCCTCTTTAGTTCCCTCCCACCCAGCCCATCTTCCTCCTTCCCTTCCGGGTGGCAGTGGGAGGGCACAGGGAGCCCTGGAGCCCCCCTTTACCAGCCCTTGGCTCTGCCTTGAAGGTAGCACTGGGAGACAGAAGATGAGTTTTTGACATTAATCATGTACTTGGGCACTCCATACAGAGGGTGATGACCCCAGTCCTCCCCAGGCAGACGCAGGGCTCTCTCCTCCCCAGTCACGCCGAGGGACCAGTCTCTACTGACAGGACCAGAAGCCTAAGGAAAAGGATGAGGAGCAGCCAAGTGACAAGAGAAAAGTTTGGCATGAGGTCCATCGGGTGCCCAGCCTGCCCCCAGAGCATTTGTCTCCTGCGAAGCCTGGCCTTCAGCCACAGCCAAGCTCACTTGACAGAGGAGGAGGAGCTGTCTTGTCTGTTGGTTGCTCAAACTTTAACCCTTGGGCAGGTTCCCCCCTGCGCTGGGATGTCAATAAGATGCCCACTTCCAAATGTCTTGAGAAACTGCTGAAAGGAGAGAGTCTACGAGAGGAAAAGTTAATAAAGGGTGTCAACTCCTTAACTCCTTTCTCCTGCCTCAGGCCCAACAGCTATGGGCTTCACAGGGGACTGCAAGGGTTCCCACAGCAGCAGTGATGGTGAACCAGACCAGTTCCTCCTTACCCTGTCCAGTCTTGCTTTTGCTGGCTTCCTCCCTTTTATTGAGGGGCATAACTGGGAGAGGTAAGGAACTGCTACTGTCCCCCCTAACCCAGCTCCCGGGGTTTCTGGCTGTGCAGATATACTTTCCCTTGTGCCTCTCCTTCCCATCCCCATTTACCTTTTCCTCATGCACCTCCTATTTAGGGCCCAGGAGGTAAGGGGCTGGAGGAGACAGACTGGCTGGGAAACACTTACCTGGGTTGAAAGGGGTCTCTTACCCTCAGAATCACAGACTTGGTGGGGAGAAGGATGTGGTCCTGTGGCGACGCAACCTGTGCTCACTCCTGAGCCGATGGGAATGCTGCCGGTGTCCCACTGCCTGGATTAGTGGCTTTGCTGACTCGTCCACCTGTAGCTCAAGCCCATGGAGGCCACCAGGACGGGGGCACGGGCTCACAAGGAGGTCAGCCAGCGCCAACGCTCCCCAGCCATGGTGCTTAGGGATGGGTTCCCATTTCCCCCTTGCCCCAGACTTTCTGTTTGCTCTCAGGCCCTGCACATGGTGACTTCTGTTGTTTCACTGTAGGCAGCGCAGTCTCCTCACGCAGACACACACACATGGGACCAGCTGCTTTCTGCCAGAGAACAGGATAAATCCCTTACACATATGGGCAGACTACGTTGGTGAGCAGCTGAGAGGATGGGTCAGGATGCGGCCTCCTTTGTCCGCATCACACCTGGAAGGGACACAGGTTCCCTCCGTGTGGTCCCTTTTCCATGTGCCCTGAACCCAGCAGCAGACCCTCAGGGATGAGGGGAGATGACAGGCAGCCGAGGAGCCCACGTACGCATCACAGTCCCCTGCACAGGGTTTGTCTCTCCTGCTTTTGGAACACTCAGGCTTGAAGAAACAAATGCGCTCTGTTGTCTGAATCCACAGACCTCAGCACATCGTAGCTGATAAGTGGTCCACCTCCCACCCAAAATTGCTACCACAGCTCAGAGCTGCAGGTGGGGTGATTCTGAACACTCATTGTCACATACTTTTATACAAATGGAATGTATTAAAGTGATGCTTTCACGCTTCTGCAGCCCTTTGGACCAAATGCTGTGGTAGAGCATATACTTACAGATGCTATTTTTTTTAATGTGTGTATCACTGAAATGGCACCCAGGAGGGATAAAGCAGAGAGAAAGGCTCTCAGATCATGTTTCCTGGCAACATTTAAAGGGTTTTAGCCCTGTGGGCAAGCAAACCATGCAAGAGTGCTGCAGGTGAGGCTGCATTTTCTAAGGCAAAGGGAGAAGATTGCTCAAGTTTGAGCTACACAGCTCTTCTCTGCCCAAGGCAGGAAAAACATCTCCTAGTACTGAAAGGGGGAGTGATGAATGCTCCCCACTGCCCCTGTGCAGCAGATGTGCTAAAACAAGTGAAAAGTCACCACAGCAGCAGACCGGGTTGGTATCAATGCTTCTCCTCATTTCACCCGCTTCACAAAATTGGTACTTTTTCCCCCCTCTCTCATTTCAGTTAATAACCTTCATAGGAATTGTGTCAGAAAGACCTGTTAAACCCCATTGTTAAGTCGCATCAATGGCCTCTTCAATGCGCTGGGCTGCAGGCACAGAGGTGGTTTATAGCCCCCCTGATGCTTCCAGGGTTAATGATCTGTATTTGTGGAGGGTCCAGAGTGGTCCAAAAGGAACCTCCTTTTCCAGGCCGTGACCAGACATGGCCTCAGACTCTTTGACATCTCCCTTCTTACTGACACCAACACGGTACCATTGCTTTCTGCATTAATAAGAAAACCGAAGGACTCTATAGAGAAGCTTGTGGGAGCCCTGGCAATATTCACAGCACATAAAAAGACTATTCTGACACCATGAAGACAGGAGTGACTCAGTGTGACCCCTGCTTCCCTCCGTGGCAAGGTCTCCTATAGCAGTCCTGGACACCACCATGGCCCCACATGCCTCCCATGTTTGGCCACTGGCCACCACACAGTCCATTGCACGCAGTGACTCCTGGAATGTTTGCACCTCTCACACCACCCTGACAGCAACCTGGCTTCAATATTAACTCACAAGATACCGACCAGACCTTATCGCAGCAGTGGCAGGGAGCTTGGCTTTCATGTTGTCATGGGTTCAGCAGCAGCAGTCCTTTTTCTCCTTCTCGGTAGCTGGTGCAGCACTGTGTTTTTGATTTTGGGCCTGGGAGCAGCGCTGATAACACCAGTGTTTATAGTTACTGCTTGGCAATGTTTTGGTTTGACCAAGGACTTTTCTGAGCCTCATGCTCTGCCAGGGAGGAGGGGAAGCCGGGAGGAAGCAGAGACAGGACACCTGACCCAAACTGACCAAAGAGGTTATTCCATACCACAGCACGTCATGTCCAGGATGTGACCACAGAGGGCAGGGACCCGGAAGGGTGCAGTGGTGGTGGTGGACTGGGGGTGCACGGCATGGTCAGGTTTTTGGTACTGGGGGGTTCGCTGCTGGGGGGTGCACTGGCTGGGTCGGGCTTGGTGAGCAGTTGTATTCTCTTTCCTTGTATTTCTCTTGTATTGTTGCCGGTGGTAGCAGTAGTGATTTGTGTTATACCTCAGTTACTAAACTGTTCTTATCTCAACCTGTGCGAGTTGAATTCTTTTGATTCTCCTCCCCATTCCCCCGGGACTGGGGGAAGAAATGGGGAAAGAAAGAGGGGAGTGAGTGAGTGAGTGACTAAAACTGCGTGAGTTATTAGCCTGGGTGAGGCTTAAACCACGACACATGTGCTGAATACTTTCCCTGGGTTTGTGTTCCTGTCATCAGCGACCTTCTGCTGTGGTCAGGGCCTTGCACTCCTCTGCACCAGGAGGGGATGGGTGGCCAAGCAAGGTAGATGTGTGGGGATTCAAAAGCTGATGGTCACGATGGTTAACACAAACAGAAGGGGAGTTGAGCTGTGGTATCTGTCCATAGTCACTGGTAGGGTCATAACTGTAAAAATGGGACAATACATCTTAAGAGCAACTGGGGAAACAGGAGCTGAATTGGTAGAGAATACGAGATGACATTAAACCTCATGCAGGACTGACAAACAAACCCCCCCTCTGTTTGTAAAAGCTGCCAGAGAGACAGAGGTACAAAAACTTAAACTAGAGAGCTCTCCGCAGAGGAGAGGTGATTTTACCACTGCCTGGTAGGAGGGAGTGAATGACATCAAGGGGAGAGAAGTCTTGCATGGACCACTAAGTAGAAGACCACTCCCAGGAGACACATGCTCCGCTGCATCTCAGGCTTCTTCTTTAGCTGCTGTATTGCAGACTCAAAGATTTTCCTTTCCTCCACATGCTGTGGAAAAACTCATGTTGTAACATACGACATCCTTCTAATAGATACAGCAAAACGTCAGCCTTGTTAAAAACCAGGCTTTTATTCACCGATTGTCCCATCTTTAACAATTCTCTTCTCATGTTCCTCTTGTCCCACAAATGGGATAATGAGCTGTTTATTTCTGGCTCTTCCTTACAAACCTTGCTCTCAATGAGCCTCTTGAAAGGACTAAATGGGAAAGCACCAGATGTATGACTTCCTTGAAGAGCTCCAGCAGCCAGGGGATGACGGGGGGCTGGCACTGCTTTCTGCCTGCCCTCTCGCTGAGCCTGAAACCACGCAGTGCTTCATGCCTGGCTATTTCTGAGACCTCTGCAGAGCAAAACCACCACGTTGCTCCTTTCATCCAGCAAAGCTGCTGAATGCTCCTGAAGCGTCAACAGCTGAAACCCATCTCCCTTTCACTCCTCTATAATTTCCAAGAAAGGATGGAAAATGACAAGCCACAATCAGTGTTGCAGCATAAAACCAATCACATAAATGCAGAGGGGGCAGTGCTGTGTGCACCCCCCATGCACTCGGACCCCAGCTCCTCCAAGGACAGCCTCTCCTTTGCCTGCCAGAGAAGAACTTCTCTGTCTTTTCAGGCCTCCCAGCTGGTAGCTCGGGCTCACTTGTAAAGCAGCCAGTGCTTTACAGAAAGTGAAGTGGCACTGACACATTTGCAATGACCTCAATTTCTGCTGAGCCACTTCCAGATCAGAAGTCAAGCCAGAATAAAACAAAAGTCATGATGCAGCCCTGAAGACATCAGCTTTAAACACACAACATACAGCCCTTTCTACCATAATCCACGTACCTCCAAGCCCCCCCTATCTCACAGGGACATATGTTAAAGCCAGCCCAGTGGGTGTAATCCCTCTTAGAGCCAAGATCTCTGCTCAGCCAGACCCAGCACTCAGAGCAGCATCATTGCTCAAGGGCAGAGTTTGGTCCATCGCTTCTCTGGTGGCCTGGGCTCTGGTTGATTTTTCCAGGCACATCCTGTGCGTGGTCTAAGAGCAGGGGTAAATTTGTTTGGCTGGTGATTCATTCAGCTTTGTGGACAACCCATCAGCAGGTGCTAGATGCAAACCATCCTGAGTATGCTCAGGCACAGTCCATCCCTAGAATCCAAGCAGATATGGCTGGAAGCTTCTCACTCAACCTCACCAGGAACACATTTCAATCCAGCTCCAGGGGATTTTTCTCACTCAATCCCCCAAGAGGATTTTTCTATAGGAACTAAAGCCAGATGTGAAGCTGGTGGGATTAACCCTTATTTGCTTCATGAAAAGCTTCATTGAAAATTAGAGTCTTTTTCTCACCTCTTTAATTTCTTCTGTGGTCCAGAGGCGGCTGTGGATCAATAAAAGTGTTTTCATCGATTACCCCGGATGGTTTCTGCTGGATGGAAGATCGAAATGCTGAATCCTGCTTCTGCCAGTCCTTTCTATAGAGGGGAGTAAAACACTTCCTAATTTCCACCAGGTTGCTTGAGGTTTAATCCCAGAGGATACAGTCTCCCAGCAGACTACATCATAATCTTATAAATCAATCCAGAAATTTGCCCTGCTTCATCCCAAATTCTCCATAGTTCAGCTTCTCCAATGATTCCAACTGCCCTGCCCCTCACCTCTGGGGTGTTTATACCCATCAGATGTGCTTGTACCTATACAAAAAACAACACAAAATTATATATAAAAAAGTTTGTGTTTACAATTTGGGCCTTGTACTGCTGAAATTAGACTCAAATTGGGTCAGTCATGTTCCCCTGGTAGGGAAAGAATGATAGTGCTGGAAAACAGACAATTTAGAGGGACCCAAAAATAACTCATCCTGCTGTTCTGTAAGAAAGATGTGTTTCCTTCGCCCTGCACTGAGAGCATCTGCAATTGAGGCCACTTGGGCGCAACCAGTCACACAAAACGTGTCTTGGTCCCACAGGCAAAGCTGGCCTGTGCCTCAATTTCCTCCTACCAAAGGAGGGATATTAATCCTTCCCAATTCAGCAGGGCTGCAGTGAGGTGACTTGAGTTTGTAAGGCATTTTATCACTCTTGGCACGGGGCCCCAGGCTGTATTACACATGTTGTTTTCCAGACTAGCTTTTAGCCTTATCTCTACTGTCTGTTCAGTGCAGAAAGTGCAAGCATTTGCATGACTCAGATTATCAAAGGTCAGGGTGCAGAACAATCCTGTGGCTTCGCCACAGTGTGCACTGTTGCTTTGCTATGGGTGCATGTCCCAACCAGATCAGCACACGTGGTGCACTGAATGCCCCGGAAATTGCACAGTGCAGGGAAGAACCTTTGAATGAAATCGTGGGTGTCGGTTGCTTCTTCCTCTGAGGTGTTACTGTCACTGGAATGCATCAATAGTTTCTGGTTTGCTCATTCCTCCATAGACAGGCGCAGATTCTTGGACTGTGCAAATGACTTCATCAGTTTCAGTGCTGCTGAGAAACTTGCCTTGTGGAACCTCACTGAATGACTTCACACATCAGACTCTTCCGATTTAGGATTATCCTAACTCATTTACAACCAGTAATGAACATGCCAATTGCCTACTTAATGAAGGTCTCTACCAGTGGCCACATTGCCTTGGCTTAGCAGGACATGCCCTGCATTTCCAAGGAAACAAGACAGCAAAAGGATTCCTGTTGTTGGGGCACAGTGGAAGTGAACAAAACCTCAGAAAACACGTGTGTTCAGCTAAAGCTCTTTTTGATTTTGTGGGAAATGCAGGTTTCAAAATGAAAGCAATTGGTGAGGCAGGAGGTGGAGAGAGAAAAACCAACAAGAGGCAGGCTTAAAAAGAAAGAAGTAAAAAGAAAAATAAATAAACCTGGAGCAAAAATGCAGAAGAAGAAGGAACTAATGAGACAAATAGGAGGAAAAGGATCAGTAATGAAAGCCCGGATTACTTGATTCAGTCAAGCCATTGCTTGTGCTGGGCAGGGCACGGCAGGGCAGGGCGGGAAGCCAATCTCTATGTTTTTTTCTGGTATTGTTTAGACTACAAATGCCGTGGCAGATTTCCCATCCACTTCCGTGTTTATGTCCATGCTCCAATCCTAACCACAATAACATGTGCGGAGGAAACACGTCCTGAGAAGAGTAAGGGCTGGAAGTGGGAGGATGGTGCACTTCGGAGCCAGATGACTTCAAAAAAGCACTTCTGCATCTTCGGGCAGTTTTGCAGGATAATGTCTCATTCACAAAATGCTGCAGTGTGAGGATTTTGATCTTCAGAATGGGTACGTTGATACCTCTGGGTTATTACAAGCTACCAGCCACACAGCACTACTCGTATTTATACAACCCTGCATTATTTATAATATCTTTTCCAGGAGAGATATTATATGATATATGAGTTCCTTACTTAACAGTTTGACTTTTTCATCCCTCTCCCTCCACCCCCCAAGTCTTCCACTAGGAAAACACTGATTTCTTCCCCTCATTTTTCCCACCAGAGCTGTAGCAAACCTGACTGGGTTTAGTTTACTTCTCTAGGCCAAATGCTCAGCTGGTGAAGTGCCCCAAGAACGAACCTGGAATAACAGAGCTGCCCTGATTTCCACTAGTTGGGATCTGGTCCCGCATCCCCAACATCAGCACCTTTGTGGGAATTGATCAACAGCTGCTACAACGCTGCAGGGGAGGACAAGTATTATTGAGGGGATGAAGGTGTACAGAATAGTGCCCCCACTGTTCTGTAAGTGGTTTCCACTTCTGAATGGGTTTCGACTCTCCCTTATTCAGGATCTGGAAGAAGCTTCTCACTGTAGAATAACAAAATATTTAAGGCTGATCAAATTTAGGGTGGAAACCATTAGAGTCGGTTTAGCTGCAAAGCAGGAGGGGTTGTAAGATTTTACAGTCCAGAACTAACAGTGAGGAATTACAGTGTGTTACGTTTTCACTGTCCTGAGCTGTTAACTCACCAGCATGCTGGCAAGGCACCCAGAAACTTCTTCAAGACAAAAATAACAGAAAGAGGCTAGAAAATATTTTCTTCTCCTCCCCCCCCCCAAAAAAAAAACAAACTACCAAGGACACACATGTTTCCAAAAGGGTTCTTTTAATTAGAAGCAAGTTTGCAAAAGAAGAAGTAACTTTCTCATATAAAATAGTGGAGTGGTGAAGGTGAGGCTAACAAGAGGTGTGGAACAAAAATCCAGGGCAAATCCCCAAGGAGACACTGAATTAAAAGCAACAATCCAATAATCGTAGTACACTGAAGGGTAACTCAAACACAGCTGTGTAAGGTGATCCTACCCCTAAACTGACAGCAGATACCAAATCAGAGGACGGATTCCATCCCAAGAGTGGCAAAGTGAGCGGCTACAAACTCACCGTAACACGGCGTCCTTGCATCTTTCTGCTACCCAAGAGCTCCCACCACACTGTGACAGGTCCCAGCACTGCCCAGAAGTATGACAACATCAAAGGGGGCGCACTGGTGGCACTTCCTAGCTGCCCCTCCTGCAGAATGCCACCATATGGTAGCAGAAAGGTGTCATTCCCAGATCTAGAGAATAAGACATAAATGGGAAAGCACTCCGATATAAAGCTCTGTAACCCCATTCCAGTCTCTATATCCAGCGATTCAAGCCCCAAGAAAAGTGCACAGTGATCAAACAGCATCAAAACAATGAATTTCCTGCCAAGTCGTGAGACTCAAAGGCCATTTAAAATGGGAAGGTGGCAGCTTTGAGAAGATAGAATTCTGAGTCAGAGCCTAAATTTCATGTCCCAGTGGTACCTCACTCGTTGTTCAAACAGATCTCACCTGTGCAATGTGTTATGTGTGTGCTTATCGGTTGTGGCCTTCTTCTACCAGGAGCGGCAAACTTTACACCTTCACAAAGTACAAGGCCAACTTTGTCTGGGAGGGCTGGGGGTGGAGATGCAGGGGAGAAGAAAAGGGATACAGAAGTACAAAGAACTGAAGGGACCTGTCAGGTGGAGCCATTTAATGCCCATGCCCAGCCCAAAATGTTCAGTAAGTGTGCTACTAATTCAAGGGTGGCTTTCCCTAAGGCGGTTTCAATGGATACTGTACAACCATGTGGTCATGCATGTGGCTCTGTGTAAACACCGCAGCAATGTACCTCTCCCCTTGTGACCTCTAGTATTGCCTTGATAATGTACGGACTCCACACATGCCAGCAAAACCCTATAAAAACAACCTCAGAAATGTGATCAAACTAGCAGGAACTCCAGGTTGAATGAAGCTGTTTGCAGTACAACCTGTCCATCCAGCAACTGCTCTGTTTGCTTTTCCTCTCCAAATACAACCCCTCATTGCATGTGCCCTTCTGGCTGCTACTGACAAAGGAGATCACTAAAGATAGGAGGTCTAAGACTCATATTCAGTTTTAGATATCACAGGTTTCTAGGACTTCAAGAATTCCAGTGGCCCTGCTAAGGGTTATCTTTCTTGTGGGATATTTCTGGTTCTAGTTTTTGACATATTCCAATCAGTTCCTTTTGTAAAAGGATTTTTCATAAACAAGTTGCCTGCATGATCTGAAAACAGCAAGTGGGAGAAGACACCAGTGCTCTGTATGTATAAACAGCCATCTCTCCTCCTTTTTTGGAGAGCAGACTGGATAATCTTTGGATGACCCAATGGATTTCTTGAGGGAAGCAATGACAAGGATAATAAATGTATCCCTGTGTCAAGACAGATTTGGACATTCATTCTAAACAACTACTGCAGCAGCTTCTGGCAGAGACCTGGGTATAAACAGGAAAATGAGATCCTGGCCCATCTGAAAAGCATCACTGGCTTTAACACTCAAAATGAAGACAGAAAAAAAATCCTTTTGGGTAATGGATTAGTTTCTCTTTCTGTATGGTTTTTTATCTTCTGTCCAGTAACGCAAACCGCTTCCAAAAGTGGGATCACTGGTCGTGGTGTGATTCCTTTAGCAAACACTGATGAAACCTCTTGCTCTGGGCTCTCCCTTCTCCATGCCTTCCCCATGAAGGGGTTTCACAGAGGTGACTCTCAGGGTGGGGGAAAAAGAGACTTTCAATGAAAGTAAAACAGCTCCCTCTCCTGTCCCTACTCACTGCTGCCACTTGCACCCGAGCAGCACCGGTAGCGCACCAAAATTGGAGGATTAAAAGATGGGAATGAAAAATATTACACCCAAAGGTGTGGGCTGTGCTGCAGACTATGTGTCATACTGACTTTTGAGGGATAAAAATGCTCCACTTACAGTGGAACAGCACAGCTTTTTCACTTATGTGCTCTTTTGCACATGATTTATGATGGGTACAACCCGAGGTTTGGTGCCGTTGGGAGCGACAGAAGCATTGCTGATAGTGATGGCTGGTGTTGCCTCAGCCCTGGGAGGGGAGTGGACACTTGGGCACATTTTTCCTGCAGGAAATTGGACATTTCCATGGCCACTGCATGACAAATGAGCTCCTATTAAACCCAGCACCAAGAGACCCCAAGAATCCTGGCAAAGTAAATAAACAAAATATCCTAAGAAGGTGTTGTAAATATAAGCCTTCATTCTTCAAGACTGTTCTAAACAAGAAGACAGAAACAGGAGTGGATTTGATGGGTGAAGTTATTGTAACATGAAAACTAATGTTTAAAAGGCATATTTCAAGGCTCTGATTCCCAAAGATTACGCTTATGAAATAGTGCTTTCTTGCTAACTGATGGAGTGCTTCCTTCCAGATAGAACAATTTACCTGATATCTGAGGTAAATAAAATCTACCCATTAATCATATTTCCTAAGTACAGCACATTAACAAGAAGGCACAGACATTATGCATGTAGCTATACAGGATCTTGGGCAGCAGAACACATATCCGATGCTCATCTTAGGGACGAGCAGGGCAGTGCACTCCCATGCTCTGCAATTGCTCAAGTAAAATAAAACCACTGTGGACTGGACCAGAACAGAAATACCTTTGTTTGGATCAATAGGTCCTACACGAATCACACCTAACCTATTATTTTGGCAGCAGCCACAAGAAAAGGACCATACAGCCAACTCAGCAAGCTCAGGCTTTTGAGCAGCAGATGGTTCTGAGAAAAAAGGAACAGTCTCTTCTCCTCGCTTTGTATAAATCGTGCTGCTCCCCACACTGTCATTCAGTGAAGCAGTGGCCACAAAGTCTATTTCCTTTATTCCCTATTGTTCCCTTGCTTTTTTGCTCAATGAGGTATCAGATCAGCCCGAGGGAGCAACTGCACCTTACACCGATACACATCTGGCAATACTCAGGAGATACAGAGCTACTTGCGCACTATGCTTTCCTTTGGAACAAACTCTTCAGTGTTCCATCTACTTCCTACTCATCTATATCCCTAAGCCCTTAGTGGTCCTTGAACAGCGCTACTTCTCATACCCGTTGGATAAGCACCACTAAAATTCCAACAGCAATTGCATTGCTATGTCACATGTATACAAAACAGGGTGTTTAAAATATGTAATCTGATGCAGGAAATAACAAAAGAGAAAGAAAACAAATCAGAAAGTCATGTAGATGATTTTCTCTAAGAAACAAAAAACGCAAACTGTAAACAAATTTTGGCAGCTCAGTAATTAAAGCAAAGTCCATATGGCTTAAGAGAACAGTCAAAGTGCACAGAAGGCAGTGGGGGTTTTGTTTGCTTTGCATTCCTCTTCACAGTAAGCTCAGTCTTTCTTTTAGAGCCCCTTCTCCATCCCACACACATCCTATGCAGGTGCAGAGAGGGGGATGGCTCACAAGGTTTTGGCTCAAGCTCATGTCTTTGTATATTCCTTGCCATCTAAGAAGCTGCGTGGGGATCATTCTCCCAAACTCAAAAGCCCTTAAACACACCCACTGGAGTTTTTGGTTTTGAACTTTTTCTTCCTGGAGCCTTTGGAGAGGAACAGCAATCCAGTGCAAAAGCTATCCAGAATCTGTATGCACCAAGAGCAGCAGCGCTTGGAGACATTGCCAAAGAGGAAAAGCAGCTCTGAGCTCGTCTGCCCTGTTCAAGAGGCACGGAAAGGTGACAGCAAGGCTGAGCTTGCCCTTGGATCTCTGTTCAGGTGAGATGCCACCAGGCTACTTCTAACCAGCCCCTGTGGGCAGGAACAGGCGGCACTGTAATCAATGCAAGGCTGATTTCACCAACCTGCCTTGAAGACACCAGCACCCAGTGCCACAGCTATCCCACATCCCTCGAGAGAGGCCAGGGACAATTTGCAATAGCAGCAGTGCCCACACGTGCCCTGATGGGATGTCAGGAGGCAGCAGGGAATCAATTGTCCTGGCTGACCTACATTCATCTGGGAGGAAATGCCAGATGCTGGAGAGGCAAGGACTTGCCTACTTCCAAATTCAGCTTTCAAACTCTTGCGGTTAAAACGTCTGGTGATCCAGGACTCTGGCTAGGTCCAAGGGCTGGACTTGGATTCTTTAAACTCCTGATAACTTCCTTGCAAGTAAACAACTTGCTACAAAAACGTGACAAGACTCAGGAAAAGGACAGAAAAGAAAAAGACAAAAAGTGACTTATACAAAAGGATGGAAAATAAACTAAAAATCCTCTCCTTTCCAAAGGCTATAGCTTCAAGGGCACAAAGAAGACTGTAAATGTGTACAAGGTAATTCATGACCCTAATGCTTGCAGAACCTGGTTAGCTGTATTTGGAGACACTTCTCCCAGATACAAAGCTGAAGAATCAATAAAAGGCACCTGTGGACACCAAAAGTCACCCAGTCTGTGTGATGTGTCTTTGCACAATAAAATAAATCAAACCAACCCAGCTACTGTGTACTGGTTTATACATCAGTAAGCAGCACTGTGGAGTCTGGGCAAGAAAGGGTGTTCAACTTCTATTGACAGGGCAGGATAAATATGATGATCAGAAATCTCATCAGTTAGTACACCCTCTAGCTTGTTGGTGCAATCTTAATTGACAAATTCCTCTGGCTTCCTGGGTCGTGTCCACTGACTTCTTAAAAGTGACCAATTCCAATGGCACATGCAGTCCATGAGGGAGGATCAGAGTCACACCAAAAATAAACTGACCTTGCACCTGAATTCTTCCCACTTCCTTCACCTGCCACTGCCTACAGTGCTCTTTTGAGCTATCTCCTCTTCCAAAGGTCCTGGAGTTGGAATATTTAAAGAATGCAGCAGGTCCATTTGAACAACAAAGAAAAGCAGGTCAATAATTCAGTACAAACAGACTGGTAGTGAGCCTAGAGCAGACACAGCGAGGCATCTGAGCCTAAGTTGATCAGCCAGTGCTCCTAATGTGGGGAGCAGCAATGAGGAGAGAGGAGATGTCTGCTTTTCATGTAAGAATTTGTCCCTTTTTTATGTCTTCCTACTTGGCTTTGATGGCAGGGAAAAATTAAAAAGAAGAAAGAAAAACTAGAGAAAACAAAAGAAAAAGGAGCCTGGGAGGTTTTATGCTTTCTCTTCAAATCGCATTACAAAGTCACTCATTGCATCTAGGGAATTCACCTCCTTGTTTGGGAAAGGCAAGACAGAAGGAGGGGAGAGAAAGAAAGAGGAAAGAGAAGGGTATGGGAGCTGCTTCCTGAAGCAGAGTTACAAAAAGCAGTTAAAAAACCCTACTATTCACAAGTGGTTAAAATCATCACTTTTCAGAATTCCTTTTTTTTCCCTCTTTTAAACAAAGGTTCAGCTAGTTCAGCTCTGTGTTTTTAGAGTTGATTGTCTTCAGGAAAAATACCCAAACCCCAGCCTCATCCGTGTTCCCATCCATTTCTACCCTGATAGAGAAGTTACCCACAGTTCACCACACACATAGTCACTGCTCCGGGTCCCCCCGAGTACCGCCAGCAGTTCGGCTGCATCCTCCACTTCCGTCTCAAACAAAGGAGGAGAACCCTGTCACTGGAGTCCGGGAGCCGGGCGCAGGCTGTCCCGTTGGGGTGTACACCCCTCCTGAGCTCTGTGTTGTGATGACAGTCTGGAAATAGGGTTCTGTCTCGCTGGCGGTGCACTCCTCATATCTGTAGGATGCTGGGTGCTTCACACCTTTCTGCTGCCGCTTCCATGAGTTGTAGTAGGTGGGGTCACTCATGTAATGGTTCACAAAGGAGTGCTTTGGCAACTCATCTTCATAATCTGAGTCAGTGGCCTGGAGCATCAGGAAAAAAAAAAACAAACATAAATCAGCCATTAGCATCCAGGATTTAGCCTGCTCCACCTTAGAAGAAATCAGAGACGAGTTTAATACCACCAGCTGACAAAAGCTGTGATTTTAGGTAAGGATGGTTTGTAGTCCAAGTGTAATGCATGCTGGCCTGTAGAAAAGCACTGTGCGCTGGTTTAGCCAGGCTTTGCTGCTAGAGAGTCCCCTGACGAACACGGGTGATAAGAGATGCAGAGAAATCCCCCCTAATTCACTGCAGAACGCTGTGGTGGGAGCTATGTTGACAGAAGATGCAGGGAAGTGTAGAGACGTCACAGAGAAACCAACAGCTTTCAATCACATAATCAACAAGACTGCAATTACAGCTGAGAATATCTCTCCTGATGCAAGGCCATCCCTGCAAACATACTGAAGTTAGCCAGACATGCTGCTGTTCGTGGTCATCAAACCAGGGCACCTGCACAGAACTCTGGATTGAGCTTTTAAGCATTGAAAATTAGTTCTATCACTGAAAGGAAATTAAGCAAAATCAGTAGGTTTTTGTCAGGCAAACATATCTATCTGTATATGTTCATGCTGATTATTGGTGGCACAAGATGCACAACCAGTGGTGACAGAAGAAAGAGAATGCAAAATCTGGAGAACAATGGCCAGACAGGAGGGGTGGTTTTCTCGGGATGGCTTGGGAACAGCTCTGTGTTCAGAGTGGATCTACACTTAAAACATTGATGCACAATGGATGCATAGCTTTAAAGCTCATATCAATACTGAGAGCTCTAGTGAAATATAACCAGCTCAGCTTTGTGCATCTGTCCCTCCTCTGAAGTACTGCTGCTGTGATACAGCTGGAGGAATCACAGAGGGCTCATACATATCCGAGTGCAGAGATCACAGCAAAGCCACAGTAACTAAGTGCACATTTCCCTTCTGCCCCCACTACTGCTCCCACCTATCACAGACCCATTCCATACAGCAGAAAAGCATTTACCCAGTTATTTCTGTATCTCATGCCTTCTTTCAGAATCTCTGCTTTGAGCATGCAAAAGCTTTTATTCCCCCCCCCCCCCCCGCCCCAGTAATCCACATAACCAATTCTAAAGGCAGTGAAATATCAAAGTAGTAGCTGCCTAAGACTTGCAAGAGAAAGGCAGGTAAGTGCAGCTCGTAACAGTTAGTTGCTGCAATCAGTTTCAAAAGTTTGGTATCATTCTGATCTATGACACCTCACAGCAAACACACATCCTTCTTGATCCTGCCTGCCACACAACTAGTCTCTCCTTCTCTAAAGCCCCTTTTTAATGGTCTCTGAAGAACAATCCTCAAATGCCTTGTGAACTATCTTTTGAAAAGGGCACCGCATCCATCATCCCACTTCTTTGCTTAGATAGCTGCTTCTATACTATTTTGTGCCCATTTTGCAGCACAGAGGGTGAGAAATTTTTCCCAGTTTTCCAAAAGTCTGAGTAAAGCAGCTCTTTAAAGCTTGGCAAAATTGCCTTTCCTCCATTACCCATGCTTTGGCTCTTTCGGAATGATGGACTGTTTGATTATTTGAAGACTACAAAGCCTCAGGTGCTTTGACATGTAATTACTATTACAACAAATCCCTACCAGCATTTAATACTTATTCCAGAAGGAACTTGACAAGTCCATCTCCTAGAATAACACTCCTCTGCACCAACTGCCAGCCTTGAGAAGCCAGCACCCAACTCGCTCCACTGACCTTCCTGAAGAGGTGTTTTCTTGTGCCATGCCAGAAATATTCCCGGATTTGGACCACTTCACAGCCAGTGGGTGCAGGCAACAGTTCCAGAGTCTTGGCACCAGTGCCGGGAACATCCTGCCAGCACTGCCCAGTCTATTTTTACCAGGGCCTCCAACAACAGTGCCTCTGCTGACTGCAGATGTGGCAGTACGGCAGGGCATGGCAGCAGGCAGCGACAGCTCAGGCTGGCTCATCCTCAGCTGCAGATGCAACCAACTTCACCGGCAGACCAAAGATCCCCAAACCCTGGTTTCTTCCATTCTTATCAAGAAAAGAGCTGTTACACTTTGCACCAGCCTACACCCTCAAAAATTCTGCTGCAGCTTCATCATCTAGTATTAAGGTTAAAAGTGCCTGGGAAGATGAGGGGTGATGTGGATGCCCAGAAGAGAAGTCTCTACATCCTGAGCAGGTTATGGGTCACTCCTTCCCCAGCCCACCATCACTCTTATTGACTTGGATGCTCTCCAAAGAGACAAGCCCCTGCTGTAAAGATGGATCACAGCTGAGCTGAGGCATCAGAAACAACGTAAAGAAAATAAAACCCACTACAAACTTCTAGTGGCTCCTTACTGGTCTTCCTTATGTCCTCACGACATATAGAAACAAGACAATTAAAAGCTCCAAGAAGAATTGCTGAGAAGAAGCTGCATCCAGAAGACTGACACGGGACTTGCTAGGCATAATAATATACTGATGCAGGCCCTTGATTTCTGTCCATTGCTAGCAGAAAAACACTCACCACAAAACTAATGTAATTTCTGTACCTAAGACAAGTTCTTTCAAGACTGCCAAAAGTCATCATAATAAAGAGAAGAAATACTGGGAACACTTTTACATAGGCTGCTGCCATTTGAAACTTGGTCTTGTCATGAACAGAAAGAGGGAATTTAAAACAATACCCCCTGCTGATAATCTGTCCGTGATACCAAGTGAAAGAGAACACTGATTTGGTGTAGATAAGGCCAGTGCCTTTCAGAAGCAACTTTCATGAAACATATATAGCTGCACTCCACTATCATTAGCACTGATGGTGGAAAGAACAACCTATTTGTTAGTGACAATACAGCGTGTTTTCTTCGTGTTTCCTGCAGAACAGCAGGAACTGACTATTCCAATGTTTCTAAAGTATCTTTGAAGGTCTGCTCTGAACCACCCTTACCAGCCAGGAAATTCCTAAATTTCCATCCCACATCCCTCTCTGCCCTGATGAAAATCAAGGAGTAGCAAGACAAACCTGTTTTGCATGACAATGCAGACAGCTTATACTAGAGGATAAACCTTTTAGTGGTTTTTAAACTATTGAGTAAATAGAAATGCTGCAGGGTTTTTTGCTTTGTTTTCAGTTTTCTCCCTTCCCTGACTGTGGCTTTGTTACCTTGGAAACCTCCATAGGCTGGAGCAGAATTGGGTGTGTGGTGACATTACCAACTGTCAACCAAAGGTGCATGGATGCCTATGAAATAACAAATACAGAAAATAGGAGCCTATTTAAGTATTTTATTGATAGCACAAACTACCCAAGTGCTGTTCAGAGGCAAGTCAGCAACAAGAGTTTGCCAGCTTAGTGAATGGGAAATGTGCAAATAGCTCCAATTACCTTCCATTTTTTTTTAAAGTGACTGTAGAAGGAACAACCTTATGAGATTATTTCTAACAATGTAGAAAGCAGCAGTTTCTTCTGGTTGACATGAAATGAATATGCTGTGAAAGAAACAAGGTAGCTGAGTATGCAAAAAGATTTCTCTGGACACAAGAAACCCTTGCTTTTTTACTGTGTCACCTGCAGCTGGTTTCCACACAGTGCCCAACTTGTCAAAATCATGAGGACTTTGTTGGAAACAAATTAAATCATATTCCCTATTAAGTGTTAAGTGGAAATTTATAATATCTTCTTAGTGAGCTGAAAAAGCAAAAGTCAGACTGCAGAGAGCAGCTGGAAAGACCAGAACACCACCAGCATTTAGCACTGACTGATAACGTGCTATCTGGGAGAATACAATCTCCTGAAAACAGGTTTTGGGAGTCCACAAGGATGCGAGAACACAAACACACACCCTTCTCTCCTGTAAAACTGCTCTTCCATGGCTGGGTGACACCGCAGATATATCTTCACATTTCTGTTCCTGGTGAACACCAGATTTCTTCAGATTATCTGTCCAGAACCTCGTCCACTTGACTCAATATCTAAAAGCCTATTATTATTAATCACTTAGAAGTTACACTTCTAGCACTCTCTTGCTCCATACCTGCCAATTAAAGTATTTTAACCTCATTAAGAGCACTAGTCCTTGGCTTTCATGACATGGAGTAAGTTAACCTCTTGATTTATAGATACTGAGTACTGCTTGGTCTTGATTTTCTTTGTTTCTCTCTTGCTCTCCTCATCAGGAGGGAGCTCGGAGGAACGCTCCCAGGCAGATGAATTGCAAGTGCAGTCAGTCAGCCTGAGAGGTTTTCATAGACTTCTTTATGTTCAGTAAAGCCCATGAGACTTGAAGCCAGAGAGCTTCCTTCTTTTCCATATAAAATCTTGACACCTCAAGCAACAGGGGTAAGACTAAGCAGCAACAAGATGACATGGGGGTTGAAAGCAAAAGCACAGATTTTGGCTCTGCTTGGCCTTTGGCGCATTGTGTTAAGTGGAACTTTATATCCACACAAAGATGTATTAGAGGGAACAGCACAAGGACCCCCTTTTGCTGCAGATGACCAAACCTGTGTAGAGCTCTTACATAAAGATATCTTTAACTCTTCATATAAGGGGAAACACTTCTGCCTGCTAAGAGAGAGAGAAATTCTGAAATTCTCAGAAAACAGAACTTGTTAAGATCTTCTCTGAGAATAGAAACACACACACACAAAAATTAGAAAAGACAAACAGGAAGAGCTAATAGGTACAGGAATACTCAAAAAGAGAGTGGCCAAACATACATACCTACCCCCGCCCCAACCGACCTCTCACCTCCTGTCTGAACCAGGCAACATAAACAGCATTTTCAGGCTGATCAAAAGGCAGCATCTCCTATTGCTGCCTCTACTGGGAGTGTATTAACACTTCGTGACTAAAAGCACACTCCACCACAAGAAAAACCCAACAAGCATCAAAGACATTATACAGAAAGGCTGCATATCTAAGCCCCAAGGAAAAACAGGAGGCATATTTTGTTCAGATACTCACATCCACATACAGATTCACAGAAACATTAGAATCTCAATTGAGACCTTCAGGCTTGACTGCAATACACAGTAAATAAATAATATTAATAATAGCCTGAGAAAAAAACACCAAACCCAAAATCACTTTCTTCTGTGCTGCACAAACAGTGCATACAGAAGGCAGTAATGACACCCTGCAAGTAGACTTCTGCACATTACCAGGAAATACCACATGGGGCATTGAAATGAATGTCAAAAGGTGCCAGTGCTAAATTTGTGATCATGCTCAGCAAACTCTTTTAATGACAGGTTTAATGCCAAGTTGTTACAGTGACATGACCAAAGCACTATGGGTTTAATCTGGAGGGTAACGTCACACAGACAGCAGCCTGAGCTGCACCAAGGAAAGCTGCCTGCATGACAGATTGACCACAGGGCAGCACAAAGCAGCAGGCTGTCCATGATAATTAGCAGGAGGTGAGAGCTAGGTAGCCAGGAAAAGCAGCTGTAGCTGCAGGTGCA
Source organism: Myiopsitta monachus (assembly GCA_017639245.1). Taxonomy (NCBI): domain Eukaryota; kingdom Metazoa; phylum Chordata; class Aves; order Psittaciformes; family Psittacidae; genus Myiopsitta; species Myiopsitta monachus. The sequence goes on along the minus strand of CM029926.1, from coordinate 7,505,754 downwards.
GAAAAGCTACAGATGAAAACTGTCATCATCTTTCACTATTTGCTGCTCTTGATTTATTCTTGCTAGAAGGGTCAGGTTTGGAGTGGTTTGGCCCACTGCTCGCTTCTTGCGCTGTCAGTTCAGATTTGTCAGGATCTCAGCTGACAACACAGTTTTAGAGACAGAATTACCTTTCTGGATATCCCTTGAAGTCTATCTATTCACCCTTGGCCTTTACTGGACTACAGACCACATGAACTTTCTTTCTTCTTAAAGGGGATATATGACATAAGATGGAGCACTGCCAGATGGATAATGCCAGCATATACCCACCTTCTTTTGAGGCGCACCAACTACTAAGCACTGCACCAGCTACTAAGGAGAAAAATGACTGCTACTGCTGAATCCAGGACAACAACAAAGGCTAAAAGCAACCCAAACAGAAGGCTCCACTTGAGTTAAACTAATGCTGCAGGCTGGGATGTTCAGAAACCTGAACGCTGAGTGCTCACAGCTATGGCCATGTGCCTCCTGGCAGGTTATTCATTCCCCACTTACTCCCCTTGTAACAGGGGCAGTAGTTATCACCACTCAAGAGCATGGTTCTGAACCTTGGTATTTGCTGTATCTTTCTGAAAAAGGCAATGTGAGAACTTCAAACCACATCCCATACTTCAGTCAATGCAACAGGCCAAAAAGTGTCCCACCATCTAGATGGTAGCTCCAGCCAGCTGGTTATTTTGCAGTATATGTAGATTTTCCTAAAAGTTCTCCAAGTCTGCAGCCCACAAGTAGAAGGGGATGTGCAGCCCCTTCCAGGGAGGTCAACGCATACAGGCTGACTGACTGCACTTGTCTTTTTGTGTAACACTGGAGAAACACAAATATCCACCAACGGCAGGTCTGGAATCTCCCCTGGTTGGGCCCTGCTTGTCATTCTTTCCTTTGACACTTTAAGATATGATGTGAACAGCTCAGTGAATTGGACATTTTAAAGTCCCCAAGACAGACGAATAGTGAGAACACAGTATAATGCAGGTATGGGGTTTGGACCACAAAGATTTGCCAGGATGCAGCAGACAAATGAATGTCAGCAGTGACTGGCAACATTTGGTAAGGTAAAGGGAAACCCTTACCTCTGACTCAGATACCTCTAAGGGCTTCTCGTTGAGGCCCAAGCCTTCAGTCAGCACAGCTCCATTGTACTTGTTGCAGATATCCTCATCAGAGTAGTGCAGCCCCCCTGGGCTTGGGCGAGGAGGAGACCTGGGAAATGTAAAGGGTGAGTGTATGGGATGTGACACAATTAAATCATGCTTAGAAACCAGAATCCAGGCTGAGGCAGTGACTTGGGCGTTAAAGTCCTCCCTAAATCCTACAGACAACATTCTCTGCCCTTTGCCTATTTCACAATTGATTTAAGCTAGATAAAAAGCCATTTCCAAGAGCTTGGTGTTCCCAGCTTCTTACCTGGTTCCATTTTTCTTTGAGAAGGTGCTCTTGATCAGATGTCTGCTGTTCAGCTCCAGAGCAGTGAAGCCTCCATTATCCAGGGTGACCGACTCTTCCACATTGGAGATGGTTTTACCTGGAGCCAGGCAATGAAAGATTCAGCTGAAACAAAGGCACTTTTCCCCCAACTAGAACTGCAGAAACTAACTTTTCCTTCTGTGTGCTGTATAACACCATTAATGATTTAAAAATCTCTTTACATTTATTACTGGCAAATGCGAACAATCAGAGTGAAGGAGAAGAGTTTATTACAAGTGTGAATGAGCAGAGAAGGAGCCAAAAGAGGGGAAAGAAGGAGTTGTGGATGGATGCATTTCATTCAGAAATATCTAAAATAGTATAGATGAACTGCGCTCCAAAAGTCCTTATTCTTGTCCTTTGACTATAAATAGAAAGGAGGTGACTAATTCAGGTAGTTGCTGAAGATGTCCTAAATCAGATGCTGTGAATCCTGTTCATGCTCACTGAAGCAAAGCAAGAGAGAGGAAAACTAGGAAAGACAGAAAAAGAGGAAAAGGAGGGGAATAAAAGGCAGGAAAGAAAGCAAGAGAAAGGGTAAGTGGATGGCAAATGGGAAAAAGATGTCAGAGCTGCAATGAGGATAAGATGTAGATGTGAGAAACCACTGGACAATGTAACGGAGGGAAAAGGACAAGGGACTGGAAGAAGAGGAAAAATACAGCAAAGTATATTATTTCTTGTGATCAAATATAGCACGAGCTTATTTTCTCCCATGTTCATTCTTTGTAATCCCAAAGGTGTCAGCTTAGCTCGTGCCTGGGGGAGAAGGACAGGTTGCATATTGCTGCTTTGCAGTGACAGGTACTTTATCCTTGGCTTCAATTTCAGTGCTACGTTAAGACTCAGTGTGAACACTGGTATCCGACAGTACAGGTCAGACCTGTCTTTTCATGTCTGTTCCTCAAATACAGAGCAAAACTAAGAAGATGAGAGATTTCCTATGAGCTTTGCATACAAATATGTAATAGTATTAACTTGGTAAAATGCCAAGGTGTTCATACATCTTACATCTCATGGGACTGAAATCTGATTTTCTAACACCTGTTAGAAGTGAATTATAAAGAAAGAAAAGATATGCACTTTGGGACTGAATTACTAAATACTGCCTGGAAGATTCCTTCATTACATTAATCCCTAAGAACAAGTAGTGCAAAGACCCATTCGCCTGATTCTACTCATTAACGTGCTTTCTCCGGCACCTCCTGGCATTAGCACAATTTCTTGCCGGGGGTGGAGGAGGCTATCAGGGAAATATACATTTGAACAACTCTTCCAGGACTTCATCATGTAAGGAGAAGAAAAGATAAAAACAATACTCAGAGCTCAAGAACGAAGCATTTTGAAAGGGGACTATTTTAACATTTCTAGTCATAGAGCAGGTAGCTCCTGTTTCCTTTCAGAAAAGAACCTGGTGAAAATTGTAACTAAAGGAAAATTCAAAGCTTGGCACTCATTACGCATTACAATCTAACAGGTTCAGATATCCAAAACATCTCCTAGCTGCTTGGCCCTGTAACTGCAGCTTGGCTTGGGGATGAATGTGAGATGCAGGACACTATTTAATACAGAGGAGCTGAGATAGAGTCCTCACACATACAGACCTAGAATATCTGCACTGGGTAAAGCCATGGAAAAGCAGAATTTTTTGCCTTCTCCCCATCTAGCAGGGAGTGATGACAAACCTAAATGAAGTCTCAGCTTATTCCTTTTTGTGGTCTTCTGCCAAGCATTTCACTAAGACTCCTTGGCTTTTGCTACAGTCCCTAAGATTTCCAGATGCTGTCCTGTCCAAGCCCGTAGTTGGTTATCATCCAGAACCTGATAAGACCAGGCACTCTTTGCCAAGTATAGCTATGGGCAAAAGCCGTTTCTCCCAAACCAGACAGCAAAAAAATCTGAGTTTTCTGCCAAATAAAATATCTATAAACAGAGTTCACACTGATTAAATCAGGGTTTCAAAAGGAAGATATTTCTAATTCCCGCAGCTGTCGAGAGCGTGTGCACAGCATGGAGCCAATGTCTTACCTGCGCTGCAGTTCTTGTACTTCTTGCTCTGGCCATGCAGGACCAATGCAAACACCACCAGAAGGATGAGGATCAGACTTGAGAGTGCCATCACTAGTAGGAACCACCACTCCTCATAGAAAGGGGCTTCTGTTTGTGCTGAAAGAGCAAAAAACAAATAACAGTTCCTTCATTATGCTCCTTCAAAATTTTCTCTTCTTCCCCACCGTGAATGATGCATCTGGAATAGTGTTCAGGAGAGAGAGGTGTTCAAAGGAGGTAACGCAGCCTGCTCTGCAGCCAGACTTTCAAGGGGCTTGCTGACATTGACGGCAAAGAGAACAGGACTTTAACACAGCTCCAACATCTCTGCAAGCATCTTTCATACACCCAGAGCCTTAGCTAAGAAGTTATCACCAAGTGAAGAAAGGGAGGTTTCTTCCTACTGGTCTGCACACCTACATTTCCGGACTACTGTGGTACGCTTAGTATTCCCTGGGTCAAAGGAACCACCAATACATCTATCATTACCCAGAATTATTCCACTTCTTATGAGACTTAACTTGCCAAAATCCTGCTCAGTGGCTCTGAAAATACAGCTAGTGCCCGGGAACAAAGTATGCTTGGTTCAGTGTCTTTCACTGCTTCCACTAACTGTAACTTCCAACAGTCACTGCTCCTCTATATCTTTTCCCCATCAGCTTAGCCAAGCCTTATATGCAGTACATGGATATCAATTCAGTTGCCTGGATTTTGGGCAATCTCAAGTCATTTCACCTCATTTGACCTCAACTGGAGACACAAAGTGATACCAGCTTTCCCCTTCTAAAGTTACCTTGCCAGTCTTCATTTAAAGTAATAAGTATTGTTATTTTCTTGCAGTGATACTCTCTTTGTCAGCATTCCTCAGCTTAGTGGAAAAAAGCTGCTGCTGGAGCACAACCCAGCAGTTGTATGTAATTTCCCTGTAGTCCATAACGTAGAACACCACCTGGTAGGAATGGACAATGCCAGGAGATCAGCTTCAACCCCTCACTATCACTGAACCCAGGCACCCTCTTTCCCCAACTGTCCTGAGCTCTGGATCTAAGCACAAGTCTGTGGTAAGCCTCATGATACAAGCTCAAATTTGTTCCAGATCACTGCATATTCTGCAGCAGTGAAAAGCAGCCACAGCCAGGAGACCAGCTCAGGCCCATAAAGTCCTAAAGGCAAACTCCACAAGCCATGCTGGGCTGAGCAGATTCAGGGCAATTTATACCTCCCTGTGCTAGCTGAAGTGGCCAGCCAAAAATGCTTTATACTTTTATGACTGTGAATCTCAATGGCGACCTCTTACTTTCATGCAGCAATTTGAGATGAACACTGAAGCAGCAAAAGGAGGTGAATTAATAGTTCTGTTCAAGTGAGAACTTACAAACAAGTACTTTATGTATAAAAACCATCAGAAGGAGACGCATGCCCAACTTCAGAGGAACAGTATCTTTCAGGAAAGGGAAGACTGACATGATTACCAATCCTTTACATTGTGTTATAGCCTCTGTGAAACCAGAAGTAGGAAAAACATTGACTCTAGGTGTTTGAGGTGGGTTGTCTATGCCCTTGTCCTGAAGGACAAAAGCAAGGGTAGCACTTTGAAATCCATAGACAGCTTTCATGGGCTAAGTGGTTAATTGTGTAAGGACAAACAGAGCTGTGATGGCGATAGCAGCTTTTACTACTCTTGCCTGCTGGGTAACTGTTGAATGCTGTTTACGCTTTTCACTGGAGGAGCAGAGATAAAAGCCACTCCAGATACTGGAGCATTGCCAGGTTCTCAGGACTCTCCAGCGTTTTGAATAACTGAGCTGCTTTATCAGGTTCTTTTATTCCTCTTGCCTGTCTTTGCTGACACAGCAAGGGTGAAACCTGTTGCTCAAAAGCAACCTGGAGTACAGCTGTCTCTACAAGGGTAAGAAGAGACCTCAGTAAAGCACCAAGCTCTCCTGCTTCATGACAGGCCACTGAACTCTGGCTGTCTAGACATGGCAAGCTGAGTGGAATTTGCTTTTTGAGGTATTGAAGTTCCCTTCAGAAAACCAGACCACTGGGCTGCTCAAAGGCATTTTGGAAGCATGTTTAAACCATAGCCCTGTTTACTGGGAATAAGCACAATAGCGCAGGGAAGCTGAGAGAAGCCTGAGAGCATCACCAACAAGCTGCCCTGATGAAGGAGGAGTGGAGGCATCATGCGGTATTGGAACTGCCAGGCAGAGGCTATCAGGAATGATTTTGTGAAACTAAACTTAATAGTTTTGAGAGCTAAATATAAAATAACACAGAAAATATTTATCAGAGAACCTTGGGGAAAAAAATAAAGAAGGAAGCAGAGCAAACAAACCAACAGATTAGGAAAGGTGAAAACCCAAACAAATTGTAGACTGTGTAAATTAGTCTTAGGACAAGAGGTCTCATATATAAACACTCATGAAATTCCTGAGAAGGTTATTTGTCAAACTTAAAAATGGCACACACGCATTTTTCTTATTGAAAGTAAAGCGCACAGTAAGAACAAGCCTTGATTCACCACCATATCACTCTGGTTTTAGCCTAAAACAAGTGAAAACAAGCTGCCCTTGGTTATTCATTGCAACTAGAAATTATGGCTTGGGGTTTCCCCCCTCGTTTCTCCCCTACCCAAGAAATTCCATTGGAAAAGATAATAAAAAAAATAATCCCTGATTACCTGATACTGCCACAGAGGGAACGCTGGGTTCTCCATAGCCAAATTCATTGACAGCCACCACCCGAAATTCATAGGTCACACCCTGTCTGAGCTTGTCCAGGCCCACTGTGTAGGAGGTAGCACTGCGAGGGATGTCCTTCACAAACATATCCCACAGTCCTTCATCTAAGAAAGCAGCAAGGAGAGAAATGACATGAACTGTGTGACTTAGCACTTTCTTTTGCTCACTGAAAAGAATTGCCATTAATGGTGTGTTTCAAGCACAGGCAGTGGACATGCTTACCTGAAGGCTGCTCAACGATACACACAAACGTCAGGATGCCCTGCAGGACCCCATCTGTAAACATTTATTCGTGATGGGGTCTAACAATAATAGCCCAGATGGAAGAGCTCTCCTCTAAAATGTGCAGCAGCACCCACAGTGACCCAAGCTGGCTAGAGCAGCTGCCAGCCATCTGGATCCCTCCTCATCAGGTAAGATCACCACATTAGCACGCCTGGTATTTGACAGATCAAGTAAACCCAAAGCAACCTGCTCCATCAAAGAGTCCTGATCACGCAGATTTTGTCTACTTTTTGCATTACAAAATTGAGTTCAGTCTCAAAGTGCATAGGCTTTGCAAAGTAATGTAAGATTTGGGTCTTGGTAGAAGTACTGTGGCCTTGCATAAACTGGTGCCTGCTGGACTGGTGTCACCAGAGTGCTGCTTGCTCCACAATATCAGTAATGGTATGTCCTTTGCATATGCTGGCCTGCAGCATGGCACAGCCCACAGAGTGAGACTTCTGTGCTGCATTTCTGTGCCAGGCATTTTTAAATGGGAAAGAGCTTTTGTTTGGATTATAAACCTTTGAAAATTCTTACAAACATGAGACCACTCTGATGAGTGTTTCAGTGGGATAATCATAGAATCATAGAATAGTTAGGGTTGGAAAGGACCTTAAGATCATCTAGTTCCAACCCCCCTGCCATGGGCAGGGAAATCTCAGTTCTCAATATCCATATTGACATTAACTCTGATGCACATCCTCACCAGGCACCAGTCTGGCCCCTGATCCATACCTGTAATCTTATATTCACTTGACTACGTTGGAAAGAACTTCCAACAGGATGGATGCTCTTAGCAATTAGAAAAAAACCCAAGCCAACTAGAATTAAAAATGACAGTAAATAATTTTGAGTGTAGGACCCAAACATTAATCTAACTGGACTGCTCTTCAGTAACAACTGGTGCCCAGCACTTTCTCTAACAAAATGGACTTACCGTCTATGCATAGGGACAAACTCTCAGCTAGCCTAAGCCAGTGTAGCTCTGATAGATCTGACCTCAGAAGTATCCCATTGGGCTTTTACTTTCAGTTATCAAAGCTGTTTGAGCAATGTCTATTTTTCTCTGCATGTCCCACAGCAATGGGAATATGATAACCTCTACAGAGATATGACTCAAACTGCTTGCTTTGAAAGAAAGTCCTCTGCACTGTGAGATTTGAGCATCAGCATGACTTCTGTAGCTTCAGGTGTTATCGAGGTAACAATAAAGCAGGAGCCAGCAGCATACACTCAATGACTTGTTCCACTGCTGCAATGTAAGGCAGGAACCTGTTCTCATTTGCTTTGCATTTACCTGAGTATAAACTAATTGGAGTCACCACAGTGATTCCAGAATTGTGCTGGTGTAACAGGGCAAAATTTGGCCCTTAGCCTACTTGTGTGCAACAGGGAATAGCAGCAAAGATGGACTGATTAACACTGCAGGTGCATTTCCATGTGAATGTTTTAACTTTGGCATCTGTAAATATTGGCTCAGTAATTTGTACCATGCTGCACTTCTAGCAACACACACACAATGACTAACAGCCCCCAGTCTACGTCTTTTCTGCTCATGAGGATTGACAGTCTCAGTGGATGCAAAAAGCAGGCTGAAATGTTATTGTTCCAGCTGCATTTGAGAAATACCAAAGAACAATAAAAATAGGTAATTTTTCTGTCATGCTTAAAATTCAGACCAATATATTATTCACCAGCATGATCAGAGTATAATGAAGTTATCATAATGTACCATTGTTATGTATTAGTTGGATATTACAGTGGCTATAAAAAAAGAGATAAAATATTGACTTCCTTTTTACAGGGCAATAGAAAGCTAGATTATTTCTACCACATAATCTTACAATGTAATAAAAAGGGAGTTTGGGATTTAGTTTCTCTGAAGCGGATGGAGTGAGGGATGTTTTTTCAAACTTAGACTGTTGTAACCACCAACACTAGGAAGATGCATCTCAGACTATAAAATATTGTCATAATTGCTAGAATTGCCTGAGCTTTCATAAACACATTTGTAAACAGCAATAAGAGAATTTGAGCCCATTGTGAATTGTCTGAAAAGCAGTTTGCATTGAAAGCCACTTAGGTGGGGGAAGAAGAGGCAACAATAAAAATGAATGTTCAACACTCTTTGCAATAAACACAACTGTTCACACACGCACTTTCTCACTCATTTTCTCAAACCTATCAGGGTGCACAATGCAGAATATCTTATGGTCGAAGAATTCACATTTAACCAGTATGGAAAGCTTGAAGTAAGTTGGGAAAACTGCCCTTGAAAAGTCAACGTTGCATTTCTACCTCTCTGTCCCGCTGGCTATGGTGGCGATGGTGTGGGGCAGCAAAGGCTGCTGGTGGATGCTTCTTCAGAGGGGATTCCTGTCTTGCAGGGACTCAAAGATGCTCCAGTTGGTGGCCATATCTTCTCTGGCCCATCCCTGTTTCACCCATTATAAAAAATCTTAGCTCAAGCTTATTTTTCTGGGGAGGAAACAGGGATTGGTCAAGATGGGACCCAGTGTGTGACTGTGGGATCCCAGAGAGGTGCTGATGCAGCTCCAGTGGTCAGCAGCCTGCAGGGTGACAGCCTGGGAAGAGGGATATCCTTTTATTTCCTCCACTGCTGACCTCAAGCCAGTGCTATGCACAGGAGAGTCTGTGGCCTCCAAAGACCTGGCCAACAAGATTTTTAATTCCAGAGCCTCAATTAATTTACCTTATCTCCATCTGGAATATTCATGTCCCTCTTTGTAGACAGATTGCAATTGGATATAGCCCAACTAAAAAAGCATTTTCAGTGGTGAACTTTGAGATTAAATATCAAAAACACAACTTGTGAATTCATTTCACTGCATCTCTTCTCCCATCCCTCAAAACCAGGTTTGCTCTAAATGTTAGAAGTTCAGCTGAAAGAGAATTCATTAGAAGGTTGCTTATGATAGCAAGATTGGCCTTTAAGTTCAGTAGAAAAATCATTAGCACACTGTACACAGTATTTTCTACTCAGTTTAGGGAGGAAGGATGCACGTGCTGTAGTGGGGACATCAGCTGAATATTAACTCATAGAAACTGCCAAGAAAAGCAAAGTTTGCCACACCACACTCCGGTGAAGAGGAGCAGGGCTCACCAACCCCAGTCCCTACTGGGAAGGAGGCAGCACAGCTGGCAGCCGGAATCACTTGCACCACTCAAATACTTTTCCTTCAATAAGATCTGTCCCTTTCTTCATTTCACATTGACTTTCATTGGGCACTTGGTCTCTTAAAAAAGGCCTAAATGTGTGACGGAAAAGGGAGGGTCCCTCAAAAAAACCTGTTTTATCAACACTTCACCAGACCCTGTCTCAGCCTTATGTCTTGTTGATGGGAGATAGTGATCTTATCTCCCAGCCTTAACTCCTCCATCCAAACTGGGAGGCATGTACATGGGGAGATGATCTGAATGAGAGGGGAAGGTGAAACCCCTCTGACCTAACACAATTTTCAGCCTGCCCCAGCCACCCTCTGGCAAGGTGCTGGCTGTCCTGTGTCTGTGAGGAATCATCACAGAATGGTTTGGGTTGGAAGGGGCCTTAAAGCTCATCCAGTTCCAAACCCCTGCCACGGGCAGGGACACCTTTCACTAGATCAAGCTGCCCAAAGCCCCATCCAACCTGGCCTTGAACGCTGCCAGGGACAGGGCAGCCACAGCTTCTCTGAGTAGCCTGTTCCAGCTGCAGCTACACAGAGCACCCACCGGCCAGCCTGGTTTCACAGGCAATTAATCAGGGTCTCCATGCTGAATAAAACTGTCAGTCAGTAACGAAGGCTCCCAGCTCTGCTAACTCAGGCCACTAACAAACAACTGCTGCGCTGCAGCTGGGGAGATGGAAAGCTGTCAGTTATTTGGGTCTTAAACACCAGCCTTCCCCTCTTAGAGTAAAAGGAGAGCTGTGCTGCAAAACTTTCTCCTAATTACACATTAGGAGGTTTATGAGGGGAGAAGCTGCTGAGAATTAAGGACCAGCTAAAGGTGAGTAGTGTTTCTCCTGCATCCAATTAAAATGTGGATGGATTTGTCAGAGGCAAAGGGTTGGATTATCATGTAAACTAGTGAAACGATGAGAATAGGAAGTGAATGCTGACAAACTGTCAGCCTGGGCATGTTGTTTGGGAGTGGAAGTGAAAAAGGCCCCATGGCAGATGCCGGCAATGCAGCTGCACCCTTCACTTTGAATTTACTGACTTCTGCTGGTTTGTGTCCATGTTTGACACTGCATTCTCTCATTTGTTTAAAAATAAGTAGAAAAGGAAGAAAACAGAAAAATATTACTCAAGATACCAGAAAGGAAACTAGTGAGATCTGCCCTCAGGGTATGAGAAGTGAAAACCAGCATTTATGGGAAGGACAATCCCCGCTCTGAGTAGATGAGTTCTTCTTCCCAAAATGCCTGCTGCCTTCATGGAACTTTTCTTCTGGGAGAGTGGAAGAAAACACTGTCCTGACTTGCCTGTGTCCGAAGCTCATGATTTGTGGCTGATCTGAGGTTTACTGGCCTGTTCATGCCAGTCAGCCAGGGTGCTAGAAATACTGATATTGCAAAGATGTTAAGATGCAATTCTCTTCCACTGGGCTTAAGTTATCCCCTGCTTGGGAAAAGCAAACAAAGAAAGTCCAAAATGCGTGATGGGGAGAGGCAGCAGAAGAGGAAACCTCAGCTTGTCCTGGGTCAGAGACTTTTTCCAAGGCAACACAAGCCATGAAGCAGACTGACTAAACACCTTCCTGGCTGCCCTGCAGCTGAGGATAACTGCAGCAGGCCAATACACACACAAAAGTTTCATGCTGGCAGTTCAGTATCCAAATGCACTTCTGGCAGCGTGGATCCCTAGGGTGTTACACAGAAAACACCTCCTTTGTAGATAGGGGATAACTGTGAAGGCAAGTCCACATGAGATGCTTGGTACCTGACAGGCCACATGTCCACCATTAAAGCACAGTACAGAGAGAAGAGCCTTGGATGGGGCACGGGGTTGGGAAAAGAGGGGTGAAACCAGCTTCTCAACTCCTTCCAGCAGCACTGGGAACCTTAACATCAATGTGCCATTTCTGTCTTTTCCTCGGTAGGTAAAAACCGAGGCCAAGATGTAATACCCATTCCTCAGCCAGTCTAGTTGGTGTCTAGGGAGTGCTTACGATGGCAAGTGACAGAGGCTGCTTAATTGCATTTCTTGTAATGCACAAGGAGCTAAACTAGAATCCATTTCTCCAGGGACAGAGAAATTGAAGGAAAAGAAAAACTCTCCTGTTTCTGTAATGTCTTTCTCTAGTACAGGTCATGCTGGAAAAAAACCTGGTTTGCCTGCTCCATCCCCATGTCTGAGTATGTTCAAAATGCAGAGGAGGTAGTCAGCCTGGTCACCTTCCATAAATCTGGGAGAGAAATGGGGAGATCAAATGAGCAATCTCAGCTGCCTGCTGCCCTCATTGCTAAACCCAGCAGGGCAGCTGAAGCCCAAGGAGACACAGCAGGGCATTGAAAAATTCAAAGGGAAGGGACAAAAGAGGGTAGGGTTTGCTATTTCTGACAGAAAGCCACCCTCCTACTCTGACGGAAGAGTCTTGGCAGGGAGCTACAGCAGGGAAAATGAGATGATACAGCATTTAGCGTTTGGGGTAATGAGGCCTATAATAGATGACACTTGAGATGTGAAACACTAAGGTAGTGGTATTGCATTTAAATACTGGCAACAAGCTAAAGCTTTTCATCTGTCCAATGCCCCTTTTTTGATCTTAAAAAGACGAATATCTTTTCCTTCCTTGATTTTATGTGAAGGGCACAAGTCAACTGCTCTTCTCTTGGAAAACAACTCCTTAAAAACAAAAGTTCCTCCGATCCATGCTCTACTACCCATACAAATCAATGTGCAGAAGCAAATTCTTAGAATGATATTAAAAAAAGAAGTTGTTCTCAATGACCAGCCCTGACAGGAGAAATTAGTTCCTTGCTTTTGTTAAGCTCATAATTCAGACTTCGAACTTCTCCATGCAGAGATGAGGAAGAAAAAGCAGCACAGAAAGGAAGCTGACGCTTGGGTGAAGTAAGTGAATGTTCCAATTAGGCTGCTTCCTCTCCTGGATCACATTTCACGCTTCCTACAGCTGCAACCAGAACGAGGGATAAGAATCCAGCATACAAATGCCTAGTTCATTTCCTATAGCAGCATAATAGGATTAAAATAATCTGGAGAGGAATTAAATGCCTCAACAGTCAGGTTGCAAGAGCAGGAGAATAAGACCTCCTCTGTGTGTTCCCAGGATCAGTGGTGTGGGGCCAGCAGAAGTGACCCAGGGTTAATGCAGCTCAGACCTGCCTTGGAGGGACTATTTTCTTCCTACTCAAAAAGAGTGGGCCACAAATCCTACATCCTTATCCATGAACTGTAAAATGTTCACATTGAATGGCGAGACAAGGCCAGGAACATCATTGTCACCATCGCAATGTCACCAGCCATATGAGCTGAATTTCCACCTTGCAGACAATGTGCACATGGGCTGTAAGTTTCCCTCTAAAATACTTGTAATCAGCAAGCCCTGCTTGGGGAAATCAAGCTAGTGAGTCAGCTTCAGTGTACAGCTTTGGTTTAACTTGCTATCTAAACAATACTGTTCAAATAAGAGAGTATATTCTACCTATGAAGAAATAAGGGCAGAAATCAATAAGCTGATGTAAAAGAAATAGAAGCACAGCAGTGTCATGCCTCTAATTAAATTGAAAAGTAATCTTGAGTGCTCTGGGAAACTCCAGTGCTTTGAGAAGGTACCCATTTTCCTTGAGTTGCTTTTGAAAACAATCCTCAAGTTAAATGACAGAAATAAGGAAGAAATTTTAAGGTCATGGCAGAGCCTCACTACAGAGCAAATTCTATCGGATGCAGGTATGGAAAGCTGCATTTTCAGTGATGACCACAGAAATACAGGCCATAATTTTGTTACTGCTCTGTTTGAATATAATTAAAACCATTGGTTTTAAATGCAACCTGACATTCGAGACACAGACAAGAAAAAGGATCTTTTATATAGTCAATTAGATAAGCACTCACTTAACCAATACATAATCAAGCAACGTGCAAGCACCTAGAAGTAAAAGAGGAAAGAACAAGCAGCCAACACGGATATGTCAAGTATAAATCATGTCTAATTTCCTTCTGTGACAGGGTAGCAGACCTCGTCAATAGAGGAGAAAGAGCAGACATCATCTATCCTGACTTCAGCAAAGCTTTTGACACCATGACATTCAAACATAGCCTATGTGAAACAAGTATCTGGTAGATGCATCATCAGCTGGAAAACTGTACTTGGCGAATGGTTACCAACATCCACTGTCAGAGTGGAATGGAAATTAGCAAGTGAGATTACACTGGGGTCTGGCAGCATTCACCAGCTTTCCTTAATGACTTGGTTACCAGAAAGTGTGCACTTATTCAATTTGCAACAGGTACCAAGCTAGGAGAGGCTAGACTATATCCTTGCTTTTAAAATTACTTTGTCCAACTGGAGAAATATTCTGGAAAATGCAAGAGAGCAGCTTCAGTAAAATCAAATCCCAGAAGCAATGTTGCTCTGGGAAAGCACTAAGAAGAACTGTGGTGATGAGGAGATTCCTTTTCCCTTGCTAATGCCCTCCCTGCAGAACAAATGGGGAAACCAGTGTGCATGTGATGCTGAAGTCCTGGCCCTAGTATTAACAGTAAAACAGCAATTAGCTGTTTTGTTCAGCTGCAGAAGAGGACAGACTTTTACCTTTGGTCCTCAAAACACAGCTTGCAAGTACTTATTAGTCCTTGTACATGAAAGATGCTGTAAGCATTTAAGTAGGTTTTAATTATTAACTATATTAGCTCATCAGATGGATAATTTACCAGTGATGTAGCACAGTGAAAGCCAGACTATTCAGGGTAATTTTCTGTGACTACTCCTAAGCAGAATTAAAATCTGATAAACTACATAATAAACCAGCAATGGTTTAATATAGGCTGGCAACAGCATTCTCTCACAAAATCCCACTGCCTTACTGGGATGACAAACAATCTCCACTGTGGGATGCTTTCAGGGTTGACCGAAGGAAGGGAACTCATGACACCAAGCTCTCTGTTTCCCATGCCTTACCTGAGGGTCGTGCCTCTATAATGTAGCCAGTTGTAGGTTTTTCTCCTGAATCTCCCTCAGTCCATTGTAGTGTCAGCCCAGAAGCAGATTTTGTCACCAGAATTTCCTGAGGGGAGCCAGGAGACCCTGAAGGATGAAAAAAAGAATAGCAAAAGGTGGTGGTATCTGAGACAGATTGCAGTATTAATTTCTTCCATTGATATAGGGGAAAAAAATTGTCTAGCAGTACTGGTCAACATATATGCACCATGAACCAGCTCAATGGGCTATTGACCTAATTTTTTCCACTAGTTCTAGTACCAGCAGTTATAGATCAATGGCTGGGTTTTACAGGTACCTGTGTTAAGAACAGAAGAAAACACTCTCATTTTAATCATTAGCATATCAGCAGGGGTTGCACATTGCCACTGCTATTTCTGCCTTTCGAGGTGAACCCAGCCTCCAAGTTTCAGGGAGAGGTTTGAGAGGGACAGCTGCCTGCCCATTCCCTTGGGAAGATGCCAGGGCCATTTTAAAGAGGATTCCCACTTTATACTATTTGTGGTGGGGCATGAGAGTTAAATTGTGAATCCACAGTGCTGCTGTCCCAGATCATGGCTATGGAGGGTACTGCTGATAAAATGGAATCTTGCTGGCACCCAGAAAGGTGGAAATGCCATACGTGGCTCTCATGGAGAAAGCAAATACTTCCCTGAGCTGGAAAATCAGAATTGTGACCACTGCACTGATGCTCTGTGATTTACTGGACAGGCTGGTATCACTGGAGGGCATCTACCTTGTTACATTATCTGCTTATCAAAATCACTGACCAAATAAGAAAACCAACTCCTTTGTACAGACATTGAACCAAGAGGGGAATGTTGCTCTTCTCTTGACATATCAGGAAATTTGCAGACTTCTCCATCTGCATACGCCAGAGTCAGGAAAGAATAATTGTAAGTTCCTTCTGGTTTTGTATCCAGGAACCTCTGCTGGTTTCAGTTATTTCAGTTCTGACTCTACCACAGAGCAGTACAGTCAGAATCATGCACCGTGCTGTCAGGCTGCAGCTTGGAAATCCCTGGCTAGCCCATTTGCATTATGATTTATTCACACTGTTTTGTTTATTCACATAAGATTTTTTGATTTCAGGAAAAAGGGAAGCATGTTTTTTATGGGCAGTTGCAAAACCCACTGAATCATGTCCTGAGCTCCTGTGACTCAACTTCTCCTTGGCTTGGAAATTTATGTGAAGCCCTAATTGCACTATTCCCCACTGTTGGACCATCTTTGTATAACTGATGCTTTTATTGTTCCACTTACCTTCTGCTGGCCCAGCTGTAATGTTGGCTTGCAGTTCAGGTCCATAGGCGATGGTTCGGGCTTGCACTTTGAATAAATAGGTCATACCCTTGGTGAGATCTCGGACCTTCAACCAGCGTTGCCAGTTCCCTTTTATGTCCACAGTCACCACCTTACTTACTCCTGGAACAGCCATGCAGATAAAAAACATAAGAGAGCGTTGCAAGGCAAAAAAAAAGAAATCAAGTGGAGCTTATTACATCTAGATGGTAAGTAAAATTATCTAACAGTTTGCTAAGAAAGTATTTCTTACAATTAGCAAGAGTTTAAGTAGTGATAATAGCCAATTTTCAGCACTGATAAGTATAATTAGAGTTTAAGCTTGATAAGTGGGTACTGACAAGAAAAAAACCTTACAACACAACTGGGAAATTACCAAGAGACTACACGTAACTTCACTAATTACTCTGCGAAGAATGGAGGAGGTAAATGAAGAGGACTGCATGTTGTAGATAGCTTCCTAAGCAAGCATTTCTCCACTGCTTCCTTGCCAAGTAACCCGCAACATTGCCTGAGGGTGGAAACAAGGGCCAGTTTTTTTTCCATCCATCTCATCCTGTCATTTCCACCATTGCCAACTGAATGCAAACCGAGGGATGTGTATCTCACAGGTAACTCATGGGTGTGAATGCCACTGCAATAGAGGATGCAATCAAAGCGCTATTAGCTTGGACAAGCCTGAAGTCATGACTTCAGGGTGTTTCCCTCTTCTCACTCTCCAAGAAGTTTTCTTACATGGATGAACTAAAATCAGTGCCCTTTCCTTTATCAAAGTTCATAGCTAGTTTCACATTTAGGTTCTGAATGCATAAAGGGCAGAGTGGAAATGAGTGCTTTGAAAACACTGAGATTTTCTAGAAGTCAGTCAATGGAAAGAATTTGATTTATAAAATCAAATGAACAGAACAGGAAGTTTGATTTTACAGAGCCATTTTGGCACTTTTTCTAGTTCTGCAGATGTACATAACACACTGCAAACCAAGAAAATGGGAAAGGGAGAACATTTTTTGCACTGGAGAAGTCTGCTTGCTAGTTTATCTTTCCAGAAAAATGCACAAGGAAGATATTTCTCAATCCAGATGCTTGTTTTATGCAAATTGAAACAATGAGTTCAGTTTTATTGGTTAAATAAAGAATAATGTCCAAGCAATTTCAGCTCAAAGTTTTCTCCCAGATACAATTTATAACTCAGGGAATCTTTCCTTGGATAACAAGGAAGCAGTAAAAGTGCTCCCTCCTTCCCTAGGTGTACTATTTCATTTCTCTAAGACAAATCAGGAAGCATTTGTCATTTTGAAGTTATGTTCTCCCCAAAAAAGGAACTGTTAAAAAAGGCCCTAGGGCAATTCTGTTGTCTATTATTGTGTAAAACATAAAGCTGTAAAGCTTAAACAATAAAAGGTCAACCAGGGAGAAGGCTGTGCTAAAGAACAGATTCCTGTGAGAAAGTTGTGCAAAAGTGAGCAGGCTTTAAGACGTGGCTTCTGAGTGGGAGGACAGGAGATGTCACAGTGAGGACTTTCAGCTGAACATAATGAATGGGTGTGAAGTCAAAAGATGCAGAAAAAGATCTCCAGGGGGGTCTGGTCCATCCATGTTGTTGCACTGTAGTGTCAGCACAGAGGAATGTGAGACTTGGGGCTGGAAGGAACCTCTGGGATCACTGGGTCTGGATGATCTACCTGCAGTCAGCAACATTACATGCTCTATCTTCAAACGAGCTTGGCTCTACCTTCCGCTCTAAAAAAAAGAGCATGGCTTTACTATAGGAGGAAAATGATGGCATCAAGAGAGGGATTTCTTACCATGGCCAGAGAATAAATATGTTTGCTGACAGAAAAATGTTGGCACGAAAGCAAATGGATAGAAACTGGGAAATAAATTTAGGCAAAAATTCAGAATCTGAGGCAAAGCCCTCCATAACATCCTCACTTACATCAGAAATCTTCTACAGGGGAAAGAAAGACAAACTAGAGATGGAGATACTACAGGCAGAAGTGGGGAAGAGAAGAAAAGAAAACAAAGATTCTGAGGATGGTAAGTCAAATACATACAGAGAAAACATGATCTGACACTTCCATATTTTCATGGGGGAAAATGTATTCTTAAATATTGTGCAGGAATGAATGAATAAAAGGCAGGAAATGCCTAAACATCCTGAATCTCCTGTATACCCTGTGTACATTTCTTGGTCAGAATTAGAAATGCATTAGCTCTTCACGCTCAGACCTGCCAGCCATAAAGGCTGAAAGTACTTTTATTCTTGTATTTTCATTCCTGAATATAACTTTCTGAGTGCATGAGACATGGATATTCAGACAATATAGAACTTTATTCCTTACAGAAGCAGCAAATACAAGTGATTGATATCCTTATTTCTTTGGAAAAGAGTTTAAAATGGATTGGCAATGGCTGAAATTACTCTGCCTGCTGTCACACTGCCAAAGTCGGACATCCTATTGAACTAGTGGCAATCTACCAGGAATATAAAAAAATTAATAAGACCATCCACAAACTTTGCAATCTTTTCTAATTCTCCTTTGGAATGAATTTACATTTATTTTCAGAGAAAGTGCCAAATCTTTCTCTGTTGTTGTTCTGGCAAATTAATGAAACATTTGTGGGCACAACACTGTTGTGGTCTAGCTTAAATCTAGTGCTGGGGCAAAAATGCTGCTTGAAAACTCCATGTAAACAGACACAACTAAATCTCTCACGCAGTTATTCTACCCTGTCAAAAGCAGCAGAGGTACCAGTGATGACTAGCACATTTGATGCCCCGGAAATCTTTGTGATAACAGAAGTGACACATGATGTGATAAGCAAGGCGAATGTGACTGACTGATTATTCTGGGATGGAGCCTAGTCAGCACTTTCAAAGTGCAACACAGGGAGACAATCAGACACTCTCAGGCTGAGTTTCTTCTTTGCCCACACCAGGTAACGATGGCTGTAAAATGACTTTTCAAATCACACAGAACACAGTTTGTGCAAGAAAATGAGAGGGGGCAGAAAAAAACCCTATAATCCACAATATTATAGTTTGCTGAACAGTTTTGGCCATAGTGGAATTGTTTTACTTGCCCTCTGCCACCTGGCTTCTCTTGGAAAACGACAGAGTAAGTGGGAAATTGGGCAGAGATAAAAGCTACTATAGTACTTTCCTGTCATTTCCTCATGAATATGTATGATCAGAGGTCTGTCTTACCCTGGATGGGAGCCAAGGGCTCATAGACTACTCGGTAACCCTGCAGAACTCCATTTGCTGCTGTCGGCTCGCCCCAGGACACATTGAGTGTAGTGCAAGTGATCTCCGAGAACGTCAAGAAGCTGGGAGCACTGGGTGCTGAAAGGATTACAAGCAGAATGAACTGCAGTAGAAATAGTAAATCTGATATATATAATAAAACATTGGTTTATTTGCCCAGCCTAAATCTAAAGGAAACAAGCTGAAAATGGGATTTTTCAATTGTATTCCAATGTCTGGTAATCAATTAGAAACCCAGGTGTCCTAAAAAAACCCAGCAGACAGCTGCAAAGCTGAATCTCAATAGCAAGCAAGGAGATAAGACACAGAAGGGAATGACCCTCAGAAGGGTGCTGTGTGAGCATGCAGTCCAAGCGCACACCTCCACTGCCACCAACAAGGGCACTACCTTTATCCTGCGCTGCAGTACTACCACCACGGTCACATCCAACACAAAACCCAGTTCAACTGGCTGGCTACTGATCCAGCTTTAAAAAACGGGGAATGACAAAAAGCACAATAATTCTCTCACAGGACTGCCTGGGCAATGTCCAGGCACTGGAGATGAGTTCCTTCATATTTTCACATGTGATAGCAGAGGCCAGAAACATACCCACAGATGCTTTCTGGACGAGCTTGTGAAGGGACTGGTCCTTCTGGAAGTCCATTTATTTCCTCTGCATCACTCCCTGTCCCCCATGGTCCACATATTTGATCCTTTTTAACCCTTCATGACCCTTACAGAGCAATGATGCATCCGAAAGCTAAATCTGAACACCAGTGCCCTCCTGCATCCACCCATGTCCTCAGCCACTGCCCAGTTACACGCTGGTCACCACCAAGGCTGTGCTTTGAGACAAGACAACAATCCTGTACCCGCCTGGTGTGTCCTGCCCTGTGAGGGGCTGCTCCTGGGACCATCGCCGGCTGCATTGAACGCAGAGATGCAGACCATGTACCGCGTGTGGCTGGTCAGGTTCTTGAGCCGGACAGTTGTCTCTGGGAGGAAAAGGACCTTCACTTTCTCTGTGTCATTCTGGGTGTCGCTCTCCCAGTAATAAACCTATTGGAACAGAGACATGTTTCAGCATATCCTACATGTAGAAAATATCTGGGCATTGCAGCTATAAAAGATGCAAAGTCTTGCTCTGGACTCCTACACTAAATGGGATCCCAACACTTTTCACCATGTTCCCAGTCTTTTTGCTTCCCTTGTCAAATTGCCAGCACCAAAGTGGTCCAGTGACCATGCAGCTGAGTACATCACTCAAAAATAGAACACAGGCTGAAGAATGTGGCTTAATGACAGCAGATATGAGCTGCCAGAGATCAGCATGAGAGGGCAGGTTTTAAATTCTCCCTGAAAAGCTAGCTGCCTGCCAGCACTGGCATCCTGCTATGAAGGTCCATAATTCACCTCTGTATGCACACAAAGGTTTCACCATTTGTGGTCACGGACAGCCAAGCAAATATCTTCCTGACGAGGGTAATAAAGACTTTCCTTAAAGTTTCTTGAGGTACTTTTTCCTGTTCTTGCCTTACGTATTTTTTATCCTGATGCCATAAAATTAGGCTTTGGAGAAGTTGTTTCCAAGGGGAAAAATGGTGCCAGCCCTACTTATTGGACAGGCCTGGCAGCGAGAGCATTACAACAGGCCAAAGCAAGCCAGAAAGTTGCGAGAACGAGCCAAAGCAAGACTCCTCCTTGGCTCTACAAGCCAGGCTGTTAGAGCTCTCTATATGTACAAAAGGAAAAGAACATGAATTGATATATAAGGATGCTTGTTACTGCCAAGAAGGGATGCCAGATTATTCACATTGGCTTGGTTTTTCTTTGCTTATGGACCTAAATTCATGGAGAGAGGCAGAGCCAGACACTGAACCAACGCCAAGCTCAAGTGTTTGTAGACTTGCCCATTTCCACTCTCTGAGGGTCCATTCTCATGCTGGAGAAGCTGAACAACATGCCTCTGAAACATGCTCGTCTCCTATGAACCAAATGCAATTAATACTATGATTTAATTTTGTTACAAGTTAAGGAAATGAAATCATTCTTCCGAAATCTGACCTGGCTCAGGCTTCTAGCTTAGAGGAAGTTCTGCTTTTCCTAATGGCTTGTAACATTGGATAGATAGAAAGCTCAGTTAATTTTCTTCAATACATTTCTTGCCCCTAGCTCTTATGTCTGCTGCTTTTTGGAGCAGATATGTTGCTTGCATAAGTAGAGCTGCCTCCTTATCTGCATACCCTGTTTCCCCAATGCTCTCCTCCATGAAAAGCAATACACTTCTTTGCTCTCCCCTTCAATCTCATTTTCTTCTTTTTGTTTTGGGACCCAGTGCCATTTCTGTACTGCAATCTGAATGGTGGTTTAATTTGCCTTATGCAGTGAGGGCAACTGTGAGATAACTCTACAAACCACAGTGATAGCAACACCAAGCAAGATAAATGAAACCAGGAGAAACAGGAGGATTGCCTTGTAGCCTTGGATGTTCCCATTCTGGCTGTCAGCCGGAGGTGGGTCCCAGGTGAGCTCCAACTGGCTTGCAGAAAGGGAGTTTATCTGGATGTTCTGCGGGGCCAGTGCTGGTGCTAGAGAGAAAGGAGGACAAAAGAATTAATAGTGACAAGCAAAACTAGTTCATAGTCAGGATGCAATTTCCCATTTGCAGGACTCAGGATGGGCTCTGTTGACGCCGCAAGCCAGCTAACAGAGTCAGCCCTGGAGGTATCTATCACAGGGAAGTCTTAGCACACGTGGACTGAGGAGCAGCCAAGCATCCAGAGGCGGCTGCTCCCACACAGGCTGGGTTAGACATTGAACCAACTTGATCCTGCCAGCAGCTTTGAAAAAGAAATGAGAATTTTGTCTTCATTCTATGATTTTGGGCTTGCCTTGGGCAGTGATGCTGGGAGCGACTGGGAGCAAGGCAGCTCCCTTGCCACCATCAGCCTGGCCACCCTCTCAGCAGCAAGTCTTTGTAACAGCCTCTTTGCAAGGGTCCAAGACTTAGGGCCAAAATACTGTCCAAAATTACCTCCCAAACCAGTCAGATGCTAAGCAATTCAATTAATATTTTATGTAACGACAAAATGACTTTTAGTTGCTACTTGCTAGCTCTTTTTTGTTTATACCTTCACATATACACATTGGCCTTCCTGGGCTCCTGATGATTTCTTCTTTGCATTGTGCTATGCCAGAAAACTAATCTTGGAGTGCACCTGGGTCGCACCATCCTTCCCTTTGTCAGGATCCAGCTCGGTGCAGGTGGACTTTTTCCCCAGCGGCCAGCAGGGACAGTCTGTTCTTCTGACCTGTTGTCTCTGCCTCCGGCAGGTCTTAACAAAACAGCACATGTTCTGTTTACAGAAAAGGTGCTGAAGCGTATCTTGTTCAAATTCCCGAAGTAGGGAAAGAAAGGCAGGGCGAAGGGTACGCTTCTTTCTGTATGTTCACAGTGCCATAGCCTTCACCCCGACCACCAGAGAAAGCTCCTCTTTTCTCTCTCCCCTTTATGGGCCATAAATAGAAGTGATAAAACATTCACTGCTCGAGTTAGATAGCCCCGCTTACCCCTTCCTCTGGAGACTTCTTTCTTTACAGAGAATGACCTTCATAAGTCACACTTTTCTACCAACACTGCCTCCCCCCGACTTATAAAATAAAATAGTAATTAACACCCACTCAGCCTGACACCAACTATTTATTTTGTTCTAACTGTGTGGTTTCCATATTATCACTGCCCACCCTGCCGTTAATGGAAATGTTAATAACCAGCGCCAGGTTGTTGTGACAGATGCTTGGGCTCATTATCAGAAATTCTTATTTAGCGCTCCATTAAACGACAGAATTGCACAAAAAACAATTCAATCAAAACTAACTGGAGGAATTTTAACAGCCACATTAATAATCCCAAACATAAATAAAGTTAATGTCTTTTGCATGTTTGCCATTGGCAACTCGGTTGCAAAATTATTGCTGTACAATTAAAACGTGAATGGCAAAATTGAAAATAGCCTTTATTGCAGGGCTCAGTTAAAACTATTCGTTTATAATATTTTTGTTGTTTCTTTTTCAGCTGCACGTAGTGAATGCACAAGGTGACAGTGACCACCAGTAAAATACGGCTTGTTCAGAGGGGTGCACTCGTTTAACTGTGGCTCTGTCTTCTGGGCTTCGTGGTGGAGCGCAGGAAGTTCAGTGCAACAGTACTGCCGTTAAGGAGCAAAAAGCTCAAGATTTTGAGACTTCCACAGCACACATCAGAGTGTGAGACCAAGCTGATCACACAGTACAAGCCTGAAAATACATCTTGGAGATTTTCAGATGATGACATGCTCAGGGAAACAGGAATATGTACAATCGCAGAAGAAAATGGATCACTTTAGCAATGTGTTTGCTTTCAAGGTAGTGACACTACTGCCTGTCCTCAGCTGACAGCTTCAAAGTGCTCTCAATTCCCAGGTCTAAAGCAGCATCTAAAATAGTGTTTTTCTTTGGATCCCCTGTGCCAGCCTGCAAAAATTGCTGCTTCCGTGATGTGACCATTAGAAGAGCCAGCGTGTGCGACCTGCTGCCAGAAAAACACCACGTTTCCTCAACCTCTTTTTGCAGCATGTCTAAGAAACACAATGGTTAAAACCCGCCAGTGATCACTCTGCACTGACACACTCACTGCTGGAGCTGCACTTTTGCTGGCACAGTGGCAGAAAATTTGATAGGAAGGAAAGAAAAAAGAGGCTGGTGTTGAAAACGACATTTCTTTTCGCTACCCCAGATCCTCCATGAGATGTAAATTGTTTGGTTTTGTGCCCTGTGTGTCTGTCCCTCTGCTCAACTTTCAAAGGCTGATGTGTACCTCCTCTTCTAAGCACAGATTTCTTGTTGACAGCAAGGGACAGAACAGTGCTGCTGACGCTTGATGTGGCTCTGTGCAGACAGCACATTACATTAAGGGTGAAATGCAATACTTTAAAAAGAAGGAAACACATCCCTAAGGCCTCTACCGGTTTGAAACCCCAAACCAGTCACTGTATGTATGGACAGCCTGTGCCAATAAAAAGCAAGTGCATTTTAAAGGTGAATTCAAAAGCCTTTTACCTTCTAAGAATGCAGTTCAAGATTACTGAGCTCTGAGTTTTTTCATGGCTGTTGAAAGCACGAATACATAAAATTCAAGATTAAAGCTAACCTCACACAGCTTTAGGTGTTAGTGACATTATCAACTATAGCAGGAGTGACACAGACCCCTGAGGGTCCAAACTCAGTTCTTGGCAGGTGGAAAGCATTTCATCTTCCATGAAAAACAAAAAGTATGTATCCATAAAGTCGAATTCTGTGCATGTATCCTGCCTTGGAATTTCCTGCTGCTATTTGTCTGATTTCAGTTCACCTTTGAGATTGTCTCCTTGAAACACTTTCTCAGCCAAAACCATAAGGAGAAAGGCTGCACAGGTTGTATAGGAATTAGGAAAAAAATAACTATGGACTGGGATGAGATTGGCAGAATCAAGTAAAAACAACTCTATTGGGAAATGCAGTGAGTGTCAAAATGAGCCCATAAATAATTTACACATCTAAATTCACATTTAAACATATCACTGCCCTCATTTTCCAGTCGTGCTAAACAGCCTCTGCCTACACTGCAGTCAGTTTGAGCTTGCAAATGCTTATAACCTTTAAAGAGAAGGTGCTTAAAATCCCCAGTGGCCTGCCTGTGACAGAGCTCTGTGCATTGCAGAAGGTTCACCTTAGTTTTTCTCGCTGCTTCCTTGGGATATTTGCTCTCTGTGTCACCCAGAGCTTTTCATCAATATAAAACTACTATTCCTTTTCTCAGTGACAGTTGCCATGATGCTCTGTAGCACAGGTAGGCTACAAATCCTTGTGATTCATTTGGTACACTCAGTAAGTGTTTTTATGAAGCATTCCTTGCTGCTCTTACATCTGCGCCAATTGCTGGGTAGGAAAAGATTTCTCCTCTACTGATTTTCTAATTGTTCCTGTAATGCCAGTATTATGTCAGGAAATTCACAGACAAGACTGGGACAAGATTCCCTGACACTCATGCCATTTAAATAAACAAGCAGGCAAAAAAAAAAAAGAGGAGAAAAATGCAGTGAAAAGAGACTGAAGATTTTCTGTGCATCAGCTTGATCCCACAGTTCCAAACAATCCCAAGCAAGTTTCAGTTTTGTAAAGACCTCTGATCCTTTTCTGTCTAGCAAGCACTTCCTCCCTAGTTTATCAAAGCATGCCTTTGTGAACATGCCTGCTTTTATTCCCTAGTAATCAATATATTTGCATTTTGGTGTTAGCACCTAGAGGCCAGAATCTCATTGCGCAATGTGTTGCATAAACACAGAACAAAGACACAGCTCCAGGCCTAAAAAGCTTCTAATCTAAAAGTCTACACATTATAATGGAGGGGTGGTTCTGACATCCCAGCTGTAATCTTATCTACCTAGTAACAACAGAAGAGAGAAGACACAGCAATATTCAGTGTAGCACGTGCTGACAAAGAGCTTGCACATGCAGCACCTCTGAAGCTCACACACTGATTCCTGGCACACAGTGTCATGGAAGACAGCAGTGGAACGCATTTGGAGAGGGCTCAGACATGCATCCTCCTGTCTCACACCGGGATCACCTCTGCTGCTCAGATGTTGGTGTAATCTCCATCACTGACCTCTCCTCGGATTCCCCTGCCACCCCCACACAAACTCTGCCAGCATTCCCCTATTTTAAAAATCCTTAAAATAACCCTCATATTACTATTTTTCAGATGCCTAGCCTATTCCATCCTCATCGTATTGAACTTACGTCCCCAGTGGCATGAAGAACAGATTGTTCCTTCTCCGTTGCAGCCATTGCCCTCAAGTTACGGAGTAGGCAAGCAACAGTTAAGTGGATTTTAAAAGCCAAACACAACATAACAAACAGAAGGACACAAGATAAAACAGCAAGACTTGATCTGCAGAATGGGCAAAGCAAAACGCAAGGGGCTTTCTTGCAGCATGGGTTTAGAGAAGGAATGCAAAGATGGTACCTCCCAAGAAAGAACAAAAAGGTGTATCAGCAGATGTTTGCAGTCACTCCTTCCGCGATGGAAAAGCAGCATGAGAGAAACATGTTCAGTGTTTATGGGCCATTTTCTTGCAGTGGCTGGGAAAGAGAGGTGGGAGTGTGGCACACTTTCCCTGTGCAGCAGTACCTCTGCCATCAGGAATGCTGTGTGAGCGATGCTGATTCGTTCAAGAGCAACTACTTAATTGTGCTTTAGAAACAGCTACTGCAAAGCAGCTTTCTGCTGTGACAAAGCAGCACAAGCTATATTTAGCATGTTTCCCACCAATTTCTGGCTGGTTTAGGCTAGGGTATGTTTTGTGATGGAAGTATGTGCTTTTTCCAAAGACTGCACTTTCTGGGGTTACCTAGATGTATTTCAGGTGCAATAAGACAAGCAGAGCTGCATATAAAGTATCTTAACTCCCTCAACACAACTCCATTTGCTAACATTAGACTCGAGTGCTCCTACCCTCATATTCAGGCATGACAGTTTGGCACCAAAACCTGGTATTATTAGGTTATATAATCATTAACCCAGTTACTAACTTTGCCAGCCCTGTGTCACTCTGTGACCTGAAATGAGTCTCAGGAAATGAGCAATCTGGTCTCCCTCACCTTCTACTGGGCAGGGGGGAGGTTAAAGCAGCTGGAAAAGCCAGGTTTTAGTAGGAAATAACCCCTTTTTTAGGGGTGTTGATAGATGTGCTGATTTACATGATTGTAAGAGCAATTGAAACATTTCTAGTGCACAAGAGACCAATGGAAGTCAATACAAGACTAACGGGAACAACATCTTTCTCACCCTTATGAACACTGTTGAAGAGGGAGCACAAGCTAACCAATGCAAAATAGAAAGGTTAACAGGCAAGCCCACCTTGGTGGACAAGACGGGGTGGAGAGGAGGAAAACAGCTGTCAGGATGGAAAATTTGGAATCTAGCACACCTACAATTGCTTTACTCTGTGCCATATTATTTGGGTAGGCAAACACTTGGTCCCCTCCCTGTATGCTACACTTGGTAATGTAGCTGTGTTTTGCCACATCAAAATTTTAAGGATATTGAAGTCATGAAAAAGC
Organism: Myiopsitta monachus; assembly: GCA_017639245.1. Classification (NCBI taxonomy): domain Eukaryota; kingdom Metazoa; phylum Chordata; class Aves; order Psittaciformes; family Psittacidae; genus Myiopsitta; species Myiopsitta monachus. The sequence continues at coordinate 7,478,306 of CM029926.1, read as the reverse complement.
ATAAATAAAAGCAGCTGTAAATGATACCCAAATGTAACATCCCCAGCTTCTCTGCTTAGCACTGGGAAGCTTCCCAATATTGGCTAGGCCTGTCTTCAGCATCTGCAGAGGCATGAGAAGGATGTGGGGGTGGAGGGAGGAAGGAGGGAAAGATGACATTAATCACACATAATGGAAAACACTGAAAATGAAACAAGGACTAGAAATGAAGTATCCTTTCCATGGACACAGACTCCAGGAGGTTATATGCCAAGGCCATTTTTTTGAACTGAGAAGGCAATCATGTTTTGAGGAAACCTCCATGGATATGACTTATTCATGAAGAACCTTCATAAACTGGCAAGTGACTGAAGCAGAAGTAACTCTCATCCTGTCCCTCACTGTCTCTTCCAATGGTGGTGAAATCACAGTTGCTGTGATTGCTAATCTTCTCATGTGGGGTTCAGATTTTGCAGTAAATCATGCGCAGTCCAGGATTTTCAGGGGACAGACATGATCTGAAGTTACTGTGACTGCACAAGAAGTTACTGTGACTGCATTACCATGTTTACAAAGGAGGCAAATCTCATGGAGCAGTACTGTGAAACAGTTACAGCCTTCAAGCAAAACCCACACACTTTTTTTTTGCTGAAGCTCACAGTTCTACTTAGCTAATATAAACCTAAAATAGTCTATCACATTGCATACTGAGATTATCCATCAAGGGACTGAGAGCTGTTGGCTCAAAAGTAAAGCCCTTACAGAACTGTCAGACTGCCTCTGGAAACAACATACAGGTGGCTAAACCAGGAAGGGGATAAATAAGATAAGAAGTTTTTCCCTATATTTCTTTTGTGTCCACAAGGGTATGATCACACACAGGCAGGCAGCCCATCAGTCAGCAGAGACAGACCCCTGAGCAGGAACAGCAAGAGTCTGACAACAATTAGGTATGCGCAAACAAACACGCATAAACCTACAAGCTAAAATCCCCTTTCACTTACATCAGTGCAAATGAGGGTTAGCTCTGCTAAAGCTAGTAGACCTCAGCCAGTGGGTGAGAGCAGTGTCAGCTCTGAGGAATGCGGAATTCACCCCCCATGATGTACTGGAGATTGTTTAAGGGTGCAACAGATGGTGAAGAACTGCTGAGTGTTTGATACTCTGGCCTGATCCTCCCTCAGGAGCACTGGCAGGAGTAGGAGCAGCAGGTGGGAACATCCTGCTCTCAACTCTCTTAGAAATGTCTAGCTGTTAGACAAAGGCAGAATTACCGACTTCAGACTATCTCCTCAGGCTCTCCGGTTCCCAAGACTCCTCCTCCTCCCATTTATAGCCATGTTATAATCATTTCTTAATCCCACACTCTAGTATCACAATAGCACAAGACAGCAAACAAAAGCACTCACTTAATGTTCACTAAAAATAACAGCAGCACCTACTAAAGCCTTAAAAGCACCAACAACTCCTTATGCTCCACTAAAGCCAAGAGAGTGTATAGAATAATTAGGGTGAATCTCCACTGGGTTTGCCACAGACCAAATGTTAAAAGCCATATTACAAAAAAGTCCAACTGAGCAGGTGAGATCTGCCACTGTGAGAACCTTTTGCTGTGGCTTTAATGCAAATTTGGGTAACCACACCCACGAGGGATTCATTTAGGATTTACAGATTGCAACGTGAAGCCCATGGAGGGCTGTGATCTTCTGCTCCTGCGAGAGATTTCATGTACATTTTCTCAACTCTGAGTGAGAGTTTTCTCTTTCTTGGTTTATTTTGCAGACACAGCATCCCTGAGTTCAAAACTGTGGTCCTATACCCTCAGTATCATCTCAGTGTCCAAACTGCTGCAGGCAAAATATTTTAGGATATTGCTAACTCATATTTTCATTACAAAAAAAGCAATGGTCTACAACAGAATCATGGAATCACAGAATCATACAACAGTTAGGGTTGGAAAGGACCTTAAGATTATCCAGTTCCAACCCACCTGCCATGGGCAGGGACATCTCCCATTAAACCATGCCACCCAAGGCTATGTCCAACCTGGACTTGAACACCACCTGTGATGGAGCATTCACAACTTCCCTGGGCAACCCATTCCAGTGCCTCACCACCCTTACAGGAAAGAATTTCTTCCTCATATCCAATCTAAACTTCCCCTGTTTAAGTCTGAACCCATTACCTCTTGTCCTATCGCTACAGTCCCTAATGAAGAGCCCCTTCCCAGTATCCCTATAGGCCCCCTTCAGATACTGGAAGGCTGCTGTGACGTCTCCACGCAGCCTTCTCTTCTCCAGGCTGAACAGCCCCAACTTTCTCAGCCTCTCCACAAGAACAACAACAACAACAACAACAAAAACCCACAAAGAAAAATAGAAAAAAATAGGAAAAAAAAAAGAAAAAATAGAAAAACAGATAAAAAATAGACAAGCTAGAAGTCGCCAGTTCCATGATTGATGACAGATACAGCAAACAGATGTCAGAAAAGAAAACCAACTGTGTTTTCTCTACAGCTGGCTTCACAGCAAAGCTGTACAGAGGAGGCAAAGCCACAGGAGTTGAGACCCATATGAAAATACTTACAACATTTTGCTCACATGTCACAGGATGACTGAAACCAAGGCGAGCAGGGCTGCACAATTAGAGGCAATAGAAATTTGGCTGCAAATATAACCCTTTAGTCAAAAATACTCAAGCTCCAGCCTGTGTGTCCTTGAATATGAGTTATCAGCCAGGGGCTTCCCCACTTATTTACCAGTGCAATTTATGGTTCGTCTTACTTTACTACTGATTACTCATATCTTTGAAAGGAAGGTTAATTCTTTCGCTTTTAATGGAGTAGCTCTGCTGTTAGTTCAATACGGCTTTGCATACTTGATTAGGCTTCTCCTCCCTCTACCCTCTGTGCACTGTGCAGGGATGTCCCTGCACTTGGTTCTTCACAGGCTACACAACACTGCAGCAGAACAGCTAATTTGTCCTACCACTCCCACTGCTGCTTGCACCTACTACAGAACAAATACAGGAGTCCTGGTGATGAATTTGAGTGCAGAAAAACTGTCTGTCTGTCTTGGGTTACAGTCAGTACTAAAAACTGACATCAAATTGTCAGCTTTGTGAGATGGAAGTTCATCACCTGAGCAAAACATTGCATGGCAGTTGCAGCCTAATGCCACCCTCGCCGGCAATAGCAGTGACAGAGATATAAGCACATACAGTTGATCAAAAACCGATGATATTTTTGCTTGGACAGAAACATCTTTCCTACATTGAGACATGATAAAAAGAGGCAATTACACCAGGGCTAAGCAGGAGCTGCCGCACTGTATAAAGCATTCGGCTGTACCAAAGGCTGCTTATGACCAATATGAACAACTTAATGAGCTGTTAATGAAGCACGCATTCGGCTTTTACTTGCAGCATGAAAACATTGCAAATCATTTTAGGGAGCTTCTGGATCATCAATGGAGAATTAAAGATGTCAAATAAGCCCATCAAATCTATGTCTCAATCTGGCCGCTGCTTTCCACTGCATTCTCTTAAAATTCATTTTCCTATATGGTAGAATAACTTGCTTTGACAGCAGTACGACTCTAACTTAGACCTCGCTTCCTTCTGCCTTGACATTAGATTTCAGTCTCCAGAGAGCTGCAGGGATGTCTTTTTGACATGTTGACATTAAGGACACTTCTTCCACAGACTCACACTGGCACAGTTACTTTCTGCCTTACCATTGTAAGAGCAGCTCCTGAGCTAAGCTACCAAATTTGGAAGTTTAATTATGAAACCTTTGTGCTTATCTGTAAACAGATTAAGAATGTAAAAGTAGCCTTAAAAAAAACAAACAGCAGTTTGAATAGGAAAGGGAGCAAGGTTTCTATAGAGAATTCACATCCATAATTCCCCAGCATTGCAGCAATACCAGTAACACACAAGGAATGACTAACGCTCTAATGTAGGCACGCTTTAGTTATTTTTTAGTTATTTTTTACTCTTCTGTCACAGCCCTGTGGGATTAGATAATGCAGCCGAGTGCTGTCTATACTGCTATTGCAACTAGCAGAGCTGCATTGATGGGAACAACAAATCCAAACTGGATTTGCTGCGGACAAGCCCCAAGTGGAAACCAGGTATAGGGGGAGTCTGGAGGAGTTTAAAAGCCACCAAGAAATACTGATGAGATGTACCCAGTAGCTGAGAAATGGAATGCTGTTGGCATACAGGTGTAATGGCTTCCACTAATGCAAGAGAAACTGAAGAAGCTTCTTCCCCAGTCTAAACAGGAAATGTCTCACCATTTCTTTTTCTTCTCCACGTTCCTATGCTTTCCCTTTCCTGCTCTGTCTGACTTTACTCTCCCTTTTAGCATACTAAAGAGAGGTGAAGAACACAACTGGGATCTTTAACTCTGAGCTCAGATGAGAAGTTCTCTTTCCTTAGGAAGACAGACACTGGGGACAGCATGAAAACCCACTGTCACACCTGGAGCAAGGCATTCCCAGAACAGCTGCCTGATGATCATTCACAACTAAGCATGATGTTTGAACAGCTCTCCAGATTCAGCAGAGGGGGAAAGGAGACCAATGTTTTAAACACCCTGCTATCCTGCAGAAGTAGCTTTTTGCTGATGCTCATAAGTGTCAACAATTAAAAGGCAAATACCTGAACATTTCAAAGGCTTGGTGCTTTCAAAATGCCAAGGAAGGTCAACCCCCTTTGTTTCAAGTTTCAGGAATTAAAAGCACAAAGTTATTTATGATACTTCTTTCCAATAGCTTCCCTCCACCCCCTTTTGTTTATCAATGGAACATACTGTCCCTAGGCTGACAGGTTTTAGACTACTGCAATGTGAAATGGCCATGATAATCCTTCTTCTTCTCTCCTCCAGTGGCATCTGGGATGGAAATGCCCACCCAGTTCTCCCAGCTGTGCCAGCAGCAACGTGCTCCCTATCTGCATACACACAGTGGGCCACTGAGAGACATGGCCCACATGTCCCAAACAGATAGGAGAAAACAGCCAAGGGGGCCACAGCACACTGATTGAAGCTGCCAGCTCTAATGCACTGAAATGTTGTCATTCCTCTTGTAGGCTGTTAACAAGGAAGCACAGGGGACTTCTCTGCACAGCATCTTCTCAGCTACATTCAGGGCAGGGAAGGAGATAAAGCTTCTGTGCTATACAAGAAAAGGAGGTAGTGCTGAGGGACTCCCTAAAATGACCTATGATGGAGAGCTGACACCAATTACGGTATTTTGTATGAACACACAAAGAGAGTGAGGCCTGAAGAAAGAGATGAAAACACTCAAGGACAAAGAAGCCTTGTTCCTACAACCTTCTCTGGCATTAGCATGATAGACAAAGGGACATAGTCCAAGCACAGATAATGAGGTAAGAAGGGACAAGAGCTCTTTGCTACAAGCAGTTTGTAAAGAGGAGCCAGGTGCATGGAGTTAAGTCTTTGCTTCCTTACTCTTTCCTCCTTAGGAGGAAAACCTAAATCACTATCTTTGGCCTTGGAGCTTTCCAGATGGTTTTTATTTCTTGCCTGTAAAATGCTGGAGGTGGTCAGGCGGCTCTGAGTGTGTCCCCTGATGCTACTGGCAGCGCAGAGCTTCCCTGCATGTGTCAGCTATGGTGAACAAAATAAAGACTGTAAGCTCCAGGAACATGTGTGGAGCTGCTGGCAGAAGTGCAGAGGATAACTGCAGGTAACAGTGGGACATTTGCTTTGGTGTCTGCTAGCTTTGCACCAAGAGGTAGACTCAGGTTTTCTAAGACAGTAAGAAAAGAGAGGTAAGAAGCAGCTGACCATCTGTCCCACTCCTGTTCCTTTCCAAGCTACAATTTCACTCGGAAGAAAGCAAGACAGCCAGCAAACCTTTTCTGAAAGATAATGGTGCAACCAAGGCGGCATTTCAACAGCTGACTTCTAAGAAGGGGATCTGTCTCCCAGCTCTTACTGCTGGTCTTTCTCACTGCTCTACCAGCATTCAGAGGTCATTATCAAAAAGAACGATAACAACAACAAACCACCCTCATAATTTCTTCTGAATTCTGAATGCCACCAATGTCACCATCAGTTATAATGATGCAAGTCACTCCCCTCTTCACACAAATGGATTTACAACCAGTTTAAAGGCTAGTGTCTCTGGGTGCACTTCACCCCTTCTGCTACTTCCTCTCTGTGCACACATACTCTTCTCTGGCAGCAGCTGCTGGAAGAAATGATGAATTCCATTATTTTTCATCCAAGCCAGCTTTGAGTACATGGGAGAAGCACTGGAGGCTGCAGGCTCGTTAGCAGAGGATTTGTATTGCTACCTTCCATTTTATTCACCTTCCCAGATTAGGTGAAGCACGCCTGCCCCAACCTGTTTAATTAAAATGCAGGTGGTGGACTCTCCTCAACTCCAAAGCCCACCACACAATCAGATAGTGACAGCAGCCTGGTAGAATAAAGCTCTTAATATAGTGGCTGCTCTAACAGAGTCTTAATTTCAGTTGAGCAGAACAGCACCTCTGGTAGCAGCTGCATTTAGGGCTGGGATGAATATCAGTACCCAGCCTCTTGCTGAACACTCACTGCCTTTCCAATCAAAGCCAGCATCCCTGACAGCTGAACTGTTAAATGAATTAACAAGGCGAGAAGGGGGTTTGCCAACGGGGCTGCGACTGCCTTCCTAATTTCTGCAAGTGGTGGCTTTCAATTTTTCTGTCATTTGTCAGGAGATGCACATGGTTCTGTAATGAGCAGGGCAGAGCTGCAGCCAGGTCTAGAAAGGCAAAATTACAAGGATCTTCTAGTCTGTGGAGGAGAGAGATCCAGATGCTTGAGGCAGGTGGGGGAAGGAACTGGCTCTGCTCAGACTGAGCAGGCAGCGCATCCTTCCTGGCTGTGCTGAGCACAAGGACTCCCAGCCCACTCTCCTGACATGAGGAAGAATTGCTCTCCATGCCAGTGAGCTTTGCAAACATTCAGGCAGAACTCAATTTTGAGCCTTTGATCTTATGGGCTACTGTAAAAAGAAAAAGGTTTTGCTCCAAACCACATCCCCAAAACCCAAACCACTTGCATCCAGCTCCCTTATTCACCAGGCAAGTCAGGATACAGAGGTCTGTTACTCAGGTCTGGCCTGTCGCATACGAGCAGGTTGTTCTCTCCCCAGATTTACCCCTGCCCATCAGCCAGAGGCAAGTGAGATCTGAGCACTTGGGCTTGTCTGGGGAGGCTGCTGGCTAGGGTACAGCTCAGTGGCACTCCCGGACTTAAGAGAACCTCCCCATTGGGTGTTTTTCGTTTGATTGGCCAATCTGCCAGAAGGTTGGTTTTAATGTTTTTTTCTTCCAAGTTTGTCAGGAGGTTCCATTACTGGAGCTTTTATTGTAAAAAAACAGCCTCAGGGAAAATCTCTTGGTCCTCCTACATCATTGTCTAACCCCAGACAAGGCCCAGCCTGACTCTGCTTAACTCTCAGGACCAGACGAAATGGTTGTGGGTAAAGCACACTCTGTATGCATGCCAACATGGTGATCCCCATCACAATCAGCATTGTGAAGGGAACCTAAAGGCCATTCAAAACCTTCAGAACTCTCAAATGATGCTGTAAACGGTCTTGTGAGTGGCTGGGCTCCTAAGGGAATGTCTCCTTCACAGGTTGACCACCCGGGGAGGGGAAAAAAGATGTGTGATTGCTAAGCACTTCTACTATATACCTCCCAAAGTATAGAGGTGGTGACCACACTGGGAATGCAAGCCAGATCAGTTTCATGATCAATGATTCTACTGTATTACAAGTCATTACCATGAAGTAAAATGAGACAAGAACCTTAGCCCAAGGTCCCCAGCCAATAAACACTAATACAGCAAATACTGGCTGTAAGTAAGGTACGACATGCTGAAACTCCAAGATCAAGAGCAACAACTTTGAGAGCCAATAAACCAGCATTGTGACAAGTGACTATTAATCTGAAACAATGAATGCTCATCACAAATACGATTAGATGCACTCTGTTGAGATCTCTCCTTATCTCAACCCTCTGGCGCCCACATTGGGCACCAAAAAGAACTGTCGTGGTTTAAGCCCAGCTGTAAATCAGCCATGCAGTCGTTAGCTCCCCCCACGTTCTTCCCCCTGCTCCCAGAGGGATAGGGAGGAGAATCGAAAGAATGTAACTCCCACGGTTTGGGATAAGAACAGTCCAGTAACTGAGGTATAACACAAACCACTGCTGCTACCACCAATAATAATAATGATAAGGGAAATAACAAGGGAAGAGAAGGCAACCGTTCACCACCCGCCAACCGATGCCCATTCCAACTGAGCAGTGATCTCACCCTTCCGGGTAACTGCCTCTTGTTTATACAGTGGGCATGACGTGCTGTTGTATGGAATACCTCTGGCTAGTTTGGGTCAGGTGTCCTGTCTCTGCTTCCTCCCGGCTTCCCCTCCTCCCTGGCAGAGCATGAGACTCAGAAAGTCCTTGGTCAGAGTAAATATTACTGAGCAGCAGCTAAAAACATGGGTGTTATCAGCGCTGTTCCCAGGCTGAAAGTCAAAAACACAGCACTGCACCAGCTACTAAGAAGGAAAAAAATGACTGCTACTGTTGAACCCAGGACACGAAGGTAGGAAAATCTTCCAGTCTAACAGAGGAGAGGACAAGAAAGAAGCAGGGAATTAGACACACTTTCTTCTGCATCATTCATCTGTCTGCAGCAGACACAGAAGCTGAACAGCCCATCAACCCTCCATAGTATTCCCAGGTGTCCCACACTGCATGAAACACGCCCCAGAACTGCACAGTACTGGGTACTTGACTGAGCTGGCCTAAACCCAGCACACCTTCCCAAAGGCACGTGCTTTATATTACTTTTTACAACTGATCGAGGAATGTTCTTGCACCTACCAGAATTACTGGAACACATATGGAAGAAGGAAGCGCTGTTTAACAATACTGAGATGCATGTTATATGGGGCTTTCAGCCTGGAGACTGGTTCCCTTCAGTCGTTTTGTGTTCAGTGCTATGCCTGTGTTGTCAGCACTTGTTTATTGGGCAGGTTTACTCTATTTTTAACATGGATGCTCCAGTTGCTGAAGCTAAGCAGACCCATTTTTTCCAGCTTACTGCTTAACTGCCTTTACCATGGGTAAGAACATCAAGCAAACAATAACAACAAAAACTTGTATTTCCACAGCACACTTAAACTCAAAGGTGTCACAAATCAATTTGAAACTTAAATTGCAATACCAGCTCCAATCACTTTACTCACAGTATAAATCACAGCCAGTTCTGGAGGTGGAAGAGGCAGTTCTATAACAAAGTGTAATAACTTCACACAACAAGAGTGAAAATTGGCAGGAAGATCCTACATTCATCATTTCTACCGCATGAACCTGGATTGTCCCTAACCAGAGGTAAACCCAGGATCTCTAAAAAACCCCATCAGAGTCACGCTCAAACTTCAGATACACCAGTCCTGCCTGTGAAAAAGTCTCCTTGATGTATCAGTTTCCTCCCAAGTTTGGCTCCTTCCACTGCCTTGCTCCCTATCTGAGTTACCATAAGTAAGACCTGTACAGTGGGATTAAATGACACGATGTATCAGCATTTCCTTGTTTTCCCCAGCTGACTTTCTGTCCTGTGTACATGTGTATAAACGCATGTGCTGGCTCCATTTGCAGCAGTGAGATACTGAGCTCTGAAACAAAAAATGTATTTTGAAGCCAGCTACAGTTGGCTCCACTTGGGGCTTTCTTCACTGCAGTTGCACAAGTAAGAGCAGCAGCAAACTAGAAAAAGATGTAAATATTGCCCGCTGTCTGCAGAACCAAGCTGCTCTGATTAATTTGTGATGTTTTCAGAGGCAGATAGTGGATGTTTCACCATATTTGAAATTAAAAGGTTAAGTAGAGTTTAAAAAATGTGCAGTAGGGTTTAAAAAAGATGTGCTTTGCTTAGTTTTCAGCAATAGAATGTTTAATGAATAAGAATAAAATGAATTATTGCTGGGTTTGATAGCTTCCACATCCTAGCCTTGAGAGGGAAGAACAGAAGTGTAATCAGATCCCTTCACAGAGGCAGAGTGAACAACAGGAGGGTGTGTGTTGCCTATTCTTGTTCTAAGCTTCAAAAGATACTGCTGCAGAAATTGTTACCATAACTAACAACTATTTCAGCACCAGCCTCTTTCCAGCTGGGGTCACCATAAATACAGCATTGCTGCTGTGGCTGTGGAGGAGACATCAGCTATTCCAGTCCTGCGCTTCTCTGGGTAGAGTTACCCAGAACAGACTCAGCTGCAGATTATCTGGGCTCTGCAAAACCACCGGTCCCACAAAGCATTCAAAGAACGTGTCTCATTAACTGTCTCATCCTTATTTCCACCTCCAGCCTTTCAATGGAGGGTTTTTAACATGATGGACAAGTTACATTTCATAAATACAGTCTGGACTCATGCACTAGACCCATAATAAGCAAAGGCATTAATAGTGCCACTGACCCTCAGCTTCTGTAGAGGCTGGATGCAGCTATAAAGTCTGCATGTTCCTGAGTGTAATCATCATCTATGCCTCCAAAGGTAGCAGCAAACTAGACATAGTCTTTTCTTGACTTCAAGAGCATAAAAATACAGCAAGGTGTGGCACAGGCACGCAGGCTGTATGTCTCCACACAGGCAATGCCTCTACACTGAGAGTTATAAAACAAAAGAATCAGCTTTCCAAGCCCCCCTTGTTTTACAGTTTCTTTTCCCTTGCGGCTTCCCTGTGCTCCACTTTTCACTTCTTTAACTTGAGTCAGTTTTTCCCTCAAGGTAATTTGGTATGAACAGTCATCCTCCTGCAACTCCAAACAGATTGTCTCTTCTTTCTTTCAAATGCCTTTTCTCCCCTTGTTTGTGTAGACTCACTGGCTTTCATAAGGCAAGGAACTGTCAGTGACAACCTATTCCTAGAGAGGACGTTAAAAGAAACTGCTAGTGATCACGACTGAGGAATTTTTCACCATCCCTTTTCCGGGACAAATACTGAATATTATCTGGTGAATACTAAAACATGCTGGTAACTTAAAAAATAAAGAAAATAAACTGATTTTCCTTTACTTACCTGCTTCACCCACAAACACTTCCACTGGTGTGCTGGTAGGGCTCTCACCAATTATATTATATGCTGTCATTAATACTTCATATCTCTTGTATTTCTTCAATTCTGAAAAAGTAAAATATTACATTATTCTATTACATATTATAGAATATTATTTATATTATCTAGACTCCATCACCTCTTTATCACCACACTTTCCTCTTGTGAAACATGGCATTTGAACAGTACAATGATGCAACATCTACTTCCATCCTTCCTTAACTCACACATCACTGCAGGATTTGTCTAATTATGAAAGATCTTGGCAATGAAACGGCAGGATTTTCCAGTGTTTCCTCACACTGTTGCTTCAGTAGGAGTAATCATTCCTGATGAGTAACTAGCTAGAAGAATATTGCCAGGTCACCCTTAATGACACAAAAGGCAGGACCTTCCTTTGAATGAGCTTTACAGGCTCATTTTGATCTTGTGGTAGAAAAGAACGTGGCTTCAAGCCTTTGCCTAACCCCAGGGACTTTGATCTAGGCCATCATTTAGCAACTGCACAGCTCAAGAATGTCACGGCTGAAGCAGGCTGCAGAAGAAAATCTGCAGTGGGAAATCTGGAGTCCCATCTGAAGTACTGCATGGGTACCTCTTCTTCAAAGTGACCACAGCCTGAACATCAATCACAAAGAGAAAGGAGAATTTGGAGTCTGGATTCAATTTGGCAACCAATTTCTTTGCCGACATACTGAAACTACTCTGACAGATGAGGTAGGAGAGTGAGAGCAGTATGAAAAAACCTAGAGAACCCAATTGTATGAGGGCAATTAACAGATGCAAACAGTGGTGGAGGAGAAATCATGTCAATGTCAGCAGGGGAGGCAGCGCCTGAGCAGTTTCAGACTGCTTTTTCAGGATGAAAGAATCAATCCTAACAAATATTTATCAGCCACAATATTTAGCAGTGAAATTAAGAGTAAGGGAGCAATCAATAATACAAATTGCTCTATTTAGATGAGTACTGAATTGATTAAGACACACATGGCCAGGGGTCCAAATTTCTCCCTTTGCCAACAATATCCGCTGCTATTTATGAATCAGATAGTACCTTTAACTCTGTGGCTGACAGTATGCCATCAGTTTGGCAAGGTTCAATAAGCCTAATCATACAGGTTCATCAAATTCAGTTTCATGGAAGTGTTTACAACTGTTGTGCTTCTTCATGTGACTCATAGTCCAGCATCATTCCCCAGTCTCAGGCACACTACAAATGATATCCGATATATGTGATACCATTAAACTCAGGTGGACTACAAAACATGGAGCCCGCAAATCAGCAGTAATGATGCTAAGTTTGTAAACAAACCCCAGTAAGATATATAAGATATAATACTGGGTAGCTTGTACAGGCAAACTTTAATTGATGCCATGAAAAGTCACAAGGGAGATGTTAGTGTTAACTGGATGTGCATGAAAATGGAATAAATGAGAGTTCATGCATGCAAGTTTCAGTGGGGATAGGGCTTCATCTTTTTTTTTAGCTCATCACAATCTGTGACTCAAAAGCCTTGGGCAAAACCTATCTAGTGAACCATCACCATCACAAAGCAACTTGCCTTTTAACTCTGTCGAATGCTATTTTATTCATTTCCAATTGAAAACACCTCTGGAGATGCACATAAATTCATTGGGCTCACTCTAAACTGGCCTCCTACTCCACAGAATGCCTGAGCATCGCAATGCTTGAATCACAGGACTAATGATGTGATGCAGCTAAACTCAGATGGACTGCAAAATATGTAGCAAGCGAATCAAAATTCATTTAGCATCAGCAATACTGGGTTGTTACAGTCAATAATGTTTTACCTTCCCAGCAGCCACATTTTCACAACAGCTACCTACTTGCATCATCAGTGCCTCTTGATGTAGGGAATGCTAAGGCTTAAAGAAAAAGAAGCTCAAAGAAGCAGAATCATTAATCTGTGTTGATTTCTACTAGATCCACCGAGGACAACCATAGAAGTTTGCCTGTAGTGTATTTTGAACCATTACAAAGAGTCTCATCTAAAGGCAATATACACTTACGTGTTAATTCATACGTCGTTAATGCAGAGCTGCTGTTCACTGTCTTGAAGCTGCTTTGGGCTATTCAGGGTAAGCAAAGCAGAAAGCTTGTTACAGTGCAAGGAAATAGTTATTGCAAATGATGTACAGCAGACAGAGGCAAATGATGCAGCGCACACATACACAGTTTGAGCTTTAGGACTATGCCTTGAAGGGCAATAAAATCACATCACTCTCTCATAACACATCAAAAGCATGTCACTCACACAGGGCTGTTTCATTTCCTCCTCAAACAGAGAATCTCACAAATATACAACACAGAAATGTTCTGACACCTATATTAAATAGAACAAATGGGTAAAAAGGAAACAATTTTCAGGCAGGAAATTCTCAGCATTGTATTACCTCCTTATTTCTCAATACGCAAAATTCAAAACCTTAAGAGCTACAAGGTAAAGACCTGGAACACGGGCCACAAAAGGCCAACACTTAGAATAGAACAGAACCTGTTTCTTTAAATGTGTGTTAGATACCCCACAGTTTCACTTACAGAATTCAATGTTCCCGCTGTGGGTGAATTGTAATAATATGCTAAGCTGTGCAAAACTGCAGGTCAGTGCAGAACAGAGGTGTTAAGGTGAGGAATGTCATGTTATGAAGAGGGAAATTCCTCTTAAAATACACTTTTCTCCACCCATTTCTCTCTCTTAACTTCCTGGAGAAGTACAACACATTTTTTTCTACTCTACAGCTATTAGGAACATAACTGCAGAGCCAGCCAAGAACAGGGAAGACAGAAAACCAGTAGGTTTCATAGGCTCCCTGGCTTGTGAGACTAGTGAGCATCCAAAGTCATTATTTCATGATCATATACATAGTCAGCTTTTGACTGGAAAAATCCCTTATGAATACTTAACACCTGTAGGAGCTTTACATCTCTACTCTCTCCTGGTTAAAACTCTGTGCAGTCTGAGAAGTCTCATTCAGCACTGACTGCATAAGTGAGGTCAGAGTTAGGTGCTTATGTTACATTTAAAGCATCCACATTTTTCACACCCCCATACAACCTACTCTCCCTTTTGTAGAAACCACTTCTATGGGCTCAGGGAAACATGGAAGAGGATTTAAGATATCAGAATAGCCTCACTCAACCTTATTCTGCTGGAGTATTATCTTATTCTGAATATTCCATATCGAGCAGGACAAAAGCTGGCCCCTCTGTGAGCATGTCTCATTCCTGGACCATATATATCTGTCAGGCTACTGAGTGCTCACATCTTCGCCTCAAATCATCTTATTCTGCCTATTCTTCCCTCTGCTTTCCTTTCTAGCTTTTGTCTAAAAATCTTTTTCATTTTTCTAGCATTCCTCTCCACCTTCCTTCCATGTGAGCCAAAAATCCCAGTGACTAACATGGCAAACATGCACCTTAAAATTCTTGCTCATTTTTTGCTATTTACTTCCAAAGTAGGGAGAAGCACTTTGAAATTGTAAAAATTCTATTTAAAATTTCTCCTCAGCTGTTTTCTGATACTACAAAGCCAAAATGTCAATTATAAAAACTACTAAAAAATAACAAGAAAGAAAAAGGTTCCCAGCTGAGGAAAATGAACTCTCTCTTTTGCCTGATGGCAGGACAAAGCATACCAGGGTAGTCATGAGATGGAGGTAGCAGAAGGCAGGAAATCAGAGGCTGTATCAGGGACAGATCATCAGTTTGAGCATGCTGGCATAGATTAGCATGTACCATTACAAGTGATGCTGATCAGACAGAAGTTACAACCATTTTCCAGCATCTTCAGCCTGAGTTTGTAAAAGCTAGATTATCCCAAGCACTCTTAGACACAATTGTGTGTTACTTCTATGGGGCTAGAGAGAACACAGTGCTTGGCATAATGACAGATTACCATTCTGGGATATTACAAGGTCCAAAACACAGGCTTACGTGTGAGCTCTGCTCTTAAAGCTGAAGGGCTCTGGATGGTTTTGGTTTCTGTTCCAGATCCAGTGTCATAGTCCAGCTCCCGATAGTAGATCCGGTATCCCAAGAGCAAGCCGTTTAGACTCTCAACTTTGGGTGGCTGAAAAACATTCGCATAAGAACAGGCTTGTTAAGATAAGCATTGCAACAAACATCCATCACAACAGGCAGTAGCTGTACACTGGTCCTATACAAAGGGACACTGCTCTCTGATGAAAACAGCCATGAATAGTATACAGGGAATACACAGCATCAAAGGTTGTGTGATTTGAAAAACACAAGTTAAAGGCAACTTTGATGATTTCACTCAGCTGTGGCAGTTATGAAAGGCTCTTTATTTAAGACTGACACCTGATGCACTACACTAAGCTAAGCTCCTTTCCTTCTTGGTGCACAGAAACTTGTGTGTGACAAAGAACATAAATAAGCATGCCCCTGAAAGTGCATAGGGCTGGCCACCAACAGTGGAACACCAAAACAGTATTTCACTTCTTCTGAGATGAAAAGGAAGAAATTATTTTGTCAAAGACAGCATTTCTATAGTGGCTATTTTCCTGGGGGACTGTTCATACAACATTGTTCATTTGTCATGATTTTATTGAAAAGACTGATGAGAAAAAAACAAAGAATTGGTGTATTCCATCTATGATTAGGAAGATAAAAATACATCTAGTAGCCTCAGAGAGGTATTTAGAGAAGAGTCACAGTATAATGGACTCTGATGTGTTGCACAGGTCCAGTCCCATAGGCAAACCCAGGTCTCTCCCATAACAGCTTGGAGCAGTACAGGATGTATGACCACAGAGCTGACCCAGATATGAGGGTTTTTTCCTTTTGCAACATGCGGGAAGATGCTGAGAGACATAGTAACTCCGCAAGGATTATCAGCAGCTACTCACATCTTCCTTCAGAGAGAGATACACAGCCAGAACACTGAAAAGGAGATTTTTGTCTGAATGGTTTGCTTAAATAGAGACAAGCAGAGGGATTCTTTATGTTTGGTGAAAAAAATTACTTTCATGAGTCTAATACAGGCTAAGAACTGCAGAGAAGAAAAGATGCCCTGAGCCATTTATCTTCTAAAGATTCTTGTACTGAAATTTAAGAGGCTGAAAGTATAAATGAAAAGGATTTTAATGATGATCTCACCTTTAATCCAGAAAGATCCCTAGCAGTCTTGAGAACTCTACTAAGGAAAACCTGCCCAATGTGGAATTAACCGCTGGCATGAAACACCGTCACAATACAAGGTAAAACCACATGTAACTTTAATGAAGAAAGGAAGACTAGGAAAGGGGGAAGATACTTGGTAATAACCTAGTATTCTGCTTCCAGAAATGACAAGAATTTTCCATTACTTCAATATGATGGCAGGAGGACAGTGCGGGCAGTCCTGTCTCAGGGCAGAGGCTTTGCTTTGGCTGAAGGAATTAAGTAGAAAGACTGCAGTATATGGAAACCAAAAAGGAAAATTATGTGAAGCAGTGTGTAAGAAAGCTACACAGCTACCATGAAAAGAAGGAGAAATACTCCTGCAAGAAGCAGCCTTCTTTGGCAGTTGTCCTGCCCACAGCCTGCTGAAAGCAATCCAATAGTCCTAAGATCTTGCTGTACTTGCTCTGCATGGTTGGAGAACCTCATTCATCATCATTTCATGCTCATTATTGTGCTGTATACTTTGGAGAAACTCTGACCACCTTTCACTATTATTTAGCATCTGCCTTACAGAATGAACTAGGAAAGAAGATTGTGAGAGATCTCAGGAATCATCAGGACTAGGCCTTCCAAGACTGCAGAAAGTCACCTTCTTAAAGACCATTTCACAATCAGAAACTCCACCAAAAACCAAGGTGACTTTTCTGCTTCCCAGTATTCCTATTGGAAAGCTGTTCCAAGCCTCACTACCTGGGTGGTTAGAAACCTTCATTTAATTTCCAATCTAAATAATTCATAGCTAGTCTATAACCATTTGTTACTGTGCTAACATTGCCTTTTGGGTTGTATTGTTTTTCCCCCTAAGGGGTGTTCACACATGTGATGTATTTTGAAAAGGGCAATCATATTCCCTCTCAGGCTCCATTGTACAAGGCAAATAAATCAACCTTTTGTACAACAGCCTTTCCTACTCTCAGATTAAGCCCCCTTGTCCAATGGACTAAGCAAATAGACCAAACAAAGTGACAGCCTTCTCCAGGGCTGCCTGACGACATGATTGCTCATGGACCAGCTGAAATGTTCTCCTCTGCAAGGTGGAGATGAGATCTGGTTTACTGGAAATTACTCATGTATCCATCATGATCCTTTTCTTCTTTTCCACTCTTCTGACTTCCCTCTTTGGTTTTCTGTATTATACTGAAGTTGCTTTAGCTCTGATGATGCTGTAGCAGAGAAGGGCTCCACAACACAGCAACATCCTTGCCTCCCTCTATCCTGGCAGGGAGAAATCACAACACAAAGCATGATGTGCCTTCTCCAGACAGGCTAAAGGGAAGTCCTGTACTACCAAGATACAACTTGAGTGTATCACCAAAAGAAGAAGAGAGGCTGCAAGAAAACAAGCCTAACCAGTATGGAAATAAACTTCACACAATGAAAAATACAGTGACCATTCTATGGATTTGTATTTCAGGTAATTGTTACCTAGAAGAAAGGTGCTCTTGGAAAGATCCAAAATATTTTCCTATTTTAATTATTTATATATATTTTTTAATAATAATAATCATAAAAAAAAAAGGTTGAGGTGGAGTATCCCACGGAATCCTAAAAGGAAAACACTGCTGAAGCTGAGAAAGAGACTGTTACTCCCTGCTCTGCCATACAACTGCCTAACGGATAAAGCTTAATCCCTCATTGTGGTACAACACTGATTTGTTGATAGCAAGCATTGTTTTCTTATGCTTTCATGTGATTTTCCAGTTTTTCCTTCCTTTAAATTTAGGACAGGAAAGCTTAGAAAAGAAATGGCTTGAAAACTGCCTTTCTCCTCGCCATGGAAATGGTAATTCCTTCCTGAAAAGGGTACTCTGCTAAAAGGTCAGGTCTTCCCCTTCCTATCTGTCTTTCATGGACAAAACTCTGCTTTTGATGTAATGGATTATTAAGGGGTTTGCAGGAAGGCCTGAGGGATCTGCTGAAATAGGTAAAATGATTATGAGTGGCAGCCTGTAATGTTGTACAGAAGTAAGAGAAAGATTTTTGTGCTGTTTAAAAAAATAAGAAAGAAGAAAAAGACTAAAATGTAAGTTTGAATAATTGTTATCTCTAAGGTAGAAGCAGAACTACACAATCCTGATGTTAACCGTAACATCCTCCAGAACATCTGAACCAACCTTGCATTATTGATACCACAGATCTCA
This sequence comes from Myiopsitta monachus, assembly GCA_017639245.1. Taxonomy (NCBI): domain Eukaryota; kingdom Metazoa; phylum Chordata; class Aves; order Psittaciformes; family Psittacidae; genus Myiopsitta; species Myiopsitta monachus. The sequence goes on along the minus strand of CM029926.1, from coordinate 7,459,832 downwards.
ATGGAAATTGCATACTTTCTTCTATTGAAATTTAAAAATTATGGAGTGATTGGGCCCAGCAGCTGAAAGCCCAGACAGGGCATCTCCAGTTTGTTTGGTGAATTATTAACACAGCTCCACGTTAAAAATGTAGCTTTGCTCAGAAATCTACTCCCCATTTAGCTGGAGTGCTGATTTCAGTTTACATTATTTCTTAGGCACTGTTGTGAAACTTTCTCCTAATTGGAGGCTACTGTGGGACTTGAAGATTTTTGTTTATTTGAAAAATATAGTATAGTTGAATTACCAGGACCTATTAATACACACGTAGTAATGACATAAAATCGCCCACAACTCCCTTGAGAAGGCTCTGGCACAACAACCCCGTTTCATTTTCATGAAATAAAATGCATCCAATTACCTGAACAACCATCTATTTCACATTAACTACACACCAACAATCAGTCATTTGGGGGAATGTTTCTTTCTGCAGTAAATCATGCCGCACATCCTCTGTCCTCTCCTGGTGTACCTTTCTTTCTTCACTGAGGCCTTTTATTACTAGGTGGGATGGTAGATTTACATCTCTCCACAATTCCTTTGGTAAAACTGTTCAACATATCTCCTATTTATTCAACATGCTGTAAGCAATGCTGCTGCTCAGTATTATGCTGCATGAACTTGGGCCAGGAAGCCAGCAATACAGCCAGGCATATTTTTAAAGTGCTGCTGCATAGCAATAAACAGACCCTCACACATATATTTTTCTTCCAAAAATGCAAGGAGCCCCATCTGTACTGTAAATGCATATGCACATTTTTCACTATAATGTAATCCATCCAAAGTTATCCTTATTATGTGTGTGAGACAATGTCCCGAGAGCAGGGTGGGCAAAGGCTTTCCAGGATAGGTTATGGATAACGTGCAGTACCCCACTAAGTTCCCTCTATTAATGCTCACTCTGCAAAAAGCAGCCTCAGGCACTGGGGTCACAAAATGTTCCAGCATCTCCCAGGAGGCCACTATTGAAAGATAAAGGAAGGCAGAGGAAATGCCTGTATAAAACGCAGACTTGGCACTGAATACTTTCATATCCAACTCAGGGAATATTATGAAGAGCTCAAACTTCCTTTCCTTTCTCTGAAGAAATCTCAGATTTTAGCCCTCAGAGAGCCAAAAGGGCATGTGGAGTTCCTCACAGGTATGAACAGGATCTCAGGCACAGCAAGCACTTCTGATTATTTCAGTAGCTGAAGGAGGGAGTATGCAATGTGAGCGACAGTGAGCTTTGATTACCTGATCTCTACCAATTCCACACTCTGCTAAATGTTTTCAGTGTAAAGCCGCAGGTCTACTGATTTCAATGGAAGGACAGGAGAATCTGTACAAGTAATGATCTTGGACATCGCTACAGAAACTCTGTTAACTCTCAAGCTTCCCCTCATGGGACACAAAGTAGCAGCAATTGCCAGAAATTTCCATCCATTGCTAAAATATATGCCAAGATCAGGAAAATAAGAAAGTAGCTGCAGTCCTTCAACTTTACATCAATACTTCCAAGCTCAAGAAAATGTCCCTTGAACTGTACCATCAAGTCAAAGCAACCAAAAAATTGTTCCAGAAACATCAAAACTTATCATGTTACTTACCTGCCACTGCACAAGGACAGATGAAGTCGTGTGAGGAGTTACTAACACAGAACTGGGTGGTTCACCTGGAACTAAACAAGAAATAAGAGGTAACCAAAGCAGTTATAGCATTAGGGTGGAAAAAGGGTGTCTTTTATTCATCAGGTTCTCTTTCTTCACTGCTGAAGAAAATCTTCTATCCCAGTTACTACATGGTGGGTCTCAAAAAGTGATGCGGTGGATATGACTATTGCAATCTGGGCAGAAGCCAGCCACTTCCCGTACATTCCTTGCTCTACCTGTGGCCTTGGTAACTTGAGCAGGAGAAAAGCTAAGGGCATAAATCTGGAGGGAGCTGCAGCATGCCAGCTGCTCATAAACAACTGGATACACATCCGAAAGGAAGTTAAACCAGCTGCATGGAAGTGTCAGCAAGCTGCTCCCAAATTTTCCATGATATTTTTGCCGCAGCTGGGGCAAGCCCACCTTGTTTTCAGGAGTCTGTAACATCATCACAGACTATTTTAGTTAGGACAGCTTGATTTACTATGGATTAACCCATTCCTATGCCCATGGCCTACAGCACATACCCCCACACACCAGAGCAGCTCAAATACGGCTTATCAGGAGCTGACAGCCCTCCACAGTGCAATGCTCTAGTGGCAGCACCAGGTTTGCTCAGCAGAATAAATGTACAGTTTGTAAGGTGAGAAGCTTTCCCAGCATTTCCCCAATTGCATTGTGAGGAGGCCAAGCACAACTCTGGATCCACTGAAACTAAATTCAAAGAGAATTGAAAATAAAATCTTAAATTCTGAAACAGTCAGTGCTGCCTCATTAGTTCCAGCCTGCACTGACACAGCAGCTGCCGTTGAGGAAGAGGGAGAGGCAGGATGCATTCAAAAGGCTGCTAGGCATGTTATTCAAGAATTACACAGGTTCTTTTTGAACTTAGGATACTCCTGAGCTCTGTCCTCTGTTTTTCTGCCTTCAAGACCACCTTCTTTAAACATTCCTTTGCAAAATTGTTTCCTATTTTTATACCTCAGTGTCATATTTAACTAGCCATTCCTTGAGCTGCATGAAATACTGGCTACTTCCTAGCACAATATATACGGATGCACACCAGTATCACCCCATTTCCCAGGCCAAGGGTAACTAGTGATGCTTTCCCATACTTTACAGAGTTCCTTTCTCCATTCAAGACACAGAGCTACTTCTGCATTCAGGCATTGACTTTATACAATCAAGGAATTAGACGCTGATCTCTAAGGCTAAAAATAAAAGCCTTGTCAATGTCATTCACAGTTTATTAGCCCTGATCTGCAGGATTAAATACTCGTGTTTCCAGGAGCTTCATACTTTTTCTTACCTATACCTCAGCAATTTTGCCATATTGGAGACTGATGAGGATTGTGCGGGAAAACAATTGAAGAAACTTCTTCAAATGTATGCATGGTTCTGCATTTATTTTTAATGATCTCTTGTAAATTATTCAATTTCTGCAAAGATAATGGTTAGTGCAAAGTTTGGAAGCCAATCAAATGGAACTTAATTCCATTTTGAGACTCCTGGAAGCATGATTCATGATGAGAGGAGACAGCAGGACACTTAAGGCCGCCTGCTATTAATTCAGCCACATCTCATTACTACCTGTATCAATCTCCTATGAGCAAAACTGATTTGGCTATAGAATTTTCACTCCACAGTTCCACTGGAGAATGCATTGCAGTGGATCCAGCAAGCCCAGGAACAATCCCACTACCCATCCCATGGTGATTCTCGTCCTTGCTTACCATCCTGCAGAGTTGTGACTGCCTCAGTCTCTGCACTGAAGTCACTGTCTCCAATGTCATTGGTTGCTTTCACTCGCAGTTTGTAAGAGGTGAAGGGGTTCAAGCTGTGGAATGTCAAAAATAAGGTTGAAATCTCCCTGCATCATTGCAAGGCCTCAGAACAAGCCTGTACAGAGAACTTGCCCATTGGCACCTAAAGGCATTGAGCAGTTTGTCTCTTCTCCGCATTGCCTTTTCTTTGCGGCCTCCCCCAGCTTCCTCTGGATGTGGGGCTGTTTGAACTCTAGCTGCCATCAGTGTCAACTCAGATTTCCATTAGCCTGAGTTCCTGAAGACACTCATGGATTCATAGTTGAGTTGGGCTCCAGAAAACAGCCATGAAATTGCAGTTCATGGAGCAGCTTATGACTGGGGCTTGTTGGAAAGGACAAGATGCGCTAACATTGAAGTTTTCCATGGCTATGCAAAACCTGGCTTTCAAGGAGCTTTGCCTGAGATGTTCTCAAAAGAGATCTGTGGGTCAGCTCATGCTCAGTGCATGGATGAGGATGACAAGTAGAGAGGAGCCTGGCAATGTGCCCAGAGCCAGCCAGAGCACAACAGGCACTGGAATTCTGAGCACCAGCCTTCTGGCTAATCCTCTACACTATACTGTTTGATCAGTGCATTTTATTCCTACTGAATTTCAAATTAATGCTATTACCTGGATTATTTAATAAAGAGAGTAACAAGAGGTTCCCTGCAGATCTTTTATCTGTGCAGTGCTTTAAGATATGCAAAGAGTGACATAACCTTCGTAAAGATCCTTCTGTCTTGGCTTGGCACAGGAAGGTGGGGGGAAGGCTGATTTTGAGTCACTTGCAAAGGCTAGAAATGCAGAGCTGTGAGTTATGGGGGATTTAGCTAATTAATTGGTAGTGTCTAGCCATCAGCTGGCAGACAGAACACTGACTACAAATGCAAGTAAAGTTACTTGGAAGCAATGATTAAACAGCAAGGGATAATGCATCCTGATGGGCAGCACTCACATCACCTGTGTACTTCTCTTCTGGACTTTGATAGGAAAATGCTTTTAGCAAGGGGGAGAAGAAATCTTTCTCCATAGTGCCACTCCATTAGGACACTATTACTTACCTACGGCAAGTTGAATAATCTGAGTAATCTCAGATTATTTCTCTATCTTTTGCTTTCAGTAATGCCAATGTCAAGTCTAAAAGACATAGTTGCTTTCCTTGATTTTACAAGTTTTGACTGGAAAGATATTGTGTATAATTCAGGGTGGGCGTAAGACCTCCAAGGTCAATGTATCAGGTCTATATTTGTACCTGTAATTAACAAGCTTTATTTTTTCCGCAGTAAAGACAAAAGAATAGCAATAGATCTGTATTTTTTGGCACATGACCAGTGAGCTGCTATATACCATAGCCACTGATGCTTTTCTAGCAGACCTGAAAAATCTGCATCTGGATGCTTTGAATACTTGATTCTCCAAAAGCTCATGGCCTTTTAGAAATAATCTGATTTGTACTAGCTCATCAACAGAGGAAACAGACAGCAAAACAAGTACCTTTGCACAGATATTCAATTGCTTTCACTGCTGTTCCAAGGACTTTAATTACAACAGCATCACTGAGGCTATAATGAAGCCTGAGTAACAAAGTTTAAACATTCTGATGCTATCTATAAACTTCAGTATGGAAAATACAGATACAAATGGTTCTCATTTCATCTGGAAAAGCTTATATAGAGATAATTGCATTGCAGCATCGAGAATGGATTTTAATACCAGTCACTGCCGAAAAGATTTTTAACTAGTTGTGTATTTTACAGAGCACTGCGTAGCTACCTATGGTTTACAGCCTGAGTAACGTTACCTACGGTGCTGAGCTTTCAGAAAAGGCTTCAAAAAGATGCACTGCAATCCAGCTTTAATTAGATTCATTGCATGACCTTCCCCAGATCTCTCAACTGCTGTTCATAACACCGCCTCTAAAACAGGAGCAGTGACCTCACTTAACCACTCTTCCCCCAAAAGACTATGAAGCTGAGTGACACTTGCTTTGGTTTCCTAACTCTTGGAAGGGGAAAGCATGGGAATTCCTAGGCTAGCCTGAGATCATATGGTACCTTTCAATAATGCAGGATGTTGCCTCGTGGCTGATGGAAGAGGAGTAGGTTTGCCAGTCTCCATTTGGCAGTTCTCGCACTTGGACTGTAAAATATCGTATTGGTGAAGATCCATCACTTCCAGGGACCCACGTCAACAGCAGACTCCGTGATGTCACATCACCCTGGGGGGTTATCACCTGCCTGGGAGGTGCTGGTCGTTCTGCAAGTAAACCACAATTTGGTGCTGCTTTGAGAGGAAATTCAAGCTAACATAAAACGTGACAGCCTGATCAGATTTTCATGGTGGTAACACCACAGGACACTGAACTGTTGGATTTGCCCAAAGTATAAAAGCCATCCCATTCCTTAACCTTCTACTGCAAGGAGCAGTAAAACTGATTCTGCATAAAAGGTCTCCATTGAATATACACCTTCCTAGAAATAGACCTCAAACTTGGTCTAAGCCTGGCAGGTTAAGGAAGAATCACTAGGACCAGCAGCCAAGCAAACCAAGGAAACCTCTAATTAAACTCAGCTATGCTTGTACTGCAATTCTCTTTTGACTGAATTTGCCTGTAAGTTAGTTCACTTTTTAACCTGTGCTTACTACTTTTTTAACTACTTACTATTTGGTACCATGGGACTATGTTTTCCCTCTGCTATGTAGCATCCTTTTCCACCAGCTGCTCCCCAGTGGAGGCATGAAGAAGAGGAAGAGCTGAGCTGGAATAGGCTGCTGTGTAGCAGACTCCAAGTGCATTACTTACATCTGATACTGAATTCCTGCACCAGCTCACTCTGGCAAGGAACTGGGAACCATCAGCAGCTCCTGCTGCTGATGATTCTAAACCCAAGCTTGGATATGATGCAGAGCTGGGGCTTGATCACCAGCTGCAGTTCACTTCCAGACCTCCCCAGTTCTTCCCTTTATACCCACTAACCTTGAACCAGCAAAGGCAAACTAGCCAGTGCCAATGCTAAAAGAGATCTCTCCAGAGTAATTACCCATACACCTTTTAGATGAGGCAGGGAATGGTAATGCAGGTGTAAGCATGCCAGTCCCCAACTGTTCCAATATAGATCTCCTTTCCCATCACTGTATCTCCGCACTCCATCGATTTCAATAGAGAAACTCTATAGAGTGAGGAATAATTGTTTAATTGTTTATCATGAAGATTATTGATTCTGATTAAAATGTGTGGCATGTAATAAAGCAGGAATTGATTGGAGACACCACAGTGACTTGCATTTGAGAAGCAATTCAATTCAACTTCATCAGCACTTGTTTCCATAAACACACCTCTGCCTGCCCAAGTTCCTCACAGCGCTAGCATGGTGAGCACTTCATTTCCCTGCCATCCCCTAAAACCATTTCCTGTATGTTTTGGCATTTCTCTGAAGCATGCTCTTGCTGACCTCAGTGCCCAAACACTTGTAAGCTATTAGCTGGAGGAAGCCCACAGTGCCAGCAGCCTGTGAGCCAGAGTACAATGCAAAAGGTCAATGCCTTACACTGACAGGCTGAGACAGGTATTCAGGGTTACTCTATCAGAGGAAGCAAGCGTCGTGCAGGGATTTAATACTCTCTGCTGATAAGCTTTAACCAGCTTGCAGTTTTGGACAGGTCAGATCTTGCAGTCAGTCTCCCATGACTGGGTTTCCTTCTGCTGCTAATGGGAGATCTTAAAATCTCATGTGTTGCAAGATATACTTCCTGACTGTACAAATCCATTTGTATAAGGAGTTTATTTATGGGAGTTTAGCCACAAGCAAGTGGTAAGGTGAGATCTTTGTGCAGGAATGTAAGGCCAGGCCATATGACTCAATGGACTACTTTTAACTTCTCACTACATTTACATTTTTTGATTCTGATCTGCCCTAATCACTGGTGTTAATAATTGTGGAGGGCATCACATCACTGTGTAGATTCAAAGCACTACAGAACCTAAGGAGAATACAGCTACAATGCAACTTGGGATCTATAAATCACAGTTATCATTGCAAAATGTAAAGATTTATACTGAGATTATCCAAGGATTTCTAATGACAAGAGTGACTGATCTTGCTAATTTTTAGGGGAATTTCTGTGACTGCCATCAAGGACTATAAGGATATTAAATGTATTTTTATTAATGGAAATAAAATATCTTTTCACTGTATTTATTGCCATATATACAAGTTTCAGGTTGGTTTGTTTGTTTAGTTGTTAGCAGAATAGCTGCACTGGATAAATTTCTTTATCATCCCCTCATCACTCTTGCTGATGTGAGATTGCACATTCTTCTCTCTACACTTTACATATGGGATCACTTCAGTTAACTTTCAGTGCCTTGGGACTTGGTTCTATAGCATGCAAAGAGACACAGCAGAGCCATCCATCAAACAGAGAAAGGATTCATTTTATACTATGACTTGTCTATTCAAGATAACCCTAAAGCATTGATAGCAACAGGGGATCATTGTTCCCACAGCGGAGCTGGAAGTTCTGCCTTGAGCGACTGTGTATCCAGCAACAGGTTGCGTACAGTCTGAGAAATGTAAGCACACTTTATTGAAAAGGAAAGGCACTGAGCTTTGAGTGCTCACATTATTGGCATGGTGGATCATTTCTGAAACTTCCATATACTGGACTTTAAACTTTGACAGCAATCAAAGACAACGGTGGAAGAAACCTTGAGCTGATAAATTTCTTTAATGGACAGTATCTTTAGCAGAGGCAGTTCTAATACAGTTCTAGAGGTTCTTTCTCTGAAGACTGCACTGTTATGCACCGGGGAGGCTGCACATGACCTGAAGAACTGTGCCAGTGGGATTTTTAACACCAATCATGCAGGTCAGAAGCAGCTGAATTGCTCCCCACAGCTCTTCGCTGCCAGTGGTTGAACACCAGGCCAATATCTTCTATTTTAGAAGAGTTACAGGAAAATAATAACGAAGATATTGCGGGCAAATAGCATGAGAAATCCTTACTCTTGCTCTAAGTGACTTGCAAGATGTAGAAAGGACTTAATGCAAGAGTTTGCTAAGTAAGCACACTTTAAGAACTAAAACTAAATATAACGGGTTGTATCATAGAGCAAGGCTTGGGCAAAAGCTGAGACCAGGCACATAAGCATATGCAAAAGTGGTAACAATAGCTGAAAGACATCAATGGAAATCTGCCCTAGTTACCTGCTGAAGTGTGCTTCTCGCTGAACTGTGACTTTTATAAATCTCAGAAGTTGCATGGTTCTAATTTTTGAGGAAGTTTTCTTAAAGATCAATATCCAACAGTGCAATGGGTCAGGGTGGCAAAAAATCCAGTGATGCACAAGGGAGTCATGCTGACACATGGTACAAGACCAGAGGAAAACCCACACTCATGTTCTCTACCAATATATTCTCTTTCAGCACTGAATTTTAAAAAATAAGAAATGGTCATGCGGAGGTAGGAAATATATTTTTTCTAACTGGCAGCTCTAGAGATCTGTTTAAGACTGCAGAATGGAGCAGTTACTTGAGCCAAAGCATTAGAAACAATAATGATGCAGAGCGGATTCTGCAATACTTTATGTCTTTCACATTTTGATATGTTTGGTATCTAAGCATCTGGCTTCATTTATACACATGTAACTCCTGCTTTCTTCAAGTAAGTTCCCTTCAGAATAGAATTTGATCAGAGATTCAGAATGCAAATAACCATTTTATGGCTGATACAAAATGGAGAAAAATTCTGGGCAATCCAGATGCAAACACTCTGCTTGAATGTGCAGCAGAGAAAGGCTAGAGTGATTACTAACATGTTAGGTCAGGACTGACCTAACTGTGGAGGAGCTGTGGAGAAACTCTGCAACATTACCTCTCATTTTGCATTCCCTAATCAATATAATTCATCCATCACTTACTTTCTTAAGATTTCAATCTTTCTAGAAAATGAGAGAGTGGAAAAAAAGATCTGACTGCAGAAGGAGGCTGCATATGGCCAATATAGCAGCTGATGGAAAAATCAATCTCCAACAGCCCGGCAGGTTAGAAGAACTGTGCCTCATAAAAGTCTGTCTAGCTCACCAGGTTTCTCAAATCATGATGTTGCTATGGTTTGGGGCAGGTTTATGGGGTGAGAAGGAGGAGCGGTACAGGCTGTAGCCTGTTATTAAAATTCCCCTAAGTGCAGCACAGTCTCCAAGGCATGCAACAGAAAGTACTTCAACCTGTGGCTGCAAGCATTACCTCTTTTTTCTGTTGTGATCACTGTGGCTTCCAGAGGCTCCCCCCAGCCCTGCCTGGTCTTGGCAGATGTCCGAAAGATGTATGCTGACTCAGGGGTGAGATCTGTAGCAGTGAACTGCCTTACTGTAGAGCCAACCTCCACCGTTGTGAACTTGTTTGGGCTGCTGCTGGCCAGACGGTAGGCGATCTGATACCCTGAAATCACAGCAGCAAGAGGAGAGAGAAAAAGGGTTAGGATTTTTTTCCCAGCAGGGACAAAAGAGCACCAAAACTATTAGTTTATCATAATTACTTGTTTATCTGATACCAAAGTAATTTACCCCTTTAGTGCTATAAACCCCTGCTCTATGGCAGCTCTTCCCAAGCCTGGCACCACATATTAGGAGGGGAATCACACAGTGCACATAAAGGTCTACTGAATATTATCTGCCGTGAAACTGATTTCACTTTCCATCCTTTATACCAACAAGACACAAAACCAGCTTAATCTTTCCTGAGCATACTGGTAACATTCTGGGAAGGCAAAGGAACAAAATGAGTCCATGCAATTAAGGTCACCTGGTTAAGCCATTTCAAGACAAGACTCTGCTTCAGGTTTCCACCCAAGCACACCTGTGCATATGCAAGCACACATGCTTACATGCTGTTCCACCCTCTCACAGGCTCAAACTAAAGGTTCTTCAGCTGCAGAGCAGTTGGACTGCCTAAACGATGCAGCCCCCACAGTGCTCAAGTAAAGGTTTGCTCCTGCTTTTAGCGCTTGTCTTTTTCTCAGCTCTCCCACTCCCGTGTCTGTACAGCAAGTGTCAGAACTGCCAACAAAAGCATTCTTCTTCTGTCATTCCACATTGCTGCCTCTGCAGCCCAAGGAAGAAGCCTGCAAGCTGTGAGGTCCTGCTTCAACCAGGCAGCACTTAATAATCAATTTTGTTGATGCCTGTAAGTGATAACCCCCATTCCAACCTGTCTGATAATTAGGCCTTCACAGTTTAGGCTGTATTATTAATGATCCAACAGTGCAAAGGTTGGTTTCTAGAGTTCTCACGCACCACTAGCAACAACTGTCCCCCAAAGAGAGGGGGCACTAAATATTGAACACTGCCAAATGTTCAAACCCATTCTGCAAATCCAGCAATTGAATCAGGCTCTCACTTCTGGAGCTCAATGGTAACTTTCAGTCCAGCTGCTGACTTCCAAAATCAATTAATACCAGAACTGGTGTGGGGCTTTTATTGCCCAAGCTGAATACAGTTGTACGATTAAACGCTTCATGGAGTTAAACAGGGCAGAGGGCAGCCAACAAATCCAAATCAAACCAGCTGAAAACAAAACAGTCATGACATGATTCTGCCAACCCTCTGCTCATCTTCTGAATGAGAAAGGGGTCTGCAGCACCTGAGACCATCTCTTTCTCTTGGAATTAGTATCCCAGCTAGAGTTTGAACTCCCACCACATCTTGGCTGTAACAAGAACAAGGAGAGCCAAACCTGGTGTGCTTCATTTGTGAAGGTCAGTGCATGAAAAATGTGATTGTTATCTTACCTGTGGCTATTACACAAAATCAATGACATTTGTTTCCCCACTGTGAATATGCAACAATTGCCACATGCCTACTCACAGACAAAGCATAGAGTTCCAGTGCTCTCCTGAATGAATGCCATACTTGCATGGGGTGCACGCTGTCACAAACAGTAGAATTTAATTGGGATACAGATGGTATTAATTTTGGTGTGCTGACTCTCACAGTGCCACTGACAATGCACCAGTGTTTCCCCGTCCTCTTTTCTTTGGCAGCTGCTAGGGGATGTGGAGTAACAGCCATAGCTGCCTCACATGGAACAAATTTGATGGCACCGACAACTCAAAGAGTGACTTGGCTTTTCCAAGCGCCTGCGGCTTCAGCCTGAGCTTTCACAGGCTGCACTTACAAACAGGTTTGGGTACAGAGCTGATTCACTGCAATGCCTTAACAGGCTGTGGGCACCCATGTTTGAAAAGGGGCATCAGTAGTGAAAGGCTCCCAGCATCTGCGCAGGCTCACCTTGTGCTGCCTGGGGTACTCACACACCCCATAGCAGCTGCTCTGTCAGGCATATTCCTACAGCAATATCTCCACAGATGGGTGGCTAGCATTAGACTGCTTAAAGGGCTGGAAAGAATGTCCTATGAGGAGCAGTTAAGGACTTTGAGCTGGTCTGGTTTGGAGATAAAAGGAGGTGAGAGGTGATCTCATCACTCCACAGCTTCCTGAGGAGGGGAAGCAGAGAGGGAGATGCTGATCTCCTCTCCCTGCTATCCAGTGAGATGATGTGTAGGAATGGTTCAAAGCTGCACCATGGGAGGTTTAGACTCAGTATTAAGAAGCATTTCCTTACGGAGAGGGTGAACAAACACTGGAACAGGCTTCCCAGGGAGGTGGGTTGATGCCCCAGGCCTATCAGTGTTTAAGAGGCATATGGACAATGCCCTTAACAACATGCTTTAACTTTCGGTCAGCCCTGAAGCGGTTGGGCAGTGGGACTGGATGATCACTGTAGGTCCCTTCCAACTGAAAAAGTCTATTCTGTTCTATTAGCTAAAAAGTGGCCTAATTTTTCAGTTCCTGACTGTGCTTAGATCCCAGCGTAGTCTCGGGGTCTTACACTTTGAACATTTCTTTTACCCATCTTTAAACTACCTTCTTTTATCCATAACACCAGCTCTCCCATTACTGACCCAAAAAATCTCACCAAAGTATTTCTGTACCTTTAATATTATAACATTTTGATCATTTTAGACAGATAGCAAAGGGCAGAAGGAACTGATACATGAGGATTATTTTGTTTATACAGATGGGAAGAATGCAGGAGTGGAAACCCTGGTGTAGGATCTTTATAAGGGGGAAAAAGTCAAAGAGAAGCACTGGGGAGATTTTTACAGCAGCAGGGAAGATGAACGAAGAAGCAACTAAGATGGCTAAAGAAGTTTGATAAAGGGACATAAGACAGAAAGAGTAAGACCTGGAGGGAAACAGAGAATATTAAAAGAATAGAAAAATTGATTTATCTGGTTATTAAAAGATAAGTCTGATATCTGGGACATATCCTTGTTGAGCAATTTCCTCACTTTTCTGAACCTCTTAAAATACAAAGTGTAGTTAAAATGTAAAGAGGGAATAGAAAGATAACTATTTATTGCTAACTGGTGGTACTCATGCTGGAAAGCCAATTACAAACAAGCTCAGATTAGGCAAAGCAACACATACATATCTAGGCCATTATAATAACTTACACAGGAGTGGATCCTTGGCTAGTGTAAAAACTAATTTAGCCATGAGAAAGAAGAAATCACTTGTTACAGCCTGTCTCTGACATGCTCTGCAAACTCCCTTTCAGTGTATCCCTGTGAAAAACGTATCAGCCCTCACTGTCCTCTCCTATATCTGCCGTGTTGGCTGACAGTTTGGGTAAACATCTCTTTTCCTGGATGTCTCAGACAGAGTTTACACAACCAGAGCCATCACCTTTACAGATGCCTTCAGAAACTCAGCACTTCCCTTGCTCTGATTCAAAGACACATATCCAACCTCTGCACCTGAACTCAGCTCTCTCTTATTGCTACCTGCAGCCCACCTGAGAGATACCCACTATCTTCATTCTGATCCCTTACATCACCTTCTCCTATTAGACAATTTGGGACAGCCAGGATACACACTAGCATAAAAGGCATTGCTTTTCTATGAGCGATACAGAAGACACAGTATTTAAACTACAGCTTGGATGATAATTAGGGCTAATGTAAGATCAAAAAGATAAAATTATTAAGTTGATGAATTTCAGCAACAAGGGAAGGGAGAAGAAAGGAAATGTTAAGTGAAATCAAAAGGTAAATCAATAGAGGTAAATGGAAAGTGTTCAAAGAGAAATTAATGTATGCTCGAGGGCTATGAGAGGCAATAACTGCAATTGCTGCAACAGAGGAATAAGGAAGCTTCTTTCCCTTACTAGATTATGACAATAAGATGTCACAGGTATTTTAGATTTAAAAAATTAATAAAAGCAAAGGTTATGTATGAAAGTAAAATCTCTGAAAGATGATCAGATCTTTTGGGGGAAAACAGTATCTTACAGAACACAAAGTATCTGGATGGTCTATAAGAAGAATTCATATTGTTTTGTTTATTTTCCTTTCTCCCTCCCAGCATTAGATCCCAAATCTCTTCAGCTATTGGGACTTCTGCCATTCACCAGGCACAAACAGCATTAAAAAAAAAAGCCCTGAACTCTTCAGGAGTTTATTTATTCATTGAAACTTGGCTTATTTTTTGCATTAGCATCTTAAGTATTTTTTGCACAACTGCAAGCAGTTTCATGAGCTATGCTTTCTGAACTCAATAAACAGCAACAGTCTGAAATGCCTGTTAAATGTTAGGTCATTGTAACACAACCAGTAGATTCCCCAGAGCAAACAGGCAGGAAGATGACAACACACCATGAATATAAAAAAGCTTTCAAGCTCATCACCATACAAAGCCCTTCAGAACTGATGGCACCCATTCATGCAGGCCATGGTGCAAGCAGAGATACAAACGCTTATTAATTTGTCACAGAACTTAGGGAAAGCCAAATAATACTGGGAGGTGATGCTCTGCCCAGTGGAGCAGCAATCCAGTGTGTTGATTTTACTGCTTATCTGTTTAAGGGCCAGCGGGTGTGCAAATGCAGTCTAGGATCAAAATATGAATTTGCAAATATGGATTACGTTTAATTTAATTCTAATTCGCAGTGGAGTTCTTCACTCTTGCAATAAGCTTCAGGTAAAAGCTAAATACAAGGATACCATGAGGAATACTAACCAGGGCCTGGAAGGAATCAGATTGAGCGCTTGTTTCTAGGGGAAGATCATAGCTACAACTGAACATATCACATTAATTCATCTTTTTTCTTTAATAGTGTTTGAAGGAACTAGGTTGGGTGCTAACTGAACTGAGTGCAGAGAAGAAGAGGGAGTGAAGCCTCAGTCTAATATTCCCAAAAGGATTAATGACAATACCTAGCAGTCCTCCACAGTGAAATATTTAAACAAACAAGTAGTTTTCCCTCTTGGTGCCTTGCCAGTATTTTCATCCTGCTAATCTCTCTCTGAAATGCTAGAACATGTTTTGATACAGATTACAAAAATGTTAGCTGCAAAGGTGTTTGTACGCTCAGAGGACAAAGCGAGAAGAGCAGGAACATTAGTTCAAAGGTTTTGAGTAAAAGTTGCTCTTGCAAAGCAAGTGTTCTTTCTTTCCACCCCCACGAGTGAATAAAAGGGCACTGCACAAAATTATGTTAACTTATTTTTTTCAACAGCTCTACTTCAGTGCACTTGACTGGGGGGGGTTACAGTGGTGTTTTCAAAGCTCATTACAGTAAAGAGATTTAAAAGGTGTAGAGGAAAGAAAAAATAAACTTGCAACCTTTATTTAGAATACCACACATCGGGTTTTGTCTATTTTTGAAGCACAGCTTCTTAGGAAAGATCACAGATGTAGCCAGAACGAGCAATTTTGACTTTTCTCTCTGCCATTGGCAGCTGCTTCTTCCATGAACCTCAATATTCTACTATCAAAAAAACTAAGAGTAGAGAACTGTTGAATAAAGACAATGGACTTCAAAGAGGTAGAGTGGAGGAACTGGCAGGTAATGTCCCCTAGGAAAGATTTCTAAGGGAAAAAGGAATTCGGTTTAGCTGACAATTTTGAGAGGCAAAAAGAAAAAAGGTACAATATGTTTGCATTGAGAGCTCGCTAATGACCTGAAAATCAAAACTGAATTGGACAAAAGGTTGAAATGGGACACGTGTCTAAGGGAGTGTATAAATATACAGCACAAGCATGGAGGGACAGAATCAGAATGGCTGAAGTGCAAAGCGACTTACAACATCAAGGGCATCAAAGGCAATGAGAAAGGTTTTATAAATACATTTGAAATCTGAGAGACAGGAGGAGGACAGGTCAACTACTGGGAAGAAACGACACAAGAAAGGAGAGCCAGAAAAGAATGGAAGGTTGATACCTCTGTTGCTTCACTTTCACGCACACAAAAAGTTGATGCTGATCAGATACTTAACACAAATTAAACCTGACAACAATATAAGTAGGGATGTAGGCTGGAATAGAGAATAGGTTAAGGAGTATTTAGCTATGATCCACATTGACTTTAAGTAAGGATTTAATATGGTTGCACACAGCCCCATTGAAAGCAAACAAGAGAAACAGGATCCAGGAAAAATACTACATATTTTGACTCGAAAACTTCAAAAAATAGGTCAAAATATTACCAATAGTTTCCCACCAAATTGGGAAGACATTAAGTGAGCTCTCGTGAGACCCCATGGATTGAGTTTGGGCCTGCTCAATATCATTAATGACCTGGCTGATGGAATTGCAGTCTACTTGCAAACTCCAAAAATGAAACCAAACTGTGAGTGGCTGTGCACATTTTCAAGGCCAAGAGTGTCATTTAAAGTGATCTTGATAATGAGGAGAGATGGTTTGGAATCACTAGGATGGAATTTAATAAAGGCACCTGCAAATTATCATGCTTCCAAAGGAAAAGCTTAATGTACCTATAAAACAGGGACTGACTGACCTGGAAGTGTACTGCAGAAAAAGGGTAAGAATTAATAGTGGGTCATAAACCATAGTTACACCATCAGTGTTGTAAAAAGAAAAGTCAAGTCAGGACAGTATCAAGTATCTGGGATATGTTACCTGGGAATGGACTGCGCAAGACATCAGAAACATCAGTCTACATGCTAAGCATGCCAAGCATTCTTTAAGGGACAACTTTCCCCTTGCCTTCCAACCCTGCATTCGTATGATCTTATCACCAATATAGTGGCAATGAGTACGAACAAACTGAGAGGGGATGAAGTGCACAAAGCACTCTGCAAAGACAAAATAGAACAGAGTTCCTATTCTACCAAGCTTGCAACTTCAGCAAATAAGGCTGACAAAGTGCAGCAACATGAGACATTGAAACACAGTAGGGAGAGCAAAATCACTTTTGTACTTTCTCATCATTTCTATCAAATGATTTTTTTTTCCTCCTTAACCACATCCTGTGATTCAAATCCCCATCTCTACTGAGAACAAGTTCTAGGACACACAGTTTCTTAACTAAAGCAACAAATCAAACCCACAAGACAACCTGGAAGCCAAGCTTCCTCAAGCTGCATGGAAACCCTGCATGGATCTGTCTCTGACTGCTAAACTCTGCCAAGCTTCACATGGACTCTTTTCTCATGCCCAGAAAACCCCTGCAGCATCTGCCTTCCAATCCCATTTGATGATCTCCCTGCATATGCAGGCATCAGGATCACTTTGGGGAACTATATACCTGAGCAAACACTTTGAGTTCTTGACTCTTATATGCAATGTAAGACTGGTTTGTTATTTTTAGGGATGCCACCAAGGCAGTAGCATTTGAAGCAGGCACTCTCCATCAACAATGAAGGCTTTAGGGAATATTGCTAAAACACACAAGCCTGAACAATGGAAGTGATATTAGAAGCAGAAAGGACTGGCAGAGTGAGAACTAAACAAAACCCAAAAGCTTTTGCTTCTGTTTTCAGAATTGAGAGACAACTCTTTACTCACCAACTAGAACTACTGTTAAATATGTTTACCATCAGCAGAGGACAGAATATTTCCTGGTAACTACTAGCTACTTCGATTTTAGAGGCAAGGATGGATTCTTACATTGTAAAAGCCTTCACGTTTTAAGTACAAGTAGCAGCTGGTGTGCATATTGCAAAGGCAACTCAGGAGTTAGGAGAGCAGGAAGGTAAGGTTTTTCCCAAATCCCTGCCATGCCTTGTTGTCTCTATTTCCCTTGATGAAAAGGCAAATATGAGTTAACTCCTTGCAACCTGTCAGACAGTATTATCCAAAGGAAGCAATAAAATGGAAGCACACATGAAACAAACATTGGGCATGCCTGGGAAAGGGAGAGAAGGAGGGGGAAATCCAGCTCTCCCCTGCTGCAGCACTACAGGCAGTTTGCCCAACAGCAGCCAAACAGGTTACAAATTCCAATGTGGATGGGAAGAGAGATGACAATTCAAACAGTGACATGTAATTCTGGCTGTGGAAAACAAACACCATGGAGCTTGGCAGACCTCCTCACCACAGGATACCATGTCTCTCAGCTGACACCAACACGCTTTCTTTTCTTTAGCCACAGATTTGCTTATGTGTTGTTTCTAATTGGACGTGCCAGGGGAAGGAAAACCCAACAGCCAGAGCTCGCTCTGGTCTCCAGCCCTCTCCTCCCAGCCCTGGGTTTGCAGCTCCCCCTTACCCAGAATAATTCCATTGGGCTCCTCTGGCGGCTGCCAAATGATCCGTACGGATGTCAGCCTCACCTCGGGGAACACCAGCCTCACAGGTGGCCCAGGGGCTGGAAAGAAAGACAGAGATCATGCTAGCAAGGATTGCATGTCAGAATTATAAATCTGCTGCTCACCTTGCACGGAAGAAAGATACCGTTGGTATCTTACCAATAATAAGTAGATAGTTAGGAGTGCCTATGTACATACATAATACACATTTCTTCTGAGGAATCCTGCCCATGGTCAAATATCTATAGCACCCACGGACACCAAACATAATGCAGAAACAGTGCACCCTACAGAGTATTCCTACACCTGCGTTCAGCAGGATGCTCTGACAAAGGAGCTCTGTCTTATCTCCCAGCAGTGTAGTGGGGAGTCCCTGTAACTGACTGCATACTACAAAGCAAGTCACGAAGCTGCCTTTACAGAGAGTTATGTGCCAGCTTAATCCACTTCATACCTGTTGGAATTGAGTAATATCTCCTTTCTCTGTCACCAGTACCAGCTCTGAACTGCCTTCCAAATTTACATGTGCATTTTAAGCACTTAGGTCTGAGCAGAAGAACCTGAGGCAGGCAAGATGCACATTAATACAGACGGCTGGTGGCTGCACTGACCATCCCAGGTTCACAAGGTGAGGAGATGCTAATTCATACATTAGCATCTGCAACATTTCCCCTTCAGCAGAAATTCCACCTGCATTACCCCTGATGATACTTTTAATTAAGTTGAGCCCAGAGGAGACACAACATATTTCTGTCAGGGGTATGGAGATAGAAGTAGAATTTGTATCATTTGCCAACATGCACTTAAGGAGGTAACTGCTATAATGGGGTTATCCTAAACAAACAGTTTAAACATTTCTCATTATAGTCTGATATGTACATTTCAGTGAGTGCTTTTTGTCTCCCTGCAGAGTTCTCCTCACAGTAATTTCTCCTTGTTTCCTTTCAAAGAAAAGCCATGTCCCCACACAAGCAGTATGAAGAGAAAAGGACAAATAAAATGTCAGGGAGCTGCTGTCCCTGTTGCCATCTCCATCCCTACATGCTCTTACTCCTTCCCTGCACTCCACAGAAAATACCTTGTTAAGCCAGAAGTCTGAAGGTGTTTTCAGCCCAACCAAATTACCTTAATGAAGTCACTTGTAGAAACCGATGTTTATTCCATTACTATGCTGAAAAGACTTTGATGAAAAAAGAGACATTTCTTTTGGTTCATCTTCATTGGGAGCTATAAGCAGAAGCCTCTCACACTGACATTAACCTTCACTTAATACTCAAAGGTAATGAAGCTAAAGGTAACTTTAGCATCTGCAAAGCCAAGGATATTTTAACAGTTGGACTGAATTTCTGTAGAACTCCATCAGCAGGAATGCTCCCTCCACACTGGTGTGTTCACACAGCACCGTGGTAAGGGGCTCACTTGAGAGTCCCTGAGCTCCTGGGAAGTGCTGGAGGCACTTGCAGAAGGAAGCTGGTATGATCATCTTCCAAGGTAAGTGCCTTATTCTTTTTGGAAATCAAATAGGAATGGATTACTGCAGTTGAAAATTCCATCTCTCTCCTTCAATCCAATCAGGTCCAAATTTGTTTATTGCTTTCAATTGCAGCACTCTACTTCTTTGGTTTTTTGAGCATGATTGAACTGCAATAGGATTTTATAACTGGGCTTTAAAAATTGTCTTCAGTAGAAATTGTCCACACTGAGCTTTGGAGAACAATTTTAGAAGTCTTTTTCTTCTCCTCATCTGCAGGGAAAAAGGAATTGAGGGACTCTGGGTCTCCGTGGTTTTGCTACATTCTCAGTCCTTTAGGTTCAAAGTTGAAAAAAAGATAATATACATATCTTCAAATAGCCTTAGTTTAAACTTACCATCATCCTTTGTTCTTTCTATAACTGCAGGAGAGCTGGGGACTCCATCTCCGATCCGAGTGAAAGCCAGTACCTGGATCTCATAGAGTACATACTTCCGCAAGCCAGACAGGAGGAAAGACTGTGTGTGGTTACCTCTTACTACTTGGCTCTTCGGCTCAGAGTCTAAATCCTTTGCTTTGAAAAGTATCTGCAGAATGAATGTATAGGAAACATAGAAAAAAAAGGTCGTTACATGAGGACTGAAAAGAGGGGTACACAGTTTACATTCATAGAATCATAGAATGGTTTGGGTAGGAAAGGACTTTAAAGCTCTTTTAGTTCCAATCCCCAGTCATGGGCAGGGATGCCTCACACTAGACCATGTCACCCAAGGCTCTGTCTAACCTGACCTTGAAGACTGTCAAGGATGGAGCATTTACCACTTCTTTGGGTGATGTATGCCAGTGTCTCACCACCCTCACAGTAAAGAACTTCTTCTTTATATCTAGCCTGAACTTCCCCTGTTTAAGTTTGACTCTATTACCCCTTGTCCTGTTGCTATGGTCCCTGATGAAGAGTCCCCCTCCAGCATCCAAACCTTCCTTTTTCAGAAAATACGAGATTATAATCACTAATCACCCCTTTCAAACAGCACACTTCCTACATCTTCTTCTGCTGACTTATGAATAATATAAATAGCCAGCAGGTGAATAATGAATAACAAATGAAAAACATATCTAAGTAATGCATTAAAAATTAAATAAGCATGAAACTCCCACTGCATACCTTGTAACCCAGGATGAGACCATTCTGCTCGGGTTCGGGAACTGCGGTCCATGTCAGAAGGATCTGGGTTGAACTCACAGCTTCTGCAGAGACATTCTCAGGAGGAGCAGAGGGAACTGGAATTAAAAAGCAGAAATAGGTAAGATATACCAGGTCATTTTGCTCAGGATTGTGCCAGGATCCCATAGAACAGTATTAAAATACAAAAGGACTGCAATAGGTTCTAGATAATCCCTTCCTCTCGTGTATTGAATCTACACCTTTGTTATATTTCAGCCTGCCTCACAGTTTCTTGCCAGTTCATCTCAGAAACCACAATGCTTGTAAAAAGCTAAACATTTAATCAGTGACTACAGACAGTACAGATGGACAGATATTAATAAATTTCAAGTTCTCTATATTTGCATTAATGAGAATCAAGTTTAAACAGCTGGACTTCCACAGAAGTCTTAGTATTTTTTTCCCATACATTTTATTTCCTTATGCCAAAAGTTAGAAATCTTTACGAATGGGAGTTTACCTTATGGTACTATCTGCTCTAACAAGAAGTTTTACGCCACCCTAGCTTCCTATACTATTTGAAAGGAAATTATAGCATCTTTTCTAGAGTTAGCAATAATTTCAACCACTGCACCGCACTCCCCATTCAGTGAGAAGTTCTTTAACCTCAAAGCCTTTTAATTATGTGATAGTGCTCAACCCTTGCAATATATCATTTATAGGCGGATACATTAATACAAGGTGTATTTTCAGGGACTGGTATGGAGTAAATGAAAGATATGTCTATTTCATTTATGGTGCAAAATTGGCTCTTACGAAATGAGAAACATCATTCGAACTGATGGCACAGGAACACTATAATTTTCTCTGACTCCAAAGAGCAAACTTGCATTTTCTCATGCCATTAAAACTCCAACCGCTGCAGAACCACCACACAACTGCAAGCTTTTGTAGGCAAGCTTAACAGCATGCCATGTTACACAAGCACAATTTGAGGCTATTTTTAAGAATTCACATTTTATGCTGCCCTTTTGCATCTTTTTTTCCCTGTGGCATTTCCAACACCCAAAGGGTACAATCCTTTCTAAAGCATGATACACCTGTCAGACCTGAAGAGAACATACACCAACTTGTGTTACATGAGCACTTATGGACAGTAAGGCTTGATTAGGTCCTGAATATATCACAAAAAGAAGCATGAATCACTGCCAAAAGTAATGCTTTCCCGGTTGTCCGAATAAAAGAACAGATTTGCTGTTGTGAAGGCGAGCTCCTGAAGCTCCTAGCAACATGAATGAAAGAACTGTGATACCAGAATTAATATCAATTGAAAACCAGACTGTACCACTCCCAACCCTTGTGCACTCCAGGTTAATGACAGAGGTGGTAATTTCTGAAAGAATTTCCCTGCTACCAATTATATGGGACACGAGAACCAGGGCACAAGCACGTAACTGCAGCAGACTAAAATCCAATCTTTTCCTAACTCCAATGCTGAAGTGCCCTTTCTTATTTCAAAAAACTCTTACCCTAGGTTTATCCCGCACAAGGATATAATTATGTTAAAGGAAAATAGATCGCCAGGAGCCATGAATGTCTTTGCAGAGCTGCCATAACTCTATCTGTAGATCTCCCCAAAAGCTACTCCCACATGAATCATTGCTTCTGGTGAAAGGGTGAAGGTGGGTTGCAGGAAACCAGGATGTGTAGAGGAAAGAAGCCCTTTTCCAGCCACATTTATTTTTACTTTATCTGGTTTGAAGCCTCTGAAGAGAGAAAAAGTTTATTTTACCAATATTTCTTTTCCTCTTTGATCAGCAGCCCTGAGATTTCCCCAGTTCACAGAAGGTGGAGGCTGTGCCCTGAGTGCACACTTGCTTTGAGGTGTGTGTACAGCCGTGCTGCTGGCAGGGGCACTCGAAAGCTAACAAAGGAGAGCATGGTCTATCTGAAGATTTATTAGCCTGTGTTCCTCTAAATTCCCAGTGCCAGCCAGAGCAGCTAACTGTCCCTTCTCTCAGGAAAAGAATCTAAGACCAGTGCTTAAATGGCAGAAATAACCTGTGTTCATTGGGTGCGCTTTAGTTCTACAGTTCTTGTATTAGTGTTGAGGATTTTATTCTAATGTGGCTGTATGAATTCAGGACCTGCAAGTGAGATTATGGATCTTATTGTTGCTAGGCTTTTATCAAGTAACAGACTTTGATCAACCCTTTAAGAACTAATTGAATCACAACATTCATTCTTCCGACCTCCCTCCTCTCTCAAGATGTAGTGATACAAAGAAATTATAGTTTGCAAAGACTAATTATGGCTTAAATGAGGCCTAAAGAGCCCTCTTCCCTCTGGAAGCTCCCTTCTGTAATGCTGGTTTCCTTAACTGTTGCACTGAAGACTTCATTATAAGCTCCAAAGCAGAGCTCCCATTAGTTACCTGCAAGAACAGTTCAGAAGCCAAGCAAGTGTCAAAAAAAACCCTAAAAGTTTGAACAAAATGAACCATAAATACTGAAACTAAATGATGAGCTAATCCAGCAAACTGCCAGCTGCACAAGGTACTTCAGAAGATCAAACATAAGAAATTATAGAGCTACTGGTGCTTTGTACTGGAATGTCAATAAGAACTGAAGTTTTTAAGGTTATTCCTGTTTGCATCTAAGATCATGAGTCCTCTTTCTACATCTGACATTTGATATATAGCAAATGTTGCTGTTTCATGTCTCTAACAGGGCCAACAGCAGCTTTTAATAAGCCAGCCTGTATTCTGGCTTTCTAAGAAAGCTAGTGGGGTGCAATGGTTCTCTCTTTTGCAGCTCGTTTTAGCTCAACATCCATCACTGGTTTTTGACAGTAAAAATTAAATTGGTATATTGCACATCTGATGTCAATTGAGACGTGCAAATTTAGAGCAAGGTTCATGGCAAAAGCAGCAGAGCTGCAGTACACAACCATTTTGCCTATAAAATTAGCTACTGCAGGCCAAATTCGCTGCTTGCATAAACTGACAAATCCCCACAGTGACATTGGAGCATATTTGAATTATCAAGCGATGCTTTATGACACCAAAGTAACTGCTCCATGAAGGTCAGCCTCTGAAAAATCCAGAGATTGATCCTTGCCATGGATATGTGACCATGCTTGTACAGTAGGCGTTTTTTGTAAGACAAATGTATATACATTTATATGGCTGAATATTAGGAGCCCAAAAAACATAACAGCACTGGTTAGGTGTATTTGAGATTAATTGTTTTAAATAAGAGGGTTTGTACCTAAAAGGAAGCAGCCCTGTCAAGGTTATTCTAATGCATTAGAGGGCTTAGTGTTTTCTTGCTTTCTCTATACTGTACCTACTAACAATGTCAGTTATTGAGCAGAAACTGAGCTTGCTCCTCACCAGAATCCTAATTCATGTGTCTCCATCTTCAACTGCTTGCAACTCTTATCCTAGATTTTCATTTTAGGGTTTCTCAACTGTTTTTCAAGCCTGGATTATCAAAACCTCCAGCATTGTTTATTCTCTCATAGTTTCTTTAGTTTCGATATATTTTATATGCAAGACCATAGGAAACCAGAGAGTACCTGTAGGGGCATGCTGCTCCTTTACTGTTAGCATGGATGCTCAGCTATTAGTGACAGGACCACACATCCAGAATAAACAGAAGTGCTCAAGTACAGCTTTATTTTCAATAAGGGGTTTGGACTCCAGTGGCTGCACTGTCATTACATGCAACAAGCTGATTTAGTGCCTGGGCTCTAACTTCTTAGGCTGTTCGGACAGTGTAACATACAGAACCATGAGTTCTGCCAATGAATAATCCTGGCCAAGGCACCTCTGGCCAGCTGTGAGGGATGTTTACAGTCTGCACCAGGGAAACCAACTTCCCTAAGACTCTGTATCTATAAAATGGAGAAAGAAATACTTAAGCCATCTGTTTTAAAGCACTTTGAAAACATACGTGATACAGAGAATTGTTCTTATAGTTCAAAAGACAGACCCAAAAGTGCTTTGACCTTTCTCTCTGACTTTAGCTATTTTTTATTTGCATTTTAACCCCATTTGACTCCATACAGGTTAACTGCAGATTCCCCGAACTTCTCCCACTCGGGCTGTGGCAATGCCAGTGCTGCTTCTATATTCTAAATCTAAGCAGATACAGCCAAGTCTGAGCCCTGACTTGCTCTATTTAAGAAATCAGATGTTAGTATCAAAGAAAACACATGGAAAAAAATAAATGAGTCTTTATGGCCCAGATCACAGCTTTGTGTTATTTTGATCCCAGTTTCTGTGCGCCTCCTCCTATCAGTTTCAAGTCAACCTTCTTTTAATACTGCTAGAGGAAATGACAAATACACATGTAACCTCTGATCTTCAGATGCTGAGCAAGAGCACTATAATCCTAAGGTTTTATAAAATGACTTAATCTTAGTGTTTACTACATTTCAAAAGAAGTGCTTGAAGAACAGTGGAAAGGAGAAAGTGGAGAATGCGATATCTTTTTATTATAATTCTGAACACTTCAGAACTATTCTGTCTGGGTCACGCTATCTCTAACTCCAGTACAAGCATGCCTTGTTTAGAATACCTCTGGCAATAGCTTTTCAATTACTACATCCCAAAAAGCAACACTTTAATGGAGGGGGGTGATTTTGTTTAGCCTTCTCCTCAGCTAGTTCAAAGGGTAGTTATCTGCACCAGCAGACCAAATCCTGCTGTGTATAGCAGGTTCACGCTTCCCACCAAGTAAGGCTGCATGGTACGGAGTGCACAGGCATGCATATACATGTGTCTATCACTGTAGGGTACGCATAGGATTAAATTCCAACACATTTCAGGAAGAAAAATGGGAAAAAACTAATAAGAACAAGTAGCAATGTTGAACCTGGCATAACTAAAGCTCACTACAAGTTTCTATGATTAAACTTTTAAACCATATATGTCATCCACTTTGTTATTCCCTTGCAACATAAATTTTAATCTATCAGGTGCATGTAGGGTAGGTTTGGAAATAGGTTTGGTGGAAGTTAACAGCTGGAGAGCAGCTTCTCAAGATCTGTCTTTACTGTTGCTACTAAGCTAACAATAATTTATTGTTCTCTGAGACTGAGAGTTTGCTTCTGGCATTTGAAGCCTCTATGCTAGCATGGACAATTCAGCAAGACAAGAGAGTACTAGTGCTCTAGGTCTATATGCAGGTTATGTCTATATAGCCTTGTAGACACAATGTGAGAAGGCAGTTTTGAAAATGTGCCATCAAAAGCTCAGATAATTTTTTTATTTCAGCTAGATAATTATTTTATTTCAGCTCTCTAAAAGAACTTGTGCCATTTTAGAGCTACTGGGTGCTTGAAATTAGATTTCAGATAATCACAACTGCAAGAAAATCTTCCTGAGCCTGGAAGCAGACAGAGAAAGGTGGAGAATGAGGGACAATAGGGTAGTGGGGAGGGAGAGGAAATGTGAAAGACCTGCTCAGCCAGACAAAGTTCTCTTTATGTTGCCTGTACTGCTGCCAAATGAGGGCAGGAACGCAGAGAGGTTGTTTTGTTTGCTTTAAATATATAACCTGCAGGTTTATGCAATAAAGCAGGGTAGGAATAAAAGAAATAAATAACACTCTCAAATGTCTATATGTGTTTTTGCCTTCAGTGCAACTAGAGATTGATTTTTTTCCTTTCATTTTAGATTTAATGGATCAACGAGCAAAAAAGCCCACCCGAAATCAACCAACCAACCAAGAACAAAAGGACAGAAAACACTGAAGTTCAGATATGCCCTTCACAGCAGCTGCAGTGCTTTGACTTACCAGACTCCCGTGTACGACCCCTCACTACTTCACTCCATGGTCCTGCTCCAATGGCATTGAAAGCCTGGATCTGCAGTTCATATTCTGTCCATTCCTCCAGATCTTCAATTGTGCACTCTCTTTCCAAGCGGTCATTAACAACCTTCATCAGGGCAGGAGACTGCACATCCACACGCCAGAACTTTATCCTGTACCCCACTGACTCTGGATTGCCATTATATTGTGTGTCGGGGAGGGGCTGGCAAATGACAAAGAAAAGGATAATATTCCTATATAGACCACACTGCCAGGGCTTTCCAAACTATATGCCAAGGCTGTCTGAACTCATATAAGGCTATAGCAAAGCCAAAAAGATCAAGACGTTGATATTCTGTTTTCTTTATGTTTAATGATATCTAAATTTCTGTGCTGCTTGAAATTCTCTTTTTAATTTTTTCCTTATTTTTACCAGATATGCCATTTGCAGTGGGTGTAGCAGCAGAGATGATATGAATACAATGTATTTCAGAGCTTTGTGATTAATTATGGAAATGTATGATAAATTGCTGAAGCATGTGACAAATTCATTTATCGTAAAGTTTTTACTGATTCTCTGCCTACTCATTTATCAGCAGAGATTTCTTCGGGTATTCTAAACTCCCCAAGCAATTTCAGAGATTAAAATGTGAAATAATTAGCCTACTTCATGAAGTTTAGAGTTTTTCCCCTGTTAAACTATGCGATGCCATGGATGGCTGAGATTCAGTTCTGAGTCACTGGGAAGGTTTGGTACACATTAACATTTCACAGCTTAGAAGACTACCCTGAAGGCAAGCAGGGTGAGAAATGTGACCCTTATTCTTCAGGAAGGAAGGAATTCCCAGCTCCCAGGGGGACACAGATTCACTGGAAGGTCTTGAAAAAAAGAAGACATTAAGTACTTTCAAATACTGATGTTATTAAACATGAAAAAGGTGTATGAGGTCATTTTTAGCTGTGGCTGTTGCTCCTCCTGAACCCTGCACAGTTTGACTCATGAAAAAACAGGCTTCTAGGTAGCACAGAAAGGAAATATAGTCTTGAAAATGTTTTAAAGCACCTTAAAATAACGTTATAATGAATTTTGATGGGAGAGACGTAGGTCTGGATAGTACCAAAGGTTTAACGATGTGGGTATATTGTTTACACGGTAAAGCCATGAGTGAGTGACATGGGTCTTATCAAATGAACTACAACAGCTTTTCTATGGATACTGAGGTGAAACCTTCAAGTTTTCAAGGTTCAGATTTAAGCAGTGTCCCTCTGAAAAACTGCAATTATTCCTTTCTGACAGGAGAAAAACCCTCTTGTTTTTAAGCCTGGTTTTGACTTCCAGCCATGATGAGTTTCTGCATGGAAAAGCTAACATTTGGGCAAAAGAAAACCTGTGCTTCATCAACTTCACACTACAGTAACCCCAGTGGAAAATTCTGCCTAACAGGGGAGAAGAAAAACCATTCTGGAGCAGGTTAATTGCCAAGTAAATCCCAATGCAGCAACTCTGCAGGCAACTGAGACAGTCAAAGGGGCATAACAATATCAGCAATCACTGCAACCTCCCAATTAATCATTTCTTTCTACATTTTATCACATAACTCTGTACCTTTTCACATAAATATAATGTTCCTACAGGAGTGTAATGTGCTGCCTTGGAACTGTTAGCTCAGTATCTGCAGGATGATTGCCAATGGCTGGTGTGTGCCTTCTGTTTTGTATAAAGCAAACAACTGAGCCCTAGAAAACTGCAAATTGGCTCAAGTGTTATATTCCTGTCCCACACGTTGACCCAGACTGTGCTACTAGAGTCTCAAAAGCCAAGGTTTTACATATAGGCACATATTCATATACTCAGAATGGTTTGAGTTAGAAGAGACCTTAAAGACCATCCAGTTCCAACCCCCTGCAACAGGCAGGGACACCTTCCGCTAGACCAGGTTGTTCCAAGCCCCATCCAACCACAAACGCTGCCAGGAATGGGACAGCCATAGCTTCTCTGGGCACCCTGTGCCAGTGCCTCACCACCCTCATGGTGAAGAGCTTCCAAATGTCTAACCTAAATCTCCCCTCTTTCAGTTTAAAACCATTTCCCTTTGTACTGTCACTACATGTCCTTGTAAAAAATCCCTCTCCAGCTTCCTTGTTGGCCCTTTTAGGCACTGGGAGAGTATATACCCTGATGAAGTGGCAGAATAGTGGCAGTATGCAATTTCTGTGATTAATAAAGCACTTAAGGTAAGTCTCAGATTTCCAACTATTCTGAAAAGGAAATAATTTTGCTATTACTCCTTCTGCTGAACACAAGGAAAAGGCACTCTGGAGCACTGGCCTGACCCCCTGGGGAAGTGGCCACATCCCAAGCACCAGACCTTGGCTCCCCTCTGTCCCCGTTCCCTTGCCCAGCTCACCACCCATCGCAGCCGGAGGCTGGTCTCGCTGGCCGTACGTGCAGTGACGCTCCCAGGGGCCATGTCTGGTGGGGCCTGCAGTGTCTGGATGACACGGGAGGGTTGGCTCAGTGGGCTGGGGCCCACCACATTCACCTGCCTCATCCGGAACCTGGAGCGGAGGAAAGATGCAGTGCACGTTGTAACAGCTCAGTGAACGGTACCTCTCTATCCAGAACCAGAAAAAAAGATGGAACAGTACAAATTAGGTCTTTCTAAATATTCCACAAAGGTTATTGCGTGCTGGTCCCCTTTGTATTCACTGCTGAATGCTTTGTGGTAGCTGCTTTCAGATCATCTCAGGTATTAAAAAAAAATGAAAATGAGATTAGCTGAAGGTCTATTAGAAACGTCAGTATTTGTGTGAGAAATTTAAGTTAATTATACCAAGCCTGATGAGCTTATGCTAGCAGTAAGTGATTTTCTCTTGCAATGCTTGTACAATACATTCAGAAAGGTATTAAAATATCAAACTTCAGATATTCTCATTCCCTGTCAATATAAAAAATATACTAGTGATAACATTTCCCCTCAATTACTGCTTGAAAGAAGCTGATTTATCCCTGTGCTGCATTTTCAGCCTTCCTGCACAAGAAAGATTAAGTTAGTTAATAAGGGTATGTGCCTTTAAAAAAATACCCTGTCTGCTTGAAATGATCTTTTCTGCAACAGAAATTCCCACTGGGTCACAAAAGATTTAGGGAAATCTTTTTGTTAGAAAGCACAAAATAATTAAGATGTGCTGTACATTTCAGATACTCTCACCCATCATCAGCAATGACAGGTATCCAGCACTTGCACTTACATATTTAACCTGTTCATACTAAACACAGCAGTTTGGGACCTAATGACTGAGCTTGGGAAAAGGGTGAGTTAGTCAATATCACAGTGTTTGTTTACCTGCTCTGATCTCCCTAGAAAATGCACTAAAGGAAACACATTAAACCAATACTGTCCTTTATAGCTCATTCTCAAACACTGGCACAATATATAGAAAAGAAGCTGATTGATAAATATGCGGTCTGAGATTTAGCGCTCATGATGTATTTCCTCAGTGGGCAAGGACTGAAGTTGACCAGAAGACAACAAATCCATTTGGCAACAACTTTCTAGTCTTCAAAATACCATAAAATTGCTCTACACTGAAAGAAAACAAAAAAGGCTCAGAGCTGTGCACACATGAGAGAAAAAAACCCAGGCAAAATTCAAAGAGCTGATTTATGATGAAAAGAATCAGAGAACTGGAAGTGTGAAAGCTCCCAGCATAACTGGGATCACTCCAGAATTTAATGGATACATGACAGAAATGACATGTAGCAGTAAAATAAACCAAGAAGTTTATCAATATAAAAACTCAACTACCCTGAATGCCTCATTATTTTTTATCCCAAAGACATTTCTTCATCACCTGCTAGATGTGCAAGTCTGGCTTATTTTGCATGGACACTGACTGCTGAATTCTAGTATGACTGCACTTAACTATACACCTCTGCCTTTTCAGCTTTAAGGATTCACCTTTATGGGAAGAAAATCTCAACCTGAAGATCATTTTTCTAAACCTCTGTACCAGAAATCTCTGCTCACATTCAAAAACTTTCAAAGAGCTTTTAGTAAAATGTTTAGCTCTTGAGGATGAGGTTTAAAACCACTTCAGTGAAGAGTCTGTGATAACTTTAATATTCTATGCTGCTGACAAAGGGAAGAAATTAGTGTACCAGCACTGAATTAGTTGTATATCATATGCGTTTTATTTGGTTCCATGTAGTACTAGCTCACAACATCACATGGGCAAACTAAAAGGCCCCACAACCCCACAACCCCACAAAATGGGCAAGTTTCTAGTAAGCTGATGTAACTCTTGCCACTATACCTCCTTGCAATCCCAGCCTTCGCATTATTTCATGATACTTCATAAAACTATTTTGTGAAAGTATTTTCCATTAGGATTCAGTCCCTCAAATTCTCAAATGTTGTCTATATTAAAACAACATATCACTTGAATTGATTTAGAAATCAATCTTGTTTAACTGGGGTGCACACATAATGTAAATTCACTTGAATCAGATTAAGCACTGCATATACCTATTTAGCTTAACTTGGTAAATTCTTACAAACAAAGGTTTCATCTAACTGATGTTATCAAATCAAGCTAAATCAATAAAATGATGTTTAAACCGGCATAAATATGTAATCACAAGTTTGCATCAGTTTAACCACAACTGATTTGTTACTGACTAATGTTACACTGGTGTGTAACCCCTTAGATAAGGGAAGCCACAGGATAACAGTTATCCATAAAAGCATTTCACTGTGTACTTGGATTTCCTTTCAAAGTTATGAAATTGTATGTAAATTGCAGTTAACAATACCAGGCGAGCAATTTTAAGTATAAACTACGAGAACAGCAAAGCTTTTCCCTTTTGCTTAGACTATAAACCACAACCAGATGTTTCTGATTAGGAAAGCTGTTTCATACTGCTATTTACTAATTTTTTTCATGCTGCAGCTAATTACCTGCTGTTCTTACCTGTAATGAGTGTAAGGAGTAAGGTTAGGTACCTCTAGCATCTGAGCATCAGGTTCATTCTCAACCTCACGAAGGCTAACCCACTCTTCTTCATCACCCAGCACACCAACCTGTACATGGAAAGGTCAGAAGGAATACAAAGCAGAATAAATACAGATAAATTATTATATATATAACCTCTTTTAGAAGATGTGCCATCAAAGCAGTGGAAGGACAAATACTTTTAAAGGCATATTACCTAGTTAATAGTAATTTTTATATGACAAGGCACTAGCTATTTACAGCCAAGTTTCCTTGTACCTGTTGGAACTTCACTGGGATCCTCTGATAAGATCTATTCCAAAAGAACACTGTGAGAGCACTAACACCCTGTTCAATCTCACTGGCACAACAGAAGAGTATTGAGCAGTGATATAAGAAAATGAAAAATAGCCTTGCTAATAACTTACAGGAACTGATGCATACTAAGCAACTCTCCATGGAGGCAAAATGCCACAGAAATGAAGATCGAGAAAGAAGAACAAAGTCAAAGAACAAAAGTGTTTTATCCTTATCTGCTGGTCTGCGCTTAGACAAGATTTTTCCGTGTGCAATCCTTTGTATTAATTAATAACAGCATGTTGCCCAACACAGTCCCTCAGCTACGGCAGTGTTAAAAGGGACAAAATGGCAGTGAGAATTGAGAACATTACTTTCCATACAGCTTCCTAGAGATAAAATGAAGCTGAATCAGGACCTAAAAGGAAGTCAATAAGGCATGATAGAATGACCAGAGTCTGACTCAGGACCCTGGACTATGGCAGCATCAGTAAGCAGTGTTGTGTGTAAGAGAACACAGGAGTGTGGAGGAGACAGAAGAGATGTGTCTAGAGGCTGGCCTTTATTTTGGAGATTCTTAAGTGCTGAAACACAGGGGATCCTCAACAACACTCACCAAGAGAATTCCCTAGCACTAGGTACATTTACTCTGGAGTTTCAACCATAGCACAAGGGGCAGTACCTGCAGTGCAATTCCTTCTCCCTACTCTGGTATCCACAATCATGGACTGAGGGATATCAGAGGGTACATAGACAGCTATTCCCTTTAGCATCTATTTACAGACTTATTATTATCCATGAAGATGCCTAATCCTTTTTTAACCAAGTGACACTATCTGCTCCCACAGACTGCTGTGGCAACAAATCCAGAAGCTCACAACCCACTGTGTAAAGAGCTATTTCCTTTAATCTTTTTTAAACAGATCCCTTACGAGTTCTGTACACTGGTTACAGCCATAGACACTGCCAAAGCACTTGATAACCAACATAGCCCAAGTACTTCAAATCAAAAATTAGGTTTTATTCACTCCTTTTTTTTTTCCCTTCAGGAGGAGCAGCCTGATTTATTTATAGATGTTTCAGTTCTTTGCTCACCCAGGACTTGATGTGCTACATATTTATGTTTGTGCATGAAGAAATGACACAAGGAAAATTAGGTCAACGGAATAACTTCTGCCTTGCACTGTGAAAAGAAGCCTCTGTGATCTTCTAGCAAAGGACTGCTTTCATGAAGGGATGTGGTTGCACAGGTCTAGATGGGCCTTTCAGTCTTCTTGGTTATCAAGGACACTGCCACATACCAAACAACATATAGAATAGATGTCAGTGAAGATTATGAGCCTTTCAAAATTCCCAGTCCCAACTGAGCTCCATAAGTTTTAGTAGATTTGAGACAGGTCTGCACAGTGAAACAGAACAGTCCTAAACTGAACCCAGAGAACAGAGAGATGATAAAGAGCATTTTTAAAAACACCCTATCTCAACAAAGAAAGGAAGTGAGGGTTGATCTCAGTGAAGGAAACAGAAAACACTTCTTATTGATGGAGTTTTTGATTTGTACTTTTAAATGTCTGTAGTAAATGCTTATTTTTGCAAAACTCCTTGCTCTTAACAACATCACCTTGAAGTGCTGCAGTAATTCTATAGCAATAATCCACAGTGCTTTGGAGGCAGCCAATAATCTCCAGTAGCGAGGTAGCTGTCCTTTTGTATTCTAAGAACAGTAAGAGCTTATTAAAGTATTTCTTGCATAGCAAAAATCAAAAAAAAAGAAATGGAGGAAAAAAAAAGACCACAGGTTTCAATTGTCATGCAGCAGCAGGCAGGTCATTAATACCCATTAAGGACCACATGGTTCAGACCCAGAGGCCCACAGGGCTGTGAACAATTGACATTGACTCAAGCTTGAGAGGTCTCCAAACTCCCCCCCCTCCCCCCGTTTTGCAGCTAGACATTAACCAGCTGGCTGCAAAGGAGGAAAGATTAAGGTTTTTTACTGGTTGAGAAGCAGCAAAAGCTTCTATGGGCCCAGGACTACAGCAAACCCCTCAAAAGCTATTCCAGGAGAGATCCTTCTGGTTGGGAACGCTCTTCCTGGTAGGAATAATGGGTGCAGACTATGAGGAAATGGCAGATGCCAACCGAGCTGGTCACATTGGTTGTTCCCAAGCTCTGGTGGCTGCTACCTGTACTGGGAAGTGGGAGACCCCGAGGCAAAGCATCAGTGCTGACAGTCCCCATTAACTGCTTTCAGACTCATTTTCTGCCAAATCATAGTGATGGAGAGGCAGCAAAACAATCAACCACAGGTATAGTTCTGTGACTCAGCAAAAGACCTTAAGAAAAATATACTGGAAACTTGCTTTAGCTGGAATAATACCTTGTAATGTTCCCAGGATCTGGTGCCAGCATTTGGGAAACTAACTCAGCAGGTTAGATCACATACTGAAATCAGCAGCATCTTTTAAGAGAATGCTGCTTGTGTGGGGAGGATTAAAGGGTGAATGTAGGGCAGCTTGGTGACCAGCCCAGGGACTTCTGCATGACCTCTGCCTTGTATAGCCAAGCAATTCTAGGTCAACGTTACTCAAAATCAGTTTCATTTATAGCAATAATCTGAGAAATGAGTCTTAGAAAAGAACCTTCAGTGATGGACTTCTATATTTTTAACTTACACAAGATGTATAGTAGATTCCAATTTCAGGCTCTTCAATCAAAAGGAAATTATTTCTGCTGAAACACTCTGATGTCAGATCAGAGGAAACATATCAGTTTCAAGAATCCGAGTACAAAGGGATTCCCATGGGGCAAAAAGAACTATGGGCAGTGGTAAAGATAAAAGAGTCCTTTGAGGGGCAAGAGAGTCCACTGTGAACTGCTCTGCATAGAATAAAGTCAGAAGCTTCTTTCTTGGAACTGTTTTTTGGATAACACTGTATGCAAACTTCAGAAGAGGATCATGTTTGTTGAGAGATGCACGTGTGCATTGGTTTTGGAGGCAGATGAGAACACCAACTGCTTTTCTGTTACTCTTGGCATTCAAACTCCTTAAGAAATGTACTCTGCATCTCCACAGCTCTCTGTACGATAGGGCCACAATTCCCAGAGGGCACCAGAACTGCCACAATGAAAAGACCTACATCCACTGTGACACTTCATATAACTCTCCATAATGATCAGCCAACACAAGTTAGTACATATACATTCCCATCTATCAGGGCATTACACTCAATAAGACGGCATATTCATTAATTATTACAGAAATGAGACAGTATAAAACAAGCCTGGGAGTGATGGCAGAACCCTTCTCCATGCATTAGCTTCTCCAAAAAGGAAAACATTACACATTTTATAAAGTGACTCAACATTTTCTGATGGAATATACTAGATGAGCAAAACTGCAGACACGTGACTTAAAAGAAACTCCAAAAAATTAAAATTTGGAATGAAAAATTCATTTCCTGTGATATTTTGTACAAGACTGTAATGCTTCCAAAATTTTGACCAGTTATGAAGTACTCACTGCGGGAAAGGAAAACACAGTGTTTCTGTACATTATAGAGGCACCCTGTGTTCTATCATAGTTCAAGATATGTCAGAGTTTCCATTTTAGAGGTCCATAACTCAGAGTTTGAAGTTGCTCTGGGAGAAATCCGGTTCACAGGGTGTCAGCCTGGGTGCCATTTTTTAACTTACAAAATCCTTAAATTGATTCAGCCATTTTTGATTTAAAGATTGGTGAAGGCATAAAATTGGCAGAGTTTCAGACACTTTATTTACCAGCTCCAAAGCAAAACAAGAGGCACCAAGAGACATCACCTTGTACAACGATGAAGCCTGTCTGGGTCACTGACTTAACCCACAAAACCAAATCTATTAACGGCTAAAGTTACGTCTTTCCCAATTCGCAGCTTTACAAGTGAATATAGTGATAATACTTTAAAGGTTTTGCTATGCTGAAACTCTGCTTCTGCTCACCATGATATGCATACAAAATCTCTCTAAAAACAGCAGAAAGGCTTTAAGGAAAACCACTCCATATTACTGCATATACTCATGGCTTTATGACTTGCAATACCTCTTCCTAAGAAGCCTTCAGCCATTCCACAGGTCATCTGCTGTCTGCACAGTAACATTAATCACCAAAAACCACATCAAACTCAGAAGTTAGCCCAGCTTTTCTAATCAGCCACTGGAAAGGCCCAAGCTGTGGACTGAGCACTTACTAAGGGGCACTCATGATGATGTCATTTATGCACTTCTGACAAAACCCCAGGAAAAATCAAATGCACAAAGAATAAGCTGAAACTGGATTGCAGCAGACAGACTACAAACATGAAACCACATGAACAGCAGCAGGGATTCATAGTCATGCTTGGTTGAAAATTGCCAGAAAAAATATCACAGCAATATATAGTCTAACTGCGTCTGAGAGTACAAGATGATTGGAAGGATTTACTGGAATTCTTTGGGGATGAACACATTACCCATGAGTGTCAATGCCACAAGACAGTTGCTGCTGGTCCCTCTGAACAAGTCTCAGCAGAACCTTTATATTACATTACACCCTCTTCTCTTTAAATTATACTGTATGTAATGGGAAAATAATGTTAGAAATCTCCTTTAAATAGCACTGGTACATTTTTTTAGCCCTCTGGAAATCCAGTTTCCTCCACTCCTCCGAGTCTAGATTGAAAGATGGGAAAAAACAGCCTAATGTGTCAGAAATTCCTTCAGAAGTACAAAATACAGCTTCAGTGGAAATACAGACACAGGATTTTTTTTAAAGCTTGAAACTTTGGTATCTACCAGCACTAAAATCTTAAAGACCTGATTCTCCCCTCATGCTAACTGACATAATTGAGAATTACTTCCACAGTGGCTCCTGTGAATTTACACCCCAGCACAAAAAGCAGAAGCCAAGGCCAGATGTACAAAATTTCACATCATCTGCAATTCCCAGCTGTGTTTTTCATACAAATTGTTCATGAAGTATTAGACTTCAGAAATGGCACTTAGCCAAAATAGAATACTTGAAACATTTGCTACACCTGCCCTTATCAAGGAAGCTTCATGCCACATAAAGGAATAAAGAAAAACATGCCAGCGACAGGCTGTTTGTGTGTGTGGATATAAAAAAGCTGAAATTTGTCTGTAAGGGCTTGGACATTCAGAGTAAAGAGTGCATTCCCAGTAGATATGGAAGAGAAGACACAGTATATAAGGAATGTCCAATGGAAAGCTATCACCTGGCCACACAGTCAGATCCCAGATAAATGCACAACAGTACCAGGTATTTGTTGGTCATGCTTTATATTGAACCCACCGACAGTACAAGTACAGTGCAGAGGGAACAGACCTGTGTGGGGGATCAATCTAGTTCTCCTCCTTCCAGGAGAGATCATGCTGCACAAGGGCTTAGTAAACTGCAACATACTTTTCTGCAATCTATTAGGTGTTTTCAGCTACTGTGCACCTTGTTGCAAGCTTTCAGAAAGGCTAATGGTCAAAGCATTTGTGAATGGATGGAGATCTACTGCACGTACCTGCTTGGACAGATTATTTACTCTCTAATTCGACTGATTAATTGCAAAGTAGAACATATAGATTAGTGTTTTAATAGTTAAGTGTGATCCTAACACTTGGCAATTCCACCTGTTTTTAGAATCAGAGTATGCAAAACCACAACTCAAGCGGCTTTTAATTTAGGGCTAAGGCATGAAACACAACACTGCTATTAAAAGCTGTACATGGGCCTGTGAATAAAAGACCCAGAAGAAAAAAACACCCTCCCTGTATTTCTGTATAGAAAACATTGTGGTGGTTTGGGTATAACTACTGCCCTCCTATCCAATGTGGTCCTATGGAACAGTTATGGCTGCCTATGATAAAATAAAGGTGTTGCAACAGTAGACTGCATCCCAGCACAAATATATAACTGCTTACAACAAACTACATGAAAGGCATAAGTGAACACTGGGGCGTGACTTGCAGCTGTTTTGTGAAAGCTTGTGTGTCGTTGAAAGGTAGGCAAGAAAACCTGTGAAGTCCAGAAGGAAGGTGCAAGGCAGCTTAGATCAATGTCATTTTTGCCCTTCACTTTTCTCCCACTACCATGTTCTCATCCCCTCCCCTTGTAATGGTGCCCTTGTGATCACACACAGCCTGTGCAGAGTTGAACTGTCTGAAACTCATTTGTTCTTGGCTGGATCAAGTCTTGTAGCAGCTTCGGGTATGATCACACCAGAACTGGTGTGTGCAGAAGGCAGGAGTAAGAGAGTCATTACAAGAGTGATGAGGAGAGGGAATGGGAGCAGAATAACCAGAACTCTGGTTTAGACTGGCTAAGGATGCTGTGAAATGTCACTGTAAGAGAGAAAGAGGGTTTGAGTGCTGGCAGAAAGGGGCTGTGAACAAAGGATTATATGCAGCTGTCATGCTGGAAACAAGATTTGCTATATTCTTAAGGAGTCACCAATTTACCTGCATATCTGAAAAGATTTTTGTTAATCATGGAGCAAGATTACTCTTTTGCTTTTTTAATTAAATCCACTTGGAACAGCATTTCTTGTTATGCCAAAGTTAATGAGGTACAGTGCAGAGAAACTTGCAGGGTAGTTTGGTGAAAAGAACTGCCCAGGCTCCACAAAGATTTTGCTGTGCTCCTTCCCCAAATGGAGCAAAGACTCCTGGATCCAGGATCTATCAGAACCACTAAGCCCGTGACTTTTCATGCAACGCATGAGATAATGATGCGGGTTTGTGAAAAAGATCGTCCCTTTCCTCCCTGCACATCAAAAATCCTTTAACCCCTATTTGTACCTGGGATGCTTCAAGCATGCAGATGAACTTAATGGGAATTATTATTGAGGTTTTAAAGCATTCATTTCACTTCAGTGGTGCTCTGAAACTCACAGAATTAACAAATTCCTAGCAACAACAATTTATCCATCGCAAAAACGCTTCTCAGAATGTGCCAAGCCACCATAATACAGGATTTCAGTGTTTGATTTTGTTATATGCAATGTGTATGTAAATGGTACAGAATGTACCAACTTGTTCACAACAATCTCATTACCAAGTAAAGTGATTGTATCAACATGTCGAAGTGGTGACGATGATTTAAGAAGTCCAACATTTGGTCTTAACACCAGATTATATTATTTATAAAGATCTGTGGGTGGGAATGAAGAAGCAAAGCTCATCTGTCAGGAGAACAAATGAGGAATATGTAACTCCTCCAAGGCATAATGACAGCAGAAAGAGGGATATTGTTTAAAGTTGATAAAGAGGAGAATTCACCCTATTCATATATAGAAGCCTGGATAGAAAACCTCAGTATATTTCATTACAAGATAGAAAAATACACTCAGTCTCATAAATAATGGTATCTTTGCTGTTCAGTGCAATTCTCCCTATACCTCTGCCTCTCTGAGATAATAATTCCAGGTTTGCACCTGGTTTGAAAATACACCCAACAGAACCTAAACACAGGTTTCAAATCCTTTTTTAAATAAATAGATGAAGTTCTGCTGTAGGTGTTGCTTATGATGCATCTGATGTTATTCTGAACTTAAAAGCTACTTTACAAAAATCCATATGCATTACTTAAAGGACAAGCATTCTCACACACACATATATATAAATACCAAATATTTTTCTTCTGTTTTTTTTGAACAGAGGTTACAGCATTCATATGTCCCTTCTGTCACTGGCTACCACACAGACATTTCCCAGCTAAGCCTCTCAAGCTTCGCCACATTCAAACCTTTCCAGGACCTCCTGGACAGCTACCACTAGGCCATTTACCAAAGAGCTTTGATCCAAAGTTAAACAAAACCTGTAATCAAACAGCAATTCACTAATTAGACCCTTTTTTACCCCTCTGAAACTTAATTAAGAGCTTTTTGTCAGGGACATACCTGGCCTTCGACTATCCACTTGGAGATGGTGGTTTTGCCATCATAGCCTGGCCGGAACTGAAGTGTGGCAGAGCGAGGGCTGATGTTGGAAATCACCAGGTTGGATGGAGCACCTGGAAGCTCTGAAGAAATAGCAATGTAAGTAACTGTGGAAAAGCTCTTTGTCTAGGGCCCTGTAACAGGGGTTGACGTTCAGTGTTTCAGCATATACAACACCTTGCTAACAATTGCAACAGAACAAATAGTTGTGGGTTTTTTCTTTTTGTTAGGCTATTACTTTATTTGCTAGACTATTACAGCATCACTATTTCTGCTGCTCTGGGCGCACACCACATCTTTACAGATCAAATGAGAAAAGAAAGAACCCATCAAAAGGATTACTACTACTATTTTACAGAAGCTTTAGCCTGGAGAAGAGAAGGCTGCGTGGAGAACTCACAGCAGCCTTCCAGTATCTGAAGGGGGCCTATAGGGATGGCTGGGGAGGGACACTTTGTTAGGGACTGTAGTGAGAGGACAAGAGGTAACGGGTTCAAACTTACACAGGGGAAGTTTAGATTGGATATAAGGAAGAAATGCTTTACTGTAAGTGTGGTGAGGCACTGGAATGGGTCGCCCAGGGAAGTTGTGAATGCTCCATCCCTGGCGGTGTTCAAGTCCAGGTTGGGCAGAGCCTTGGGTGATATGGTTTAGTGTAAGGTGTCCCTGCCCATGGCAGGGTGCTGGAACTAGATGATCTTAAGGTCCTTTCCAACCCTAACTATTGTATGATTCTAAACTGCACAAGTGACAAAGTGTGGTGGCTCAGGGAGGAAGGTACTTCCCAATTCCAGATCTGCCAGACACTCACCAGGTCACCTAATTCCACTGTGCTTCTGTTTCTCCAGAATCAAATGACAGTAATTTTTATTTACTTCTTAGAGTACATACAACTATGACGTATTAACAGCAGAAGAAGACTCTAATTTTAGTGTAGCGTATGGGGAAGACTTTGTGATTCTTATGGTAGCCTATAATAGATGGGGTTTAGACAGTATTTCTGATGCCTGAATGAAGTTGATTTTGTTGTGGTGGTTTAATTTCTGTTCCAGATAAAGAGGGTGACCTTCTACAAGGAAGAATCTGCAGCTCAATCAGATTTTTCCTTCCCATCAGTCAAGCTCACAGCAGTATGTACATTTTTAATATTATCTGAATTTTCAACAACAGCAAGCCCAGCAAAGAGATTAAATATAGATTGCTTAGAATAAATTCCCAATAGTACCTGCTTTGGTAAGTAATGGAAATTACTCACCAATTATCAGTAATTATTCATAATATTGCACTATGTGCAAATGCAACAGGTAAAAAATAAGCAGCTTTTTGGCGTATATTTTAAGTCTGCACAAATCCACGGTATTTCCTGATTCGTACTTCAAGTTTGTGGGAACTACAATCAATAAACTAACCCTCACCAAGTGGGATAATGCTGTTATCTGGCTAACAACAGGGAGCATGGCATTGATCCAGTCTACAGCTTGTCACAATTACCTGCAATTAGGGAAAAGAAAGGCAAACATACTTCAAGACATACAGAAAAGTTCAAAAATACCAGAAGAGGTAAAAAGTGGATTACCCCCAGTGATGTACAGTAACAGCTCCACTTTGGAAAATTCTGCTGCCATAACCTATACGTTAACTGATACTGCCTGTTTTTGTGAACTGGCTTTTCAGTTTCCTTTCTAGACTGGTTGAGGGCCTTGAACACTGCCAAGACTGGAGCATTCACAACCTCTTTGGGCAGCCTGTTCCAATGCCTCACCTCTCTCACAGTAAAGAATTTCTTCCTTATGTCCAACTAACATCTCTGTTTAAGTTTAAACCCATCACCCCTTGTCTTACCACTACAGTTTCAGATGAATAGTCCCTTTCTGTCATTCTTTTAGGCCACCATCAGATACAGGAAGGCTGCTAGGATGTCTACACGCAGCTTCTCTTCTCCAGGCGGAACAGCCCTATTTTAACTTGCTTCATGCAGTTTCACCAACCTGGGGGCACACCAGAAGAGATTGTGGAAGACGTAATCCATCCACTCCCTTTTGCAGTCACAGCTGCCACCTCGATGGTGTAGGTAGTGAGTGATGACAGCCCTGTGATCTTGTACTCCAGCGTGGTGTTAGGCAGCATGCGGGCAAAACGAGACTCATTCCTGCCATACACCTCCCAGGAGATCTGGTACCCTGAAAAGCAATCACACAGAAGTCAGGGGGCTCTGAGCAGTGGTGGGCTCTAGTTTTTCTTCTAAGGCACAGCTGCACAATAACTTAGACAGTGGTAAATTCCTTCATCTGCAAGATTTGCTTGTGATCCATGCTGGTATGACTTATTTCTTACTGTACTCCATTGTGGTGACCTTTTATAAGCAGAAAAAAAGGTTGAAGTAAACATTGGCTAAAACAGGCAAGTATTTTTTCTAATCTTCTTATTTCCAATACACAATTGATGTAGGTAGCCCATCTGGTATTATCTACACACCAGATTATAGATGGAGAAGGACATGGAGTCTCAACAGACTGTCTCTTTATGATGATAAAGTGCTTGCTATGAACTGGCTAGAAAATCTGGGGATAATCTCTCCAAAGGGTGGTCTAGCATTCTGTGAACAATATGAAACAAATAGGAAGAAACACTAGAAAATGCAACATCTTCTCACCAGCTGGAGTATCTAATTAAAAACCTGTATGTGCTTTGCAGGGCTATCCCCCTTCCAGGCTGAAGTAACCTTTGCTGCTGTATATCTCGAAATACTTACAAATCTGACAATAACAATCAGGCAGGAACATTGTGGAAATCTTCTAGGAACTGAAAAACCTCTACTTCCCGCTGCTTATTCCTTGCACAAATCTTTCAGCAGGGTGAATCATTATCCTTTCTTTCAAAACCAGAGTGTAGCCCATGTATTGTCCAAAACTGACTAACCTTGACCTCCGTATTATTCTTCTCTCATAACCAGGCTTTCCTTTTTGTCACTTTTATAACCATTTGCCTTCCAAGAACTTTTGAAACTTCCTACTGGCTGATTTGCTCAATTTTACCTCCAAATCTGCTTGTCCTCCTCCTGCCTAGCCCCACTTTATTCGCATTTGAACCCATTTGAACCTCACTGTGCCAGTCTCCAGAAAGCCTGTCTGAAAAGTTTGTCTGATTGCAGCTTTCTTTGTGATTTGACTCGGGGGGGGGGAGGGGGGGGGGGAAGCCACAACACAGCTCTTGAATGCCTGTGAAATGGAAGTGAGTGAAAAGGACTAACAGAAAGCAACCCCACTGAGTGAACCACGCACGAGGCAAGCTGCCTAGAGAAACTCCCTACTGGGCTCCTGTTCCCATCATCTAAGGTGAGGAATTCAGCCCAGCTGGGGTCTTGAGGGATTTTTTTTTTCTCTTTAAAAATATCATGACAAGCTGATTAACATATACAAATTGTCATAGCAAAATACCTTATGGCATTAATCAAAAAGGAAACATCATCTCATGAACTCAAAAAGCATGGTGAGACAAATATTTCTGTGAGTTTAAGAGGTATGAGCTGTAACCTTCCCTCCAAGCTAGCTGCCATCACTGACAAAGATTCATGCTAACCTAATTTTGCATGAAAAATGGGCTCAGAGTGCTCACATAGTCACTAATTATGTTTCAGGTAGAGGGCAGTGATACAGAGAGGTGATACTTCACTGCAACCGCTTGCCTGACTTTGCACTAGCTAGGGGAAAGGGAAAAACTCCTGAATGCTCATCTGGAACCAGTTTTAAGCAAGTGTCTGAATGGGATTTGATTAAATCAGTAATTTACCAGTATCTTGGTGATACTGCAGCATTCTGATGCTCTCTGAAAAGGCTTGAGCATTGATTACCAGTGATCAGAGTATATGTAGTACAGGCAAAATTATAGTCTATATGAAGTTTCTGACAATGTTTAAGGACTCTACTGCTTTTCTTAACAGAGAGCAAACAAAAAGGTGTACGGTGGCTGTTCACTGTATTTGATGCTCAGTGAAGAGGCATGAAGGAGTTGCAAACAGAATGATGATCATCCTCCTACACCCCTTCTTTCAGAACCTGTGGGAGCTGTTTGTTCCAGACAGGGCAATGTGTAAGAATGAGGAGTCTGAGGAAGGTGCAGTTGTGCATCTCCCCACTTCCCAACAGAGGACACAAACCCAGCAGCTGCGTCCCCACCCAGCAGAACATCCATGTGCAGCCACAGATGGAGCAGAGGCTGGGCAAGGGCCGTGATGCAGCTCATCTGTCTGCCTGGGAGCTGCGGATGACCCGGCTATGCCTGCTTGTGAACCCTACACATGGGCTGGCAGAGGGAATCGAGGAGTGCCACCTCAAAATAAAACAAAACAGGTTGCTCAAAGCAATAAATAACCAGAAGTAAATAAGCAGGGAATTTTTAATGTTCTCTATCCATTTGTGGCTTATGAACAACATAAAGTTTCGTCCACCATGTGCTAGGCAACATGAAGTGATTGAGATGTCTTCTCTCATGTCTAGATAATATCTGGATATACATCAAATGTTGGCAATTATTCTTTGAACCTTTTGTTTTCTCCCTTGTCACCACAGGGATGAGACCCAACTTTCCTGCCCATTAGGTACATAGTTTCTATGTATTTATTTTCTGAGAAAATATTCAGCAAGAAAAATATCCTGACTTCATATGCAAATTGAAGACAAAGCAAAGGGGCATCATTTACTGTTGGATATTTCAGTCCCAAATGTACAGTTAAATTCTAGTCATATAAAAAAATGCAAATAGAAAACAGATACACACAGAGCACACACAAAGCCAAATGTAATCATGCATAGCAAAACCACAAGAAAAAATACTGAAGGAAAAGAACAACATCCACCATACCCCCAAGTAGCATTTAAGTCACAATGACTGACAGATGGGCAGGACTTTAGGACATGTGGTTGGTAAAAACGTGCTTGCTGTTTTACAGATGTGAGCACTGCCAGAAATGTGCACAGAGGAGCCCACGGTCTGGACTGAGAGTGTTTCCTCTGGTTTCAGTGTAAATGAGAACAGAATAGGTGCCACAGAGCCTTCCTGTATGTTTTGGCACTCCACTCTTGCCACAAGATGTTGCCTAACAGAAACTAATGACCAGGGGAGTTTCAGAAATAAT
This sequence comes from Myiopsitta monachus, assembly GCA_017639245.1. Taxonomy (NCBI): domain Eukaryota; kingdom Metazoa; phylum Chordata; class Aves; order Psittaciformes; family Psittacidae; genus Myiopsitta; species Myiopsitta monachus. The sequence goes on along the minus strand of CM029926.1, from coordinate 7,414,900 downwards.
TTTCTGTTGATCTGGAGTAAATTCTCTACAAGAGAGCAGTACATCCAATCACAAACTGTCCGTCTACATCCAGATCCTCATAAATCAATGTTTACCGAGAGAATGAGGAAGATACTGAGATTTATAGCCAGAGTAATGGGCAATTTCCCAGCACAGGCAGCTGCCAGGCACCACCCTTCGCACCTTCCTCCTCCCGGCTCTGGTGCAAGGAACAAGAATGTCCAGTAAAGGTATCAGTGAGCAGAAATGATGACTAATTGCCTTCCTGAGCACCCAGGTCTCCAAGCAGCCCTCTATAAACCTTTCAGGTACTCAGAGCACGAACAGTTTTGCTGTTCTTTTCTTCTATCCCAAATGCAATTTGCCTCATTTAAGGATATTTCTTTTTCCTTCAAAAAATTTGCTGGGCTTTTTTACCCCGGTGTTTCTTTATGAACTATAGAGCTTCTTGAGTTATTCTTTCTGAAACAATTTGCCCCAAATATAACACAGCCCATCAACATGTTCCACCAGGTTTCAACCCATTCTGAGAGACAGCAGCTTGTTTCTAGCAAAGCAATTCTGGAACGCTAAGCATAATGCTGATAACTTGTGCTTAATAAGGATAAGTATTACATCATCTTAGAGAGCTAGGCTGGATTTAGGTACCTAAATTTAAGCACTCAGGCATGAAGGCTTTGGCCATCTTCACTGAATCAATACTGCTCTTCTTTCAGAAGTCATTAGTTTCTGTTCTCAAGCCACTTAAATCAATGAATATTTCAGGGAGGTTACCATGGTATACAGGCATAAGGTGATCTGCATAAAGACTCCACATACACTATAGACAGCACAAAAGACATGTACAAATGGTGCATGTTACAGGTGCACAGAGAAAACCCTGACAAGTGCAAGTCCTACCAAAATAATTAGACCTGCCAAAGTGAAAATGCTTCAGGAAATCAGACTGACAGAACATTTTAATGTTCAGGAGTCAGAAAGTCTGATATTTTTTAACTGATGAATCATATTTTGTTCTTATAAATTATATATATATATATTTTTAAATGAAACATTTCAACGTCAATGCTCCCAAAGCAAAATATTTTGATCCATGTGAAATGATCTTCTCCCTTCCCAAGTATGATTTTTAGCTACAGTAATTTAAAACTGGGAGCTTTTCTGTACTTCAAAACCTTGAAAGCCTTTGTTCAATGGAATGTCTATCCTGTGCAGCTCTAAGTTTCCCATCTAAAAACAATATTGCCTCTGTTGAGAAGAACTAGAGTTTTTCTCAACTACTTATAGCTTCCTTTATGAAAAATAATGAAGTTGCTGATGCTGTATCTACGCTGGCATGGAGTATATAGATAAATAGCTTGTCAAATGGCAAGCTCATCAAAGAGAAACAAGAGAGGTTTGAACCCTTGTGATGGTTTATACAAGATTAAGTAATGACATGCAAATTCTGTCACACAGTCTACAGCCAGACCACTTGATCACAGAGGAAGGATTCCGCTGATTTCAGGCTCGGGCTTGATTGCAAATCTTAGCAATGCCAATACAGTTTTTGCAGCTGTAAACTCCATGTAGGAGCCCCACACACAGCAAAGACCAAACACTATCTTACAAAGTTTCAGAGATGCAGTAACACAGGTGGAGGTCATGGAAGATTTAACAAGACCAGAAACTCCATGGGGCGCTGATTTCTAAAACGGAGCTCCCAATAGTGATCACAATCATGAAGTGCCAGTAACTGGGCCCGTACTTTCTATAATGTGTCCTAACTGACATTTCAATTACCAAAAAGAGGGAGCAGGAAACCAGTACTTGCAGTAGCCAGTTCTCCCTAAATCCTCTGTTCCACAAATGTTTTTTCATTGCAATGGTACATTCCACCATACATACACCTGAACAAAAAGAAAGGAGACAGCAGCTGATACTTGCCTGTAATAATGCCATTTTTCTCCACTGGTTCTTGCCAGCTGACCTTGAGAGATGTGTCCAGAATCTCAGTAAAACTCAGATGTCCCACTGCTCCTGGCTCTGGCAATCAGAAAAGAAAATCTGTTAACAGTAGAACCCCACTTACTTTTGATCTGATTCACGTGGCAAGGTTAGGGCTAAAGAAATAAAACACTGAGCCGGGGCCAAGGGAAACCTTCTGGAAACATCTGTGAAAGCTGTAGGGAAGAGGAGAGAACACAAGGTGTTAAGAAGCACTCTGGCTACCATCACATAAATTATTTTATCCAGTCTTCATCCTAACTGTGCAGAGAATTAAAGAGAGTGGCAGCAGGAGACTAACACACAACTTGTTCACTGCCTGTCTTCCTGAGCTAACCTAATAAGAACAATCAAGCTGGCAATCCTGGAAGTGCTTTTGTTTGCTGTTTTCCCTTAGTGATGGCATTCAGCATTTACTCATGCCTCTGCGATAGCTTATCTAGCCTTAGGTCTGTAGCAACATCACCAGCACACTGCTCATCTGAAAAGAGCCTTTTGCCCCTGCAAGGTCAAAGCTATGACAAAGTCACTGAATCCCTGCTTGGATAGGTTCTCTCAAAACAACCCTAAAAAGTCCAACATAATGGCAACTGTCTTTTGGAAAATGAACACAAGTGTGTGAAACTTTTAAAGGATTTTTGGATTTTTATGATGTAGCTCAAGAGCTCTTAAAAATTTCAGCTCCCCAGTGTGCAATGAAAGAGTATAAAACGGAACGACTGTCAAGAACATGCCATCCTGCCTCAATTTTGATCTTCAAGGAAGACATCCTGACTGATTTTTGATCCAACTGCTGTTCTCTCTTCAATCGATGTACTGGAAAAAGGAGTTTTTGTTCACTTTATATTCACTGTGCTTCTGTCATTGGATCCCTGCCTGAGTATCCTCCAGCTCCACTGACATCAGTTGGCAATTTCTTGTCTGCTATTTCATATTTTGTTTCCTCTTCAATTTAGTCCAGTTTCTCATTCCCCTCCAGCTACGATAAAAAAAAACCACCCAAGCCTGCCAGTAGGTCAGCTACAACCACATTTGCAATTCTGCAATCCTAGTGAGGAAAATTTCCAAATCCATTCTGCAGTATCTAGTAGTCTAAGCATCGCAGAAAGAAGTGCTGATCCGGTACCGATCTCGGGAATACCCAACAAGAGCACAGCAATTATGCGCTATTCAGGACTATGGATCTGCAGACATGCAAACCTCATATTCACAAAGCTTTACTCCAATTAGCTCCTGCAGTTGCAGTCCAACTTTCATGTCATAATGAAAACCAGGTGCAGGTTACACCAAGCCAGGACACAGTGTTTCTGCCTGGATGTCAGATTTTATTTGACCTACAGTTCATCAGCAAACAGATCTGTTTGCACTGTTTTTTTCCTAAAGGATTGCCTAACTTCGCTATACAGACAGGAAATTATCACCTGAGAACATGAATGTCAGTCCTTTCAAATATTTTTCCCCTACCACATAAATCCTGAAGCAACTTAGATTTAACAAGTTCTCTGCAAAGAGGCATTATACCATCCTTCATTTAACTCCTCTGTCACCAAGAAAACTGAGGAAAACAATTGTGAAGGATTAAAAAGGAAAAAAGGAAAACTGCTCATCTTTATTGCTGAGGCTCCTTGCAGCATACAGCTGCATGCACCAAGACATGTTTCAAATGTCTTACAAAATAGAAGTCTAATTTTCTCTTGATCTATGTTTCATGATGGAATTTCCTTGTGTTTAAAATGGCACTCGATCCCAACATCTCTCTGAGATACTCCCAAGGTCTTTGCTGTGCTCCTTCTCCCACTTCTCTGCGAAGTCTTTAAGGCTCATTTCTGCAGCCTTGCCTTCAGCAGGAATATTAATAGACTCTTTCCTCTTCCCAGCTGATCCATTTTCACAAAAATCTTAGGAGCTTGTATCTTTGGTTTCTTATTCTGCATTCACTGAAATTAGCCACAGGTTTCAAATGTTGTTGGAGGGAGAAAGACAGATGAACCCAAGACAGGCAGTTGAATATATTTACAAACACTCATAGTCAAAAGCTTAATTTCCTTAGGAAAACAGGCAAAAATGTTAATACTACACAGAGGAATGTAGTGCATATTCCTCACAGAATCATACCTTTTCTCCATGCTTTCACTTTAACCACAGATAAACAAGTGTGAGTTCATATTCATAGTTCACATGGATTTCTGGTAGGTAAGCTGCTATCTCTGTGATCTTCTAATAATCAAAGGTTTAAGCCTACAATCTGCTCTTGGGGCATAGGTCTGGCATATGGAGAAGACTAACCACAAAATGAAAATCCATGGGGAATTATTTGATTTTCTTCATGTTCTTTCAAGAATAACTCATAAAAAATTGGATTAGTACTTTGAGACTTACTTCTGTGTATGTAATGACTATCAGAGTTTTCTTTACAGGAGCACTGACTAACCTAAAAGATGCCTATTAAGGCAAAGTAGGATATCTAAAAACAATTCCTTCATGGATTTATTGGACTTTTTTTTTATTCTCATTTGGATCTGTAGACGTGCAGCAGTGTTTCTGATGAACCATGACAGGAAGATACTGAAGCACCAGCCGGAGCCAAGATCACTGTGGGGACACAGTTAGCTGTGAAGGCCACTGCAATTCAGTTGTTATCTGCATCAGATGCACACTAGACTTGTTAGTTGCAAATATGTCATGAGCAAACATTTCCAAGGGGCCGCAGAGGCCAAAACATTTTCTGATGCAGGGAATAATTTATATGCTGAACTATCCACTCATTTTATTTCATCCTCACTCCAGTTTTGCAGGATGAAAGTTACTGCACTGTTATGATTCTGGTTCATTTATACAAACAACTGCAATATAATATAAAGAGAGATATTTTCAATAAATTGATTAACAGAAGAAGAAAACAACTGAAAATTAATTATAAACCTGTGGCTGCCTTATCCCTGGCAGTGTTCAGAGACAGGCTGGATAGAGCTTTGAGTAGCCTGGTCTAGTGGAAGGTGTCCCTCACTGTGTTAGAGGGTTAGAACTAGCTAAGATGGTTTTTAAGGTCCCTTCCAACCCAAACCATTCTATGAATCATTGACCTCCACAGGAAGTTCCAGTGCTCAGTTCCTAAGCAGATCAATTCACATTTATTTGGTGCCTGAATATGGATTTAAGAACATAAGGATTCACAGACATAAACGACATGTTCTGGGTTAGCTGAACCAAACCATGAAGCTTTCAGCTTCCATCTAATGTTAGAAAAATTCATCCAGATTTAATCCATAATGAAAAAACATTAAATATCATTAATTTGGCTAAAGGAACACAACTGGACAACTGGCTGAGGTCGTTATGCAAAGTAACTTGACAAGAGATTGCAAACTGATTGTGAACCTGAGGTCAAATTTTACGATTTAAATATTTTGGCTTTTATATCCAAGCAAACAAAATCTGAGCACTGAGATCCTCCACAAGTGCCAAGTACTCACTGTCTTCAAGGGTGCGCAGTAGCTGGGGTGTGCTGCGTGGTCCATCGCCAGGTGTGGTAAAACACAGAACCGATGTGTAGTAAGTAGTGTATTTCTTCAGGTTGGTGATGCAGCCACTATGAACACCATGAAAATCTGGAGCAATGGTGACTATGGTCACAGTCTCTGGAGCATCCACTGGCCATGCTAGAAGCTAGGAAATTTAAACATGAATGAGCTCTCATCAGAAGTTGTGTCTATTTGGAATCAAAGCATGCTTGGCTGCCAAAGTCATCTTAATCTGATTGTGAAAAAACAAGCAATGCTGTTAAACTACTGTCAGTTCTGACGCTGAACAGATGGATAGAACACTGTTACTATGAGAACAGGAGGGATGTGTGTAATACTAGTGATGGGGGACATATCGATACGATAGAGGTAATGCAATCCTCGATTTCTGCTACTGAACAGTGCCAAAATTATAGCAAATTATTATTTGTATGACACAAGTCTTTTGGCTTTCTCTGGGCTGCTGTGACTAGCATGGACAGGCTCAGCTGCTGAAAAGAAGCTGAAGGAAGAAAAATACTTCCAGTGCTACTCTGAGATAAATACTTTCTCTTATGCTGGGATTCTTTTAAGATCCCACTAGTTAGAGAGGCTAGTGGGACAAGGGGGAGAAAGAGGAGGGGGACACACATCCCTCCTACCCGTCCTCTACTCCCTCCCCAGTATCTCATTGACCAGCCTTTCCTAACAGGTTAAGAGTATTCCAGCGTTGGGTGGTTTGGGGATATCTATACTGTGAATGATTCAAGTGGTTCTGGAACTACAGAAAGAATAGAAAATGGTTGGAAAGATGATTACTACAATTTTCAACACCTGGGTCCCAAAAGTTTGGCTTCTGAAGACATTTTCATGCATTTAAAATAACATGCTTGTCAGATGTGCTCAGTCGATCATGGTTTCATTCATCTCTGTTGATCTTCTCGGTGACGGGTACATTTTAGAGCGGAGTACCTTATGTGTAGGTATTTAAATGAGGGCTTAAAAAATTCATTTTTGGCAAATGACTTTGAAATTTTAAAACAATTTTTGAAATTGCTTGAACAAGCTTCAGGACTGAAAGCTTGAAAGTGCTGACGGAATTTTTATTTGGTCCAAAAATCCTTATGGTATGGCCTGTTAAAATTCTAGGCCTTACTCAGCATCTGTGTAAATCTCGCTACTTGTACTGATTTCAGGCTCATAAACATGAATAGATGCCTGAAATTAATTAGCCACAGTTGACAGTTTTGCCAATGTCTATAGTTTCCAATTATCAGAAAGCAGTGAGAGGACTGTAAGGAGTAATTTTGTGAGGGATATTTCGTATTTGCAAAGGTGCACTTTACAACTTCTTGAAATGTAAATAAATTGCAAAGAAAAGATAAAAATGGAAAATGGCTGATGGGATAGTAAGTTTTATTTTCTTTTCTAAATCACCTTTGTGGATTACAGTTGGCACTTAGAACTTTGGAGGACTGAACCACTCCTTTTTGAGTATAGTTCATTAAACATTCTTTGGGAAACGTGCAGGAAATACAGGAGAAAAATTCTGTCAGTTAAAGGAAAAAACGGGTTTCATCCTTAAGAAAAGCAAAGGCCCAACTTTGACTACTACAAGTAATTTATAAACCATGCAAAAAACTATAGAGTTAACTGACAGACAAGCTCTCATAGTCTTCGTACCACAATTCACGACCCCTATGAGAACCAGCAATGATAAAGCTGTTGCAATTTACTGCAAAGACATCCAAAGAAAGAAAATGTTGATAATTTCAAAAGTTTTCAGTGATCACTGACAGATAAAATCATGGGTTTAATTATTTTATACCACTACTTAAGAAACAGAAACATAAATTAGAGGCAGCTACACAATGAGACCAGGTATCTTTAGACTGAAACCCTGCTTGAATAAAACAAAGAATCAAAATCTGAAATATGACGTTTTCAAATCTGACTGGGCTCACAATACTTGGACTTGCACCTGAAAATTATAGTGCATTGAAGACCACTGAGCCCTAAAAGTGCTGTTATTCTCCAGAGTCTGAACAGGAGCCAAGTACTACTCCTGTACTGAGGTTTCAGGATAAACTCATGCAACCCTGTCAGTTACCTAGTCTTGAAAGCTGATTCTGTCTCCGGGAAAAACAGACATATACATGATCTTGAAAGGTCTCTTCCAATCTAGTTGATCCTATGACTCTATGCATGTACATAGTACTTCAGCAGTGGGAGTGTGAAACCATTTAATGAGAAGAAATCTGTACAAAAATACTTAAGCTCCCATGCATGTCTGTCTTAGTTTCTCCATCACTTTGAGGCATGCTCAGAGAAGGATCGAGTCTTATGAAACTTCTTAAATCCACCTACAATCCCTCAATTCACAGCTTGCTTCTGAACATTCTTCTCAGCCCACTCAACATTCCTGCACCTAACACCTAAATCAGCTTTCCTCCTCCTTGCTTCTAAACCATACCTGTCCTCCCTTTCCCTGCTCTGTGATTCCCACAAGATTCCTCTTTGCTCTTTCCATGAATGTTTTTAAACCCTTCATTTATTATGCCCCTACTGCTGAACCATTGAAGGAGTTTCTATTAACCAGTCCTTCCTGAACGACAGAAACATAAACCACTCCAGTTACCTTCTCATCATACACTCCACTCTGTTAAGCACTCTCTGCTCTGCGTACTGTAATAGATACTGCCAGTTGCCACATCAACAGGGACTTGCCATGCTAACTCCATGTCATCAAGCATGATTAATACATTTTACATTCTTACATCTCCCAAATCATCATAGTGGGAAAGTTAAGACAAATATTTAGGGTGATGTCTTGGTTTCTAATGAAACTAATGGGAATTTTGCATTAGAGTAAATAAAAATGTCAAGGCTGATTTTCAGTGGCAGGACAATATGTATCTCCTGTGTTGACTTCCCAGCCTATTTGACATTGAACTGTGTTTTGGCTTTGGAAACTCTCCAGATAAATGACGAAGGTATTAAGACTTTCAGTATGTGACTTTTCAGAACTTACATAAATTGCAAATGTTAGGAGGAACAACTACTCCCTTCTGATTTCATTCTACTTGCGTAAGATACCCCTGAGGATATACAGTCACTTTGGAGATTCAGAGATTATTAGATTCAACTTCTAATTGCTATATACCAGAACTGTTAAGGCAAATGCTATCTGAAGTCACAGAAGTCTTGTTTTTATTTACCTTGTATCCTTGGTTAATCCCATTGATGAACTGTTGGGGTGGAGGGGTCCAGAGGAACTGGATGGTTGTGGAGTTCACGGCTTCCACTTGCACATTTTGTGGTGGAGCTGTAGGCACTGAGGCAGCAGAGAGGGAAAGAAAATAAAACAGTGTGGAGGAGAGATGAGGGGACAAAAAAGAAAGATGAACACAGAACTCACTGACTGTCACTTGCAAGTCATAGAGTAATAACAACCTTGAGAGAAGAATGCACTTCCTGTGCAAGAGTAGCCAGCAGTGACTTGGAAATAAGAGCAATTGGGTTAATTTCTCATTCTGTATTGGAGATTCTTTCAAGGAGAGGGGATGAAATTATTTCTGCAGCTTATTATTCCACAGCTGAGTTTTTCATAGAGACTAGAGATAGAAGCTAGGTAATGATAGGTAAACACATCTCTTTCAATTATCCATGACTGCACAGAGAATGAACAGCTTCAAAAAGAGATTTCTTGAGTCTTAATACCACTCAATTCCCCAGATCAGAAAAGGAAACATGGAGTCTGCACAATTACAGTTCTAATTGAGAATTATAGTCTGGCAACAGCATCTGTTTGTTATTTACTGCTGCTTAAAGAATTAAGAGCAGTCATATCACACAATAACGATTTTTCTTGGGAACTGGAGATGTTCTCATTTTATCTTGATATGATATTCATCCATGTATATTGAATTGATTATATATATTCTGAGCCAATACATCCTCTAATCTACTAAAAGTTGCATAAACGTTTTAAGCCAAGTATTTAATTAGACAGATGTTTTCTTAATACAAAAAAAAACCCCATAGAACATAAAGGCTTCAAACAACAAAAAAGAACACCTAAATATTTTGCCATTTAATATAATGTCTCTTTAAATGTCTTCCAGGCTATTTCTTCAACTTATTGCTTTAGGATGTCATTTCTATAGTTCTCAGAGGAAAGAATACTAACAGACAGGTCTATTTTCCTGAAATAACCAAGCTTATAGTAAGCTTAAGAAGAAAACTGCTATTTGAGCATAAAGAATGGACTAACACACTTTGAAACCTATAAAATAAGTTTAATAATGCTTAAAAAATATTACTATTGACAGCCATGCGCATTGGTATTCCACAAAAAAAGGAACTATCCACAAGTGGTTTTGAAGCCTGAAAAGCTTTGTTCCTTCTGCTTCCAAGGGAAAACTTATACCAAAACCCAACGATCTATGATTCTAAGAAGTATCCACAATTCCCACTGAGAATAGTGGTTTGGCCCATACTTTTCAAAAACAGGTCACAAACTTTTAAAGCTTCAAAGTACTTTTGGAAGACGAGTCTTTGTATGGAGAAGAAATTAAGTTCAAACATGTAAAGATGCCTCTTTTTCCACCAAAAGCTGTTTTGTTTGAAAGACACATAAAGGGTCACTATTCTTAACTGGTGTACACGCTATAGTAAGGCTGCAGCCAACAGAGCTAGGGCAGGGTGCGCTTATCAAAGACATCCACAACCTTGAAATCTCAACCTAGAAACCTCAACACAGAAAAATGGAGAAACCCTTAAAGATGTCAAGTGTGGAATGTCAGGAACATCCACTTTCATGCCCTCTGTCACTAAACCACCCTGATGACTATACCATGGCTTGAAAATTTAGCTCTGCCTATATTTTTAACCTCAGAAACCACACATTATTCAGAATTTTCTGGCCCTAATTTAAAACCTGATGTCACAATTTATGAACTGTGCATAATTATTGAGTTCTAATAGCAGAATTTATCTGATACTTCTCTAATGTTTCATTAGAAGCTGGGTCCTACTTCCTGCCATGTATCATAACTCTCTGTATGCTTTGTGAAGGTTATAATATCATCTTAATGGCCTGTAGACATCATAAAGTTTTTGTACTTAAAGAGATTCACCAAATCATCCTGATACACAGTCATAAATATCAAAGTAATGACAAGCTGCTTTGGCTACAGTCCCCTACTAAAAAGTATTTTTGTCTTCTTCTTGTCCTTTGATGAAATTGTTTATTATGAGAGCCACAGTATATGTTTCAATTTGGTTTTGTGCGCAGCACTTCACACAATTAATGGTTAAAATGGTTAATGTGAATAAGATTTTTTCCAATCATCAAAATTCTTTCTTGCCTGCATATTTGCATATTCAGATAATGTTAACAGCCAGAGTTTTGTTCTTCTGGAAGAAAAAAGCCTTCAAGTTAGTCTTTTTTTATCAGAAAGTCACCCCTATTTGTAGATGCTAGGTTGATTTCGCAACATAATTATTGCACAGAAATTCTATACATAAAGCCATGTGCTGCTCAGTGACAGCCACACTTGAAGAAATGCAGAATTTCAGCAGTGGTAGTAAGAGCCTGCTTTTCCCAGAGCATAACACACACCAGGAGACCTGAGAGTTGACAGTACAACCACTCCCAGTGCCTTTGGTTTCCTGGAACATAAATCAGCATGTACATTGCTGCTTCAGTTCTGTGGGCATTCTTTTCTTTAGCAGAGGATACCACAGATGCTGTATAAGAAATAGCAAATTTCCAGTGATTTCAAAATCACAAGGATTTGATTCTAAGGGTTTGATAAGTCTTTAAGATACATTTCTACTTAACATTTTTAAACTTAAACAGGGAAATTCAGGTTAGATATAAGGAAGAATTTCTTTACTGTGAGTGAGTGGTGGGGCACTTGAACAGGTTGCCCAAAGAAGTGGCAAATGCTCCATCTCTGGCAGTGTTCAAGGCCAGGTTGGACTGGGGCTTGGAGCAACCTGGTCTTGTGTGAGGTGTCCTTGCCCATGGCAGGAAGACTGGAACTAGATGACTTTAAGGTCTTTTCCAATCCAAACTACGCTGTGCTTCTATGATTTCAAAACACTGAAAATTGCATCAGCAAGCTCCAAGTTTTCATTTGCAGTCCTTAAAGTCCTCAAAAAAGCTCAGGCAAGCATTCGAGGACAGGTTTAATAGTTTTAGAAATGTGGCTAAACAAATGCATTAGTTGTTTCCTTCATTAGGAGTTATTTTCCTGAAACAAGAACAAATGATCATAGCACAAAAAGTACCCGCTCCAAAAGGAAAAATAGTTAAAATTATGAACAGAAAGCATAAAACATTCAGAACGTTGCGAAATGTTATTTATATTACAATTCCTCTTTGGGCATCTTTATTGAAAAATCAACATCTGCATCTCAATGAATGCATTTAAAAGATGGAAAGAACATGGTCCATCTGATATGCATAAGCTTAATTATACTGCAGAAGACATAATATATTTTGTATTTTTAATCAGTAAAATATTGGCATTAGAATCTCAAGTCTAAGTGCCAGTACAAAGCTCCCCTTTTATGTCCTGATATTAAAAGACTTCCTTGGGTATCTGAACAGTTTTGCATTTAAAAAAGAAGTTTGACAGAAGCTAAATCAGAATTGACTTCCTGGCCACTTCAAAACTCAAATACTTTTCCAAGATCATGGCTAGTATCTCACTGAAACTGTGATTGTCTACATAAAGGACTTTCTAATTTAGTGGTAGATATCTGTTGTCATCCTGCAAGTTTCTTGTCAAGCAGTATGGAAGCTACCAATGTCAAATAGGTGTTCCAAGAGTAATCCCCAAGTAGTTACATTCTTAGTCTTTAAACCTGTACGCTTCATCATGTTTGCAAGTATTCCTAAACTGTCTCACAGTGGAGATCCATTTGGGAGTCATCTCAGAATTGCAGATCAAATTGGTCAGACAAAACCAACTGTTACTTTCTTCCCAATAAAGCTCACATGGTTGGAAAACTGTTAATAGCTCAGCCACTGGGACTGTAAGTTAAAGCACAGCATTCCAAGCAGAAAAGGTCAAAGAAGCACTCTAGATAAAAGTCATTAAAAGGGCTTTGCTGATGAGCTAATGGAGAGAAGGCATTATGGTTAAGCATGTGTACATGTAATTGTTCTGTCTCTAGCTATGTGCAAATAGCATGTAAATCTGCAGAGATTCTGACAGCCAGACTACTCGTCTTAAATACAGGTCTTTAGCAGAGGCTTGTAAAAAAGTCTTCTACTCCTCTGGAGCGCCTGATCTTCGGAGTAGCAGCTTCCATACCTCAAATAAAGCAGGCTTGGGGAATGCCAGGTTTTCCCCTATGTGAAGATTTGGTTGTTCTTTTAATGAACTGGATGGAAGTGCTAAAGCTGCACATTCCTGGTGGGAACAGTGAGGAGAATCTGCCATGGAGGCATGAGATTCCTCCCACAAAGTCTATTCTCCTACAGTCCATGCTGACACCTTCTGCTGTGCTATGAACTGCAGCAGGTGTGTAGAAAAGATGGTCTGTGCAATTCTACACATGCACATATTTGAAATTCAGTAGTATAAGGTTTGGCATTACCTGATGAGTTTTGCTTCCTGCAGCTGGGAAACGCCTTCTTCCTTTCTTGCATGCTTCTCCCAAAGACAAGATTTTACTTCTTCATTAAGAGCTGGGAGCCAGGGGCCTCACTGAGACAACTGCTCTTTTCACACCCTTTGTGAAGTCATTTAAACCCCCCTCTCCCCAATCCCCCAAAACAACAACCAAACAAAAAGAAAGCAGCAGATGGCAAATGACACCTAACAGTGATAAAGCTGAGAGATAAAAAATCCAGCCACTACAATTCCAACCTGCTTCTGCACAGGAGCAGCTGGGCCCAAAATGGCCATGGATGCTTCCCAGCTGTTGGTAGGTTCCCAAAAGGAAGTGAATGAGGAAGATGGTTTTGCCAAAAATATGTGAGGGAAAACTAAAGGAAATATCTTTTCAGTGAGATAAAACTGAATGATTGCAGAGGACTCTCCTTATTCAGAGATGCCTTTTTCAAGATTATTTCCTATGTAAAGTAGGAAGCTTTCAGGCAGCCAGGTTTTCTCTAGTTTTTCTGCCTCAGTCTTATAAACGTCTCTGATTCACCTCCTACTGCCTGACGAAGAGACTACTTTGGACCTGGCTCATCTTGCTTTAATCCTTCTCTCCACACCATCAAGACTCACTAGTCTTGTGACTCTTCCACATTTTTAATGCAGGAAGGGCCCTTTTCTCAGACTTTTCTATCCTTTCAAAGTGTCCAAGCACAGCACAGAAGGGAAAACAAAACAGTAAGAACTAAATGGTAAGACCTATGAACTTTAGGACAGAAGACTGGCTTTTGGGATATGCATCACAAGAAAGCCATAGCACTCCCAGTAGAAACAACAGCGGGCTAATGTTAATGCAAAGAGCCTGAGGAAAGTTTAGTCTCTACTTTTAAACCTTGCTTTGCCTAAATCTAAGGAGCAATGTGAATTTTTCAAAGAGAGAGAAGTTCAGAAGTATTCATGATAGTGAGATAAAAGGAACAGACTCAAAATAAAGAATGGAAACTTTTGCTTTCTCGAATCAACCTGCTGGAAAAAGTAAACATGTCCAATAGTACAGAGCAGAGACAATACCATCACCATCCAGAAAGATTCTTATATTTCTCAGAAATCTATTCTTCTATAAAAGGTATTGGGAAAATTCAGTTTTCATATGTTACTGGCAAGTCCCGCACGACACTGTTTAAATAAGTAAAAACTGCCCTATGCAGAAGGCTGGCACAAATCCCTGTGAAAAGTAACATCAAAGTAAGGAACAGCTGGAGAAACCTCTGATGAAGAAAGATCTGTATATACAGAGCATCAAAGGATTAGGCTTAATATCACTCTGAAAAGACTTTTGAGATTTAGCGACAGTCAACCTGCCTGACCTTAGTGTGAGGATGTTCAGTGCTTTGCCAATAAGTCTTTCTGACATTTTATCTAAGTGATATTATGTGCCAGTTCCTCTCTAAGTTTCGATCTTTCAGCATCTTCTGAGTTCAGCCACATTCTAGAAGTTGGTGATTTTTGAAGAGCTCTGAGTAGCTGATTAGTCATCAGCGGCTAAAGCAATGCCAGAGTACTAATAAGGGATTAATAGACCACGTTCTGGTATAAATCCACAGCTTATATGGCCAGTCAATATTCCCTGTGACAAAGATGCCAACGTGCTGATCTGCTCCTGCCAATGAGTTGATCTGCTCCCAGTGCTCATTTCCTCCCAGGCTTTGAGCTGCATAGCACGCTTGATTAATATGAGGTATTTCAGGTATTTTTCATCTGCAGACAGACAGGCTCTTGCCAGCACAGCTCACATCATTTAATGCATGTCAGGATAGAGGCAGCAGCAGTCGTAGCAGGAGAGGGGGATGGATGGGACTGTATGTCTCTGACATTTATCTCCACTCATATTAAAATCAGAATATGATTTACAACGCAGTTTTACACATGGCTTTTTTTTTTCACTCCTGCTGGTTTGGTTTAGGAAGGACATTCTGGAGCAAGAAACAGCCACTGGCTTTTCCTGTCATTTCCCAACTACAAGAAGGATAAAGGAGCAGAGTTGCAGTCAGTAGTACATTACATATGGAGACAGCATTAATCCAGTTTCAAATGATACTGATACCAACCAGCTTCCCTTTTCAACTCTAAAAGTAAAAAGGCTTCATACTCAGCAAGGCATTCATTAGGAGATGGCAGCACCTGTGAAGTAGTTAATTACTGCTATTATTAAATATTGATATAAAATAAAATAGAAATATTTATTCTTTCTTCTAAGTCTATCCACCATTGAACATTTAGGAAGTACATATAGGCAAACAGGACATGGCAGGTTGTCCTGCAGTCTAAACACTCTTGCTGATTAATATGAATGCAGGACTGACTATACTTAATTTATTACAGAGGATTTATATCCTTATAAATGACAACAGACAACCAATAAATAAAGGATGATAATAACAGCGCATAATATCAAGGGAAATTAGAGTCAATTGACGGGTTTAAGAAGAAGAGTGTGAAGTCCAAACCTAAGTCTTAATAGATGGAAGGTTAAGGTGTTATGATAGTTTAAAATGAGCAAATAAACAAAGTGATGAATTACAAGCCTATTCGCAAAAGAGATTCAAATTCTCTGTGCAAACCAATTCTCAGCAGAGATCTGGTCTTTAGTGGGATAAAAACCATTAATCCTGGCTGCAAGGAGAAGACTAAGAAAAACATTTCAAGGTCTGCTATAAATACTTCTAGAGAGAGTTTGAGTGTGTCTACACTCTTCTATGACTTTACATGCCCTAAGACAAAATATACCTTCCTTCTTTAATTGTTGTGGTTAAAGAGTGTTTCATATGAATAATCTTTTCTTAAATAGCTCCCTACACCTCAAATTGTCTCTAATCATGTTCTAATGTACTCCTGGTAGCAATTAACAAACAACTAGGTCGTCTTCTCTCATTGTAAATTAACTGATGTACTGTAAATCAGCAAGTTGTTAAAATACTTTAATTGTTTTATGACCAATAAAGCAGAGACCATGTACTGTCCAGTGCTCAGCATCCAGCACAACCCTGCAATTATGGGAATATATGAAAGCTTTAAGGGCCTGGTGCTTAATTATCCTATAGATTTTTATACCAATCTAGAAGTGTAAACATGCCTTACACTGGTTGTAAAAAGTAATTACATATCTGTTTGTTGATGTCATTTATACTTTTCTTAAAGCACTTAGCAGAAAGATGTGTAGGAGCTGTAGCATAAATATCAGGGTTTTAAAGGTAAAGTTATCTTCCTCTTTGCAAATGTATGAACTGTTCCTGAAATACTACAAACCTCTCTTTCTCCACAGGCTTTAATTCTCTTCGTATAGTTTCCTTATAAATTTATTCTGTATTACTAAAACAAGGTATTTCATGATTATCTGAATACAGCTGTTTTACTCAGCTTTTGTCTCCTGTATTGCATACATAGCATATTGCATACCTTGACCACGATACACCAAATTCCCTGCCACATTCTCTCTGACTCTCCTGGCAGAGTAACCTCAGCCCCTGCCTGTCACAGGCCCTATAAATCCATTCCCAGCTCTTTTCAGCATTTCTATTTATTCCTCATGCTGCAGCCAACTCTGACCTGCAAGTGTCATCATGAGGGTCAACCAGAATAGATAATTTTTTAATTCACTCACGGCTTCTCCTACAGAGATAACAGCAGAGTCTTATCTCGTCTCTACTCTGGCATTTGAAATCTGTAGGTGTTTCCTACCCCAAGCTGTCTGTCAAATTTGACCAAAATGACCATTAATTTTACAAGTTGTTAGTAGGACTATCAGAGAGTGCATCTCCTTAGGAAAGCATGTTATAAATTGTAACACTAAAGGATATATTGGTCCAGTTTGCTCACCTCCCTGTAAAGTGTACTCTGTCACAGGTCTGCTGAATGCTCCCAACCCAGCTCCATTGTAAGATGCAACCTGGATCTCATACTGGGTCCAAATGATCAGGTCTTTCACTAAGCAGTAGTTGATTTCTGCACTGGTGATGTTCTTATACTGGTATTCTCCAGGGAGGCCGGCCAGGCGATATCTACCATATGGGAAGAAATATTTGCTAGTGAATTAGATGGTATCAATTACAGAAAATATCCCAAGTAGCAAAATTGCTTCCTTTGTCAAGAGGCAAGACACAAACTTCTACAGCAGAATTATACAAAGAATAATTAAAAATAATCAGAAAGAACAAACTAACTCCTGATAAAATCATATAGTGTTTGACTGCTATAGTATTGCTAATCTGATCTCACTGAGATTACGTGCTCAGGGCTGAACAAAATGGGTATTTTATCCTGTTTTATCGTTGCAAAAAAATTACAGCTTTTTAAACGTAGCTTGTCTAGTAAAAGTTGTGATTTAGTAGAAAAAATTGCCCAGATATGATTTTTTTTTTAGCAAGATGCTGCTGTAAATCAGCTTGAGAATGTTTTTTTTCCTTCTCCTCTGATATCCAAAAAGGGATTGCTCAGAGGGCTCTGACCTTCCAGAGACTCACTCCATTTCATTCCAGGTGTTGTCATCTCTAGCCTCCACCAGGATTTACTTCCACAGATAAAATAAGGATGAAATATAGTTGAGACCGAAGGGTTGGTTAAGCACTGGAATTCCAGAAGGGCTCTGCCAAATACAGGTGAGTACAGGTAAACATCCTGCCTGTACAATTCTTTGTACAGGTGAGTAGTAAACATCCTGCCAAACTTTCTGCTGAACCACAGGAAGCTGAAACACTGAATATATTTTCCCCTGTAAAAACTGCGTTGCAGAAAGCAGGGCCCCTTGATGTGTCTCTTCAGGCCAAGAAACTATGGAGAAGAACTAAATTATAGAAAACAAACCATGCAAATCTGTGAATGTGAATAATACTGTTGTTTTCCTTCCTTTAGATGCTTACAGTATGCTAACTCACAAAAAGATAAATCAGAAAAAACAGAGGCCAAGTAAAGGGCACGAGGCAGTACTATTCCACCAGAAAGACAAATCTGGACACATTTGTATTTTTATTCACCACACCACTTTCACGCAGTCTTACTCATCTTTTGCTTCACAGTAATCACTAAAAGCTTACTGACATTGAACAATTTCACTGACATCTTACAGTCTGATTTTAAATTCATCTAAGTTAAATTTGTGCAGTTTCTATAACTAGACAACTTTGTGTATTTCAGCCACAGATTTTGTTCTAAAGTCTTATTATAAAGAGATCAATTCTTAATCACTGACAACCCCTCTATTTTCTGCTGAGCAGCTGCTTGCCTGACCATATTTTGGTATATTTAATGTTTGTAATGCTACACTGGTGCGATTTCATTTATGAAGTACAAATGGAAATAAAGAGATACCAGCTCCCATCCGATTTATTGAATGTCTTCTTCTTCTTCAACTTTACACGGTAACTTTTTCGTTCTTCTGTCCCCCGGGAAGGGGGCATGCTTCCTGGCAAAGACAATTCTTTGTGCAGCAATGTTTTGTCTCACACCTAGCAGACAAGGTGCAGAGTGCTCCTGCGATTTAATCCATTATGTTGTTAGCACAGCAGTCCTCTAAATGCAATACTGCCAGCAAGAAAAAGGGCAGAGGAAGGAGGCCAGTTCAGAAATGTCACGTCTTCATGATTTTTCTCACCAGGGACTTTGATGTATACTCCATATGACTTCTGCAGTGCACCTACACTTTCAAAGATCAGGTGTTCCATCAATTTAGTATCTTGCATGTTGTTGTGGTTTAAGTCCAGTCGGCAACTCAGCCACGCAGCCCTCGCTTGCTCCCCACCCCCTTCCCAGCCCCGCTCCCGGAGGGATGGGGAGGAGAATCGAAAGAATGTTAATTCCCAAGGGTTGGGATAAGAACACTCCAGTAACTGAGGTATAACACAAACCACTGCTGCTACCACCAATAATAACGATAAGGGAAATAACAAGGGAAGAGAATACAACCGCTCACCATCTGCTGACCGATACCCAGCCCGACCCGAGCAGTGATCTAACCCTTCTGGGTAACTGCCCCCTGTTTATAGCATGACGTACTGCAGACTGGTTAGTTTGGGTCAGGTGTCCTGTCTCTGTCCTTCTGGCTTCCCCTCCTCTCTGTCAGAGCATGAGACTCAGAAAGTCCTTGGTCAGAGGAAACATTACTGAACAGCAACTAAAAACATCGGTGTTATCGGTGCTATTCCCAGGCCGAAAGTCAAAAACACAGCACTGCAGCAGCTAAGGAGGATTAAAAATGACCGCTACTGCTGAACCCAGGACACCTGTCTTGAGGATTAGGTCTCTGGGATGTATGGTAGTTTTCATTTCGTTATACCGCAATTCTACAGAAATCAGTGCAAGAAGACTTTTCTTCAGTGCACATTGCTGTCACGACACAAATTGACTTGGAAGAACAGCCTGGTTTATTACTTGGGACAGTTGTGCTTTTATACGATAATCTTAAATTCCTGTTGAATAAATGGCTTCTCTGCTCTGTAGCCAAGACAAACCATGTAGATGCCAAAAATGTTCAAAGATTGAGTAGAATGAATATGATCACTCTTTATTAAAACGGAAAGAGGTGTTACAGAAAGGACAGGGATCAATTATGCTGGTAGATGTTGTAAAAAATACTTAAGTTAAACACTGAAAACACTATATGGAGAAAACAGAAAAGGTTACCAGAAGTAGGAGGCTATGGGATTGCTTTCTCAAAGAACTTAATGCCGAGACTGGCTTACGTTCATTTGGAATAGCTAAGGAATTAATCCCATCATCAAATAAACCAGTTTAAATGCAAGAATCATACAAGCAACAGTTGTACCCTGTGCAAAGAGGTACCCAACTCTCATGACAAGATTCTATCCATAGACAAAAATTGAAGCACCTCTTTCTGCCTGTCACTAATGACTGGCACAGCTTTCAAACTGAGTCCAGCTCTTAAAACTGCAAGCACTTGCACAAGTGGGCCACCAGCATAATAGGCTCTGTGCAGGTGACAGGGAGGTTAACAGACTTTCAACTCTGCCTGCAAAGAGACAGAACTTTCCAGGACTACTCTGGGAGCTCACCAACACTCTAAACATCACAAAAACATTTCCATCCATGCCAGCATGAACAGGATGTTGGCATCTAACTGTAGCATTTAGTTATCTTTTAGCAGGTGTGGAGGACACTGTACTAAAAATGTCAGCAGTCAGCCCATAATAGGCTGTAACCATCACTTGGAAGCGTGTCAGAGTTGGTGCAATGCTTGGGAGTTTCTCACAAATACCTAATTTAGATAATGCCTCTTTTACTAAAGGTGCGGCACTGGCTGGCTGCTAACACCGCAGGATATGTAGAGGCTGGCAAACGAGCTGTAGCTGAATTGGGCAGGAGTGAATAACTGAGTCCCCAAAAATTAAAAAAGGGAAATGCCCTGCAAGGTTTCTTAGAGTGGCAACACCATTTCCAACACAATATATGCTGTACAAGCAGAAAGACTGGATGTAGTCTAGATTCCAAATTACCTGCTGGAATCTGTTTCTCATTAATAAATACAGAAGGGGCTGAAAGAATCTTACTCACCTGACTGATTTTCAAAACCACATTAAGGTCTGCCATGAAGCATCTGACCTGTCATTCTCTCTCTTCATTTTGTTTGGCACAAAACTGAAGCTTATTGATTCTATGCTTGTCTTCCATCGTGAAAGGAGCCCTATTGTGTCTTTGATAAATTTAATTAACCTTTCTAGCAGGAAGCTGAGATTGTAATAAGCAAATATACATCTCCAGTGCATAGGCTGCACTGTACTAACCTCCCATGTGAACACTTTTAGTACTTGCTGCACTTCACTTTGAAAATGGAAAAAAGCTATCTGGATGTTGAGAGTCTCCATAGGGAGCTAGTCCACTTAGGCAGTCCTTTCAGAGTAGCTAGCAGAGACCCCAGCTCATTGACTCTCTAGAATAGGCAGGCTAGAATCTAAGTGCCTACACTCAGGTGGCCACTTGAACAGAGGTGTTTTCTTCTGTAATAAACCAGGCCAGCCACAGCATTCGTAAATAATTATGACTATATTTACAGAATCACAGAATCATTTGAGTCAGAAAAGACCTTTAAGATCATTGAGTCCAACTGTTAACCCAGCACTGTCAAGTCCACCACTATGTCCCCAAGCACCACACCTACACATCCTTTAAACACCTCCAGGGATGGTGCCTCTGCCACTGCCCTGGCCAGCCTATTCCAGTGCCTGACAACCCTTTGGGTGAAGAAATTTTTCCTAATATCCAATCTAAACCTCCCCTGCTGCAGCTTGAAGCAGCTTTCTCTTGTCCTATTGCTTGTTACTTGAGAGGAGAGACTGACCCACACCTCACTACAACCTCCATTCAGGTAGTAGTAGAGTGATAAGGTCTCCCCTGAGCCTCCTCACCAGGCTAAACCACCTCAGTTCTCTCAGCTGCCCTCACAGGACTTGTCCTTGAGACCCTTCACCAGCTTTGTTGTCCTCCTTTGATTTCATGGAATGAAATTAGAAGTAGTTTTAAATATGCTCTTAAGTCATACCATTCTGAATTCCCTCATGCACACGTGGATCTATCTCCAGACTTTCCAGGTCAGGAAATTACTTACCTTAGGATGTACCCATGAAGAACTCCGTTATGTTCACTCTCAGGAGGAGGTTGCCACTGGACCATGATAGACTGATTGGTGCGCCCACTGGCCACTATGTTTTTAGGTGGGGCACTGGGGGGCTCCTCAGGTAGCATCAACCTAAGTACAAAAGAATGTGACTGAGGTGGGTTTTGAAATAAATCATAGATAACATTTCTATTTCATGTGTCCATTCCATGTGAACCAGTTTCTTTTATCAAAGACTGATGACTAGAAGGAAATATAACTCTGATCAAACTGCTGAAGACATGCATGAAATAGTTACAACAAATCAACATAATAGGAAATCAGTTAAGCAAGCAACAAGACAGACAGCTGAGGTAACCTTATTCTCTCTGAATCACCCAGGCTGGTACAACGCTTTAAAAAGATTACAAGCCTGAATGAGTTAGAGCTCAGGTCCAGTGTCTGTGACTCCTTCCAAATTGTTTCTTTCAGCTCTTTCAGTATTTTTCATATCAAACTCCTACATTTCAAAAAAGCCATTTAGAATTCAGCTGTTCTGCAATTCAAGCTCTCAGCAAGCTTTGGTTCAGAAGAACGGGGATGCATCTGAAACTAAATTTGATGAAGCCATCCTTCTATGTTGCATCTGGGCGAGTTCCAGAAGTGACATTGCAATGATTAGGAGAATGCTGTCCTCCTTCCTGGGCTAACTGCTGGGGCTTAGCACAAGAGCAAAAAGATTCTGCTTAACTGACACTCTGGAAGTATGAGGGCACCTCCTCCATGGTGAGCTGATATCCTGCACCATCTAATTGCCATGATCACCAATTATTGACAGCTGCAGAGCACTCTCCAGATGCTAACTGCTCCCTTCCCCAGTTATTGTGCAACAAGTAACTTCATTCATTCACAATCAGCAGGTTTTTTCCCCCAGTAGTTCAAGGTTATTGTACCTCCAGTACCCAGATATTTATTTTTACTGTACCTGCTGGTCTCAGAGCTGTACTGGCCCTTTCCCACCTGGTTAACGGCACACACCCTGAACTGGTAGGTTCTGGCTGGAGTTAGTCCACTCACAGTGACACCGGTCATCTTTGGGTCAAGGTTTGAGAGGTGAACCTTCCAGGGAGAATCTGTTGGAATAATTTACATGTGAAAAAAAAGATGACAGTGCTTGTTAAAAGTCCTGCAGAAGCGAGAAAATGCCTGTGACTGCTCAGAGCTCTTTGTGCTTGTTTTCCTCAGAGGAACTTTGGGAAGAAGTTTCTTTTCAGCAGAAGAAACCTTCCTGTCAGCCCACACGGTTATGCAGATTGCACATTTGTCAACTGGAAAGTGATGCTGCACATGTCACGGCATAATAAATAAAAACTATATTCATTAGCATTTTAATAAAAGAGTAAACAAGCATGATAAAGACAGATGGGCTGTGTATTTCACAACCCATCTGTTTGGCAGGCCATTACACCACCACACCCATGAGTGGCTCTGGTGGAAGGACTGTAATGAAATTCACAGTCAGTTTGGAATATCTTCCTACCCAGCTTGCAAGCAGGTGTAGAAGCATGACTCTCTCTGCCAAATCAGACCTTTGCTGTAAGACCAGAGAAAGCTTCTGCTGCAAATTCTACACGTTTGCAGTTTTTTCTTCTCCTACAGATAGTATATGGCATTTGGTCTAATCGTTTCCTAGGAAGATTGCCTGGTATAAACAGCCCTGGCAGCACTATAAAACCCTCGTTGTCAGTTCACATACTTGACATACTGAGCTCCTCTGATGCCCAAATTACATTTTCAAGTTTTCAAAGAGGTCAGAAAATGAAACATGTTGAAAATTAAATATCCTGACTTCTTTTCTTCATAGCCTGAAGTCACACATTCTCCCTGAAGTCATGACTGAAAGAGTCAGGGAGAGGTGACATTTGGTCTGTGTTGCAACAGTTCAGCAATGGAATCAGCCAATTTAAAGATTTGTTCAGATTTTAAATAATACCAGCTGTTTCCATGCTCCCTGCTCAAAATTACCAACACTTCTGGAAATGGCTGAGGAGCTAGCTGTAGATTTTGGCAACATATCTGTACATGTTGCTCATCAGAAGTGCATTGCAGCTCCTGGCAGGTCACCTAGACTCAAAATGAAGATGAGATGTCCCAAATGTGGAAGCCTGCTAAAAAGGAAACCAAGATATAAACCACTAATTTAGCATTTTTCTGGCAGATTCCTTAGCAAGTTTAAGTCTTCTGGGGTCTGCTGCCAGTGGGGCTATAAAGACTGCATTTCTGAATTACTCAAAACATATTTATTTCAGTAATGGCTTTCTGAGAACAAAATCTTTTTTAACAGGAAAACTGACACAGCAGAATACTGGGAAAGTTGGAGAGGGACATTTGTACAGCAGTCAAGGTCTGTCCTCACCAGCTGATGATTTACCAGCAGTCACTGCAGCTGCAAGATCAAGATGGCAATTCTGAGCGTTGAACTTCTCTTTTTAGAAAGACCTTAGAGGAAACACTCCTGTGCTGTCTAGAAAAGCACTGGTTAAGAGTTTTTTGCGTCATATTTCCTTCTGGATTTTATCAAGCTTCTCCAGAGGCTTCACAAACAACTGTTCACCTGGTTACAGCCAGAGTGCATAGTAACAAATCAAGGTAAGTCAAAGTTAAGGTATGGCTGACTAAGTACACTGCCTGAAGCAGCTTCCTGAGGAAAATGGAAGAGCAGACACCACCAAGAGAGTGAAATACCCCTGTATGAGCTACTTGGGTAGTGGTCCATTTCCTCCAGCATTTCATTTGTTTATTGCTAGTGTAAACACCACCTGAGAGTGCTTAACCCAAGCGCTCAATGTAGTGAGGAGTTTGATTCAACAACAGGGCCTATTAATCTCTTCAGCACCTTGGGGCTTTACTCTGTTTATATGCTGCATCTGTAGAATACTTTATTAATTCCTTTTCCTCTCCTGGTGGAAGATAAAAGATCTGGCAGGAAGAGAGATTAAACTGAAACCTAATATAAACGGAACCTATTCATCTCCTAGGCACTCTGATTCAGAAAGGAAGGTGGTTTGGGGAGGATTTGCTTACTCACAGAGCAGTGGATACAGCGACTATGCAGAGTAGCTTTAAAATTTAAATGTCAAGTCTTTTTTTTTTTTTTGATAATCAATAAACTAAACATTTCAAAACAAACCCCAGAATTGCACAGAGCAGCAACTGTGACATCAGAAACATGTCATAACATTTTTAACACTCTCTTCTCGTCCAGGGGTGACTGTCACTCACCCGTCCCAGGAAGCCTGGAGAAGCTCCATGGTGACAAAAGAGCTGCAAGGTCAGACTATTAAATAAGCCTCCGTTACATTAAGCAGACTGTGCTAGTCCTTCGTCTAATTTAAGCTGCCTAGAATGTATTCTGGCCTTTGCTCTGCCACGGCAATTGCTACTGTCTGAAGCATTTCCATGTTTAGCTGGCTACCATCTTCAGGATATCAGGTATTTTGAATTAAAGGGGTGGGAGGCCAAAAGGAAAGTAGAGGCTGGAAATGGGTGGGAGGCTGAACAAGAGTGGAAGGGTGAAAAGTGAGGATGATCAGAGGGCTGGAACGCTCCCCATACTAAGGCTGAGAAAGTTGAGGCTGCTCAGCCTAGAGAAGAGAAACCGCACGGAGATCGCAGAGCAGCTTCCAGTATCTGAAAGGGGCTTACAAGGATGCCAGAGAAGGACTCTTCATCAGGAACTGTAGTGACACAAGGGGAAATAGGTTCAAACTTAAACAGGAGAGAATTAGGTTAGATTTAAGGAAGGAATTCTTCACTATGACAGTGGTGAGAGACTGGCACAGAGTGCCCAGAGAAGCTGGGGCTCCCCCATCCCTGGCAGTGTTCAAGGCCAGGTTGGATGGGGCTTGGAGCAACCTGGTCTAGTGGAAGGTGTCCCTGCCTGTGGCAGGTGGTTGGAACTGGATGGTCTTAGGGTCCTTTCCGACCCAAACCATCCTATGATTTTATTTTAACTCTGAGCGCCTCTCCAAGTTAATTTATTGGAAACAAAGTAATCTCACAGGCTACTCTCTAGTTTACAATGTGGTTTGTGAAGTTTTAGAAATTACTTTTGTTCCGTCAAGAATTTTTGGATGCATTTGTGGTATGTTTCATAACACTGGTTACTCACCAAGAGGCATTTCTTCTTTATTTCCTTATCTACCTTACAATTCATGCATTAATTGCAAATTCCTCAAAAATAATTTCTAATTTGATATTACAGATTAGGTCTGTTGTAAAAAGCTGATTTCTGCAGGTCTGGAGTACACTTCCATGTCCTTCCTTCTCCAGGATGGTTTTGTGTAGATGGTAGTATTGGAATCCGCTATACTGCTGTGGTTCACTGAAGTCATCTTTCAAATCTTCATGACAATATATGATATTGCAAACAGTTCAAATAAAAATTAAGTGGTTCATCCTTTGTTTGGTAGGGCTTCAACAAGGTCTACCTTGTTGGCCTGAGAAAAAGTATCTGTTAACACTACCATAGAATCATAGAAGAGTTAAGGTTGGAAAGGGCCCTAAGATCATCTAGCTCCAACTCACTTGCAGGGACGCCTTCTGCTAGAACTTGTAGCCCAAGGCTCTGTCCAGCCTGCCCTTGAACACTGCCAGGGATGGAGCATTCACCACTTCTTTGGGCAACCTGTTCCAGTGCCTCAGCACCCCCACAGTACAGAACTTCCTATGCAGATCTGAGTCCCAGTTGTAACAAACAAAATAGTTTTATTATGATTTTTCAAAGATTTGTCAATGTGTCCAATTTTTGTCATCTGAATATTCCTACAAAATTCAGGATGACAATTTCTAGGCTTTAAGCTAAGCAGGTATAGACGCTTTCCATAGGAGTTTTTATTATCTCCTCATTGGCAGAATGTGATGAATTAGAGTTACACGATTACCCCACACAGCATAGACATCCCAGAATACAATAAAACAAAAATGGGCTTTTATCTTCATTGTACTCGGCAGAATTCTTTAAGTATTATTTCTTCAGTTAAAAGACTACTTGGAATATTTTTTGATTAATCCCTAAAATCTAAACCTCTTTGGAATAAAATAAGCAAATCTCCTTCTCACCCCATGAAGATACTTCACTGGAATTCCTGGATATATCACGACAGGGGCTAAGCAGGTCATGAAACATCCCAAAACCACATTAGTGCAAATGACAGCAATGCATGGTCCTATTTATTTGAAAATCCTATTTCAAATGAAGGTTCCCATTTCTGGCTCTGTGTGGGCAGGAATACTTAATGACTGTGTTTCTCTGTAACTGTGCTTTTCAAATTAGGTTATAAATTTGCCCCCAAATGTTTAAGGCCATATGTCTCAAGTCACCCACAGACACGGGCTACTATGAATGCTTGTAATTTGAGAATTATTGCATTGTGCCAAATACATTCATTTTAAAAATTAGCTGACAAGAGTCGTTCATAGTCCCTGCAATTTATGAGCACGATCTACTGGGTTTTTTTTCCCTCTAATTAAAATAAGGTGTTTATATCTCTTTTCTGAAATGATATTAGTGAAAAGGAGCTCTAATCCATGCCAGGTGGAGAGACACTCCTCTCTCTAATGCAGCCAGTAATTAGCCCCCTGAAATTTAGTCATTATTTTGAACCCTCTTCAGCTATTTCTCTGAAACAGATACTGTTATTATGTATTCATTTATGGTACATGCTTCAGAACGTACAATGGATCCTAACGCTATTAGAAAGTGATTCAAAACAGCTAAAAAATTAACAAGGCTAGACTACATTTCAGCACCTGTAACTGCAAAGCAAACCCCATGTATCAAAACTCCACAGAACTAAGAAGAAAGTCTCCTATGCAGCTTTGCTAACTGGGAAATAAAGCATAATTTTGATGTCCCTCCCTAACCTTTACACGTGTAAAAGCAAATAGGGATTAGGAGTCAAGCATATTGCACTGCTGCTGACAGTGAAGGATCTACTGATGAAGGCACAGGAGCTCAGGGCATATGCTGACTCCTTGACAGTTATTCTTTCTGTGGCACAAACAGGACTGATGGAAAACCTGAAAGGAATTTTTCTTTGAAAAGCAAAGAGAGATTCTGCACAGTCATATCA
Organism: Myiopsitta monachus; assembly: GCA_017639245.1. NCBI lineage: Eukaryota > Metazoa > Chordata > Aves > Psittaciformes > Psittacidae > Myiopsitta > Myiopsitta monachus. The sequence goes on along the minus strand of CM029926.1, from coordinate 7,387,059 downwards.
GACAAGACTATACCTACACAAGATCAAATACCAGCTTCATTCACAAATATCACTTGGGATAGGTGGGAACAAAGGCAAGGTGGTGTTTTCCAGAGGAGTAGGAGGTCTGTAGAAACTAAATATTAACCACACACTACTGAGATCAAAAGAACTCTGAAAAACAAACACGTCAAGAAAATAAAAAACAAAATAAGACAGTAACAATACGCAGACATTAAAGTCAGCTTTCCAAACCAAAGTCGCTGTTGACATTGTTTCTACTATTCTACCGGCATCCATACAGCTGAGCAATAAGATGTGAAATGAGAGAACACAACAACAGCTGAGTATTTAAGGGCTTAGATTCCTCTCTTCTCACAGAAGTCCTAATTCTGTGAGTAACCACTTGGACGTTGTACATAAAAGCAAAGTAAACAAAGATAAAGATGAAAACTGAAAGGACAGCAAGATCTAGAGTACTTCTGGGAGTTAAGATGCTCAATTCACAACAAGCCAGCTCTGTGTTTGTTTTTTGCAGCTGCAAGCTTGCTGAAGTACATCTACCTATGATTTGCGATAATGAGACTCTCTCAGTCGCAGATTGCAATGCCATCAGTCAAAATTATTGGATCTATCATGGAGTGAGCAAGGGTTCACAGGATCCTGCGGAGTTCTGAGGGACTGTCTGCACGATTTCTGGAAAACTACTGTTGGTTTTTGCTGTGCCTTCTATATATTTCAATGAATGAATTACAGCATTTTCAGAATGATGGCACATTTACCCCATTCCTATATTAGACCAACTGCAAAGCATCCTTGCTAGAAAAGCACCTGAAGACCTTTCAAACTTCTCCTGGCATCAAGTGAGCTGCCTCTTCTTTTAATGACTCTTCTCAATCAAGAAGATTCCCAACCAACAGTCATGCAGCCCAGTGCAGGATCCACATTCTGCCAGCTCTGTGCTGTCTCTGTGTACAAACCTACCTCTAGTACCATTGCATCATGTTCGCAGACTGGGGCTTTATTAGCTTGCCATTGTCAAAGCCTCTTGGAAACATGAAACACAAGTGTAATGTCCTTGGGTGAAAGAACAGGTAAGGAAAAGCTAGAAAGCAGTTACTGGCTTGTAACTCCTTGATAGGAGGGGAAGCATAGAAGAGTCCAAGTGAAAAAAGAAGGTGCTGATAAAAAGGTAGAGAGGGGTTGTGAGTGCAGAACGCTGAATTTTCTCAGTCATTTGCTTCACCAAAAGATCAGGAGTCTTTGCTCAAAAAGGAATGTTTTAAGGACAACAATTATGGCCATGACTTGGAATTTCCACTAGGATTAGAACACTGCACTGTGCTGAGCAGATGTAAAGATCATCAGTTCTGGGACCTCCACATCTGAAAAGCTATGCACTCCTGCCTGCCAAGCAAAAGGGCTGTATGTGATTTGAAGCTCAAGTTTCATCTCAAGCTCTCTGTGTGGCGAAACAAAATGCTTCTCTCTCGTTAATCAGAAATCAGGACTGCTTCACATTCAGTTATGCAGTGGCTAATTCCACATGTCAGAAAAAGTGATGCTCTTAATTTTTTCATCAAGAATCAATTGTTAGGCTTGGATTTCCAGCTTCTACAGTGATAGAGATTACAAAGCATTGCCAAGGTGACTGATTTCCATATAACCTCATCTTTCCATCAACTCCTAAAGAGGCATTAGCAATGACCCTGAATAACCTTGCAAACTGAGAGCCACAAAAGAGCTGATACAGCATGACAAAACTGTGAGAAATGGCATTTCACAACGACCAGGTTTGCAATCCATGAAGCTAGGTATTTGGATATCTTAGAGTTAGGCATCCTTATCCTACCAAAAAAAGAAGGGTATAAAATTATAACCTAGGGAGAGCAGACAAATACATGAACCCATATACAGTTAAGATAGTAGCTCCTACTGACATCTAAGTTTACTCCTCTGACAGACCATTAGTTCCTTGTTATTACCCTCCTGCCTGCATTCTTCAGGTAAAACTGGTGCTCTGAATGCATCCAGGTATCTATGAAACCAGAGCAAAAGACAACAATGGGAAGACATAAAACGACTACTGCCATTTTATAGATGTTGAATTGAAGCACTAAGGAATGAACTGCTGTGCTTCAAGTCTGGCAGGCAATGCTTGAGGTGGAATTAAGGCTTTCCTGTATCTCAAGCCTCCCTCTGTTGTTTAACTCTTACAGCATGCGCATAGTCACGTGTAAAACTCTCCAAACACAGTCTCTCATTTAGCATACAACATACAATGTTTTGTTAGTAGCTCTGGTAAAAGGTGAATCTGAAAGAAGGCTGAATAACTGAGAAGAACATGAGGTTGAAACTTCACTCACTGTTCTCGGAGAGCTCGACCATGTAGTAGAGAACAGGGCTGTTTCCATCAAAGGGGCGCACCCAGGAGAGCATCACACTGCGGCTGTATGAGGAATTTAGAGTGGCCAGAAGATTCTGAGGGGAATGAGGCAGCTCGCTGTGAAGGGAAAGAGAAAGGGAGAAAAAACAACACAGAAAAATCAATCTACATTTCATTTAGCGACAGTCATACAGGCAGTTAAAGGCACACGACATCAGACTCGCAGGATGATAGATATAAAACTACCAGCAGCTATCCTCCAATTAAATAAATGAAAGACATATTGGAATTCTGCACTATCTTATCCTATTTGGTGGAAATAAAATAAATTATGTGAAAGTCCCAAGGCTGACTCTTAGAACAGCTAATGGAAATGTTGTTAAATGTGGAAAAAAGCCAGTTTTCATACTGGTTTTGACTGAGACAAGTTGGTCAATAAATATCCTCTCTCACTTTTTTCCCCTTCTTACGATGATATCCCAGCAATGTGACAGCAGTAATACATATGAACAGTAGAACACATGGGAGATACGATTTAACATGGAATTTTTCATACTCAAGGAAGCAGAAGACATTGACACTATCCATATAGAGCTACTAATCAAAATTACCATATGTATTCTTAGGCTACAGAACAGCTTGATTTACTCATGGATTCAGGCTTATCCTGTCATGGGTAGAATTTTTCCTTCCTATAATAAGGATTTTTTGGAAGCGCCCAACCAGAAAATGTAGTGAAAATGCCTGAAGAAACCCCATGGAAATACAAAATGAAACATTTGAAAACCCAAAATAAAACAGCAGCTCAATTAAAATGTGTAATTTCTCCACATAAAGGCAATTTGTGGAAAAAACATTTCTTTTGTACTCATGGCTGCACGGTGCAGTGAGAAAACAAAATTCTGCTGCATCCCTTAAATGCTGATGTGTACTAAAGGATAAGAGCCCTTCAGCCATTGTATTTGAGCTTGATTTCTGCATCTTATCATAGGGGTTGCTAAGGAGGACAAGGATCTCAGGGTGAAGGAAAAGCAAGGAGGGCCAGTTTTCACCCATTAGACCTATTTCTCCCACCCAGGAAAGCTGAGGGCAACCCTTCCTCAACTAGTACTGCTTCTAATCTGCTCTGGCCACAGCAGAAATCCAGGAGGGTACTTCATATGCTTAATTTAAAAATGTAGTAAAATTCCTGGTTGTAAAATATCATGCAACTGAAGGCTTACAGTTACTTAAAAACCACAACTCCTTAGCCACTCACAAAAGCAAATACAGACTCTGGCTTTAAGCCAGGACAATAAATGTGTCCTGGAGTGGGGTTTCTACTGGAAGACTGAGGAACATACAGAGAGGCAGACAATAGTTTGATTATTTTTCTGTTAAAACTGTGAATGCTTCTGCTTATGGAGAGGCAGACAATAGTTTGATTATTTTTCTGTTAAAACTGTGAATGCTTCTGCTTATGTGTTTATGATGGCCTACACTGTGGAGTTAGCACCAAAATAAAAACGGCATGCACCAACCAGGCTTCAGACTTCTGATACACAGAAACTTAGGATCTGGTTGCTTTTGGGCTGGAAGAAACACCAGGCACAGGAAACGGTATGTACGAGCCCAGAGGAAGCATACTTTGAACACAGCACTGCAAAAGCTTGGAGAAACAAGTTTAGGGAAGAGGGGGACCTGGAAACAAGCTAGGAAGCCAACGGACCTGCAAGGAAAAATGGTGGAATAAGCCCATCATTTTAAAGTGTGGAGTGGGCGTTTAATATACGGCCAGAGACTACAGGAGCATGCTACTTAATTCTGAAGGAAACATCAAATTATAATAAACATTTATTCTCTGCTACAATTTATCATTATGCCCTAAGCAAGCTGGTTTGGAAAGTGGTTTTGTAATTAAGGAGACAAAGGGAATTACTGAAGGGGAGTGAAACACCTCATTGTGACATGGCTCACAGAAGTCCCAGTCCCCACTTCATTTATCACCAAGCCCTATGAGGAAGAGCTCAGCGATGGGCTGTGGCTTCAGCTTCTTCCAGAAGATGTTCACATAGGGAGCAATGTAGGAGGGACGGGTGAGGTGGAGCTCACAGCAAACTTGTCTCCATGTAACTTCTTTTCTAGGAACTAAATAAACACTCCTGGTATATATTAAGGATATTTTCAGGGCATGCATTTCACTAGTCTTGTTTCCCCACACATTTAGAAGGGCTGAATTAACAACTCATTTGAGGACAGAGGCTAAATAACTAAGAAAAAACCTTACAGCTCAGTCTCTTTTTCTTATCGTACAAGTCTCAGAAGACTTTTGGAGTCTTTTTGGAGACTTTTGGGAATGTCCCCTTTTCATATTTTTTAAAGCAGAAACCGAGTTTAAATATGGGTTCTTTCTTCCTTAGGATTTGGATTTCTTTGATTATTCTCTTAGCTTGACACAAAACAGTAATCGCTCAGCAGGGCGAAGGCAACGGGCACTTCCTGTTCAGACAGAGATTGAGTAGCGTGAGCTGCAGCAGCCATACCCCTATCTCCACTAATATCATATTCTTTAGCCATATGTGTCCACACCAAACAGCAATAGATGGTGCTTACAAATTTAAATCCCTCAAGGCAGACATAACAAGTGCCTAAGGAACACACCTGGACGGAAACAAATATTTAAAACTACACAAACATTTCAGCACAGAAGTGTGCTACTTTGTAGTATACAAAAGCAGACATTAATAAATAGCAATTCCTACTTTAGCAAGCTCTTACACTTTGCCTCCTGCTCATTTGCTACCACATACTGTGTGGAAGGGATGATAAATGAAAGCTGTACCACCATCATGAATATTCACATTCCCAAAAGAGATCATTGCTTCTTTTTTTCCTTTAAGAGAATTACTTTTCCTTGATGCTAACATCCAAGAAATCATTGCAGGGAATGGTAATTTCAACAGTTCTTTAGGATGAGAAGGACTGTAGAATAACATTGCTCAACTTCTGATACACCAAGGGAGTGGATGAGGTTTAGTATAACAACACACAGGGCACAAAAGAGCCCTTGAACGGGCACTGGAAGTTTAATTCCAGCATGATCATCTTTCTTTTGTTCACTGAAGCCCCAAATAGGAAATACATGATGGTTTTTCAATATAGGGTATCTTAAGACTTCACTCCTCTAATGAAGAGTTGCATGGAGGCAAGTTTTCCATAACTTATTTTGCATGACAGCAAAATATGCATATGGACACTTCCAAATCTGTAATTGGAAGATAAGCCCAAGGTTAATGGCGTAGCCACCCAGGTGACCCAAAGGGCCTCTGACAATGCAATTAAATTAGCAGATTTGCAAGAAAAGAACATGAAGTCATTGTGACAATCTAGGAGAGAAATATTAGCTAGCTGCAGATGATACATGTTCAAAACAGAAACCCTAATGATTTGAGTCAGCTCATCACTGCCAGAGGGCAGCTGAAATATTCACTCAGCAAACACAGAGGGTGTTTTATAAAATTAGCTAAAAGGAGAATATTTGCTGAGGGAAATAAACCAGACATAGTTTGGAGAGTTTTCTGAGAAAAAGTGTCCAACAGCAGGTAATTAGAGAGACTGGGGCTGAAGAGCGGATTGCTCAAAAGGCAAAGGAGATTAAACAAGTTTACCTGTCAGTTTATAAAAGGTCCCACTCCTATTTCATAAATGATTTCCTAAATCAGCTCCACCACACAAGTTCTGTTCAGGAGCAGGTGGTTCATCTGCTAGCCCTGATAAAGCGCTAAGATGTTGAGGCAGGTAGCCTAGCAAAGCACTCAGCCCAGCCTGATGGCTTTGCTCATAGAAGTTTATAATGTTTTAAATTAAAGGATGTTTCATCTGTTGCTCAGGACTTTCCAATTTCTCTTGCAAAAGAACCCTCTCCAATTGCTAAACACAGGAAAGATTCTTGCAAAGTGTCCACGAGTTCTGAGGCTTTTTGTCTCTCGTAAGCCTATAATAAGGTAGATTTGTGAAATCGAAGGTTTGACAAGTCCCAGAGTGAGCAGATGTATTTCCCACTTCATTTTGGTGGTCACCACAAGCTCAAATCTACAGGTGACTTGGAAAGGCTTTTGAATTTTATGCCTTCTTTTTGCTAAAACCATGTTTCTGATATACCATCAATGATGAACATACACGAATGTATTTCTGAGTGTACTTGCAGGAGGCATTTCTCTTTTGATTATCAAGTCCATTTAGATTCAGCAGTGAACCTTACTTCTTGGATGACATCTCCACAGAGAGCTTGGAAAAATAAATAGAAGCTTTCTTTCTATTGAGGAGGGAATAGTATATTTTCAAGTTTGACATCCATCCTGTTTTCACTCCCTGCAGAAAGGGAAAGAGATGGGCTACTGGAACCAAAGGATATGGGATCTATATGAAAAGTCTGCAATGAGACATTCTGATTTGTTACTCTGCACTGCTCTTATTCCACTTTCAGTAAATCAAGCCATTTTTTTATGGGATATACTGGGGAGAAATTTGGAAAAGTAGCAATTACAAATACTCTGGCAAAAAAGAGCATCAAAATTCATGTATAAATGACTGACAAAGGCAATACTGCGCATTCCTGGCAATCCACTGGGTTTTACTGTAACTGGTTACTCCTCTCACCTGCTTTTGAGAGGACAGAACAATAATAGTTCTTTCTCTGGTGAAAGAGAACTGAAGGATGATGAATTTGCTGCTAGGAATAAATTGTCTATTTTTATATTACTTTGTCCTCCCCATATTTTTGCATAGAGAAGGAACTTAAAAGACTTTACTGTATGTTGTGACATAACAAGAGGCTTGTACAGGGCTTTGATTTTCCAACAATGCAGCATTACCATACTTCTCAGTCACATTCATACAACAAAGAGTTTCTTTAGTATGGACTGCAGACAGATTGATATTGAGCAGCAGTTATCATCAGGCATAGACAGTGGTAATTCTGCATATTTTAGATACACTGAGAACCCTCAGGATACTTTGAGCTGGAATTGGCAGTTTCCTGTCAGGTGAGTGATACATGGTGATAACTCAGTTTTTGCAGCTATTTTACCCTCTATACATATTTCAGGATGGTATTTACAGGACTATAAAAGTAAACTAAATGAAGCTGGGATGTTTCATAACATATAGTTACTTCCAGGATCAAATTCTATGACTTGGAGGAACAGAAGAGAAGCACAAGCTCATCAACAAAAGACCTGCAAATGTTTCTGTATTTGCAGTCAAGAAACTCTGGTAAGAAAGCGGGGAAAAAAGGTAAGTCAAAAATTAAAATCTCTCTCTTGCAGAACAGAAACATCACTCGTAAATGTTTCACCTTGTGCAAATCAAATCAAGTAACGTACATGAAGAATAAACACATTTAGAGGGAAGACAAATGAATGAATGCAGTAACTTGACTAGCAATTAGTTTCTGTGCCCAAGTACCATCAGTGAAAAATTGATGAGCGAGGTAACCTTTGGCTGCACTTTAGCAAGTTCTTCATTAGTTTTCTGGCTTTCCTTTTCAAATATTTTATTTCATCATAGACACACTGAGAAAAATAATCCATCCTGCTTGCTCCACCAAAGTATACCATGCTGTGCTATGAGCCTGTGTTCCTTTAACAAGAAATGGTACCTTTTCCCCCAGTCCTGTCTTCCAAAAAGGGAAGACAAAGGAAAAGAATAGTTTTCTTCCCTTCTTTTCACAGATTAGAAAAGCAGACCACTCAGAGATTAAATAACTGAAGGTCACCCTGGAGGGTAATGGCTTGGAATTGAATCAGTTTGAATAGAAATCAGTAACAAACTTATTTGTGCCTTTGGAAATTCCTCTTGACATGCCTAAAAGTAGAGGAGGGACATGCAGGTTCCTGGGGGATAAAAGGTGATGAGACAATTGCAGTTGTCAGATGAAGCTAGGTATGCTATGATATTATCCGTTGGTAGACTGCTCCAGTCTATAATTGGTTGAGAGGCCTCCTTTGAACATTTGTCTGACATTAGTGCTACTCAAGGCACTGAAGTGTAAGTGCTCATTGATGGGAATGTACATGCCCTGTTTGTTAATGTTCTGCACAAGAGAATTATCCGGGAGAATAGGGAATGTTATAGATCTGTCATTCGTATACAACCTAGAATTTAATTTAAGCTTTACTTCAGACATTTCCTTTCCACATATTTTCTTCTTCATTTCACTTCTGTTGTATCATGTATCTCTATTTCTTACAGATTTGTGCTGCTGAGCCAAACTATAATGATGAAAGCAGCAAAGGAATGTAATGTTCTTTGGCATTATTGCACTACCTGCAGCACTACTTTGAAATAAAATGTCACAATTCAAGGTATGATGGAGTGACTTATCAGTTCCTGAAGTCTTTTAAAAGAGTGAGTCTGATTTATTTCTTTAATTCCTTCAGGAAAAAGAAGTGAGAGGTGATGGGCAACAGTAGATTGGAGGAAGCACAGATACAGGCTTAAGAGCCAATTCCAGTGCATGGAGAGCCAGCCAACACACATGGAACAAGATGGGGTGTAAGAAAGGCACCCTCATCAACATACACAAGATGTGCCTCTTCCAGCTAAATTCTAGCCTGAATTTTATGCAGTATAAAACTGTTCCTCACTGGTCAACAGGGAGCTGCAAGTAAATACACCTGCTGTGCTGTACTGGGTAGTGTAGGGAATCTTTTGCTATTCAGGATTAAGAAATGGTTAGACTGCTGAAGTGTTCAGCACGTATTTATAGCTTTGCCTCAAAGTCCAAGTTTTAACATTCTTTACTCCATAATTTTCTGCCCTCCATTCAAAAACTGCCTCAGACAAAAGCAAGTACGGTTATATAGTTGCAATATATTTTGAATTGTCTTCTGCTCTTGGATTCAAACCAGCAGTAAAATGCACTCCGGGAGGAGAGCTGAGGAGTGCTTAATTAGAGAAAGGATGTATGACCGCTCTCTGAAAATGGGCATCTGATTCGGCACTGTCACAGTAATGCTGTACAAACAGTCCTCTGCATAGCAGGTCTTGGAGGTGAACTCATTACACTGCCAAGAGAAGTTGCCATCTTCTTGAAGAGATCAGGCATGACCAGCAGAAACAGATGCAATTTTAGTTAAATTACAGCATGTGGCATTACTCAAATAACACACACACAAAGTCTACATAAAACATTACCTCCTTATCCATCTGATCTGCTCCACACATGTACCAAAAGCACAGTTGTGGCTTTTTGTGATAAAAATGAAAGGGAAGTGCACTTTGCCCCAGTGGAGTAACAGAAATGGAAAATGTGGAACCCCATAACGACATTTTTATAAACCTTCTTCAGAATCAAACTGCACTTTAAACATTTTCTTGGTTTTATTTTTAAAGATCCTTAGGAATAAAGAAAGATGCACATAAGAATATTTTTCCCCTGAAAAATGATGTATAAAGAGAATGCAAGAGTAAGCAATGCCTGCCCAGGGACCAGCTAGTCCGATACATGCTTAACTGAGAAAAACTACTGAAAGGAGGAAAACATTTTTGTACAACCCTGGCACCACAGCACAGCACTTAGGCTTTATGGGAAGGCCTTACAGCTTGGAGATGACAGAAGGATTCAGTCTGGAAGAGACCTCAGCAAGCCTCTGGTTCAACCTCCTGCTCAAAGCAGGGTCAACCATGAGATCAGACCAGTTTATTCATTCTGGTCTTGAAGACTGGAGAAAATATTCAAGTTGTAGACTAGTAAGAGCCAAATAAAAGGGGGTAATTATCAATCTACTATGCTTGTGTTAACCCTTTTTGCTGCCAGGGCACATGGCTGGCTCTCTACCAAGACCCCCAGGTTCTTTCCAGCAGAACTGCTGCCAGCCATTGAGTATTACTACAAAACATTATCACACCCAGATGCAGAAGTCGTATTTGTCCATGTTGAATTTCATAAGGTTCCTGTTGGCTCATTCTCAGCCTACATCCCTCTGAATAGTGGCCCTGCCCACAAGTGTATCAACTGTCTCCCATCCATTTTGTGCCATCTACAAACTCGATGAGCAACTTCAGCACCTCCTCCAGGTCACTGATGTTGAACAGGGCATGTCCCATCACACTCCCCTATTGGCTACAAGCAGACCACCACCTCTTAATTGTTAGCCCCTGAGCTCAATCACCCAACCAGATAGGTATGTACATGTAGTGATTTGGAGACAGAACTTCTAAGGCTCCAGTTATTTGCTGCAGGATGGCAGCACGCAAAAGAAGGACACTTCAAGGCAGTTTAATTACAAATGAACTAGGCCTAATTTCCCCTGAAAAGCCCCACAACAAAAATCAAACTTAGAAGTTCCCATGATCACCTAGAATGAAATGCTAAAAAGAAAAAAAAAACACCCAAGTGTATCTGAAACCAAACATAGTGTGTTTAAGGAGGAATACTCACATCACTTCTAGTCGAGCCATTCTGGAGTCGTTTCCTCCAAAAGAAATGACTTCACAGGTATAGTCTCCAATGTCACCTGACCATGTCTGGCTGATGAGGAGGGTGCCATCTTTCTCTACTGTGACCCTGGAAGTGCTGGATGGATTTATTACAACATTGTCCTTCTTCCAAAGATACCTGTGTATTACAGTACTTCAGTTATTAATTACTCATAAGAGCATCAAAACAGATATATTTGAACTGTGCTGTAAGGTATCAGCATCTGTAATCATATGTTGAAAATGACAGGCTCCTACAGTTACTTTCAGGAGCAGTGCCTTTTATGAATTTAAGTTTCAGATCACTGATCAGAATGAGAAATGTAATTGCATCCAAGATACTATGTATTTTATAAACAATACTATGCATTTTACATGGAAAAAGTGCAGTACTCATGAATGTCCAAGTTCTTACATCCACCTGCATTAGCATTTTAAACTAACAGTCACACTCTGAAATTAACAGCTGAGGTGTTGGCCTATCTCTGCAAAGGCTGTAAAAACATTAGACTCCCATGATCAGTAACATCATGAAACTGCTGTGGCAGTTTCCATCAAAACACTCACAGAGATAACTATAGCCCATGGTCTTACAAGTAAGCATTTCTACATGACATATATATACCCAGATTTCTCTTTCTGCAGTTCACCTGTCTAGCACCCTTCAAGCTGTTCCTTGCATTTTCTTTCATTAGTGTTGCCTTCAGACTACATGAATTTTCATGTCAAATTTATTTTAAAATTATGAGCTTCTTCTAAATGCCCTAGTGAAAATTTAATAGTTCAGGCAAATTCTGTTTTCCTTTACACAGTTAAAGCAGAATATAGCCCCTAGTTATTAAGTTGTTTCCAAGAACATGGGCATCTCTTGTGTGGCTTTCATGCACTCCAAAGTAAACACTTCAGCAATCCTATTCCTTCTCTTTGACTTTTACTCTCATTAAGTATCAGCTTCTGACAAGTGGGTTTTATTGATAGTGTATTAACCTTGACAGTAAAATCATGAAAGGCTATACTGAAGTCATGAAGTGGAACATAGCTCATTGTAAATAACGCTGAAATGGAAGATGGGATTTATATGATTAATGATACAGTGTACAACCTTATCATGCAGTAATCAGGGGTCTGGTGTTAAAATCTGGGGTCCTGAAACTTTTCCCCTAATGCTATTCATATAGGTTATAAAATTAAGCTTGGATAAACAACACAAACAAGAACTGACATTACTAACCTGATTGAAATTCTAGGATCATGAGTTGCTTCACATCGCAGAGTCGCTGTGGTTCCTTTGATCACAGTGCTATCCTCAGGAGGATGAACAATGACAGTGCGATCTGAAAGGAACACAAGCCATAGTACAGGTGAAATTATAGCATTTTGACTTGGGTATTAACTCAGAGAGCAGGCAACTTAACACCTGTCACTCAAAGCAAGCAGGCCATTCCTCTTCAGATCTTCTCTAGGAAGGCTCCCTCCCTTTAATGTCACTGTGTCAAGAAGAGGTGGTAGGCTGTGGGGTGCAGAGAAGCAAACGCAGCAGAGGGTATAAGTCTAAGTTGGCAGTGATCTGAGTAGGAAGAGTGCTAAAGCCCTTTCACTTGCCTTGTGGTAAACACTGATGCCAGCTTCCTACAGTCATAAGGCAGCAAGTATGTTTGTAATGCATTATGAACGAATCCAAACATACACTGAGTCAGGAAAGAAGTCACACTGTTTGGAGCAGGGAAAACAAACAAACACAAAGAAAAGCTATGCAAAGAATACAATAGAAAAATACCCAGAAAGAGGAATATCTAAATGGCACCGTACAATCTTGTCAAATGCAGGAAAGAGGTTAAAGAAGGAAGATGTTCTGGTAGTCCCACTTTTCCATATAAGAAAGACTTGCTGTTTATCCAAATTTTTCAGAACATCCTTTTTCAAGCACCTCCTGGAGACCCAGAACACAGTAATTGCTGTAACTACAGCAACCAGATCTGGTGTGAAAGATCTCTGTTATGCTTAACACACAGGAACAGCAGCAGATAACATTAGCTGAAGCAGGTAGCCAACCAGGATGAGTACAGAAGATATGTGGATAATGTTACTCAGTCCCAAATCCCTACAGAGATAATAATCAAGGTCTACTAAGATATCTCATACATGCACAAGAAGAAGTCATCAAAAGCTAAGTCTAATAACATGGTATTTTTATCATTATTCCTGACGTACTTACATATGCCTTCTAGCTTTATAATGGTGCTGTTGCTACACAAATATTAGCTACAGTCACTTTTCTTTTCCCTCTCCAATGCAATACAATGAACAGGAACTATCTTTAATACATATAAGAACCACGCCTTTAAGAATTAATAGGAAGGATCTCCTTCACTTGATCCATATACCTGGCTATCACTCAGTTTACAACATCCTGATAAATATACCAAGTCCATATTGCCAGTGAGATATAAATATGACACAAGCACATTTCATTTACTGCCAGTATAGTTTTCAGATATTCCCAAATTCAAAGGGAAAAAGTGTAGTTGATTTAACTTGCAGAGTTTTGGGATTAAAAAAAGCCAAATGTGCACCACACATGAGCAGCATAATCAGTAGTTTAAGTTCAGGAAAGGAGAGAAGGACACAACACTTCTGTATTTATCACTATCATCTTCACAGGTTTTAATTCTTTTCAGTTCCAGCTCAGGGTTCATTATTTCCTACCTTTAGTAGCAAAAAACCCTTTTGTACTTAAGCTGAAGTCACAAGTAACACAGGTGAACCTATTGGATCAGACTCTCTTCCTCAACAGGAGAAAGAAAAAGATTAACATCAAGGGCAAATAGTGAAGGAAAAAATAATTCCATGGGATGCCCTGTGCCGCGCCAACCTGCAGCATGAGAGACTAGCTGCACTGTGGTTTGGTTTCAAACAGTGTCCAGGACCACAAAGAAATATAAAGGTATGAGGAAAATCATACCCGCTGTAACTGTGGCCACAGCCTTAGTAACAGCATGGGCTGGTCTATACTATGTGCAGAGTCCTGGAGTCAAAAACCAACTGCAAATAGCCTGTTAAAAGGTCTGATCTGCAATGCAAGATGCAGCAAGGCAAAACCTGAGTCAAACTGTAGTTGTGATTAAAACTATATTTAAATACACTTCCTTTCACAAAATATAAGAGTTTATATGCATAATTTTACAAACAAAAAGAGTATTTTTGATAGGTTTCTTAAAATAGAGACATTATTCCTATTAAATCATACAAGTATCTCTATTAACTAGAAAAGCATAATTACTCATGAAAATTTCCTGAGCATACAGCAAAACGTGATTAATACTTGATTAAAGTTAGACTTTAAACAAAGCATTATCCTTACTCCACACTGTCAGCATCACAAAAGCATTCAGAGCTCCTTCAGAGTTGACTGCACAGCAAGTATAATTGCCAGCATCCTGAAGGAAAACGGGTGTTATCTGGAGCCCTCCAGATTCAAGAAGAATGAACCGAGGAATCTGAACTGAGCCACTGGCTAAGATCTGGCTTCCTGAAACACAGAAGAGAAAAACGGCGTGTTTAGTGTCACGTAGACTGCACAGACTAAGCACTGCAATTCTGGTTCTTCCAAAAAGACTATTACAGCCTAACCAGGCCACTGGCTCACAACAGCCCCACAAAAAACCCTCTGCTTGCAGAACCAGAGAAATGAAGAAATACGCACTAAATGGATCTACAGCATCTCAGTAATAGGAAAGGACAAGAAAACATGGATTACAGCTTCTCTACAACTTAATAACTGGCTAACCTTTCTTCCAGGAAATGGCTGGTTTTGGAGCCCCTGAAACTTCACAGGCTAGCACTGCAGTCATCCCCTCCGTGACAGTGGTATCCTCTGGAGGCTGTATAAATGCTGGTTTAATGTCTGGAATCAAAAATTCAAAAACCTCAATGCATCAGCTACCAGAAAGATCCTTTAGTTATTATCATGGACTACTTTACATCTACTTTTATAGAGCTGATCATGGAGAAGGACATGACAGTAATACATGAAAACCTTTCAGCAGTGACTGTAACCTTTCATTATTCATCTCCTAGGAATTGCCTAATTCAGTTTATTACCTGCATGGAAAATAAAAACCTATCAGTGCTTGCATATGTACAAGTAAGATGTCTTTTAGAAAAAGGAAGATAAACTTCAAAATGGGTGTTTGGGGGAAAGTTGAGAAATCTAGATAAACAAAATTATTTTCCTTCATCTTCATAACAGAGTTCTTTAAGATGAAAAGCAACTTGAGAAAGGCGTTAACTTTGAAACTTAAATGTCAGCCAAAAGAATTCAGAACCTGAGTCTTATCCAAGACATTTCCCAAATTTCTTTCTTCCTTATATCCCCCCAGTTGCATTTTATTATGTTTTTCTCCTGCAGTTTCCTAGATATATATTGATCCGGGGATGATCTATTTCCTGAGGCCAGTAGGAATGCTAGCCAGTATGTGCAAACTGCTCTCAAGCTAAAAATCAGTTTCCTGAAGAGGAGTGAGAGTATTAGAAATGCCTGCTAATAACTGCCTTTAAAAGAGACTACCAGGATTTGTATTTTTTCCATAGAGATGAGTGTACTTCATTAACAAAACCATTTAGTCAGACATTTTGGCCAAAAAAAGGCATTTAACTTGAACTTTCTTTCTTTCCCCTGCTAAATGTAGTTGTAGACAAAAGGCAGATAAAATGATACAATGCACAATCATGAAGCAGTAGCTCAAATTCAGAGCAGGATCACATTAGAGTAGATCTAAATTATTTAAAAATAAAGGGAAGATAAAACTATTTCATAATTAACCTTTCCTTTTTTTTTTTTTTTTTTTGCTTTTCACTGATTTCTCCTTTTGTAGCGTGAAACAGAGTTCACCTCAAGCCCTTACTGTCAGACGAAGTTTTTCAGGCTTCAGCAGATTGTGTTTAAGCCACAGAGGGCATTTTGGGGTACCTTGCAGCTAGGGCAGATACACTTGGCAAAAACCAAGGCTCTGTGAGTGGAACTACAGCAGCACAGAGCAGAGGAGAAGTCTGATGGATACAGAGTCACCTACACGAGGGTTGTTGACAACTCACTGATCTCGTATCACAACTCCTTACTCACTGGTCACATCCAGGTAGGTGTACGTCTGTACCTCCCCAGCTTTATTACTAGCAAAACACTGGAAGATTCCAGCATCCTGAGGATGCAGCTTGTGGATCCGGAGCCCACCACTCAGCAGTACTTTGTAGCGGGGGTTTTCCAGCTTGCTGAGGGGAACAGAATCCTTATACCAGACCAGGGTGGGAATGGGAACACCTATTGAAAAAAGAAGAAGAATTTCACTATTAGCTTTTGCAAAACATGTTTTAGGTAGTAAAAATACCCAGCACTGTTGTAGTCGTATCCCTGGGGTCCATCCTGCTGCACCAATTATTTATATTTTTACAAGCTGCTTTTGATAAAAGGAGGCCGCATCTTACATTACCAATGGTAACAATACACTGCAGAACACGTGGGAATAAAAACAGCAAACAGTGAAAGGGGGAATGTTGAGAAAACATGTTAGCAAATTACTTTCCTCACCCAATCATATTTCATGCTACTACAAAATAAGATTTACAGCAATTTCATGTTGAAAGCCAGAATCATGCTACTTAAAGAGCAGCAGTGTGGCAATGCAGCAATTCTGTAAGACTTTTTCATCCCAAATAAGATTTCTCTGTGCTCCTGTGATGACAATGTCAAAATAAAAAGGAAATGGCAAAATACACATAAAAAATTAAGTGCTCACATGGCTGCATCCAAGCCCTAATTTAGCAGCTTAGTTTGAGTTGTTGTACAAAAAGTATGTTGCCAACAATGAGACAGCTTTAAATTATTTTAATTTTTATTCATTCTCAGGCTTCACCTGTTATTTGACAAATGCAGACATTAAGATAAACAAAAATTCTACCCTAAACAACACTTGCAGTCCCATTTATTCCTGTTTTCTTTCATGTGCATGTTCGATAAACCCTGACACAGTTATTTTACACATATTTTTGCTGCAGTCATATCCCAGTCAGCTGGGATGAAGTGGCTGTAAATTCAGTATATACGAACAGCGTAGAATTATTTTTTCTTCAAGAGATGTTGTGGCCTAGGACAGTCATACACAGATGTTCCTATCCCACTCCTCTTATCAGACAATGTTTTATCTTTACATCCCAGAAATCCTTAACTGATCAAATTCCAAGGGCCCTATGCAGGGATCTGAAGCATATACTTTGTGATTAGATAATCACGGGATCACAAGGGTATCAAACTGATTTAAGTTATCTCAGCTCCAAACATGGCATTTTCACAATTGGTAGGTATTTTTGAATACTTCTCACTTAAAACCTCAGAGCTTCACATTCCCTTGTAATAAGGGAAGGAACTATGGACTTCAATTCATGGATGAGTGCAATTTGCTCAAACAGAAAAAAGCCAGGTATCACAGAAGTATTAAGGATGGGATGTCACTGATGAATTGAGCGTCTGCAGACAACTAATTTTACTGCAATGTAGGCAATGACTTAAGGGTTCTCACAGTGAAAGCACTATGGGAAGATCTGTATTATCATCCTTATCATTTTAAAAATCCTGAAGTTAAATACTATTGTATTATACTTCCATTCATATCTTCTCTCAGCATACTTATTATACAGACAAAAGCTATACCAACTCCTGGAGAGAAAGTACAAACAACGTATGGAAGGACTGAAAATCAACACTGAATTGCTCCTGTTACTTTTATAAACACACATAATTTACTACAATCACCTCTGATGCTTTTGTTCTGCTGATAAAATAAAATGTACTCATAATCCTGAAGGTAATCATCTCAGGAAGAAATCCACTACATAGAATGCACTGCTTGACAGAAGATAAATGTAGTGTATGCTTGCAGTAGGCATAATTTAAATTTCATACAACAGCCCATATACAGAATTAGCGTAAATTTCAATGTTCAGAATTCTCGGTGAGAGTGTTATTCATCTCTCGAAAATCCTCCTGGGCAAATACAAATTATCACTGAGTAATGAAGAAACAGATGATGCAAAATGGAATAGTTCTCCTGATGCTGAGAAGCCTGGAAATGATTTCAAGTTTAAATAATAGCAACTCCATTTTCACACACATTAGCCTTGATAAGCACCTACGAAATAATGAAATCCTGCATTCAGGACCCTCAAACCTTTAACACTGGTGTCATTCCATAAATCCCATTCTACTAACAGTATTGGCAAACCTTCTAATCCTATAATCACTGAGAAACACACCTTCCTATCACCAACTCGGCTGACAAAATGAATATTACCATCTCTATTTTTCTGCATTTCCATTATGGATATCTTCCCCTACTCAAAGTTATGAGTCTGAATAATAGGGTCTTATCTAAGCACTCTTATGCCCATCAGCAGCATTCATTTGGGCTGCAGTGATCTTCCCAGAGATATTTGTCTTCCAAGTTGTACATGTTTATCACTTTGCTACCTCTATGGCTATAAGAATGGTTAAAATCAGCTTGCTTTCTTCTCCCGCTCTACTACCCACAGCCTTTCTTCTCCCCACACTGTCTGAAGAACTTTGTTTCTTTTCCTCTCTAAACAGTTCTAGTAAAAAAAATATGAACAGAAGAAAACACTTTAAAGATCTTTTGGACTATACTTTTCTACCCAGGCAGCATCAATCCTACCTTACTGTTTGAGAGATCAGAGCAGTCTAAAAGACTAGTAACAAATAAAATAAGCTTATTTCTCAGCATGTATGTAGCACTGTTCTTTTACTCCCAGACAAATCAATCTAGTGTTACGAAGGAGAAGGCAAGGCAGGAAGCTTAGACTCTGGTGCTGGCTCTGCCACTTTCTAACCTTGGACGAATGATTTACACAATCTGAGGCTGAGTTTTCCCATCTGCCAAATTTAACTTACTTAAGAACCTGGATAAGAGACTCAAAATATTCACTGTGTCATTTTTGTTATTTATTTTTTATGGCCTTCTCCAGATCCCAGTGGGTTACTGGGGAATCCCCAAAGTACCTTTGCATCTTCTTGTCTAAACAGGTAGAACTAAAGTCCAATTAACTGTACTCCCTAGACACCACCACCACTGCCTGCAGCTCTAAACTTTCTATAAGCAAATAAGAAAAAGCATTTAAAGGAAAGCCATTGAAAATGCAGGCAGCATCAGCAGCTGCTGAGAGATATACAGCAGAGCATGGTTACCGTGCAGCCTGATACACTGGAATTCCATTACAGGGAAGTACAAAGCTAGTCTGTGCAAGTTGCAATTTTGTTTACAGTTAATCTCTGTTTATACTGTGAATTAATCTGTCTCTTACACATTCAAAGTGTACCAAGACTCGATAAATTGTCCTTGTGCACAGAACTTGATGAGGCTGGGGGAAATACAATCTGTCTTCCTATTTGTAGCAAAGGTATAGGGCAGCTTTGCAGTTCCCCATGTACTTTATTATAGCACCTAGCTCAGAGCAGGGAGGCAGCAACCTTCATTTACCCCCTTTTTAAATGCTGGCAACTGCCAGATTTGGGTAATAATGGATCAAAACTTTATGTTTAACATTAGCACCTACCCCTTATAAGTCTGTCACAGATACTTAGCAAAGTAACAGGTTTCCATGCTCCTGCACCACATTCATCAGCAAACTGGATGTGCACTAGAAGAGGTCAGCAGGAATAGATGGTTTTGCCTAGTAAGGGTTCCCATATAGAATCATAGAATAGTTAGGGTTGGAAAGGAACTTAAGATCATCCAGTTCCAGCCCCCTGCCATGGGCAGGGACTCCGCACACTAAACCATGCCACCCAAGGCTCTGCCCAACCTGGCCTTGAACACAGCCAGTGATGGAGCATTCACAGCTTCCCTGGGCAACCCATTCCAGTGCCTCATCACCCTTACAGGAAAGAATTTCTTCCTCATAATCTTCCAATCTAAACTTCCCCTGTTTAAGTTTGAACCCATTACCCCTTGTCCTATCACTACAGTCCCTAATGAAGAGTCCCTCCCCAGCATCCCTATAGGCCCCCTTCAGATACTGGAAGGCTGCTGTCTCCAGGAAGACCTCTTCTTGTTAGGTCCCTATTAATCCCCTTGGGAGCTAAACTGCTCAGAGTTAGGGTAGAAGAAAGAGTTAGAAGTCAGCCTCTTCTCTTCCCAATTCTTCCAGGTTTAGGGGGTTTTTGTTGTAATAAGGAAAGATACCTGAGACAGCAGGTAGGGTTCTTCAGTGACAATGACAGTCCAGAGATTCACCAAATAGTTGTGCAGTACCGAAACACAAATATCTCAAAAATGCTTTTTAACTCAATTTCTCTAACGATACAACACTTAGATTTAATTCTGCTACTTGAGATACCATTTCCCATAAGAAAAAATGCCAATATATTTGTCGTAACACAGGCTGAAACACGAGGTTGGTGACACACAGAATAAATAGCTAGTTACATCCTTTGGAATCATCCTGTCTTGGATGCTCAGGCACAAAACTCAAGAGCAGCCCAAGGATAGAACGCTATTCCCACGTTCTCAGCTCCAGTAACCTGCGCTTCAGTCATTTCCTGAGCCAGAGGTTGCATACACATAGCTCTCTTTAATAGTGCTTACTGGATTTTTCTTCCATAAATCTTGTTTTTCTAAATAGCTTTTATCCCTGGGCAGCTACACGGTTATGAGGGACCTCTGTCTGGGTCACCACGTCCTTTTTGCCCAGAAGAAAGGCCATTTTCTTTGCTTTCTGCCGAGCGGCCGCCACCCTTTCGCCCCCTGACCTCGGGCCGTCTTTACCTCACGCTTCCCGGGCTCCTTCCCGCCCGAGCTCCCTGAGGCGCCACGCGCCGCTCCCGCCCTCGGGGCCGCCCGCGCCCCCGGAGCCGCGCTGTGCCCTTCCCGCCTGGCGCCCGCCCTGCAGGGGCCGCTGCCCGCTCCGGCCGGATCCCGGCCAGGCCCTGCGGCTGCTTCGTGCCTCGGGCCCCTCAGGAACGGGGCTCCTGGGCTCTGCGTTTTCCCCACGCTCCAGTGCTGAAGGCTGCCTCTCCGGAACTATTCACCTCGGTAAACGGTACCTTGTCTCTTATAACCTGATAGCTTCATTTTGATGAGAATCTGATCAAAGGCCTCTGAAATCCTAAATCAGCCAAAGCACCCTTACGCACAAGTTTGCTTACCACACCACTCGCAAAGCTTCCATCTAGAAAAGCAGTGTTGGGTCTTTCCCACATAAAGCATTAAAACGTGCTTAAATCACAGTGGAAATATAATCACACAATAAATAACTTTATTGGCTCTGATCGGGAGAAAGAACCCATCCAAACAAGCTCTTAGGCTTGAGTGTTCCTTTAATCAAGGTTGTGTACTTTCTACCTAAGGATCTCATGACACTTTTATGTGTATTGTTAACTTCAGCTTCGGGGAAAGTGAGACAACAGGAACGTCAGTCACTTGCCAAAGTCATGGAGCAATCTGGTGACACGGGCAAACGTGCTCTGATCACAAGATGTCTCCTGTCTCACCACAGTACTAAAATAGGAGATGCTTCTATGGAACTGAATCTTAAAATCCACTTTGTTTTAGGTGGAATTCTAGACATTCAAAGCCTTTTATGTTACTAAAACCTGTCAATTAAAAGCTGCCTATAATAGACCTCCTCCGGGATTCTTAACTACATTTAAGTGCTACAGTTACTGACATTTCTATTTGTATGAAAGTTCGATAGTGTTTAGAAAAAAGAATATTTGAACTGTTGGCAGTACTGCTTACATTGCGAATGATGGGTTCCATAACCATACGTTCACCTCAGCTGATATTCTGGCTCAGGAGAATTATGTCTATTATATAGTGACAACTAAGCAGCAAAGGCAGGCTACCGGAGGGAAAGGATCAGGAGTTGCCCCACCCAGCAGACAAACGTGAACGTGCCAGCACTGCTTGTGTAAAGTGAACTACAAAGACTGCCCAGTTTTCCAAGGGCAAAGTCCATCCCTCTCCCTTGTACCTGGGCTCTGTGATGATAAGCAACAAGGCAGGAGCCTTCAAACATTAAATGTTTCTATAAGATGCTTTGTTCAGTACTGGATATACATATCTATATTATAGATATCCAAGACGGAACGCCTATGCACACTCACCCATTGCCTGGCACAGGATGTCCACGTCTTTCTCCGCTTCAGCCAAAATCATGCTGTCAGGTTCAGCCGTAAAATACGGTGGTTCTTTAGAATGGGGAAAGCAAACAGGAGTGAACAAGCAAAGTCACAGCAAACTGAATAACTGCTATTGATTTAAAGATATTCATCCTATAAACTCTCCACACATACTGCATTTAATAGTGTGTTGCAAACAGGCTAGTTCCTAGTCTTAGTGTCTCTAAGTTTGTCTCTGTTTGGAGGGGTTATTTTCAGTAGTAAAAATATCATAAAAAAAAGCCAACCGTTTTTTTGCAGCATGGAATTCCAAAGAGTCTGGTCAATGTAAAATAAGATTTAGGGGTTTGCACTGCAAATTGATACTCAGAGCAGGGGCTGCTTTTCATTTTATAGGCCTGAATCATGGAAGATTTTAATTCCTTTTTCAGAAAGGCCATCCCAAGAAGTTTATAAAGGTTTATTTTTACAACACACCATTTTATGGGATAGTTTGCTTCAGTGTCTGAACTAAATTCCACCTCGTGAAGGCACGAAGCATGTCAGATAAAGTGCCATAGCATGTCAGGGAGCTGGCGCCATAAGACAAGTGCTGCATGATTAAAAAAAATTCTTCTCAACGGTTTTATTTCTTGAAAGCAAACAGATTTAATGCTTTAATTGAAGTTCTAGTAATAATCATAAAAATCCACACTTTATCATTAGGACTAAAGAAAAGATATTAGACATTTAATTAAAGAAAGACAAGATTCCAGAAATTGTAGAGTATGCTGTCATGTAACTCTTTCTTCTAGGCAGCATAAAATTGAAGAGCATCATGTCAAAGTCCCACAGGCATTAAGGTTGCAGTAATTATCATGGTAACTAAAAGCTGTCATAGTCTGTTCAATGCAATTATCATCTGAGCACTGTTTTTAGAAGTATTTTATTTGATTATAACTAGAGTTCTATTGTAGCATAGACAAACTTACTCGTAAGTTTTAGAAAATACAGAAAAGACAATAATAAGTAGCTTGTGAGAACAAGTTACTCAGATTTTCAATTTTAAGGAAATCAAGTATGTTTGAAGAAACGTAGTAGGCTGCAATGAGATCCAAGGTCATCTGAGCTGACTTTCTTTCAAATCTCTTCACCAGACATGTCTGAGAACCAGACGTGCAGTTTGTATTATTGATAGGACAATTAATATTTTCTTGAATAAAACCAAAATCACATCGTTTCATCCTGCAAAATTTTATTTCTCCTGCTACCACCTGCATATAGCAAGTGTTACTACCATCTCACAGGGATGACATAACATGCCAGCAGGTACACATCAGTAAGCATCAGATTAGAACATAAAACCCCCTTTCCTAGCCCTCCTTCCCACTAACTACAGTAAAATACTTGCTTGAGTGTATAGAACAGGGGTCTTATTTGAGCACCAGTGGTTATTAAAATTCTGTATCCATCCCAAATAAAGTCAGTCAATAGAAGTCTTAAACATCCTGCGCAGAGGAGGAGAGGAGGTTGCAGAATAGCCTGGAATACTCATTTACCCAGCAAAACCAATAAAACAACCTCCTTGATTTATTATATTCTAATAATATACATGTGTTAACATTATTGATCCTCACAGCCTAAATATAAAGCTATTAATAAACATGCGTAATAAGTTGTGATTTATTGCATATGATCTCATGCGTTAGTCTAAACAACAGATTGAAAAACTGAACATTTAATTGAAATTCACTGATGGCACAATTTGACATGTTTGATCAACTAAGTTGCTGAATCCTCTGTAATTCATCTCAGTCTGTGTTTAGCTCCGAGTACACCCTTTCTTCTCACACCATCCTCCAAGCCTTGCCTGATGTTTTCCTTGCACTCTACTTTTCAGAATGTTATCTTTTTTATTTTCAGACTTTTAGCCTAGTGTCCTTGCTTATATATGTATCTGTCTTGGACACAAAGAAAAGTGTCCATCTGCCCATCTCTCAAAACAAAAGTTCTATCTTTCATTCTATGGCAGTTTAATCTGGTCATCAGGCAAGGCAAAGGTGAAAGGTGGCCAAAGCAGCACAGGATCAAGACAGCATCCAGACACATACCCCTACATCCAGACATTCGCTTATAACTTTGGGCTTCTTCTATGGATGTCTCTTCAGTCAGTGAGATTCAAGTGTATTTTTCTCCTTTTAGGGAGGCCCTTGACTGCGCATCTTCCACCCTCCCTTTTGTAAGGCACTCTGACCTTAACAGGCAACCTTCAACTACCAGCTCCCAAACTTTCTTCTAAATCAGCAACATATCCTCACAGCAGTGATGAATTTGCAGATTTATCTTCAACATGGGCCTGCAGTCCAGCTGCAAAGCACTTAATGTAACCTCAAAGATGTTAGTGGTTTCATGGCCACTGCTGCTGTTCCACACTGTTTCTGCAGTTATACTTGGCATATTTACAGTCTTTTTTCCCAGTGTCTCTCCCAAAATCTTCTTCTACAATCTGTGCTCCTTCCTTTAAATCCCATAGAGGCTGTTCTGCCACCCCTGAAGAAACTTACTACATTAAGAGATGCTTAGGTGAGCAGGTATCAGGCAATGAATTACCTGACAAGGAACTTGAAGTCAGTGACAACTGTCATTTAGCAAACGGGATGTAATGTTATAAAAGAGAGTCACATCAGCTTTTTTTTGAAATAAGCAGGGGAGAAATGGAAGCAGAAGAAACAGAAAAAGAGCAGGAGCAGCAGAAAGATGCAATCTAATGGCCAGAGACAGCTCCCAGAGGACTTTCAGGGTCCAACAGATGTGCCAACAGATACAATTTTCAGTCTTCATCAAGCCCAGACCCACCTTTTCGCTTACACTAAAGCTTGCTGAACTCCATTCTCACAGCCATTCCAGCAGCTGGAACCCCTGCCAAATGCTACAATTGACACAGGAGGGTCAAGAGGCTGAGGCAACAACTACATGTAGAGGAGTTGGATATTATTCTTGTGTGATAAGCACGTACACAGAAAACCTTCCGGAAGCAACTCTACAATTTACTCATTGTTAACTACCTGCTTCTGCTGCCTGGAGATAGAAACAAGCCCAGGTGGGAAGACAAGGCTAATTCATAATGGAATTCTGGAAGCTCTGGAATAATACGACGTGGACCTAATTTCTGTGGCATCCCAAGTCTAATATAAATGGAAAATTAGTCTTGGTGATTTAAGGAATGAGAGAATCACAGCAGGTATACTGTTAGGGCTTTGAGGGAAATGAAACACTGATTTCCAAGTAAGCTCTGCTGCTTTTCCACATGAATCTTATTCTAGCAGCATGGATGCATAGGATGAGAAAGTTGGGGCTGTTCAGCCTGGAGAAGAGAAGGCTGCATGGAGACCTCATAGCAGCTGTCCAGCATCTAAAGGGGGCCTATAGGGATGCTGGGGAGAGACTCTTCATTAGGGACTGTAGTGAGAGGACAAGGGGTAACGGGTTCAAACTGAAACAGGGGAAGTTTAGATTGGATATGAGGAAGAAATTCTTTACTGTAAGGGTGGTGAGGCACTGGAATGGGTTGCCCAGGGAAATTGTGAATGCTCCATCTCTGGCTGTGTTCAAGGCCTTGGGTGGCATGGTTTAGTGTGCGGTGTCCCTGCCCACGGCAGGGGGTTGGAACTGGATGATCTTAAGGTCCTTTCCAACCCTAACTATTCTATGATTCTATGCTCAAAATGTCCTTTGCAGTGAGGCTTCAACAGAACTCAGGTTGTGGAAGAAACAGCCCTAGTTACAGGTGCCAGACAACTGAAATCTAGGCTCCTCTCTTTTCAGACGAGTCAGATCTATCATCTGCACATCAAGTGTATGCCTGAGGGCCTGTAGCCCAGCATGAATTGCAAGTGAAAAATTCAGGGTATCTCAATTTGGGTTATGTACCACCTGGTGAATACCTATCAAAAAGAGGCCATAAAAGCACAGCAATATTTATAGGGGTCACATGGCATTCTGAGGGGGCATTCTGGTTGTCTGCATATATGACTTTATTACATATTTATAAGGCTTGCTTTGAATCACGCAGTATGAATTTGACCATTTATTGTTGTAGGTAATAATCATATGTTGAAATTTAATATGTGTGCTGAAATTATAATGTCTTCCAAGCTATATAGCATGCCAGACACAAGCCCCCAGACACTGAAATTTTGAGGAATGACAGTAGTCTGTTGGTATCAGGTCAAACACTCAAGCTTTTTTTGGAATTGTAGAATGACAATAGTCAGAATAGGAAAGGACCCATTAAACTGAGTTCATGCTGCTGGCAGTGCAGCATGCTGTGCAATGAGAGAGGTCACATTGCCTACTAGGCTGAAAGAAGCAGATACTGTATTGTATTGGTGTTTGAGCTTAGCTAAAGGGTCAAGAACAAGCAAAGGGGAAAAAGAATATTTGAATATAAATGTATACTTTTAATAGTTGTTGAGGGTTTCAGGGGGTTTCTGCTCTACAGACATCACTGAAAAGATAGCCTCTCTGTAAAACCCTTGGGAGCCTGCAAAATTTGATACTATTCTAACTTCCTCCACACAGAGTTACATGGTCACTGATTTTAACATTCAAAAGATAGCAGTCAGCGTCCATTACATACCCTTCAAGCTGCACTGGAGATGTGTGACCTAATCCCAGATACATAAATGAAAGTCAGAAAGAACAGAGAAAGCCCCAGGGACTTCTCCAAAGCTGAAATTCCCACATCACTCAGAAATTCAGGCCGGCATGTTTAAGAGGAAAGTTGAGCCTTAAAAATGAAAGCCTTTCCCTAGCATTACCATAAATTAATTGTCCTGCTTTCAGCTGGGATAGAGGTAATTTTCTTCCCAGTGGCTGGTACAGTGCTGTGCCAGTGATGTAGTATGAAATAACACTGATAACGTACCAATGTTTTACTTGTTGCTCAGTAGCGCTTACCTCGATCAAGGACTTTCCAGTTTCCCATTCTCTGCCAGCGAGGAGAGGCGCAAGAAGCTGGGAGGGAGCACAGCAAGCAGAGCTAACCCAAACTAGCCAAAGGGATATTCCATGGAATGCCATGCTGAGTGTATAAACTGGGGGGAGTTGGCCGGGAGTCTGCCTGGGGACAGGCTGGGCATACATCAGTGCAACACATAAACACGATCATCATGAAAGATTCTTTCCTCTGCTTTCAAGACATCATTTGTAGTGTTTCACAGTGTCTAAGCTGGAGACCTAGAGCTGTTTTTTCTAGAGATCTGAGCACAAGGTATCAAGCTGGCGAGCTACAGAGGAAAGTAACTTCTGTTCTGGCAGTTATAAACACATACAATGCAAATTCATGAACAATGGCATGCACAAATAAGACCCTTCTGCATGTGGATGCTCCTGGAGAATTACTGTGAAGTGGCACAGCCCTATAGTTCATCTCAGAGCCTAGCCAGGGCCCTCCATACTAATGTTTCAGTTTTTCTGATGCTTTCCTGAATCCCATGAAGCTGTCTCCTTTACACCTGGTGAGAACCAGGGTAGCCTTTAAGAGAGACACAGACCTACAACACTCCCTTATTTATCCTTATTTTCAGAAAGAAAGTGATCCAGCTGAGATGTAAAAATTCTCCCAAAGAAACACCAAGATGAAAGTATGTCTATTAATGCAGTTCTTTGGGAAAAAAATTGTTCCAAAAGAAGGGACATCCTCTGCTGTCATTCTGCTTTACTCCATCCTATTCCTTCAGACAGGCCAACAGGGCTTTAGCACTCAGTTCTGTACAACCTCATCATACCAGCCTATTCTTCCTAATAGTTTTTGTCCCCATTTCATTCAGATTTTACTTTCTGACTGCATCTAATTTAAAGAGCAGTATGGATTTCATGTAGTGGAAAGGTTTTATTCTTCATTTTCTTAAGCTCCTAAAATTCATAATTTTCCATAGAACAGTCACTTAAAAAAAAAATTACTATTGCAATTTGTCGCTAACGGAACTTGCAGAACTGGAGCAAAAGAATTTAAGATTAGCTCAGTTTTCAAATTGGTTTGTTCATGAGAAGACTCCTTAAATTACTTAATCTTCAAACTGTTAGTGATAAAACAAATGTGCTCTTATCTAATCTGCAACAAATCTTTCCCAAACTGTTACTCTGCCAAGTGAAGAACATGCTACCCTTTAAAAATTTATAGCAACTGCAGCTAATAAAACCAAGGTTTGGAACCACCTCAGTTTATCTTTGCTGGAACAATATGAAGATGTCAGAAAGCTCTTTGCCACCGTCAGAAGAAAGCTGCAGTCAACACGAGGATTTTCTTCTTCCTTCTGCAATGCTACTCTATTATATTACAGGTTCAGATTTTTCAAATGTTATTGTAATGTTAATTTACAAATCAAGATGTGCTCTCAGAAGTAGTCAGAAAAAGCTTCAGAGATAATATTGCAGGTCACAGATAATAATTTGAAGTGAGTACATGCCCTTGTACTAAGTTCCACTGTCTTCTGATAAAGCTCTTGTCACCATCTGAGCCCACTGTGTGACTCCTCTTAGCTGGGAAAGGCAAGAACTCATACATTTGTAAAAAAGCTTTGATTAACTCAGTATTTGTGATCTCTTTAATGCATTCTTTTATCACTACTCCTATTCTACCTGTCCACAGCAAAATATTTTTCTCTAGTAATCCACGGAAGTTCTCATTACCATACTATTGAGGGTCTGTACTTGATTTCTCCAGTGATTTTGCAAACAAACCTCTTCTATTAACATAATTTCCTTTTTCTGTTAGTCAGACCCCTTATTAAGTCCACACTGTGTTATTCTCCAAAAAGTACAGCTCATTACCAGGTCACTATCAACATGTACACACTACAAATATTTTATGCATGCAAATGGACAAGAATACTTGATTCTCTGTAAGTACTACTCCAATAGACTATGAGGGACACTTTGCAAAAATCCTTAGGTTTGAATCTTTCCTCTAGAACCCGTCCCTTGACTAATTAAACGACAGCCAGATCCAGTCAAGAATTCTACGGCAGAATATAAGTTATGCATTAACTACTAATCCTTTGATTTGTCTTCCTGTTTAGAATTAGAGATCCATCCTGCAGCTCAAGAAACTCATAAAGAAAGAAATGTATCAGGCTTTGCTGACACATTGAGTAAACACCTGCAACTGAAGTGTCTTGTTCCGTCAGAAAGAAATAAAAGTAATTGGTAACCAATTTGTTTCTGCTTTCTTTCATCTGCTTGTTCTTATCTACAGGCCTTTTCATAACTTTATTCCCTGACAGCCCCTAAAACTGGATAAGAAAGAAATAAAACATTTAAAAATAAGAGAGCAGGTAAGCTACTAAAAGAAAGGCAGCACGGCTAGTTTAATGATTCCCTGATGATTGTTTCTCAGTTTTATTGTAACTGTATTAAAGAATCTTTTACATTAATCAGGAGGCTGCTTTAAGTATCACATTAGACTGGTTCTGACAGCACAGAAGCAAAATTAAACTAGTTACAGTAAAATCTTATGAATAAGAATTTAAACAAAAACCATGAAAAAGTGAAGGAAGTCTTTGCTCGTTAAAAGGAAGAGAAGCCACAAGGTAATAATTCTAAGAACCGAAGTACAAAGAAAAAGACTAAAACCAAGCTTCATCTAGTAGATAATAAATATAATAGACACACAGTGCTACAAATGAGCCTGGAACAGTGCTTTGCAGAGAGAAGAGCTGTTTTCTCATTTAGCGTGAATTACTGTAATAGAGACCATACAGCAGTCTTTAAAACTGTGTTTTCACAAGGCCAAAAGAATCTAGGGAATTGCATGCTGAATTCCCTCTGCAGTGCACTACAGAAATGCATGTGCATGAATTCTGATCAACACCAAGAACTTGTATCATTGCCAGAGCAATAACCTCTCCAGGACACTTGCACAGTTATTACTGGGACTGTTAGATAAAAGCCAGACTTTAGATGATCAGCTCTGGCTTAAAACATCCAAAGGCCTCTATTCTAAAACATCTCTTTTATTTTAAAAGTCCTAAAACACTCTGCACTGTGTGAAGCATGTTAATTTGAATTATTATATCAGGATATGACATACATAGTAACTACCTTTTCCAAATGACAACTTCCTTGCTACAACAAAACTCCAGCACAGTCCTGATGGTGGAAACAGGCAGTGAAAGGGCATCAGTGCCCCTTTAAAAATGTTACGTCCAAAGATTCCTTTGGAGTTGAAGGTCTAGCATGTAGCACTGATTTTAATGGCATTTCCTTTTCCCTTTTATTACCTCACTAATGATATCTGCCTGCCTAGGTGCTCAGGAACATCCTTAAGCCCCTTGACTGGCACTTGGAACAGACAACACCCAGAAGTACTCCTAAAAGGCTTCTTTCGAAAATACAGGCACTTGACATATTAAAACTAGGTGTAAGCAAGCTGGGAGTTAATCAGGATTTAATGCATCTAAAAGCCAAGATGGAAGCTGCCCAATAAGGATTTTCCTATTGTATTTCCCGAAGTTCTGATTAAACGTATAGTTTCACGGGGGATTCAGAATCACATCAGCGTTTAAAAAAATCTATTTGATGAATTTATATTCATGGGGAAGAACAGCTGAATTAATTTGGAAGATAACCCTCCTTCACCTCCTTTGTTCTGTTCTCTGAAGAAAGGCTCAAACGTAAGGTCAATGAAATATTAAGATATCAGTTCTGTTTCCTATTATACCTCAAGTCCAGAGACTGTTTTACTAAAAAACACATTGCCTTGAGAATTACCCATTATAGAAAGGAAGGCTCTTGCTCTTGCTGGCTCCTCTGTGCTGTCTCTCAATTTTGCTTCACAGAAGTACACCCCCACATCAGCAGAGGTCGGGTTGGTGATAGTGAGTCGTCTCCCAAAACTGCTAATGCCACTGGTTATTTTTATTCCATTTCTCTTCCAGGTCATGCTTAGTCTCTCCAGAGGTCTGCGGAGGTTTAAACAAACAAACAAAACCAAGAATACAACAATACAACATATATATCACAGAATAACCTTGTCTGCAGTTACATCCAAATTACAAAACTTCTCTGTTTCCCCTGTCCCTAAGGTTCACTATTAAGCAGTGAATTCATATGTAACTTGTATACATGAAGACTACAGACTACTCAAGAGGCATTAGGCAAGTACAGATAATTGATACAGCAATAGAACTTAAGTGCTAATAATTTGATTTCTCTAAGCAAAAGGAGTAAATACTGCTATGGAAATCAGCTGCATGGGAAGTGCTTTCATTATAACTCAATTACCAAAACAATATTAATCATATCAAGAACATCTCTGCCCTCATAGGAGAAAGTGAATCAGTTGGTCTTATCATCATCCAAGGACCTCAACCCTTTACTTCCACTGGAATTTAATTTTATTCAAGGCCAACTAGATGGAAACATAGGAGGAATGCTGCGAACTCCATATTACAATGCATTATGAACAGTTGAGCAATAATCACTGTAAAGTGAGTGTTTGTAATAAATTACTTCATAGTAGATTCTCACTAATTTATTTACTAAGGAGCTCAGACTGTTCAACAATATCACCTTCCATGTCAATAGGCAATACAGCTGAAATATTAACCTTTAACGTAAGTTTTTTTCTTAAGATAATGTCTGCTGATCCAACAACACTATAAGACTTTGCTTACTGTGTGAGTACCAGGTGGGAAAGTAACTCTGCCTATATACTTATTTGACCAGGCAAATCAATACGTTTAATTCAGTAATGTTGGACAAACAAGATTATTCATAAGGTTACTTTGAAGAGCAAGAATTCTGGTTCGAATATTAAATTAACAACAACAAAAAAAGAAAATAACTTTGCATGTCCTTCTCCAGTGGGGACAGTGCATTAAAATTAGCTCCTTATAACCCCACTGTGGCTTTTACAATACCTTGCATTGGCCACACACTCCAGCGTCACTTCGCTGCTCCCTGCTGTGATGCTGGTATTCTGGGGAGGGATTACAATGACAGGAGCCATCGTGTCAGACAGGTCTGTGGCACCTGCATGGGCAGAAACAAACCTTGTGAAGACCGCATACATCTGCAAATGGGGAGGGCTGATGAGTTCCATAGAAAGGATCTTGTCAAGCAACATAGCTGCAAATTTCACTCTTCAGTCTCATCCTGGATTTTCATTTCCTCATTCAGGGGAGATCTTCAGCATGACCACTTTCAATGGCTTTCATTAACTGTACAAACACACTGTTTCAATATACCCAAGCTAAAGATCACTCAAAACACATAACTCACAAGAACTACTCCCAGATGGAGTGCAGGGGCCATTCTCAAATAGAGAGCAAATAAATTAAGCATCCTAAAGGTTTTCTATTGTTGAGCACTTTTATTTTTATCAAACACTTGCTGACTTATATTTTTAAGACCTTTTCATGTTTTGTTTAATCTTGCCACTTCCACACCATTTCAAAAGAGCCTGCCAATACTCATGTTAGTTCTTTAAAAAGATTTTACACACTGGGGAACAAATATAAAATTAACAAAGCAGCATATCACAGCAACTTCAATCCCTTTTTCTTATCAGGAAAGTAAATAACCCAAATCTGCTACTCTTTTGTGAGGCATCATACTGTAAATAATTTAGCTTATGCAACAGTCAGGAGACACTTAAAAAAGGGTAGAAAAGCTGCTTGTAAATTTTCTCTGTATACATTTAGTAAGTGAATTAAAATACCCATGTATTCATAGGTACTTTGCTTCAAGCAACTCATTTGGGAAAGAAAAATTAGCTGGTTTTTAGCTTGAATAACAGAGTAATAAAATTCTCCAAAGAATCCAGAATCCAACAAACAAATTATAGGGAAAAGGAATGAAAATAAAACTAAACTGATGGAAAGGCAAGGCAGTTCATCAAATGTTTTCTGTAAAGGAGGCTAACCCATGCCCATTAAGCAGAATGGGAAACAATCAAATGCAAGGTATGAACCCTGACGTTTAAGAGAATTCCCTAAATAATACAAAATGGATAGAATATTCTTGGCTTCTCTTCTACCCAGCACACCAAAAGCTATTTGACTTTCAGTTTCACTCTTTGGATAGACAGGTTTTGGTAACGGGGCTCAGAGTTCAAGATTAGCAGATTTCTGACTTACTGAATGACATAATTTTACCTACTGCTGTTTTTGTAATTGATGGCAGATAGTGACTATGAGAGATAACAGCATGCAGCATAAGTTTAAAATTTTAATACCATCCACACTTCTGGATAAATTCAAGCATCCAAGAATAGTACCTAAGGAAGTGGTAAGCGCATACTTATTTCTTTCCATAAATATACTTTGTTGACCCGACACGGCACCTACATAGAACTTGCATGGGATCTCAAAAAACAAGTTTTAGTAGATTTTACTTCTGCTCAACAACATTCCCGGGAATATGATGCTATAAGGTTGCAAATTCATTTTCTATGAAGATTTCCATGGTGTTTCTAGAGGTATTCACGGCAGGAATTTTCCAGATAGTACTTGAAAAAATGGAAAACAAGCAGTAATCAGATTAGCAGCTTATCACTGATAAGAGGAAATAACCTCAGCATTACTGGTCACCACTACTTCTGCACAAGATGAAGGTTTACAACAGGAAATGCTAAAAGATCAACAACCAATTAACTAATTTGGCAGTAAGCATTTCTTATCTCCATCTGGAAAAGAGGAAAGCCACTTCTTTGACTAATCAGCTCCCTTGAAGATTGGCCTAACCCCACTAAAACCAGCCAGCTTTGCTGTCACCTCTATGAGTTCACCATATGAAAGTGGCTCATTGTGCATCGAGTAGATAAGCAGGGGCAATAGCAGTGCACATTACTCTGCCTGCAACCAGGAAAATATGAGGTCTATTTAACTTTCTTACTGACCGTAACAAGAATCTAAATAAAGTATGTGCATATTTTCATTTTGTACCATCCCTGAAACAAATCTATTAAAAGCAGGCTGTTGATAAAGCTTCTGAGCAAGTGACTGAATACAGATGTGACACAGGGCTCATCAAAATGTTACTGCTCGGATTCTAAGTAATATACCTACAAAGGTCAGCTGCAGATGTACAAGCATGTACAGAACAACAAAATTTCAAACTATTACCTAAACAGCAGATAGGCAGCATGTATATTCATGTTCACATTCAAAGACAGTTTCCCTTTGCTGCATAAAGAAACCACTTGCCATAATTCACTCTGGCCCCTGTTTTGCCAAATAAAACTCAACAGGGATGTTCCCACAGTTTGCAGCTTCGTTTTGTGGCTGATCAAAATATCAAAGGATAATTTAGTTTTACTTTAGAGTAAAAATCTCAATAAGGCCGTAAATGTGGGATCTGCATTTCCACCTTTAAGAACTTCATCCTTTTGTAAGAAATCCACAGGTTGGAATATCAGAGCAGCCAGGCTCCTAATAGAGATAAGGAGTAACGCTGTGATTTTGTTTTGATGATGTGACAAAGCAAATGAGATTTCAGTCTGGCCATGGAAGGCAGAGAGCTATTTCAAATAATCAGATAAAGAAAAATTAGCCAGACTTTCCAGGTTTCTTATCCTACCTGTCAATAAAGCCACCCTATCCTTCCCCTCCCTCTTTAACACACTACACTGACATCACGTTATTTGACTGGTGCTACACTGAAGTACAATGCAGAACGTTGTTGGTAAACAGGCATTTTCTTTGAAAAATCCTGTGTAGGAAACAATTGATTTTTTTTTCCTCCTCATCACTGTTCCTTTTTTACTTCATCAGACTTTTTCTTGTCCCACTTTTCTAGGTGTCTGCTGTTTTCTTCTGGCTTTTCGCCACCTGTTTCTCCTCTCCCTCAGGCAGCTTCTCTGCATTTGGCACCAGCCATTTCCCCTCCCTGCCATCCCACAGACGTTTCACATTATTTAAGAACTGCTCAACTGCCCATGTATCCTTTATTTAATGACTGAGCTTCAGTTTCTCTGAAGGAAATATTTATCAAAGACACTGAAATGGGAGAGCAATGCAAACGCATACGGGAACACAGTTATAGCGGCATTAATTTACTAACACATTCCCCCCCGTATTCTATGTTTTCTGAGAGGAAGGATCATTCCTTCCTGTCTGCTTTTTGAACCCCTTCTTTCAGCTAAGAAAGCAAAGAAACTTTAAGGAAAAAAACACTGACCCCACTACTGTAGCCAAGGGATGCCTCACTATTAGACACAATAAGCCTGTGGGGAGCTTGTAGGAAGCTGCAGAGACAAGGCTGAACAGCACTGAAGGACACTTAAGGCATGTGCTCTTAATCCTGATGCCAGTCCTTAATAGATGTCCTTGATTCTGGACAGAACGACTGCCGCAGGCAAGAGTCCTAATCCAAACAGGGACTTTTCTCCAAAACCCAGCACATTCTGCTTTATTTTGCATTCTATTTTAGCCACAGCACTGACAGTTATTTCCAATCTTCCCTCTGCTTCCAGACCTCCTCATTAGACACTGTCTTTAATTATTACCGCTATGTACTAGGGCCCAGTAACTCGAGTGTCTTCGGGCCCAGCACAGCCAACCTTTGAGGCTTGGTTATTGTAACACCAAAGACTCGCAAGGGGAGGGAGCTGACCTTGCAGGTTTCTCAGTGGCTCCCCTCCCCAGCTCCTTATGAAGCAGCTTCTAAATATTAACTCCTCTCTGGACTCTGATATTCAAGAATCTGGCAATCCTGCACAAAGCAGAGATATACTGAGGGAAGAGGGAAAGAGTGAACACTTCTCACACAGTCTGTTTTTATCACCAGCATCTGCATGTGACCACATAACACCAATATAGGATTGCACTGAACTTCCCCTTCCCACCTCCCACCTAACCAAGAATGAACCCCATCCCAAGTGGTCTATTACACTGATTTTTTAATACTGATGAGCTGTAGAATTTCTAATCTGTTATTTGAGTACAATAATTAAGCAGACTGCCCTATCATCTCTGAAAAGACAGTGGTTTTATCTCCTCTACACATTTTGCCATGTGAGGTATGGAGAATTTTAAATATTATTATACGTTACCATTTATAAAGATCACCATTTATAAAGACATTTTATCAAAATCATTTGACTGCTTGATTTTCCCAACAGTGATGAAATGTCTCTCTGTATCTTTGGCTGAACATACAGAAGGTGCTCTTCCCTTCAGAAATGTATAAACATTAGGTTCTTTCCCAGATCTTACATTATGGCATGCAAAGTTTATTGACACCTGTGTTTGCAGTGCAGAATATTAAGAATATTCCTTCAATGAATACTCAAATACATCTCAGAGAGATATGAGACAAACCAGACTCAATAGAAGGTGAAAGTGTTTCTCTCTTGAAAAGAAGCAATAGCTTGAGCTCAGACTTGAGAAAAATAACAAGTCTTATTCTTGAGGCTGGCTTATAGGTCCCAGCCCTCCAAAGACACTTAATACAAACAAGGTGACCATGAGCAGGAGGAGGGAGGCTTGTCTAAATAATCATTGTGAAGATACCCCTCATTTACTTAGTATGGGGTAGAGCCCGGGATGTGATGTTGACTGCTAGTGTTGGTTACTATTGCAGTTACTTCTCAGTGTTCTGTTTTCAAAACCCACAGGAATCAGCATCCAAAAAATGGACTTACTTCTTCATATTATGAAATTTGTCTATGAGAGAAAAACGTTTCACAGAAAGATCACCAGTATGCTACCCTCAAGGTAATGGAGAAATTGAATACTTTAACAGAACTTTGAAACCATTTGTAAGTTATCCTGGGAGAAAAAGATTAGATAACCTTCAGCATAAACTTCCTATAGACTTTCAGACTTGCACAGTACACAGAAATGCCTTTGCAATTACTATGCAGGATACCTGCAAAGCTTCATGTTACCAAATTATAGATGCCTATATTAGAAAAAGCAGAATGTGAGATAGGAGTCCAATACAAATAGCAAAGAATATTACACATAAATAGTTCAACTTCGTGTCATCAATACGCAATCTCTGCCTCGGTACCACAGAATATGAGAAAAGAGGAGAAATGACAATCAGACGGTATCTCGAGATCACTCGAGGGAACAAAAAGTCCTTACAAATAAAAACTATCTAATGGAATAGATTTCACTTTTCCCAGATACAACCTGCAGATGATTTAGATTATCAACCCGGATTGGATTGGATCCCTTTCCAGTACCACATGCACAATGGGAATTGGATCCTGATTGATAATAGATTAATTTCCCTTCCCCTCTGCAGTAAAAGGCACACCACAGGAACTGAAGCCTGATCAACAGCCTAGCAAAATTGACAACCACCTGCAGGCACAACAGAGAAGCATTATGAAAATAATGAAAAAAGTGGATTTCTCAATCATAAAACTCTATCTTTAAACATGGCATGTCTCTCTGTTCCCTAGTTATTAGCATGATTATTAAGAGGTTATACAGTAAAAGAGTGTTAAGATAATAAAAAGTCACCATTTCATTTTTTCACTTATTCTAGCAAGGACTGACTTCATTTTGAAGAAGAAGAAAACAGTGATGCTGTTGTGCATTACTGTGTAACTGTGCAGGTCTCTGCTCACATTTGTAAACGTAAAGAAAAATAACAGAGATCCTGGGAGGATTCTCGGTCATATTTGTTTAGTTTGATGAATAACATTAAAACTCCACATGGAGTTTTTTTGAGTCAAAACTACGTCTTCAGAAAATAATTAGCAAAGCAATGGTACAGAGTTGGTGTAATGAATTTTCAGTACCCGAGGATATGTTAAGACTTCTCAAACATGTATTATCATAATTTCTGATCTTGAACCTATGAGAAACTAGGCTCAAAAAAGTAAATAAGCAACAACATAAAAACTTAGCTTTGTGGATCATATTTATGGGGAAAATGGCCTAGTTGTTTCAATCAATCGCAGCGAGTCCTCATCTTCATCCAGACATCAGACATATGAATAAAACATTAGATATGGAAAGGGTTTACAAGACATAATACAAGCAAAACAGGGGATGATCTAGGCCAGTTATATTTATTGACTCAATATAGTCTTGTTGGTGTGACTAAACGTTGTCCATATCAGATCAAACACGATTCGTTCCCCCTGAAAGTAAAATAAAAGGGGTAGAATAGGGTATGAATAAAATCACAAAAATCAGAACAAAATCCAGCAAACGGATCACACATTAAACACCCAGTGTATGAGGGGGGGATACGGTAAAGAGAAGCAATTAGAAAACATGTCATCGACAACTGTCAAGGAAGCCTTGCATGAATTAATCTTGGCTGAATCACCCATGTCGTAAAGCAGTGCCTGAGATCTGCACTCCTTCCTTTTCTATCCCCCCCTTCTGGGCCTGTGTGATAGGCCATATCTGTTGCAACAGAACTTCTGAGGCATTTACCTTTGAAAAAGAAGTTACCCACGTAAGTTAACTTACAAAATGTGTGATTTACCCAGTCAGGCTCGCAGTTCTGCAAGCAGTGCAAAACGCACTGAACTTCAGGTACTTGATGGTTGGTTTGAAGAGAATGAAAATATATTCCTAATTTAAGTAGATATATTACAGAGTCCTAAAGGAGAAGCGTGACAAGCAGTTTGAGAGAGTTGAGTCTCCCCCTCTACTCCACTCTTGTGAGATCCCATCTGGAGTCCTAAGTCCAGCTCTGGGTACCCAGCACAAGAAGGTGTGGACCTGTTGGAGTGGGTCCAGAGGAGGCCTTGAAGATGCTCTAAGTGCTGGAGCACCTCCACTATGGAGACAGGCTGAGAGAAGGCTCCAGTGAGAACTTAGAGCAGCCCCAGTGCCTAAAGGAGCCAACAGGAAATCTGGAGAGGGGCTTTTTACAAGGGCCTTTAGTGATAGAAGAAGGGGGAATGGCTTTAAACTGACAGAGGGGAAATTTAGATGAGATATTAGGAAGTGATTCTTCACAATGAGGGTGCTGAAGCGCTGGCACAGGGTGCCCAGAGAAGCTGTGGCTGCCCCATCCCTGGCAGTGTTCAAGGCCAGGTTGGACAGGTCTTGGAGAACCTGCTCTAGTGGAAGATACCCCTGCCTGCAGCAGGGGGGTGGTACTAGATGGTCTTTAAGGTCTCTTCCAACCCAAACCATTCTGTGATTCAATGAAAATGGAAAATATGTATTAACCATGCAAAATATTAGCAAGAGGATATTTTATGTGTGGAGCACCCTGCTAACTCTTTGGAGCAGAGGACTAGAAGCACCTCCTGGGTCAGCCTAGTTCCCTGCCTCTCTGACATCCCATCATGCAATCCCATTTTGAATGTACTGGGGCCCATGATAAAAATACTGAGTTTTTTAACACCACTTTTTCTGGTTGGAAAGTTTCCTAGAGCTTTCTTATTCAATCTGTTAAAAACACTCCTAATTTCCAGCTTAAATGTATTCATGGCCAATGTACCCCATTTGTTCTTCTGCCAAAGCTGTCCTTTAGCTTAAATAGCTGTTTTCTCCCTCCGTGATGTTTCCATCCTAAAGTATTTATAGAAAACAATCATGCTCCTTCACAGTCTTAATTTTACTCAGCTAAACAAGCCAGACTTTTCTTGTCTTGCGAGTTCGAAAGGATTCACTGCAATATATGGAAAAAAAAGGATAGGAGCAAGGGTAAACCCACAAAAAGCCAGCATCACACTATAAATGTTTCCAAATTTTATACAAATAGTACAGTAACGGCTTTTCCCCCTCCCTTTGTAAGGACTTTCACACAGACTGCAAGAGCTGTTCATTTCAGCCCCAGGGAAAGACTGCTGGAGAACTCAACTCTATCCCCAAGACAACTTACACCCTTTTGTGCGCAGATACTACAGCAAAGAGAAGCTTGATATATTTTATCAGGCAGGACAAAGCCTGAAATGCAAGCTGAAAAGCTTCCAAAACCTTCTAGAGAGTTTTTAGGGTCTGTTCCTAGGCATAATGAGAGACAGGGGCCTAAATACAGTATGATTTACAAACAGAAAATGTATTTCCATAAGCAAGAAATACTGCAGTGCCCAAGGAGAGGCACCACGGCCCCATGGTTCATGGTGACACAGTCTCTTCAGCTTATCTCTCACCAGTCCTGCTCCCCAGACTGGGACACAGATGGGAGATGTGGCTATTTTTCCTGATTTTGCCCCTTTCCTGGAGGCCATTAAGGCAGATAACGCAGCAATGTCTATTTAGTGGCGTAAGCCTTCCACAAAACACTTCTTCCTCCTCTTTTATACTAGCTGAGGTCTACAAGCTCACTTTGTATATTAGGACTACTTCAAAAGTAAATTTCTAGTGTGGTCCCATGTAGTTTTAAGGAAATTAAGCCAGCACTTGGTGAAACAGCTCCCTGTGATGATTCAGCAGCTAAACTCAAAAGCAGACCATATTTCTGCTCTGACACTCCGAAATTCCCTTCTTGCAACTCCTTCTGCAAAAAGAGCAATTTGGAAGTTCAGTCTCTGTCACTGACCTGACCTTCCCCTGTGCACAGTGAGGGGTTTCTTTCTGCCTAGAAACTTATCATCCAGCACATCATTAGAGCTTTTAACATGAAAAAAAATATATAGCCTCAAGCTATTCTAACTAAAGAACACTCAGGTGGCTTTCAATTCACCAGATAGCTTTAATATCGACTCTATATAAGTGGATAGACTGTGTAATCTTAATCAAGAGCAGTTAAAAGGGGGGAAAAATAGCCATGGTCTAGCAGTGGAATCTATTAGCCTCGGAGTCAGCTTCAAAGTGGTGCGAGAGGCAACAGGTAGAGCACAGAGCCTCTGCAGCCAGCATCCAGGAGCTGTGGGGTTTTAGCAGTATGATCCAAAACACATTCATGTTTACAAAGATTTTGCAATGACTCATCGGTGGAAGTGATTTTTAAGAGGCTATATATTTTCATGATGTGCTTTAGTGCATTGTAAGTGAAGCATCCTTTTAAATTTAAACAGGCATGCATTTAGGAGGAAGAAACAGGTTTGGGGGATCTTGCAGTGGTTGCAGGGGTTTCTGTAGCAGACAGCAAGTTATCTTCTGCTGAGGCCAAAACTGAACTTGTAACATCTCACAGCTCTGCCCTTCACATACCTGGTATGTACTGCTTGCTTTCTTCAGGAAAGTAAATTTAGTAAATCTCACAGCAGAAACTGGATATTAAATAAAATAGAGCTGTCAGTTAATCATAATGTCCAGAAATGCAAAATTCAGTGGTGAGACAAGAGCAGAGAGAAGAAATATAGAAGGAAAGTGGAGCTAGGGGGACGGCTGTGTTACAGGAATCAGAGAACTGCTGCTGTTTCAGATGCTGCAATTCTCATCAGCAGACTCTAATTTACTGTCAAGCAGCAAGAAAGAAAAAGAAATGGGAGACAATAAAATGCTGCCTTCTATTTTCAAATGCATCTTCATGTGTGGCTTCATTTTTTTATTAAGAAGAGCATTTCTTAACTCCTTTTGCACAAAGCAAATCACAACCATTGACAATCTACTTGCTGCTCCTCCTACTTGTAACAGGCTTAAACACTTTTCTACTTAGAAATGAAGAGTGGTAAACAAAAAGAGAGAAAAGAAAGAAAACCACATAATTCTCATCTATCCTTCACCAGACTTAAATAAAGAAGAGCATCTGCAGTGACTTCAGGGGAAATTATTTAAGAAATGCCTTCAAGAATTTATTTTACCACAACAATAACCGAAGCGCTGTTTTCACAGGGAAGATTTCAGATTAAATATGCTCTGTAGAGCATAAAACAAATACGCACAATTGATCATATGTGAGTTTCTGAGGCTGATTTCTTTGTAGCATCTTTTAAGTGAACCTGATAACGTGGTGCAGTACATTGGAAGCAGACACTTGCACACATATGCTGATAATCTGGCAAACAGTCCTGATAAAATTAATACCAAAGTTGGAGTTTTTATTAGGTTTCAGATACCTGGCAAATCCATTGAAATAATCAGTATTACTGGATTTGAGAGATTTCCTTAGTCCTGGCTATCTACTGCACCTGGCTGCTTGTTTAAGGATCTGTGAACTTCCTGAAAGATCGAAGAATTTAAACCTGCCCTTACTGAGAAGAGGCAAAAGACAAAGCTGAAAGTGCCCCACAGTTGATCTGTCCTTCACAATGAAAGGAAAGGCTTTTGTGTCACAGACATTTGGTGCTAGTAAAGGTGCACAGGCCACCAAATTGGCCATGATCTAAAGAGTGTACAGAAGAGACACTCAGTCAAAGTCATGTAAGCACATTGCTGCAGTTACTGGATAAGCCAAGTGTTGATCAAAGCTTTCTCCAGAAAATCCACTCTAAGAACAGGGATTAAAATTTGTTATTTATAAACATCACTTGAATTTTAAAAGAAAAAAACCCCAAACAACCACATTTCAAGGCTGGTCCTCAGATCCTGGACGCTACAATTTATAAAGGCTTAAAGGAGAGCACTTTGTAGAAGATACTGTAACACTGAACGAAATAATCAGGTTTGTTACTGAAGTGCGTCAAACCAAGATGCACTCACTGAGCAACATTTTAAGCTCAAGGTCAACTCTTGCTGCGTTCTGTTTATATATATATTTATCTACAAGAAGCATGTTTTGGGATCCAAATTGCTACCTTGCTCCCAAAGATCTGCTGTTTCCAAGTCTTTACACAAAGAGAGCAGATCTGAAAACCAAGATCCCCCACGGCCATCTTCCAACAGCTAACTCAACCAAACATATGGAGTGACTTGTCAGAATAACGTTTTGAGAAATAGGTTATCAGGGGCCTCGGGTCCACTCCATATGGTCTGAAGTTCTCCATCCCCTGACCATAGCATGCTACTTTTTTTCCACTTGGTTTCATAAAGGGATGCAATCCTTAATGAAAGTCGAGTTGTTCAGGTCACACAGATTCAGAAGCAAATAAAATTTCATTTATATATTTAGAGTACCGTAAAATAAAAAAGTGGGGCAAAACCCACTCACAGCGGAGCTCAGAATCCAAAGAAATATTTTTCTATCAAAAGAAAGAATTTCTCTTTATAGCACAGATGTTCTTCTAAATAAAGTGCAGCTTTCCCTTTGCAGCCTTTGTGATTATCAGTCTCTGGTTATTTTATAATATAAGGTTGTCCTTAGACCTCAGCAGGGAGAAAAATACACACTGCTGTATTTCCTCTGTAGCAAGAACAAAACAACTGTGAAAGCAAAGAATGTTCCGAAAGAGCAAACAATAACCCAGCTAAAGAAAGTCTACAAACTTATTCATTCAAAAATAATTCCACAGATGGATAAGCATTTAATTTTCTGAAGTGCGAATAAACCCATGTCTCTCTTCTCTGGAAGATGGAATAGGTTTTTGTGTCTGCCTATTTATACACACTATATAAATGCCTGCTCAGAGAATGCTGCAAGTACTGTAAAAAGAAATCTAAGGGGAAGTTATTACTTGAGGCTCTTTGTTAGTATTTCTGCAGCATGGGTAGTGTCAGCATTGTTAAAAATAGATTGTTAGTTGTACCTTACTTGGCTGGTACAAATGCTGTTTGCATTAATGTACTTATGATTTCCTATCTGCTGCTCCCAGATAAGAGTGGAGTTAAAGAGTACGATGCCTTTTCCATCTTGCACTGACTTCTTCCCCTCTCAGAGAAGGGCTGGGTCGCTGCTTTAGCTTTATGGATATTAAACAGCCTCTCCTGACTAGGACAAGGACTCACTGCTTTGCTAGTGAAAAACAGAAGCTTATTTCCACAGGTGCTCATCTCCCAGCTCATCCCAAACTTTGCACTTCGTGCTGCTTCTTATTTCGAATTTCTGTCATAGTAACATGACACTGGGATGTCACAACAGAATTACTGTTAATAAGAAAAATTAGGGGAAATAAATGAGAAAACGTACTGCTGTCTAAGACAGGAACTTACCTACTGCTGAGATATCCGTGCCATCTATTTCATTTTGGTTTACAAAGAAATAAGTTCACCCCTAGGTTCAGAAACAAGTGTCCTTGAGTTATCAGTTTGAAAGTAATTGTCAATGTGTGATTAGGCAGAACACAACAACATTGTTTAGATTTCATTAACCTGTTTTATTCTGATCTGCCCCCCAAATAACACTTAACGATACAGTTCTGCTCTCCAGATGGTTATGGGCTGTGTTAGCGCAGAACTATCAAATGTTAGAGCAGCTACAATGGTAAGAAATTGTTGCAGGCTCCACTTGACAACAAAACTGTCACTTGCTCTCTCTCATACATGTACAATCTCCTCAAACTACTTACACACAATGAAGAAGGACAAATCGCTTAAACACACTTACAAAAATGCATTTAGATATGGATTAAATTAAACTAAGCAGCTAAAACAAAACTGGAAGCTAGGATGGGAAGCGCTGGCTGTTGCTAGCACCTGGAACCTGGATTCTGTAGGATGCCCATTAGCCTACAACACCGAGCTCATTTTGCCTTGTTCTGCTTTGTGACTTCTGTCCGGCTTTTTGACTGTGGTATTAGTTCTGCACACTCACTGTATCCACATC
Organism: Myiopsitta monachus; assembly: GCA_017639245.1. NCBI lineage: Eukaryota > Metazoa > Chordata > Aves > Psittaciformes > Psittacidae > Myiopsitta > Myiopsitta monachus. The sequence goes on along the minus strand of CM029926.1, from coordinate 7,342,555 downwards.
TATCTCTAGTGAAAGAAAATACTAAATGAATAAATCACATGTAGTACCAAAAGCAACTGATCTATCTCTTCTCCATTCTTTCAAGAGTAATTCTAGAGAAGAGATTAAGGTGTGCCAGGCCATTTGGCCAAAGAATTTTACAGCATAGACCAAATTTAAGACAATAGAAATGCATTACCTACTGAGCCACAAAATCTCGGAGAAAACTCAGAAATACAAGCAGCCTTTTGAAATAAACCATAATCTCTCCCTCCCACTGCCTCCAAAGCCTGTAACACAACACCCCCCACACACACACAAAGGCAAAACTGAAAAAAGCAAAGTCTGGTGATATATAAAAATAAAAGTACAACTGAATCATTTTTGACATTTCTCTATCACTCTTAAAAATAGTAATAATCTTGAGCTATTGAAACAGCTGAAAGAAAATAAAAATCAATGGGTTTTCACTTAGCAATTTTGAACAAGAAAAGGATTACTTGGTATTTCAGCAAAATGCTTTACTGCAGCTTTGTAACAGAGCCCACTGTAACTTAGAAACTTTCTTGACACTCAAGCATTTACTGCACCCCAGAACTCAACACTTGGAAGGGACTAGAGGCAAGACCACACTTCCCAAGGTAGCATGGCCAGAGTAAGTTACAGGTACCAGAATCGTGTCCAGGGTACAAATCCTGCAGTGTTCTGGGCTCCATAAGCAGCTGCCCTATGTGCTAATGCAAACACACATAAGGCAGGGACTTCAGACACATCTCCTGAGGATTTTATACATTTAATCAACGTGGAAACTGCCTTGGGTGTATGCTTTCCTTGCTTACTACTTAGCCTCAATCCAGCAAGCAATGGTGCACGAATGGAGGATGGGGTGGTTGTTGATTTGGAAAGGGAAGAGGTTGGTTTGTTTGCTTTATTTACGTTTTTACATGCTTTAACCTCAATCTGTACCCACAGCTCTGCCAAATGGGGGCTTTTAAGCATTTCTCTGCATCTCCTATTTCTTGGCTGGTCACAAGTTTTAGGCTTGTAACCACGGGCAGGACAAAAATAACCCCATTTCTGATGGACATTAACTTGATTTGCAGAAGATTCTTAAACTACTCAAAGCTGTCTTTAAAAGTGGTAAAGTGGTTGAACATCCCCTTAATACAAGCGGAGTGGACGTAAAACTGATACAGTGAATCACATGTATCGCTCATAAGAATTAATAGCAATAGGCAATGTAAAAGACAAGAAGAAAAAATAGTAGCTTGCAAAGAAATCTGTTTCCTATCTCATCTAGGAGAACCGGAGTCACCAAAAATGCTTTAAAACAAACAATTTTAAATGCCATCATTTTTTCTGTTGTTTCTGAGTCCTCTCTGCACATATAAATGCATAGAATGTAAAACCCAGCAGAGCGGGACTGTGGAACGTTTAAAAAAGCTGATTTAATTCTGCAGAAGGCATTTACTCCTACCATTAAAAAGTACAATTTATTACCACTGGGAAGTGCAAGAAGTAGAAAGCGCTCTTGGAAAATAATAACTGCTGCGATCAGTACACCTCTGCAGAAGATGCAGGAACCATTATCTCCATTTTACATGTGGTGAAAATGAGGCAAGGACAAACATTACTGAAATGAGGCTCCAGCCGGTAAAAGCCTGACCTGCTCATCATGACCTTTCAATGTTTTAGGCTGTACCCAAATACAGGATGGAAAACGTTTCTTTCCAATCTCCAGCTGGAAGAGGAAGGTGCTGTACAACATCCACGGGGATCTTGCAAGCTCTGAAGCTGTCTCCTCCCCTCCTCGCACTCCCTTCGCACCTCAGTTCTCAGTTGAAAGATTTGTTAATGTGCTATGCCAAGCTATATTAAATTCTACTCCATATTTTCAGACAACGCCGGACAGTTCACAGCATCTGTGGCCAACAGCAAACATGATAAGGGGAAAAAAGGTAATTCTCCCAGGTTTTATCATAGTATGAGAACAAAGGAGGCAATTTGCATTTCCCAGAATTATTGTTTTAAGCTGCCTGCAGACTCTGGCATATGTCATCACACAAATTGAACTGAGTTTTAGCTATTACAAGCATTACAAATGAATGTCTAAACCCTGGATCATAGCGTAACTTAAGGCCATTCGAACAGCAGGTTACGTTCTAGTGTTAAAAATCTGCTTTCCTGCTCCTCAATCCCTAAAAGTAATTTTCTGCCATAGCTTCTGTACTTTTTCAAAGAGATCAAAAGTATATATTCAACATATTTGAAAACAAAAAAGCCAAAACGAAACAGAGTCTGAAACCCTGCAGAACATGGACTCAGTCCAGTGTGTTATTCTGCTGTTTGCAAGCACTTGGATTCACTGCCCGTCCTGTCCTGCCCTGAGATAGAGCCAGCAAAGGAACCTGGGGCAGGAGGCTCTGCTGCTCTCAAGCCTCAGAACCAAGTCCTTCAAGATGCAGACCAGCAACATCTCTTTGCTGGCCCAGTTCTCCTATGAACAATGACATGGCCTCAGTGCTATACATTAAAAACCAGCTCCTGGCTGCTGTTTACTTGCACATGGCAGTTGGCATGTCAGCCAGAAGGCAAGAGGCCCAGAGTGCACCAGTAGGCTCTGCAGCCTTTTTCTCCCTCCTGGGTGTCACTGCCTGTGGTCAAGGTCAGGTCCAACATGGTGCAGCTGTATAACCTTGGATCAGGCTGCTGGCAAAACCAGCTAACTTGTGAGACCTGTATGAAATGTCAGCCAAGTCCTCTACCCACTGACAGAGGAGCTGCATTAAAGCTCAGGACCTTGATCTTTGCCTCAGCTATGCCTGAAGCCAGCCCTGTACCTTGCTGACTTGACCTCCTGGCTTTAGGTTGGACCTGCCCTGTCGCTATGGCTTTGTCTGGTGATGGGTGGACTATTGGGCTTACCCTTCTTCAGACAGCGTAGGATTCTGTCCCTTGTCAGGGCGGACCTTGCTGCTGCCTCGCTGTCAACCTCAGCTCCTGCCTAACCTCTTGCAGACCAGCTTGTCCTGGCTGCTCCCTGACAGCCAGCACTCAAACAGCAGGCTCAGGATTTGAGACTTTCACATGGCATCAGAGCAGGTTAATGTATTTCTTAAGAACTGAGACCTTATTAACTTATCAGTCAGATGGAGCCTCATGGATTAGAAAGGTGTAAAATGGTGTAAACCACTCGGATTAGAAGCTCAAAAGAAGTTACGCACAGGTGATGAAAGGAAACACAGCAGCAGCAAAACAAACAGGGAGAAAAAGAAGACCAGCTACCTGTCCCCTGCAAAAGCCTAAGCCTGACCCCTGCGAGCTGCTGGCAAGTGCTGTCTCTTGCCTCAGATAGCAAGAGATCTGAAAGCGAGAAAGGAAAATTAGTGGACTCCAAACTTGTTAATTTTAGTTTCCAGTCTATGTCATCACTGTGATCAATAACAGACTGCAAAGCAAAAGGGTTAAATGAGATTCTGGGTAACCTGCTGTTGCTTTGCTTATCTTTTGTGTATTGCTGTCCACAGCTGGATTAGCACGCTGGATGTAACAGGCTAGGTGCTAGATGGACAAGGCTCCCAGCATCTCCCGGGGGAATGACATTACTGGTGACGTAGATGCTTCAATGTTAATTTCTATGAAGGAAGTCTCCTGGGTAGGAATTCAGTGGTTTTTTATTTGCACATAAAAATGGAGTTTGAAGATATAACTTGGGATGAGGATGTTTCTCCCTAATCACTTGATTACCACAACCAGAAGTTGTAACTGGGACAAGAGTACTTAGAGAGCTAAAACAACAGATGTCATCCTATTTCTGAAGAGGACGTTAAGGGATATTCAAGAAGGGATATGACTTTCTCTCTAGAAAGAATGAAAAAATATATTGAACTTTCTCTCTGTAACCTTAATGAATCACAGTTTCCCATTTGTCTGTGCTGACAGATTCCTGTATTTCCCAAAGGAAAATACAATTTTCCTTAAGGAAGTAAAACAGACGATGAATCAAAATGTTTTGGTTCTTCAAGGATCACTTTCTAAGGAAGAAACTTGATTAATTCATCCCTATGGCTGCCCCTTTCCCAAGGGTCTTGTACCTAGAGATGAATCTGCAGGGTGGGATTAAGTTTCCTCTGCCACCAGAAAGAAGAGGGACACTTAAATACATTACTAGCTAGCACATCATTCTGATATTGAAGACTTGATTCAGTAGTCCATCAACAACTATCCCTTCTAATGGAGGCATATTAACATGCATTTGATCTAGGTGCTCTCCAGCCCTCTCCATACATATATCTTCTGGCCACCGAGTTACTCTGCTCACTGACAGTTCACACTGAGCTGTCTCGCTGAACACATACATGTATACATCCGTATACATTGGACAGCTTTAGGGTGGGCTTTTATACTAGATTAAGCAGAGACTAAGGGAGACCCTGAATGCTGGTGATACGTAGAAAGAGCTGCCAAGGTTCACAAAAACTCCTCCCTTCATGAATAGCCTTGGTGTGGGGGGGGAAGTCTTTAAAAAAACCATACTATTAACTTCCTGACTTTTATAATGAAGGCCAGAATTTGCAGCCTTTCTCACAGCATTACAGGAAAGGCGTCCAAAGATGAAAGGGCACATTCAGCATAGCACAAATATATGTTACCATTATTTGATGATCAGCTTCAGGTTAAACCTGTCTGCCTTGAGACTGGAGATTAATAGTGATAGCTCCTTTTAATGACTGTAGAAATGCCACAGTGCCTGCCAGTAACAACTTGAGCAATGAACAGGTTGCTATAGAATGTATTGTTTATGCACCACTGACTGCAATCCCTATACAGAAAATGTAATAGACCCTTTTTTCCCTTTCAGCAAGCTTATGTGGTTGGGGATTTAGAACTGCATTATTTCTTATGACCTGACTTATTTATCATGTCAATCATAGTAATGATGTGTCAAAATTATCACAATTCTGAAGCTTTCCCTTTATCATCATTTTGAGAGTGCTCTTTCTCAGCATTATAAGTACATATGACAGAAGAGACAGCGGAGGCATAGATTTCATGCCTGGCTCTAATAAAATCACAGGGTTAAATAGCTACTTCTAGAGCCAAAGCACCATGGAATAACTTCTTCCATTCTTCTAATTCGGTTCTTGTAATAGCAGCTAGATACACAGCTGCAACTGCAATTAAGAAGGAAAGATGGGGAATAAAACTGCACCGAGTCAATCGCCAAAGGTCACATTAAGAAGCTGGAATTTGCAGGTCCTGACCTGGCTAACACCGTGCAGTTGGCCTTCTGATACCACCAGTCAGATTCAAAATTGCAACTTTAGCAATTAGTGAGACTGAAGAATTAGACAAGCGGGCAATCCGTGGTGAGATTGTCCTTCCCTCGCCAAGGAAAAAGCTTTGTCAAGGACGCCAGGTAGGGAAGGGAAAACAATGCAGACGGAGGGATGTAGCCCTTGCAGGAACAGCCATTTCAGACACACGTGCCTGCAAGGATGCTGATGGAGGAGACTGTTCTCAGCAGCGTAGGTGCAGGCATTCCTCAGAGCAGGTTTCTGAACAGAGCACTGGCCTGCATCAACACCACGTTATTGACTAGGAGAAATTAAAGGATGAGAAATAGTTAACAACAGGAGTTCTGTCAGAAGTACAACGTATATTCTTTTGGTTCAATTTTCTAGAGCCCGAGGTCTGAAAGAGATGGAAGCCTCCTTGAAAGGGTCTGGACAGCATTCTAAATTTCCTGTGCTATAAGTTTCCCTCAGTCACAGATTAATTCTCCGTTTATTCTGTAGGTAGGAAGAACTTGGGAAGCAGACAGTGTGTGCTGTCCTGGAGGAGAGAGATGGCAGAGCCCCAATTCCCTCTGGGGCTTGTAACCATGGCCAAAAGTATTTTAAAATGCAGTTACAGTCAAACAGGATGTTAACAAGTTTGAATGCACACCTAACACTGTTAAAGCCTGAAATACGGACAGCCTAACCAGTAGCCTGTGCTGCAGCATTATGTTTGCTACAGTACCTGTCTCAACTGATACTAAAACCAAGCCAACTCTAGACAGGTTGAAAAATACCTGTCAAATACAGCGTCACCATGCGTCACCAACTGTTTGAAGTTTCCAACCTATGGATCAGCAAAAAAAGTAGCTTAATAAAGGTTAATATAGCAGAAACAGCTTGTTCTGTGGAAACTGATGGAGCTGCAGAGCACTTGCTGCTGGGTTTCAAGGGTGAGCACGTCTCAGAGGACCCTGGAATCAATGCAACAGAAATGATGTGGCCCTCCACCAGGTAGAGACAGACAGATCTACGAAATGAACTGACAACACTCGGCAAGAGTTGCTCGCTTGGGAGAAGTAAAGCTGTAGGAGCAGCTACTCATCGGAGGGAGCTTTACGTAGAGCCTATAACCTAAAAAGAAAACTTTACTTCCAAAGATTTAGGTTGGAATAAAATGAAGATTTCACAATTTAACGTGTGTGGAGTATGAGCTGGCACTTTGGGGTGCTTCCTGTGGAAAATAAGTTACAGCTGCAAAGTCATTTTCATATTGCTGATTCACTACTTTTAAGCCTCAAAACAATTCATCCACATCTCAGGGAAACCCATCTCCTTCGGACACTTCTGTGAGTACCGGGGATGGGAAACCTCCAAAGAGAACCTCTTCAGAGCTCACCACCCACTTGCCTACCACATCTGGTGACCCAGCACTGGCAGAATGTTTAACGCAGTCATTATTTTGGTGTCTAGCAGAGGAAGGGAGTCTTGGCACGACATGTCCAATTCCCAGTTAGAAGATGGATTTTCAAACCTGCACTCACAAAACTGTATTCATTCTCATGTGCAGACACCCACCCTTGTACAGAAACCAATATTTGCTCTTTGTATCCATACAGGTTTAAAACTACTAAATATAGACATAATGAGTCAGATCCTCAGCCCGAATACTTTGGTACCAATCCACTGAAATTCAGGAGACAAAGCAATCTATTTTATCTTCTGTTTTGGTGTATAACTGCATATAAACCCAATCACAGTAACTTAATCTCTTAAAGAAACACTGCTGTGCAGAGGTGAAGGAATGGTTTGCTGAATGCCACAAATGAGATGTGTTCTGACCAAGGCCTGAGAGGAAGCTGACGAGCACTAGTGCTTGGTCAGAGTGTTCAGGCTAAAAGTCCCAAGTGCCTGCTTCACCAGAGAAGAGTTCCCAAAGGGAAGAGCTGATGAAGACCCAGAAGCCCACCTGCTGAAGAAAAGATCACCTTTGGAATGTGAGAGTAGGATTGTTAAAGCCAGGACATGAGACCACACATCTCATCTTAAGGCACAAATCCAATTTCTAACTAAAGGCTCATGGGTTGCAAGAAATAAAAATTAAGTCAAAATAGAGTTCAAATGGAGATCGGTCTACACCTGCCCGCAGCAGTTCTCTCTTCTCCTACATCCATAAGAGATTCAGTGTTACAATTGTTAACTATATATGAACTATATACATTTATAACACTGCATTTCAGAGTTCGTATTATACCACAGTTTGTGGCTAGAAAAGTATCAGCTGTCCAAGCAACAGCAGAAATGCATTTCAACTTACTCAGTGGCACCACACAAACCCTCTCCCCCTTTATTTTTCTCTTTCTTTCTCTTTTCGAGATGTTCACTAATTTGACAACAAGCTTTAATATTCGTCCGGCAGCAACCGTAACTGTGATAGCATTAAGATCAGTTTCCATTACTGGTGCCATGATTACCTTCCATTCATCTCCTGAGATAGCCCTTCTAAAGGAGAAGTGTTTGCAAAACAACTTCTATTATCGTATATTCGTGCTTTCTTGGTCAAAACCAGCAGCTGAAAAGTTAACTTCTAACAGACCTCAATCTTCTTCTAAAATTGATTTTTCTAACTGAAAACTGTAGTCTCGCTGTTTCAATAATACCTTGATGGAGAACTGACAGAGTTGAAATATATAGCTAAATCTACTTAAATAAAAGGTAAAATGAACTAATAGAATAGAATAGAACCTGTAGGACAAATTCCATCTGATTACTTTCCTGCTATTGGAGGGTGCTCAGGTATACCCTGGTGTCTCTTGTTCCCGAGACACGTTCCCAATTAATTGCTCAAAGACTGAAGCACTTTGGTGTTGTGCTTAACGTAAGGTATCTCAGTGAAATATAGACCTGTTCTATAGAGAAGGTCAGATCAGATTAGTGCATACTTTGATATAGTTTCAGATTAATGAATCTGTCATCAAAAGAAATGCTTCAATATCTATGGAAACAACCCTGCAGTATCCTCTCCACTTAGCACTGCAGCCAACTCCAGCAAGACTGAGCAGTACAAAAGCAAGAGGCAGTACGGGTGTCACTTCTACCTCCCTCGTGCTCGGCACTGCCCAAGCCATACTCTGGAACCACCTGGGGAATGCTCCTGTACGCCCGTGCTGTGCCACACATGCATCAGACCAAAGGAAAGTCTATTAACATTGCTGTGCCCGTCATGCTAATAATGGCAAATAAGCTGTGCCATATTTCTCAGGAATGTCCAGATAAAATATCCCCTCCACTGTGAGCTCAGGGGACAAGAAAAGTGTGAAAGTATTTAATGAAATGAAAACAATATATGTGTAGAATTCAGAAAGCCATGGAAGCTTGGTGTCTTCGTTAACATCACATTGAGGCTGAATTAGGTTTCATGGTGGTTTAAACAATATAAACCCACTTTAAAAAAAAATGATAACATCAACTTGAGCGACTTAAATCTACAAAAGTGAAGAATTTAGCCAATCCGATTGTACGGATCATTTCTCAACGTTCCATTTAGCTTTTAATTACCCAACAGACTGTAATAGCTGCTTTGGAGCTATTACACTCCATCGTGTCAATTTGGCTGCTACAAATGCACAGCACTAAGTCCTCAAGCTAAAAACCATTATGAAATTATTGTTGAAAAAGACTGCTGGGCATGTGCAATAGCTAACATTTGAACTTCTATGGTTCACTATTCCTCTTTTTCATAAATAGCTCGAGCATTAGATGCTGTTATGGAGCCATCCAAAACCTTTCAGTTTTGAGATCCAAAATATTTCTTCAGTTATAGAACTGTAAAACCAATCAGTTAAATTGGCAACATTGTGTTTGCAGTCTGTCACAGCCTCGCATTCTCTCTTTACTTCTGTATACCATCTATTCAAGTCGTGTTTTTTACATACCGTTCCATCAGATAAAACCACCAGAAAATATATTAGAAAGAGAAATCTTTGGAAAAATCAGGCCTGCACTGGAAGCTGCACAACACTCACAAGCAGATGGACGTAGAGAAGGATAAAATTCAAAGCATTACGTAGCAAACCTACCCTTTACCTGGACACTAGATTGGGCAAAGAAAGGATTTAGGAGTGTGTGAATGCAAAGATAAATGAAGGTTCATGTAAATCATAAGCCTAAAAGAACTAGGAAATTGTATTGGTGGGATTTGCAGAGAATGAGCAATTAAATGGCTTATGGATTTGAGAGAAAGCGAAGCTGTACCTAGGCAAGACATTTTCTCAGCTGTGCTCCCAAAATCATGGAAATTCCAGCTCAAAACACAGAACAGACTCAAACTGTTAAGGACATGGACCAGGACTTTGCAGCGTTAACAGTTCATCAAACAATATGAAACAGACTGTCACTGCCTCAAAGATCGTGCGGTGCAAGCAGAAGACAGAAGTCCCCCTCCCAAAGATGATACAGCCGAACTAGACAGCAGAAGGAAATTATTCAACTCTATTTGACAGCACATTAATGTGCTGGATTGTGCTCAAAGTTCCTTGTAGGCTTCCCAGCACAAGAACACTTCCAGAAGGTGTTTTGTAGTACTAATGAGGTAGATTCACAGGATATGGGGGTCTTTTCAGCAGAAATCAGGAGCAGCATAGGAATTAGCACAGGTCTTTGAAACCAGAACAAGAAGCTAACAGGGCTGGCAAGTGGCTGACAGGAGCCAGGAGCCGATCTCTCCTTCCTGCCTCCAGGATGGAAAGGTCATAAACCGCCTCGAAAGAGAGCGAGAGGGAGACAAGCTGAGGGACAGAAAACATGAGTGTAAATGTCAAAGCAGTAGCCAGGAGCAGCTTTCTGAAGTCTTTAGACAAAAATAACAGGCATTGCAGTAATTGAAACACGTTTAAGAGCTTTGGGAAGAGTTCAAGGAGCTCAGATTTACTGGAAAGGCTGTATCATCACAGGGCTATTAAAAATACGAGGAATTCATAAATAATAGATACAACATAAATCTGAGGGATCTAGATCTATTTTCTAGGCAATGACATCCTTTGGGACAAGCAGCATGTTTACATTCTCTAGGGAACTGGACGAGAATGAGAGGAAGAGGTGTGGCAGGATCTGTAAGAACTGCTATGGCAAGATAAATCTGAGTTTCCAAAAGAGGTTGATAAATATCAAAGAGATTAACAGGAAGGGCAAAAAAGATACTCCAAGAACTCTGAAACAGGGATAAAGTGGGAGTTCTCTGACAGAGTGATTAGATTGATAAGAAATCAAGCAAGGATGTTGTCAAAGAAGCAGAAGTGGTCAAGATTTCAAGGAAGATATGTAATAACGCATCAAAAGAGATTACCACTCCTTTTGTTATATGAACTGGTGTTAAGGGCCAATAGCAAAAAGCAAAAGATCAGGTAAAATGAGCCTCTACTATCAACTTTCACCTAAAACTAATGAAATCAAATGCCTTGGCTGTACTGTGTACTTAAACCACCTAGAAGTCTAAAAAATTCCCCTTTATTAATTCAGCATTTGAGTATGAAGAACGCCAAGAGAAGCATAAAAGGTTTAGAGAAGAAAGGTATAGAAAGCAGATCTTTGGAAAGGAATGAAACACCGACCTCGATTTTGAAATGGATGCAAAAAGGATTAGCAAACAAGGGTGAAACATGGGGGACACACAGAAACTTACTGAAATCCTTTCAGTACACAGCACGGAAATTAATGCTATGCAAAAATTAAGGTGTCAAAAGTTTCCTTTCCTATAGCCTTGCATTTAGCGATGCTGACTGGCTTTGTAACACGCAGATATATTACTAGCAAAGTCAGTTCACCAGAATGCAATGCCTTTGTAGGCAGAGAACTATTTGGGTGTCAGTAACTCTGCTTGAAGAGCACTTACTGTGTAAGAGGCGGCTATGAAACGCTATTGTTGGGGAGAGAAGTAACAGCGCAGTGCAAGAGCCTTTTTATGTTTTGTCTTTGAAAATGTAAGAAAACAAATCCTGCAATTCTGCACATTGTTCGCTGAATACCGACACAAAGTACTGCAGGCTCCACAGAAACCTGCTGACACAGCACAGTGCCAAAGAGCCAGGCACATAGCACGCATGGCATTCCCTACAACACAAAAGGGAACAGTTCTTCCACGGCTCCTCTCAGGAGAAATTATCAACATTCTTGGACAGCTTTCCAGATGCCCAAACTACTCACTTTTACCAGTCCCCCCTCTTACTTTGCTTTCAAAGGCATTTTGATCTCCCGGCTCATGTAGGTACCACACAATTTGGGATGTACATCTGAGAGGTATTTGTAATTAACAGGACAGGCTTAACATCTACCTGGTATTAAAGAGTAAATATGAGGGAATAAGGAAAAGCAATATTGCATCTCAGAACATGAGAAGAATCAGCATTTTGATTATCAACTGTGGAACAGCTCAGTACAGTGAACAAATACACACAGCGAGCAAGGCAAACCCTCATTATGAGGAACATTCTATGATTCTAACAGAGATGTGTTTTCAGTAACCAATACAACATGCAATGCTTTTTTGAGCCTCTACGCTCTTTCGGTGAAAGCTAATTTAGAAAGGTCACTGTCAACACAGAAGAACGTGTCTTTGCTCAAAGCCGGCTCTTTAATGCTTAGCTATCATCATTTAAGATACAGGTTGTACACACTGTTTTTGCAATTAAACCACACTGCTTTTCGTTCCTTCAGAGAAACATGAAACAATTTGCTTCTCTCCCTGTTGTTACGGCCCGGTGTCTGTCCCCTGATGCTCTCAGAATTGCCAGTACACTGGCAAGTATAGGAGAGTTTCTCCCTGAGGCGCTCAGAAGAGTCTAAGATGGATTTATTCTCAGTACCAAGCTGAAGCCACAACTTTGAATTGGTGCAGTCTGGGAGAAAAGAGAATCTGCTTCTCACTCTCACAACCAACTCAGGTGACTGTTTCAAACCTGTTAACTTTGGGGGTTTGGGCAGCAATCACAAACGCCTAACATTTCTTTCCTAGATTAACACTTCTACTACGACATGCAATCTTGTAGCGTAATTAGGGCAGTTCTGGATTACAAGTGATGGACAACCCACCCAACAAATAATGCACATAATATTTAGATGAGCACTGCTGACAGCATTTAACTTCAGCAGTGCTGCAAGCCTTTGATCTGACATCAATATAACTGACTGCAACCCTTTTGCTTAATTGCCATCTATAGAAGAATCTAATTAGACCAAGAAATATTAAAATACTTGTAATGGGTAACAGAAAGCCTCATAAAAACAATCACTGCTGGTTCAAGGACACTATCAATATCCTTTTGCGTGAAAAATACTGTGGTTACAATTATAACCAGACTGGTGTTCAATCCATCCTCTCTCCCTTTTCATAAAAATCAGTATCGTGATGAATGTTCCTATGGCACTCCATGCACTGTGATTTTTCACTCTTTCTCTAAATCTCAGAAAATGTGCTGCAGATGGCCCCAGGAGCAAACACTGCAAAGATGAAGTAAAACTCGAAAAGGAGCTGTCTGGTTTAATCTATGAATGTTCACAGCAATGGCTTCGCACAGAAATTTGTAATCAGGATTTCCACAAATGATGGCGGCAAGGTTTCATTGGAATTGGTGTTCTTGTCATCCGCAGGGCCTGTCACAGCAACCTGCAAGCACTTGCTGCTTCTCTGATTTGAGAATCCCCAAGCATTATGTTTCTCCCCAGTGCCCAAACACACATACTATATCTTTCTGTTTAGAAACCACCCCGGCTTAATAGCCACGCATTTGTTATGGTCTGCAGGGAGAAGTGCAGTATACGCTGAAACGAGCTGCTGCAGTTTCAAAATGCTAACCAAACCCTACCAAATTAAATCTGTCCAGGATATAAGCTATCGTGTCAATTAGGAGCAAGCTCGCGGCGCCGGTGATGGGTAGGTAAGGCAGCAGGGGGGCGCCCGGGAAGGAACACCGCTTGTCACAGTTGCTAACAAAGAAACTCCAGATAAACCCAATAGCACAGAGACTATGGGTCTTGTTTCTTAGGCACATTCACAGAACCAAAATCCCTTGGAAGCAGGAAGACAAAGCTGTCCTCTAGCTACCCCTGTTCTATATTTGTATGCTATTACTTCAATGTAGCGAGCTTTGCAAGGAATGGGGTGGAATTTTCATAGAAGCTTTGGGTAGTCCTGGATGCTCCAGCATATCTGCAGAACGGCCCTGACTCGTGAAAAGCAAACAAGAAATGGTGACCTACACTTACCCACAGCCACCTAACAGAATCACACCCTGAAGCTGATCCTCTTCCACAACACTAGAGAAGAAAAACACAGCTCTGAACATCACCTTTCCTTGCAATCACCAGACCTCAAACAATGGCTAGTTCAAAACCATTCTATCAAATGAAAAGGAAACTCAAACAAGGGTAATCAAGCTAAAGCCGTACAAGCAAGAGAAGAATCAGTTCCTCGCTGTTTTCCTTATATCAACCAAACCCTTCAGGCAGATCTCAGCCCAGCTTTCAGTGATGTTTTCTCACCTTTTAATCTTTCCATTCTCATATTTGCCAGGTATACAGGCTGTATGAGAACAACATGTTCAGAAGAATCCTCTTTTAAAGCACACTCACCACAGGGGGCTATTTGCACATATTTATCTGGAGCATCACCTCACTAAGGTAACTCTTCTCACCATTATGTTTATGAAAAGCTTCAAAGTTTGAACCATGATAATTGGTATCATGAGATCATCATCACCCTAAACATGAGGGACTCTCACCAAGGATGGGGAACTGACATGACCAAGGCAGCTGCGGCCCTCACCTGCGTGATGTGCTGTACCAGACCGCTTGGCCCCACTGCTACCAAGACTAGAGCAGTGAAGAAGTGCAAACAGCACGCCTCTCCCCTTTCCCCAGCAAAGAGCTACAGCAGAAAGCATCCTTTTGTGTGGATGAAGGGATCCTAAAGAAGAATGTAAGATGGAAAGGAATTACACTTGAATAAAAGGCTTGGCAGAGATTTGGGGTGAAACCTCCACAGGGCAATCTCAGCTCCCAGTCAGATCAGACCAGCTGGGGCCAACATAAAACAGACACAGAGTGACCTCTTGCTCAAAAGTTTGAATATTAATATTGCTGTCATGTGGCACACTGTAAATTCATTATCATGACACATTAAAATAGGCCATTTATCTGCATAATTTGGAGCCTGAAGAGTAATCATTTCCTTCTCAACATTCCTTAAAAACAACAACAAAAGAAATGCTTGCAAATCAAAACGCAAACACTTCAATAACACATTGAAATCGTTCTTCCCCAGTAATTATTCATATTTTGTAATTTCAATTTAGGGTTATATGTACAGGGAGAATGGAAGGGTGGAGGACAGAAATGTGTTTTATATCAACAATTCCCATTAACATTGATGGGAACTGCACCCATAAAAACTCTGGTCACTGATGCTTTTCTTTACCCATTAGGTAATTTCCAGCATTTTATTCTTCTGGTTTATATTCTCTTGCTCTATAATTTCCAATGTAGTGTTTAGATTCTGCCAAAAAGCATCATTGTGTGCTAACTGCCTCTTGCAAGTAAATAGCACTGTGATGAAGTATCTATTTCTCCCATAACTGGCTGGTACCAGTCAGTGCAGTCCAGCAACAGAAGAAATGAGGAAAATACATTGCAAAGCAAAATTAGCTGATTCAAATACTTCCTGAAAATACATATATTCTACCACACATTCTCATTACCAGCAAAATACTAAAGAAGGAGTATATGATATTGCATCAAAAATAGCTGTCTCCCCAGCTTGAAAACTAAGGGACGAAGATTTGTATCTATACTACTGCTTCCTAGTAAAGGGAAATAAAGCAAGATCTGTCTTGTCGTCTTGCTTTCTAGCATCAAGCTAACTTGTTCAGTGACCTTGTAGACAGCACACGGGATATGGTGCTCATGGTTCACTTGAAAGTCCTTTGTAAAATACTCTGTCCTTTATGAAATCTGTGAACACCAGTAAGTTTTCACTTTACTGACTCATTTTTAGGGATTTGACCCTCTGATTGTTTCTGTACACAATGCCTACTGCCCTGCGCCATGTGCCAGGGATTACTGGATCAGGGAGAAAGGGACGATTCCTTCCAAAAGAGGGGATGTTTTTCGAGATGAGAACACAAAAAGAAATTCAAAGTAATAAATTATATGTGCAAATTTCACTGGTCTTTTAGGATCGGTGCCTCTGGTCTTGAAGCGTATTACTCAGATCAAGTCACAATCCCTGCCGATAATCACCCTTCCACAAAACAATGTGACCTGTTAAGTGCATCTGCCTTACTTTATTATACCAATGTCCCCTAAAATGACAGACACCAATGTCAAACAATAGAATAATGGAAATTATTTGACTCAGCTCTTAAAATGTCTATAAAATAATTATCCTTGTGTTGTATATCGGAGTCAATTTGGTTAAGTGAGAAGAACATGGGACTGGGAATTACAGAATGTGATTTCTAACCTTGTTTCTGCCCCTCATTCTAAGTGATCTGAGGCTAATCTCCTTTATCTTCCTGTGCATCAGTTTCCTCATTTTGATACTGGAATTAATGACGTGCACCTTGGTAAAGACTTTGGAGGAATATTTATGAAAAGCATGAGAGATGAATCAGGCCTTATTATTAATAATAGTAAATTGCTTTGGGATCCTTGGATGATAAGTGCTATTTAAATTCAAAGAAAATATTAGTACTTTAATTGCTTCATCTTTCAGATCTACGCCAGTTTTACTTACTCGCACGCTGACAGGTAAATCGAACTCAAATTACTTCATAGCAGATACACAAAATTGTAAGCGTAAGAGATACTAAACCTCTTCCATTATTGTTGCAGCTTCCAAGGCTTTAGAGCGTCTACTTTGTATAGCTTTGTACATATGGCAAACATCCAAATTTTATGCTGTTGTTGGGATATTCAGTATTAATGGAATTATCTCCACAAACACTGAAATCTCCAAATTCCATCAATAATCAAACTTCAGACCTTCCATTTATGCAACAGTTTATCAAAGTCATTACAATTGTGATGAAACTGCAATTGTTTGGAAATGATATACTGAACAAAATGTCATTATCGAGTACTTTCACTGAGTGGAGAATAGAGCCATAGTCTATTAACGTATTGCCATTGATTTATTCACTAATGTGCCCTATATTTTCATCTGCAAAAGTCTTTGTAAAATCCAGTGTCTATTAGTGCAATTATCCAAGATAACTGCTCTGCAGGGCACAGCTCATTATGTTCCTTTTCTTGCCTTTAGTGCTGAATGCAGCCAATAACATCCGGGCTACAGGAGAGCAGACTTCAGTATGTGCTAACAAGAAAACAAGCATAGCACTGGCTTGGGTCTGCTCCGAATGGGAGCTTCACCCACTGTCTTCATAACGAACTGCAGAGAAAACCAACTGTAAACTGATATTCTCTTCTCAGCGGTATCCAGTGATAGGGAAAGAGGCAACAGCCACAAAGTGACATACAAGGAATTCTGTTTAAACATAAGAAATTTCATGTTGGGTTTGGTTTTTTTTTTTACTGAAAGGGTGATCAAACACTGGAAAAGGTTACCCAGAGAGGTTGGATTCTCCATCCTTGGAGATGCTCAAAACCAACTGGACATGGTCCTGAGCGACCTGCTGTAGGTGACCTGCTTTAGCAGGAGGCTGGGCTCCAGAGACGCCTCCCAGCCTCATCCATCCTGTGATTCTATGCTTATTAACTCCTCTCAGATCGCCAGGTTGTTGCTGTGTGATGGAGATTCACCACTGGAAACTAAAGAGAGCAGCCGCAAACACTTAGAAACCAGACTGGTTATAAGAATACATCCCCTTCTAAAACACTGCAGAGTTTTTCCTGTTTACACATCCTCCACCTGAGCGAAGTAAAGCATAAATACAGCTCTTTTTAGCCATCCTAATTCTGGCAAGGCAGCAGTGACAGACTTAATTACTAATCAGTTTGCATCAGAAATGATGCAGAGGGATTTATCACTCAGTTTAATACAGCCAGCACCAAGACACTTCAGATTTCAGAAATCTCGCTTTTCCTCAAAGTTATGTAGCCAGAAACTGTTACCTCACTGCAGCCTTCCCTTCCAGGAACATTATTTCTTCATTATAACCCAGATTCCAGGTTGGAAATGAGAAGCGGAAACCTCACTGTTTGCCTGAGTCTGTATTAATTACTGAAGAATCCGTGCCTGTCCCAGTGCCACGCTCAGAGAGCTTCTCTTGTGCTCCTCAGGTGCAGCAGGAACTCCATGGGAAAACAGCAACATGCTTTGGTTTTGTTTAATAACAAACCAAATCAATTGGATTAGCAACGATGGCCTTGGCCCCTGGCACTTCTGCGGAACTTCCAGGGAATTAACAAGCCACCAGCATTTATGGCCTGAAGCAGAATTCCTCCAGGAGGCTGGGATCTAAATAAGTAGCCTCGTTTTCAGTAGTATTTGCTTCTCGATGGGGAGGAACGTGAGAATAACGACGAGAAATTTGGATAAAAGGAACTTTTACAATAACGATTAACCCCCTTTTCATCATTTATCAAACTCCTGACGCCAGAATAAGCAGCTGCCGTTTCTATTCAGTGCAACTTCCCCATTTCAATGGAAATCATTTTGGAATTCAGGACTTGTACACTGTTTTTATACTTTAAGGTGCTGCTACAACGAAACCAGCCAATCGAATAAAGCTAACACGCTGCTTGGGCTTGAACTGTGTGCCCTGTACGGGAGCTTAAATATTGCAAACATCCAATTCATTTTCCAAAACAAATTTAAAAAGCCATGCATATGTGGAAACAAGAGTAATGATTTCCAATACCTAGTTTCCCATACGGAAGGACGTGAACGATGAGAAGCGCATTACTTCCAAACCAAAAGGGCTATGTTCCAGCCACAGGCAGGCGTGATGAATATTTCAGCTACTTTTATAATTGCGTTAATTTAAAACACTATCAACTCCCAAAACACTGCATTCAAAATGCATTGTGCAGAATGACTCCCATTTGTTTTGGTCACATCAAAATACCACTCAGAAACAGGTGGGGTTTTTTTTTTGGCTGTAAAAACCACCATCTTCTCCCCAGGACAAAAAAAAATGATGCTGTAGAACATATAAATCACCTTGCCCCTGGATAAAATGACTGTTAGAAACAACCTAAAGACTTCCACCATGGAGATAAAACAACGTCCATTATCACAAGAGAATCTAAATTCCTCGACAGCACCTTATCTAAACCCAGCAGTTAAATCCCAGATTATCTTGAATAATGATTTTTCTTCATCCTCTGAAGAACAGAGCCAAACTACACAATATTATAAATCTGAGACGCACAGAAACCAAAGCTTTGTCACTTATACCTGAAAGCTTGCGCTTATATCTCAGTTACCTCAGTTAACCTGGCCTGCCCCAGGTACTGCAACAGGCAGGACAATACCACGACAGGTACAACTCTTGTGCAATAGCACTACACATAACAGAACTGTGCTATACAACGCCTTTTCCTTTGAATTCTTGGCTTTTGCTGGATTAGGTGAAAATCTTCAACATGGATTTTAGCCATTTCTACGTTAGTTCGTTTTAAGATGCATTTAATGTTTTTCAGTGAGAAGCTAGCAATGAGGGAGTCCGGCGGGCTGTGGATCTGTATGAAGTGGAGCATCCAGTGGTATTTTCAATTTGTTTGGGTTTCTTATACTCCCATTGACTTTAAATAGGGGGCTTCATGGTTTGGATGCTGTGGGTTACAACATAAGTAAAAAGTTAACAGTTCCTAACAAAAGCTTCTAGAAGAAAGGGTTTGTTTTGCAGTAGGCAAAAGTGTTAATATCTTCTGCACATTTCTCAACATTTAGATGTTATCAACCATGAATGTGAGAAGAACACAGAAGAATGTAGGATTAACCAACACGTTGGCTATAGGGACAAACCTGAAAACCCCCTAACACGGTTTTCTCCAGCCACAAATACAGCTGATACGTTTTCTCATGAGATGAGCCCACTATTAACATCAACTTCTGTGCGAATGTCAGCTCTGCCTTTTTAGCACTTTGAGACTTCAGTCTCAGTGACAGACGTATCTTTCAGTAGTTCTAATCTTGAAAGCATTGCAGAATTTGGTTAAATGTGACAGTAAGCAGCATTATTTACAGCACTGGCTTTTTCAGGTGTTCAGAACGGCAGCTTTCAGGAAACAGCTAAAAAGCTTTTTCACCTTAGTTCTGAAACAGAAAAAACCCATAGCTTTCGAAGGGTTTTGTCTGTTTGGGCATTTTTTGTGTGTTTGTTACCTTGAGAACCAAAACTGTGTCAGATTGAAACATATTGTGGGGGCCGGTAGCCTCCCTCCTGTCTGGCATGGCAAGACCTAATGAGAATAGGCATGTTCTCACCATTACTTGTTACAATCCTCCTGCCCTCCCGTTCACCTGCTGATCCCCAGAAACAGCCTCTTTGTGCCATCTGCACAAGCCCTGGCTGACTGGGGGCACTCACTCGCCCCAGCCTTTCCCAAAATAGCCTTTGTCTGCTGTGGCCACGCTGCTGCCCTCGCCAGCTGTTAGAAAATGATCAAAATGGGCCAATTATTACTCCAACCAAGCAGTATTCTTCCTTGAGGAAGAAGCAATCACATCCATATTGCCAGCTCCAACGTACGCATGGCAAATGACATTTATTAACAATCTTTTCATCCTTACTATCAAAAGGCTCAGGGATGGTTGACCTTGGTGTCCGGAATTAAGCCAGCATTATTTTTCTTGATTACTAGCACCAGAATAGTGGGGAAATTATGAAGCCATTGAGAGGATTAATACAGCCCTGATCTCCCTCTCCCGGCTCTTTATCTCAAGCAATTAAAGTTCTCTAGGGGAAAAAAAAACCCAAGTCATGTAGCCCCCTCCTGCTGCCATGGAGAGGTACAGTATCAGCTCCCCATGGCAGTCAGGGCAAAGACTAATTATGCATTCTGTATATAGGTTTAATCACGTTAATCAAATCGCTGCTCTGCTCCATCCCAGCCTGTAACTTGCTAAAAGCAAGAGAAGCACTTCAAACGCTGCAATGGTTGTTTGCAACAAGCAGAGGGGGAAGAAGAAGAGGAAACATGCTACATAAACCACACAAAAAACTTGGTGCCAAACCTATCAACCGACCAAGATGAGGCTGATTTGGTGGGAGCAGAGGCAGGATGGCACGGAGCGGTCAAACAGAGGACATTAAGGTCCTTTTCCAATATAGAGCTATACCTGGGTAGCTTTATGAGACTCTGCAACAAAGCACATTCTCAGCACACAGTCTTCATGCTTCTCTCCACCTTCACCTGTGCTTTCAGAGCCTTACTCTAGCAAAGGCAAAGAAAACAAGTGGAATAACTGCACAGTAACAGGAAAAGCGGCATTGCAGGAGTCGGAACTAACTGGTTGGAAATCACAGGAGTTATCGCTCTCTACTGATGTAGGAACAAAGGACTGCTCCTTTGAAAACTGCTGCTGTGATTATTATAAGCTCCATTCACTGTTTTGTGCTTACATCTTGCACAGACAAATCTCTCATTTACGGACATTTGGTTTGAGAAGAGAGTTGAATAGGGCTCTTCTTTTGAAACTAAGGAATATTGGCCCTCGGGATAAAGGGAGGAAGTGCCATCCTAGGAATGAAGTGGGAGAGAGAAGTCTGCCTTTGTTCCCTTTGGAGCATACAGAGACATTGTTATATTCTATTTCAATGTTTTCAAAATGGGTGGCATGAGGAGAGCGTTCGAGCTTCTCATCAGCAGCCAGTATTTATTACAACATAAAACACGTCAAACACGGGTTCTGACTTTTAATAGTATGATCTCCAAGACAAACTTCTCCTCAATACAAGGCTCTTACACATCACCGGGCATCATTTTAATACAAGGCCATGTTTTCCCTGCCAGATACAGTTTTCAGGGTTCTTTACTTTTATATCAGAAAGCAGAACACCAACATCATTCAGCCCCAAATAAGCTCCTTTTTATAAAAGCATTCCAAACATTTGACAGCTCTTGTGGACTCAAAGCTTCTGCAGTGGTTTATCAAGCAAGACGGAACCTTAATGTTAATTTCCCTTTACTTCATCACAGCCCATCAATTCTTCTCCCTATATATATATATATTCTCTCTATAATGCTTTGGATCTACCTGGCTGTTAACAGGGGACTTTAAAAGTGTGCAAAGATAATATATTAATTTTATTTTTAAATCCAGCCATCTGGAGCTATGACACATTTAGCAAATTACATAACAACACCACCATCTAACTGAATCCTCCCACGCCTGCCCAAAGAGCTCCATCATCCAGCAAACCAACTCATCCTTAATCCTAAGGCTCTCCTATTCTCGTATCCCAGGTGCATGAAAAAGCTCACATTGGGATTCCTTTTACTTCTGCTTTCTCTTCATAATCAAGGACCTATCTGGCTGATCTTGAAAAATGCCTGGTATGATTCACAGAAACAAACAACAAAATCAGGTTTGGGGGTGAGGAAATGGGAAAGGGGAAGAAGACACAGCAGGGATTTTCCTATGCCTATTTGTAAAGACAGATATGGATTTTTGACCGCAAGCCTTCATAGGAATATCTACCTCTGGAAGTAGCCTCTGCATCTTCCTACGCACAGGTGGAGGGTGTTTGTTCTAACAGTTGCTGAGCCTCCAGTTACCAAAGGTGGCAAAAGACAAACCTTACACCTTCCTGGCAGAGTCTGAAAAGGGATGGCAGGAAGAGGAGAAACCCTTGAGCAGCACTTCTTTTTCTATGGCAGTTGTCACAGTTATGAAGCAGGAAGTTCTGGTCGGTTTTAGAACAGAATTCTACTTCACCTGTATATTTATGAAGCACAAAACCTCAACCAGCTGGAAATGAAAGATTTAAAAATGACTTGTTTGACTTTAGTTGATAAAATGAAACGCTCGAGTCTCCGAAGAACGCTGTATGATGAGAGCATTGGTCACGTTCAATGTAAGCAGGGGCTTTATCTGCAGAATCTGAGGAAGCTGACAGAAAGATAACAGGATAATTTCAGGGCTCTGTCAAAGCTGGAGTTGTTAAGGGCAGGGTCAATTCCAAATGTCACCAGCTCTTTATGCAACAAGCACCACTGCAGTTCTAAGATAAAAACACTCCTAGCTCAAAGACTTTGCAAGTTGATATTATCACTATCAGAAAAATCACTTTAGAGCTTAGCAAGTAATGAAACACCTTTCAAAAGCAACTTAAGAAGAGAGGAGGTAACAGCAGGGAAAACAACTTTGCTTCTCAGGAAAGATGCTGTTTTCAATAAAACAAACAGCAAACCAAACCAAACCCTATTGCACTGAGAATGACCTTTAAGTGAGTCTAACCTCAGTTCAGTATAAAGGAAATTAAAGTCTGTGGTACTGATGCAGACATAGTCAAGAGCATCTTGTGCTGGCAGCAAGAATCCCCATTGCTGCCTTTCTTCTGACCTTCTGCATCTGGTAGAAGAGAGGGAAGAGAAGGGAGGCCATCTGGACTTGCTGTACACAAGATGCCTGTTAATATACACCAGGTCCCAGCTACTGAATTTAAAGAAACCTCATGATAGTCACGGTAAGCACAAACCTGTACTGCTAATACCAGTTCACCAGGTGAGGCAGTAACTTCGCGTATACTCCCCATTCTCAATCTGCTCATTGTCTACAGGGGAAATCAGATTTAACATACGTTTGCCCTTTAGTTCCTAGAGAAGCAGACTGGCTCTCCTTTCCTTTTTCCCAAGTCAGTGGAATAGCAGCCTTTCTAAGCCTGTTTCTCTAAAAAACTTGTTCTTTCATCTCTTGATATGACATTTGTCCAAAATGCTGTCCGTCAACATCAACACAGGAGTGGAAGCTCCGGCAGAAGAGAAGATCCCTATCCCTGACCAGTTCATCACCTACTGCAATTTACTCTCTTCCTCAAGACGTGTGCTCTGGACAACTCCTAATCTCATGCAAATGTCTTGTCCTTCCACACTTCAGTCTGTGTGAAACACTACCACAGCCTATATGCTCAAATAAATCCCTTCCATTAATATCTTGAGAATCCTATAGGAAACAGTAGTTACGAGGAAGAGGAGGAATGTTTTAAATGTTTACAAGACAGTTGTCATCAGTAAGAACTCCAGAGCAACATCCCAAAGAAACTCACAAAGGATGCATCGCTAGAGAACCTGATCCTCATCCACTGCATTTCCTATACCGAGAACCTGCCTTGAAGACCGCTAGGATAACATAAACTATCTCCTTCACAGAACAATTCCACTGAAACTGATTTACCCAAGTGGTGTAACACCTAACAGGGACTTTGGATGCCACTAAAATAAGAAGGTTACTACAGCCACAGAACCACTGACACTCTCCTCACACAGTTATAATTGTTTGTGATACTGTTGACAAACTCATGGCAATACCCATGCTGCTCAAGCAGTCTGAGAGCAAAGCACATCTGCGTTGTTGAGAACACACTGGGTTACAGTTAGAAACTTGCTCAGTCATTCAAACACATCAAGAAATCTCTCCCCAGTTAGACCTCAGGTTGCACAGGAAGCGGTATGTGACCTGTCAAGAGCACTTAACGCCTCCAATGGGTTTAAAATAAACTATCTTGTCGTTCTTGCAGATAAAAATAGACCTTTGTTTTGTAACTCCTACTTCACGCTGTGATTTGTTGCTCTCTCCAGTCTCCTAATCACAAAAGTCTTCTTTGTGGGATGCGTTTATGTAAGATATGCGCCCATGGCCTAATCCTCACATTTGCAGCACTCTACACCCCATTCCACAAATGCAATGAATTCCCAGCTTTAAACAAGTGCTCTGTTAAGATTTTGTGAAGCTGCACAAGGAAATCCAGCACTGGTGGTTATCTGTCCTGCTGCACTCTGTAAGCTTATATAGCTAAAGCAACTTGTGATTTCTTCTACCTACAGAAATATGTGACTCTTCAGAACATCACACTGTTCAGAAGAAGGAAGTAATCTCTTTTCCTGCCCTGCCTTGGCTTTGGCAACATGAATGTCTCCAAAGCTTTTCCTTGCAAAAATTTACTTACTCAGCAACGGGAAATAAAGTAACAAAGGCAAATAACCTAAGTACAGTTATTTCTGGTCTCTGAAGAGGAAGGTGGTGTTCATGGAGGACCTGCCACAAGCAACATAATCCAGCAACTCTAGATAGCACATAGAATTAAGAGAGTATTAACGCTGAGGGTCCTTAGGGAACATCATATATTTCTCTCAAACATACCTATCATTATGGATTTTCTTAATTTAAAAATGAAATGCAGCAGACAACACCAGTAATAATTACCTCTATGATAATGCCATAACCCATTTTATTGCTCTGAAAGTCAAATATATTTATTAAATCTGCATAAATTACAATACTATTAAACTCTAATTTAAGTGATACCGTGTAAATGTGAGACTGGTTGGGCCTCTATGCTAGCGTGTTGTAGCAGATAGGATGTAATTTGTATTTGTACAGTGACTACTTTCAGTTTATTCCATAACATAACTTGAGATTCAAAATATAGTAAGCCATTAACTGAGTAGCGCCAACACCATAAAACCAACCTTCTGTAAAGTAAAGAGGGATGAGGCAGCCTTATCTCTTGCTGCTTAAATAAAGTTTTCTTAAGGAGACAGTTTTAATCTCACTCGACTCCAGATTTTGTTCAACAATATTTAATAAAGCCGGTGCTACCAAGAGACACATACACTATGCAGGAATGAAATCATTTATAGGAGTAAGTTATCTGGCACATCTTCCAACATCAGCGATTGGTGACAGGCTTGTTTACTGCTCATTAATAAAATATAGAGGTATCCTGCTGGATACTACCAGTGTTCCTTGTTTACTTTTCCTTCCAATTACTGTAATCGACCTATAACTCACTGGAGTTGTGGGCGTTTATTCTGAACTTTGCACAGAAGGCTGGCAACAATCCTTCAGCATGGCAGCTAAATATGTCAGGATTAACGTTCTGCTAAATATTCAAACAGGAATGACACCACTGTGGTAAGCTGGGGGTTTATGAGAGGTTTCATGCAATTTGTGGATGCTGATCTGATCTGGGATGATATAAAGGGTAAGGAAAGGTCTGTCACAAATCTGTCTTTATCTCTCTAAGCTGAAAATAAAAAGCCTACCAAACCTCAAAGTCTGGTCTGAGAAAGAGTTATGTAATAAGCCCGCTATGTTTTTATAGGCTCTTCTCATTTGAAGTCAAGCAAAATGCCAATGACTTCAAGTAGCTCTACTCAGTAGCAGGGAAACGCCACCTCAGGATAATCAGATTGTTAGTTTCATCATGCGGAGATGCTTTTCCATCCCTGCTCTCTAGAAAGCTTGTCACTATCTGGGAACTTCAGCATTAATTCCAGGCTTTCAGAAATTGCTAGGGTTTTCTTTGCAAGCACCTGATACAAGCTCAGACAAGCAACTGTGAGATTCTGCCTTGAAAATCCAAACTCATCTTGAGCACAGGGGAAAAAAGTACCCTCAGTACTAGATCTTGTGTACCTAGGCTACAGAGCTGTCGGGCAGCAGCCTCCAGAGCTTGATGCGCAATACTCAAGACAGTTCTTGACTACAAACCTCTTCCAAACCTGTCCTACCAAACACGCACATCGCTCCCTGCAGTCCCCTGACAATTTAGTAGCTGCCCCAAATTGTTTTGCAAAGCAGTTTTCTCCCTTTTACATAGCTATGGAATAAACACAAACTCTTCTAATTCAGTAATCAGGACAGATAATTACATCCCCTTAATTGTTTTCTTTTTCAGCTTAGGTTCATGTTGATGGGAGATGGTAAAATTAGTCCACCAGCCATCTGAAGTTTGCCGCTTGCTGATTAAAGCTGTAATTGATTCAGAATGCTTTACAAATCAATCTCTGGATTACTGCAGGATCGTGGTGGCATATTGTAAGAGAAAAAACCTAATTCACACACATGCTTCCCTTGTGAATGAGAATCACATTCCATAAATCCTTAACGGCAGGAACAGCCGGGTTATGTTGTTTTCAAAACTCACTATTTGGTAAAAATCAGAGCATAAAGGCAAAATGAGAATTACTTACAAGAGTAACCTGCTGTGATTTAGACAGGATTCTTATTCTTCCCTAAGCTTACTTTGTAATTTCTGAAGGGACTGCATGCAATATATTCTTGGGCGGGGGGGAAGAAATATATATATATATATAAATATATATATATATAAATAAAGAAAACCCCAAAACCTGTCCCCATCTTCTGGAAAGCTCATAAAACTGGGATGACAACCTGGTGCAAGGAATGCATTCAAACCCATCCATGTTTCTGTGATTCAGCGCACTCCTTCCCTAAATCAGGATCTGCACTTCCCATTGAGACTTTTGTAGTCCCTATCATGCAGTTTTGGTGAGCTCTGCATATATTCAGAGGCTGCTACCCAGGATTCCTTTCTGAAACATGGATTTTAAAGTTCCTGTGGTGATCAAGGATGAAAAGGAGATGTATCTTACATTGTTCTTAAGGCCTCATCAAAGGGAACAAGTCTGGCTCTAAAGGCAAGCCCCCTCCTTGCATATTGCTGAATTTGCAAAGGACAGAATAAGACAACTTTGATGCAAGCCTCTCTGCCTTTCGAATTGATTGTTCAATTCCGCTCACCTTTACCTCATGCTAACCACAAACCCACTGGGGTTAAGGATCTGGAGATCGCATAAACCATACCACTGAACACTTAAAGAAAAAGGGGGCTTCTGCCCTATTTCAAAAGCTGATTTTATAAAGTGTTCTACTCCTTACAACACACAGTCTAAAATAACTGTATTCCTCCCCCCTCCTTTTTTTTAGTACCTATGTCAAAAAAACCCATAATGGGATGCTAAAATGAGCTCTATTTCAGAGCCAGTTAATTATAGGCCAATGTTTTTCCAGCCACCATTTCCTCTGGAGTCCAAAGGGTCACCAGCACAGGCAGGTTTGCTGCTTGCACTCCCTCACAAACCTTCCTGTAAGCCCTACAGCTTACGCTGCACCAAGGTTAAATTTCCTTATGAAAATGCTTAATAAAAGATACGACTGACAAACTTTTACCTCACTAATATTACAAAGGTAAACCATACACAGTTGTGATGCATATTTTAACAATGCCACCTGGTTAAAGTATAACAAACACAGCATCTTCAGCATTAACACACAAATGAGCTTTGTAGTCTCTGTTCCACTGGGATACTGCGGCATGAAGCATGTACAAATACTCTTAAGACACTGAGAAGTCATCAAGGTTGCTTGTGGCAGTACAAAGAGAAGCTGAAGTACCTGATACACACAAAACGAAACCAGGATAATCGACTCATTCAACCCCAGTCTTTTAAAGACCACTGCAGTAAAGTGCTGTCAGCCATAAACCTCTACTTTAAACACAGTCTCCTTTTCTAGGGAAGAGCCTTATTGCTTTAAAAGCAGCAAAATACAGCTCTGAGAAGTTGCCTTTAAGAAACAGCGCTTGCAAAGGCTGGCAGGAAAACAGCTTGGTCATTATTCACAGGAAACTCGGAACTTGCATGTTTCATGTTTCACAATGCAGAAATGTTTTGACAAAATTAAAAACACCTCCTCTTGTATGTAAAGAATTAATGAAGATAAACACTGTCTACCTGCATCTGCTAGCCATAAACACTAGAGAAACTGTTATTTCATCCCTCTCCGTTGTGAGCACATATGCTACAGCATCTCATGCTGCCACGCTAGTCAGAGGTCCGTCACTTCTTCCATTACAAACATCCTTTGAGAGCGTTTCTAACAATCTGGTAAAAATGAAGATATACCTGAGAAATTATCAACTTACACTGTTTTGCCCATCTTTAAACCATGGAAAAGCCCTCATCAAGTAGCCCAGCTGACTGTTCCTGTGGCACCACAAATGGCATGGTATCGACACTACAAGCTCCAAACAAAATGTATAACCATCCTATCTGCAAAATTAACTCTGCATCATACTCAAGATAGGAATCGAGCAGTCACTACTCTGCAGTCCAAAGAGGTCTGCCTGATTCCATAACATTCCTCCTCATTAGCCTATGAAGTGCAAATTGCCCTCTTCATTGATGAACATACCAGTTCTGTCGGGTACAGTTTAGTCAAAGGCAGTCTTCCTCTCCTCATCACATCTAATGCAAGTCTTTGTGCTTGCTGATGACACAGGCCAATCATACCTGTTTTCAAGGGATCCCTCACAGCTGCAACATGCCGTATCGATCATATATTAAACAGTAATCAATATACTCTGTAAAAAGCAAAGTGGCAACTGATAATCCAAAGTCTATCAAGATGCTTTCAATTTAAACAGCCTGCCACATTTACTGTGCTTACAGTTCGCACAGGACACTTGAAGAGCTAGAATTTACATTTTGAGGGTGGAAAAACATAATATTGCATTATTCTAAATCACTGCTTCTTTCAGTAGAAAAAAAATACCCTTTTTTTAGTTCCTTATAGCTTCTTGAGTATTTTCTATTTGCATTACAAGGTGAAACTCATCTTTTCACAGTTAAAGGGAAGCGCTTTACATTCGAACATTTGTTCAGACCATCCCACCCTTAAAACTGCACCTGCTGCACTGATTGGCAATGAGCCAATAATAAATGGTCCTTTCCAAGCCTAACCATTCTATGATACTTATTAAAACACTTGCATGGCACAAATGTTTTTCTCAAGGATGCCACAGACCAGTTCCTAAACCAATGTGGTCAGAGGTAAGTGTTATGGTACTCGCGTAAGCTGAATTCACTATTAAATTTACCAAGGGAATATCCACAAGTAAAAGAATCTTAATTTAGATGAAGAAATCAATATGCAACGCAACTGCTAACATTACAATGACCACAAATTTCAGGTCAGCAGAAACATCATCTGAAGGGAAAAGAGCTCCTCAAATGAGTAAACAAATGATCCCGCCACACCAAGTTACTGAACAATAACTGCAAAACATGCTTATATGCATCTTCACAATAAATCCCATAGTGTTGCATTTAAGACTAGATCATATAGGTCAGCATGAAGCTTGAGATGAATGCAATAATAACACGCTGAAATACAAGCAACCATACAAAATGATTTTATTTGAAAGCATGAAATTAGTCCAGAAGTGATGAGTGTATAATCAGAATATGCACAAGAAGAAACCCTAAGGCTCGAAGTTCACAAGCTATTTAGACACATGTGAAACCTCTTTCACTTGCATTAAAATACACATGTAAATAAGCAGGGCTTAAAATGAAGACATTCATTTTTGAGTTTTCTCTACCTTTATCTTTGTTTGCATCTGAAGTTCCTATTTTAAATTATGGAACGAAATGAACCTCAGATTTCTCAGCTATAAAGATTCCCGCATAACCTTTGCTTTGTGACATAAAGATCACCAAATGAAATTAAGTCACTGCACAGTATTTCTTGGCCTTGTTCCAGGGCAACGTGGAAAGGAACATTTGTCATAATCACTTACAATTGGAAAAGAACAGGAAAAGATCACTGTTAATGACACAGCATTGTATTGCACAGGGAACTTTGCAGACCTGCCACAGCAATGGACCTGGGATAATGTTCTGTATAAGAGAGTGAGATGCAGTAAGTTTTTGGCACAATGCGATTTGCAGCCTAAAAAGGCAGCTATTTAGTTCCACCACATTTTATACAAGAAGTCCATTTGACTTATTTTGCTTCTTCCATTTTTGTTGTTGACTGATTGATTGGCAGGGGGGTTGGATGAGCATAGCATGCCTGCCACATCCTCCCTTATGCAATTATCCTCAGCATATTCCCTTTTCAGTTTCATAGGCCTTTTTAGATAGCTTTTGCAGACTTGATTTAACATTCATAATCACCTTGAAAAGGCCATCTGCAATTTTAATCACTCACTACCAATTACTTTCTTTAATAGCTATGATAGTATCACTCACAGAGATCCGAAAGATCTACAAGGATAGCTGAAGGCAGCACTGGGAAAGCAGTTTCTTTCCCACCTTTTGTAGAAGATACAACATCACCAGCTTCCTAAGCCTTCACTGTCTTTACTAAGCCAGGTTTCTGAGCACATGAGCTTTGCAGAGTGGACTGAAATAGAGCCAACGTGGAGTAAATAAGCGAGCTTTTCGTTTTATCCCTCCTTAGTGCATAATAAATAGGGAATAAATAGAACCACCAAGCACAACTTCTCTTTCCTTCTTCATGCAATGCACTGTTCGCAGCAGGACAACAGCAGTAAGCTTCCCATTCTCAGCCTGCAAACGTATTTAACAGCAAACATAGCTGGACAAATTTAATAGCAAGTCTGCAGAAACAGGACCTTAGAGACCAGGACGTTGTGTTCACCTTCCTGGCTACGCTATTTGTTCATTTTTACCTCACAAAGCTTGCAGTCCTTTAAAAATACACCGTTTAACAGCAATATTCTCCCAGATTATGGGAGTTGCAGCTTCGTCCCCACATCCCATAGCTAAACTGATTTATCTACCATAAAAAAGCAGAGTTTGGGATTACGGATTATTTTTAAGGGGCTTAAAAGTGGAGACAATAGTTTGCACATGAAAAGAAATCAACGTTTCTATCACCTTACAGCTCAGCCTGTAGGGGAGTGGGGGGAATCAGAACTTGGATTACTCTCATGTTGAACCGCTCCCCAGAGGCAAACAACAATATGTGAAACTGAGCAGTACAAGACCAAGGGATAACGAACGTCCTGGATTGGCAATTTACAGCTCCCACGGTACAACCAAGTGGACAAGAAATCGATGCAGCTTTTACATACATCAGGTGAAGCGACCCTGGTTGCAGTCAAGCTCAACTTTCTCTTCCTGCTACAAGCAGGGTAGGAAGTTCCATTTATTCTACATTACTTCTAAATTCTCTGCAAGTCCTTTCTAAAATCTAAAAGGATTTCCAATACTAACTTTTTGTTCAAATTTGGGCAAAAACTGGTTATCTGATTTAAGAAACAACCCAAACCCAGCTGGGCAGTGCATAAATAAGTAGCTGTCATCTTGCCTATTGAACAATCAAATCTAATACCTTATCATTGCATGTCTGTGGAAAGGATAATATGTAAAGCTTTCCAGATAACCTTGAATCTTGCATGCCCTGACTCCCCAGTGGCTGGGTGGTAGCTGCAATCACTGTTCATACACAAGCTACTGTCTCCACTTTCAGCATTAGGCAAATCAAATCTAACTGGCAGAATGATGAGCCAGACACGTGAGGGGTTTCCATCCTCATTCCAGTTTTCCTGTTCTGTGACATATATTGAGAAGAAATTAAAAACATCTTTAATACGAAGAGCTTTAAAAATGATAACCCTGAAGCAATAATGTCTTTGTGAAAGCTTGGGAGGAAAACTGGCTTCTGTAAACATGCTGGGGAGGCAGTTCTGCCACTGCAGACATTTAGCATGTGTAATACAATCTTTAGGATATGCTTAGGTTTTTGCAGCAACTGAGTAAGTGCCAAAGTTATTCTATTAAACATCTGGTTTGAGTGTATTTATTACTCCTTATAAGGCAGTTCAAGCTTGCCCGATACAACGACAATTTAAAGAACACACTGAAACAGCTCCTAAATTACCCTATTTTCTAAACTGAATAGCAAGTCCTGCTTCTGTCACTAAAAATACATCCAACTGGATAAAGATGGGAAACAAAGGAAAAGATTTCAAGTCAGCTCCTTAGAATACTCCAGCAGTATGGCACAGCAGAACAGGGCTCAAGAGATCAAAAGGTGATGTTCAAAAGAGGTGAACTGATAGGCGAAGTCTCTAGTAGCTCTTCCTTTTAAAGCTTCAGAATTAGGATCCTCACATGAACTGAAACACAAAGCCCTTCCCAAATGCCTTCAGATCCCTGTGCTTGTGTCTCCTCTGGAAGTTTTTAGAAAGTATGATTCATGTTGGGTGTACACGACAAAGAGACAAACACTTCCAGAGAAACAGACTGTTCACCAGTCCTGCAGTTCCAGCAAGCGGCCAACACAGGCTGGGGCTCCATTTCAGTCTGCTGAGGTTTATTATTTCTGGGACTGCTACCATGTGATTTATCTCTACTGTAGATGTTAATTTTTATAATGTTATCAGTATATATTAAAGAGCTTTCTAAAGATCTCAAAATACTACTTGAAAGTACAGACAGGAACCTGCCTCACACCAACAATCAGAATTAAACATGAGTATTCAGTATTTATAACAAGAGTGAGAAAACTGGTTCACGTCTCAGTGCAATGAAATAGGAAAGAGAAACTGAACAGCAACATTTTCGTGGCAGAATGCAGTGAAGTTGGAATTGGACCGTCAGGTTTACCATTTTTGCCCATGAAAGAGGATT
Source organism: Myiopsitta monachus (assembly GCA_017639245.1). NCBI lineage: Eukaryota > Metazoa > Chordata > Aves > Psittaciformes > Psittacidae > Myiopsitta > Myiopsitta monachus. The sequence continues at coordinate 7,309,868 of CM029926.1, read as the reverse complement.
CAATCTTCAGGAACCAACATCATCTTACATCTAATCAAAACAATGTTTATTTCAGCAGTTCCCTTTCATCTTACTCCATCCTAGTGTATTAGTACGAGACTGGAGGAAAACACTGATCAAAAATTAACTTTCCTCGTGAAAGCTGAGGTACTGTTTAAAACCCTGCAGGTGAAGCAGTGAGACTGAGCTATATTTTTCTGACCAGAAAAGTTTCCTGGCATTTCTCTTATGTTGGTCTTGCAACAAATCACTGCAGTTTGCTCAAGATGGCATTTCCTGGCTGGCATGTATAATTGATGTATGTCACATTTTATAAAGTGATTGCAAGGTAAATTCAATTTTCTCTTTTCCTTCTTTGTGTCCTCTAAGAATCTCTTATCTTCACATATCAGTTACAGAGCAGTGACAGAGATAAGATACAAATCACTCCGATGAATGTAATAGCAAAAGTGATTAGAGATAGGGAGAGATTAATTGCATGTGTCAGAGATAAATAAAGGGTTTAGGAGACAACCCAGTGTTTGAGAGTGTGTGTGTGTGTATTCGAGATCTCTTCCAGGCACACAACCCTAAACCTTATCTAAACAGACAAGTGTAACATGAAGCTATGTTAAAATAACAAATTAGACTTGTAGAAACTTCAGCATTTGCCTTTTTTTTTTTCCAGAGCTGTATGCATAATGTATACACATATGCCAAAGGAATGTGCCCTTAACTCGGGCACACTTCCTGAGCTTCAACCAGCAAGCAATGAGTTCCCATAACAATTGCATTGCAGTGTTGCTGCTGGGAGGAAAGGAACTGTTTTTTCCATAAACCACATACTTAAAGCTTTATTAAATTTGTTGATGCAACGTGATGAAAAGTGTCAGATACTTAAATATGCTTTATGCTGATTTTGGAGGTTTTAAGTTCTCTTCAATAGTAAGAAGGAAAACATCTGACAGAAAGCTTATTTTAGTACCTTTCCATTGTAAACCTGCTAGCAGAGGACACGCTAGTTGCCTGGGATAGGGGCTGTAGCAGACGCAAGAGCGCACCATGTGTGGCAATAATAACCCAAAACAGCCCAGAGGAAGAAGAAATTGGAGACCAACCAATATTTCTATGAGTCAGAAAGATCACTGACGGAATGCTTTGGCAAAGCCAAAGAAACGCTCATGGCACCACACATGGTTTTTGGCTCCTCTTTATTATTCCTGTAGTTCAGCAATCTATCATTTTGACCAAAGGTTTCCTTCTATATCACTACAGTTAAAGTGATATAGAGGAAAGTTTTGCTCTAAGACCAAGAAAAGCAGAGGATGCTGAAGAAGATCCTGGCTGGAGCTTGAAGAAAAAAGGCAAAAAGTCCAACAATGGAAGCTGGAGTATAAGAATGCCGATAAATCCTGAACATCTCTGTTATTCCTTTATAATACGTGTAAAAAGGATTCAACACTGCAACACAGTATCCTTTTTGCAGTAGATAATAAGGTAAACCATTAAGAATATCAGCCTCCGCAGGAATCCCTAGCTCTGGATAAAGCTTAAACTAACATTTGTTCCAATCTATCAAAACCAAATCTTCAACACTAACTCAATTTAGTCCTTTTTGTTATAGCTGTGATTGTTACCACAATGCATTTGACTTAAATAACGACATATTTATCTATCTCAAAAACAACGTGAAGTTGTACTCCATCTGTTCTCACAATAAGCAGAAACAAAGATCCCCATTTCAAAATTTATGCCCTTTAGAGGCATAAATGAGCATATGAGGCATAAAGAGCAGATCAGTGTAGAACTGCAGAAAAAGCATTAAGTCAGTATTTTGTCAGGATATTAAAGGTGGTGTTTACACAGAATTTATTCTTAAGGTTCAGTTTGAAATCCCAAACACTTCAACAGTCTCCTTCAAATTAACATTCTGGATTACAGATGAATGTGAAGTGACCATCAAAGTGAGAGGCACACATTTGCTCGTGAAACCACACATGACACAGCACTATGGTATCCTTTCTGGAAATTCTCCTTGGCAAAGAGAAAGCAAAAGCTGCTTAGAAAATGGGGAAAAAATGTTATTACTTGCAAGAGTGACTTAAAACCAGTACACAGAGAGCTGAGCTGTGCTACATTTGACTTCGCCAGTATTCGGAAGGAACCTCAGGCAATCAGGTGCAATCGTGGCACAGAAATACAATTTCATTTCATCCCATATTCCTTCTTCTACCCCACCAAAGAAAAAGCAGCTTCATTGAAGCACTAATTTCACCTCAGCAGCACTGACTCGCAGAGGCTAAGTGAAGTGAATTCCCCTGGCATGAACTAAAAACCATTTGACAAGTTTACAGAGTCTGTGTGAATTTGACCTCATAATAGGAATGCCTTCTCCCTGGGGGTGCCAACCCATTCAGGTTCGTTTTTTTCCTGCCTATACCTGAAAGCTGGAGCTAGCTATGAAAAATTCATGCAGCAGGAAGCTTCAAACGTATCCGTGAAGGATCCTCAACATCTGCTGACTTGAGCAAACCTTGATGGTTAATACGAAAAACTCCATTAGTGAAATGCTCTCTTCTAGAAAAGAGGATGTCTGCTCAGAATCATTCTGAAAACTTCTCAACAAACCTGAGAGAAGGATGTCAAAAGTGATATCCTACCATATACACTGAGAGCCAACATGGCAGGTTCTCCCCCACTTCCTTTCCCAAGGACAACAAGGACAGTGCATTTTTACAGACACTGAAAGTGACCTAAACATCCTGTGCTATCGTAAGAACCTTTCTTTAGATTAGAAAAGCAACAAAACTCCAGTGCAAACTCAGTACCTTGCAAGTGTGAAATGAGACTCCCTTTCTGTGACATTTATGCTTTGATACATTAAATGGAAGAACCAAAGAGATGCCAACCAGAGATAAACACAACTTATTTATCCTCACGTCAATGTTTGCTGTAACAGAATGGCTGCAAGTAGAAGCCGGGCAGAACATGACACACTCCTATTCTAAACTAATTGCGAAGCAGCCAAGCCAGGAGTTTAATTTTCAGTCCCCAACTTATTTTTTTTACTTCTTGTTTTAAGCATTGCCAGTGCTCAAGGGGCAGATTTATCTTTGTTAAATGATAATTTGCTTTATTATCTTGGACTCCTCAAAAACGCTGGCTGGCGAGGTTTGGAAAACTTTCATCAATCTTGTTTGCTGCTTTCACAAACCCTGCATCAGAAAGAGACGTCAGTCTGCAGAACGCTCTGTATCTGCTGGTGTTATGAGGAGACCTTGCGACTGCCTAATTTACTAATAAATCCATTCAAGTGACATGCATCTCAATATTTCACAGCTTAACGAGAAGGTCCAGCAGCAAGGCCCTGAATTGCTGTTCCAGACGATTAGCGCTGCAAAAACCAATTGAAGCAGGAGCATCTAAGCTGTCACAACAGCTTACGCATACCCACCTTCTGCAACCTGCCATTCAAATCATTTACTGGAGGACACTTCCTATTTTTTCCATAAAATACATCAACTAATCTCAAACTACCAGTACATCCTGGCAAAAGTTTCTAACATAGGGTCAACAGCGTTGCATTGAAGTCAGTAATAGAAAAATCTCAGCAGGGCTTTTCAAACTTCTAAAGTGGCACCGGGGTCTTGCCATGTCATGTTATAAAGTAACAAGGACACACATTGCATTCATTGGGGTACACACTTCAGCCAGCTCCTTGTAGCAATAAAAAGCTAAGCAAACCACTTCTTAAACTCTTGACTTACACACTAGAAATCCTTATGGTTTCAGTACCAAGCTCTTAACACCCCTGCTCCCCTTTTCCTTTAAAATAAAGGAAGTAAGGGTTTTACGATGGCTTTACTTTAATGAAAACTCGATCTTTACGTGTCCTGCCAACACTGGTAAGATCAAAAGCATGTCACTTCATCCCCTGGACAGGCCAGAGTCTTTAGGAAGAGATCAGACCATCTGTGCTGCAGTGTATAGCGGGAGAACGGGCACAAAAGAAAAAGTCTAAAGAATGAAGGATCCATTTAAGATACTGTCATCAAATCTATTGTTGATCAGATAGAAATTGGAAAGAACATCACTGATTTCTCACTTGTTTATTGAAAAACAGTATTTACATCTAAGAAGCTTGTAACAACTCGGTGAGAGATCAGTTCTCACACCTTCCTGGTTAAATTAGGAAGTTCCAGTGATGGAGTTAATACTGAAATCCTCCAAAACAGTCATAATGGCTTTTTAAATAGGGAGCGATGTAGTAGTGTCAAAAAGCAAGCTGAGTTTTGTTACTGCTTCTGTTGCCAAATTCTTGACTTTCAGACTTCCCGATTTTCCTAGCCAAAATTTTGTGTTATTTACATGAAAGCTTGGACATATGGTTAAATAATTAAAAAGGCGCCAAGATTTCCATTAGTGTAGCATCCAGTTAAAATGATTTTAAGAGACTTTAAATTTAGGACTAATCCACGACATCTCACACTAATATCAGACGTGACGTTATTCCTATTATTCTGCCGGTTGGACATCATTTCATGGAGCCTGTCACCTCAGAGATGATCTAATCCTCTTGAAATCAGTGGAAACACATCCGTTTGAAAGACATGATCATTGTTTTCAAGCATGGTTGGACTGGACCTCATGCTGTGACCTGGACTTTCAAACTAAGAAACATGGTTTTAGAGGGCAGGCACAGAGAATACCAGTGTTTAACCAAGCCAGGGACTCGGCTGTTAGGGAGAAACACTCATCAGATCAGTATTTGGATCTTATCACAGAGTGACCGTAACTACTGGCTAATACACCTTCCTGTGCAAGGTGTATTTAAGGAATGAACCATCCCAGTAATGTGTACTAATATGACCAATATGTCCTAAAGGTCTGTTAACCCTCATGAAACCCAGGCATTCTCATGCCTTCACTTTCAATGCCTGACCAACTTCAGAACATATTGAAAAGCAAACCCAGACACGGCAGAAGCCACCCAGACAAGCTAGAAGGCTTCTCTTTGAAGCTGTTTTCTGACTTCCATATGTTATGCTTGTAATCGGGGGCAATGGGTGGATGTCAGACTTCACGCTGCTTGAGACTCAATGAACTGTGGGTTAGGCTGTCAAGAAACAGAATGTCTTTACCTTTACTCAGAGCTCTACTGGAGAATTCATTGCGATCGGGGGCTTTCAGACTATTTTTGATACATGTTCAGCATCCTCAGATCTTATGCAACATGTATCAAATATAGTTGTTAACTGAAGGACAGTTTAGTGTCTTTTCCAGGATGTCTTCTCAAACTCCGTTTACTTTCAACCACAATTCAACACTGACTTTAATCTGCAATATTTTTCGACCTAGTTGATTCTATGATTCTATAGAAGGCCCTATAACTCATCCTCTGCTTAGCTCAGGGCTATACCTTTCTCTTTCTGTCATTCCTGTGTTCCAGACCAGAACAGGACAGGTTACAGCCTTCTGAAAATCCTTTCCTACAGGCTGGAGCAAGTCTGACACTGATATCCTTCAAGGAATAACAAGCCGTGCATATGTAACACTGTTCTCAGTGGATGACTACCCTGGGAATTATCTACAGGTTTTGTTTTCCTTTGGCCCTCCGCATGGAAGTGGTAATATGCATGCTGAGTCATGTAGCAAGGTTGTACTCAATAATTAATATATAATCTACTTACACAGAAATTGGATATTCCACTTTAATCAAAATCAAATAAACCACAAGTAAACTGTTTTTAGGTTTTGTAATGTCCTAATGGAAAATGACAAGTGCCATCTCTCTTACCACCTGATGAATGACAACTCAAAGTGGGATCTATACCGGGATGTACCTTTAATGATCTGTTTCACATACGTTTCTTCTTCAGATCAAAGATCAGAATGACCACAGAATCATAGAATAGTTAGGGTTGGAAAGGACCTTAAGATCATCTAGTTTCAACACCCCCCCCCCCCCGCCATGGGCTGCGACACCTCACACTTGACCATGTTAATCCCTTACTTTACAGACACTGTAATGCCTTGCAGCCAGTGCCTTTCTTCCACATACACACATCACTACTAATCCAAGATATGAAGATACCAATTCAAAAACCTCATTGGCTAATATTCATTCCAACAAGCAGATCCATTTTTGGCTTTCATTCTTCATCTTTTATCCATTTACTCTTTCCTGGTTTTCATGTTCCAGGGAGACTTTGCATTCACGGCATCAAGTCTGTACACATTTTGAAGTGTTTTCTATTCCATATGCCCATATTACCTTCTGCTTTGCATAGCACTCGTTACGCATGTATGACCACAGACTATTTCTAGCATTAATTAAGATACAAAATTAAAGTTGTAAGTACATTATTGGTCACAATACGAACAATATAAATTTGCTTTAAAAATGAAATTACTAATGTGTTAAACCTATTTATACTGTCAGAAATAATAATGTTCACAAACCTCATGCCACAGTGCAGCCAGAGTTCACAAGTGGGTTTGGAAGATTATTTCCACTTCAGAAAGATCCACACAGAAGCCCCCAAGAAGCTAATTTAGCTTATAAACGTATCCAGAAGACATAGGTTTGTCTCTTCTGCTGGCTATGGAAGCCATGCAGCTTCTGTGACCCTGATCCCACTAACAGCACTTCCATTGCTTAAGAACAGCATTCCTTGAAAGCTGATTAGGAATTTTAGCAGAAAGATGATATTTTCATTGAAATTAAATGTTTCACAGGGACATAATGTTTTTGATGAACTTCTGAAAACATAATCATATTTCCAAAAGCAATATGCCAGGCACCCTGCTTAGAAAACAGGTTGGACAGGGCTTGGAGCAACCTGATCTAGTGGAAGGCGTCACTGCCTGCGCAACCCAGGGGTGTTGGAACTAGATAAGATTTAGGGTCTCTTCCAACCCAAACCACTCCATGATTCTATGATCTCCTAGAAGCCCAAACCATAAGAGTAGTCTGTCAGTAAAGCTGCCAGTGTCAACAATTTATCTAGCCATCTTTTTCTCGTTTCTACAATCAAAACCAGACACATTCACACGACAGACTAACATATTCCCTGTCTCACTGCTACATTAAAAACACTGAGACCTAATGCACTCAGAAAACGAGCAAAACCATTCTACATGTTTGGAATATTAATTTTTTCTACAAACACATTTACTAAATGTTTTACAATAGTTTAGATGTGCATATTTTTGCTGAACATGTGCCTTAGTTTATTTAATAGGCAGTCATCTTGCGACCCCACTGCTCTGCTGCCTCCCCCTCCCCTTTGCTATAAAATCTACTTGTACAGTACCCCTGTAATGGGAGGTGTTAATACAGTTTGTGCAATGTAAAATAATAAGTAGTAACAATGAAATGCGTGTTCCCTGGGCCTCTGTGATAACTGCAGGTAAAAATAATGCCATAGACTGGGAATAGACTCATAAATAAATTTGCACTCAGAAGAGCGACTTGTTTACTTATGTGCAATGGAAAACAATACATTACAAACCCCTGCATTGAGAAGAAATTATGATCACAATTCCACAACAAACAGCGAGGGATATCATCATGTACCTGCACACAAAATAAGCCATTAGACAAGAGGCTCTGAGAGTGATTTGTTGAGGGCATGTACTCTCTTAGGTCCCTCTTACTGCACAAGGAGTTCAATGTACTCCAAACCAAGCAGGGAATGTTGACTTTTGGTAAAGATCCAATCCTTTGTTAGCAAGGTTCTTTTTACTAGGGCAGACTTTTGTCTGCAGCCTCAGTATGACAGCATATTATCCACAATTTGGATACTCACTTGCTATGCTGAGATGAGTAAAGGGACTTGTCTTGTTCTCCCCATTCTTTTCATTGACTGCTTGGACATAGTAGCCTCCTGCATCAGACACTGATGTTGCAAGGATCACCAGCTGGTTCTGTAGAGTGATGGCTCTGTTTAGGAAAGGAAAAGATCACTTTGAAACCAGGAGAATGGTACCCACTATGCAAAAACCATACAACACTTGAGACTTGACAGACTGATAGGGTATTCAATGGTCATCTAAATCAAGACACTGGGGAATCAAAACCAGCCAGTTTCAAATACATTCACGGGTAATACTTAAATCTGTGATGCCTCTTCTCTATTTAGATTGTTCAAGATGCTTATGGTGACAGGCAGAAAGCTCCAACACATTAAACTAGAATTGCTTAAGTGGGAATAAGAAGTTACACAAGAAATGGCAGATGACAACAGAGATGAATAGCCTGCAAACTTGTATCATTATGGGTTGATGACAGTCCTGGCAAACATCAGTATGCTGCAAAGTTGGTTTTATTGACAGCCTTCAACATGTGAAAGCTAGACTACTACAGACTGGCACTTAGGAAATAACACCTAGAGAAAGCAGAAATCAAAGGCAGCATAACCTCAGAGGGTAAACTTTCTGTATATCTGGCATCACTAATTATCACAGCACCACAGACAAGAACATCAGCAAGTTGGAGCCTAATTGATATACACAAGTGACCTGTGTGTAGATAGTTTTCCTTTAAAGCAGGTAGGAAAGCAGAACCCTGTACTTAGCACAGGTGTCGGCCTGAAGGACTCAACAGGTGTCATCATATAAAACAAGTCTATTCTTGCTTAGGGCTGCTACGTAACAAATGTCTTTATAAACTCCCCTGTAGGCAGCATCAACCCTTTGCTCCACAATAGGGTTGGTTACTTTGCATTTTACATCTATTAGATGGTCTTTTTCATGACTGTAAGAGATAAAGGTTTAATCTAGAGATAACACATGTAAAAATGTAAGGGCTTAACAGAACAGGACACAGGAAGCTCAAAACCATGATAAGAATAAAAACATGAAAAGTTCCAGAGAAAGCCTGTGGAGCAACACACTGACAGTCATGTAGACCGTGACAGGCCCAAACTTGGAAATCTATATGCAAGACCTGGAGCAACAAACTTCCTGCCTTCACTTACGTTACTTGATGAGAAGCCACATTGAGCTCATCTGTGCTACTAGTCAAATCTTTGAGCGTGAGGTCAAAACAACATATAAAATTATTATACAGGATGAAACAAGTTCATACATCAATAGGCCTCAAAAAGTCTGCGTGAAGTCGAAGTATTCGTACAGTAATCAATCAATAACGAACTTTCATGCAATGGCACGGTGTGGTTAACATTAATAATTCACAACTATTTTGCTTTTGAAAAGTCATTTAAAGCAAACAGGAAAATCACACGTTCGTGCTCATTTTCCTACCTAGGAGAGGGAATAAAAAAATCTACAGTGAGAACACAGCAGTATTCAAAGGTTATGCGTATTTTATTCATACCCCTTCAATTTTCTAATGTGGATACAAAGAACACTGAACCTCTATAATGCTATCATAGAAACACATGATTGTGCAGGCCGGAAAAGATCTTTAAGGTCATTGAGTCCAATCATTAACCCAGCACTGCCAAGTCCACCACTAACGCATGTCCCAAGCGCCACATCTACAGTGTCTTTTACATACCTCCAGGGATGGTGCCTCCACCACAACACTGGGCAGCCTGTTCCAATGCTCAACAACCCTTTGGGTGAAGAAATAGTTCCTAATCTCCAATCTAAACATCACTGGTGCAGCTGGAGGCCATTTCCTCATGTCCTGTGACTTGTTAATTGAGAGAAGAGACTGACACCCTCCTGGCTACAACCTCCTTTCAGGCAGTTGTAGAGAACAATGAGGTCCTCCCTGAGCTTCCTTTTCTGCAGACTAAACAACCCCATTTCCCTCAGTCATTCCTCACCACACTTGTGCTCTAGACCCCAATAAATAAAAATCTCCTGAAAAATATATAAGGCTGTATTTTCAGCTTTAAAATCAGTCATTGCACATCAGCTAAAGATCCTGTTTGAATTGTCTTTATTGACAGGCTTTGTTATAAAAACTACTAAAGAAGACCCCACAGTATGATTTTTTCCCTTTATTCAATGAACCTGCACTAGCTTAATTGACTTAGAAAATGAATCAAAGAAACCATGATAGATTTAGAGTGGGGATATAAAATACAATTAATATGATACTTGATAAAGCAAATAAAGATCAAATTCAAATGAAGTGCTAATAACTGAATATTAAAGACAATGACATTCACATTCATTTCTACTTTAGTTCAAAAGAAAGCAGCATTAAAAGACTCTTTGAAAATACTGAGATACATTTCAGGCTCCTTTGATACCAGCTGCAACCGTACCCAGAGTTTTAAAGGTGAGCCTTGAATACTGGTGCGATGCATCCTGTTGGTATCTGTATTATATTGCCTGGAAGCTTTAGACTTTTAAACCATTATTCTCATTTACTAATCAAGAGCAAAGGGATAATGTCTTTATTAAGAAAATTGTTCAGAATTAAGTGGGGTTTTAAACATAATGCACTAATATTTATTGAAGTGTGAGCAAAATGTAACACTTGCAAGTGAAAGGCGAGTAAATTTCAAGTGTTAAATGAACGTAAGTATATTTGAACCAAAAATATCACTGCAGAAGGGCTAAACTTTATAAATTACATGTTCAAAAAACTTGCTATTCATTTGTATAGAAAGAAAAAGAATTAGAAGGCAAAGCGACTACTGAAGACAACTCCTTGGGGTCAGCTATTACACAGTCAAATTAATGCTCGATTACAAACCCCACAACGAGCTACTGGTATCTTAACAAGTTCTCTGAAAAATGGGATGTTTCAACTTCATTAACTAAAGACAGGTATGGAGCAAGACACAAGCCCTCACAGGCTGCAGACTTAGGGAGCTTTATTTAGAGCAAGCCTGAGCCTTGTGCATCAGCATAGTCCATTAGTCACATTTTAAAGACTCATTAATTCCAATGTTTCTAAACCATCTGCATATCCACGCCCCGGTTCTTACCAGGACTGCAGCCACTTTTTGCATAGCAGCTGCACAGAGCACCCTAACATTGCCTCCACGCACTTGTCCTGGGTTTACTGTTTGTACGCATTGTCTGATATAACTTCTAAATCATGACAGCACCACGCTAACGTTCCAAAGCAAATCTGATTCCTTGCTGCTCAGTTCACCAGCATATTGAGGAAGCTGACTGAAACAGATGGAGCGGGCTTGTCCCTAATTCGTACCCAACACTGAATCCATGAAACATTCAAATCTTCCCTTTTTTTTTTTTTCAGGCAGTGTCAAACTAGGCTCTATCTAACACTTTCGAGACAGAAGCAACCAGGAAGCAAACTAAGCAGACTGATCCTTCGGGATTTCTTAAGCATAGGGAAAAGGAGCATTTTAAATCATACATTTTAATAGTAAAATTTCTTTGGAGCTCAGTGGAAGCCTGTAGTGAACAGCAGCCAAGATACATACAGCAATGTATACGTCTGCGAGTGGTAGGCAGTTACAATGGTGGATTCAGTATTCTCTCATGTCCTACAAGCATTTCAGCAGCACCCTTACCACAGGGGCAGCCAGGGCCTAGGGCAGATTGACCTCAGAGTGAAGATGAGTTGGAACTTTGAACAAGCTACATTTATGACTTGCTGCCTAGCCAAAGACTGTACGATGGGATGGAAAAAGCAGCAATGATGGGGACAAGTCACTTCACATACCCACTTCAAAGTATCTGAACATATAAATAGAAACCTAATGAGGTTTTCATCATTTCCATTATTGCAACCAGAATTTAGCACTTAGTGGGATTTTTAATTGCAGCCTTCCAAATTGTCCAAATACTCTGAAAACTTCTGGTCCAAATAACCTTTAGATCAAACTTAGAGATTATGGAAATTAATCTGTTAACATCAGTGGAATGTTAATCAGGCCTTCAGAAGTGACAAGAATTTTCCAAAGGGGATAGCATTCTGAAGGAATTTGAGACAAAGATTTTGGAATTAAATACATTTTTCCTGCACTGAAAATCGCATTCACTTACTAAAATGCTGCAAATGAACTCTTCAGGATCTTAAATAAGTGGATTTTCATTAATAACGGGTTTTTAATGTGAAAATACTATGGGTAAATCTACTCTACAAGATAATTCCCAAAAGTCAGACATTTGCTATGGTTATTAGTCTATGAGATTACAGAATAAATAGATAATACTAGGTTATAAAAGCATCATAAAATCATAGAGTAACCTGATTAGGCTTTCTCTTAGCAGGCTGCCATCTGCTCATGAACCAGTGTGCAATATTCTAGTACAAAGGCCTTCATAAAGCCTCTTTTCCAATATTATCTCCAGCTAATACGAATATCAATCCCTCTTTACAAGGTATATTTTACTAGAAAACCTCAGTTCCCCTTTCAGAAACTTTTGTGCACATTACATAGCTCACATTGATCTTTCTCCAGGAGCCAGACACCGCACGTAACAGTGGTGTTAATAGAAAAAGGAGAGATTATGGAGTAATAACAACATAATTACTAAAAGACTTTCCCCATGGATTTCCCCTTTTGGAAAAAACCACGCAGATACACTGCAGTTAAAACCACAGCTGTTCAAGTGAAATCCTGACTCGGAGTAGTGCATGCATGGCTTAACGGAGTGAGCATTTCAGCACCCTTGTGTCTCCCAGTTGGGATGGGGAATTATTATTCAAAAGCATTTAAATGAGTGTCTTTCACAAACAGTTCATGTTTTTCAGGACTCAACAGAGCAAAATTCTAGCCTTTGTGCTAGGGCAATGTGCCAAGCAACAAAGCGCCAAGAGCCGTGACTGGATGCCACTGTTCAGGTTCCGGGTACATCGTAACTCCAAATCAAGCATCTATTAATAAAAACTTCATACTTACACAGTTGAATATTAAAGTGAATATTAAAGTGAATATTAAAAACTGAATATTAAGTGTAACTACACAAATTAATGCATCGATTTTACAATCCATGCCAGTTAATACTATTGCTTCTCTAGCTACGCCATGGCACAACACACACTTCTGGGAAGTGACTGGCTTTCTACTCATGAAAGTGTCCCCAGGTTACAAAAGAATAACCAAGACAGTCTTAATTGCCAGGCAGAGGTTGAATGCTGTTATGAAATGAAGGAAGACAAGCTATTGACAGGTTTAGCAGATATGTTTCCAGAAGAAAATGAGAGAAGCAGTAGAATTTCCATGTTTTAAGCTTAGCTTCACTATTCTTCTCTAGGTCTAGTTTTAGAGTTTCAAGGTCTGGGTTAAGCAAGGCTATATTCCCTATGCTTGTTCATGAATACATTACACGAAGCCTGTTCTGTGCAAAACAAGTGTAAGGCTGGAATGGATGAGGATGGAAAACTGTACTTGACAAACCACTACCTGACTGGAAAGTTGTATCAGGTAGAAATCCATAGGGTCTGTCTTTGAAATTAAGGAATCGTTCTGGAATTATTTAAATATTTTCACTGGTGTTTGTTGACTGATTACAGATTTCGCTTCCTAAATCTGCAGCTGAAGTCCCAAAGACTGTGGAAAACAGAATTAGAATTCCAAATGTGTAAGTCCTGTTTAAGCCTCTCTACAAGACTGAGGTTTGCAGCTGAATGAACAAGTTCAAAGCATTGTATTTGAGAAGGAATAACTGACTGCGGAACAGGCAAACCTCACAAGAGGTACAAAGAGTGGTATCATTGGAAAGTATATTAAATAATCCTGTTTCTCACCCAGTGTGTGGCCTCCACTCAGTTTTGACTACCAGACTGAATCACGTAGACTAGTCAAACCCCCCAAACCACATCAGAACCATCCACACATCCCCAGCCATTCAATCCCAAAGAGTAACCTAGAAACCATGACATGCAGGAGACTACTCAAAAAACACCCAAAAGTCATTGCAAGTGTTTTCATACAGATACAGGACTCTTATGAAAAAGCATCTCTGATTTAAGCAGAATCATCAAATATTAAGTCTGTTATAAAAATCTTAGCAGTTTGCCCTCAGAAAAAAAAAAAAAAATCTTATTTTTAGTCTATGGAGATAGAGACTCCCAGAAAGGATGCTCAGATGAATTATCCCAAATGCGTATTTAAAATCATGCTCATATCAAGCAATTACTGGCCTAGAGATTAAAAAACCCACAAAACAAACCCCAAGATAATCACTACATAACTGATCATGAAGGAGATGTTTTCAGTGAGAGACAATGCTGCCAATCCAAGAAGCAAGCAATTACAATAACAAACTAAAGAATAATCATAAGCGAGTTACTTATGTTAAAATGTTCTTTTTCTCCCCCCCCAGGAATTCAGCCGCTTCAATTCTTGCTTAATGTAACTTAATCATCACACAAATGTACTCTTTTTAAATTATTATTACATTTTAAGCAACAAGAATTAGTACATCTGATATAATAACCCATGCGTGCTTGAAACACAGCTCTTGGGTGTTCTCATACTGAACACCACTGATGTGTGCCTGGATGTGCTACTCCAGCAACAGCAGTTCTCAAACCAGTAGAAAAATCCCGACTTCAAAGACAAAACCTACATCTCAGTCAACAATAGAAACCAAAGAATAAAGTAAGTCCATTTTCTCCAGTCTTCTTCTAAAACTCCTACTGCATTGAAGATACTTGTAAATAGAGTATCTATTTTCTTCTCTTTCAGTTTATCATCTAATCAAAACACTGAAATCCTCTTTCAACATCACTATCTGTTGCTATGGACATAGCTAGCAACCACCGCAAAGAATAATAGTGGAAACTCTCTATTATAAATGGGTTATTTAAACAAAACATTGCAGTTAAAAAGTAGCAGGGGTTGCTGATCTACACAGCTGGCTGATTTCACTGACAGCAAGCACAATCATTTGGGATTTTACAGCTCAGCTTTCAGATACAGACATGAATATTGCTCCTTTTTATGATATTTCTCCTGAACCCATTATTCAAGACGCTGTGTTTTTCTCCCAAGCACCATTTTATTTTCCTTTTTCTCCACTGCAAAAGGAAAGCTTCTGTTATTTAATTGTATCTTCACTTCCGATGCAACACATCAATGTAATGGTATGTGGTAGGACGGTTTGCAGTCAAGTATTAAAGAGCTTCCTGTTCAATATTGTATCCTCATACCATTATTTCACTGAGACACATTCGGTTTTATTCCGTAGTATAAAAGGCATGACTGTGAACTGCACTAACTGTAAAACAAATTAGCAGCAGTGCAGGCCTGCCACGGGGCAATGCACTGAGAGATGACTGATTATACAACAATGATAAAGAAAGCTTCGACCTCTTAAGAACAGATTTAGCAGATACATTTAGATGTGCCACAAATGTGCTTGCTTAGACACTCTCAACCTCTGGTTATTCATGTCTCTGAATTTGCCTCAGCACCACCTCTGCCATTTTATTCCTGATTCTACATGGATCTCATTCAAAACCATCCATTTTCACATTGGTGCAGCTGAGAATAAGATGTGGCACAGCTGCTCCTGTACAAACCTACCACAGGGACTCACAGCAACTGAAGTGTCTACAGTTCGGAAATAAAATTGCAAATCTCTTGACAGGTCAATGCAAATCTCCAACATGTTTGGTCAGTTCCCTCAGCTGAAACAAGCTTTTCTTCAGCAGCTGAATATACACACGTGAGTATATCTACAATTGATAGACTGAGTAAACAGAGCACCGACAGAAATCACCTGGCTGTAATCATGAAACCTAATGGCAGCTGCGTATCAGTGAAGATGAAACAGCCATACACATGTGGAAGACCTCCAAGAGGACACCTGCAATGCCTGTTTATCACCACATGTGCCAAAGGCTTTGCTCTTCTTCTAGTGCTAGAAAAATATGTGTCCATCTTACAGACATCATCCAAACTTACCACACTCGCCCTAAAAGTGAGAAGGGCAGTACTGAACTGGCCATTTAAATCCTTTAGGTCACCCAAAATACAAGTATGTTTAAATAAATGGGAGGATTTCAAAGGGTAGGAAAGTCTGTACAGCCATAACATATTACACCCCTGTTCTGAGGAGTAGTAGGAAATGTTATGCTCCAGAACTAGCAGTCTAGCAGTTCATTAGTTTTTAAGATGCGTTACTTCTGCTTTTAATAGCACCAAATCTTTAGAGAAAGATCATGGAGAGGGTAAAAAGTAGCAAGTGACTCCAGCATTAATGTCTGCTGCTGCCAAGGAGCGCAGTATCAGGGTAGCAACAGATCAATTTATTTAGACAAGTTTTACTATGAAAGATAATTAAAGATTTAGTGGCCTGGATCAATACAACAGCTAGCACTAGCTACATACAGCACTGCGGGTTGCTGAGACTAGCAAGCTGCAGTACTACAACTAGCAATTTGTGTTACTGCTGCAAATTCTTTGTACAGTTATTATACCGTACCACTAGGTTTGCTGTCTACATCAAAATAGTAATTGTGTATTTATTTCTACTCATACGCTATTAAGACATACACTGCTGCTATGCAGCATGAAGTCAGCACAGGCCCTAGAGCCAGGTATATCTAGGTTTTGCCAGTGATATGCAGTGTCACACTTGGTGAGTTATTTAGCTTTTCTGTCTGTATGTTTTGCCGAGAGAGAAAAAGGATAATACATACATGTATCTCTTTCTATGGTGAAAAATTTATCTAGAGGCTTAAATAGTTAATACCTCTAGCACTTAAAAGATGGAGAGGATTATGCAAGCACTAAATCTTAATGCTTCTTACTTTCCCCCTTGCATTTCAGTCTGAATATCAGGCATTTTGTTACGACTTAAGGCAAAGCATCTTCTTGCTTTCTGATTAACTGCTTTAACATCTCCTACACTGTGCTCACTGGGCAGGTGAGCAGCGCTTTCCAAACCTCAGTCTTCTAGTAACTCATGGCATTGCAATATTTCTTTCACCACAATCCCCTCAATACTGACTACAGATACACTTAGTAACAAACATGTCTATCACAGACACTGCAAAATCCTGGGCTTACTGAAAATAATACAGAAGAAATTTCAAGTTAGACAATCACAGACTCTATATTAATGCTCTTAATGCAAACATTTCAAAGCACTTCAAGTTATTGACAGCAAAACATCAAGAAAACATGTTTAAATAAATAAATAAAATAAATAAGCAAGCCAAGCTTCAGCAGAAATCTAAAAGGAAGCAGTGACTCTGTACATCTAGCCTAAATAGGCTGTACAGTGACATAAAAGCAAAGCCAGGTTGGATGCATCCAACCATACGTTAAACATCCATATGAAGCCAAGCACTGGAAACTTTAGAATAAAAAGAAAACTGTAATAGCACAGCAGCATTTGGTCTTAGGGTTTCTACCCAAACACTGGTTTCCTGTTACTGCTGTGTGAAACAGAGCACAGTAAACAAGTAGAAAATATTGCTCTGTCAATAGCATTTTATCTATTCGGTTAGGTATATACACTGCTAGTCAAAAATAATACAAGACAAAATTCTTTCTGAAAGAGAAGGAGAGATTCCTCTCTCCAATAAATGAGGCAAACATGCAAAGCTGTTGTGTAGCACAGCTACATGATTCTAAAAGGTGGGAAGAGAAGTTATGAGGGGTTTTATGCAAGAGATGGAGAAATGCAATTATACCTAAAGCTAACCATTCAATCATCCCTTTCCCAGGCAAAGTATTACTATGTATATTAAAATCTATGAACCCTCAATGTGAGCATCAGCATATTTTAAAACTGAAGTGTGCTGGAAGATAGCCTTTAGACATTCAGAAATACAGATCCCTTTTGGGATCCATTTGTATGTTGTATTTGAAACCCTTGACTCCAAAACTCATAAAAAACAGTTCAATGGCCAACTAACGTGTAAATAATGCGGGACTAAAGGAGCAACAGGACAGACGGGTATGTTTGTTTCTTTGCTTTCAACTTGGATGGTGCTGTCAAAACCAGGACGATAGTAACCTATCAACTCCAATTATTGTTCAATTACTTGAAATCAATACACAGGTGTGCTTGTATGACTTATTGCTAGTTTGACTTCTGAGTCTAATGACACAGACTTCCTTGTCGTAGAGCAGTGACGTATATTCAGGATTCCCGGCTGTAAAACTTACGCAAGTCAGAAGGCCAAAGCTTGCTATAGTAAATCTTGCCAGTGCTCTGGTTAAAATGACAGCAACTTCTACTTTAGAAACAGCCCCAGTGGTAACATAAAACTTCAGCTCCCTTCCTTTGATACTGAACTATAAGCGCCACACACTCCCTCTAATGAAGAGCAATAGGGAGCATACATCTGAGCACCTGCCTTGTTTACATCTGCTGGATGATCCATAAACACCATGCCTATTGAACAGGCAAATGAAACCCTGAAGTGTCAGTAGCTGCAGTTTGGTTTCTCTGATTTTATGGCCACAATGTGCTTCGCAGAGCATTTTTATTTTCAGTGCTGAAGAAACACTCGGCTGTGAGTTACATGGCAAAAGAACTCACAAATCCTGGGAGAGGTGCATGCATGTTACCAGCCTACTTTATATTCTTGGGGTTGTGAACAGAATGCTCAACACCCTGCCGATGCAAGTAATTCTACATAATAGTTAGACCAGAACAGAAAAACTCTGATGCCCCTAAAGTCTCTGCTGCAATCTGTCTTCCACATATTTATCTCCTTACTTGCAGACATTTCTGCTGCAGAGGTTTTAGGGATTTGCTCCTGCAACACAGCAAAATGCTGCTCCCCGCGATTCCCCTCACAGGAAGAAGAGGTGCTATTACTGAGTTAATGCACTACAGACACAACAGTTCCATCATCTTCAGCTACTGCCTCTTTTTATCCACTTTGCCCTGTAATGAGGATCTCTACTTGCTCACATTTACCTAACAGCAGCATCAGCTATCCCCTAATCCTGTAACACATTAGAACGGAAAAAGATAGATGCAGGAAAACATTAAAATGCCCTTATCACTTGGCTGCAGGGGTATAAACTTAAAATAGGAGATTGTTTTTCTGTTGAAAACAAACCGATAAATTTACTTAATTTTCACCTTAAAAAATCCTTAGGAGTGTTGAATGGATGCTTTGATTATTGCTGTAAATATAAACAATGAGACATTCTGTTGTATCTTACCCAGGTTAGAGAGAAGCAAATTCAATTCCTTCCTGTGCATGTTTTTCCCAGGTGCATTAACACACTTCTTTATATTCAAGAACCAACTTTTATTATGAGCTGAGTGTGTAGGGAACATGGAGATAGGGAAAGAAACCAGGATGAACAGAATGCTAATGAGAAAGAAAAACACAACCGCCAACAGCCAATCCCTTTAATTGGATGGACGCGTATGTTTTTAACTTCCAAGTTCTTAATCCTGTTGTTACTGAACTCAGAAGCTTGGAAAACAGAAACAATGCTCAAAATCACCCCTGTAGGATCCTTTGCTCAAGGAATGTGAAAATTAACCTCTTATCTCCCAAGACAAAAATGCAGTCCAAAAGAATGACAAAAGAGGGCTGTGTGCGAGCCAGAGCAATGAGGCCAGTGACAAGGTACAGACTTCAGAAGGTAATCATGAAAACAGAGGTAACAAGGAGATACAGAACAAGGCAGTCACACAGGACTGTTAGGCAGACGTCTTGTTTTCTTTCCTATAATCTTTACTCGAAACCTAGGGGACAAAACATGTATTTGGTGATGCTGCAGCCCTTCCTGAATCATGTAAAACAATCTAAAAAATTACTATCTGCAAAAGATCTTGTTAACTAATTAGTAACAGGAAACAAAGACATCTTCCTGCAGGTTCATAGTACTTAAGATAAGTCCTCATTCACTGATAAGAACCTGTACACAAAGAACAGAAATAAGTTCACAAGTAGCCTTGCTTTGAGGCAGCAAAAGCACACTGCGTAGGTGCTTAATATTTAACCCAGAATAGAACATGAACATGCACCCAGGAACTGTGAGTTTTCTTAAAGCTATGATGCAGCAATGTAAGCTCACAGTTACCCAACACACCTAAGTCTACACCTCAGGGACCACTAGGGGGTTGGAAAAGAAGTCATGGCATGGCTCATTTCCAATTGAGTACTTGTGTATGAGAATGAGCTGAAGAGAGGGCACGCGTCCACGCTAACACACACACATACACATCTCTGGAGATGCTTTTTGGTTGATCCCTCTGTCAACTGAAGCACTGAAGTTCCCCCTTCAGCTCATTCAACAGCCTGAGCTTTTGTAGTAGATAGTTTAAATTCTGTTCTCCAATGACTCAGATGGTGCCTCCATGAAGGTAGGGATTGTTACAAGCACAGAACTAAGTTTCAAGACCTAATGTTATTGCTCTACAGATAATTACAGCATTCTCGCATGACTTCACCCAAAAGGTCACCAATACAGTATTTACCTTTTCCTCCCTCTTTCCTTACTCTTCACTACAGATTGGCTATTGAAAAGGAGCAGCTGAGGAAAAAAGATGTGAGTTACCTCACAAGAGCAGAAGTGGTACTAACACCATCTCACTGGTTTCCCTCTTAGAGCAGCAGAGGGACTGTCAGGTTAAAGAAACTCCTCATTCCAGCAGCACTGGAACCAGAAGGGAAAAACTCTCTGCCAAAACTGAACCCTTCCGTAATGGAATTTTTTTCCTACATTCCTATTGCCTCTCAGAAGCGGAATCTCTGATGCCTCAAGGATGCATCACAATAATACTTGCTGGTAATCTCTATGGCAAGAACAATATTAACATAAAGCATTTTCCCAAGAAACACCATTCTCTTTATCCCATACAAAGCACCTGGAGGTTCACTAGCATTACTGAGCCACCTGAAACCCTGCTCTTCCACCCCATCACCATTTTCTGCTACACACAGTTCCAGCCCATGACACAGCGGTTACTGTAAATGCGCAGCCCACGTTGCTCAGTCTATGTTACGTATTCAACCCTGAAACAAACTGACTGTGAACCCCCACTGGGAGTGTGCAACAAATAAGAAAAGGATAATGTTAAGATGACCTGTGAAGATGGATGAGCAAACCCCAAAGCTCTGAATTTCAGTACTTCACTGCTTTAAACTGTATTTCATCCACTTCATGTAGATTTAGAACAGGTCCTTGAGGCTGCTTTCAACCAAGAATGTACTTTAAGAAAACAAAAGGACATAAAACACTTGCTGAAATACCAATTGTAATTCTACATGTCTCACACTTCCTCATTCCTATTATTTTCTGCAAACATTTGCTTGTAGTACTAACAAATGTGAAATGATACAAGTTTGTTGTTCAGCTGAAATCACCTGACAGGGTAAAATGGTGCCGATGCCAACCAAGCAGCATTAAACAACAGCTGCTCTATTGCATTGGGCTGCAGAGTACAAACAGAGCCTGCATCCCAAAGCAGCACCTGACACCAGGAAGACAAATATATAATTTTGAGCAGCAGAAATACCATGGCTTTTTCTCTCATAAACTACATCTTATGCCCCTGAACCTTCCCACCAGCAAAATAGAGATAATATCAAAACAGAACCTTTATCTTCATTAACATCGACCTCACAGCCCCACTACCTTCTGTTGTTACCTCACACCATAAAATGGAAGACCTTCCCACTCTGCGTTCAATCCTCTCTCCAAGCAGCTCTCCTATTTTCCAGCAGTCAAGCCAAACCCCCTAAGCTCTTGCTTCCTCCACCTCCCCTGACCATGTGGCTGAGCAAGTGGCAGCACCTACAACTCATATGGAGATAACTGCCTGTTGATGAACTCAATTCAGTTCAGCTGGCAGCAGACTTTCTAGCAGCAGGGTGCTACTTTGGGACCTCCTCCTCTAACCCAGCATCCAAGTCCTACAAAGATCATGGGAACTTCTATTTCTACCCTCTGCTCAGTGGGGCTACTTTTGTCCCAGAGGTTTTGTAGGCAGAAACCAGCGGCAGATATGGACAAACAGAACAAGCAATACTACAAAAGCTTCAGTCTTTTAGAAGGAATCTTTGTAAAGATGTCCACATCATGCCAAATTCCATCTATTTTGTGGTGGCTGTACTACTTTGCACAGTATCACATTGAGTCCTGTGGATTAATTATCTTTCCATGACAAATTCCAGTGCTCTCATCATCTCAGAGCAGAAAGATTCAGAACTGAAATCCATGCTCACATGGCTTTATTTCATGTCTCAATAAAGGTCCATATAAACTTCTGATTCCACGATACATAGTCTATATATATTGAGTATACCTCTCTATATATTCTATACCTATAGACTATATCTATAGATATTCTATATCTATAATAAGAAATCTAATATACTCTGGAGGTTTCAGTTACAGAACCTGAGCTATTGTTCATTAAAAGAGACACCACTCAAATTGTAGTTTAGTCTTTTTATTTGTCCCTTCACACTGACTGCATTTCATCCTTTCAATAGTCAGTTGCTTCAAGAACTCTTGGGAGAAGAAGAATGTGTTACTGCTGAGGGTACGCCTGCTCTCCTATTTAAGCTTTGAGCTTTGCTTCCAACAGACAAATAAGTAGCAGGGGAGTGGAAGGTTAAAAACTTTGCATTTCAGCTCTGCCAAAACAGTAAAAGAAAAATGAGATTGCTGAATTGCTGACTATGACTGCAGAATCAACACAGCAGTGATTTGCCTATAAACAGCAAAGGGCAAAACCAAGGCATCTGCTTAAAAGCTTACACCAACTGTGGGATAAAAAAGAGTAGGGAAGCCACAATAAGACATAATTATTACAGGAGCTATAATTATGGCATTATTCGTTGGCATACTCACTGTTGTGTACATTAACTGTTGTACACTGTGAATATGTTATGATTACATGATTACTCAGAGCCCTAAATGTCCTTAAAATGCAGGTATTTTTCATGTATTAAGAAGAAATTACACATCATTTTTGTCCTAAGGATCTTCAGTTGCAATAGATGGACAACATTCTGTGAGTCTTCCGGAAAGGTAAATCTCAAACCTTTGGAAACTGTGTATGGTTACAGGCACTTTGCATGCCAATTTTATGTACTCTCTGAAACAACAATCCCCCATCTCTCCCTTCAGAAAACAAAATGTAACCTTTGTGGGGTCAACTGCAGCTATGTTCTGTATTATCATCTATTAGAATTGCCTATAAATATCTACCTCCAATTACCCTGGTTGCAGTAGGTCTCTAAGAAGCCTAAGAAACTTCAGATATATGCAAACACTCTTCAGTAGTAACAAGCAAATGATATATTTCAGCAATAAATAGCACAAAGCATGATTCACTAAGTCTCTTCATAGCAGAAAATAGTATACTTTTCTATAAACCATGCACCCAGCAACCATCTAAAGACAGATTTTAGTATGCAGTGTAGTATAACAGAGGCCAGACATATAGATTTCAGTGTGGTAAAAAGATACAGGTGAAAAATTATTTGACTTTTCTTGTATGCATTGAGGCTTTAGTACACTAAATATTGGCAACGGATTTATTACATGCTGCACGTTGCATCCTTAGCTGAATGGAGAGCGCTACCGCTTGATGTATCTGGGGTTTATACTAGGAAAGACTGACATTTTAAACCAGGTTATTTAATGTTTTTTGGCAGCAGCTTGGGCTGTTGTAAGATTGCAAATGGCTTTGCTCCAAATCTGACTTATTCCAAATAATACTCTTTTAATCACTGCAAACACAAACCAGCAGAAACAGCTTCCAAGACTCAGGATGGGCATCTTGCAGATCTTACAAATCACTTCAGTTTAGAAGTGAACTGATAACTCTTGTCAAAGTGCAACGTTCCAGTTCTCCACCCCTTTCCTAGTAACTTCTGCCAGACCACGCTTTCTTACAGCTTACGAGGCAGTCTCAAAAGCCTTGCTGAAATGAAGATGTGTGACATCTGCTGCTCCACTCCTACCTACAGAGCCTGCTACCAAACCCCAGAAAGGTTCAACACATTCCATTTCTGACATATATATATATATAAATGACCTTTTTTTTTAATAGCAGATTGGAATTCATTTCTTTGGTTGCTTATTACAGTATTTTTCCAGGAATGAGAGGTAAGCTGACTGACATTTAATTTCCAGATTTCTTTTTCCCCGTCCTAAAAATAGGCATGACATTTCCTGGTATTTTGCATCCCAAGCTCACATTCTGCATTCGATCCCCAGGATAACTGCTAACAATTCCAAAATTGTTCAGCAGATTCTTTATGTAACCTACATAAACTCCACCTGCCCAACTGATTAAGAAACATTTAAGGTACAGCATCAAGCAAGAGGCACGGTTATGTATGTATAAAGATGAACTTTTGCTTGTTTTCAAAAGCACCGTGATGTTCTCATGCTTTATATTACTACTTATTTCCAATTTATTATCTCAGCAATACTGAATGCTCTATCATTCTAGCTAGCCAGAGAGCACTTCTGATCCTCAGGATATGGTTTGTGGCCTCAAAAGGATATTGAGTTAAAAAGAAAATTAATGTGAACTAAATTAAGCCTCTCAGTGCATGCCTTATGTTTCTGAACATGAAGCTGGATCATGTTTGATAATGCCTCCCTGTGCCTCCATGGCTTTTGTGTCTCTGTGAGCAATCCAGTGACTCTGGGTGCAGCGTCTTTGCTGTGTCTGCTCACAGTTCTCCAGCTGGATGACTCCAGTCATCCCACAGAAACCCCAAGGTGAACCTTGAGCTCTGGGAGCTCCTGCACACGTTTCGAAGCTTGCTGGAGTAGCTGCTTAAAACAACAGATTTCTTCATTCCATGCTTCCTAACACTGCGGATCAGGACAGGGGGAATGAAGAACATTAAAACCAGTGGGAGTTTTCTGCCTGTCCTGGGCGATGCCATCAGATCAGAACACACCAAGCCCCATCTCTGGAACCCAGACTCTCTTTCCCTGCCCTAGAAAATGTGGAGAAGGAGGGAGAGATGCGAGGAGAATTTCTGATTTTGTTCTGCAGTTATCGTACAACAGGAGAACATGACAAAGAATGTGCTCCCCAGCATTGTCTGCGGGTTCTTGACCATCAATTTCTTGCTCTCCAACTAAAAAAAGCCAGTTGACGTTCTCCTTTAGAGTCAGGAAACTACTGAAACATCAGTAAACCTCTGCTGTACCTATATGCAGGAAAGAAAATCAGCAAAGAACAGCAGCAAAGAGCAATGCACCCCCCCAGAACACCTGGGTAAGTTACATACTAAATACTAATGCAAATTCCACACACAGATAATTATTCAGTCAAATTACACAACTAATTAAAGTAACTAAACACACATAAAGAGGCCATTTACTCAAGCCCAGTTGTTTGCAGAATTTCTTCAAATGGAGTTTCAAGTGCACTAAGGTCAGTGATGGGAATTCTTTTGTGTTAAGAAAAGGATGTTGAGCACAGCTCTGAAGAACAATCTCCTTCGCGAAGTCTCTATGTTCCCCAGTCAGATTTGGTATCTGGGGTCACAAAGATGGCATTTTGTTTGGGTTTTGCAACACAATAAATGAGTTAACATTTTCTAAGAGCAGTATTTGTAGTATTTGAGGTTAGCCATTACATGACCTTCTATCACTTGATATTTAAAGGCCTGCAGATAATTGTGGAGTATTTTGCATATTACTTGCTAATGTGTGTACTGTTCATAAATACGTATTACCTGGTGCACTGCATGTACCATTCATAGAAGTTTAACTGAGCTAAGAATTAGCTTCAGAAGTACAAGAATTGTACTATGCATTTGTGCATTTATGAGCACATATATACACTCCTTGTAAATATAGTTGTAAATGAAAAGAAAATAGAATGGAAAAGGAATTTTTCTAATCACACCTTTGGCAAAGTAATGTCATCATTATCCTTCCTACAATACATAACTAGAATACTGCACTTGCAATTATGTATTTTCACTGTTTGCTTCTGTGAAACATTTTCT
Source organism: Myiopsitta monachus (assembly GCA_017639245.1). Taxonomy (NCBI): domain Eukaryota; kingdom Metazoa; phylum Chordata; class Aves; order Psittaciformes; family Psittacidae; genus Myiopsitta; species Myiopsitta monachus. The sequence goes on along the minus strand of CM029926.1, from coordinate 7,284,064 downwards.
TATACCTGAATTGCATAAATGTTTTTTTAGAACTCCAAAATAATCTGCTAATTCGAGCATGTAGCGCTCTAAAAATATCACTGTTATCAGAGTTTTCCAGGAAGTAGATGTAGAAAGGGAGAACTAATTCTTAAGATTATGCAGTACACTGATACGCAATCCATTTGATTAAGAATATAGAAAACCTATTTTTTTCCCCAAGCCATACATTTGATTTGTCTCCTTCCCTCAATTTTCAAAGTAACAGCTCCAACTTGTTGCTTCATTCCAGCCTCTTTCATGCCTCCAAGTCTAACGCAAGAAATCTGTAGTCACCTAAAATATCCCATGGGTCACTATGCAGCATCCCACTGCCACTCAGAACTTCGAAGCTTCAGGACAGACCAAATTGGGATCCTTCTTTTTCAAAAGCACTGGCTCCATGAGATAAGAGAATCTTCATTAGCTGCTCCCTTTGTGGAGACAATGAATCAATTAAGCAACTCTAAATCCATGCAACAAAGGGCACTAATATGAATGTATACATTAGATAACTAGGAGTTGTAAAACTGGTAAAACTTTCCATGGTTTGGATACTGCTGATATTAGAACTGGTCGCAGGATAACTTTCTGTTTACTGCAGTCTTTGCAGTTGACTTTTATTGACTAGTACTGGTGTATGGCCATACTCCAGGCTGCTTGTTTTGTCCTTCTGGATGTTTTTAAAAGAGAAGGATTTGGATGAGTGCTTTCTGTTTTCAATGAAATATTTCACAGACAAGAAAAATTCAGATGATGTATGGTAAACATTTGCATTCCATAGAAAGCATCACATGTGATAAAACTGTACTTAGTGTTCAGAAGTGGAAGCTTTCCAATTCACTTTCTGGTGTTTGCAATTGAGCCGCTGAAAAAGATGGTACTCAAAGAATCTTACTGTAGGAAATAAATTTGAATAGTTCATTTTCTGGAAGGGTTTGAATAAGTAGTTTTCTTATGCATTTATTCTTTAAAATTACTTAGCTTAATACAGTCAGTGCCACTGTTCTGTTGTTCCCCTTTTACATTCAATTTTAGCACCAATATACAAACAAAGCATTATAACTATAAAACCCATTGGCTGGTTTAACTAGGAATTAACAAAATGCAATGTTAACAGAGGCAAACAGAAGATATTGCTTACAAATTACACACCTAAAATAGGCAGAAGAAAACAAGGTTGCATTAGTTACTTTAAAACTTAGACCTGATACTGCAGTTCTCAGTTCATTCTGCAATACATATTAGCTTTAACAAACACAGCAGCATGGTGGAATTATTAGAAATCTCAAGGTAAATTAGCTACTATGTGTAATACTGCAGAAGTTATTCTCCTTCATAAGAGTGAAGCCCCGCAGAGAAAAAAAGTACACCTTTGCAGGCTTTTCCTCCAAAGAACTATTACTCCTGATTAAAGCTACTGATTTCTGTCAGAAAACCCAAGGTCAAAGTATTCTTGCATACCTCCCTGAAACAGTTATATCACCAATGCACAAAGGGGCCATCCCTGGGAATTTTTTATGGGAAAGGAATTAACCTATTTGCTATATGGGATTACAGGGAAAGCTCACATAAGTGTGATATAACAAGTTATTCTGGAACAAAAATAGAAGAGAGAAATTCCGTTTTTTTCTAATATGGAAGAGTAAGTGGGCTTTCCTGAATTATGGGCCTAGCATCTAACAACATCATAATTATTCCCAATATCAGAGTGAGCAAATATATGATTAACATTTTAGGCTGTTTTGCTGCTTTCTATGATGCATACAAGCAGACAGCAATGTGTATGATCACGGTCTATATATGATTGTATGAATTAATCTAATCCCTTGAGGAAAACAGAACTAAAAATGGAAAACTGCAATACATTCCTTGTCAATTAGGGCAAATACCAATTGCATCTTCTGTGATTAAAGCCAAATTTCGGTTCTCCTAGCTGATATTGGCCCAGCTTCATTTGATCACTCAATGCACAAGCTAAAAAAGATTCAAACAACTGCATAAAGAGACCTAAAGTGTGACTCGCACATAAGGAGACCATTTTGTATTCTCTTTAGAAACACCAGTTTTCCCAGGACAAGTCCTAATGTCTCCAATACACTTCCTTTCCCTGCTTTCTCGACTTCTAACTTTAATTTTTTCAGAAGTTTTAAGGAATTTTTCAACTATTGAAATGATTGCTACAAATGTTATGGATTACAGGAGTATGGAACAATCACACTTCCTACATGGCATTAAACAGGCCTGCAGCTACAGGCAAACATCTCAGTGTTTCTCTATTATGCTATAAAAGCATCCAAAGATTCCCAAAATCTCTGGCCGGTATTTTCTTTTGACAAATGAGTAATGGAAACCTACTGCATGTCATGTAGAACTTGGTTTCCAACAGCAAAAATGGAAGTTGTATCTATCTATGAAAAATATACTAACTAATGAGGATTTCAATAGGACTTCAAAATACAAATACTACAAGTTGGAAATCCTGTGGGAGTTGGCCTGCAGAAGAAATTCCTAACCCTCTAAGGAAAGAGGCAAGAGACAAGCCATATCCACATGCAGCCACTGTGATACAGTTATGAAAGGTGCTGAGAGAAATTCAATTTCAAGACTGGAAGCAGAAATATCAGGCATGAGAGGAGATTTCTGCAGAGACTCAAGTAACTGCTTCGGCTTACAGATATTGATCAGAGCATGCAGATGAAAGGCAAACACATTGCTGGTCTTACAGACAAGCCAGAATGTTATTACTGTAACAAAATCAAGCTGTCTCCCTTTCCCCCTTCTTAATTAGATACTCCATTAAGTATGGAGTGTACAAATTCTCATCATTTCACCAATAACTGGAGGAAGTAAATTCTCTCTTCAGTTTAAATACAGGATTAAGCCCATTGCTGAATCAGCTCACCCTGCCTCTGAAAATGCTCAGACTGCTACAAATGTAGGAACTACTTGTTATAGATGCAGAGTTAGTCAGAATAAATCCGCTCTCACAGTTCCCTCAGTCGCTAGGCCTCTTAGCTTTTGCTTTTAAGGGACACAAGCAGTGAATTGCAAGGAGTTGGGCTTTCCATGTTCTCCTAGCATATATTTTCTTTTTATTACTGTTGTTTTGAAAGTAACTGCCACAACAGTCTTGTAAGGAATCCCAAAAGGCTCTCTCTGTCCTCTGAACACATCTGAAAAGCAGACATTCCTGCTTGATTTCATGAGTTAACTAGTCAGATTGACCATATCCTGGAAATACAGATAAATATACTACAACAGAACAGGGCAGGGCTTGGAAACTAGGGATGGGGACATCACTCATCACTGTCCCCTCCTGCTCCCTATGGAAAGAAATGACATATTTTTGCTTTTCTTGCTTATATATTTATGCCTTGGAATTGTAGAATTATAAGGAACTTTTTGGTGCACTGTTACTGCAGACATTTAATGTCCAAACAGGCAATATATCTGCCATAAACAGCCTTTCTCAGCAGATTCTGAAGCTGCTTAGGTACTGTGCCATTTCATTAATCAGTGTTTGCCTGAAGCACAGCACATGAACTTAACCTACATTGCTGCCAGGCTTCCTAGATCATCCTCTGGCTTCCTGGTATGTATCAGAATGAGAATTACTCTGCAGTCACTCTCCTACTTACCACATCCATTCATACAACATCAAAATGTATGCAGCACACACACAACAGACAGCAGGCAGTTGCTACTGTGTATGTAAAATAAGTCTCCTAAGACAAGTTGTGAGAACATGACTTGCTATACACAAGTGGTGAAGATCCAGCAAAGGAGACTGAGTAAACATTATTGCTTCTAAAACTGATTACAAACTATCATTCCTGTAAGGTAGAATTTCACAAGAGCTCCAGAAATGTTGTGAGATTATTAGAGACAGATGCTACAATTCCTGACTGTAAAGGACATTTAATACTTTGTAAGATCAGGATATTAAACAAATCTGATATGAGATGACTGTATCATATATGGGAAACAAGGGGCTATCTTCTGCATCCTTACTGCAGCTCCACCTGCATCACAAACCTTGGCTGACCTAGGAAAGAATATTGAAAGGATGCTGACCTTGCGGTTTCAAAGCATCTGCTTATCAAAGGTACGCTTCTGTGCACTGCAATGCATTGCAAAGAACAAACAAATAACCTGCATAAAGTTCAGATATTTTGAAGACATCCTAGATTCAAAGACTATACCCTTCTTGCTTTTAGTTTTGATTTGAAATAACATTGATGTTTCTTCCTAAACACATAACTCCTATTCTATAGACCCAGAATACTTAAGAGCATCAAGTGCTGATCCTGGAGAACATAAAGGATGATCATCTATTGTTCCTTGCTTCGTGTTAAAATCACCTCTTACTGTTTCATATCATAATCTTCAGTAAGTTATATGGACATTAATCAAAATTCCATTTGAGAAACTAAAATAGCATCTAGAGATCTACATTCTTTAAAATTAAAAGGTGATGTTTAAATAAGCAATCAAGCAAGAGTGAAAGGCTGAGACATCTTGAGGAAGAATCTGAGAAGCCCCAATAGGCCACTACACAATTTCCAATTCCAAGTAGTAAAACAAATCCATAATTAGGTTTAAAAAGACAAAAGAAAAAACCCACCTAAAAGAGGAGAAACAATCCAATGTTTAAGTGAAGCCACGTTTTTCTCTACATAGCAGACAAATGTGAGATGGCTTTTGACATCAGCTCTGTCTACTCACAAAGCTCTTTCTGTACTTAACCTGCCAAAACTGCTCTCACTGATGAGTTATGTCACTGGAATGTGTTATTTTGATGTGTGATAAAAAGTCATCACCCTACTTGAGAGTGTGGTAGGGAAAATAGCTTGAGCAACACTGAAAAGCAGCTCACTTTGAAAACTACTACGGTAAGGAAGTTTCATATGGAAAAAATGCTGCGCTTTTATTTATTATTACACATTATCTTCCACGAGCGTTAGACTTTTCACATTTTGGCATAGACTGAAAGCTCTTACTGAGTTCACAGACATCAAAGACTTAGTGAATTCCAGCACATGGCTTATCTCTTGCACATAACTACTTTATAATAATGGAAAAACACTACTAGGAAATGACCACAGTTGATGCATCTGAAAGATACTACCAAGATGGTTTTCAAAGTTTCCAGTACTGTATAACATTAACCCAGAGTATAAATAACAATTGCAGCTTTTGGAGGTTAGCTGAATTAAAAACTTCCCATATACTGCACTGATACTCCCAAAATGCCCAGCTACACAGCACTTTTGACACCCGCAGAAGCAGTTGATGTTATCCCCACTTTCTGCTCCTGAAGATCATTTGTAATGCTGGAGACCATAACACAGAAGACAGGTTTGACTATAGCACTCGCCCACATAAGAGCAGGGATTTATTACAGGTTCTTTTTAAATGACTCCAGTCCTAATGCAATTCACTGCTGCAGCCTAAGACGAACAATCTGGCAGTCTTAGCACTGGCACTTTTTCTATTCAAAATCTATTCCACCGGTGGATGTCAAACCACATTGCAAGACAGACTGGATGTTTATTTCATAAAGTCAATATATGGGATAACTTTGGGCAGAAGGACAGAAAAGGGAGAAGGGAAAGAACATTAATAATTTAGCGTTGTCTTTGTTAATTCAATATTACACCAAGGTATTCTATTAAAGTGTCATGTACTAAAAGCACCTCTTTGAAAGTGATGCCAAACTCTCTCCAGTGTTAAGGAAGTCAAGCCTACAAAGCAAGCAAATACCTGACTCTAAGAGCATTCAGCTACTTTGTATTCCTGCCTGGTAACGTCTCACCTGAATTGGTTTTAGTGGCAAATTCTGCCTATACTGTGAAAGCATTGCAGCACTTTGAAGTAATGAAACCCAATGGACCCTTCAACCTTATTTTGTTTATGTTGTATAATTATAAACTCATTATTTTTATATAAAATGCAATTCTTATCTAGAAAGGATGCTACTAGATAAAACAAACGTATCTGTCAACCCTGCAAACCAAGCATCTGTCAACTACACTCTGATGACAACTGCTTTGCTTGGAATGGAAAAGATATTTGGTTCATGATAAAGAAGAGCAAAATTCAAAATAAAGCTGAAAATTAAGCTGAACTCTTTTTCTGCCCATTTTTCATCCTCACCAGCAAGATACATTCCAACACGTAAACCCTGCTTGCTTACACCAATGTAGCATCTTGCTGTAATGAACTGTAGCACGACCACAGAGCACCAGTTTGCCACTCCTAGTGATTTTTCACACCACAGTCCCAAGCATATTTTAAAAGCAGTGTCCTCCCTTATACTGGTATTAATATCTAACTTTAAGCCCCATGACTATGTATGTATTTAAATTAGTTTTCCAAATATGCATTACTTTTTACTTGCATGTTCATTGCTGCTTATAGGCATTTCCTATGTTATTTTGGCTAAATTAGTGAACAAAACTCTAAGGACTGTACTTAGTCCTTTTTATCTCTCCTAATTATAGTCACTATTAGAAGAACAGCTTTGTATCACTGAGATTTCTTATCAGTTGTGTAATTTTGCCAGAGGAATGACTATGACAGTCACCACCACAGTCATTACTATGGTAGTTAAGCATCAGGAAGAGCATTTCTGTATACTCTAGGTTTGTTTTGCGTAACAAAACAGATAAAGAACAGAATATGCATGCATAGCAGTATATTCACTGCTTCACAGACAGCTGCATCAATGGTACAAGACAAATAAGCACAAGGAAATCTATTTTCAAGGCAGCTGGAATCCTGCACGCAAAATCCTTGCTCATTCATGCAAGGAGAAAACATTTTTGCTGTAAATTTTTAGGAAACTGAAAGCTACTTGTGAAAAAGCAAAGGTTTGCCTAGGAACAAATTATATGTGCAAGATAACACCACAGAAGTATGGAACGTAAATGTATGTCTACAGTATTACCATAATCAACACTGATTTTTTTAGCACTAAGTTTTATAAGACAACACTATGACTTACTATGAATGTCTTGTGCCTGGTACCTTGATCCAAGATCATATTTTATCCAGCAAAGTAATTTTTCCAGTTAAACCTGCTGGCAAAGCACATTGACAGACAAATCTCGACGAAGAAATAAGGAAAAAAGATGCAGTTGCCCAATAAATTATTCCTCTCTATTATTATTATTATTTATCTTAAAGCTTTTCTCTTGCAATTATTTTAAGCAGTTTATTTTTAGGATGCTTTATTTGCTCTGTAGAGACGCTGCTTCTGCGCGGCGTCTACACTTCAGTAAACACAGAGTAATCCTGTTACAGAATACAAGCCTTGTCTCTAGAGTTTCAAAGTAACAGCTTTTCCATTCAGACTCCAGAAGACAGCATGTTTCCTCCACTGCTCCTCACGCTTCCAGCTGCTTTGACAATGATGCTATTTACAACTGGGAAAAAATGGTTAATAAAATTAGCAGTATCTGCTAAAGAGGGATTCAGGCACTAATGTGCTGTTAACTTGATTTCACTCTGAGATGGAAGAGTAATCCTTTTTCTGAAATCAAGGTCTTGAGTGAAGTCGAACTACGCATTTCCAGTTCTGCCTGGCTTTCACTCTTTATATTGTAGACACAATTGTGTTTTAAGACAGCATGTGAATCAAGCACAGGAAATGACAGGTATGGTCAATAAAATTGCCTCACCTCTCACACCTTAATTAATCAGATTTCAAGTCTTATATCAAGTCCACAGGTCCCCTTAATAACAACTGAGCATTTGAAAATAAAAGCTGCACTTCAGATGTATGGCAATGTTTCAATGGTAAGATCAGTTTCCTGATGCAAATGTCATTTGTGTTCTGAAGCTTATGGCATGAGGCAGTTTGTAATGTGGGGGGGGGGGGGTATAAAGCAAAATTAGTCTTTAATGTCTTCAATCCCGGACAAATAGAATTCATCTTGTGGCAAGGATACGAGATGCAAGCACAATATGACATTGTGCCTGGTAAAGCCTCTATTTTTAAACAGATAGCTCTAGCAGAGAGTCCACGATTTGGAAGAAATACTAAACCATGAAGTCACAAGATAAAGCACTGCCTGCCTCACAGGCAAAACCATCAGGTAAGAGACATCTCAGACATAGGAAAACATATGCTCAGTCTTTCCCAAGTAACTTCAGACAACTGTGTACAACTAAATCTGGATAGTCCCGTCGAACCTGGTACTCAGAAGTTTCCATTGCTTCAATCTGGTCTTTGGGCCTTGAGAGGAAAATGAAAATGGGGGAAAAAACAGAGGAAGATGTCTGGATGAAACTGTAATTTTCAGTCACTGCGTAAAAAGACTGTACATGTTGGCACACACAACTGAGACACACACTGAGGTAGGTGTCAAAATGGCTTTACTGCTCCTGGATACAGTTTCTGTTCCTAAGTCCAAATAAACCCCCCAAATATATGTTTTGTAGTCCTAAATACCATTTGTCATCTACTGTCTTGTTCCCTAATGAGTCCTATTGTCGCATAAACAACAGAGCGGATGCAGTTTATATTCCAGCCATTTTTAAAGTCAGTTCCTATTTCATGTGTCTTCTCAGCACAGCTTAGCACTCAAGAAGATTTCTAACCAAGCCCAGTCAGTCTCTGGAGAATGCTTCCTTTAATAGTTTCAAATCTTAAGAAAGAATAACTTCACCTGACTCATCTTCTGACACTGTGATATATACCCTTCAAAGTGTCTTTTTCTTTGGGTTTGTTTCTTGCCTGTCATCAGCATCCTTGCAGTAATCTTATCACTGTCAATCAGGATGAAAATGTTAACTGGGGAAAACCCCATCTATGTAGACATCCTTAGTTTCATCAACTCTCTGGAGATTAATTATGGATAATGTTAACATATAGGCAGAGATTTATGTGCTTTGTGAATAATACATAAGGATAACAAAAGAGAAGACAGAATCAATAGTCAACGAAAATACAAGGATCAGGTGAACATTTTCAGGAAAGCTAAAAAAACCTCAGATTTACTTCATCTCCCTCACCGTGCAGTGATCGCGTCTGAAAAAATTCATACTGTCACTAAAGGTACTATAATTTATTAAGAACTGGGTGGAAAGGTAAAAGCCATAAACCGGCTTTCAACTGACAGCTCGTCAGAATGCACTACTGAAGACTACAATGTATTTTGGAAAAGGCTTTAAAGATAAGAAGAAGAGGATTTTTAAGGTTGAAATAAATATTTGTAGGTATGATAGTTCAAGAGTTCCGGTTTACACACTGATGTAAATTTTACCAGCAGAGAAAAGGATATTAAATAAATACTTTCCTGTTTTTCCTTTACACACACCACAGTTTCACAGAAGGCGAATGCAGAGCAAGTGGCCACCATTCGTTGCTCCCGGTCAGCGTATGGATCTCAAACCGGATTGAAACACTGGAATGAACACTTGAGCTTAATCAGCACACTCACAAAACTGAAGTGGTATCTACCTTGCAGTAAAGATGTGCATGGAAGGAATGTGGTATAGTGTATGAACTAGGATAAAGATTTATGAAAGCAGGAGAGCAAAATACGGTGACTGCATTCATAAGGTTGCTATAGTTTTGTAAGGTTATATTTGTATTTATGTATGTATTTGTATTTTTATATGTATTTATGTATTTGTAAGGTTGTTATTCAACTCAAAACCCAACAAGGTAACAGGCATCATATGTAAAATTACATATTAGCAAAGCTCGAGCATAAAGCTTAAGCTTTAGCTTCCGTCTACTAAGAACCCAGAATCATATTCAGAAGATCTTCCTCAAAGTTCACAGCTCTGATGACAGTTCTCTTCCAACCCCCAACACCTTGTCTTTCAGAGCAGAAACCTTGGAAAAGGTGCTTTTCCTTGTGGTCTGCATTTGATTCGCGACCATTTAGCAACAAACATGAAATCTTTGTGAAACACCACTCTGCCCTCCGTTCTGCCCAAGCCGCTTCTAGCTCTTCTTCACATAGTTTTTGAACTTAAAAAAAATCAGACTTTGAACTGGGTCAGAAGATGCTAAAAATGGACAAATATTTTCTCTCCAACGGTTTACCACGTAGCCAACAGCAAGCTACACCTAAAGGAAAGGCAGCTTTCACAATTCAATGATCAGCTGTAAAGACCTGATAACTTTTCTAGGGTATTTTTGTGCAAAAGAGAATTAGAAGGAAGCACAGTTAACAAACTCCTGGGTCAGACAGTTCTAGTCCTTTCTCACTGTGAATTAGGTGAGGCAAACAGGAAGGCAGTTTGCAGAAACATCTGATTCTGAACAAGCTTTCATCAGCTGCCCTGGGAAAAGCTGTTTGAATCGCAAAAAGCCATTTTTCTCCATCCCTGCAGCACCAGCTCACTCTCTAATCTCAAATCTTTAAAATAAAAGATCCAGGGAAAGGGAGGACATGCAGTTTGTAGGTAATGATATTTGGAGTGTATGTCTGAGATGGATCAGATTGCTGAAGCGTGAATTCACAAAGCATTCAAACTGAGATGGATGAAAAACTAGTTTGCATATTTTGTATTACCAATGTATATGAAATACTAAGGAGGCAAAGCTGATCTTATTACACACTGACAGTATTTTCTGTACATGGAAAGTTCTGGTTAGCTTGTTCGAACAATGCAAGAAGGCAAGTCTTCAAGTATAGAATGTTACCTCTGACACTGAAAAATGTGGCAATGTGTCATTGATGCCTATCTCTGAACATATATCAGGCAACATTAGTACCTTTTATATAATTGTCAGAAGCCTAGAAAGTGCCAAACACCCACAAGCCCTCTTGAAGTAATGTCATCAAACTACGTATGTAGATTGTTTGAGGATTATAATTGTAGTCTATTAATACAACTAAATAAACACCTAATGTGTTTGTTCTTTCACCTACAGAGAATGAGTAACCAAGATTTACTTCAAAGTTTTCTTCTTCAGATTTCACATTTGTTATGATTTTACGAGTTAAGAGTGAAAAAATGCTGTGATGCCAGAAAATGTGTTTAAAAAAAGACAAAAACGTCCTTCTCCCAATCTTAAGGAGAAATTCAAGTTTTATACCACTATCAATGGAATTACATTATGAAATTTAAGAATCCATTCCTAAGTGTAACAGCTGAAAACTAAGAAATGATCTAACATGTCATATATGCAAACAAACGGGCAGGAAAACTGAAACTCAGCAGCTGATCTATGGAATCACAGAACGGTTTGTGTTGGAAAGGACCTTAAGGTCATCCAGTTCCAACCACCTGCCATGGGCAGGGACACCTTCCACTAGACCAGGTTGCTCCAAGCCTGGCCAGCCTGGCCTTGAACGCTGCCAGTGATGGGGCAGCCACAGCCTCTCTGGGCAGCCTGTGCCAGCACCTCACCACCCTCACAATAAAGAACTTCCTTATATTTAACCTGAACTTCCCCTGTTTAAGTTTGAACCCATCACCCCTTGTCCTATTGCTACAGTCGCTGATGAAGAGTCCCTCTTCAGCATCCAGGTATCTGGATATCTCTAATCAAAACCAATTTCATAATTTTAATAAAGAAAAGTTCCCCATTAGATTACCTTCAGTATTACCAAGATACAATGGCATTGTATCCATGTGAATGAATGAAATTCAGTCATCTGTCATTTGATCAATCTATCAGAAGACTCTTCCAGTTCCAACTCAGTGGAAACAGTGTATTCCTCTACAAAAAAAAATAGTTTTCCTTCCCTCCCCTCCTTTTCTTTTTTTAAGCAAGCAAGGAGAAAATAGTCAAGAATCTTAACATGGAATTTCTTTTTGTTATATCCCATGAATTCAATTATCATTCCAAAGACTGTTTTATTAATAACATTCAGCTTCTTTTGCAACACTTCCATTATAGAGTAAATTAATTCTCTTTTTACTGTAAGACTTCGACATTGTCTCCTCTATCAGAAGATATCAGAAGAAAATCAAAGATTCAGAAAGCTGGCTGGATATTCAGCTACTCTTGAAGCTCATAACACTGCAAAGAATCATGTGTGCGTGGCTCCACTCGTCCACTAAAGACAGCACTTGCAAATTCATCTACAAAATCCCCTCTTTGCTTATCCCTGAAACAGTTCAGCATTTTTCATCTCCAAATAGCAGACAAACAGAATCCAGTCCCTCTATGAGAGAAGTCAATCTTTACAGCTCGCTCAATTTTAGAAATCTTCAGTACCAATAATACTGAGATTTACTCTATTGTGAAGTTTTAAAGCAACAATTTCGTATTCATCCATTTATTCCTCCTGAAAGTTCTACTGTATTAAATGCTACATTATCTTTCTACAGTTAAACTTCAACTCCATTAAAAGTTTGGAGAAGTTTTTTTACCACTAATTACCATTATATCTGTGTGGCAAATGGATTTTTAAAGCTTCTTTTTAGTCACTGACGGGGCAATATGAAAAAATTGCTGCAAGAAAACACATTTTTGCTAATTGAAGAGAACTCCATTTTTATGCCACCTCATCTTTAATCCTTCAAACCCAATGCCAAAGTTAAGACATTTCGCAAAGAAATCTATTCTGCACATTATTTAGCCATATTCATATTAACCTCAAAAATTCAAAACCTGACAGAACCACAGGCATTCATACATTATGTGTAGTTAGTGGATCATTTTGTTCCAAACTCATTTCAGTTCCTGATGTACCAATGCCAGAATATTTCAGTTGCTTCTGTTCACGTTCCTGAGCCTTCAGGGCTGCCAATGTCTAATTTTTGACCACTCTAACTCTGGTTGTCCAAACCCTATATTTTTTTCACTATTTGTTTAAAGACAACTTTAGTTTAGGATGTGTAGAGAAGAGAAGGAAATATGCTAGAATAGAAAAGAATAGCAGAGCCTACGTAGCAGGTTAAAAAGAGAATAATCAGCCCCATAAGCAGAGGAACTAATAAAGCCTTCTCTCTTCCCAGGTTGTACCTTCAGGCTGAGCTCCCATGTGGATGCTCTAACGTCTAAAAAGGGCTGTAGCTTTTCTCACAAATTGGTCTCTTTCTTCCACCCAGCTTCAAATTATCATCAAAACTTTTTAGAATTCAAGACATCTCTCCCCCTGTCAACTCCTACTGAAATCAGCCACAGCTTCCAGAGGGATTCTGGAGGCCAAGACCAAACAGTGTCAGGGAATCAGAAAGCGTGGAAAGGGGTGAAACCAAATGGAGATGACAGACAATAAGAGGGGAAGTAGAGAATTGGAGGGAATGTTGTTACTGTTTTATTGTTATTTTTTCTCAATGTTCCTTTGATTGTAAACCCCACTTTAACATTCATCTTTCCCATTGCAAATATCAATACTAAAGTTTCCGGTTTCAGGTTTTGTAGACAAATCAAGTTTCTCCTATTTAACTTTTCTGAGCAAGAGCTTTATTAAAGGGAGGTGAAGTAGAAAGAGATGGTAGCTTATTATCCCTCTGTTACATTTCCGTTCAATGCCTGTTGCTATCGAATGCTTTTGCAATTCTGTACGCTATCTATTAAAGAATTTTTGTCATTTTGACAGATTTTTCTTTTATTATTTAAAAAAGTAATTATAAAGATTATAATGTCTGGGTGGAATATGGTGCTTTTCACTACTGCTTTCTTTCCTACACATCCATAGTTGTTATTAAGAGTTAAAATAGAAAGCTTCTTCAGCATTATCTGCTGGAGATACCCCACATCAAAAACTCCTTTCTTAGCCAAAGTGTCAACATATGTACATGATTTTGGTCACTCAGAGCCTTGATTAAGCTTCAGTGAATGACAAGAAGTGAGATGCCCTCTGAGCCCCTGGTTCCCAAGCCAGTGAACCATCAAACCTCACTTGTCATTCACTAAGGTAACACTGCTGCTGCCTGATTAATTCACTTTCCTGTAATTTCCCATAGTACTGTACTGCTCTTGCTTTATTCCACCATCTGAATATTTCAGTTTTACATAATTTGCTTCCCCACTGAGTTGCTTCTATAATTTCCCCAACCTCCCATTTCTTTTGCTGTACATTGCCTTCATGTTTCCTACTGCTTCTCCAGACCTCAGCCTCCTGAATCATTTCATGTCCCTCTGTACATGTTCCACTTTGGTACTGAGATACTCCCCTCGCTCCTTTTCCATCTCTTCAGTCAGGAAGATCATGGATTTACTGACCTCCAACAGGAGCAGTAATAGCAGGAGAAAAGTCCTTGTACCAGGTCAACAAGATCAACTGTCGATTGATCAAATCAAGTGGCACATCTGGGGGACAGTCACTAACTAAAAAAATTGTGGCCAAAAATGTAATCACTTTGTCATTACACACTGCAGTTTCACATACCTTATTATAATTCACATTGTTAGATATGTTCAATGTAGAACAGACTCAGTTTCTTCAGAGACATAACTCTTGCATAACACTTCTGCAACTAGCTGCAGCTGAGAGCAGAAAGAGATTAAGAGCAATAAAATCATAAAAGCTGGCTACCAAATAAATAGGAGACATAACAACCCATCTCTGAAGAGGAAACTGGTGATGGCTCCCTGTGCCGCAACTCACTTTCAAAAATCACAAAAACCCTTTTGAACCTCCTGTATTCCCCTGACTAATGCCATCATTATTTCAACACTGGCTGTTCAGAGTGAAAGAGGTGCTATCTTGTCAAATGAACCTCTCCTGCTTTCATCATCCCCCAGTTATTCTTTGTGTATTGTTACCACTGACAAGGTTTTGGGTTGCCTAGATACCAGGTCATGCTGATAGAACTGCTAGTGATCTCTGCATAACCAAACTTTTTTGGGGGAGAAGCAAGAAAGGGGAAGAATAGTGTGGAAAAGAATTGTTTTATTCCCATACGTCGTCCTCTCAGCAAAAGAAGTTTCAGGAGCTTATCTCAGAGGGCTGTGGAGAAAGGGCTGGTGGAACGTTTCCAGCGCCTGATTAAAATGATTCACTCAATAGTAAGCTAGCATTTCCAGTCTCATCTCTAAAAGCTTTTCTTCCTCACTACTTACAACAGACTGTTAGCTTCCTAAATAGAAGGGAAAGATTAATCTGTGCTAAATTACCTGGTGTGGGTTTAAAATTATTCTGACAGAAAAGTAGAACAAAGTTTGCCCAAGGAAGCACAACACATAGTATCCAGCCCCCTCCTCCAGTTCACAATTCAGTTATGAATACCATATGAGCTGCCAGCATCATCCAATTCAGAGAAATACTTACAGCAACCTCCAAAAAGTAGTTAAATTCAGTGGCTCAGATTTTTCTTCTGAAATTTCTTTATATCTCTTTTAACAGATGGCTTTCAGAAATAAATGTTTTCAGCCACATGCTTGCCTAAACTTGCCCAGGAAATTTTTCTGTAAACATGGTATGTGTAGAAAGATTGGTATAGAAGAGGTTTTATTTTATGCAAATTGTTTTCTGTTTTTCATAGCAATGAAGTTTCATTTATCAAGCATCCTCTTCCAGTGAGATGCTGGAGGCTCATCTTGTTTGAGTCCGGGGACAGGAAGTTTTTTGACAGTATCACTTTAGACAGGAAAAAAGCCCGACCTCGCCTGCAATTTCCTGCAAAAAATTCCACGACTGAATTCCCTAAAACATGTAAAAACACATCAAAACACTGTTTCTTTACATGGTTCAAACTTTAAAGACACAAACTGTAAATCTCCAAACTCCCGAACAACAGGAAAATCTCCTCATAACAGGGAAATCCATCTTACTCAATCAATGGCACTCATTCTCATGTAGCCTGATAAAAAGTATTCCCCTAAATAATACACTTTGGCAGCTTGCTCAGGCATATCAATTGAAGTACTGAAGTTGATTGAAATGTTCCTCAAGCCTTTAATGTTTTAAGCTAATGTGATATGGAAGCCATCATCTATCATACACAAGTTTAAAATCAGGCAGGCTCAGCCAACTAACAGGTTTTTGTGGATGATGCCTGATGATTTTGGGCAGGCAGGGTTTGAAGAAGTCATGAGAACCATCTGTTCTTCAGTGGAGAAAGGGATGTGCAGCCATGCACTTAGTTCATCCAGTCTGTTCATTAATAAAAATCCTCTCAGTACCTTCAAGAAAGTAATTATTGAACACAGCAATTGAAGAATATGGATAAAGGTTCTTGACCACAACTGGTGAAAAAAGAAGATGCACAATGGTGAGGTAGGATGCAAGAATACAAAAAATGTTTCCATTTCAAACCAAACTTTAAGCTAAAAGTCTCGGGTATTACAAGAAAATTACATTTGCAACAGAGAGATAAAGGAGGAATGTAGGAACAGGGGAAGGAAGAAGCAAATGGAATAAGGAGACCTGGCATGTGGTGGAAAGAGTAGAAACTGAAAACGAAATTATACCAAAAAATCAGTTAAAATAGATGTGATTTTAGATGCATAAAAGAAAAGAAAGTGCAAGGAAGTTAGTGGATGTTTTTTACTAATCTCAAACCATGGGGACAACTGTTTACAAAGAAACAATCTTATTCTTATGTCCTCAGCAAAATATTGCACTGCTTTTGTTCAGAAAAAGGTGCCACAATACAGAAGTTCGTGTCAGAGTTAATGTGTATAGTATAGCATGAATCTGATGGAAGGAATTAATTTGACTTCCCCCTCCTATGGCTGCTATGATGCTGGAAAACTAAAAGGCCTAGGAGGAAGAACCATGATGATACCACTTTAGAGTGCAGCAGCACAGATTTTCAGAACTGCAATTAAATGGGAGGAAAAATACATAAGAAAATGGACACATCAAGTGACTTCCTGCCCAAAGTCTTACAGATGTTTTGAATGTGGACCCACGACTCAAGTAGAGCCAATAAATTCCCTGAGACCCCGACGGGCAATAGTAATAGGCATGCAACGTGCAACACTTTTTAGCATGTAGTTTTAATTTAATCCATTAGAACCACAAAGGAATAATGTATTAAAGTGGTAAGTCTGTACGTTGAGTAAATAAATATCAAAGTGAGTGTCATGAAAGCTTTTGGAAAAAAAAATACAGCCAGAAAAGGGGAAAAAAAAAAAAAAGGAAATTTAAAGCCCTTGGAGGAATACATCACAGGAAAAAAAAATAAATTGATCTACTAAATTAATTAAGTAAATTGATTGTAAAAATTTACTACCCTACGCAGTATAGAACAAGTCTCATGGGAGGTAAGTTAGCAGAGTCAATTTGAGCCTTTCAACCATGAGAAACTTGTAAAGCACCTCATAAACTCTTTCAATAATACAGTAGAAGAAAAACTTTCTCTACATGCTAAATGCCTCCAGCGATAATCTACAGAGCACCTCCCTGCATTGCTTTTGCTAAGTGTTCCTAGCTTGCCCATGTTTATTAAAACCAAAATAACTAAATATATAATTCTTCCAAGCACATTTATTTAACTATGTTCACAGTATGCAAGAAAAAAAATCTCTATAAAAAGTATTTATTCTCCTTTTAATTGACTTATTGAGTCTTTTATTTATTAGCTATAACTTAAATCATAACTTCAGAAACTCACTTGTTTCAGGATGCAAGCACCTTCCTAAATTTCCTATCCCAAACTTCTGACAGAAGAACTGCCTATGAATAATAACCCGTTTCTTCTAATCACAGTTCCATGAATCGTAGAACCAGCTACTTCTAGAGCAAGCACAAGAGATCATCTAGATAATCCTTCAGTTTAGGGCACGACAACAATACCTTGAGTATTGCAAAGAGAAGTTTGCCTTGCATATCTACAAAAGTTACCTGTAAAGTATATTTCATAAGCTCTTCTCACAGAGAATACCAGCACCCATTTTTTTTCTGTAGGTTAGAAAAACCTACCTAACCGAAACCTTCCTTACAATAGATTATGCTGATTTATTTCCTTGCTCTATCTCTTCTTCCCAACACTTATACTCAGAAAAACTGTTCATCATCCACTTAACAATCTTACATGCACTAGAAAATGTTATCATGTTCCTTCCTAATCTCGTGAAACTAAACAAATCTCATTCCTTCATCTTTTCATCATTTTCCAAGTCTTCTGGGAGAGCAGCTTGCTACTCAGTGGCTGTCTCACATCTTTGAGATTTGATCTTTTTCCAGTTAACCCGGCACCAGACTCGAAAGAATTTCTAAATTCATAAAGAACTGGTTGTGATCATGAAAAGCACTTCACTCAGTGCTTCTAATAGATATGCTAATTAACAGAGATAACCAGTCTTAATCAAACTAATTACATTACAGATTAAAGGTATTTGGAATTTATCACAGTTTCTCCTACGCACCCACATTTACATTATGGTGACCTTAAGCAGCAACTTGGAATAAATGTTAATATGTATCTTTAAAGAATTCTTGACACATAATTCAACCATGAAATTTAAATGACAAGACATAAATAAGAAGGCATCATAGTTTTTATCATTTCTGCTCTTGTTTAGAACTACGGGGGAAAAACCCCACCCCTGTCAGCTCTGGTAAACATCAACATATTCCTCAGAATCATTGACTTGAATTTCAGTTGCTTGTTATTGACTCCTGGATCTTGCATGTCAGGCGAGTGTAATGGCTCACAGACACAGTGGGGCTGGAGGCCACGCTAGGAGTACATAACCTGTGCTACGAGGGGCATTGTGGCTGCACTGTTGGCATCAGTTGCCTCTGTGGCAGCCATGCATCCTGCAGCTTCAGTATGACAGGCAATGAGATCATTGCGCAGAAAGATGGAGGCCATGGATCCTGGCAGAAAGGACTGTGTTCAATTAAGGCACTGCAATCGCTCTCTCAGAGATGCCCCATTCTTTATGTCACTCTGAAGGT
The DNA here is from genome assembly GCA_017639245.1 of Myiopsitta monachus. NCBI lineage: Eukaryota > Metazoa > Chordata > Aves > Psittaciformes > Psittacidae > Myiopsitta > Myiopsitta monachus. The sequence goes on along the minus strand of CM029926.1, from coordinate 7,265,273 downwards.
TTCAGAGTGCTCGCTGAAATAGTGTCAACTGAGGGAAATGACGAACGGAGTACAGAAGTTTTCTGTAGCCCTCTTTTCATCTCACTTTGTCCACCCAGAGGGTTCTCACTTGAATTCAACACTTCCTTCTCACAAAACATCTGACACCTCTCAAACTGCCCTGCATAATTTTCTGTTAGAAAAAAGGTCTGACAAGGTGATTCTTAATTGTAGAGTACCTGAAATCTCTCTCTGTGCTGGGAGAGGTATTTCATTTATCAACTTTGCTGCAAAAATCTCACTCACAGCTCTTAAATTGCAATCTCTTTGCTCTCCCCGTTTCAATACCAAGTGGTGTCCTCCTTTTTGAACTTCTGTTCATGAAACTTTACACGAGACCATCTAATTGATGACTGAGATGTTGAATGATAAACTTATGGCCTATAAAATATTCTCCTTACTCATTTTTTCCACTCTGTGTTATGGTTTGTTTGGTTTTCCATTTCTACAATACTGAATTCCATGACAGGATCATTGATGCCAAGAGGTTTCAACGGTAGAGAAAAGTAGGAATATAATTGCTACCTGCACATATTGTCATAAGGTCATTTTGAAATGCATATATTTAAACTAATTAACCAACTTACTTGTAAACACTGTATTTGTTCTTCTTCCACAGACAATAAGAGCTGAAAATGATAAGGCAACAACAGCTTTCCTGTACTAGATAAATTAATAGAAACATATAGACATGAATGGAACACCTATGGGAGAAAGGAATGGTGTAGGAATCCTTTCTGCATATTGCAATTATACGAGTAAATAAAGTAAAAATATCTAACATTTCTCAGTATTCTTGATGCAACTCTAGCATTAGCACTGAAATGAGCAAATAAAGTTTATTTCAGATGCAAATGACTAATGGCCTATTGACACTTTCACCCAAACTACACCTCTAAGATGACTGTTGAACACTTCTGTGGAGTAGTACACAGTCACCCTTATGGCCAAGCTCTCTTCTCTCCAAAGACAACATCATATAAACTGGAATAGTTTAAGCATATCAAGAGTAATCACATCCAACATGCTACCAATCACCAAAAATAAATTGTCCTCCAGCCCTTCCCACCTGTTGTCATTGCCTAAAATTACATATATGAGGAAAATATTGTTTATTTGGCTGTTACTACACTGTATCAAGAAATCAATATTCTAGGACCTAATTCTGACAGAAAACCAGCAAACACTCCCACTTGTTGGTGTCTTCCTACTCTCCCAACTCATAAGGATATTGGGTTCCTGTCTAAACCAGGCAATGAAATGAAGTCTCACCTCACAACACCTTTCAATAAGAAGTAAGCAGCTGGATGAAGGCTCTGTCTAGTCACATAACACGTTTAATTGATTTGAATTAGAAATGGATGGTTGGTGCGATAATACCTTCTCCACCTTTTAATGTTATTATGGTAGTTCAGGCTTTCTTTTGTACACTATGAGGCCACAGAGCGTTCTGACACATTCAGTTCAGTATGAGCCCTATAATAGGAGATACACATTCTTTTCCATTAGTTTAGTCTCTTTATGCAAAAATCAGAAGTCTCATGTAACATCGTCTAATCATGCCCACTTAGATCTAGCTTAAGTTCTTAGGCCCACCCCACCCTGTTCCTTGTGAGACGTGCAAGAATTGCAACACAGGACATGCACATTGTGAAGAGGCAAATTAAATGCCTGATTAAAGAAGTTAGTACCCTCACCGGTTTTGTTCTTGTCCTCTTATTTAATTAGTTTCTTAATTGCTCACTTGTTTGAGCCATGTACATAACAGAATGCATCTACACCAGCTGCAACAGGGGTGTATACTTCTATATATACAGAAAGACATTCAGACTGAAATTTCTTAACCTGTTTAAGATTGATTTCCCCAAGATTTGAATCACTTGCCTAAAACCAGCTATCTAGTACCATGGGAGGTTACTTGGGATATGACACTCCACATGGTAGAGTACACACGACACAAGACATAATGGAGACCTATGTCCTCCTGGAGTTGCAGCTGGAGGCAAGTGGGACAGTGTAGATTGTCTAAAATGGCACCAAACACTACCTTCAGGCAACTGACTCATAACTTCAGTGTCAACAGTCATAAACGAGAGAACCTGGAAACAAATGGCAAGAGACATAAAGTAGTGAAGAACTGATGGCTGCTTAGACAGTATTTTTCTAGGTGTCAGATAGGTTCACACAGGCTCCCTCAGTAATCAATGCGGCAGTTTAACAAAGTACAGAAGGGACTGGATTCCACTAGTAGCAGAGAATAACGTTAAACTGTTATCATTTCTAAATTATATCCTTTAATTCATTTTTTACTGAAAAAATATGCTAGATTTGGTTCTTGGTTCTTTAAAAGTAGCAAGATTAATCTAAAACTTATTTCATAACCTAAAATCACAGATTGGCTTGGGTTGGAAGAGATCTTAAAGCTCTTCTACTTCTAACCCACTGCCACAGGCAAAGACAACTTCCATTAGACCAGGTTGCTCCAAGCCTCATCCAACCTGGCCTTGAACGATGCCAGGGATGGGGCAGCCACAGCTTCTCTGGGCACCCTATACCAGTGCCTCATCACCCTTACAGTGAAAAACTTCTTCCTACTATCTAATCTAAATCTTCCCTCTGTCAGTTTAAAGCCATTGCCCCTTGTCCTGTCACTACATGCCCATGTAAACAGTCCTCCAGCTTTCTTGTTGGCCCCTTTAGGAATGGGCTTACATTTTAGTTCGTATTTTCATGCAAATATTCTTTTAACAGGCAGGTAAATTTGTGAAGTCTGTCTCAAATCATCAACTCAATTTCTTTGCTAGTTCAGAGAATGTTTTTATTCTATCCTTTCCCTTATTTAGAAAGGCCTCTGGCTTGAACATCCTTGTGAGCCAAGTAATCTGATCAGAGTTAACTTTCTAACAAAGCTAAGAATTCACTGCTATATTTTTGTACTGATGTTGATACGGTAGCAAGATGGGAATTGAGGTTATAAGAGAATGCTGTAACCTGAAGTTAAAATGTAGCCAAACAGCTACAGGCAGCAATAAGAGGGTGCAAAATATCACGTAGTATAAATACTCCTATGCACGTTTTGTGTGGTTGGTAAGAACTGGTGAATGCAATAGTCTCTCTGGAGCTAGGCTGAACACACCACTTCCCCTCCCCTGCCTCCCAGACAGGTTAGTAAGCCACAGGCCAACTTGCTACCTGTACAGCGTTGATTCAAACTTAGCTCAAATCTTCCCTTTTGGCTTAAACTGGGACAGCAGAGTTTGCCCTTAGGCACTTGGGGAATGCTCTTACAGCCAGCTCTCCTCTAGGAAGGCAGGGACACTGATACCAAAAGGTTTAGTAACTTCTTATATCACATGAGCCTCTTGAAAGTGAACAGAAACCTAAATCCTAAGTGACCCTGTCACATTCTTTGAAGTAGTCAGTGTTTGCTCTCTTCTGTTTAATGGGAATCAGGGCAGGACACTGAAGCTAATGTCGTCCCCTGAAGAGTCACGTTCACCTCGGAGAAGTATTCCAAATAAAGGTCAGATGTAAGCTTCAGTGTAAGAAATATTTCAGAAAAGAACATTGCTGTTTTAAGAGATAATTCTGGCAACTGTCCCTTCTGTATACAAGCCTTGAATTTTGGAGGATTGGAGTATTGAACCTGGATTGGAACTGAAGTACCTGGAGCAGAAACCAAAATGTTTTTGCCATCCTGTCCGTAGGTTATGAGCGCCATTGAAGGAAAGCTAATGCAAAAAATCTCACCACTACGTCTGATTATGGTTAAATTAACCCATTCTAAAAGTTTACAAAAAGTCAGGAAGTTTCTGTGTCTTTTTTCACATTAACAAAAGCACTCAAGGTCTACCCTGAGCTTACCAATAGCATCTTCAGAAGAGTATCTCCAAAAGAAGTGGCAATTCATGTACTTCTGGCCACAACATGGAAAGTGTTAACTTCCGTCAAGTTGCACTATTTGCCACTGTAAGGTGCTGACACTAAGCTTGAATAAGATAAGGACTAGAGGCATAAATGCATAATGGATACAGGTTACTATTGTATTTCTGGAGCCCTGCTTAATGCAAGCTATATTCTGAACCAGTTTTCTCTTTTCATGTTAAAATGTACCTCACTTGTGAATAGTC